>OY992797.1:8413248-9834796 GCA_963921375.1 Tiliacea citrago
CAATATTTGAGAATTTCTAGGAACTCTTTTATAAGGAAAGCGTAATGCTGTTGCGCCTGCAAACTCCTGGAGAGTTGTCAAGTAGGTAGTAATATACCAATGCCATATTGAGATATGAATAAGCATATCGAGGCTTCTCGAATTATTCTTCAAATCTTTGTTGAACCTACTCAAATTGTTCTAGGTGAGTGGTTTATTGATGCAATTGATTAGTCCAAAACTGAAGAGGACCATCATCCTCGACATCACTAGCAATTTTGTCTCTTCCAAAAGATTGGGCGTTACTATATTAGCTTTATAAGATTATACTCAGCTTCATAAACGTTTCCATAGTATCTCTTACCTCTTGTTTAAGTTCCGACGCCTCAGCTTCAGCGGCGCCAAGTCTGTCAGTGATAGCGGAAAGTTGCGTGTCGCGATCTCTTTCGACGCGAGATATTGCCTCGCGGCTGCGACGCTTCTCTTCAGCCACGCTCTCCTCACATCGGCACTCGATCTGCACGTTATCGACATTTTTATTATAGATTACGTTGGTTAAGTGATAATTAACGGAATTGATACTGGGAATTACGACTAATTGGGCAATTAAAGTGATACAGGATTTTCTTTAGCAAGTAGTTGATGTGATTCTGGGAGATCAGTTTGCTTTATATATATTTTTTAGTTTGATTAATCGTTGAGTTGACATCTTGGTAGTGGTCTGGCCATGCCAAAGAGAATTAAACCACTTGAGAGCTGATAGACCGATTTCGTCTAGGCACACGACTCACCACTGCGGGCCGGGGGACGAATAAAATACAGCAGTGATTGGCTGATGCAACAATGACAGGCCGAATGTTCCGAACATAGTGATGCACAAGTCAATTTTGCAACTATATTTTCGATATCGATGAAATCGTCGGGTATTAATTCTACATTTTTTTTAACTATATTGTTAGGATGTTAACTGGATGCAAATTTAACACTGATGTAACACTTCAAATTTAACTTTATTCAATTAAATCAATCAGCTAATTTAACCGACGGAAAGTATGTCTAATAAAAATAATTGCGTCAATCCCCGTCGGAAAGAACAATAAATTTTCATAAATGTAAACATTAAGTAATATTACTTTGTTACCATTATGAAACATCGATAATTTGTTTATCATTATCGATTTGTTTTGAAATTGTCACAACACTGCAGCATTAGTACAGATAGAATGGGATAGACGTATTGACAATACCCTAGTATTGAAATTGTTGTTTTTTGAAAGGGACTTTTCAAAAAGACATCAACTCGGTTTTTACATTTTTGTGCAATTTTACGTAACGAACCAGTTTAGCTTGAGCCCTTCAATTATTCATAATATTATTAAATTATAAATATATTTTACATAACGACGAAAATATATGCTATCTTTTTTATAGCTGGATGTTCTGAATGATTTCCCACACCATTTAATTGATCAGGAACTCATAATTGTTTGTATTTATGCAGAAAATGTTTTAAAAGGTATCAAAATAATCGCGTGTGCAAAGATCCAATAACTGGTCGAAACTAAAATGGCCATTCATTTTTTCTTATAGTATAAGTGCAATTTCAATTTATGTGTCGTGAGCCTGAGTCGCCCGTATGAGCAAGAGCTTTATAGTCATTGGGCCATGCTCATATCGGGCATACAAGCTTTTGAAAGAAGAGTGAGAATCTGCAACGATGTCGTTGAGGTATGCTATACGAGTATAGACTAAAAACTAAGGCGTAACTTGCAGAGCTACCAACCAATTAGCTGAACCAAGTTGTTGGTGGTATGGAATGCTGATCCTACACATACTATGCGTATAATTTTTAGAAGTCCTGAATAGTCATGTTATAGGTAAAATAATGCATGTAAATATTGCCAACAATGGCGCATTTGTGTATTTGTACTGTACTGACCTCTCGTATCTGTTCGTCGAGCATGTGTACCCTTGCCTGCAGCACCGCGTTGTCAGCCTTCGCCCTCGCGTAGCGCTCGTCCGCCGTGCTCTGAGTATCAGCCAATGACGTCACCTGCTGCTGAAGTAGCTGCACCTGCCAAAGAGCAACGACATTGTTATATTGAAAGAGTAAAATAGCCATAAAATTGGGTGATGTTTCAAAGAGGAATGTGGCCCTTGGAGTTCTAAATACTTTAATATGAGACTTTTGTAACATTTGTTACTTTGTTTTATAGCTATTGCTAAGACTATTATGCTCAAGAGTGCAATTGCAATTTAAGAACCTGAAGCGACGAAAGAAGCAGCAGTATAACCAGAAACCTATCTCCATTAGAGCACTTCTCCGGGCGATACGAGTAGAAGAAGTCCAGCACGTTGCAGAAAACCCAAAAATATAAAGATGGATTACCACATTCCATATAAACTCATGTGGTATCAGATGATAATGACCTTTTCCAAAAGTTGAACTACTGAGTAAATAAGATAGGTAACGTAATATTTAAACGAGATGCTTTACACAATATTTACATTTCGCCCATCATACTGTACGTTACTGTAGATTTCGACAAATATGTAGGTTTATCGATATCAATATAGACATCGAATGGGCTCGATATTGAGCGATAACGATGTCAGTAAGCGTTTACCATGCCACGCACTAGTGCACACCAACACATATATGTTGAATACAAATCGATTACGATCTCCAGAGATTCATTGTGGTTCACAATGGTTATGTAAGGCAGGTTGGTATTCGTATGGTTAAACTATAATCGCGCGTTAGCTGACCGCATTCAAAATACATGGAATAACGCTCTAATCTCGCTGCTTCATGAAAAATCAAAACTTTCGCGTGACCTGTAACTGTAACATAGTCTTTAGTAACGATTAGCTTTTTATTGACATAATTATGTGTATGTTTGTAGTCATCAACGATGCGTGAATTAAATTCTTAATCTATTAATTCAATCATTAATTCATTTGTAATCTGTTTCGCTTAAATTCATGAACATAGCCGTGATCCAACGTGTTCTTATTTTGTTTAAACAAATCGTTGTACTTATTACGTTACCACTCCTTTATTGTTTTACTAGTCTCGCGGCTGCCAACTAGTGCTAGGTGCTTGTTTTCTATAAATATTATGATACACGGCCTCTAAATACGTTACGTCCCTATACGTAGGGCTAGGTTGAGGTGACAAACGAATACAATCAAATAGATGAGTAGGTACACAACTCACGTACTCTGAATGCTGCATGCCATGGGATCATGCTGCGGAAAGACATTTCCTAAAGGGTAGCGGTGAATCGGTGATCATATTGCATGCATGATACGAATGAAGGGACTATATACTCGTAAAAGAATTATTAAAAAAATAACCAAAAAAAAACCGACGTTCAAAAAAAACACTACCTACAAAGTGAGAAATATCTTTAATTTCGGAAGTCCGTGCCTTTGGATCTGTATTTTAGTTTTTTGCCACCGACTTCAGAAATTAAAGTTTTTTTCACTTTTTAGTGTTTTTTTGGAAGTCGGTTGTTTTTATTAAGTAACTTCCAAAAAGGAGAAGGTTATATGTTCGTCTGTATGTATTTCTCCGTCAATTGTGGACTGATTTAAATCTTCCTGATTTAGGTCTTTTTTTGTTTGAAAGGGTATGCTCCCGACATGGTTCCATTGTCATCAAGTTAGAATTTGATGAGAGGATCCCATGGAAATCGAGGGAAATCCTCAAATTTTATAGGCACTCCTATAGCGATTTGGCTATTTAGTATAGTAACTCGTGCATTTGCTCTCGGAAAGCACCATTTGGTGAAAAAGAACTGATGATGAAGACCACAGATGGCCACCGGAACTACCTAATAATAAGTATTTAACGGGGTGCGATTCGATTAGGTTCTGTAATATTATGGTTGCTAAGCAATTTAAACTCGTCACAAAATAACTCGTGCATAAATATGGTGAGTGGCAGTTCTCCTGGTTATTACCAGGAGAGCTTATCAAAAATTAACGTCCCTGCATCGGGAAAAGCAATATGTTGTAAACGGTGATGAGCAGTTGATATTAGGCTACTGTAACTTTGATCAATTTCAAACCGACCCACTAAAAGTGAAAAATTAAAAACAATTTACAAAATACAAAAACAAAACAACCGACTTCCAAAAAAACACTACAAAGTGAAAAAAACTTTTAGTTTTTGAAGTCGGTGGCAAAAAACTAAAATACAGATCCAAAGATAGCGACTTCCAAAATTAAAGTTATTTTTACCCGACTGCTCCAGAAGGAGGGTTATGTTTTTCGAGTGTATATATGTATGTATGTCTATTTCTTTGGCACGCTCTGTAGGCTAAACGGCGTGATGGATTTTAACATATGAGGTATCCTTAGATTCGTTTTAATTGTGGGAGTGACATAGGCTATAAAGTTTTAATGTGGCATCTGCGAATCAAAAACGAGAGGGGGAATAAAAAAATATATTTTGTGATTATATTAATATGGGTATCAAATAAAAGCTAGTAAATAGCCAATTCCAAATATATATATATTTTATAACACCTGCACTACAAAAAAGTACATTTTCTTTAATAACAAAATCGAAGCAAAGTTAAAATTGTCCATTGAATATTTTTGAAAAAAAAAATTGGTTTGTGGTCTGAGATCGTTTTAATGCCGAAAATATAGTTTTTAGAATTTTTGTCTGTTTTTCTGAATGTATTTATTTATTAGGAAAAATTTAGGTATAACTTAACAAAAGACACGAAGATAGCTGCAAAAGTAAAATACTGAGGCGCAGCTATCAACGCCCCACACAACATACATGGAAGATATTTGTTCCAGACACACATCTTTAAGGAAGTCTTATAGTAAAATTAACAATTAAGTACAAAAGAAAAAATCACTCAAAAGCTTGTATGTAATGATGTAGAGTGGAAGTGAGGGTGAGAGTGTGTTTGAGTGTAAGTGTGAGTAAGATGTGCAATTAGTGTATTATGAGAGGATGCTAGCATGAGAGTTTATTTTAGATACTAAAAGTTGCTCAGTTGCATCATAGGAAATAGATTTAAGCCAGTCTGTCAATTTCTTTTTCAATAAGTTCCTTGGGGTAGATTAAGGGTATATATATAAGGGTAGATTTTGACTATCCTATTTATATTATTATAAAGCTTAGAGCTAATGTGGTTGAAGTGGCGACCCACCAACGCAAACCTGCAGAGCTCAGTTTTACAGATTCTATCAGAGCGTCGCTTTTTAGTAAGGTACTGAGGGTCGTAAAGCAAAAGGTGGTGTTTCATAAGCACTGTGTGTAGTACTTACAGCTGTCTTACTGCGAGGACCTCACAAAGTAATTGTAATTAGGTAGTCAGAAATCGAATAGGTTTCCTCGCGAGTACTTTTAACACTCACACGTGTTCTAGCATCACGCAAATTCTATTCGGATACATTCTGTTTAAATTTTGCATATAATATTCCCTATAAGTCTGGTCAACCAATAGGTTATAAATTATTACGCTATTTACTATGGGGGATGAGCAATATTGCATTATATTTGTATGCCTCTAAGGTTTACAGAAAATTGTAAAAAGACGAGCCAAACAGTTACAGATTTAACCTTTTAAATGCGCAATAGAGCAGTCAATTACCATAGCATATGCAGGATGGATTTTTAATATGGGAAGTAAGGATATCTTAACCGTTGTAGCTACACAAATTCGGTCTTAGAAGACTGTCCAAAAGATCTAAGACATATTGATCTGCATTCACAGATTTTAAAAAAAAAGTACAGCCAGGAAGAAAATGAGCAATTTTCACTTTTTTATGCCAATAGCTGTTTCTTATGAGAGAATTAGACCAACTGAGATTTGATGCATCGGATCTGGTTCACTTGCGCGAATGACATTTTTGCTAAAGACACTTGCGCGAACCCTCCTGCGCGAAAAGATGGTTGTCGTGATTTTGTGAGGATTTTTCGTCATGCGTGTCGTTGTTATCGTTTTCGAGGTCTTAGGTAACAATAATGGAGACAAAATCAAAATTTGAAATGGCGTTACCGAAAATTTGCAAATTTTTTATCATGGGTGTGGTTTTTATGGTTTTCGAGGGCGCTGACGACGATAATGGAGTCAAAATCAAAACAAAAGATGGTGCCAAATTAAAAAAACGGAACCCCTTAAGGATCACTTGGTTGTCTGTCCGTCCGTCCGTCTGTCTGTCAGTCAAGACCGTTTTTTCAGGAACGCGTAGAGGTATTAAGTTGAAATTAATATCAAATACGAAGGTCTACGGTTTCTTAGAGCTCTAAAAAATCAAGCTTCAAGTCAACGCAGTAAAAAAATACGGGCATTCATGCGACATATTTTGATGGGATAAATTCATCCTAACTTCGTAACCCTTCATTGTACGTTTTCTGACACGCAATTGACCAGTTTTTGTTATAATGAATAGACTGGTCATTACAAAAGTCAGAAATAGCAAAAGTTTTTCCCATCAAAAACGTTTATTTGCATAAATGTGGTGGGTACCTACAAAAGATGTATAAAATTCTGTACAAATATATTATATATTCCGCCGTGCACTGATGGCATGCCAATATTTGATGCAAGTTTGTCAGTTAAACCGTAACATACAATTATAGACAAACTCGTAAAAGAAATAGGTATTAAATTGGAGTTTTAACGTTAAGAGTTCTATGAAGGAAAGGAGCCAATTGACCTATCCTATCTTGCTAACCTTACTATGTCGTATAGTTTATTAACTCACCAATACTCAACTAAACAATTTGTTCATTAATAACACTAAAAATCTTAAAATAAAACAAATTATTAAAAAAAACAAAAAACCCGACTGCAAAAAATGAACTGAAAGGATGGAAACAAGATGAAAAGTAAACCAGTATCCTTTAAGTACCAAAAATAAATAAATGCAGTCGGAGGCAAATTTTAAGGCGTTCGTAATATCCTAGTTGCCTCCGACTAAAATTAAAGTTATTTTTCACTTTGTAGTGTTTTTTTGGAAGTCTGTTGTTTTATTTTTTGTAAAGAGTTTTTTTGTGAAAGGTGAAAAGTGAGTTAACAGAACTGCCACTTACTATAAGCATTGTGACGAGCATAAATTGCTTAGCAACCATGTAAAAGTACCTAATCGAATTGCAACCCACATAACATAATCTGCCTTAAATGTTCCCACTGTAACACAGGCCTCCTCTTTCTGTGAGAGGGAGTGGGCCGTAATCCACCACGCGGGCCCAGTGCGGGTTGGTGGATGTCACACGTCTTCGAATTTTTAGCTTTATATTTTATTTTGAATTGCAACCCGATAAATACTTATTATTAAGTAGTTCCGGTAACCATCTGTAGTCTTCATTATCATTGCCAGTTCACCAAATGGAGCTTTTCGCGAGAAAATTTACGAGTTACTGTAAAAAATATCCTAATAAACTTCAAAATCGGACCACAATTGACAGAGAAATAGGTGAATATACTTAAAAAAATACATACAGACGAACATATATTATAACCTCCTCCTTTTTGGGAGTCGGTTAAAAAGTTTCAATCACGGAGCTAGACTAGGTAGGTCATAAAATGGGTAGACTACAGACTGTAGGTAGAGAGAAAAGCCAGAGTATTATGTCAATTCCGATTAGGTGTTCATCGTCAGAGCAAATCGTCCCTGAGATATTTTCCGAGTAGGAACTCGACTGAAACTGTGTCTAATTAAAGATAGTTAATAAAATCACTTGCCACCGCTTGTAATTATAGAATTACGAGTTAATTGATTTCTACATCCAGTTCTTCGTAACCATATTATAGCATAAGTACTGAAGCAGCAGTACTGTAGCAGATAATTAGTTTTCATTTTGCTACAAAATCAGGGCAACTGTAAAATCAGATAGGATCAAAGAAAGGATTAAGTAAAAGTAATTATTAACTTATTATTAAGCCAATTAGTAAAATGACGAAATTAAATAACATTTGTGTATGTCAAGGATTCGCTTATCTGTAGGATAAGCCTTTGTGTCTTGTTGTAATTATTTTTGCTAGACTGATACGCCAATGACTTTGATATTTCGAAGGCCTTTATTAGAGAATATTTTTAGCAGTGTCTCTTTCTTTTTCTGCGACTGGTGGTGAATCAACGAATAAATATAGACAAATGATCATTGAAGCGTTGTTTAGGAGAGCAAATTGTAATCGTTTCGTTGAGCTCCAGTGAGTCACGAAGGAACTTCTGATTCTATGTATGTATTCACATTCCTATCCACTTGCAGTATTTTATGCATGGACGAGTTCATTGTATCTGTAATTAACCTATAGATCTCAAACAGGTTCAGGAAAGGCACTCGTTATGAAAACCGTGCACAAGATTTGTCATTAAATTTCTTCGACAGTAAACTTTCAAGAAAACCTGTCTCTTGTGTAACATTAATAGGTATGAGGACAATTTGTAAGACAAAGAGAAATTAAAAGTTGCTAAATGTAATTATATCTGGAGCAGATAGCTTTCTATCTGGAGTACTCGTTCTAACTTTGGGCAAGTCAAATGTCAAAACAATAGAGGACAGAGATGACGTTGGAACGGAAGAGGAGTATATATTAGGAATGACTACATACTTCGAGCCTAGATATTGTTAAGTATACGCTACGTGTCATGTCTCACTTGATTGAATTAGATAATTATATTATAATGAGTTACATAAAATTAATAATAATTTCGTGCAAGATGCAGGAAGATGCACATCAGGAAGAGATTGATTCAAACGCGTCAAGTAGTCGCATGAGCGATTATGTTGCCTGACGTAAGATATTACATGACCAATAAGTTGCTTTTAATCATAGTAAACTGTTGAAACAATCGATATTATAGGTACATACTGTCATTAACTAAGTATGCAGTAAAGATTTAATAGCGGGCATAAATTCAGCAAGGATGTATTCAATTCCTCTTGTTAAATTCCTGAACAAAATCATTAATACTGTGTACAATAATACTTTCCTCTTCAAATTGGGTAAATACGCAGAATTTGAAATAATTTTCCTCGTTTTCGAATAACCATGATGTCGTTAGCAGTAATTTAAACTTTGTTAAATTAACTTTCGTAGTACAATGTAAATGGTTCTGTTTGTGTAGGGAAGCGGACACGATTGGCCAAAATAACTGAGTCAATGAGGTTTTCTTTATTGAGTGACTCATAAAGACATGACTTTTAAAGAGCGACTCGTTGATACAATTTAATGGCCAGTGTTCGTGAAGAACAAGAATTTATTATTTGTAGTGTGAGTATAATGTTCCCTGCGGTGTCAGTCAGTGACTTGTTTCATTACTGTTACTGCTATTTTTGTCTTGATTTTCAAGATTATGAAGTTTTTAATAATAAATTGCGACGGTGAATAATTTATTTATTATATTTACAATATATTGCAATTATAATTAAATGAAATGAAATCGTTTATTCTGTAAATAGGATATCGGAATGACTTTTACACGTCATATTCCAAAATAAAAAAATAAGCTAGATGTAGTCGACATTTGCAATCTGACTACCCCTGAGAAGAAAAGTCTCTTTTAAAGTCCAGACATAATCTTGGTCAGATCATGTGAGGACCATGTAGATCTGTGTCTGAAATGGTATTTTAAGGAAAGAACTACACAAATTTGAGTGGACCTGTTCAATCAATGCAAACATTTGTCAGTAATCGTACAGCTCAACTCAAGACTTAAGGAGCTCAACGACTCGATGAACAATACCAAAGAAAGGACATTTGGGTTGGCCGCATAAAGTGCTCAAAATGCCAGACCATCATTAAAACTAACTGAGAAAAAGAAGTTAAGTAGTCTCTTAAAATTAAATCTTTATAGTTACCTACTTATTAAGAGTTCTTTCTGATAAAAATATATTTAATAATGTTTCATCTAGCTCAGTACTACCAGTTCCGAAACGCTTCATGGTTATTTAAAATACAGTCAGATAAACATAATTATGTATCGAGTTTTAAAAATAAAAACAATTGTATTAGTCTTCGCGACCAGTGGGCTAATTGCGTAACGCACTATCAGTAGGAATCGGTTTCAATTTGACAGTTCAACAACATTCATTGCGTTATTTACGTCGTTGAGCAGACAAATTTTTCTAACTTATGAAGCAATGGATTAGCAATATACTTCAAAATCATTCCGATTCCAATTCAAACTGTGTTACGCAGTTAGGGTGCTGATCAATCAATGATTACTTTCCGTTAACTTTCACAAGATTGAGTTGTAAAGAATGATAGGTATACACTTACAATCGGAATAACTGGTATAAGTAAGTACATAGATACGAAAAAAGAATTTCAACGATATCGGTTAGAATGACGCATTGATCGCTTCTTCGATTACAGATTCATCATAGTAGAACATATTTTATCTTATTTCATGGATTCTGTTAATGCGTATTGTCAGAGATATTTTTATTTATAAAGATATTTTTGACCGATGTGCCTAGAACGTGAAATATATTTTACTGGTAATAAAAAATCTTTTTCGTAACGTGTGTGACGACAATAGATTAAACATGTTGTATTTTTCATCATTACCTACAGAATATGAATTGCGTGAATGAACTCTTCATTGATAGAGAAGTAAATAAAAACACTATAGAACATGATTTGTTTTCGATAGTCAAATTCAAATCATAAAAATATCACGAAAGCTCAACAAGATAAATGTACATTGAATTGCTTTGCAACTAAACTTATCCCTTTACTGGAAACAGGAGAAACAGGAAACGTCGTCATGCAACGAACCACTTGCAACAGTTGTGATATTTTACTTAATGGTTTAGGTTTCTGGAATTAGCAAGCACATGTTATGAGTACTTAAGAGAATGAAAGTGAAGGAAACTGGTAAGATACAGGTATACTTATACGGATTGTAGAAGTAGAAACTGTTAGTGCAAGATTTGTTGAAAGAAAAGTTGTAGGACGTTGATCCATAACTATTTTCTCCCTAGCAGAGGCAAGCGAAAGAAAATGTGAGGATGACAATTAGCATCACGCAAAGTGATGTGATATTAATGTGATCTAATTACAGAATGTTAACTAGAGCTAGAATCAATAATTCAGACTGTCAGTCAAATTAGGAGAACATCCCGAGATCATCAACAGCTGATAAATTTGATGACCTTATTTCATCAAAGCTGCCTATAAGTAATTTATAAAACGATGTAAGTCTGCAAAGTATTTTTAATGAAATAGAAGCAGATGAGAAGTTTCCACGCGAAGTAAATTATCTAGACAATATAAACATGTCATTAGTGCGATGTAATTCTGTACAACGTGATGTAATTCATCATGCCATGGGAATCTTGTGATGATAGCAGCTTAGTTCCGATGTAAAACTGTGTTTTTTGTGAATCCTAATGTATTATGTATAAGAAATTAAGCGCTGTGATTGACGTCGAAATTTTGTTGATTTTATTGGTAAAATCTATGAAGATTTGATGATGGATGAATTAATGGTGTGTTTATTTTCTTCGAAAATAAAAATGTGCAAGCACAGAATTTTGAAGGTCTTAGAATATATAATATATATAACACTAATGCTACTAGGGCATTAGTGTTATATATAATATATATTCTGGCAAATTTGGGATCTTGTAAAACAAGTGAGGCAGTGATTCACGATGGTTGCAAATAAAGTAGTAGTATGCAGTGCCAGATGATGACTCGCATCCTCACGCTCCAGAACACAGCGCCGACTGATTTAGAATTGTAGAATATTATAATATCCAACCATGGCATAGGAACAATGCTGTTTAGAATCTTTGAAAAGGGTTTTCATACTACACTCGTTTCAGTTGAGTAACTTCAATTCAATTTGTCTTTGCCAATAACAAACTCAAACTACTTATCAAAATTTCGGAAAAAGAATACAGTATCGTACTTAATTTATAATTTGCAGTGACATAACTAATTTAGCTACGCTCTCATGGGAAAAGTGAAATTGATCGTCTTTAAAATATAAAACTGCATCGGAATATATCGGACTTTCGATCGGAGCCAAGGTACGAGTACTCTCAGTTTTACTTTTGTTGAACCGCGCCTGCGCAGACTGGTTTCACTTCGCTGATTTGCCCGAGTTTAAGACTAGCGTAGATCAATTGTCTTGTGATTTGTAAGAAAGCAATTTATTGTGCATTTATTCAGAACTGATTGTGTTTTTCTTCTTTCTTGTAAATGGCTTAAAATCGAAAGTATCGGCTGGTTATCATTATAACTCACGTGCCTTATTTACTAAGTATCTAATCATTCGGGGTATTCTTTTGAGTCATAAATTTGTATACCTAACCGTTTATAACATCATCATTCATCTGCTACGAATAGAGCTGCCATGTACAAAAAGAGATTTTTGTTTCAAAGTTTAAGAAAAGAGCATGTCGTGATTTGTGGAGTAATTAAAATGCGGATACTCTTAAACCAAACAAAAAATATAACAGACACGACTAATTCGTGACACGCATCTGTGGTAGAAAACTTAAGTTGGTGTAATTAGCAACGAATGCAGATGAAAACTTGGTAATTTCTCAAGTTCCATAGGATAAAGAACATTATATGGAAGCAAAAAGAAAAAGTTTTAGATAGATTTCAGATAATCAAAAGTTTTTGTGTACTAAAATTGAATAGAAACCTATTAAAATAATTTTAGAGGAACAATCACTATAACAAGAGATATCATAAGCCTAGTTAAAGGGTTAATTTGTGTTTGTATTAACCGACAGAACACATTAAGATTACTTAACACAAAAGACAAAAGCAAGTAACAAGTAACTCAAGTAGCATTCATGAGATAAGTGAAAGATGAATGAGTTCAAACAGTGAATTAACTTAACAATTAACAATAAGTTTGAGCTCAAATATTCAGACAAAATCAGATAACACTGGGATGGGATTGTGTATACTGTTCCTAACATACGAGTAACTTGGTTAAACAAACAGCGTATCCAACTTAAATACGAGGTACTTTATTTAAATTTCCGAATGTTTCGCGTGCTTATAAGCTAAGGCTAGTTTAAAACTAGTTTGATCTGTTTTTATCTAAGTCTTGACGCAAGTGCACCTTTTCAATGGCTATAAGAATAATTTCTATGGTTTATCATACTGAACCTACAGCTGTAGCAGTCCAGAAATTCTTGAAAATGCTGCTAAGTTCGGAATGGTAATGTTACAAAATACAGCCAAGCTATTCGACTTATCAGTTTGTTAATTATAAAGGAGATGAGGTAATGTTAAAATTAGTGTCAACGAAAAAATAAACAACCGAGGTTATTACCGATAACCTTAGCAGTTATGTCCATGATGAACAGACTTTATCTAAAAATTGTTTACTGAAGTACTGAGATCATCGCTCGTTTGCACTGACGAGTCAAGTAAGTTTTAGTTAGAAGCAAATATTTCGTAACACATACCTTGTCCAACTACTTTGATTTTTGGACACATAAGACAGTAAAAAAATTGTGGTAATAATTACGAATGACTACAAAAATCGATGTTTCAAAAACTCATACCGCAAAACCTATTCAGCAGTAACGGGTTGGTTAGTTAAACCATGATTATTATCGTTAAGTGCAATCAATAGTCACTTTAGTTGAATAGCAGGCGGAGTGAGTGCTCGTGACTTCCTCGAGTGTACATATTTTCTTGGCTGTAGTGTGTTGTCGAGTTGTCTCGCAACTTTCCACCGATTGTTAACAGCGACGGCTTCGCCTCGAATGGATACGAGTATTTGCGAGTTGACGGTCAGTTTCGTTCAATTACCATCGGCCGGTGAATGGTTTCAGATGTCATGTGTCTTTCCATAATAGGCGCTAGATGAAGGAAGCACATAGAAAGATTGCCACTTGAAGATATATTGCTTCCGATTGTATAGAGTAAACTGTTGTGTATTCATATAAAGAGCTAGAAGATGTTGAAGATGACTTTTATAGAATTTTAATGGCCGACGGAAAACCAACTCTCCATTTAGAACACTTGTTGGTCAAATCGTTTGCTGTTATCGCTCTAATGTTGGTGTTTATTACTATTGGCTGTACAATTAATTTATTGCAGATATAAAGGTCAACGTCCGGGGCGTCGGGCGGCGCTCCAGTTAAATAATGACAAAGTATTAGGTCGTGCGGTAGGTAACGTATTGTCCAACCATACCGGTGTTACCGGGGAATCGATATGCACTCACTATGACACGATATCGGTAACGGTCAACTGTAACCGTTGGGTTCATTAATTGTTTGATAATTAGCTCTAACCTCACAATCATAACAGATTCAAGTAGAACTGCATAAAACCTTTGTCATAACGGTAATGGATTTGGAATGTAAAAAATATATGATTTATATAATTGTAAGTATTCTGGAATGTGCATACATAGGTACAAGCTTTTCAATTAAATTTAAATATCATTGTTAAGATCTTTGTATTAGATATAACACCGATTACATTCAAAACATAATTATGTACGTAAAAAAGAATAACTGGTAAAGGTGCAGCAGACTGCAGATAATGTCTTTAAAGATATAGAAACTGATGAGAATATACTGCCTATATCATTATATGGTTAACAAGATGATACCCAATAAACGTATTACCGTAACAAGTTAGATGCCTGAAATACTATAAATGCAAACGAATACCAAATTAAAGATGATTAGAGCATTTTAGGTCGTTCATTTAACATCGCCAACGCAATGCAGTATGCAATATTTACTGGGAAAACTGTTTAAAGCTAGTCCGCTCATTTACCGCATTCAGACTAAAGATTTACGATATGAAATTACTGGCGAAAGGGAATGTGACTTGTACATGGCAGGTTAACGTAGTTTTTCGTATCCTTACGAAATTACAATACTCATGATTTGCTAGTGGACTGGAGTCAGAAGTACTGCTGAGCTCCACACCGCAAAGAACAAGAATAAATACTCGGTAGTTGATGGCCAACCTTCAGTAAAAGGAGGGGCACCGCACGAAGAAGACTATCCAAATGGGTTTTCCTCATTTATCAAGAGAAAAAAAGGAGTGAAAATTAGTATATCATCCAACTAGGTTGTTCTGATATGAGTAAAGAATATTTTGGCACGAAAATTGTTAGTTTTCTACCGTAATCTACGTAACTATGACGAGTTTTGCTTTAGTCTAGTGAGCATACAAATGATTGCTTGTTGCTTTAGGTCCGTGCTTTCTCACTCTATTGGCATTTCTGTTAACAGCTAAGTTAAATGCATGGAATCTACATTCGTGTTTTTCAAATGTAGGTACAGGAAGATTCGTTTAAGGAAGTAAACGTAAATATTCGCACGCAATGCTAACCTAATTATCATTTGCACATAATGTATTCTGGACGTGCATCGTCCGTGACACAGATTTCAACGAAAATTGTGTTACATCAGTCAGTAGAAGATTTCAGGGCTGGACCAGACAACCAGTTCCTTAGTTCTCCAAACCCTTTCGAATTTTAGAAGGGATCAACATTATTACTGTAACTATAAGGAATGATTTGCATGAGTTTTAGTCAAATGTATCTCCTCCTCCTCAACATTACCTGTTTTCATTACGGAAATTCAAATATTATGGAATATCAAATGCACCAAACGACCAGTATTAATTAAAAACATCATTGTTCTGTAATTACACGTAATAGAACACATTATGCAAATTGTAGCTAAACATGGTGACTTCGTAACATGCCAGGATGCCTTTCTCAACAGCGACGAGGAATAAATTAAATAACAGTATTGTCTTCATGCCAACCTCTCTTTTGCTAAGATTTTGTGTTAATGTTGTTTGTAAACACCTTTTGTCTGATTTCAATTGTGGAACATTCAATTTTAACAGTGTTTTAAATTAATGCTTGTGTTATTCTTTTCTTAGGTAGGTATTTTTTAGGATTTTATATATTGCGTAGTTATAGCATTTCCATTCAAAACAATTTAATATATCAATTTATAGATATCATAACACTCAAAAGATATGTTATTGATACAATCTAAAGTAATCTAAACTATTGCCATCATAGATAAGATTTTTTCAGCGGGGCAATCGAAGGTACTGTCGCATAACGTAGGTACCAGGCTACCAGCTGTATGCAGAGTTTGGTCGATGAAAATAATATTTAGACAGAAATGATCGCGTGACACTTGTGAACAAATCAAAAGGCCGTGATGGCACGAGCAGGGCGAGAAACTTCAAACGTTGAAGAACGAAATACTTTTGTTTTCTATTGAACGATAATTGCTATCGGTAGAGACGCATCGGCTACGGAAGATACCGGAGTTTTTGTAACACCCGGCTTGGGAGTCTTTAAAATGCAAAAAGAAAAAGTCGGTCTACCAATATTTGTTACTTGCTTTAAATAAGACGTGAAGCTTTCCATAGATATAATAATTATAAATATATATTTTGTTATCTTAGTTGGTTCGAATTGTGCCAACATCACTGGATTAGCTAATCAGGCAGGAAAACTCAGGAGTAATACGACATTTGAAACGCATTCGGAATTGGAATAGGAATGAGTAATTCCTTTGTGAATCAATTGTCAGGAAAAAATATGTTCTAAATGATGCTGTACGCTTGACGTCATTAGTATTGACGATTGACGTTGTCCAATAAATGGAATTCAATGAGACAGATGCTTCTAACCAATTCAAATAATTAACAATGTAAGAATTGCCTATTATGGTTCCTATAGGAGGCTCACAAAAGCTACTTGTGTTATCTATACCAAATGTGATTAAAGATATATAGAAAAAGGTGGATCTAAACAATGCTCACTTGATCGGATAAGTTATCGCACCACTGATGCGCAACAGTCTTCTTCCCACCGTTCTGACCATTGGCTAGGTGAGGGGTCAGAGGTCCTCCAGTAAACAAGTCCTCTGTGAGACTCGCGTCAGAGGTGATCCTTCCTCTGACCTCGGGAGGGGGACCTTGCGGGCCCACAAAGTCAAACTGACCATCCCACATATCATACTCCAGTTCCAGACTGTCTTCTACCTCAACTTGTTCACCCATCGTGCGTCTGGACCGATTGAACAGGCCCGATTTAAACATTTAAGATCCGGCACTCTTATCTTTGGATATATTCCAATATTGCACTGAACTTAACTTACACATTAATTAAACACTAGTTCGTAACTTTTTAGTTTGACTTTTGTAGATTAGAAAAATTGTGTTCCAAATAAAGCTAGAATTGTAATGGCACACTAGATTAGTGATAGTTCTTGCGGCTGTTCTAATACAATTATGAAACTTCACATTCACGTAACACCACTTACAGGTAGTTAATCACACTGTGTCACATCTTTCACATAAATGGCTTCACATGGATTGGTGGTGGTGGTGGTGTGGTCAGTCACCACGGTTATCCTTTAATTGTCGTCGTAAACAAGTATCAAAATATCAGGCAACAGGAGACTTCGTCGAAGTCGATTCAAAATTTTCGACGGTTGCACTGACATCCTTTTCGAAACGTCGAATTGTGAGTAAACACCGTTAAGATATTTAGATTACTCTTGCAATGTTAATTTGTGTGTTATTGTTATCGAAGTATAGCAAACGAAACTTTTAAAATATCGCGCTGGTACGTGGTGTTAGTACAGTATCGCGTTGGGCACTAACCGGCGCGCGGCGGCGTTCGGCCGGTGCGCCCCACCCATTGACACGACATGATTATCAGCCGGCCGAGCCACCGCGCCATACAAATAAACTTTATTCGCTCCCTGCACATATGTACATTGTACACTATACAGCCGTCTGATAGATAGTTCCGAGGCAATAACCCCTTTCATAAGCTCCCCCAGTCTGGTTGCATCTCGTAATTTTACGGGCGACGGGCCATCATGATTGCGTCCGACTACGCCAGATGGAGAACGATTGAATTCAACGAACGATCTTTCAAGACTTTGTTTTATTGCTAAATTATTCACAAAGTCATTTGAAGTCTCATGTACATAATTGTAACAGAATTGTAATTACCAGTTATTAACATGAGAATATAGTCCACGTAGTGGTATTTTTCTTTAAAAAAAAATATGACAACAGAATTAAATGACCTGGAAACTAAACCTGATAATGATAATTATAAAGCAGAGAAATTGAAGAAAGTTAATACTGAAAGTGAGGAGCAACATGATAAAAAAAACGTGAAATCATTAAGTGGACTCCATAGATGTTACCCACTCTTGCAAGTTGCAATCATGGAATGGCGGTGCATTTGTATTTTACTTGATGCCTATTTGATTACTTGAGCGCTCAAGATATAAAAGCAGAACATGTTCAAAATAAAAATTTACACAGACTACAGGTACTACAACCCAAATCTACGCTTGACATTCAATTTACAGCTGTTTGTTCATTTTTGAAAACGATTGACATGAAATCAACCATTGAAAAAAAGCTGGTAGTGTTTGTAGATAGATTACAAAATGTCGATCTACTTTTAGAGAAAAGTAACAAAGATGATTTAAAAAATAACAAAATAAAAGAGTTATTTCATAGAAGATAGAGAATTGAAATTGCGGCTATTGTTCACACCGTGTGAAATTCGTGCTCGGAAATTTGAATTGGATACCAATGGCGGCTCTATTTAACGGATAACAGAAACTGTGAAGTAATCATTAAATCTACGCAGAAATTCTGACCCATTTATGAATTTCTTGATTCAGTTGTCTGATTAATCTTTTTGTTCGGTGTAGAACTGTTATTATGAAAGTATCAACTTCGCAGTCTTTGGAGGAGTTGCTACTGAGATGTACGTGAAAGAAAATGATGAACATACGGATCAATTAAATCGGATGTACAGGATGCACGTGTTGTCTGTTGTTTTAACTTGTGGTGCGTTGTTTGTTCGTTTAGATTGTATTCGATCGAAACTGGTTGAGCAGTAGTGAAAATAGAACAACGAGAATTGTTGCCTTCGATGCCTTTATATCGCGACAAAGCTCTTGGTCTCATAATACGATTGCGACCAAGTTGGTTGTATGCCCTATGCCCTTTATCACTTACACAAATCTATGTCTCATAATTTCACTTAGGTAATTTATCAGTTATTGTATCACTGACGTAACAAGTAGATTTAAAAAAAAAAACATTAAACTTGACGCAACACGCACTAATATGCTTTCAAATGCCAAACAAAGGGTTAAAATATTCTCATAATGAAAGAAATAAAAAATTCAAGTCTTTTATTCAACATAGTTAACAATTGACTGAACAATGCGATCTCATACATTTTAATACAGTTCATACAAGCGTGGCAAATAGTAGTGAACAAGCGTCACTCATGAATAGAATCCGCATAAAAAGTTAATAATTCTAAAGCAGGGTTGTAGAGAAATAGCTCAGGGAAATACAATATTAGTTTTAGTATAAGCGAAACCCGAAACACGTGTCTAGTATGTTTATGTAAAGAATCTATGTACAAAATTTCAAAACTGTATCATGAAAAATCACAAAGTTATAAGGTTGGTTACCGGGTTGTCCGTACAAAAACAGCTGCGCGGCGCGGCGTGGCGCCCCCGCGCCTCCAGGGTCGTCTTGCGCTCATTGATAATAATTTGGCAGTAGGCACCTAACCGTACGGCGATTGTATTGTAATTAATTAAATGGTGATAACATTTTCCATCACACTTTAATATTTTTGGGACGAAATATAACATGGTGTAAAAAATATTGAAATCGATTCAATTCCTTATTCTGAACAAACTATATTCAGGTTTCGCATATACTTAAAATAATGTTGTATACATTTATGTCATTTTCTCTAAAAGGTAGATACTTAATGATTACAAACGGCAGATGCTGAAATGTACTGTTAAAGCGAAAGTGTTTATTGATCATTAGAAGTTTTTTGATAGGACTAATAATTCATAATACCGACGAATGGTTGTCGATGTTATTAGAAACGACAGTCATGATTCAATTTGTTGGATTATCTGCTCAACTTGCAAAATCAATACTTACTATTTCTTATGTAAGTAATACGATTTATTGCTTATACCAGGACAATTGTAAGTATTAGCAGCGGGTCTGCACTCTGATGTCATAGGTGTATACGTAGAAGTGTACCCTATGAATTCCATCAAGCATAGGTTTTTTTCTTACGCACACAAGCCTTATGATAAATCTATAAACAATTTTGCTATCATAGTTTCCCGGATAGCTAGTCAAAATATGAACGGAGTTTTTCCTATTCTAGATAAGGTATGATATATCACGGTATTTGGTTTGAACCACAGCCTTGATGAAAAGTGAAAGACTACCTAATTAAAATGATTTCAGTGATTTATTAGAAACTTGGAAACTCTAAATATCGTGTTGACGCTACTTCATTAGCGTTTGTGTCGGATCGTCTTGATTTATTGGTTTAGTCATTGTCAAAAAGTCTAAAATTATAAAATGAAGTGTTTTTTGTGGATGACAGTCTTGCTCTGGTCTGGTAGAAGGGGGATGAAAACTTAACGTTTTTTTTTAAAAAAATTACGTAACACACACAAACAACGTTACGCCTGTAATCCCCGAAGGGTTAGGCAGAGGTGTACCTATAGTACAGCCACGTTTCGCCAGTATGTTTAAGTCCCATGTAATAGGGGGCGAGCCTATTGCCATCAACCGGGCACAAATCCACACTCCGACCGGGCTGCTACTGAGAAATTCCTGGTGGAAAAAACCCTTTGCCCGACCTAGGAAACGAACCCCGGACCTCGTGCTCAGCAGTAGCACTTGCAACCACTAGACCACCGAGGCAGTCCTTTAAGTTATCTCTCCTAATAAATACATTGATTGTGGATACAGTTACATATTAATTTGTTTAACCATTGAACACGCAAATTATATTTGTCAAGTTTTAATTAAGGTTTTTGTCCCACTTTGTACATTAGTAACTTGGCGGAAAGTCTTGTCATTTTTCGGATTAATATATAGCCTATCATCATCAGCCTATAGCAGTCCACTGCTGGACATAGGCCTCTCCAATTGCATACCATTCAGCTCGATTCTCGGCAACTCTCATCCAGCTGCCACCAGCCACCCTGCGAAGATATATAGCCTATGACACTCACAAATAACGTGGATTTCTATGGGTAAAAGAGTTTTAAAAATCGGTTCAGTAGATCCAGAGATTACCCCCTACAACCTCACAAACTCACTAACTTTACGTCTTTGTAGTATTAGTATAGATTATCATTATCAACCCATTTCTCTTTTATGGTTCCGTGAAGTTTTCTTGATTTTATTTATGGCGCAGATTTCTTGAAAATGGTCAAAAAGGTGGTTTTTTAAAGCAGTGTATCTCTTAAACCTTAAATATTTTTTCCAAAACAAAACAGTATGATATTTTCAAGGCTTTTGTGCATACGGTGATGGAACTCAAACCATAATTAAACATAATTTAATACATCAAAAAAATCTTCAAAGACAACTCTTTATAATTATAATTAAAAGTATACTATAAAATTGCAAATGCCAAACTGTATCCGGTGATGGATTAATTTTTATTAATCAGTTAATATCTAATTTTATACGATTTTATTTGCATTTTTACGCCATACGTTGTGTCATTGCGCATCTCTTTCTTTTGTATGCAATCTGACAGTGACAGCGGTTTACCTGTGGTCAGCCTCTTAACGGCGCAATCTAGGTAATGTGCTGTAGTTGCCTTAGGTACTCATCATCTCCCTAGCCTTTTCCCAACTATGTTGGGGTCGGCTTTCAGTCTAAGCGGATGCATATTGCTGACAAGTATTTGGTTAACAGTTTTGGTTTGACAGTTTTGTATGGAGATTCGTGAAATGGTTCACTTATGAATTGCTATAGTGAAGTCTAATGTCAAACAGATCAATTGCGGGATGTGAATTGTACGCAGATCATATTATGAATTGTCAGTTTGTGACCATTTTAAGAATTTTAATGATTCATAATATTATCATATTATGATTCTGCCAAAGCATCCATTTTAGGCCCCCCTGTACTATCGTATAAAGGCTCGTCTAGCGCGGGGGCGACAAGGGTGGCACTGAATGTCGCGCCTGCGATATCGCTCCAGTTTGTAATGCGATAATGTTAATGCTGTAAGTTCGGTTATCGTTGTTTCTCATGCAACATTTAAGTTTCATTCGGAATTCCCCGTTACTCATTTATTAAAAGATTAGTAAGGAACGGAGGGGAAAAGTCGGAGGGTGGTCAAATAATAATGGGAATGTAACACAAGTGAACGCGAAGAATATTTGAAACACAATAGTTATTTTCTTGTTGAACAGTGTTAGAACATTTCATGTTGGATCGATGTAAAGTACCGGAGTAATCTAAAATCTATTGCTAGAAGAGTCTTACTTATAGTAAAGTTTTTGTGAACTAAATAACCAATTAATAGGGCAGTACTTGAAATAGGACATCAGCCCAACAATGTGTTATCTAAACATAAAACTATTAATACTCAAGATAAACATGCAGATGCTAATGACAGTATAATGGCAAATAATAGTTATTGCTTCGTTTCCGCACTCGGTGCCGCTTGGTCGACAGCAGACGACCTCGGGCCAGTTCAAGGTTGAACTCCACAACAAATAAAAGACATTGACCGTGTTGATGAACTACATATCGACAACAATGTATTATAATTTGCTGTAGAAAACAAGAGCAAAGGCAAATTTAATGATAATTGTACGTATTCAAACAAAACATGAACTCTAATGAAGTAGTAGATGAAGACCAAGAGAATGTTAATACTAAAATTAAGATAAAGTGGAATACGTGAAACATGAGACCCATTCCACTAATTTACAACAAGGAAGCATTCTTCTAAATTACTATTACCAATAAAATACTCATGGAACTGGCAATAACTGTCTCTGTATCGGTGGCACTCTATTTTAAGTAATCACATCATCCAAACACGGGAGCGTTCTCACCATGACAAGTATATAAATGTGGGGTATGGTCATAAAATATCTGACAAATAGCAAGCCTGTCTTGAAAATTACGTTTGAAACGAATTGTTTCATCAGTGGCAATAAAGACAGATATAAACTACTAACAATCAACGTCTATATCGTTAGAAGCGAAGGTGCATTCTTTCAATTTGCTGCGAAATAATTCATTGTTGATTTCGGCAATAGGTGGCTTTATATTACTGTTCTATCATTCTCACTTGCTTGAATTTACTTCGACTCATTTCGTAATTGATGTTAATTTATAGATCGCTACAGCTTCATAACAGCTGCAGATAATAGCCGACATCACTCGACAAGTGCAGGTCAGACAAAAAATCTCCTTCAAAATGCATTTCACTGCAATTTCCGGACAAAAACAGCAAACATTGTTTTGGTGAAGCAGCGCGAACTAAATGTTTTGCTCTACAATTGTCTGCGAGGTACGGTTCGTGTGTAGATAGCTGCATACGGCAAGTTTCCGGATTCACTACACAAGTGTCATCTCACGGTATAATTACGACGGTAATAATGATCGTTACTAGATATCTCGTCGTCTGGATCTCTACTGTACCACATATAACACGTTCACACCGTAAGCTGATCTTTGCGCCCTAAAAACTAAATCAATTATTGCTTTCCTCAACGTGTGCCCCAGATGAGTGACGTTGCCCCGTCCTGAGTTTTATTTAGTTTTCCGCGAATTTCTACAATAGAATAATAATTATGTTTTAGACTTTTCGGTGTACAAAAGGCAGGATTGTGTTACGGTCACACGACTAGATGAATGTTTAGTGATCGCAAACCTTTGATTATATTTACGTATCGTGTTTCAAATGTGGTGCTCCTCAAGGTGGAACATAAATTGCGTTAAGTATTTGTCGGCATAATGACTCCAATTTTGACGTTTTCTTTCTTGAAATTTACAGCAGCAATAGTAAACGAAGGAAATAAGCGAAGGACACCAGATAAGAAAAAGAATTTAAACGAAAACGAACGGAAACCGGAATCCATAATGTTTTTACTTGGCGCTGAAAACGAGTGCACGAATACTAAACGAAATGTGTTGATCGTTGTAGGAGTCGTGAAAGTAATTAGGATAATTCAATACGTTACACTTAATTACGATGTATCTGGGATATATGTGTAAGAATCTCGCATCTGCACACAATATGTTTGTATTTCACACGCGTTCATTCGCACCACTTTCCGTTTCACACTACAATGTTTTTGTAAGGAGTAATGCTAGGGTTAGATAATAAGACATTTTACACCTCTTGTTTCTGTAACCGATGCTCATGATAAGTTTGATAGATTGCCGAGATTACATCGACATGCTTTGGGAATTCGGTTGCACTTATGCAATAGCATGTTTAAGAATCCTCATTAAAAGCTGAACTAAGATTATCATCAAATTATGTTATGAACAGTGTTAATCATGATGGGATCTCTTTATGGGGCGGAAATTAACTTATATTGCTTTATGTGAAGACATCTATTTAGTGGATAAGTTTTCGTTTTCCTCTCTTGCAGAATATGTCTAAAGTTTAAAGCACGTGTGAAGTTGAGTTTAATAACATCACATATTTAATAAACCTGCCTGCATCAACTGATAATAAAAATCCTGCGTTGGTGTCAACATTATTCCACTTCGTGCATCGTTCCAGTACTTTCAATATTGGAGTTTGCCAATTATTAATAGGTGACGTTGCTTAACTGACCAAAGATTGATTAAATATTTTGTAATTGATACTTGCAGTTGAGAACCAGTATCAATAATATTAATCCTCGAGTCGAGCTTTATTATTCTATTTTTTTATTCTTTATTATGCTTTATACTTCACGAGCGTACAATCAGACACCTAGACACGAAACACATGAAAAGCCTACAATATTTGCGGAATATAAAAAGACGAATATTATGCCCATGTCAACACAATAAATACTCACGCGAGATATTTCGCTAGGTTCCCGATATCCTTGGCACAGTTCTGGACCACCCACGTTGCCTCCCACTGCACGCGAGAATACTGACTCGCAACTATTGTTTAGTGTCGAATACTAAGTAGATTTAGTAAGTACATCTAGCTAACCTAATGCTAGAACTTGCGATACTTGCGAAGCAGGCTCTGTGTAACTGAATTCAGATTGTGATAGAAAAGATTCTGTTACTCAAGCATTACATTACAATTGATATAAAAATCGTGATGGTACTTAAGTAATTGATATTTATGGAAGCGAGCATGGGTCAAATCAGGTTGCATAACAGTGCATTGTCTGAACACGATAATTCAGATTGAACCGAAATTTGAACCGTATGTAATACGGGTATTTTCCGGAACCGGTACCATTGGCCTTGGTGTGAGACCGGTACCAGACGTAATACCTGTAATATTGGCGTTTCTAATCAGTATCGGTACTGTACTGGTATCTAACAAATATTTCCGTAAGTTAGAGTGAGAAAACAGATAGTCAGTAAAAATAATAGTTAATACGCATTAGAAAAATAACTTCAAGGTACGAGACGATAATACGAGATTTGTATTTGTGGTACGCGGCGGGTACCTGAATTTGGTACTGGTACTTGTTGGGTGGAGTATCGGTAGCCGTCTGGAACCGGTACCCGGGTACCGAAATGGCAAGAACCGCCAGGTGCAGAACCTGAACTTTTGGTACCGGTTCCATACGCTGAGTAGTAGCGACAATAGGTGAACAAAATATACAGCGTGTCCCAGGAAACCTGTACCAGCGGAGGTCTGTGGTCAGGGAACACTAATACCTATCGATTGAACCCCCATATATGTTCCGCGATATTATGTAGTTTTCGAGATATGATTTTTTTTGTATTATTTTCATATTTTTTAAAATTGTAGGCGATTTTTATTTATAACTTTTGACTGGTGTTTCTTTGAGTTTTTTATGTCAGTATTATGGCTAGAATGTGTGTTCACCTGCTATAAAACACAAAACACCCAAATTCTAACTACTAGTAGCTCAGAATTTGATCACAAGATTTGTGTTTGATAGAAATTTACAGGGGAATTCAATTTGGAAAAAAAATACTTGCACCTGACTGAATGACTTGTAAATAATTTAAAAAACTTCATGAGTTTATTTGGAAGGTATTAGTCTCCCCTGACCACAGACCTTCGCTGGTACAGGTTTCCTGGGACACTCTGTATATCTGATTTTGGTAGATTTGGGAGGATAGAGGAATTAACGAGCTTTTTAGGAATCTACTAAGATATTATTACTCGAAAAGGCATCAAATTAGAGAAGATTAGAATCAGTGTGTGCAGGCAGTTTACGAAAAAGTAATATTTATGACTCAACGAGTTCAAGCGGAACAGAGCAGATAGTGGCTTCCATCAAAACCTTTCCATTATAGGTATCTAAAGACTCAAGGCCTCTCATAGGCTCAGATTTATCTGTAGCTCGCCATTACCAAAATAGCATTATTGATAGCTGAACGCCTGCGCGTGAGTTTGACGTGCGTGATCACACTCGATCACTCTCAACCGTACAAACAAAAGATTAACGGAACACTTTGTTCGAAACAAATCTTTTCAAAGATAAGTTACAATGTTTCGTGTTATTATCTACGGCTCGCTTGCTACCTACGTATTTTTGAAACTGCAGCAATTTGGAACGGCTTTATTTACGTAGACTTGTTGATGCCAAATGCTATAATGCAGTGGTTTTACCAAACAGATATTTATTTAAAAAAAAACGAGCGAGCCTTACAGTGTTGTAGCATAATTATGATGTGTAACATCTGACATCTCACCTTGGTAGCGACAGAAATTAACGTCAAAATTTTAAAAAGATTAATATTGAAATATTTATTCGATTAATTATTAATTACTAGTGGTCGCCCACTGGTCGAAGTTCGACCCCTTTACTTATAATCTATATAGTACTCACTAATTCCATGCTATTAAAAAAGTACTTAAAGCTGTCACACACTTCCGCCCTTTTTACGAAATCAGAAATTAGCCTTCGCACTTTTCTAGATATGGCAGATAGATAAGGGCAGATGCAGAGTCTGCCCATGTTTCAATTCAAAGATCGAGTCGTGATGGTAATAAAGGAAAATTGTCCCTAAATGTATCCACGTAGCCATCTACGGGGCCGTTTAAAATTATCTATCAACGTAAGTATGCGCAAACAAAATTGATAATAGTCCCCTCGCTAGTACAAGACTAGTACCTAGTTGATATTATGCAAATTTCAATGGCACGCAGTTTCTCCAAGACGTATTGTCTGGTGCATTACGCGACATGGCATGAAAATATTATTCAATATAGGAATGGGTCCTTACTGCTTTAGGTTTTGGTCTAAAATTGCTTGGCACACAGGGTGGCTTGTTTAAGCTTGAAATTGAATGGTACATTCGCCTACGTTGTTCGGGCCCATTTTACCAAGTCCCTTGTCACCATACGAGCTTTTGTTCATCAACATCAGGGGATTTACAAGCACTTTAGTTACAGTGTTTATATTATTTTATTAGTATCTACCTATTACTTACCTACGTTCATGTTAACTTTAAAAAAAATTAAACTAGTTTTGTGTTGCTAATCAATGAGTGACAAGTTTGGTATGCTATGGTTATCAGACATAGTTAACTTGATATCGTATACAATTTGTAAAAACGCCTAAGGCAAAGTAACTTCGTGGCAAATAATTTAATTTAATATTTTGTACTATGAGATTAGGCATGCTATGATTAAGGTTATGAAAATTTTACTTTGTGGAAAACCTAGCATGAGTTGTTACATCTTATAACTCATCCTAGCGATGAGCGATATGATACAGAGAAGAAAATTAAGTCATTCGTCATTTCCATTCTAGGGTTTGTTTACAACGTGCTGGCTCCATGTTTGGCTGCAAAAGCTCATATCTGTTTAATATTTACGTAAGGATTCTAATTTTAAAATTAATCATATATCGCTGTGGCTGGGCACGCATCTGACCGGAAGTGGCGTATGCGCAGCTGAGGGACCGTTTCCGGCGTCGATTATTGTCGCACTAGGTAAGACTATTAAATGAAGCGGCACGAGCATTGTTTAAACTCCTTCCTTTGGTAATATACAATGCCACTTTAATGGGGTCATTGAACAGAGATTATGGATGACAGTTAAAAGTGAAAAAAATAAACGGAGAAAATACATAGCAAATGTCAGCGATCGCATTTTGATTTCCCAAAAAAAGTAAAATACATACATAAATTTATGACATGCGATAGATCTAACGAAATTATGAAAAACGGATGTTGCGAAATGTGGGTGTACTATAGTACCTACACCTCTGCCTAACCTTTCGGGGATTGCAGGCGTGATGTTATGTATGTTATAGATGTAAATCATTACCTATAAGCACGCTTTCAGCGATAAGACAGCCCATTGTGTCACCCTATGTAAAACTTCAACATTTATATCTGTAAGTTTTATGGTGTACATAATAAAGAGTATTCTGTTCTATTCAATTCTGTAAGCTATATCTAATTTGAACATAATATTAGTCAACCACGTTACAGATTGTCTAAAGTAGGTACCTACACACTTCTTCTGGGGTACTGTGTAAAATGTTATAATAAAATAAAATTCTTCAACTAAATGAGAAGAAATTTAAAACATGCATGAAACGCACACTATGTAGACAAGCCTAATTATAAGTTGGGCTCACTTGTTAAAAATTTTATATTTGGAAGAGATGCTTCCCTTTACGTAGTTTTAATTAGTTTTGGGTTTAAAAATTATAAAAGAGAAGAAATCGATTCAATAAACGATTCTGAATAAACAACTTTCATAATGTGCATTAATTCAGTTAGATACACATTGCATGTATTAAAAACCTTAATATATATTATATAATAATATTAAATTTAGTTCAGAAGACTGATAAGCAAACTTTTTCAAAACTTCCTCTCTCCTAATATTTTGCTGTGCCCGACTTGGTCCATAATGATCACATATAATTCTAAGTTACCACTTATGTACTTACACATTGTGGAATGCAAATAAAGTATTGAGAGCCAGAAGAAGAATAAAAATAAAACAGTTAATAAAAAGAGGTTTTACAATTCTTGTTGGCTCTAACACTGAGCGATTAGCACAATGATTCAATCTGCCTAGCCTTTTCCCAACTATGTTGGGGTCCGCTTCCAGTACAATCGGATGCAGCAGTATACCAGTATTTTATTACAATAGGGATTAGCACAATGATTTTCTCAAACTTCATCATATTTTGAACGATTAACGTTCAAAATATGATGAAGTTTGAGAAAATCGGATAAGAAAATTAAATTCTGCTGTTTTCGAAGTCAAGTCATAACATGAACAGTCCGCATAAAAAAAAAATATAAATACGGAATGATGTGAAAGTGGTCAGCGCTAAATATCGCAAGTGAACAAAATTTATATTTGGGACTGGCTGAATGCCAGCACGACCTTGCCCTGATGAGAATAGATCGTGATTAAACAAACTTTAGCGCAATAAAGTTAGCACTTTTTTTTATAAATAAGGACTTTTCATAAGTAAATCTTACCTTCCCAATTTTCTTTTTAAATAAATCTTAATGTCATTTTCATCATTACATAAGAAGGCTATGAGGCTATGTCAATCGCGTGAATAATCAGCCTGTACTCGTATAATAGAATAGAATACTATAATGCATTTAAAAAAAATAGGAAAACATATAACTACTTTTACGATGTTTGTAAATATGTGAACACCATGTATCTATCTCATAATTAAGTTATTTTTATTGCTTAGTTTTCAATTCTTTTTACCTATTATGGTATAGTAATTTTATTCTAGGCGCAGCATCGTCTTCACATATATTCGTATAATTAATGTACTCAAACAAAATATTGTAAATCATTTTTAAAAGAGTAACGGTGGAGTTTCTTGCCCATTCTTCTCCATACGAAACTACCTTTTGGAAGAGGCAACTAGAATCAGTTCTATTTCTTTGTAAATTTTGACGTTCAAAAGTGCCTCTTATGTGCCTAAAAATGTGCCTAGAAATAAATAATTTGACTTTGCAGCCTGCAGCCTATAAGTAATGGTCCCACTGACGGGACACAGGCCTCCTCTCAGTGAGAGGAAGTGGGCCGTAATCCACCACGCGGGCCCAGTGCGGGTTGTTAGATGTCACATAATTATCTTCGATTTTTTTGGTTCTAGGACATGCTTTTCTCACGATGATTTCCTTCACCGTTTTGAGAGTAGTGTAATTAATTACTTTTACAATTAACAAGCAGGTAATTTGTGTAAATATTTTCATCACATATTTACACAAAGTGAAGTGCCTGCTTGTTAATTGTAAAAGTAGTTAATTGAAAATACATGCGTTAAGTGAATCATCTACGATTAGCCGGTTACCCATATCGTGGTATACTGACGTAGATTCACTGGTACCATTGTTTACGTAAGTAATAACCACAATAGTGGGTAATTTACTAAAATACGTAATTATCTTGAAACAAGGATGTACCTATGTAGGTAGGTACTTACTTACACTAAACAATGTTTTGTAAATGGAAATAGAATTTAATTGGACAAATAAAATAATTTAATTAAATAAGTACAACCTGATGCAAACTTTATGGCGGCGCGCGGCGGCTCGGATTAAGAGGTGAGTCACTGCGCAGTAACAAATTCATGTGACAGCGGGGGTGAGGGGTGGAATGAAATGAAATCGTTTATTCTGTAAATATGATATTGGAATCACTTTTACAAGTCATATTAAAAAAATAAGCTAGATGTAGTCGATATTTCCTATCTGACTACCCCTGAGAAGAAATGGCGAAACAAACTCACTCAGGGGTTAAAGTCTCTTTTAAAGTCCAGACATAAAATCTTGGTCAGATCATGTGAGACCCCTGTAGATCCGTGTCTGAAATGTGGACCTGTCCAATCAGTGCAAGCATTTGTCGTAATCGTGCAGCTCAACTCAAGACTTATGAGCTCAACGATTCGACGAACAATACCAAAGAAAGGACATTTGGGTAGGCCGCATAAAGTGCTCAAAATGCCAGACCATCATTGAAACTAACTAAAAAAATGAAGAAAAAAAGAAAAAAAAATATGAATTGCTATACTGAAGTCTAATGTCAAATAGCAGCTGTCAAACAGATGAATTGCGGGATATATGAATTGTACGCATATCATAATATGATTCTGCCAAAGCGTCCATTTTAGGTCCCCTGTTCCCGAGGAAAACAACAATAACGTTCTTATGATGATAGATGGCGCCACGTGTCTTTCGAATCATGATTGAATTATATTAATAGAGAAACTTTAATAGTGTGTTAAGAGATTTTTTTGCCACCAAACGCCAAACAACAAGCAAACAGTGTAAAACCCGAATTGATTGTCAAATACTAAATTAACGCGAGCGAAGCCGCTAGCAAAAGCTAGTACTGTATAAAAATAATATTCTGCAATGTCAATATTTATATAAAATCATGCATAATATTTAAAAATGTCAAGTTTTCCTGTTTTATCACAAGGCTAGCAAAGCGAGCAGCTCAATCCCAAACTTTTTTGTATTCTAAATAATCAAATAATGGGGTACTCGGCAGCGAGTTGCGCACTTCAGAGCCGCCACAAAGTTTGACGCGTACTAGGTTTATTGTACATAGGTACAAACATAGGGGAAAACGGTATTAGAGGTTAAAAAATTCTTAAAACTCTAAACCACTAGCAAGGAAAACGGGTCTAATATTTTTTCCATCTTTCGTTGTGGTTAATATTTAAATCTTTCCATAACTAAGTACAAAAAATATCAACAACGGTGTTTTCTGGAAAATCAAAAGAATTTTCACGTTGTCTTGAAATAATTTCAAGTTGGATAAGTTTTCTGTCTTGTGAATACAATCTCTCAACGGAATAAATCATATTAACTTGTAACTAAAAAAAAACGCCTTTCAGCAGGTGAATCCTTTCAAGACTATGCAGAAAGGAAGTTGATGTAATTTAGTAAGCATTAAGCAATGGCACTATACCCGATGACATATCTACATGATAAACTTCCCGTTACACACTATAGTTTTCCGAGAAAATTGCCGCCGTAATAATACTTATTATGTCGCATGAATGGACTCACGTGATTCATTTGTTTGCTTGTAGGTACTTTGTACTATAGTGTGGCCATTAGTGCTGTGCACTCCCTGAGGTATGCGCGCGGCGAGACGGGGGGGAGAACCGGCTGCTGCGTGCGCTCTGTCAGTGCGCCGTCAACGCTCGTGGCGCGCGTGGCGTTCTTCGCCTCCCACCTCGCCGCGCATACCTCAGGGAGTGCACAGCACTAATGGCCACACTTTATAGTAAACTACGAACGATGAGATGATCATAGATTTGGTCGTTTATGAAAAGCTTACCTTCGAGGGTCAAGAAGATGGAAAAGTTTAAAAAAATCCCGCGGATTTTCTTGCAGCATGAAAAGCATGACCTAGTTCCCGAAGATTATTATTATTATTCGTGATTTTTTACTTCAGCCGTAGATTCGATGGATTATTCAGATTTGCATATTTACTTAGAGAAAGAGTGATGGTTTGTGCTAGTTCAGTTAAGAATATTTTCGAATAATGTTTATAGTTACTTAAATAACACTTGACATAAATACTGATAGGTCAAGAAGTCTAAAGTTTACAGTTTTACCGACGGCAGCACTGATATTACTCATAGCATTGTGCAGGTCATAGGGCACAATGGGCAGGACAATTTGTTTGAGGGTCAATGGTTTGTATAGTAAACAACGAAGATCCAATGATGCGTTAATGATGGGTTTTATTTGGCCTTCGTTTGTGATATTATGACAGTCTTGGTTACTTTGTGTCACGTACCTACCTAATAATTACGCTAAAAAGGTAGACCATAAGTAACTAGACATCCATGATATCATCATGACCTGCTAAATGTTCCTACTACCTACCTACTATAATTTTTTTTCCCGCATGATTTGTTTGTGCTTAGCCAATATCATGCACTTCTGAACGACAAACATCTAACATCGTGCGACCGCTGAACATTCTCTCCTTTGAGACTGCTGTGATGAATGAAGAGTGAACAAAAAAATGACTGCCAACATTTTTCAGTTGAAAAACTTTAGTATATTAATTACCTAAAGTTAAGTCACATAACATTCAGCATGACCTAAATGGTAAGTTTCGTGACACTCTGGCAGCTGAAAAAAAAATGTAGACCCGATTTCACGCATACAATCACCATTGCTGCTTACTGCAATAAGCTGTTTGGAACCTCGATGTGTTCATAAGATCACGAGATTAATTTAGAGCCAAAGTAAAAAGAAAATATCACTGACCTTATAGTTGAGACCTTGGACATCTTCCTCCAACGACACATCGGAGTACATGTCGTCAGCTGGTTCCCCGCCCGAGCCGCAACCCGACGAGTTAAATGACGACGACCGGTATAATTGGCTGAAACAATGACACTCTTCATTAAAGCATCACTTTATTAGACAAGCATCCGTTACTCAAATTCTACTCATTGCAATAAATAGTCTTCAAGTTTGAATAATTTCATTTTAGGCTGTTAGCGACATCTAGTGGGATCTATATAAACGTTATAGCGCCATGTGTTCGTTCGTTGTAACTTTTGCCATTGTTTGAATGTACTTAATGTTTGAGAGAGTTTACTAGATGGCGCTGTTTTTGATATGATTTGTACCTGGAACGACCGCTAGGTGGCGTTAGTAGAACGTAATGTTTTATTATTTTCAAACTAATTTTAATTCGTAATGTATAATATAAAATAATAGCATACCTAGCTAAGACATTGGAGCCGAGTTGTCGCTTCCCAGAGCTGAAACAAACGAACATAATATTAACTCTGTGAACATAGACATACATAAAATAATTAGAAACTGTCAGTTGTTTTTGGGGTATTTAGGAATTAGGAATCCAAGGAGCAAAAAAATGTTCTCGTAAAGTAATTATACGGACGCCAACCTAAAAACATTTTAATTGGAGTCGTTGCGTACTTAATTATGGGCTCATTATAACAGTAAATTAAATTAACGACTTTATTCTTGTAAAGGAGATCGTCTTCGCGGATTGACGTGCCCCCAGATATTCCATGGCCAGGTGCTCCATGCCCAGTAGGGATTTTTTTTAGTAAAAATAATTAGGTAGGTACCTCTCCCATTAATTTATTAGTTACAGTACCTCTTACTAACTAAATTAACGTGAAATTACCCATTAAAATCTTTTAGCTACGTCAAACGGATGTCTTTTCATTGAATTAGGGATTAACACATTTATTCAGCTTCATTCGCGTTTCGCTGAACGATTTTTGTCACACTTTCACAGTTCTGCTTCTATCAGCCGCGAACAGCATCATAAGATTGTGAAAAGCCGTCATAGCGTTCAGCGCTGTTCCGCTACGTTCGGCGCTGAACGTGGACTGTTCCCGACTTCTCGTCGACAAGTTGAGACCGCGTACAGCCCTGAACTTGGCGGAACAGCGCTGAACGTGGCAGAACAGCCCTGAACTCTATCTGTAGCATTCGCATGATTAAAATACATTTGTCCTCATTTTATACCTGGTCACCGCGAAAACTGAATAGACGCGGAAAGCTGAACGGATGCGTACGCATCTCCATACAAAATCGTTGTTTTCTATGGACAAAAGCTGAACAGAGCTGAATAAGTGTGGTTAGTCCCTTACTCGTACGTCACGTACTCGTAAATTCGAACAATTTTAGAATTGAAAATACAAATTACTACCCTGTCTGTATAAAAAAAAACTTTTATTTCGGTTCCACAGGTATAGTTCATTTGGTTAGTATACAGGCGACTTAGAAACGAGTGTTAGTACTTACATCTACCTACCTGAAGAACAACACAAACTATTCATTACCTACTACGCCACAGTGGCATTTAAAGGATGTAGGCGTATCCAACGTCCCAGTATGGGATTTTCCCACCTATCAGCTATAGTTATGTCATCTGGTTATGGTTTTATGCATTTCGGTTTTAATTTTAGCGACAAGCACAATTATGTCGTATCAACCATAAAATAAATAAACTTTTAGAACTATGTACATAATAAGTGCGAAAGTCTGACAACCAGTCTTACCATGGGGTATCGTATTACCAAGTTACTGGGTTGTGTAGGTCAGATAGGCAGTCGCTCCATGTAAAATAATGGTATTCAGCTGCACCCGGTTAGACTGGAAGCCGACCCCAACATAGGTGGGAAAAGGATTGGCAGATTGATTACGTGCAAAATGAGTGTTTTCAATTTAGCTCGAATTCACGTAGGTATACTCCGTGCGTTCGTGTTAGGCGCTCAGTACAACGTCTACGTAACGTAACCCGAACGTTCCACCCTGTATATTATAACTAATTCTTAATAAGTAGATAGTAAGTCACGTTCTACGCAAGTATAATCACGGTAAAAGTATGTAGGCCCATATCGCAGCACGAGTGTTGCATAGTAAGTAACTACATGATAATACAGTAGCGAATACTTAGTTTATTAACTTGGTTAGGCGCATGTCCGGTATATTTATTTAACATTTAACACACTTTTTCTGGCGAGAATGTTATCTGATGAAATTATCAAGAGATTGAATTCTATTAAGATATCGCATCTTCCTCAAAAGACGTGCTCATTAATTTATCTTTTGCGCAAAGAGCAGTCAACCGCTAGTAATCGCCGTTGACCATGGCCTTAAAAAATCAATTGCGCGTCGCGAAAATAAATAATAATAATAATAATTTATTTTTAGTAACAAAAATATGAATATTTGAAAAAAATAAAGATAGCATTATAGATAATAAAATAGTCTGTTCATAAAAAAAAAATGAAAATTTTTACTTAAGCGGTTTGAAAGTAATATAGTTTTTTAGGGTTCCGTACCCAAAGTGTAAAACGGGAACCCTATTACTAAGGCTCCGCCGTCTGTCTGTCTGTCTGTCCGTCTGTCACCAGGCTGCAGTGGCGAAAGGACCATATAACACGATTCCTACCGGCTTCCCTTCGGAGGTTTGCATCAACAACTCTACCGCTATTGAAAAATGGCACAGACAATAATGTCTACTATTGCCAAAAAATATAGTTACACTACGGGTATTTAATCCACTATAACATTCAAACAATAAAAATGCCTATTTTTATTAGCTTTGAATAGAAATAACAAACAAAAAAGTTTTGTTATTAAAGTTTGTTTTTGTCAATGTTATAAGTATTGTAAAACGTACATTTTTTGCATAACTTAATAAAGGCGTAATAACAGATTTAAAAGTCACACACAAATCATCGAAGTCATCAAAGGCCCATCTGGGCCCATTGGTATGGTCCTCTTTTAATTCTTAGACGCCATCGCCACGCTCACCGCTGGGCATGCGAGATGTAGCACCAGTGACAGGTACCTACTGCTGCTTTTACCGTCATCATCTACTAGCCTTTTCACAATTATGTCGGCTTACAGTCTGACTGGATGCAGCTGAATACCTGTATTTTCCATGGAGCAACTGTTTGCTTGTTATGAAATAGGGCTCATCTCACACACTAAGTATGCTCAGATCAATGATGACATTATGAAATCTCTTCATCTAATGTAATTGGGAATGCAAGTTTTGTAAAATTAAATGACCTAGACACGTTTAATTATGTTGTAAAAGATTGTTTATCATTGTCAGGTAAGTTTAGCTTATCCGTTACGTGGGCTGATGACCTAAAATCATGTATGTGTCTTATGAATCTCTAGAGAAACATAGGCTAATTTGAGAGAGCTCAATAATCACCAGTTTGTGTAATAAATAGACTGATTTGATTGATTGAAAGTTTTGCAGACTCGTATATTTACATTGTGGGGAAATAAAGAAGACATAGCCCATATCGTGGCACGACAACTGCAAAACAAATGATGATATGCATGCTAATAATGTCGTTAATGTCCAGTAATTAACTGGACTGGACGCATGTCCGGAATTCTTCAGTTGCGGTAGAAAGAAGGAAATACTTTAATATGGATGTGGGTAACGCTCGTCAGGCAATTAGTTCATAATGATTACTACGACGCGACGCGACGTGTACCAGCATTACGTGAGCGGCCATTGTGAGATGATTTTTTGTAGATATACGGTCGTGCAGAATGACTAATGTTCCTAATTGTTTGATACAGGATAATGTTCTTATAAAAACACAGCTTTAGGTGTTGAACATTTGTTTTAAAGTGCTAAAACGAATCTGGGGGCCTACGCCGAAGCGCTAAACCGAAGTATCGGCCGAATGTTCGGTCGTTTCTTTCTAACTAACGCTGACTACGGCGAAAAAAAAAGACTTTCGAAGAGATAAGCCAAAGTCAAAACTGTGACTTGAAGTCAGGTAGGACTCAAAAAAGTAAGCTGTGGAAGTTATAAAACGGCCGAACAGTCTGATCCTCTGAATCTTTTTGCTGCCGATATGTCGGTCAGTCAACAATAAGATTTTCCTTGTTATATTTTATGGGCATAAGTAACTCGCAAGGTAACATGACTTGCTTAGTTAAATTTTATTGAAATAACTTATTAGTATCGTTTTCGGTTAGTGCTGACGCGTTTCCGTTTCCCCTAAAAACTAATTGAGACACGTGTGCTGTTAGCACATAACGTTTATGAATAGCCATTTAATTACTCGGTGAGTTAATAGTTTCATTTTAACAGTTAAAATAATAAAGTTTGAATGGCATATCGACCTTCTCAGGTAACGCACAACGCTTGCATAATTTAGGTCATCCGTTGGCGGTGCAGAGTGTAACCCAATAGCAATTTTGGACAGTCTTGTTTTGAAACGTTATGATTTAGTCCATAATTATGGCAATTACTCTATTTATATTGCAATTGAAGTATTCATCAAAGCAGTATGCAAGAATACATTATCTAGCAGTCTTCGGAACAACTTCAAGGTTGTCTTTGCTTTGCCTTATTTGGAAAATGAGAATTCATTTTTGGAATCTTTTTTAAATATAAAATTACAGGAAATCAGGGAAAATCTTTGTTAACATAAGTTTTCCTTAAGGCAAAGATTTCTTGAAAATGGTCAAAATGGTGTTTTTTTATAGCAGTGTATCTCTTAAACCGTAAATATTTTTTCCAAAACAAAAACAGTAGGTATGATATTTTCAAGTCTTTTGTGCATACGGTGATGGAACTCAAAACATAAGTAAACATAATTGAATACTTACATCAAAAAAATCTTCAAAGACATAACTCTTAATTATTTTAAAAAGCAGTTTATCCCTTCGTTAACAGTTATAATTATAATTAAAAGAATACTAATTATACCATAGAATTGCAAATGCCAAACTGCTCCGGTGATGGATGATTTTTTTTTAAATTAGTTAATATCTCATTTTATTACGTTGTGTCATCGCGCATCTCTTTCTTTTGTATGCAATCTGACAGTGACAGCGGTTTACCTGTTGTCAGCCTCTTAAAGTACTCTCATAGGGATACGGGACTTCGTGCTGTAGATTCGTAGCAGGCTTCTACGACGATGATAATATTTTGAGTGACTCACACCATTTGCCAATTGTTTGTTGATTTCCCAATGGGTTGTTAGAATAATTAAAATTGACGAAATTCCACTTACAGAAGCCATGACGGAACGAAGTCGTGAGCATCAATTATCACTGTGATTTTTAATTCACTGTTAACCTTTCCGGGCGTAAAAGTACTCATTATTATGAGCAATTTTCACTAGTAAATAACTTTAGCTTTATATCTAGGCACCAGAAATCTCAATGAATCATGTCAAATTTGAAAATGCTGTTACTCAAATCAAGCTTTTTCAGCGTTTCAACTTCAAATGTCTGATAAAAATAAAATGTCCAGTTTTTGTTTTTTTTTGTTAATCCTTGTTATCAATTGACTATTCTAGCTACTGAATCTAGTCTTATCTCAATACCCCAGTACTGGACCCTTTTTGCTTGGACACGCCTACAATTGTTAGTCACAGTTTTGATAATAAATATGAATATATAACAGTTTTGATTATGTGTTGACTTAAATAACATCCAATTATTGACAGACTAAAGGCTCATACACACTAGTGCGATATCGCGGGCGCGCCACGACACTAGTAGCACAATTTCTTTGTTGGTGCCTGTCGCGCCCGCGATTTCGCGAGAGTCTGTACGAGCCTTAATATCTAACAGCACTCACGTTTCTATAACGCACACATTAGGTAAGGTAAAAGCCTCACAAGTCAGCAATATGCATTAGTTCACGATTACCATGGTTTGTCAAGTGTATCATAAGCAAGCGGTCAGGATGTCCGTGGGGAGTGTCGGAGAAATCAGCAGGCGACAAATGAAACATGGGTGCGCGTACGCCGTGAAATTGTGCAAGAAAGTGACGAGCAGACTACCAACTTGCGAACGTAATGATCACCAATTGGATACTGATACAGAAATAATGTGGGTTTTGCAACTTTGTCCACGAAATGATCTGAATCTAAGTACGAAGAAAGTTGCGTTGCTGGCTGGCTGATTGTAAATAATAAAAAACCAGCCAAGCGCGTGTCGGACCATGGACAATGAAGGGTTCCGTAGTTGGGATGAATTTATGCCATAAACAAACTTAACATTGTAGTTGAAAACCAACTGCTAATGTATTTGCAATTTTTTTTTATATGATAAAACTACAAATTAACGATTTTAAGACTTTTTCCTTTAATTGTGCTGTGAGACCTTGCTTCTTGCCAAATTTCAAGATTCTAGGTCAACGGGAAGTACTCTACAGGTTTTAATTTACTTGCGACTGCCGAGTATCAAAATATGTCGCATAAATCACCGCATTTTTTCATTGCGTTGTCTTAGAAGCTTTAGATTAGATTTTTTTTAGAGCTCCAAGGGACCGTAGACCTACGTATTTGATATTAATTGATATCAACTTGATACCTCGACGATTTCCTGAGAAAAAGGGTCTTGACATACTGACAGACAGACAGACGGACAACGAAGTGATCCTATAAGGGTTCCGTTTTTTACTTTTCGAGGTACGGAACCCTAAAAAAAGATTGTATATTGTTCTGTTCACAAACAGCCAGACTCGGAACAACTACTTGTAGGTCATACAAATATTTGTTTCGTGCGGGAATCGAGCCCGCGACACGCAGCACAGCAGTCAATCGCTTAACCACTGCGCCAACCGTGCCGTTGGATATTGATATACTTAGAAATAATGCGAGTGTAATTTACAACTTTTATTTTGGTACAAAAACACATACGAACAAAACAAGTTATTACCTATAAAGTTTGTAAAAAGATATAAATCTATGAAGAAAGTTGTACCTTATCTACTGCTCTGGTTGTAAAAATAATGATTGAGTCTCCAAAGTTTATTTTTAAAGTGAATATATAACTAAATATTCTGTGAATATTTCAAGCGTCTACCTGTTGCCGTTATCAATATCGAGCAAAAAAAACACGTTTGTTGTATGGGAGCCCCCATAAATATTTATGTTATTCTGGTTTATAGTATTTGTTGCTATAGCGGCAACAGAAATAGATCATCTGTGAAAATTTCAACTGTCTAACTATCACGGTTCATGAGATACAGCCTGGTGTCAGACGGACAGACAGACAGACGGCGGAGCCTTAGTAATAGGGTTCCCGTTTTACCTTATGGGTACGGAACCCTAAAAAAGGGAGGAAGAAATAAAAAATAACCTTTAGCTAAATTATATGGTTGGCGAAAATTTCGTGACGAGATCGGTTAGATCATAATATTCATAATGTCTAAGCCATTTGTACTTTTTTCGGCAGTTTTTTTCTAAAACTCAATAATATAAAAAAATATCGGTTGAATATATTGCGTGTTTATGACGAATTAATAGAATCATCACGCCTGATTAACTAAATAGGCGTACAATCTTAGGATGCTTGTGAATACTGTGAGTAGGTATTGTAATCATACAATTCAAGAGTTGGATAACCGCCGAACATAATCAATTGAACACGCTTATTCTGTAATTTAATGTTTCTGGTTAATTATCTTTCATTATGTAATAATAGGTAATTTTCGGGGTAGAAATTATAGTTTTACGTGACTTTTATTTTGTTGCGATTTTTTATGCGTTTTTAGGGTTCCGTACCCAAAAAGTAAAACGGGAACCCTATTACTAAGGCTCCGCCGCGCCGCCGCCGCCGCGCCGTCTATCTGTCTGTCTGTCTGTCCGCCTGTCACCAGGCTGTCATGAACCGTGATAGTTAGAAAGTTGAAATTTTCACAGAAGATGTATTTCTGTTGCCGCTATAACAACAAATACTAAAACGCAGAATAAAATAAATATTTTAGGGGGCTCCCATACAAGAAACGTGATTTTTTTGCTCATTTTTGCTCGATATTGATAACGGCAATAGGTAGAAACTTGAAATATTCACAGAATATTTAGTTATATATTCACTTTACAAATAAATAATTAAATTAAAATAAAACAAATATTTAAGGGGGGCTCCCATACAACAAACGTGATTTTTTTGCCGTTTTTATAGATAATGGTACGGAACCCTTCGTGCGCGAGTCCGACTCGCACTTGGCCGGTTTTTTAATGCTACCGATGGCGTACGCAGCTTTGCTGCCCGGATATTCTTGTTTTATCCGCGTATTGTACAGACGCCAGCACATCAAGCTACTACAATCTCTCAAATTTCTTCAATAGATTTTCAACTTTAATCCTACAGCATAAGGTTCAAGGCTGATTGGGAAAATTTGACAGTTTCGGGTAGCTTGATCTGCTGGCGTCTGTACCTACAAATGTATATCATAATGAACTAAATCTGAAACGTATGCCTGTTTATTATGTGTTTCCTCGCAATTAGACTGGCAGGATCTTGCAGATTTTTGACCTCGAGATTGGTCCAAAGTCAGTCAAAATTATAGATGGGTTCTTATTGAAATTCGGCACCTTTTACTATCTAATCAAAGTATCTACCTGGAGATATTTCGCAGTTCTCCTTGAGACGTTGTTTCTTGCATTTGGCTTCGGCCTAAATTATCGTGGCATTCATGACTAATATGAAGCGTGAGGTTACAATTTTGAAGGCTGCATACAAATCTTTACGTACTTACTTACTCGTAGGTACTTACCTACACGAATAGGTACAATAAACACTAGTCTTATATTTTGTAATAAATAATTTGTGGGAAATAGAAGCAGTTGCACAATGTGACTTGACAATCTTGTTTGGTTTTATAATTTATGCTTTCAAAATACAATTTAAGGTCAAACCGGCGGTTTGACTACAAGGGCTACACGTTACGGCTCGTTTTGGCCCGTTATTAAAAATGTCTATTTTATTTATACTTAGGTAATACGGGCTGGTGTCCGCAACTCCACGTCAATGCGCGTATTTTGCGTACGAGTGGGAAAATCGGTTATTTGATCCACCCCAGCTCCTCAAGGAAGGCCAGCAATTTCTTTATACTTATACATAATCTACTTTGCAGTGTTTTTATTATAAGCTAGTTACTGCCCGCGGATTCACCCGCGTAGCTTTTTTAAAAATATAAGTTACCCCTTATAGCTATCTGCCAGTGAGTCACGTCAAAATCGGTTCAGTCGTTTCGGAGATTAGCCGGAATAAGCAGACAGACCGACACACTGTAAAGCAAAAAAATATAAGTACCTACACAATATATACTTTATAAGCATTTAGTAAAAAAAAGTCGTTATTAGGACATACAAACAGACACTTTAATTTTATTTATTTGTATACACTAGCTGACCCGACAGACATTGTCATCTCAATATTTTGGTCGAGTTCATGCAAAAATCCCATAGATAAAATAACTTTCAATTTTTCCCGAATCTTCAGTTTTTTTTTTCATAAAAACCTATTACGAACTAAAACAAAATTTGCCCCATCATCGGTCCACCCGTGTAATCGCTTGCTAACGAACAGTATTTCATTTTGATTAACTAGAAAATTTCAATGAAAGATGGATGCAAAACTAAAACAGAATATACGAAAATGTTGCAGAATGCTGTAAGGTAATCGATGCTAAAAGTTTTGTCTGCCCTCGTCGAACAGCCAATTGAGAACAAGTCCACCTACGTTATTTTTTACCCAAAACGCCAAAAAAGTAAATTGTTACTGTAATCGCCCGGCGGCCGCCATCGCACCGGTGGCAATGAGTTGTCCAATTGACTGTTACAACTACGTGACAATTGAAAATATTAGTGTCAACCGTTTTGTTCCTGGCACTCCATGATAGAATCCTAGCTGGTTGAGCTCAAGCGCACAATGTAGGTAAGTGAGCAGGAAACTATATACAAACGTACACATACATTGGGTGGGACGAAAGAAGACTCCCAATGGATATATTTTATCTATACCTACCATAAACACTGAAAAAAAGGTTGTTTTTTAAATACTAAATTTGTTTTTGGTAAAAAAATATGCACAAACAAAGTGAAGCCCTGACTCTTGGGCTAGGTAAAAATACCTGTGTTACAGGAGCTAGTGCCTTCTCCCAAACAGTAGTTTCTGGATTTTATGCATTATAGGTACAGTCGACAGCCTGCACATCAGGTACTGTCAAATTTCTCCAAATGATTTTAAACCTTAAAATGTTGAAGGTTAACTTCAAAATCGAATGAGAAAATTTGACAGTTTGTGGTAACTTGATGTGTTGAACAATGTACTTACCAACATAGTTTGAATTTACTTTTTGACAAACAAAAAAAAAATCATTAAAATAGCAAAATAGTAGTTACTAGTTACATTCATCATAATTATAAAGTTTATGATTAAAGAACGTTAAAAATACATGATAAAAAGTTATAAATATTTTAGGTAACCAATTCATCTACCTACCGTAAACGATTTAAATCATCATGCATCAAAACGTTACGGCTATTGAGTTAGTTACAATTAGGATTGATATCAATAATAATTTGCCTCATGATATGGGCGGACAGGGTACCACAGAATAAATACATAAAAACATTGCCTGATTATAATGTGTGCGTTTATAGGAGAGGCATACATTAGTAAGTGCCATCGCTAAAAACACAATGCTGTGGCCAGCAATAAAATGCTCATGCGTACACATTGTTGTACTGTTGTATATGCTGTGACAAAACAACAGCCGAACGTCGGATTACGTCATTATCGCGCCATAACGGATTGTGTTTTCGTTACGTTAGAAAAAAACATCATCATCTATACCTACCTAGCCTTTTCCCAACTATGTTGGGGTCGGCTTCCAGTCTAACTGTAGATTTTACATGGATCCACTGCCTATCTGACTTCCACAACCCAGTAACTGGGTCATACGATAGCCCTTGGACTGGTTGTCAGACTTTCGGGCTTCTGACGACCCGTAACGATTGTCAAAGATCCACGAATGACAGCCGGGACCAATTCCGAAGGCACGGAGGAGTTTCGGTATGTAAAGATAGATGGTCACCCATCCACGGCAAGCGTAGCTTAACCTGATGGATCGACCCGTGGGGCTGTTATTATTACTTAGCCACGAGCACCTTTACCTTAGAAAAAGTATTGTAATAGAAACCGAATCTGTCTGTCTTTTGATAACATCAACTCTCTACAGATAGTTGAGCAGTCAATCATAGTCTCTGTTTTGGCTAAGCACAGTCTCAGTCCATTAAACAAGATGAATTTAAAGTTAACTCTTCAATATTCATGAACTAATATCTTAAATCATTGTATCGATTTTATTTTATTTTTGTATTTTATTCTGCAACTGAAAACTTGGTTGTCATTCAAAGTCACGGATATCTTTACCAAATAATAGCTAATATAATATTGCAAACAATAAAAAAACAAATATTCCAACCTGTAGGGTCGCTTTCTGTAATGCATGTAAACACCGTTCCGCTCCAGCTTTACAATCAAATAATTGCAACGATTAAAAAAATACAGCAGATCCGGTCACATGGAACACGACAATCGATTTTTATTCACATCACTTAATTTGAAACCACTGCACAGACAAGAAAATAAACATCACTATTGAAAAATGAAAAAAAAAAGAAAAGAAAAAATTAGTTCGAAATTCGAAATGGCACGCGGCGTGCGAAGGCGGCGCGTTCGGTATGTTCGTGCGAGCAGCCACGATGTACTGACGCATCAACAAACGCAGCGGTGGACCGGTCAGCGACTACACCGCGGGGTATGAATTATCCACAATAGAACAGACAATGGCTGGCGAAACACTCGCCGTTATTAAATTATTAAGTAGCTCGCGGCGGTGGACGGACGGACTAATGGCCACTAATAACTTAGTCAACCGCATCGATGTCGTGAATTCACGATCTGAAGGGTATGCTAATGCGACCTAAAATTAGCACCTTCATCCATTTATACATTTTTGTTAAAAAAAATCCACTAATGAATTGTGCAAATAAATTCAAATTACAGAAAATACTTTATTAATTTCAGTACCTACCTATTTTAGCAATAGTGAGCTGACTGCTCTGATAGAGAACTTGAAATGGATGGTTTCTTAACCGCTGCAAACTAAGCAAAAGCAAATGGTATATAAGAAAATATAAGCTGCAGGACTCCCTAACCGATCTTACCTGGGTTGCGAGTTTGTCCGAAAGGGATATCGTGGCCCTGGCACACAGGCATCTGAAGAAACATGGGTGGGGTTTAGTCAGTAAAAGTCTGACACCCTCCCGTTCCGCCCAGAGCGGGAGAAATTATTTGATAATTTCCCACCCAAAAAAAAAGAAGGATCTTTGTCATCATTGACAAAGGATATCAACTACGATCTAGGAGAGAAGGACTATATCAATATACAAGGCGGAGATAGTGAACCATAAGAAGATGAATTAAATTGCTGAATTATTAGTGACTAACCACAGCCTGCTCAAAAACCGGATGTAGGTCCAGTTAATAAAGAGAACAAAACCGAATTATCTACAGAATATCATAGAGAAGTGAACGCTTAAGTGTGTATTATTAAAGATATTACATGTTGTGCTGGAGATAATTCTATGAACGACAGTGTAAAATAACAATGTACACAACCATAGACACGAACAGTTATGCTGCGCAACACAATAAAAATGCAGTAAGTAGTCCATAATACATTGCATTCTCTATCAAATGTAAGTTGTTCTAGCCACCTGTGCAATCTGCTAGAAAACGTTTTTCATTTTGAAACGGTCCAGACTTACACGGATTCCGCTAACAATTCTGTATCAGCTTCAGTTCAGTTGATGGCTTAGGATTGGTTGCCATGAGAAATTATACTTCTGTCCTTCACTATTCCCTTTGCGTATTTGTCAAAAAACCCGACTGCTTTAAGACGATGCCTCCGACTGCATGAGATTGTTTAAACTTAGTATTAAGTTTTATAAATCTTGTTTCCATCTTTTCTAAAGTTTACTTATTACGAAGTCGGGATTCTTGATTTTTTAGATTAATTTTTTTTTTACACTTTTTTTAATAGGATTATAAGATGGTAAATTAGGTTATGTATGTTATGCCCACTTACAATCGGGTGAACAAGGCCTCTTACTCACTCACTCAAATTTCTCAATCCGAATTATATTTAAACATAATATATATTTTTTATATATTTTTGTAATCACCTTTAAATCCCTTCATTTTGATAGGCTTGAGAGTTTTTTTTATTCAACGAGCTAATAAATAGCAGTGACACTCGCGTACTAAACACGAATCTAAAGACATATCATTCATCAAAACCGGTTCAGCCGTTTAGTAGTTTCGAGGAAACATAGGGACGGACAAACGTACATATATACAGGTTAAAAATATAACCCTCCTTTTTTGGCTTCGCCGCAGTCAGGCAATGACATTCGTTGCGTCAATGACGACTTCCATCGCTTTGTTTCGAATGACCACTTCAGTACGAGCTTAATTCTAATACTATTACTTTTCTCATCCCATGCTTTAATAGGACCGTAAACTATCGAGGGGTCTTTATTATTTGGTCGTGTGTTGCTATTTTCTTCTGAATTATATCCCAAGAGTCGCACCACGTTACGAGCGTCTAGTTTCAAGGTATTTAGATAAAAAACTTAAGTAGTATGATGCGTGACTACGCGAGTAAGGCTAGGAAGTGGAATTCAATTATGTAGGCAAATCATTATTTTCTCAGCATTGTTCCAGTAATAAATTTTGACTCTTGAACCCATTTGAGCATGGCTATTATTTTATCTGTCATTTTATTAGAATTTTCCTGCTATATGTAGATATAATTACCGTATCAGGTAACATAGAGGATAATTGCAAATGCCTAAGTTATCGGGATAATCTCTGCAAGCGTATCGTGATTGCGTAAATACCATTTATGAAACCAACTTTTACAGTAATAAGTAAGTAGTTAGATTGTAGATGGAGAGACGCACACTGTATATTATACTTAGACACAGTGGATATTAGGTATTAACGCATACCGAGATTGCTTTTCTCATTATCGTGTTATGGAAATACCATCTGTAACAGACTAACAGCTGTTGTTGGATTCTATAAAATTGCTGAAAGATAAACTACCTAATTGCTTGCAAATTATGCAAAGTCGATTAAAGAATTTATTAGCTCGTTGAAATAGAAAATGATTAATTGATATTTTCGCATTTTAATTGGTGAACCAACTGGTTTTGGACTAGTTTTTAAATTAATTGCCAAACCTGCTAAATATTCTTCAATAGGAATTGCCTGTATTGGCGGTGTATTGTTTTGAGTGAAAAACGACAATGCCTGAAAATGTCAAAGTTATCAGTACTACTTATTGGGTTTGCCAATCTAAAGAACAACTTGTAATCCATTTCGATCGAAATTAATATACTTATCGTACTACAAATGTAATTACCGATGTGATTATGTGTGGGTTATGAGTAAAAAGCAACGCAGTGCGGCGCGTGCACCGTTGGGCAACCACGGAACGCTGCCAGCCGGAACGGGACAGTTCACTTTCTTGGTGAGAATCCGTAACTGCGAGTCTGACTCTCAAACTAGCATTGTGCTCCAAATTTTCAAATTATTTAACGACTAAGTTGATAAAGTATTTAGCTAATTAACACATTTTTTTTATTTCTAATTGTCCTTAATATAATGCTAGTTATTAAGTAAAATTGTGACGATTTACTCATCAATATGTTAACGACTTATTACAAGGCAAAGAAGTGCATGAAACTTGTTCATAGAATCATTACCATAACTAATTTGCATAAAGCTATCCTCGTTAAGGATGTTAGTCAATGAGCCTTTAAAAATGCTAATAACCCAAATTCAGATGCACCAATAAAAACCAGTAGCAGTAAAGCCTAGTATTGCAATATTTAGCATTGGGTTTCTAACCACAGTTATTACCGACCAGTGCACAGTGGCGCAACCGCTACCATTTACATTATTCTTTAGAAATGTTAAATTTTCAGGAAATGTGAGGAAGTTACGCAAACCTGTCACTGGATTTAATTGTATCAAGAATACTGTAGTTCTATTCCATGTTTGTATTTAAGATGATAATCTGATTAAAATGGGAGTGAGAAAATTATCCGATGTTATTCTTTCTGACACAAATGGCGGGGAAATTGTTGGTAATAAAGCTCCAATTAATCTGGACACAAAGACCATTTTTCTGAACGGACATGGAAATAATAATCAAAATTATATAGGTATCTAAACTATTCTTTTGTTCATACATGCTAGTTCACGTAACGCATTGTAGGAAGGTTTTGTCGTTTATTTTACGAACATTGTAAAAAGTAAGAGGTTTTCCGCATTTTACTACCACTAGTTCGTATTTGGTTGTTCATACATTGTATAATATTATAGGTATTGTTGCTATCGATGCGTAGTTAGAAGTTATTCACTAAGTAACTGTACTGTTACACAAAATGCGAATTGCACGAATATTTATTACGGAGCGTGGAGATTATTAAAAAAAAATTTTTCGTCATTAGGTACATTCAATTTTGACTTCCGAGTCCGACTTAATAAAAAGGATAGTTAAATTGTTAATGGTTTCCAATTTCCGGTAAATGTATAAAAATAAATGGTATAGTTTTAACGCTATTAAGAGGAAGCCGTCACGCCAAGGCCTATTCGTGATCAGATAGATAACTAATTAAGTAGTTTACATTTTAATTTCGCGGCTCCGTTCTCTACTGTATCGTCCATGAATTTCACAAATTCTTTACTAATGATGTCAGCGCGAAGTGTCCATCTAATAACATTCTTGTAATTATTTCTGAGTTTCGCTAAGTATTTGCAAGTCTCTTTGGCTTATCGCTAAAGCAATTTACTTGATCGGGCTTCAGTCTCGTCTAAGATCATATAAATCTCTTGCTTCGTTAAGCAGAAAAGTTTGTACTCTGTCCCGTATTTTTTTCGTTGGCTTGCGAACTAAGTATAACATCGTTTAACTTTTCCTGGGACGAATGCGTCCCAGGATAAGTTAAATGAGTTAATATGTTGGATGTGAGAAAAGCCATCAGTCTGTATCTACTTTACAACTAAGTAAGTAGGTAATACTATGCTGTAACGTTCGCTGTGAACGTAAATGTAGCATAAATAAAGTACGTTATGAACGTTCCCAGAGTCATCATTATTGTTTACTACTAGTAGGTACAACATTGCTTGGGTTCTCATGCTCATCCTGAGAATTTGAGCGTAGGTCGATAATCTCTAATTTTTTTAGTAGTTGCTCACGTTTAAATCTGACGTGATGAGGTGACTCATTGACTATCTGAAAATAGTGGGGACGGCATTGTTTGCAGCTGACAATAGTATGTACCACGGTCACTACAACATTACACTTATCTAAATAAAAGAGGACCTTATTATTGTGAAATAGGATTGGCAATTACTTGGCAACCAATTCGATGGATGCAGTCTGGTATTTCAGTATTGGCTCCAGGACGTTGTGGAGAAGATTTTCGATTGACGGCTGTTGTTGGTTAGGGTCTATTCGTGACAGTCTTTATATAACAATGGTCCTAGACACCGGTGGGTTAAATAAGACGACATAAAACGGATGCAACTACTGTAAACTAAAAATAATTCAGTCATATACCAAAAATATCAAATAAATAACCCCATAAAAATGAAATAACACTCACATGAAATTAGAATACCACGAAACAAAAGAAAACTAATAATAACAACACACAAGTGTGAGGACAACGCAAAATCGATCCTTACGTACCAAATAATTTAAAGTTACTTAAGCGGTAATTCGTCTCTGAAGTTGGATCACAAATTTTTGTACGTACTATGTGCTCAGTTGTTCAATTTACACGTTACAAGGTTAATTTATTAACGTTAATCCTTGAAAATAGTTTTGTTTTTACAATTTTGCGTTGTCCCAGAACGGAAAGAAAAATAAAAATAATATAAAAAAAGCTGAATGTAACATAACATTGCTTTTGTATTTGAACACTGATTTTATCGGCGTTATTAGTAGAAGAGATAAAAAATGAAGAAAGGACTTTGATGTAGATGATGATGAATCTGTTTTAAGAATTATTTAATGACAAAAGTAAAAATCATGTAACAGTTGTCGGATGGAAAGACCACAGGAACCAGATTAGGATGCATGTTTTGTTACATAACACAAAAAGAAAACAAAGAAAAAGATAGCTTACTGTCTCATGGAGCCCCATCGCCGATGCGGCAAATTCTCCTGATGGCTACGGAAGATACAACACAAATATAGGTAAAGCAAACAAAAAAGATAGCAAAACAAATAAACAAAACAAAATCAAATAAACACAAACTGAAGAAAAAATAATAAAGTAACACCAACTGAAAGTAAAAGCGTATCGCAGTGAACTCAATAGGTGCAACATCAGATCCACAGGAAAATTAACTCTTTTACCAAGAACATAATATTATAATTCTTAGTTTTAAAATTGGGTTTTTAGGTTTTGCTGCCCAGTGCAAAATTACCCAAACACTCAATTCTAAAACGAATTTTACTTCTATTATATACTTTATTATATCCAAAGCAATGTATTAGTGACTATATCCTCAAAATGCTTTCGACTAACCTGGGGGGTGTCCGCCTAAGACTAGTTCTTGTCCATGAATGTCTGTTCAATGGGTTGCCAGGACTTCTGGAGCCATTCTCTAATCTGTGAAAGAACAAGTGATGTTGTTAGATGCCACTGCAAATTTGTATTTAAGAGACTAACACGTTGAAGTAGGAGATACTATATATTATTTTCAGGCGATTCGTAAATTTTAAAATGAGAAATTACACGAACAGTGCAATCAGCGGTACTGTGAACGGCGTAAGATAAATATTAATGTATAACCTATTAAGCTACAATTGTAAGAGTGTAAAACGCTCGGTGGAGAGTGTCAGGCAACTATGTAGCACGTCAGACATAGTTGCCTTGCAAGAAACATGGTTCTGCCCCATGATATCTCGTTCCTGAGCGAAATCCACGCTGAGTTCGGGTGCACCGGGACGTCGGCGGTGGACACCACGGCCAGCATGCTACGAAGACAGCCCTACGGCGGAGTTGCACTGCTGTGGCGGAACAGTGTTTTTGATAACGTTTCGGTACTGCAGTGCGATTACCCGCGAGTATGTGCCATTAAAGTATGCATGAAATCAAGGTAATTTCTTGTCTTTAGTGAATACATGCCGACGGATAATAGTGCGAACTTAACGGATTTTAAGGACTAGCTCAGCCTGGTGAGTGCTATAATCAATAATAACAATATCGAAACTGCTTTTCTACTTGGAGACTTAAATTCGCATCCCAATGAACAATTTTTATATTGAATTGGTTTCTTTTTGTCGGCAATCTGATTTATTATGTGCCGATGTTGAACTGTTAGGACTAAACTCTCACACTTATACTTTTATAAGCGATGCGAACGGCTCGAGACGTTGGCTAGATCACTGTGTTGCTACGAAAGCAGCCATGTGCACTATTATGAATGTAAATTTTAAATATGATGTACTTTGGTCCAACCACTTCCCTCTTTTATTACAATGCGACTTATATGAAATCAAACCATAAGTGTACAATTCAAATTTTAATAAATTCAATAAAAATCTGTCATGTAATAGAATAAAATGGGGTGATAGAATACGTAAGCAAATTGACAATTATGCTTTTTGTAATGATAATATAAATATATTGACTTTCCAATTGAATTGAGTGCATGTTGTGACTATGTTTGTAATCATTTGGACCACAGAATTATTATTTATAAAATGTATAATGACATTGTTAATATTTTATGCCAAGCAGCTTCTGCAGGTTACGAAATAATGTGCAAAATAGGAAACCAGTAATGGGCTGGAATAAGCACGTGAGTGATGCTCACAGGCAGGCCAGGCAAAAGTTTGAGCAGTGGGTGTCATATGGTAGACCGCGCGAGGGTCGTGTTTGGATTGACATGCAAATAACTCGTTTTTTTTTTTAAGTCGCGCTTACGATGGTGCCAGGACAATAGTGACCAAATTAAAATGGAAATTTTGGCGTTGCATCATTCTAGAGGCGACTTCCGCAGTTTTTGGATATCCACCGATAAACTCAATAGTATGCCGAGCCTGCCGGTGAGTGTCAGCGGCGCTTCTGATGTCACAGGGATTGCTGAGCTATTTAAGCAGCACTTCGCTGTTTCGTCACCGTTGGGACCGTCACAGTTTACAGGCAGTGCTGGTTGTAGTGGTCAGGAGGACAGTGCCCGGTTTACGGCAAAGGAGGTAAGACATGTCATTATGTCTATGTCGAGGGGCAAGTCTCCAGGCCACGATGATTTAAGTAATGAACACCTTAAGTATGCTGGTCGCCTTAGCGATATTCTACTCCTTGTGTAAAAGATTTTCGTATCTGCCTGAGCGGATGATGGAAACTGTGGCGGTGCCAATTATTAAAAATAAAACCGGTGATGTTAGCGATAAGAACAACTATATGCCCATTTCATTGGCCACTGTTATTTCGAAAGTGCTTGAAAGTTTGCTCAACACTCGGCTGGATAAATACTTGAATTTACATGATAACCAGTTTGGTTTCAAGGCCAGTCTCTCTACAGAAACAGCTATATTGTGTTTAAAGCAGACTGTCAAGTACTACACTGATAGAAGTACACCTGTCTTTGCTTGCTTCCTCGGCTTGTCGAAGGCATTTGACTTGGTTTGCTATGATCTGCTGTGGCAAAAACTGCAGTAAGCGTCAGTGCCAGACGTACTGATCCGTATATTTCAATACTGGTGCAACAATCAGGTCAATGTTGTTTTTGGCCGGGGGCTTACTCAACCCCATACAGGTTGGAGTGTGGCTGTGAGGCAAGGGGGGCCTTCATCACCGAAGCTCTTCAACCTATATGTTAATGCGCTGATAGAGAGGCTCAGTAGCACGCATGTCGGCTGCCATATCGGAGGTGTGTGCCTAAACAATATCAGTTACGCTGACGATATGGCGCTGCTGAGCGCCTCTGTCTGTGGTGTGTCAAGGCTGATTAGCATCTGTGAAAAGTATGCTGAAGAACATGGTTTGTTGTATAACACGAAAAAGAGCAAGTGCATGGTCTTTCGGGCCAAGGGGGGTGTCCTGATTACTTACCGGCAATTAAGCACAACTAAAGTTGATACATTTAAGTATCGTGGACATTGAAAGGGAACGTAGAGCGCTGTCTGTTCGAGCGAATATGATAGCCCGCAGATTTGCTCGTTGATCGGGGGGCGTCAAAATAGCCCTATTAATTATTATTTTGTACGTCCTTCTATACTGGCAGTCTGTGGATGGATTACACGCAGAAACAGTACAGTATACAATAACGCGTTCAGGGTGTTCTTGGAGCTGCCTCGTTTCTGTAGCGCCTCGGGGATGCTTGCTGAGGCGCGTGTGGATTGTTTCCACACAATCATGCGTAAACGGTGCACATCCCTCGTGTGTAGGGTGCGGGCCAGCCGCAACAGTATCCTGAACGCTTTTGCTGAACGTTTTGACTGTCAGCACGTGAACCACTGCTGCATGGTTCACGTACTGACTAATTTTAAGATATTATTTTAATATATTAATGTATAATTTTCAATTTGATGTATTTATTTACTTTTGTTAATAATTTATAATTTAGTTTAACTGGTACCTATGATCCAAAGTTGATTGAAATAAATAAATAATAATAATATAGGAAAAGTATATAGGCAGTCGCTCCATGTAAAATACTGGTATTCAGCTGCATCCGGTTAGACTGGAAGCCGACCCCAACATACTTAGTTGGGAAAAGGCTAGGCAGATGATGATGATAGGAAAAGTAGCTAACAGATTAGCTACTACACTTATTTGTGTCACTAATGTTTGCGATGTAACTCTGCAAGCAGTTGGTTAAAATACTAAGTGTCGATTTAAATTTTCTTTTTGCAGGGGCTCTTGTATTGTTACTGAAATATACAGTACATGTACACACGTACATCATCATACGGCCACGAATAATTCCCCCAAAACAAGATTTCCTGACAAATCTAAATACAAAATGTTCAGTTGTAGACAAAAACTGACTATCTAGGTATTCGGAGAGTCTACTCACCCGAGTACCTAATAGATTGGTAATTGACCAACAGGCAAGTTTATTTTCAACACCTCGAGTGTGTTATTGCTATTATATTTCCTCTAGGTATATCTATATTTATTATTGTCAAAACTTTTTAACATCATGCTTTAGAACATTTTACACACACATTTGGCAATATTCATTCTATACTCTGCCATTATTCGTTTTTTATGTCATTTTTAAGCACCTACAGACCATAAAACTTGTGTATGACCTACTTTATTTTACAATGTTGAAAAATCATAGAGAAAACGCTTGGCATCACCATTGCATATATAAACAGTAATCCAACGTTGCACATATACTAAATTAACCTACGGAAGTTTTTTACGGTACCGTTGACCGCTGTTAATGTTGCTACATAAAACTTTTACTCTCTGTCTATAACAAATCTTTGTTTATGCTGACTATTAACGTTAGTCTTTGATATTTTATGTTAAAATTTCTTAATTAGATCAACGCTAATATTTAGACATTTATGTCTTTCAGTTTTTCAGCCTGATTAGGCAGAAACTCTAAGACACACCCATCACACATTCTATGTCTTTTATTCTACACATAATCAAGTGTATTAAAATAAAATTATATATAATAAAAATGAAATATACGATCGACGCCATTTATATCAGTTGTAAGAACAAAACAATTCATATTCATCAATCACAGAAATTGTATACTGGATTATATTGTTATTGAATTTGTCAGTCAACGCATCGATTGATATTTGGAAATAAGCCAATTGAATGCGGTCTGTTCACGAGATGAATGAATTTCTGAGGATGATATAATTAAAAGTACATTGGCTGAGCGGTGAAGTAGACGGATGGAATAAGATTGCATGTAGTGGCTATGAGAATGTTGAGATGGATGTGTGGAGTGACAAGAATAGATAAAGTAAAAAAATAGTATATTAGAGGAAGTTTTAAAGTAGCCCCAGTTACTGCAAAGTTGAAAAGGAATCGTTTGTCTTGGTATGGGCATGTGATGAAGAAGGATGAAATGCCTGTAACTAAAATGTGATTATTATTAATGTTGATGGATAGAACAGGATATGAAGACCGAAGAAAAGAAGGATGGATTATTGTGTGAGGAATGATTTGAAAGAGAAAGTTTACGATGGCGTGAAGGTTGACAGGGGAAAAAACGTGTTGCGCCGACCCCAAATAAAATGGGACAAGGACAGGAAAAAATAAATAATTATAATGAGTTCGGGAAATAATAGTACATTACTGCAGCGGCCAGCAAAAGAGGCATTGATGGACGAACGTGTAAATACGTGACCCCATCAATGCCTGCTTGGGGCCAAGGCTTGTATAGTGCTGTTCTCAAATAATGCGTGGAAATTCAAACTAAGTAAATTATTTATAAATTCCAGATTCAATGACGAACAATGATCACTTTTCACGCGCCAATAATATGTTCATTTGTTTTTTTTTTCATTAAACCGCTTTCTATTTGCAAGCCAGTTCGAAATTTAAATAAAACCTTTGATAAAGTTACCTCCTTGGTTGCCATGTTTCGGAGTAAAAGATCGTTCCATTTTTAAATTACACGATAGATGTGAGTTTACTATTTAATTTATTTGGCCACTAAATCACGAAAAATTAATATGTATTTTCATACAACTTTTGGTGGCCGCTGTTCGCATGTATTTGGCCAGTACAGTAATTTCGATTTATCTCGAAGAAGGTTGTCACAATAATGCTCAAACCAAGCATGTTTGAGAAAATCACTTTTAACTACTCGAGTTTTTAAAATTCATTAAATTTATGATGAACGGTTGTGTTTCAGTCAATTTCCTCGTATAAAGAAAAACAATATTAATATGAAATAGATTACTAAAATAAAATTAATACAAAACGGAGTGGGATTTGCATTTTCTGCCACTTCTGAATTCCAAAGTTGAAATTACTCATGTTTTGGATTTATGTAATATTATAACTACTTATGACTAGATAAACGGTTTAAGAAATTTATTCCTCACAAACTAACGTAATATGAAAAATACAATTTAATCTTAATACAAATACACGAACTTATATGAAAAACGGTAGGTACTCGTTATGGTATAGATACCTACTTCTACATTTGTTCATGTACTTAGAAAATAAAGTCTAGACATGGTCACTATTTCTGCTAATCTTGCATTTGAAACCTAGTTGATTTTTATATTTTGACATTTTCGTTTCCCTGTGTTGTTTTTAAAGAGCTTCTTTGTTATGTTTAAATATATCTAAGTCAGTGATTTAGAAATAATTTTATCAGTGTTTACTCCTGCTTGAATGAACCTTACAATGACTATAAAGCCTCGAACCTTAGCTTTGCATTGCCTATAAAAAATCGGTCATAGGGATATGCCATAATCAGTAATCCGTATCCACAATCCCTAAGTCACATTTTAATTTTACGATACCCAGGGCAAAAAAGGAAACGTAGGCCATTCCCGTTTTCTGGGCGGGATATCTTAGTTCTACAACTTTTCCTTCATTCTCAAATTCTCAATTGGATCCATATTTAAATACAAAATCGAAGTAACGAAGGTATGGATCTTCGTTACGTTGGTGGCTTGTTTCTCCCCAGATATACTCATACAAATTAGATAGGTACTTTGTCTAGTTCCGCATACGAGTATGCTCACATGGTACTCTCAAAAATTCTATAGGCAAAGGTCGTAGACGACCTTCTAGCGCTGACTTTGCTAATTTCGCTTGTTATGGATTAGGGTAGCGATAAACTAACGTGTTAGCTGGAGCGTCATGGTCTCCCTCGCCGTAACACTCGAAGTTCTCTGCATCTGATATGGAGTTGCCGGGACTGGACTCTGCGGTGGGTACTGACTGTCCGGCTGCTTCTGTGCCATTCTGAAACATGGGAGAAAGTAATTTAGAATTAGGATTTACGTATATGATTATACATAACACTGTGTGAACAATTAATCAGCATTTGTGGAGGAAAGATTAGGTAAGGGGTGATTTCTTGATGAAGTGGTAAAACTATTTATAATTAAGAATTATATGAGGATGCTTCTATCTTCAAAAACAAAATCGTGTTAGCTGTAGTCACAAAATAAAGTTAAGGTACCAGTGCGGCAGCAAGAGTTTGATTATAATTTTAAGTTACACGTGGGCAGAGATCTAGGTAGTTTTTTACACTAAAGTTATTAACAGTACTGAAAAGAGAGAATTCTGTTTTGACAAAAAAGGAGAAATTTTGGCTTTCATATTCCGGATATTACGTCTGCAACTTACGCAAATGACACGGCCGTTTTGGCCAGCCACAAACTCCCTGAAGTTGAGTCTAAAATATTTCAGAGTAATCTAGACGACATAAACAAATGGCTAAAGAGGTGGCGAATAAAATCAAGTGCATCTAAGTCAGCCTGACACAGGGTATATGTCCACCTGTGAGACTAGGCGATCACGAATTTCCACATAATGACTGTGAAGTAAGTACCTGGGCTTGCACCTTGAACGCACCCTTACATGGCGGACATATATCCAAGCTAAGAGAAATCAGCTCTATATTAAACACAGGAACCTATACTGGCTTCTTGGAAGAAATTGTGTCGGTCGATAGACAATAAACTACTGGTGTGCAACACCATCTTGAAGCCAATTTGGACTTATGGCATCCAACTATGGGGAACGGCTAGGTCTCTAACATCAACACGCTCCAAAGATTTCAAAATGTCATCCCTAAAAACATCACAAATGCAAGAAACTTCTAGGTTCATGAATACCGTAACAAAAACACTGTGCGAAAATCTGTCCAAAACGCTATAGAGCACGCCTACAGAATCATCAAAATCCTTTGGTGAAAGCGCTTACAAAGTCGGATCATAAAAAGCGGCTGAAAAGGTTAACTGTAATGGACTTTGCCAATGCTGCCATGAAATATACAGAGGGAAATCTCGCTGGAGAAACCACTCCGCAAATAAACGTTTTTCATTTTCTTTCCTTTTTTCTTTTCTTTCTCTGCACTATCAAATCCAACAACAAATCTGCTCATAGTCCAGGAACTGATCGCAGAAGAACTTGAGAAGAAAAACGTGGTAGGTATGTTTATGGCAACCTGCACATAGCGCTTATTATCAAGTTACGTATGTAACTAATGCAAATTACTAGCATTTCTATAAATAGCTGGTTATCTCATCATGGTAAACAGATATCTTAGAAAACATAATTTTCTTTAACAATGATGACAGGTCCATCCTTTGTTTAGGTATAATAGTAAGTGGAAAGTTTGCATTTAAAATTCCACATGAATGGCGGAGTCGGCGAGTGGCGGCTTTTGTACAAACAGTAAATACCAACTGAATCGAATTTAAAAAATGACAGTGCACGTCACAGTTTTAATTAGTGTGAAAGGAATGTTAACCAACTGCCACAGGTGGTTTCATTTTAATTATGTTTTTTCCAGTTTTCAAAAATTTGGATTAATTTTTCTCGAAACTATTTTCCGAGCAAAACTATTTATATGAAGGATAGGTTCCTTATATACCTAATGATTTTTACCTTTTTAATAAAAAAAATTGGCACATTAGCATGTCGGTGACACGAAACTCATAAGTTTTTCCCCTACCTGGCTGGACATAGGCCTCCCCAAAAGGGGGGTTTGCCATAATCACCACGCTTGACAGGCGGGTTGACGATCGCAGTATGGTGTTAAAATGCATAGAGAACGCTGCTGCCCATTCTCTAGTAAGTCCCTTAGTCGCCTTTTACGACACCCACGGGAAGAAATAGGATAGTGCTATTCTTTACGTCCGGCACCACACGGACGATATGGTTTAAAAAAAGGGTTTCCGTAGAGTTTTTATAATAATTTCACATGGGACCTATATAGTTATAGGTCTCATATGAAATTGGGCCCTTAGGCAGAGAATGATGGTGACTTGTCGAATAGTACACATTTCATCACTCTTTGCAGTACAGATAACAGTTTGAGGTTATGTTATTGTGTTAGAGATATAAATAATAGTGACATGACATGTACCTGTAGTTTTCTGGGCAAGTTTCCGGGTGAGGTACGCGGCGACTTGGTCCTTTGGAACACGCTCGGCGCCATCATTGCCTCCTCAGGCACCTTCAGCTCTGGAACACGTACAAAGATCAATAAAACACCTTATATATTCTAAGAAAAACGGCCGTTGACCCGAACTAGCAGTCACGCAACAAAACCATTGAGAACGAGGTGAAGTCTTTCAGAACTAATAACCAAAGCAGCAAGGTTACGCTAGCCTAAATGGACTTTTTGAGTTTCGTGTGCGGCTAAGAAAACAAAGTCTATTTCTTCATTCAACTGCAAAATATAGGTACCTGTTTTAACCATGTAAATATTAATTAAGTCCATCTCAGATAACACTCTCTCACTTATCTTTAGAAATGTTCTTATAATTAAATAAAACTGTTCCACTCCGGTGTAAAGTAGCAAACCATTTAAATATCCGATAGCGGTTATCTTTGATAGCAGAACTTGTTGATTAGTACTCTATAAACTCCATTGGAGGGAAAGAGATACTGCACATTACTTGAGAAAACTATATAATAACGTAGAAAGAGAAATTACTCAGTAATAAAAAAAATATGAAGCAAAAATTTTGATTGATAATTGGCAACAGTTTTAATTGTTTTACTTTTACAAGCATGAAAGATAATAATACACTAAATATTTTGATAATGTAAGACATGCAGCTGTCCGGTGTGAAATACTAGAGAAACTGTTTTCATGTATTGACAACATAAACAGAAAGTTCATGTTGTACAAAAGGACCAAGATCAGATAGCAGCGAGTGAGGTGAAGCGAAAACTACTAGTATTGTTCTGCTCTTAGAAATCTCGCTTGGTTCCAGTTTGATGCAACTATGATGTCGGATTCGACAAGATTCCGGAGAAATTGGTGACATCTTCACTCGTAACTTCAATGATATGCAACAGATTCCAGAGTTCAAAGTTTGAGCTATACCTAAGTAGTGAGATGTGAACATTTTGCAAAGTTATATGCTTTCAATTCACTTTTAATCGTATCGTCATGGTCGGTAGTTTCTAACTATAGAAAAACGTAATGTGATTATAGTATACTTATGTAGTACATTTAAAATAAGACTAGGTCGAAGGAAGATGATTTAAAATTCTTCTTTCGTTCAAAATGAACAGCTGCCTTTCAGAGGGATTGTGTGTTTGGAATATAAAATTTTATGCCCACCACAAATGGCTTGGTGCACCAATCGGCAGTACCATAAGACCAGTCTCCCTAAGACCAGTAGTCCTTGCCACCAGTCCTCCAGCAGTCGTAACACGTCATACGAGTCACTCTGCAGCAACACCACCACCTCCGACATCGATGTCAGCATCGATAACACTCATCACATCACTTTGGTCTTAATTCACTTCGAAAGTTTATTATGTGACGTAACTTTAGTGTACTCTTTTCATTCAGTCTTTTCATTTAGTGTACTCGTTTCATGCTCCTATTGGTCGATTTGATATTTGAATTGTTGTGCTTGCTAGTGCTAATAGTGTGTTCACGTTTTATACTAATGTGGTCATCGACAATGCCTAGATTCTCATTTTATTTTTTATTTTAAACGTTGCCCCACACTTGGAATTTCTCCTGTATCGTGGGTCATTCCTATATGTATACTTCCATTTATGCAACTTTTTCTTAAAACCCGTCTCAATTTTTCATATCATTTAAATAATGCTTTGCAAATCATTACATCGCTCAAGTGTTCTACTGTCCATAATTTTCTCATCGTAAATTAAGACTGTGAATTAGTGTGAACATAACAAAATAGTGGATTTATTGGCTTAGTTAGAACAGCTACAATCACTAAATGGTGCAGATTATCATGTTCAAAGAATCTTTCTGGTAATATTCCGTTCATTCTGCTTACAATCTATTGTTTGAATTTAATAGCATTCGTGTATTTCATTTTGCATTTTGTAGTTATCGTTTGGAAAGTTAATGTTTCGTTGCGACAACCTGCGTTGCGTTGACATAGCGTTTGATAAGAGTTTGTTATCGGATATAGCGGTAAGAGGAGCGGCTTATGTATTGTGCAAATAGAATTTTCATTCTGTACGACTACGATGACTAGATGGAAAAAATGGAATAGGAATTACACTTCTTTGCCTTGGTCAATGGTTACATCCGACGTCTCAGTATTTGGCGTTAGCAGATCATGTTTCAATAAAATCGGGCTCGAAATCGGGTGTGCATGTTTATTAGCTAACGGAATGTTAAACTCAAGTTGACTTCAATGATAAGCTGACTGAAATAATAACTACCTATCAGAACACCTGTCTGGAATCTGGCAGCCTGTTAGCTAATAATTGCGTTGATTGGACTTTCAAAAACCGGGATTAAGTTTTATAATTACGAAGTATATGTAATAATGTGTTAATTCCAGTATACTGACAAGAAAATAATAACAACTACGCTTACAGTTTTTTAGTGCAATGTTTTCTAACTAAATATTCGTTTGTTATCGTTCTACAGTTTTAATTATACGTTTATCACTATTGTCAGCTTGGTATTAGACTGTTTGCACGTTCGTAACTGGCATTTAACATGTTTTGCTAAAACCTACAATTAAGTCTTCTCATGAATTTGATTGAAGCGCAACTATAAGCTGATGATCTTTGGTTACATTGAGACAATCCACGCACATGGAACCCGTACGAATGGCTTTACGCTCTCTGAACAGGAATCTTAGCAAATGTCAGCACAATACTATTGCATGTTGGTGTATCTGTTGTCATACTTATCTACATGTTGTTTAGGTTTACACATCTGTGGATAAATCTCAGAAAACTTCTGCTTTGTTTGGTTCTCTGAGCCTAATAATCTATCGTAGACTTGTCCTCTCTTGCGTTATTGCTTAGCTCCATCTTCTACATATCTACCAGGACTCTGTTTCCTAAAAGTATCTGATCATGGAAGTGCAAACAAACTCTGTTCAGGTTAAATTCCTACGTAATTACTCAGAAAAGGGATTGTCAAACAAAAAACCACTTTATGGTGATTTACAATTAGAATTTCGGGTTTAAGTAGGTATTCAAATAAATAATCAAAATAGAGCACTCTATTTGTATGTGGCACAACAAATTGGCATCTACAGGTAGGTAGGTACCAAAGAGTATAATAACTATAGGAAGTAGGTACCTACGTTTTCTGATCCAGTTGTACTTTTTTATCAGATACTTTTGAAACAGACCATATATCATTATGGTATGGAAATGGGACATGAGCTTCATTGTATTTACAATGAATTAAAATGAAAGCAATCAAATTAAATCTTTAATCAAACAATTTGTTTGGCAAACAGTGAGACAATGAAATTGTTAAATTATATGTGTAAACCTCTTTTGTTTTACTAAGTAAACTTGAAAGGCGATTGTTACTCTTTTGTTTGTCGATAAAAAAAACATATCGTTTTAATAATTTGCACATACGCAAGCGAAATTGGCGTTTCCTTGCGACCGATTTACGCAAAACTACATAGTACGTCCTTCGAGCTACATTACCCAACCAACCGATCGCGATGCATTGATTTGTTTCATTAAGTTTCATATACAAAAACAATTGACGTTTCCTTCGATTTCGATTACTTTATGGATGACTGGAGTCAGTTTATATGTATAGTTCGTTATACCAAATACATTATTCAAACCTTTATTAATCTCAATCTAAAATCCATATATTCGGCAAACGGTGATACCAAATAGATAACTTATGGGAAGCATGTCTTGTTAAAGAAGTCAGTGGAGACACCACAAGATTTTGAACTCCGCCCCTAAGACGACCCACTGACCAGATATTTGTTTTTTATGACGTAATCCATAATACATATTTCTTAGAGTACTTCGTAACACTACGTGCTATAACTATGGGATTAATATTCATTAAAAATAAATGTATTAAAATATTTGTCAGTCAGTTACGTGATCCTACGTCGCGTCGTGAATGTCGAGAGTTTCCAGATCCAAAGTATTCGTGTAAACTTTCTCTGGCGACGCGAACACACAATAAGCACTTTTGTTATTACTATTGTAATCACACACGTTACCACATTCTTTATTTTAAACTCCACACACTTCAAAATATTAAAACTATTAATTTTAGCACTGCTCACAAATGAGGTTCGATATATATTTATTGTTATTTTTTTAAAGGGTAGTTGTTACTTTGTTAGGATTCGTTACCGGCGAGGGCCGACAGCGGCCGTCGACTGCGCTGGCGCAGTTTCAACCAGTTCATTGATAATTATGCAACAAGAGCTAATATAACGGTATTATCGATAATAGTCGAACAGGGAACACAAAAACAGTCTTTGTAAATTTTTATAAGTAAACGTCAATTACTCGCGACCGCAATAACGATATTTTTAAGTTGATATAATAGATGCCGTTGATTGTCTTGCTGCAGGGTTCTTCTAATTCAGGAAAATGGAATATTGTTTGACGTGCCAGTTTACCTACCAACCTATTTATTGAGTTTTAAACTTTAACAAAGACAAATCTCGTTTCGTCTCGGTTCGAGGTATGGGATAGTAGGAACGTTTTAAGTGAGTTTATTATCTAGATCTAGAGTTGCGGAAAACAGATCCTATCGTTACGAAAAGCATCAATAGTAGTGAAACGCGACGCCATGCAATAGTTTAATGCTGGTATGTGCACGGAACCCATTAATTGCAGGCATAATGTACTGGCGCTTCTATACAATACTGAATATAATATTTTATATACTTAGTACTGGATAACTAGCTTTTTGACAAGATGGACGCCTTTCTCACAATATTACTCAAGCAAAAAAATTATGGACACTTGCATTCTTTGCATTTTGAACTTTAGAACCTAGACAGACGCCGGAGAGAAATATTGTTCGCAGTATTCCTCTTTAATTAAAAATATATTATAAATCACTAACATTGCCTTAAATAACTCAACATCCGCAAAGTTAAAATTCGATTGTGCTGTTTCAGTTGTGGTTTAAAATAACGACTGTTTATTTATTATTTATTAAAACTTTATGCACAATTAAAAAAAAATACTGTAAAAAGGCGGACTTAATGCCTCAGGCATTTTCTACCAGTCAATCTTTGGGTGATACAGAGACAAAACATGATAGGTGCAATATAAGGGATAGATAACTCGAAAAACAAGAAACAAATTCTACTTATACCTACATAGATAATACATACCTACTTAAAAACAAAACAAAAAGTGTCAGGTGAAATAACGATTGGTAGAGGAGAAAACTGGGATGATTCTATTGACTATGCGGAGCCCATAACGGCCTAATAGTGTCACGGCAAACCACAAAGAAGATGGTCTTATTTTTACAAATTGGATTAAACATACGTGCAATGGTTGGTGCACATTCGCTGTTGACCGAAGAAGGTAGTTCTAGGTCATGAAAATGGACTTCGTCCATTCGAAGGATGACACAGGCTGATTAAGTAGGTACCCTTAAATGTCACGAGAATCTTATGAATTTAAAGCGGCTTTAAAGATATTATGCTACACTATCACTGAAGGAATTTTAGGTCTAGTATTTTTACACAATATTTACATCTACCAGGTAAATAATTGTTTTCTTGAATTAACAAAACAGCGCCTTTGCAACCAGCCTCATAGATAAGTTGCCTCATTGCATGGACGGTTCATTCAAACTGGTATGGCAAGGTAAAGGAAAAACTTGCTATATTAATGCAACTACCTGAAGGCCCTGTATTTCTTTAAACAGAAAACTTCTCGTTATAACCAATGGAACCATGCACATCGAAATGCATGAAAGCCGGAATGAAATTGATTAATATTATTTTTACTGCATTGAGGAAATTAAATCTTCTTGTTTCTTATCATATCTCCTATTGAAAATCACAAATTATATTGGTTCGTTTTTATTGTATCAAACTCAAAGCATTTATTTCAAATAAACCTATTTCAGGCACTTTTGAGTTTTCATTGTTGTCAAGGGGTCGGTTAGTCAGAAAGATGAAGCTAGTTGCCCATTCCAAAGCAAGAAAGGGCAAAAAACTCCATGGACACTCAAGATCTTTCTACGAAATTTTTCTAAAGAGTGGATATTTTCAGAAATCGATAGATGAGTAGAAAGTGAAATAGAGAAATAAACTATCTTAGATTAAGAGAGAGGATAATATCAGATCAAGTTAATAAAATATAGGTAGCATCGCATCGATCCATTTACAATCTTCCTGTATCACATACAACCTAAGTTGTGTACTGTTCCGCAAACTATGGGCCATTGACTAAAATAATAACGTCATGCCGCGTAGATAATTATGTACCTATAGCTAAGCCACAATTTAGATATACCTATGCCATCGCCACGCTTACAAGATAAGTCATAAAATCACAATGACAGTTCAATCAGTCATGATTTCAAGTTGTTTCAAATCTTTTTAAATAAGCCAATGTTTTTTTGTTAGTTCTATGATGTTTATAGAATGTCGGTGCACTTTAATGAAGCGGAAGTGATATACCATATGACCTTTACAACAATGATAATTTGATGTAATCTTAGTAAAAGAACGTGCTACGCTTGACATTGTGTCATTTGATTAAAAATAATCATTGAACGAGAGTCCAGGGCCTCAAGTCTGCTATTACAATAGTGTCAGAATGGTCGATCATTGATTTCATAATTGTTGATTTGGACAAGTTTGGTAATCTACTATTATAATGGCGTCATTATGACTTTCCAATGGTCGGCCACTGACACTACATTGAAAGAAATTGCATATATTGGTAATCTCGTACATAATGACAAATGAATGACATTTCTACCAATGGGTTTTATAATAATGGCAATACGACAATGCCATTATAATAACACAATTATATTACGAGAACATTGACCGACCAATGATCGACCATTATGAATTAACCAGATTACGAACTTTTAGCAAAATGACAATGGCATGACAATGGGATCGTGTTGGAATGACGGAATTTATAAAAATAGCAGACTTGGGCCCCAGTATTACGGTTTCATTAAATTATTAGAAGCTTTTTAAAACGTATTGCCACTGCTTGATGGATCTCCCACAAATCTCTTAATTGTACAGTTCTCGTCATATATTCTTATAAGCACCAGGTAAGGTACGGTCATCAAGGAACATCTATTAACATAGTTCCTTGTACATATTGTATCGTTATTAGTAACACTGCTTTAAGCATTCCATCTAATAGTAAAGAGTTGTGTTATTATGAATTAAGATTTGTTTCGGTTTTATTTTTAAATACCGAGTTTAATAACAATTCATCATCATTCTCCTGCCCTTATCCCAATTTATTTGTGGTCGGCGCAACATGTCTCTTTCTTCCATACTTCTCTATTAGTCGTCATCTCGGTAGTCACTCCCTTTCTATCGATATCTTTCACACAGTCCATCCATCGATTCTTTGGTCTTCCCCTACTCTTATAGCCATCGACATGCATACTCAAAACTTTCCTCACGACATTTTCCCCATCAATAACAATTATGCTATCAAAAAACTGAAGTTTTATCAACTTTCGTTACTGTCTGCGTTGCTACAGCGTCTACATCGAACATAAAGCCTTTGTTGTGGTTTACTAAGCTTTCAGCAAGATCACCTATGATTTGCTGAAACTTTATTGTAAGTTATTGTATTAATCGCGATAAATTAATTTATCGCGATTACTCACTTTCTGTTTATATGTTAAAAACCTATTGTTAACCCAGTCTGTAATGCACAAGTTCTTGGATGCTTGGCGCCTACTCTTATACAATCCTTATTAGGCTTAAGGGGATTCAATGCCTTCATGACGTGTCAATTAGTCATGACCATTATTGAAAAGGTTATTTAACTATCGTAGGCGTACCTCGGTTAAAGTAATGACGTGATATTCCGAATATAGTGTCCTTGTAGCGTAAAAAAATTGTTTATAGGAGTATAACCAAGCGGTAGCGGATGGATTTATGGTTGGTTGAGAAATTATTCTTCTCACGCGTTGTGGTTTCGAGTTTCGGCTGTCGTCAGCGTCGATAGTCAAAGTCATTGCTTCCCGTTTTGTGCATCGTTTGTGGATTACGTCACTTCTTTAGTGGGTAAAATTTTATACCTACGATTTATTTGTAGCGGTCAAGTTTTCTACATATTTAATTTCTTTAGAGAAATTGTCATCAAAAATACACAGTTTTTTATTCTTTTTACTAGAAGTGGTTGCTATGTTTGCAGTGAAGGACATTTTTCGGTTTAAAAATACGATTACGTTTTTGCAAATCTTTGGCAAGCTTACAACAATTTTGTATTAAATATGGCGAGGGCATCGTTAAAGCTTGGTTTTACAAGTCAACTGAACCAAATTGCAGTTGCATTGGTCATATCCTATTATATAAAGATCAGTATCATAAAATCATACTTAAATGGTTACTAGAAAACCAATACCAAAACTGTACCTACCTACATGTTAAATTACTCCATATTATCATTTTATGAATAGTTTTAATACGATACAACTTAATCATTCTGAATGTGTTCTAAGTATCAAGGTAACAACAGAAATACCATCTTTTTAAGGTTTTATACTAAATATAAATATAGAACTTGTTATAGTAAGTAACACAAATGCGTCAATAGAATTTATTTTTGTCCGTGTGTGTATTTTTGACGAGTATTTTATATTTTTAATCATGCTGAAGTTGTTCTTATTAGGGAACAGAGAACCTTACAAGTAGGTACGTGTAAGGTTAAAAAAAAAAATCTAATGGTACCTGGGAAACGAAAGACGAGTGCCATTTGCAAGCGTTTCTAGTAAATACTTTAATACAATAATCCAACAGGCTTGAATCATACGTCTTCTCATGCGACATGTTCTCAGAAAAGTTCAGACCGTTTCTGTGGCATTCGTGTATAAACGCTGATGTATTTATTACATCATGATTGTATCCTTTCTCCTCTAATTTGATCGCTTGATTAAGACATAAATTTGGACGACAGACAATTAAAGGCATGCGATAAAATCAAACTAATCGCTTGTCAGATCGTTGATTCAAGTTAACATAAAACTGCTTCCATTAGATTTTAGATAAATCGCTCGATAAAAAGTGTTGAGCTCTCCCTAAGCGCGTGAGTGCGTTTGATGCATGACTTTAGTATAACTCGCATTTCGAATCGATGTAGCACGAGGAAGGATTGATATATAAATCTTCGTAGATCAAATTAGATGCGGCCGTGGATGTAATGGATGAGACATACGCCTTGCATAGGGTTGCCTGGTAACATGGATATGTACTTGACAAGTAATAAAGAAAAGGTCTTTGAAGAATTAATGGATGAAGAAGCAAAAGGGGTATGGAAGGATTTTAGTTGGGGTACTTTTAAAGTTTTTGACGTAGTTTATGACTTCGAAGACATGGATGATGAGTGTGATGACGATCTATACAATTTTAAAGTTATGAAGGGAAATTCTTCGGAAAACTTCAAGTTCAATTTTATCCGCTAAAGCTAAAAATCGTTATTTGAATGACACATTTTCTAAGGACGAAACATGCTATGCAAATGGTAAAGCAAACAGTTATACGTTAAATCTGCAGGTACGGAAATGGCATAAGCTTTTAAAGAGAGCTGTTAGCTTACCATGACTCATGTAGAGGATAAATATTTTACTTAAATTAAGTGTAAGGTTCGTTGCATGTTATGAGAAACGGATGTTTTCCAATAGAGGTAAACGGGTTTGTAAGTAAGGTATCAGTAACTAAGTTGCGAATGGCGGCAGTAGTTATGTAGGATTGGTTCATATCTGGGCATCGCATGACGATTGTGAAAACTGACGTTTCCCAATGGACTCATATTACTTTGGCTCCATTTGTTCATATACTTGTACGGGTTTGATTATAGGTTTCTTAAGTGCCCTGCGACACGAAAGGATAAATACTTGATAGGAGATGGTGATATAGATCAGATAAATGAAAACGAATAAGACTCGGTTTGCTGTGAAGATTATCTTAATCGTAAACCATACTCGCCACCCATAATCATAACAAATATGATTTTATACACGAATGAATGTATACACCTCGAAGACAAGGTGCCGTTCTTAACCTGGTACAAAATAAAATTGATAGCCATTTAGGAATGAAAAAAACACCATGACGTAACACCAAAATCTTCCAGTAAAGGCCTATATCGTTGGCAAACAGTTGGCGAGTCTCCAGGAGCTGGACACGTTCGCTCGTATTTCACTCAATGCGAAATAGGCTCGGGAAATAAAGTGTACTATTAATGCGCGCTATTTTCGGAGCGCGGCGTCCAATAGTCTGCTATGCCATTTCGTATATATCTGCTGCAAATGCTAATTTCGTTAGCTTTTTGTTTTAGTTATAAATAGCGTGCAATATGAAATACGTATGCACATGAAAAACAACGCAATTAAGATAACGGAGATAGAAAATGCTGAAATTAAAGATAAACTTGTGCAAGTGTTCCGGATCGTAAATTATTTCAGTAAACAATTACAAATAGCAAAAAATGAAGTAAACGTGATTGTTTTAGGCATGTATTTAACGCAGCGACAAATTAATCGGAATTTGGGATTAAAAAATAATGAAAGCCGGTAGCAAAAATAGTAGGTTGGCAGCTACAGCGAAGTATTATTTTAAGTAGAAAGTAGCAGCTCAATAATCAGTTTTTAGCTTTATTTTAATTTAAACTGGCATCGAATTTTTGTTTTGGTAACTGAATTTACCAACAATAGAGGGGATCTGGCGCTCGGCGGCCGCTGCGGCGGCACGCTCGCTTCGCTCGCTCGCCTTCGCTTGTTAATGGTTACTGTTCTAACCTAACCTAACCCAAATGATTCAATAACAGTAGATGACTTTGCAGCGATTAAGAAATAATATTTAATCGCTGCCATGTTATTTTTTTTTGCAGCAAATAATTAGTCGCCCTTTAAGTTGTAAGTCGCCTCGAAAATTATTAGCCATTGTTTTATGCGGTCAATACAACTGTTGGTAATGATCGTTCTGCGCGAAAATTAAAATTCTAAAGTGGTCTCGGGTGGCATATATCATGCTATAAAACAGGTTAGTATTCATAGCCGACCCATTCATTAATTTTGTTTATAGTTCTTTGGCTTATGGCTGACTATTGGGTCATTAACATCGATCAATCGAGACTATTTTTGGATTTTTATAGTTTTCTGAGCTTGAGATAAAAGCTGGTTGTATTTAGAAATATGACTGTAGGCTGAAGAAAATAAATTCTAAGTTTACGACCATAATTTAGGGTTTTATTGGAAAAATAAACCTTGCTTTAAACCGATTACTGCAGTATTACTAGCCATAATACCCGAGCTATCTCAACTTTAATCAAGTGAGTAACATACAACAGTCAATGTTTACCAAAGTTCAACGTAATTCCCCGAAAGCATACTATTGTGCTATGCTTTTGCTCATATGACGCATTTCGCGTTTTCGTCGTATTAGTTTTTTCTGAATATTTAATTTATACAAACACAAAATGTTTCCATCCATTTAACAGGTTTGCTAAAGTTAATAAAACATTGACAAATTGCTTTAGCATGTTCTAAAATATTTTGAAGATAGTGTAGGTATTTTTTTTTATTTTGATGGAACTGGCAGTACATAAAATAAATCAGAAATGTATCCTATAGGTTAATGCAGATACTCCAAGGAAACCTGACGCAAATCCAACAGAAGTTATGGAACAGGAATCGCAAAATGCGACGAAAATTGCCAACAGCAGAATGCTCAGTAACTTTACAAAATAAATTGGCACTGAACACCAAAAACGGTGCAGTTAAACGTAAAAATCCGTTGGCAATGGTAATTTATTATACCCACACAGTCTATGCAACGATTTTCAACTATGTTTCAGTAATAGCTTTGCTCCATATAAGGTTATAAGGCCATCGACCTACTGGTATTGATTGCATAGTCAGTGAGTTTTGTAGGACGAACGGAAACAAACAGCGTTTCTTTAAAGCCCTTTTGTAGAACATACCTACAAGCTTTTCTATTCAAGTTTCTAGGTCATGTGATTCAGATCTGTTATGATATTTGTTTATGAGCATATCACATGTGTTTGTGTTGGTTCTGTTCTGTCTAATGGCGTATGTTTAATTACTTTTCTGCGTTTGATCAAATATTTCAATACTTATCATTCATATCTTTTACGGTGTTGAAATGGTAGTTAGTCATGAAAATGGTAGTAGGTAGTTATCTAAGTACCGCTCTCTCCTCTGATTCGAGATAGAACTTCAAATTGGTGTCACAATATAAAAAAAAAAACTTTAATAGGTACTTATATTGGTTGATTTTGTCCTTGTTGCAACATTGGACTTTAGAATTTATTCTACCATTGAATAGGTAAATAACACACGTCCTTTTAAGTATTTAAAAACAATTTTAAGAAGATATTCGTAAACAAGTTTTTCTATTGTCGTTTCTATTTCTTTGTTTGTTATCTTCAGTTTCAATAATAACCATACTATTTATGTCTCTAGAAAATATGTTCCACTTCATAATTCGAATGAATGCAGAAGATTTGGCACGTTTCGACTTTTGGACCACGTCATGTCTACGTAGCAAAGATCAAGGCTCCTCACTAGTTAATTGTATGACATTGATATCTTATGTATTGTAACAGTGGCTACCATGTATGTTTACTTTATTATTGAGTAATTGTCTGCTCCTTTGAATGAGGTTTTAGACATTTATTTGCTAGGAAGACTAAGTGGCGGTGGCACTCGCATTTTGCCAATAAATACCACTTGATTTTCACAATATTCACATGATGTACGCTCAATACTTTTTTTGTATCATTTGGAGGTCTTTTAAATTTCTGTTTAGTCTATCAATATATTCAAATATTTATCCGGAAAAAGGTAGCAAGGAACCATAATTTCGCGAGCTACCTTTCTAACAATCGAGTGACCGCAGTATTTCGAAACATTATTGTCCTGAGGGAACCCACCAAGTTCCTTAGTCAGTTGAGGAAAGATAAGCACCTAATACTTTGTTAAACAATGAACATATAGGTTCGAACACTGACCTCTCATTGTACGGAAATCCTATACAATGCGAGATCAGCTTACACTGGAGGCGTATCGCTTGATGTGTAGCCGTCTGTACATAATAATTCGATTTCACCTTGAAATGTGCCAAACATGTTTAAAGTGACAAACAAACTCAGCTGACACTAAATGCCCAGCTCGAAGCTAAAAACTGTTTTAGCATAAAGGCTCGTACAGACTCGCGCAATATCGCGGGCGCAAAAGGACCCACAAAGAAATTGTGCTACTAGTGTCGCGTCGCGCCCGCGATATCGTGCAAGTCTGTACGAGCCTTAAGTCGTATTTTCTTGTTTGTTAGAAAAGATGAAACTCTTGTCCATTTACATAAGTTTCCATATTAAGTATCTAAATGTTCTGATTGACGTCACTAGCGAAGCAATCCAACTGTTTATTAATCCGTAGATCAACAGAAAATCTTATTGTCATGGTGTTTATAGGTCTTTTTATTTTCATGGGGGATGCGCTAAGGTAGCCCGCGAAATTAAAATTTTATTAAGTTCTTTGCAATTTGCAGGTCAGTAACAGGTTGTATGTTGATCTAAATATGATTCGCGGCTGTAACAAATATGGCTTTACAGAATTATAATCATTAGAATCTGCATTACAACTCTCGAAGTACAAAAAATCCTATTGAATGATTATTTCTGAAATAATCATTCGGTAGGATTTTTTGAAGAGAGTTAGGTTATAAATATAGTTTTTTATGCTTTCGGTAGACATTACTTCCTGAATTTATTTCATAAATTATTTTACTACAATACTTAAATATTCCCATATAGAATTGATGTGTATGTATGCGTTCTAGTTTAACATTTTTTTTTTGGACAACTTACTTTGATTTTATGAAGGCGTAATAACAGATTTAAAAGTCACTAAATCATATATTAACATCTTTACACTGTGCACTGGCCTGGTGTGAACATCGTCTGTGAAAGACGGAAATGCCCAAAAATCTCTAAAATTTGTGGTATTTAAAGAAAACTGCTGGTTTGCACCAAGCTCACTTCATGGTTTGCAGTTTGGTAAGGATGGGTAGCAATATCCTGTTCGGCAATAGTAAGATTTGAGTTGTGATAGTGAGGGATAATGGCTGAAACGAAATCACTTCTTTCAGTATCGTTTACTAGACGCATAGCTCGTAAATTTTTTTAGTCTCGCGCAAACGTAGTCATTCCGTCTAAAAATACGTTTTAAACTGAGCATTGACAATGAGGCAAAAAGTCTACGCGTTCATGAAGGTCGCCAACGGTACGACACGGCCAATTTACAATTTGCGAGCAAAGCCGCGGGAACTAATAACTGTACGTCAAACAATGACTCGATCGATATGCCTCGTCGTGTCTCTCTGTTTGTACCTTTATTTAGAACCTACGTAGGTTATCTATACTTTATTTAATAATATTTGATTTAAACATTTCAGTCTTCTTCTGCGAGATCGCGTTTTGCGGTGATAAGCTAAGCTCGTTACTGTTACTGGTAGCCTGTATCGTTCCACTGCTGGCAAAGAGCTCTCCCATGATTTCCAGTGTTTGCGATCTGGAGCTAATGTGGACCACTGGTCGTTTGTTTTGTCCAACTCGTCCCGCCATCTTCTACGGGGTCTACCGTGATGCTTTGTAGCTGTCTCAGGGTTCCACACAAGCTAAGCTTAAGCTTGATAAAATAGAACAAGACGGTCAACTCAACCGTCTTTTTCTATTTTATCAATCTCAAGGTTAGCTTAAATCACTCGACTCAAAAGAAAAGACGGCCAACTCGACCGTCTTTTTCTATTTTATACTGTTCCTCATCATCATCATACCAGTGCCCTAATCCCAATTTATTTAAAGTCCTCCAGTTCTCTCTCTAAGCCGTCATCACAGTAATCATCTCGATTCTAGCCATGTCATCTGTCACACAATCCATCCATCGTTTTAAGTTCATAAAAGAAATTGCGCAACCTTATGTTGACAAGTTAATCATTTTGAACATCATTAGTATTTTGTAATTATTTGTATCGTAAAACAAACCTTAGCTAACAGAAAACATTGCGTGTAGAATCCTCGTAATTTCACATACGTTACAATATTTGACACATAACACAACATAAATGAATGGCCATCATCATTAATTTAATGCTTTCGCCGCCATTAACCTCACGAGCGTCCAATTAATTTATCCTAAAATAGACGAAGGTGATTAATGGGATGCTCTATTATGAGACAGTGGTGTCTATGGGAGAAGATTCTAACCTTCTTTAGTTATTGCTTTGCTCCCCTTGGCATAGCGTGATGATGTATTGCGTTTGATGGTTTTGTGTTTTGGTAAGAGTTAATATGTTATATATATATGTTTTATATCTGAACAGACAGCTGTGCTGCTGGGGAGTTTGTTGCGCCACTTCGTCTTCCCAGCTAAAGCACTACGAAGTGGTGAAGGGTGGGCGTTTTTGGGGGACTGTCTTATGTAATTTTTGACGTTCGAAAAGTACTGATTCTCAGCCTAGTTTGAATAAATGACTTTTGATTTTGATTTATGGTTTCTGTGAATTCCGTCTGATGATACAATTCCTTTTTGGAATCAATGATGTATAAAACTATAGATACGTTGTCCGCACTCTAAAATGGCAACATGAAATGAAGCCAATTGGCCACATTGCGCTCAGTCACGCACCAACCTGTCGCGCGACGCTACGTTTGTTTTTAATTTATATCGTGTGTGAAAACCTGTGCAAAATATAAAGAAAACATGCCGTCGTGTGTTTTCAGAGGATGTACAAATTATACCCCAAAAGTTAAAGACAAAAATGTTTACGCGTATAAGTAGTTATCTAGTATTTTCGCCGTTTTTAAGCGCCGAGATGTTTGTTGATAACGTGTCTATATATAATACGTCATTGTTTGGAATTCATTCTCTCATAACATTTTGGCGTATTTTAAGTATTGCTAACTAATATTAGGTTCGAGTTGTTGTTGCGAGATTTCCCTTACTTAGATGATATAGTTTGTAGTCAACATTTTCTGTTTCTAACACATAACAAAACATCACGCTTGAAGGGTTGGGCAGAGGTGTATAAGGCACACGGTTCATTTAGCCATTTATGTATGTTATTTCACAGTACCTACGTATAATTGTTTCCTTGAGCATTTCTCAAATGTATAAAAGCCGGTATTGCAAAAGATATCAAGATAAGATAAAGTCGTTAAATCTTCGCACTGTTCTTGAACAACTTACTGTTACAAAGATAGAGAGATCGGTTAAGATAAATGTTGATAGAATATAAGTGCAGTTGCCATTGTTGGCTACGTAGTTACGTCGGAAATACGAGTGTGAGTCATGAAGAGTCATACATTTTGTACATTTTACAATATTATTGTAGGTATAGTGCAGTGTGTTATTATCATAAGGTTCATAATTCATAGCGTAGATACGGACACAGCAATTTACATTTAAATATCAAAACTCCATCCGCCTTATTACAAAACAAGGTTTATCTTCAGACCCAGGTTCAAACCATGGAGCCATTATTGAATTTCGAACTTTATTTAGACTATGATAAAGTTCCAAACACAAAACTGACAATTTAGTACCGAACTAAGTTTTCAGTTTTGTATAAAGAACAATATTTCAATCACAGTTACGTTCTTATTACAAAAACTGGCTCCATGGTTTAAGCCATGTCAAAATATAAATCTAGTTTTGTAATAAGGCGGCATGAGTCTTTTACGAGTGTTTTACAGTACCTAGATAACCAAAAACGACAAGTTTATCTGTTTCCTATAAAAATAGAATTGTAGGTAACTTGTTAACGTTTTTGGCTCTATGGAAGATTCTATCGTACTTTTAAGTATATACCGTGGCATTTAAATCGTCTTACAATGGCGCGGCAGCCCACTTCATGTATCCAATGACTACTAATAATTCATGAAAGTAAAATAAAAAAGTATTCATTACGGCGCATGATGTAGTTTGAAACACTGTTATGAGCACGGTGCGAGCCTTGCACTCCAATCCGCGCCGCACGCACGTAACAGGGTGTTTCCAACTACGTCACACGTTTTTTTTAAATTATTAAAATTTTAATAAATGTTTTTTTTACTTTCATGAATGATTAGTAGTCATTAGATACATGAAGTGTGCAGCCATTAAAATGCCACGGTGTATAGTAGTCGTGTTTTACAAGAGCTGCATCGTTATTCGTAACCCATTCATCATTAAAGAACGCAACGTGAAATTCCCACGCCAAGCCAATGATTAGGGATCTATAATTCAAGTTAATTTGAAACCAGCTTAATTCATTTACCAGCAGCGTTTTTAACTGTTACATGGTTTCGAGAAATCACTAGAGACTATTAATAGTGTATATTAATGACCCTACTTTGGGCAAAGAACACATAAAATTACATAAGCACATAATTGGTGTCGTTACAACGTTGACGAGTGTATTCGTTCACAGCTCACAGTTCACAGCTGTTAGGGAGTGTTTACATTAGTCAGTAGAGTAAATACTCTGGGCTAGTAGTTTTTTTTTTGGGTGGGAAATTATCAAATAACTTCTCCCGCTCTGGGCGGAGCGGGAGGGCGTGTCAGACTTTTACTGGCTAAAACCCACCCATATTCCTTCAGATGCCTGTGTGCTTTCGGACAGACTCGTAACCCTGGTAGTGGGCTAGTAGTTGGATGTTGCAGCGTATAGATTACATACATTGTCTATGTAAATTGGGGCAGTAACGGTATACCAGTACTCTACCGGTAATAGTTACTAAACTATACTTCTATCAGCTCGGAAACGTTTCATCCAATGATAGTAAGAGTTCTCAACGTCCGGAGGAGGAGCTCGTGGCTAAGTAGGTAATAACAGCCGCACGGGTCGATCCATCAGGTTAAGCTACGCTTGCCGGGTTGGTCCGTGGATGGGTGACCATCTTTACATACCGAGACTCCTCCGTGCCTCGGAAAGCACGTTAAGCCGTTGGTCCCGGCTGTCATTCGTGGATCTTTGACAGTCGTTACGGGTCGTCAGAAGCCCGAAAGTCTGACAACCAGTCTTACCAAGGGGTATCGTATTACCCAGTTACTGGGTTATGGAGGTCAGATAGGCAGTCGCTCCATGTAAAATACTGGTATTCATCTGCATCCGGTTAGACTGGAAGCCGACCCCAACATAGTTGGGAAAAGGCTAGGCAGATTATGATTACAATACATTCTCAAAGGGGACATATAAGTACACATGTCTACATACCAAGCTATACATTTCCAGTATAAGCTGATCTCGCATTATGTAGTATTTCCGTACTATGAGAGGTCAGCGTATACTGGAAATGTATAGCTTGATGTGTAGCCGTGTGTACCTTTGCTAGAATTTCTGCGGGTTGGTTCTATGTGAATTTTGACTCCAACCGTGAAAGGGGTGTCCTTCACTTTGCAAATAGGTACAAACGTACGTCCGGGCCATCCTAGGCCCTGTTTAATATCTGAACTGACAATGCGACACATTTGGCAAAAAAATACAAAATTTACACATTTTCTCGAAAGTTACTGTTTAATAAAGCAGTAAATGTGTGGGAGAAACTTGTAAAATTGTCAGATTGTCGCTTGTCGGTTTTATTCTATAGGTCCCTAGGCTGTCCAGCTCGTCTAGCCATATTCCTGACTAGCTTATCCTCGTATTGCTAGAGAAAGGAAGACATCCTCACAATATGTACCACCGCGAACGTTCCCGGTCGACCACTTTTCGCCCTTATAGTAATAAGGTTGAAAAGTGGTCGACCGGGAAATTTCGCGGTGGTACAAGTCACTTCACAATGTACTTCTATCCATTCCAATAGATACTACAAGTAACAGCGCCGGCGCATCACACGAGCTCGAACGGTTATCACACCACAAGTCGTTAAATTTTATGACATGCTTTTGTTTATGTATAGAAAATATCATGGTATAGACGTATAGTCGTCCAACGAACCAGTAATGAGTATTTGATGGCTATACTTCGTTCTTCGAATTCCATATGGTACAATACTCTGAGTAAGCAGTTTAAAACATTTGAAAGTCGCAGTAACTTGGTGAAGGATCTATCGCACATTCTCGAGAATTTCTTGACTTGTATTCAACTAAAATACCATGTATTTTGTTTAATAAGTGTGCGGTGTGTTTACAAATGAATGTGTACAAAACAATTACCCAGGGGGCCTAGTCTGCTATTTTCAATGATTGGTCATTATGACGACCATACCAAGGCAACGCCATGACCATTGTGCCAATAGTTTGTAACCTCCTAAATTCATAATGGCGTGACAGTGGTCCATAAGGAAGTCAAAATAATATGTGCTTGTCAGTACGAGATCACCAAATACAGACAATTTTTCCAATGGAGCACGTCATCGAAAAATCATAAAGACGCCTTTCAATTAGGAGATTAGCAAAACTGTCAAACTCTACAATTACGATGCCAATGATCGGCCATTCGGACACAACTGCGTTAGCAGACTTGGCCCCCAGTAATGTGGAGCAATCGGTTGATATTACGATACTGAAGATGCATGAAAAAGTAGTCAATTAGTAATGGCATTAATTGTAGTCACTGTAGTCAGGCTTATTAACAACGTAGGTATTATTTGTAGCTAATCTTCTACATAAGTAAAGCTTGATATATTGCAATTAAATGAAAGAAAATTTAAAACACATATTAAAAGTACACTTTGTAAACAAGCATATTACAAGTTAGAGGATTATATCCAGGACTGGAATGCTTGGAAACATGCTGGTCCAGCTCCATAGGACAATCTAGAGTACCCTATAAACAATTGTACTCTGTGATCTAGAGTCTAGACAAAATCAAACTGGTTGCTATTTTTATGGTAAAATCTGTTATTTTTATGATATTGATTTTACATTCTGTGATAACCTATACTCACACACTGACTTATTGTTATATTTTTTTTAGAAAAACATACTTTTGCGATGTTTGTAAATATGTGAGCACAATGTATCTATCTAATAATTAAGTTATTTTTCATTGCTTAGTTTTTAATTCTTTTTACATATTATGGTATAGTAATTTTATTCTAGGTGCATCGTCTTCACATATAATTAATGTAAGTACTCAAACAAAATATTGTAAAACATTTTTTAAAAGAGTAAGGGTGGAGTTTCTTGCCCATTCTTCTCCATACGAAAGTACCTTTTGGAAGGGGCGACTGGAATCAATTCTATTTTTTTGTAAATTTTGACGTTCAAAAGTGCCTCATAAGTGCCTATTTGAAATAAATGGTTTGACTTTTACTTTGACTTTGATTTGTGGCACTGTTAGTGAATAATCCACTTGATGGAATCAGTCTCCTTCCTTCGTCGTCCTGACTTTCCTCCTAAGGCTTCTCAGTCATAAGAGAAACGTTCAGGTAATCTAGCTGGCTCGGCTGGAATTAGGACAGTCTGTAGACAGAATTAGTAAGTGTAAATAAGTCAGCGCATAATTATGCCTACAGTGGATTTGTCTGCGGTAAAGAAATAATTATGGCGTTCTGAGTTTTTGATTTTGAGTAAATGTATAGGGTGTATTTAGTTATTCAAGCTGATGTTGATGTATTTATATCGTATGTACGTGTCTTACAAAGATCAAGACATTTTTGCTATGTGACTGATGGGAAAGTTCGAGCGGAAACACTGTTTGTTTACCGTATTGCAGGAAAAATACCCTGTAGATAGTCCTATCGTTTTTCAGATAGTTTTCATCACTCAGGTCAAACGGGTCAAAGTAAGGCAGTGAACTTGGTCGACCAATACCCATTGAAAAAAGTCGATACAGTTTAAGGATTCATTGCGTTCCCATTCATGCTAGAAGGTATGTCTATCCGTCTATGTAAGCTAATATCGTTCTAATAGACCAAGTACCAATATATCGTATTAGTTATTCACGCATCATTAACTAAAAAAATCGTTAATTCTGCTTAAGCAGAACAAGGGCGTCTGTGTACTTCGAAATCATGAATCATAAAGTTTCAGGTTTCATCGCGTGTTATAATTATTATGTAATCATTTTAGTATTCTGTTTAGTAGTTTGTAGGGTTCCGTACCCAAAGGGTAAAACGGGAACCCTATTACTAAAGCTCCGCCGTCTGTCTGTCCGCGTCTATCACATAGCTAGGCAGTAGAAAACTTCACAGATGATGTATTTCTGTTGCCGCTATAACAACAAATACTAAAAAACAGAATAAAATAAATATTTAAGGGGGTTCCCATACAACAATATTCACAGAATATTATTACAATATACATAATATTTAGTTATACGTTCACTTTAAAAATAAATAATTACCTAAATTTAAATAAAACGAATATTTAATATTTATTGTCCCATACAACAAACGTGATGTTTTTGCTATTTTTATAGATAATGGTACGGAACCATTCGTGCGCGAGTCCGACTCGCACTTGGCCGGTTTTAATTTTAATATTAAATATTACTTGTTTAAAACAATTTTTCTTGCGACAATATAGGATTGCCCTTACAACAAATACGTAGGCGTACCTATCCATAGTTGGCGAAAAAAACGGAAACAAAAGGAAGACAATGTAGAAAAAGGGAAATTCCAAGTGTGTTGAAGTATAGTCTAAATATTTTGCGATTTTCCCGATGATAAGCGATGGAAATTAAACTTTTGAATGCTGTCAAACTATCTGTACAGTCAGTACTCTGTATTACCTGACCCCACTAACAAGGAAGAAGAGGGAAAAAGGGGTCGGGTTATGCAAAGCACTGACTGAACTGACTCTAACGGCATGGTTGGCGCAGTGGTTAAGCGAATGACTGCTGCGATGCGTGTCGCGGGTTCGATCCCCGCACGGAACAAATATTTGTATGACCTATAAGTAGTTGTTCCGCGTCTGGCTGTTTGTGTATGTGAGTTTAAATGTTTGTAAACGCACCCACGATACAGGAGAATTCCTAGTGTGTCCCAATATTTTCCAACCATAGAGCTACGAGAATAAAGATCATTCTGAAGCAATATCAGAGGTAACATAATTATGAAAATACTGTAGAATAGGCAACAATTAACACGTTCAGTGACGGGAGCCCTCCTGGATGGTTCACTCAAGTCGCCTAAGGGATGCGGGAGCACTCGCGGAGGGCTCATTTTAAATATCCGTTTTTCTTAGCGAATACAGCATTATAAACTGCGAAAATAAAATTAGTTGCATATTATAGCAAGGTTTAATAGTATACTCGTTGGTTTTCAAATACAAGCATTTTAATTTATATTCATATTTTTTTTTTTCATTATAACTTGCTATATATATGGCGTCATGGCGTATGAGCTCTACGAAAAGTGGATGGAGTCGAAAGTGATAAATAAATAGAAAATATGTGACAATCATAAAGGCTCGTACAGACTGGTGTGATATCGCGGGACGGACAGGCAGCGACAATAAAATTGTGCTACTAGTGTCGCGTCACGCCAGTCTGCACGAGCCTTAACAGCTTGTAGAAGTATAGACAAAAAATCACAGAGCTATGCATTATGAAAATTCTATTTTTAACCATTTTTTCCACATACTTGTCACATAGGAGTGTCTATACCGAAGCGATCAGGAAATAATGCGCACTTGGCACAAATCATATGATAATGTCTGCTAATTTGTGCCAACGCGTCGAATGTAACGTGTCTTGTGCAAATTGCATTACTAAATGCATCGTACGATGTGGCTATGAATATTTTGTTATTAATTATTTAAGGCGCAGATTTCTTGGAAATTTTCAAAAAGGTGGTTTTTTAAAGCAGTGTAACTCTTAACCCGTAAATATTGTTTCCAAAACAAAAACAGTATGATATTTTCAAGTCTTTTGTGCATACGGTGATGGAACTCAAAACATAATTTAATACATAAAAACATCTTGAAAGACAACTCTTAATTATTTTTAAAAGCAGTTTATCCCTTCGTTAACAGTTATAATTATAATTAAAAGTATACCGTAAAATTGCAAATGCCAAACTGCATCCGCCGATGGATTAATTTTTATTAATGAGTTAATATCTAATTATATACGATTTTATTTGTATTTTTATGCGTTGTGTCATCGCGCGTCTCTTTTTTTTGTATGCAATCTCACAGTGTCAGCGGTTTACCTGTTGTCAGCCTCTTAAGTGAAGCAGAGGAGCTTGTGGCTAAATAATACCTAACAGCCGCACGGGTCGATCCATCAGGTTAAGCTACGCTTACGGTTGTGTCGTGGATGGGAGACTCCTGTCCGTGCCTCGGAAAGCACGTTAAGACGTTGGTCCCGGCTGTCATTCGTGGATCTTTGACAGTCGTTACGGGTCGTCAGAAGCCCGAAAGTCTGACAACCAGTCTTACCAAGGGGTATCGTATTACCGAGTTACTGGGTTGTGGAGCATAGGCAGTCGCTCCATATAAAATACTAGCATTCAGCTGCATCCGGTAAGACTGGAAGCCGACCCAAACATACTTAGTTGGGAAAGGTTATAGGCAGATTGGTTTTTTATTTAAATGAAGCAGAATCAAACTTTTTTGTTGTACCCGTTCTGACTTCCGCGCGAACGAGTGAAAATTTTCATTAATTAAATAGGTTTCGATAGAAATATCTGCGATTTCATAGAACACTTACCTAACCAAGTCAACCTGTAGTTTGCCTGGCATTAAAGGTGATTTATGGAGAAAGATCCCAACTTATGAATGAGGTTTGAACTTGCTCAGAACTTGCTCTCTGTAATACTAATAAGATTAGGTGATAAGTATTTTAAGTTCCTAAAACAAGGAAGAGTCGCCCTCATGTCATTTACTTTGAAACAAAAATCTAATCACAGAGAAGATATCCAACAGAAATAGATTTAAAGGCTGCAGTAGAGTTTTTTCAGCTTGAGATAATAATTTATTGAGGAAAATTAATGAATCTTGATATAAGTCAAACTCTTTGTTAGGAAATACGTATTAAAATTTAAATAAATTTAACTTGAAGACGAAGAAACTTGTCGTAACGACGCCAGCTGATCAATAGTCGCGGCTGGTAGTAGGTAGAAACAATGGTGTTTTCTCAGGTGTGTTTCATTCGCGTCATAAATATTTTTTTCATTATAATAACAATAATATAATTGGCGTGATGAAATATTATACGTCATAAACTACGAGCTTTAGCTTTTTACTCATTCAATTATAAAACATGGTCGCATTTTTCATAATATTTTGTTATAGTCCTGTCACTTGTAATTTTGATGTTACTATGTATCGATAAGGTACTTACCAATGTGAATTTTATCAAATTCGAATTTTAAAACAATGCAAGTGAATCTCTAATGTATCAAAAAATCTGTGGCATGAGTGGCATCGTGTTTACCTTGGCTTTATCGAATAACCGATCGATATTAGATTGAAGACCGTAATAATTACCTGCTGTCAGGTTGTCTTTTTAATAAAATATGATGCTTGCGTTTTGTTGCTGTCGTGTTATTACAGTTTCATTAATTGGAGAAACTAAACGTGGCAGTCTAGATGTTAGTATTTGTGCTAAAAATACGTACTTAGGTAGTTTAATTTCACAATTAATATTTATATAAGTAAGGACTTTCTCATGAGCATTTCCTGCAGAACGTTTGTGAATTTTACGAATAACTTTATGTACGTATAGTGGTTATGGATTCAAAGTTAAATTTACAATCAAGGTTACGTTACTGCGCTTGCGTTGTTTAGTCTTTAACAACTCATTCACAAGTTTAAAGCAAATATTTTTACAACATTTCAAACCAACCAACCAGGGCCTCAAGTCTGCTATTACAATAGTGTCAGAATGGTCGATCATTGATTTCATAATTGTTGATTTTGACAAGTTTGGTAATCCACTATTATAATGGCGTCATTATGACTTTCCAATGGTCGGCCACTGACACTACATTGAAAGAAATTGCATATATTGGTAATCTCGTACACAAATGAATGACATTTCTACTAATGGGTTTTATAATAATGGCAATACGATAATGCCATTATAATAACACAATTATATTACGAGAACATTGACCGACCAATGATCGACCATTATGAATTTACCAGATTACGAACTTTTAGCATAATGACGATGGCATGACAATGGGATCGTGTTGGAATGACTGAATTTATAAAAATAGCAGACTTGGGCCCCTGTTCTTTATCGAGAAAAAAGTCTCAAGCGTAAAACGTTTTATATCTTCCGCAAATATTATGTAATAAGACAAATACGTGTAAAATATTCGGTCACAGTTATTCCGTAAGGCGAGGATCGCGTGACGAGTGACCGCCATAAGGCATGGTGTATGGACATTACCACACTGATGCGATGTAACTGTATCCCAACTGTCATTGAGCGGAAGTGGGCGGTTTAGTGCGAGCGCATAACACGATACAAGCCGGTGATACTAAATGTATCAGTAATGTACCGATATCCCAGCCAGAGCATCTGAGTATCGTCTTACTAGTACGTAATAGGTTTTATTCTAATTTCAAAATTATACATTATTAGCTTTTGCCCGCGGCTTCACCCATGTGGAGGTCAGAAGTTGTCCCTTGGCTTACTACTAAGATAAAAATTATGCTATGTCCAACCCCTGGGTCTACCTGTGTGCCAAATTGCAACGTCCGTTCCGTTGAAAAAGTAACAGTCAGACAGACAGAGTCACTTTGGCATTAGTATGTATTTGTACTGGCCCGTCTACTCCGAAGGGGGTCATGGGGTCTACTCCGAAGCGATAATCCGAAGATATCGAAGTATCGGCCGAATGTTCAGCCGTTTCTTGACTTCCAAAGTTTCCTTTTTTGACTATGAGTCCTTACCCGACTTCAAGTCACATTTTTGACTTTAACTTATCTCTTTGACAGTCGTTTTTTTTTTTGCCGTAGTCAGCCATATTTAGCCGTAGTCAGGAAACGGCCGACCATTCGGCCGTTACTTCGGATTTATCTTCGGAGTAGACCGCCAGGTCTGACCTGCACCCTGATTGCGTAACACACAATCTGAACGATATTTTAGTATCCATTGCTTCATATGTTCGATAAATTTGTCTGTTCAAAAGCGTAAATAACGCGATGAATGTTGTTGAACTGGCGAAATAAAGCCAGTTGGTACTGATCGTGTGTTACGCATTCATCCCTCTGGATCAGAGTGGCGCAGGAGCACGGAGATTGAACAAGCAAAGAGAGGCCTTTGTCTAGCAGTAGATAAAATCAAATCATGTATTTGCTTGAATATAGGTACATGAGGTGATACATACAACAAAACTTCTTTAAACCATATCCTACCTAAACAGGTGTGCAAATATATATTATAATAAAAATATTTCTTACACTATTCATTCATTTAACTATTAGAAATAGTAATATTAAATTATTTATGAAATTCATTAATTAAGTAGGTATATAATTTAATTATAATTACTTAACTTAATTACATTTGTCATTTAAATAATCATTCACTTTATAATAGGCGTTTTATTGGTCGTTTGTTTGAGTCTTTAATTTATTTTAAAATGATATAAAATTATTTGATTCTTTTATATTATTAGGTAATTTATTCATACATAATCTAGGGCCCATACACAATGCACTCTTGTCAAACCTAGCTGTTCTATGGGGTATTGCAAAAAGTGTACTAGCAAGCCTAGTAGGTGCTTTTTAAAGTTTCATATATATTTATATTATTTCTAATGTCTAATGCTAGTTCATAGTTGTACAGTGATGGCAATGTCGATATTATTAAATGTATAAAATGTGGTTTACAGTCAAGTAATAACATTTCAGGCTGTTTCTTTTCATTCAGACAAATGACGAGCATTGCGGCATAGCAGAGTACCTGGATATAAACAGGTAAGTCCACGGGGTCTACTCCGAAGCGGTATTCTGAATTAACGGCCGAACATTCGGTTTCCTTATTTGACTTTGAGTCCCGACTTCAAGTCACAGTTTTGACTTTGGCTTATCTCTTCGACAGTCTTCTTTTCTTTTTCTTTTTTCGCCGTAGTCAGCGATAGTTAGCCGTAGTAAAGAAACGACCGAACATTTGACCGATACTTCGGAGTAGACCCCAGGTTTTTCTAGCGATGATTTTCTTTATCGTCTCGTCAGTCAGTGACGTAGGATGGATAACGTTAATGATGTTCATTTAAAAATTGGGTTAATGTTTGTCATTCAAGGTGGCAAGGAGATCTTCTTATCGAATATGGCTTTAAACGATGACACAAGTCACTAAAGCCGGTTTTTGAGGTCATTGATTAATGTAGGAAGTAGACTTGACTGTGGTTAAAGATTGGTGCTTCTATGACTTTTACAATAATATATACAAGTCTACCAATGAGAGCCTCCCTGATTCCCTGGTCTTTATGTAAATAGTTTCAGAAATGTACTCGCCACTCAACCGAAGAAAAGGAAAACTTCGGAAATTAAAAATGAAAATGCACTGACAAAAATCAGTTTTCCGCGTCTATGAACTAAAGTAAACATATTATTCCGAACAGACATAGACGTAGAAAAACCCCAAATCACACTAATATTATAAAGGCGAAAGTTTGTGAGTGTGTGTGTGTGTGTGTATGTTTGTTACTTCTTCACGCTCAAACGGCTGGACTAATTTTGATAAAATTGTGTATGGAGGTAGCTGACAAGCTGGATTAAGATATAGGCTACTTTTTATCCTGATATTCCCACGGGATCGCGACTTACGCGGGTGAAACCGCGGGGCGCAGCTAGTACCAAATAAATACAAATTGACAGTTAACTATGCAAATATCTCACAGCTAGGTCAAGTTAAACAATTTGCCTCGACTTACTTAAACATCGCTTAATTCCTTCAAAAGGCACCCGACATTCTTTCACCTTCTTTTCTTAGTCGATAAAGCAGGATAGCAACTAAACTGCGTTCATAATCTCATGGTAAATCATTGGAAACGTATGCCATGCGTGCCCGAGCGGCTCACAATGGGTGATAAGAACTGAGTCACATTGAGAGAGCTACTTCTACAGGTATTTAATGCACGTGTGCCGATTGTGATGACATTTCTAGTCTGCGAGAAAGCTTTATTGGAAAGCACACAATGTACGGGATCGATTGTTCAGTTTTTATTATTTTTATGATGCCTATTATTGATCGAGAACAATATAGATAAACATGAAACATTTCCGTCTGCTGTATAATATTGAGCCAAGACCAAATTCAAACAAGAGAAATTGGACCCAACGGGTGCCAAAGGCTCTCTGTCCATCCGTCTGTCACAGGGCTGTATCTTTTGAACCGTAATACATAAATACACTTGAAATTTTCACAGAGTGTGTACTACTATGGCAGCTATAACGACAAATAATAAAAAATTAACAATTGTACGGTGATACGGAACCCTTCGTGTGCGAGTCCGAATCGCACTTGGCCGCTTTTTTATTATTAACTTACCGGGCTTGAATTGCATGCAATTGAATTCGATAGGTACTATTAAATTATTTCTATATCATAGAAAATTTAAATTCCTCACTGACCACAGACAGACTAGCTCTACAACTCTACATCTAATAGAGAAAGCGGGTCATGGAAAAATCTTAGCAGATTTATAAAGGAATTTTATACGAGGCTCTACAAGTATTTTATCTTTGATTGCTGGCTCTACAAGTGTTTTATTAAAATCTTTCTCCAAGTGCTCTTTGGAATGACAATTGCAATATTGCTCTTATAGAATTTAACCCGTTGTTCGCAAAGGGAAAATGACGTAGATTATTTCTCAGGAAATGTTTGATTAAGTAATTAATAAAGCTCTAGGTTTACTTAGAATCAATTTCCTCCATGAATAATTTATTAGAAAGCTGGAAACGTAATAAACATGAATGTAAAACAGGTCTACTTTACAAAATAATGGTTATTTTCTAACAGTGACGTAATGGCCCGTAGAATAAACGATAGAACGACATGGATCTGTATTTTAGTTTTTTTGCCACCGACTTCCGAAATTAAAGTTATTTTTCACTTTGTAGTGTTTTTTTGGAAGTCGGTTGTTTTTTTTTTATAAAAAGCTTTTTATTCTGATATTTTTCTTAAATCTAAAAACATTGAGTAAAAAACATTTGGCAAAATGAGGCTGCTAGCTTGACACCAGTAACTGCCGCGGTATGCTTGCTCACTTTTAAAGAGGTGTCTTCTTACTTAGTCTTACGTACGCCGTTGAAACCACCTAATGTTCTTGTAATCTTCACGCATACTTGCACGATAACACGGCGCCGCCGATTGATAACATGACGATTGTTGATGATTTATTTTAAGTTTTTAGGTATTTCTGAGCTTTTGAATTCGCTCAGAATTAGACTTTTTAGGCTTATGTTCCTTATGATGTAAACTTTCTTCGCTTGTCGTTTTTAGGGTTCCGTAGTCAACAAGGAACCCTTATAGTTCGCCATGTCTCTCTGTCTGTCTGTCCCCGGCTTAGCTCAGAGACTCTTAATACTAGAAAGCTGTAATTTTGCTTGGGTATACATATTAATCACGCCGACAAAGTTTTTTCCCAAGATTTTATTTTACCACTTTGTCGTGGTGTATTTGTGTGTTAATGTATGTATGTTTCATAGCCTCGTATATTTATGTCCGTCGTAAAACTTTGTGGTGAGACATAAGACCCTTCTCAAATCTGATGGCTTCAAAAAATAAATTCATCCTGTCGGTCGCGGAGTAGCCCACTGTCTTCCAGCAGACTGAATTTCACTCAAATCTAACGATTGAATCATTTGTATCCCAAATGATTTATACATTTAGGGGTTCAACATGGTCAGGGGTAAAGATTGAGGTGGTTGAACATAGACTAAACCGATTTATTTGCTATGTCCCAGTTTATAGAACGTTGGATCTCCGTTGGAAATCAAGCAAAATCAGAGTGGTCCGAGATGTGAGTTAGGGTCAGCTCACACCGAGACGCGACGCGACGCTGCGCGCACACTTTAAAAGAGCGACTCAAAATATAACTTTATTTACTACACGAAAAGATACACATTTAATTGTGAGAATTTAGAATACTTTACACCACGCAGCACTACGCCTCGTGATGCCTCGCGGTGTAGAGCGACGCATCGCGACGCAGCGGTGAATCGCCGGTACGCGCGGCGTACTTTTACTATGCGCCTCGCGACGTTGCGATGCCTCTCGCGGCGGCGCGCGGTGCAGCGCGATATCACTGGCCTCTTCCAGTATCGCCAGTATCGTCACGTCGCGTCGCGTCGCATCGCGTCTCGGTGTGAGACGGTCTGACCCTTATAAGTATTGTTATTGTAGCCCAGGTACTGTAATGTAAATCCATAGTCCAAGAAAGGTGAAGTCACTCAGAAATGGCAAAAAGATAACCAGAACATAGCCAATGAGATTTTTGAAACAACAAATTATTCATGATGCTGTCACACGCAGCACCACAGAGTTATAAATACAGGAAGGATGGAAATTCGTAATACGACAGGTGAAAGGTGACGTTTCACAAAAATTTCACGCAATATGGCGGACTTTACAACCCAATATGGAATTCGTGTGGTGCCGGACGTAAAGAATAGCACCATCCTATTTCTTCCCGTGGGTGTCGTAAAAGGCGACTAAGGGACTTACTAGAGAATGGGCAGCAGCGTTCTCTATGCATTTTATTACCATACTGCGATCGCCAACCCGCCTGCCAAGCGTGGCGATTATGGTAAACCCTTTGGGTGAGGCCTATGTCCAGCAGTGGATGTCTTTCGGCGGAAATGATGAATGTTGATAAATGATAAAATATATGATTTATTTCTGTAAGTAGGTTTGGGTTTGTACAAACAATTTTAAACGTCAAACATATTATAAAAAAAACATTGTCATTATAAGCTGATCTCTCATTGTACGGATATCCTGTACAATGCGAGATCAGCCTAAACTAGAAATGTATAGCTTGATATGTAGCCGTGTGTACCATACGCACTATGTGCTAACAACCCACATTGAAAATCGGTGTCCCTCCATTAAAGGTTATTTACGTTTTCATAGGAAAAACCATACATTATTACTAATCAATAATATAATCCAGTTTCGTGCCGCATGACAGTTCCGCGAAATAAGCTAATTGAGAATGTATGTGCATTGTTAATTGAGTTTTTTAATTAGGTATCCACTATTACCACTTTCTGGTTAAAACTGGAAGTACTGAGCATTATATTAGTGCTAAAGTAAAGGATCACGTATTATCAGATTGTGTAATCAATTAAATATGGCAAATTTGCAGTCACCACCAATTAACTATGCTATAACGATTAACAATATAAAGTGTACATATTAATCATTTCAGCCAAAAGACGTCCACTGCTAGACATAAGCCTCCCCCTAAGGGGGGGTGTTTGCCATAATCGTCACGCTTGGCAGGCGGGTTGGCGATCGCAGTATGGTGTTAAAATGCATATAGAACGCTGCTGCCCATTCTCTTAGTAAGTCCCTTAGTCGCGTTTTACGACACCCACGGGAAGAAATGGGATGGTGCTATTCTTTACGTCCGGCACCACACGGAGCACACATATTCATATATAATTATAATAAATTAATATATTTTATTTTGATTTTGTTTTTTTCATCTTAAATCATTTTTAAATTATGTTGTCTTTATTATTACTGAGGATTTGATTCTGTAGCTTTGTATATTATTTCTTAAGAGTCTATTTTCATAACAAATATACAGTAAGCTAGTCAGATTGCTGATTCAGTTAGAAACACAACAGAGTATATAGAATATTATAATACAAACTATCTTTATATTCTTCATAAACACGTGACAAATAAATGTAAGGACGTTAATTAGGAATAATTCTTGCCTTGTGTATTATTGCTTACTATAGTTACGTCTAGTCGCCGACACGTAACTTGGCAAGGTTATGGCTTAGTGGGGGTAAGTTCACGCATGTACAATTAGTGCGACGAAAAAAAATTATCTATTCTATGGTTATTGCCAGAATTTATTTTTAAACGTGTCTGTGTAGTAGAAAGTTAAAGAAAGGAGAGAAACATCTAACGATTCTTGCCAAGTTACGTGCCGGCGACCATAACGTGCAGCACTGCACATCTTCGAATACAACAAAAGTAAGATTGAACTATGATGTTTTACCTAGATAGAGACTATCATGGAATCATAACTACACGATAAGAACAACAATAACATTACTCAATTACATCGCAGCATTTTCAAATAAGCATATCCTTTTTTATAATAAACTAGCGACTTCGTCTACTATCCAGGTTAAAAATCAGCCTATGTCCTTCTCCAGGTCCCAGGCTACCTATCTGTTAAATTTCATACAAATCCGTTCAGCCGTTTTAGAGGGAATGTGTAACAACCAAGCAAACTCACTTTTGCATTTCTAATATTATACTAGCTGCGCCCCGCGGTTTCACCCGCGTAAGTGACGATCCTGTGGGAATATCGGAATAAAAAGTATATATATGTTAATCCAGGGTGTCAGCTACCTCCATACAAAATTTTATCAAAATTGGTCGAGCCGTTTGAGCGTGAAGAAGTAACAAACACACTCACTAACTTTCGCCTTTATCATATTAGTGTGGCAGGATGCACCCTATTTAAATGTAGCTCGTTCCGCGACACTTCCTCCACCTCCTGAGCTAAGGAGTAAAGAGTTTTTGTGCGGCTTCCTTTGCCAGCCGCGTGGGAATTACTAGGGTGAACCTTCCCTGACCTTTCCATTGGAATTCCGTTAACGCTAATAATGGGTGAGGCAAGACAAAAGCGATTTACGACTTAGGAGTTAGGACGAACCCTTTTGTGAGCCCATGTCTGAGTAGAGTTATTTTGTTGGTGATCGATTTCACTAAATGATTCGGGTGGGTTGATGGATTGATTCTAGATTTAATGTTATGGTTTTAAATTGTTTGAAGTAATAGATGTTGGGTTGATGTTGGTCTTTGTGTATATATGGTATTTGTAAATGTTGATGTGTCTATTTTTCTGGTGTGCCTGATGTTACTTTGTGTTGGTACCTACTTACTTAAAAGTAAAACACACTCAAAGTACAAATAAACAAAATCCATTTGCACCGTCATAAAATGCGATTTCTTGACAGCTAGACCAGCATGAGATTCTGTAAAAATCTCACCGTGAATTCTTGCGTGGAGTGAGAGCTGTCAGTGTCATTCCACTGATGCAAGGGATTGACCAAGGATTCCATTTTACAATCATAATCGAGATTTTAATAATATTTTTATGCTAATTCTATTGATCATTTTATATTATTTCAAAGCTAGTATTTATGTGACTGAACAATAATATTTAAGGGGTTTTTAAATAAAATAGCAAAACAGAAATTTAGTCAAACTCAATTTAATGTAAAAAACAAAATTGATTTTCTGTTCAAAATTTCGATTATGGTTGTAAATGTAATCCTTGGTCCATCCCTAGCATCAGGTGGGATGACACTGACAGTTCACTCCACGCTCAGTACGCTCACTTCATCTAAGTTTTCACGGTGAGGTTACAGAATAGCACTACAGCTCCATCAATATCTTTGATAAGTCAAAACAAAAGCACAACAATTTGCGTTTAGGTTAGGCTCTTTCTTCATAACTTATCCGAGACCATACGACTCGCACAGTTAACACTCGTTCATTGCACAAATTGATAATTTCCACTTATCTTGGCAGCCAGACCGTAGTCCGTTTCCCAACGAAAACTAGTTTAAGGTTAAATATTAAGCAAAGTAAGTAAAAGCTTGGCTGTCGGAGTAGATGGTACAAATCTGTGTTTAACTGGGCCGCACTTTCACCAGCGTGTTGTGGGCTATGGCGTTGAATGATTTACGGCGCCACCATGACTGAATGCAACACCGTAAAATGTGACATCTATACTCCATTGGTAATTGAATAAAGGTAAAGAAATCGTAAAAAAGGTTTTTATAAATGACACTTTGTTGTTAAAAAATACGTTGTAACTTATAACCAAATTCAATTTATTTTAGATTTTTACGATATGTGCCTTTATATTAATGTATGTTAAACTTTATCATTTATTCTTAAGAGGCTGACAACAGGTTAACCGCCGTCAAATAGCAAAAATTTGAATTTCGCGGGCTAGAGTTGCGGATTCACTTTAATAATATGACACCTATATATGAGTCGAGCTGATTCTACATCAAAAAATATTAGACAACCGAGCCAATACATTATACATAACGGAATCTAGCTGAAATTGTGCCAAACAACGCCGTAATAAAGCTGGTATTTTATTGTATCAAAATGCTTTTTAATAAAAAAAAACTATTTTAATTGAATACGATTTAATCAGCTACATTCATTCAAAATCAGAACTAAATCATTATCGTAATTTGACCCAAATGATGCACACTGGTACAAATGATGAATTTCTGGGATAAAATGTCGAGTATTCAAATTGTGTGATTACTATTGTTTCGGAGGCACATGGCTGGTCACAGTGCACGGAATGCGTGTACCTACTGGTTCAAAGTTTACAAACTGAAACAAAAGTTAGTAAACACACGCCTATTCTAACCTGAGATGTGTTCGTGTTTTTCAACAATTAAGAATCGCGACTACGATGTTTATTGAATGAGATGTGTAATTTACTATAGGAAAGGTATTTAGACGTGGGATTAATACACGTTATTAGGTTTACATTTTGCGGTATTGCTGTTGGCAAATGATTCGCTTGTTATTTTTGGGCGAGCAGTAACCTACCTAAAGAAGATTCCCGCAAATCTGCATAAACTAAATTATTTGTTTAACCAGCTATCTACATAGTTTCTTCTCCGATAATTGTCAATGGGTTATCCCCCGTCGTCATCCTCTACAAATTTCTCGTCTCGTTGCAGAACAATGTCGTATTGTAAAAAGTTAAGCCTCTGAGGATTGATTATCACCGTTACTTCCGGGATCTACGATAATACTCTAGTCTTTATGAACATCATTGTTTGTCTACTAATCTGTACCAAGTTTACTCAGCTTATTCATCACCATTCTCCTGCGCTTATCCCAATTTATTTGGGGTTGGCGCAACATGACCCTTTCTTCCACACTTCTCTATGAGTCGATAGTCACCCCCTTTCTAGCCATATCATCTTTCACACAGTCCACCCATCGTTACGTTTCATCGTCATTTTTTACTCAGCTTATTACTACTTTCAATTCAACAAAGATGTTGGTAACAAAATATTTGCTCCGTCTAAACGAATCGGTGCAAATTTCGGCAAAAACCAAGTGTAAAAATAAAGGAGAAATTGTATTTTTTTTTTGTTTAGTTTTATCTTGCGTAACAGAGACTGCTCAGTGGAACGTATTACGTCGAGAAAAGTTCTGTGAATCCGACTGATGACATTCTCTCTCCACGACGAGAATCGAAACCTTAATCGATATTTTTGTGTTTTTTTTTATGCCTTTATAATCCATAGAAGATAATATCTACTCCGGTTCATTTTGGTCGATTGAATGATTACTGAAATGGGATAAGGATTGGTGGATTAACCAGCTGTGGTTTTATAGTTTCGTGTTATGTGGAAGGTCAGAGTGATTAAAATGAACTGTAAAGTCATTAGATTGGTACTTATTCAGTTATAATGAAAGGCTGGTGACCTCGTCTAGGAGTTGATAGTATTTCTGAATGGAATAAAGTGTCTGCTTAATAATAAAAATAATTATGACATCATTTTACGTGTAGCAATTACAGAATTTCGTCCATTTGTTTGATTTGAACGGCTAGCACGTGTGTTATTTGTAATAAATGTATCCTGATAAGTAGTGGATTGTGTGATATTTCGCATATCTTTTAACTTCATAAGTTTTTCTCGTGTTTATAACTTAATGTATTGCAGCAGTTAATACATGTATTATTATTATTATGTATTAACTTGTAGATGCTGTTTGTATAGCATATATACATACCTATATATATATATACCTATTCTATGTTGAAAATACAATTATTATTAATTAATTTGAAAACGTGTTTATTTTCATTAATAGCTGTAATGAATAAAACAATTTGCCAACAAAGATCGTGAGCAACATTTTTAATTCATGACAGATCTCACAATCAGTGGTGTTTTTTTTTGTTTTTTGTAAAACTAACAAAGGCAGTAAACCATTTGGTTTATTTAGTACCTAGCGAGGTACCTGGATACAGTGACATCACGGTGACGTGCCATCGAGGTGAGTCACGAGCAGAGAGATGCATTGACGGAATGCCGGTCGAGCGGTCATGGACGCCACGGTTTTACAAAAAACTTTGTTTGTAATGGATGACAACTTTTCAATGACGACAAAAAATAGGAACTATAAGTTTCTAAAAACTACAACATAGTAAGTGGATCAGCCAAAATCCAGTGAAGTAAGAACACTTGAAAGTTTTAGTCCAGAAAATGTATGGCATGACATAGAGCAAAGTGAATAAGAAAGGACCTTTTATGATTGAAATATGAATGATAGTGTTGACTTGTCAGATTTTGTTGCGTGGGACTGTGTCGGGGCAGGTAGTAGAGTAAACATAGATAACGTTCCCCATTCTAACACATTACACTTGAGTGCTCTCTACAAATAGAGCACCTGACGACAGACCCCAAAGTAACAAGTGGACGAAACGCTTTTTTGTTGTATTTGGCAGATTGTGGGTAGGTTAAAAATCACCATATTATTCAGGTGTTTTCTTGACGAGCATAAAAATATATAAAGCGACTAATCACATAAATTAGCGATATAGAGACGACATAATTTGAAAGTAGTTAAAAAGTTTAATTTTTCTGAAAGTCACACTTCTTCAGTGACGTGGAACTAATCAGAAACTTAAATTTTGGTTACTGAACATTCTTTAATGTTAATAAAAGGGTAAAATGCCTACCTTGACCACGAATAGCCCGCCAAAGGAATAAGCAGCGGGACAAGCGTCGTAGACGATGTTAAAGCCTCCGACTCAAGGACTGAACTCACAACACAAGAAAAACTTGTTGTCACTGTTTCGAAACGCACCACTTGGACACAAATTGGAGAAAACAATGTTAAATTTAAACACGCCTGCAGTTTTTTAAGTGACTTCCTTTTTTTGCACTTCTGAATTCTCACAAAATTACCACTATTTGTTATTTAAACAGGTTTTATTTACGATCGTCCAACATCACGCACCGATTAACACACCTGTGAAATACGCCGTAGTTCCGCGCTGACTGAATACGCTGCTAGACAGAGATAGCGAGATGTTGTCAGAAAGAGATACGCGGTGACGTGGGAGGGAGGACGACCGCTAAGCTTCAAGAACGCACAGTGTTCCACTTTCAAGACGAATGATTCGAATTATGCTTAAGATTCGTTTCGTGACTTAGCACAAATGTTTAACCTGAATGTGGGTAATGAATGAGTTTTTCAGCAAATATTTCTACGTCCACTCAGTGATTTCTGATTACACAATCGTTTGCCGGGTGAGATTTTAGACTTTGATTGCATCTCGCAAGGGTTTAAAAATGTTAACTGTTCATGTTATGACAAACGGGTAAAGCTTTAAGCTAAAGGTTAGGTTAGGTTATAGGTTAGGATTCCACAATCATGATCACGTATGGAATATCCTACATGGTGAATCTATTTTTTAAGAGTGTAGTACGTTCCGACCAAGAAAACAGTTGATACAACATGGCAGATTAATAATTTCAGCCGAAAGACGTCCACTGCTGGACATAGGCCTCCCCAAGTACCGCCACTTCCACCGGTTCTGTGGTTACCGCATCCAGCGGATTCCTGCGGTCTCCACATTTTTTTTGCGAAAAACTCTATAAAGAACAAAGATATATAGGTAAAATAAAGTTTGACCCAGGTACACAATGACACAATATACACACAAAAAAACATAGGAGGTCATGGAGTAACTTATATTTAAAATATTCTATTTATTTATATCCTATATAAACTAAAACTATTAATAAACTAAAATATGGCGTCAAAAAATTCCTCCGCATCGCTGTCGACTGGTAATGTAACCAAGAGACTGGCGGCATTGCCACGTTGTATGGCAATACTTAGCCCCTGGCCAAGGTAAAAGCCAGACCTTGGGTCACGGGAAGTGTCAACCAGCCGTTTGGAGATTTCTTTGAATCAAACATGATCACTCGGACCCCACGGCCCGAGGGTTTCAAATTACTTATATTACTTATATTTAATAATATTTTATATCTTTTTTTTTATATTTTATGAATGTGAGAAAGTTGTATGCTTAATAGACTGTAGATTTGTAGACCATTTTCTATTTTGTTAAGCACCTGGTACTTTTTGACGGGCCTATACTGTCTTCCCACCTATTAACACTGTAATTTGAAAACATTATAAAAGCCATTTTTTTTTTAAAAGAGTAACAATAAAGAAAAGAAAGAAAATAAAAGAAAGAAAAAAATAAAATATTTTGATTTTATCGCTCAGCGAGCCTATGGACGTTTTCACTTCAATAAAATAATAATTATGTAAAACACAATTTAAACAATGCACACGCAAATTAATTTTTTTAAGTGGTCAATTTAACTTCACTTACTGCTACTACAGCATGTGGGCGCAGGCATGTTGGTGACGCGAACCCATAAGTTTTTCCCCTACCAAAAATCGCTCAACGCGCCTAAAAAAGTTTCACTACAAAAACAATAAAAAACTTAGAACTAACTCTACTAATATTAATTTGTTTAAAAATAAATATTTTTGTCCACAGAATTCGCGCATCGGCCCACTATGCCGCCGTACCTCCTGTTACCTGGCACGGGCAACCACGGCGCCCCCCACTCCGGCGCACGCCTTACGATTCAAATTTTTAACTCCACGAGCCGGTACTACTCTACCGTCTACGGCTCTACAGTTTCAAAAACATTGCACAATTAACTTTTCTTAATCACTGTACTTTATGCTTCAGATCAGACGAAATTATCAATTTGGCAAGTTTGAAGAATTTCAAAAACTTTGTGGAGTCGCACAGATTTCCAAATTTTGCATCGGTGTATTGATGTTGAAGATGGCGGAAAGGTTTCGGAAGAATAATTAAAAATATAATATCTTGAATGTTGTAGACGTAACGAGATTTTTTTTTTCACTTCATTTAGCTTACTAGCTAATAAAGATTATATATACACTATTATAGATTCGACGGCACGGTTGGCGCAGTGGTTAAGCGATTGACTGCTGCGCTGCGTGTCGCGAGTTCGATTCCCGCACGGAACAAATATTGGTAAAAATTTAGTATCGTTTGGCAGGAGGAGGGGAGTAGGGGACGAGGGAAGGGGGGTGTTCCCCCTTTCCCCTGGTACTACTCCCATGAATAGGTAACGCACCGTTCTTGAGAAAAACAAATTATTGTAACTTAACCTCAAACACTTTAAAGTTGCTTAAAAGGTGAAATCGGGCTCAATGGTATACAAAAATAACCTGGAAGGGAAATAATAAAGAGCGGTCGACGGGACCCCGCTTCGCGGGGTCCCGTCGACCGCTCGATAGACAGGGCCCGTTAGACAGTTGAAACTTTCATAGATGATGTATTTCTGTTGCCGCTATAACAACAAATACTAAAAAAACAATAAAATAAATATTTAAGGGGGCTCGCATACAACAAACGAGATTTTTTTGCTTGTTTTTGCTCGATATTGATAACGGTAACAGGTAGGTAGACGCTTGAAATATTCACAGAATATTTAGTTATATATTCACTTTAAAAATAAATAATTAAATTAAAATAAAACAAATATTGAAGGGGGGCTCCCATGCAATAAACGTGATTTTTTTGCCGTTTTTATAGATAACTAGCTGCACCCCGCGGTTTCACCCGCGCAAGTCTCGATCCCGTGGGAATATCGGGATAAAAAGTAGCCTATGTCTTATTCCAGGGTGTCAGCTACCTCCATACAAAATTTTATCAAAATTGGTCCAGCCGTTTGAGCGTGAAGAAGTAACAAACATACACACACACACTCACAAACTTTCGCCTGTATAATATTAGTGTGATGTGATGGTACGGAACCCTTCGTGCGCGAGTCCGACTCGCCCTTGGCCGGTTTTTTAATAGTGTTTTCGATGTGGGGGATAAAAGTAACTTTTTTATCAAATAGGACTCTTAGATCCCTTAAAGTTTCTACTTCATGAATTGTATGTTTGTATAATACACCTTCACATTTTAATCGTCTTACAAGTTACAACGGCAACCCAATTCATGTATCCAATGACTACTAATATAAATAAATAAAAAGACAAGTCCTGACTGACTGACTCATCAATTCCCAGCCCAAACCCTTGGACCTAGAAAGCTGAAATTTTGTACAGAGGTTCTCTTTGTAATGTAGACAAGGAATAAGAAAGGATTTCTGGGAATTCCACCCCAAAAGGGGTAAAATAGGGGATGGAAGTTTATATGAAAGTCCGTTAGTTTTGAAGTTAGGATCTTCATATTTTGTGGTTAGGTTGAAGATTGAAAATTAATTTATACGTGTTTCAGTGTTTTTGATCATTCCAACCCCGAAGGGTTAAAAAGAGGGATAAAGTTGTGTATGGAAAGTCCGTCATTTTAGAAAGTTTATTATCTAGGCTTATGGTCGGAAGCAAACGCAACGGTGTTGTTAGAATTTCAACCCTTAAGGGGTGAAAAGGGGGATGAAATTTTGTTTTTTATTAAGGTTCTTTATTTTTAAGTTAAAATCAGTAAATGTTCGACTTATGGTTGGCTTATACAACGTTAATCATTGTTCTTTTTCAATTTTAACCCACAAGGGGTGAAAAGCGGGGTACAGTTTTGTATTGAAGTTGTTCATTCGCGAAATTTTGTATTTAAGTACTAACCTAAATAGATCATAAAGTTTTTCAGTTTTACTTATTTCAAAGTTCCTCCCGAAGGGGGATGTCAAAGTTTGTATAGAAGAATTTTAACGCACAGTCCGATTAACTCGAAACTCAGTATTTATACTTAAAACCAAAAATATCGAAAAACGTGTATCAGGGTTTTTCAAAAATCTACCCCTGACGGGGTGAAAAGGGGTAGGTAGTCAAAAAGGAAACCATGACTGAGACCGGTAACATACAGCTCAAACTGAACGGATTGTGTTGAAATTTGGCACATAGATACTTATTATGACGTAGGCATCCGCTAAGAAGGGGTTTTTGAAAATTTGATCTGAAAGGGGGGATTTCGTATGAAAAATCTTATTCCTTGAGTTAATAAACCTGAAACTTGGCAGGAATACTTACCGAAGTAAATTATAAAGTTGTCATTTTTGTTTTTTTAAACTACCCCTAGCTTTTTTTTTTTAATCTTTCCCTAACGGGATGAAAAGGGGTTGTCAATTTTACAAGGGAGGATTTTACTGCGTGGCTTGATTAACTTGAAAATTGGTATTAATACTTAGCATTCAAAATTAAGAATAACATGTATCAGAGTTTTTCGAAAATTGACCCCTGACGGGGTGAAAAGGGGTAGTCAATTTGACAAGGGAGGATTTTACTGCGTGGCTTGATTAACTCTAAATTATGACGTAGGCATCTGCTAAGAAGGGGTTTCTAAATCTCAAAAATCCCTCCTTTTCACCCCTTTAAATGTCAAATTATTTAAAGGGGTGAAAAGGAGGGATTTTATGTTTCGGATTGGCGCAAAAATGGCTGAACGGATTTAGATGAAATTTGGTAACATAGTTTATAGTTTACAATCTGCATTAACTCATAGCGTACTTTTAATTTCGGTAGTACGTTCTCGTGACATTTTTTCCGACATCCACGCGGGCAAAGCCGCGGGCAAAAGCTAGTAAGCGATAAAAATGAAGCAGTGTACAATAAAACAGGCAAAACTGAACCTGAATTTGACTGTCACGAAATAGCAAATCTCGTTAGCAGTTCGATTCTAAAAATAAACTATGGTGATAACTACGACTTTGTTCAGACAGTGAAAATAAACAATGGTTATCACTTAGAACAAAGAGAAAGTTGTAAGCCAAAGTTGTAAGAAAGACATTTAACCTGACGAGAGTAGAGCCCTTTGCTAGGACGAGACAGTGCCGTACAATGAAGTATTAAAAGTTATATATTACATAGTAATATCATATTCCTGCGATTTTTATTTAAAATATAAATTTAATTGAAGTTGATAATCTTCTTGCTGTGTTAACCCTAAACCATTTGAGGTATTCTTCTAATACTCAGTTCCAATTATATTTTATGAAACTCCATATGTGTTTTTGGAAAATAAGACTGCTTTTCCAAATTGAATCCAAATATGAATGTAGTGTGCTTGGCGACTGCTCAAATATGGATTTTTAAAGCTTATACAAACTGTGGACTGGGAAAGAGTGGTGATTGTGTCTGACGATTCAGAATATAGCCTAGAATTTGAAAATAAATTGATTGCATTGTTTACGGATAGTATGTAACTGTAACTGGTTCCAATAATAATGGAATATACTTTCAGATAAAACTAGAACTGTTTATCGTTTTAGCGACCAACGTGGAAGAGGAAAATGCTCACCAGATCACGTGGATAGTGAGGGACATGGCCGCAAACAGCAAAAAAAAATATTCGACATTTTTATCTGCAAAGCATTCAGTTTGTCATTACTAGTCTGCATCTTCGATCAAATATACTGTCGAATGACTGTATGTATTTTTAATCATCACAGTGCATACAGTACAAAGTCCATTTAATATATTGCATTTAATTTCGTTTTCTTTGTTATAAATAGTTAAACTGAATTGATTTTCTATTGATTTAATATTTTTTGTTTTTGTTCTGTTTAGTACCTGTACAACAACCTCAACGTGTTCTACATTAGTTTGAGACCAGTCAACCAGACTAAAGGTTGCAATGTCAACGAAAAAATTCTGACCGGCCTAAGCAGTATTGCCCTGGCTTATAAAAATATATCAAACGAGGACTATGCAGTAAACGAAACCGAGTTGTACAGGTGATATTTTGAATGTAGATAAAGAATAAGAAACCTGGGTTCTTTCCATTGGTAGTTTTTTTTTTGAACCAAGGACTTCTGCCATGTTACAGGGGCTTACAGAAGTAACAAATTGAATGTGTGCGGTAATTACTGCGAAACTGCCAATATAAAACGAGCAATTATTTTTTCAGACGTTTCGCTGCTCAAGCTAAACAAATAACCACAAGAAAACCTGAAGCTATATAGTAGTTGTACATAGATTAATAATGTATTATAAGAATTAAGAGATTTCCAGAATGTATGACGACAGTGGCGGACTAGCAGTCTCGGCCGGGCTAGGTCGTTTAGTAGCCGCTCCCATTTCTCCTGATTTTGCAGCGTAAATATTTATACAAATATTGAGGTCGATTTAATAACCAAACAATGTTTATTTCTTCGGTTAGAAGTCTTATGTTAGCATCACTCTTTAAATAGCCGTCTTTGCTCTATTATTTACTGAGCTGATTCCCAGCCGCAGGCGCAGGTTGGCCGCCCCTAATATCTGTACCCCAAGTCTAAGTTTGCAAGAGAGTAAACGTTACTATTTATTTATTTATTTATTTAAACTTCTCACACACAATAATGTACAAAGGCGGACTTAATGCCTTAGGCATTCTCTACCAGTCAACCAAAGGTGGTGAAGAGATAAGATGGCGGGTGCTCTGATTGAGAGAAAATAATAATATTATAAAATATTAAAATATAACATAATTAAATATAAATATAATAGGTACAAAATTACATAAATAGGTTATAAACTTAGTTATAATACACATATATTTACTATAATATATCCCTACATTACATATATATACATAAATATACATACAAGTTCAATGAAAAGACATTAAATTGAGATGACTCTACACTATTTGTTTTGACAAATAACTCTGCAATTCTCGCTTAAATGCAAACCGACTGGTGGCCGACCTGATATCGAGAGGAATTCGAATTCCAGAGAAGAATGGACTGTATATGAAAGGAAGAATGAACAAAGTCAGAAGTATGAGAAGGACAGAGTAGAAGAAGATTGTTGGAAGAACGCAGGTTCTTAGTGTGTGAAGAACATAGATATTGGAAGTGAGACATAAGATAAGAAGGAGGGCTCGGAGAGTTGAGAAGGGAAAAAAGTGTGGTCAAAGCGCGCAAACTTCTTCTCTGGCGAATGGACATCCATTTGAGCTCAGACCTATAACTTGACACATGGTCATATTTTCTTAAATTAAATATGAACCGGATACCATTGTTGAGTAGTCTATCGAGCTTATCTAGCAAAACCGCATTTAAATCAAAGTAGCACACGTCAGCATAGTCGATGATAGGAAAAATCAAAGTCTGCACAAGCATAGTCTTCGTCTTAGCGGGCAAAAAGTTTCCCAGACGATACAGAGATCGTAGAGTACCGTTGACCCTTTGACTAACACTAGAAACCTGGCGTTGCCAGCCCAGCGTTGAGTCAAGATGCAAACCGAGATCTTTCACCGTAGGGGTAATGGGTAGGACAGTACCATTAAAAATAAGAGAAGGAAGAGATGTAAGAGCCACCCTACCCATCATGCGCGGGCTACCAATTACAATGGCCTGACACTTTGAGGGGTTTACTGACACCCCAAAACTATCTGACCACTGTTTGATAGAGTCTAAGTCTCGGTTTACATCTGCTATAGCGTCCGATAAACCCTCCACCCGCCCAGCTGCATACAACTGAAGATCATCAGCATAAAGATGATACGAACATCGAAGACAAAGAGTTATAAAATTAATGAAGATGGAGAATAACAATGGAGAAAGAATACCGCCTTGTGGAACGCCAGCATCCAGGTCACGCCAACTCGATGAGCTCTCATCAACGCGAACCGACTGCTGACGTCCTCGAAGATAAGAAGAGAACCATTCCAGGGCCTCGGGCGAAACCATAAGATGAGAGAGGATAGAAAGGAGAATATCATGGCTGACGGCATTAAAGGCATTGGAGAAGTCAATTAATACCAAAACGGTAACCTTGGTATCCTCCATTGCTTCTCTAATGTCACCAGTCACTTTAAGGAGAGCGGAGGCTGTACTGTGCCCAGGCCTGAATCCAGACTGAAAAGAACTAACAAGGTTGTTCTGGTGAACAAACCCCGTAAACTGCTTGTGTACGCAGGCCTCAAGCACTTTAGACAGGAATGGGCATCATGGGGAATGGCTATTTCGTTTGCGTTAAAATTTGACCGATAGATCATAATGCTAATACTATAAGGGTGAGAATAAAAATCTTAACGCAAACGCGCTAGTTACGTTTACTCTCTTGCAAACTTACACTTGGGGTACTGGTCGCCCCAGGCTCGGGCCTGGTCGACCTTATGGAAAGTCTGCCTCAACGACGAACTGCTCACTTTTAAGGATCCATTTAAATCTGGCTAACCATCCGACGAACGACACACTGTTTGGTACCAAGTTACGACTACTTCAAACCTCGTGTAGACCCTCTCGTGATGCTCCTCTTGCTGTTCGTCGTTTCTAACATTCCTTTTGATCACTTGTAACTTTGATAAAAACTCACCGTTTAACGACAGTAGATATCAAAATTATTAGATAAAGCAAATTTTTTAATTTAATTCTTATTGTGAAATTATGTCAATATATATATATATATAATAGATATCACTTGAAAACAAACATCACGACATAAGTTCGCGTTTTATTTCTCTTTATTACATTTACAAGATTTTGGTCACTTCATCACATACGCCAATATCAGCGAAGAGGTATACGTAAATCGGAACAGATCTGCTTACTAACTAAATTAAATATAAAAATATACCTAGTGACTAAAGATTTTCCCGCTTCATCTCTAAAAATATTTTCCTGTCCTTTGTTCTCAACAAGACAGCTATACAGGAAATACTATATTTAGACAAATAGTTATTTGTAGAGGAATAACTCGTTATTACGTCTCTATATTTTGAGAGGCGTTATCTTTTATCAGTACAAAGATTGTATAGTTGTTGGTTTTGTAATTCAGGCGTGCTTTATCGAATAATGTAACACGGTCACAAAAAAAAAAATCGTCTTAATTTCTTTTGTCTATTCGTAGTCAGAAAACGAGTAAAGAGGAAAGTAGTTTTCACTGTTTCTAAAATGGGCTTCAGTAAGTTATCCGTTTGTGGTTGTAGGCCTGAAACAAGTGTTTTAAGAATAAATTTAAGTCACCTTTTGTCTATTACAGTACTTACAGATCTTAAAGCCTGGAATACACATGCTACTAATAAACATGCTTGTTTACTATTATTTATGTATTATTATGTAGCATGGTCATTAGTAGCATTTATTTATTTATTTAGTTAGGGAAACAAACAATTGTACATTATATATTACATCTAAGATTACATTGGAAGTGGTTAAATGTACAATCCAAGACGTTTCCACAGATTACCTAGACTAATGATACACTGAAGATACAATATTCAAGTTAAAAAACACAAAGCAGAAGACAGGAAGAGAAAAATGAGGATGCACTTATCTCAAACTAAAACAAATAGTACTTAGTATAATTACTACGAAAACAAACAAAAAGAAAAGACACTATACATCACGCAAATGCAGACATTCCACTAAATATTTTTGAAATTATTGGCGATCTAAAGCATGCTCTTTGTGTCTGTAAATTACTCATGCTCATTTCGTATACTCATGCTAGTTGAATGCTACAAAGTAGTATTTGCTCGAAAGTAGCATGCTCTTGTGAGTATTCCACGCTTTATGTGAGATTCCAAGTTCGATTCCCAGTTACTAGTTGCAGTTAAAATTGTTAACTCCCTGAATTGTATAGAAAGCAATTAGAGGCGCTGTGTTTACTCATATTTTGCAGTTTAGGCCTTTCACAGGATATCATTTTAGGACCACCTAACACGGCTAATTGTCTTGGCTGACCGCACAATGCGGCATATCGTTAAGAGATGGTAACCTGTTTTAAGAAAATGTTCACTCTTTTATAAATACGGGTATATAGACTCATCTATGCATTGAACATGGCATAAGTTTTTCCGTACGCAAAATACGCGCATATTGACGTGGAGCTGCGGAAACCAGCCCGTTTTACCTATACCTTTACCTAAGTGTGATCTTTTCAAGAATATCTCAATTCACTAAATCAACAAGTGTCACTTAAAATAGGTATATTTTGCTATACAGGGGAGAAATTCAATCAACTGTTATCCGAACCTAAGAGCTAAGCTCTGTACAGAAGTGTGTAGATAGTAACATTTGAACACTACAAAATTACATCAGTAGGTATATCAGCTGTGCCTCCCGGTTTGGTGAAAGCATAATATCAATATCAGTATTATGAGTAGAGAGAAGTCATGAGCCTAGTTCTGAAATTGTAAGAAGATACATCACAAACGTCGTACATTACTTTTGAAACGTACTCATCATTTCTATTTCACATGTCGAACTTCTTGTCCTGGTTTAATGATTTTGCAGATTACAGCCCTACCCCGGACCTTACTAATGCTGTCGCTACACTAACACCCCTGTTAGTGTAGCGACAGCATTAGTACGGTCCGCTGTCGCTACACTAACAGGGGCTTTGGCGAATTTTCATGTTTCCGCAACAGCCCCAAGACTAGACTGTATCTGTTTTTCGGCAAATTCGCTGAAGCCCTGTAATTCTGGCCATGGATTTAGGTACTACGATTAATATTAATACCTTTTCTGATAGTATTTAATCAACAACTTATCATCATTCCCATGCGCTGATCCCAATTTATTTGAGGTCTGCGTAGACTGTGTTTCTCCATACATAATTATCCGTTAGCCGTCATCTTGGTATCGGTATTTACACTATTCAATCCCTTTCTAGCCGGATCATCTTCCACCCAATCCGTCCATCGTTTCTTTGGCTGTACTCCGTCTACTAGGTAAGAACGTGCGCAAGTAATTCTCTGAAAATTACAAAAAAAAAATCGTATCCTCGCTGTCGAGAAAACATGAATGTTCGTCAAAGCCTCTAGGTGTGACGCCAGCATTATCCGCTATACAGATATGGTACCTCTACCTGCGCAGTATACCAGATTCTCTTGCGCGCGCAAATGCTCTGGACAGCTGACTGCTGAGAGTTCCCGTCATTCTCCAGACTGCCTCATAACCGACTGCAGGTTTGCAGTACAATTTCTGACGTCATCGTAGAAAAGTTTTGATACGGAGGTTGTCAGTTCGCCGATATAACTTATTATTTGTGGTAACACTCTATTCGCCGTCGAATGGACGTAATTACGTCTGTCAAACGGAAGTGTCATTGATATAGTGGATATAGGATGAGCAGCGCCAAAGGAATTTTCACACGAGGTGAGCTGAAGAAAACTTGCTGTAATGTGCTAGCATGGTCGGATTTGAATGTATATTATGTTTCAAGTAGTGATTATCTCATAATATCCAATTTGAGATCGAAAAACAACAGTCTACATTTCGATTTATTTTTCTGAGCTTCTACAGCACTGCAAAATAATATTTTGGAAGAAAAATGCGGTAATACTACAATGCTTACTTTTAAACTATTGGTGCTACCCCAGTTACAGACGGTAGACTTAATTTAAGGCAGATTTGTATTGTTATACAGGGAGTGAATGTTCTACGAACACGACGCTCCTCATTTAATTTATTCCATTGAAGTCAATTGTCAGTTGACTGCGATGTAGGGGACAGTTCGGTTTGAATATCAGCTGATACAAGTCGCCTGCGCACGATAATACGACGTGAAGTGTTTCTCTGTATTCGAATACTTTGGATTTACTGATAGTGGAATACAGTAAGTGTTTATTATTGTTAAGCGGTAGAGCGAGGTCATAATCATAAGTTATAGTGGATAAGTTATACCTCTAAAGTAAGTGATAGTGTTTCCTTAATGATATCATATGATGTTCGAGAATCGAGTTGATGTTATTTGCATAGTAAGATAAATGTTGTTTAGCTGTTGTTGAGGAAAATCCTATATCCATTCCAAGTCATGTTATATTAGTTTTTATGGTAAGTTTCTGTAATACAGATATTGCTGGTAGCGATATTGTTTCAACGGCCTGTTTGAATAAAATTGTTCTGTATACGTTACGTACGTTACAAATAGTGTCCTTCCTTCTGAGCTACTCTCCCTTGCTCCCCTCTCAGTGCATTACTGCATATTTTGTACCTACAAGGTTCATTTCGGTTTTGATTGAGTATATTATTGCTTCCAACTTGCAATTTCACTGCTATCGATAAGAACAAAGTTTAATTTCTTCCGTAAATAATGTTTTTTTCTCGGTTGACTGCAACTTCGATACGAGCGAAGCAAAATGTGTAGGTATATAAAAATGAAAAAATGTAACCTTTGAAAGATATGAATGCAAAGATATGCAAAAGTTGAACACTACAATAATACGAGTATGAGATTGAAAGTCAAAATTCCATATTATGACAGTCCCCCAAAACGCCCGCCTTTCACCCTATCCCTTCACCCTATTCTAGAAAGACACGCCATTCTCGATTTCATCTGGATTTTAGTAGTGATGATTATGAAATTTATTCTGATACACACGGCTACACATCATCTATACAGTTCCAGTTCAGCACATGATCTGACCAAGATTATGTCTGGACTCTAAAAGAGACTGTGACCTCTGAGTTTGTTTCAGCCTTTCTTCTCAGAGTAGTCGGATACGAAACGCCGACATCATATAGTTTTTTTTTAATATGATTGACGTGTAAAAGTGTTTGTACAAACCTACTTACAGAAACAAAGCATTTATCAGTATCAGCTGATCTCGCATAGTTTAGGATTTCCGTACAATGAGAGGTTAGCACATACTGGAAGTGTATAGCTTGGTATATAGCCGTGTGTACATATCAAGCTCATGTTTGAAGGAATTTTGGAATCGAACCTACATTTCTATATCTTTTGTGTTTTGTTGAAATTGGATCACAGCATTGGATACAAGGTTCGCGTAAATCTTATCTTGTCAATTTAACACTCAAACGTTTCATAGTCTTGTGTTTGCCACAGTTATTGTTATCTCAAAATAGTTTCGTGGATTCGCAGCTGTAGCCCGCGAGTCACCTTAAAACTCATGAATGAACACGAAATGGAATGAATGAAAGAAATGTCAAATTTATTATAGGGACACCTAGCTATGGCCACGCCATCTACAATTAGCTTTGACCGACCTTCCCTATTATACGGTACTGTGGACCAAAAACCCAATAGCACAATACTTTGCAAAACATGTCAACCTAAAGACATCATTTAAAACCTCAATCTATTGCAGATTTGAAGTTCGTTTAAGAGTTTGCATACCTTTATCTCGCAGTTCGCAGTGTTCTTAGCCAATAATGATAATTTGTATGGATTTAGAATAGTTTACTGTTGCATTCAAATTATACGTAGGGATACCTACTACATAACGATAAGAAGTGTCACTAACACAATCCACGCGCTATGCTAATTAGTTTAGGTTGAAATGGTAATGATTCAAAGGTCAACGATGTTGGCTAGGTAAGTTTAGTCGTGAACGTTTGCGTTTTTATAAATTTCACGTAAATTAAACTCTAAATCAGGAAAACAAAGTTATACCAAAAGGAAGATAGGTAGGTCTTCATGAAATTAAGTTTATTATAGTATAAAAATATCCAGTACTCTTGTAGAGCACGAAAACTAACCTTAAACTTAAGTAACGTCACCGTCTTTTATCTATGGAATAAGCGGTTATCTTGCCGCCAAAGAACCAAATAGATTTATTCTTCAGATAAGTGAATTATTCGACGAATAAACCCTATTTGACGATAGAACAACTGATTTTTTTGCTATCTATCGTATAAATCCTATCTGTCTGTTTATCTGAGAATTGAAAAATCGGCCCTAAGTAAAATGCGGGCTACAAAAACTCTCAAAAAAATTGTTAGACAGAATTGCTGCTGCTGCTGCACGGCTGCTGATAGTAGGCAAAAGTCTAGGATGTCGATTTAGATGTCTTTAGGAAGTAGGATAATTAATTGGTGATATTTTTTTTATTTGTTTTTGGTGGGAAATTTTCAAATAACTTCTCCCGCTCTGGGGAGCGAGAGGGGCGTGTCAGCGTGTCAGACTTTTACTGACTAAAACCCACCCGTGTTCCCTCAGATGCCTGTGTGCCAGGGCCACGATATCCCTTTCCGACAAACTCGCAAACCTGGCAGGCATTGGCCCTAACATACCCCGTCAGTTCGTGCTGACATCTCTTTGAGGCGCGATTGGTGATGCTAAGAACATTGAATAAGAAGAAAATATCAAAGAAGAGTATGGAGATTACGAAGTATGTGGCTGATCTGACCAACTGATAGATCTATCCAAAAGAAATATTATTTTTAAGTATAAGGCAAAACCGCCGCCGTAAAAAAAACCGGGAATTATTTTACAAGTGTCTCCACTTCCACCAGGTCACACCTCGCTCCACCTCCGAGGTAAACATGTTCAGCAATTTGAGGCGCATGTTCCAGCAGTCGCTAAAGAAGCGGCCCCTGATCACCAACGTGTCGGTGTACGCCACTTTCTATACAGCTGCAGAGTTCACGCAGCAGACCTTCAACAAGATGTACTTGGTGAGTGAGGGCTATCGGGTAATCCTAATAAAAAAGTTGCGCAGAGGTTGAGCAATATGTTTTTGTGTTGTGGAAAATGTTGCTAGCAACATGCTATGTTCTGTATTGATGCTAAATAAAATTTCATCCCGCAATTAGCTAGCGAAACTCCGCAGACCCCACAAAAAATTTTTTTTTTTGTGGGGCCATGGACCGTAGTTTGTGTAGTCACTTGAAATATCAGTTTTTTTTTGTTGCGTAAACTTCACAGGCGTGATGGGTATCGATATCTAAACACGATAAAACAAAAGTAAACAGATTTTCTCACATCATACTGCAAGTAACAAAACTACCAACGGTCGTTGACCCCCAAAAAATCCATCAAATCTTTTTTATTTTTATTTTATTGTGTTTAGTTGTCGATACCTATCACGACTGTAGAGTTTCGCTAGCTAATTTAATTTGACCCTGTAGATACCCATGATATTTTGTATCTTTTACATAGCTCGGATAAAAGTGCTGACATTTGCCATCTCTATTACATACAACCGTAATTACCTACAACACTATCTTTCTGCATACCTATGCTTCATATTTATGGCATATATAAAACTGAGAGAATGGAGAAATAATGTTCTTTGACACGCTTTTTAAACACATTAATAATACGGATTTTTCCCAGTGGTTAGATTGCTGGTCAGACTAGTCTTTCCAACGGGAATTTTTTTTCAAGATGGTCAGATTTATTTGACAGCTGGGAAAACAACAGAAAAAAGTACAATGAAAGTAAAAACCGTTTTTCATCTTACAATTTTATTTTAGGCGTTCTAAAAAATGACCAACATTCAATTCTCCATTAATTGACATCTACTCTATAAAGAAACTCTTCCTGGGGAATTAAAACATTTTTAACTTGATCTCATAAGAATATTTAATTCCGTCTTAGGCAAGTACAAGAATAGGTCAAGTCTTCTAGTACCAGTAGTAATTGACTATGTAGACTTTGGTAGCCCACCCTACATAACTGCAACAATATGAAAGAATTGATGAAAAATATATTTCATAAAAGAGTATTCCGAAATAATTTCAATATATGTTATCATAAAAAAACGGTCCCCAATGTAAAAACAGGAAATAAATTGTTAAAAAGTACAAAAAGATTTTGGCAGCGGTGGGATTCGAACCCACGCCTCCGAGGAGACTGGTGCCTTAAACCAGCGCCTTAGACCGCTCGGCCACGCTACCATTGAAGCATAAGTGCGTATGTGTCGGTTACTATCTCTGCGTAATGACGTCATAGCGAACTATGTTTACATATCAGTACTATACATTCAGGAAGTAATAAGATCTATCAATATAATTATTTCAATAAGTACAGACACTTAAATCTATGTTTAGCTCTTCGTAGAGTGCTATTAATAGCGCAAGAGATTGGTTGTTTATTGACAGTCTTGTAACCACCGGGCTAATTGCGTAACACACTTAGGAATCCGTTTCAATTTGACAGTTCAACAACATTCATTGCGTTATTTACGTTGTTGAGCAGACAAATTTTTCTAACATATGAAGCAATGGATTAGCAATATACTTCAAAATCATTCCGATTGTAATTCAAACTGTGTTACAATTAGCGTGTGGAGGGATAATTGCGGAACGCACATAAAAAAATGATAATCGATCGCGATTAATTATTTTCATTTTGACAGTTCAGTCCATTGTAGTAGGTATCAATGGTTCAGCCACGTTCACTGGGTTATTTACGTTTGGTGTGCAGACAAATTCATGAAACGTATGAAGCAATGGATTATAAATATCCTTCAAAACTTGGATTTTGATTGAAAGCGTGTTATTCAATTATGGTACAGACTTCGCACTGAGCCCGCCACTTCCCCTCACAGTCTCTGCTCTAGGGTCTACTCCGAAGATAAATCTGAAGTACCTAAATGTTCGGCCGTTTCCTGATTACAGCTGACGATGGCTATCTAACTACGGCAACAAAAAAAAGACAGTCAAAGACGTAAGTCAAAAATGTGACTTGAAATCGAATAAGGGTGTCTACTCCGAAGCGTTAAACCGAAGTATCGGCCGAATGTTCGGTTTTGCTTAACTACGGTTAACAATGGCTGACTACGGCGAAAGAAAAAAAAAACGACAGTCAAAGAGTTAAGCAAAAGTCAAAAATGTGACTTTAAGTCGGGTATGGATTTAAAGTCAAAAATAGAAACTATGGAAGTTATAAAAAGGCCGAACATTCGGCCGATACTTCGGTTTAACGCTTCGGAGTAGACCCCAAGGATTCAAAGTCAACAAACGGTCGAACATTCGGCTCATACTTCGGATTATCGCTTCGAAGTAGACCCCTTTTTTATTTTTCTGTCTGCGATATTATCAAATAACTTCTCCCGCTCTGGGAACATTATATAGGAAAATGCCAGCCAGCCATTAATATGGCTGATTATGAATATGTATGTTTTGTTTTGTTTCAGCCCGATAAGCCAGACTACAAACTCGCATCGGGAGCGCGTATTGTCGCTGTAGGCAGTATTATTTACGCTCCTACTTTATATTATTGGTAGGTGATAAACGCTATAATAATAATAATAAAACGTATTTTTCGACCAATACAAGGATCATATATTATTAATCATTTAATCCAAGCAACCAAGACTCATAGTTTTAGTAACAAAATACATGTACAAACTACGTTAGTAAAACATTAACACAGAAAGAATAAAATTTGTGACTTTACTGCTGCAAGTGACCGGCCCAGCCGATACCTTGCAGCAGTGGCTCACATACGCACAATCTAGCCTGCTTGCTACCATAGACAGGATGCTGTTGGTGCTGCCCGCACCCTACTAACCAGGGATGCGCACCGCTTCCGCATCTCAGTGTAAAAGCAGTCAACACGAGCTTCAGCAAATATCCCTGATGCGCTGCAGTATCGAGGCAATCCCATCAGCACCCTGAATGCGTTATTATATTGAACGCGAAGGGCGCCGTATGATTTCTGAGTATAATGAAATAGGCACAAAAAAATTCAAACCTAAAAATAAATAAACACACACATTAAAAAAAAAACACAATTAAAAAGACCACATATACATAATTACAGACTTCGGTTGCTCAGTATGTGAACCATACAGCAATGGTTCAGGTACCTACTGGCAATCGAACCTCTGCGTGAATGTCCTCAGGATGGCGCTGGAGTTAGCCCGAGCCCTGCGCACCAGGGATGTACAGCTAGCTACCGTGCTAAAAACATACCATCACATCAGTCTTGTCAGTCTTTTCCCGAAGAGGCGTTTAAACCCACATTTCCCTCTGTTAAGGGTCTATACTACCTCAGCGCCACCTCACTATTTATTTCGCTCGCGCATTATTCCCGCGGTCGCGAGCAAGCGAGACAGGGTGGCAGGGAGAAGACTCCAAGGGACCGATATTTTAGTTTATTTCTTTTTACGGTGAAAATAATGGTAAAAAAATAACACTAGACCTGCTTTATAGTTAGTTCAGTTAATAGGCAAAGTTTCATTATTTAATTTGAAGTATTTTTGGAATACCAGCGGTTTATGCTCGGCTTGGAAGTAACTTTGTTTTTTTTTTTCTAACAAGATTTTTTTATGGAATCGTGTTTTCGTCAAACATAGTACTTAACATTAATCATCAAATTTACTATATCATCATCTGCCTAGCCTTTTCCCAACTATGTTGGGGTCGGCTTCCAGTCTAATCGGATGCAGCTGAATACCAATATTTACTCAACTTTACCATACATTTATTTCAAAATGGATGCTGCAGTATTTTCGACATAACGGAGGATCATGATAAGCCATTTGAGGTAGTATAAGTTCTTAAAAGTCCCATCTAATGGGGGCAGCCCTAGTCTCGCACAAATCTCGATTCCAACCTGCTACCTACTGAGAACATATAAGTGGGGAAACCCAATAATAAATACTTTGAAAACTCGGGGATCGAACGTGAAACCCACGCTGAGTATCTATTTGCGCTTGCGACGGCCACAAACACCAACGATGTAGGCACCTAGTCAGCAAGAAAAAGTTCAGTAATCTCTATGTAGGTACTACCTATAAGGAATGTTCTTTTGGTGGCATGAGGAACAGGGTGTAAAGTTCACTCATCCACCATAATAAAAGAAGGATCCTCCGACCAGACGGGTGTTGTGTCTGGTGGGCAACTGCCCGACGGTTGTTGTCGGGACGTTGTATATATTCTAGTTGCGCGGTAAACTCTGCTTGCGCGATGCAGGATTTGCGTGATGTCAGCGTGACGCGTAGTTCGCACGTGGCGATGTTGATGCCGCTACATTCTTATCGAATACATAATTATCTTTTGTATACAAAATATTATGTGTTTCACAGGTACAAATTCCTAGATAAGAAATTCATCGGGACGTCTGTGAAAACGGTGCTGAAGAAACTAGTGTGCGAACAGTTTCTAATGACACCTACGCTGCTGGCTTCGTTCTTTATTAGTAAGTCTTCCTTTTTTTTTAAATATATTTTGAACCCTTTTGGAACGATTTATCTTACTACCCCTGTTCCTACTAACTGCCAACTTACGGGCCTTGATCCTACGACTGAAGTGGCCAACGAAACGATAACAGTTACAGAATCTACAGTTCCTCTAGATCGGTCATTTTAAAAGATTGAAGATCGTATAGAAGGCTGGTTTACATTGAACCAGTATTTCAAACCATCGCTGGATTCCAGTGACACTGGATCGCTATTGGATCAATGTAAAAACTTTTCAATCCAGTCCAGTATCCAATTGAAACGCCACTAGGTTAGGTTAGGTTATCAGAAGTCTTGGCAAGAGGCGGGCCGGCACCAGCCGGGGATCGCGGAAGTCGCACTTGATCCCGTGATCCCCGGTGCAAGTGTGGGAAGGGAATACTGGGGTGGTTTTTAGTCAGTACGAGTGCTTGCCCCCGTCACCCCCGGTGCTAGTGTGGGAGGGAACACGGGGTGGTTTTATTCAGTAGAAGTCTGACAGTCTCCCCCGTCTGCCCGAGGGCGGAGGACATCCAATGAAAATTTCCACCCCGTTACAAGAAAAAAAAATTAGGTTCTCAGAAGTGTAGAGTATGGACACTTTGAATATTCCAACATATGAGACTTGGTTTGGTGATCCAGTCCAGCGCCACTGGACTCAAACGCTGGATTGAAATACTGATATAGTGTAAATCGACCTTTAGCTGAAACTACTTAGGTACCTCCTCCCTACACATAATCACCATTTGAACATAACACTGAGTTGATATGCTGAGATAATGATGAAAGTAAGGCATTATGACGTGCCAATACGACATGATGAACGAAAGAGAGAAGAAATAGGCTGAAATAAAAGAAATTAAATAGTATTCCAGAATATAGAAAAAAAAAATGCCAAGCAAAAATTCCACATTTTACTGTGTTATCTGAATATTCTTAAAGGCTCTCCCGTAGACAGGCGCGACGCGACACTAGTAACACAATTTCTATGAAAACTTAATTGAAAGTGTAGCGCTGCGCGTCGCGCCCGTGATTTCGCGCCAGTCTGCCCGAGCCTTAAGAAATATACTTTTTATTTAAGAGAATGTATGTGTAATGTAATGCGGTCCGTTGTATTCGATAACTAGCTGCTGCTCGCGACTTCGCCGGCGTTGTAGACTTAAGTAATTATAACTATATGGATTTTTTGAAATCCGTTCTACCTACTTCCAGAGATCTTACCTTCTACATCCAAACTTGACTTTTTTATAATATTAATATATAAGTGTACCTATTAGGTACAGACGAATTTTAATTAAAATTACATTGCATTATAATTTTTTTTTAATTGCTCTCTCATAATAAAATACTGTTTCGTATTCGTAACATTATAACTTTAAACTTTTTACAAAAATAACAACCGACTTAAAAAAAAAGCTACAATCGAACTAAAAAACGAATTTCGGAAGTCAAAGTGTCTTTGGTTTTGTGTTTGATTTTCGTTTTTTGCTACAGACTTCCGAATTTAAAGTTATTTTTCACTTTGTATGTCAGTCAGTTGTTTTTTGTTGCCGTCAGTTGCCGCGACAGTTGTGGTACCTACCCCACAAAAAATCGTATACCACTACTTGCTATGTAAATATCAGTTACAGGAAGTAATTATAAAATAACGCAAAAACTACCGAAGCAAAGTTTATAAAATTTATAAGGGACCACCGCGCAAGCTTCCTCTACCAAATGAAAAATGAATATACAAAATCAGGCAACACATCCAGTCCCAACTCGCGGCGCCCGTTCACGAACATGACGCATGGATCAGCACTATTCAGCTCAGCCAATTCGAAGGAAATGATCCAACACACGCGCCACCATCAGCGAGACATCTGAGTGAGCATGACGTAGTCTCAGCCGCCAGGGCACATTCGAATCAATGAAATACATATTACCCGGTGAATCGTAGCTCTAGTAAGAAAGAATGAAAAGAAAATAAAAATAAGTTTGTCTTAAACCTGGTTGAACTAATTAATAGGTTCCTATTTCTACACTATAATTATGTCTTTCAAGATATATTTTTTTTCTTGCGTACATGATGGTTTCATAGATAAATTGACAAGGTATACCATCATGATGTTAATATCCTTTTAAACAGCTCCCTTAGAGAATCGCTCCTGCGGAGGATACTCGTATATGGCTTCTTATGGTTCTTTTCTGCAGTATAAAAATAGACTCGATGTCTGGAGCCCGTCCCCAAATTAAATTACCCGGCACTGCTGGACATAGGCCTCTCCCAGGCTGCGCCACAACACCCTGTCCTCCACCTTCCGCATCCAGCCTGTCCTAGCCACCCTCTTAAGGTCGCTGGTCCATCTAGCTGGGGAGGAGTAGGGACAGAGTTTCAATAAAATAAGAGGCCAGCTCACGTTTTTATAATACGTAACTTATGAGTTTGAGTTTGTAGGGGGTAATCTCTGGATCTACTGAACCGATTTTGAAAATTATTTTACCTATAGAAAGCCACGTTATTTGTGAGTGTTATAGGCTATATATTAATCTGAAAAATTATAAAACTTTCCGCCCAACGAAGTGGGCACGGGTCAGCTAGTTTATTGATAAGTTTATTTCAGAACATAATTCCAGTAAAGCTTAGTTAGTAAAGCTTAAAAGTATGTTAGTACCTTATACCTACTTATTCACGTTATCTAATTTACCTTACATTAAAAAGGACACCACCAGAACTGTGTACCTTATTCTAGTGCCCCACAATAAGACACTCAACCCTTTCCGTTATGGTGTTTAGACACTCAACCCTTTCCGTTATGGTGTTTAGACACTCAACCCTTTCCGTTATGGTGTTTAGAAGGTCGTTTGTGCTGTCTTACTGATATTGTCTTTAATAATTATATTAACAGCAATTTTTATTTTACAGTTCTAAGTATTCTGGAAGGAAAACAAGACATCTTTGAAGAGCTTCGACAGAAGTATAAAATGGCTTTTATAGCAAATCAAACATTCTGGATCCCGGTACAGACAATGAACTTCGCCTTCATTCCTTCTCATCTGAGAGTTACGTACGTGTCCACAGCATCCTTCCTCTGGATCAATGTGTTGTGCTACATCAAAAGGCAGCAGATTACCAGTGGAAATCCTAAAGACTAAAAACTAAAAAGCTTTAAAGTAAAATAAGTAGTATAAATTTTTGATTTTATTTAATTTTATCAATTAAAATCAGTTTTTTTTTGTCTTATTTGGTTTTATCTATTGGTTTCTATTATTAAATGAATTTATATAACATAATATAATAAAGGTAATAATTATTTTTAATAATAATAATAAGGAAGTATTCCAGTAAGTTCTGGTAGAGATCTTGACCATCTTCCGGGCTCTGGGGATTGTTCTGATAGCCGTGGAATACCTCTCCACTCCTCAAGCACCTCAGGAAGTATTGCCCCCTTGTCGCTACGTCACTATGTGGTAGCGACCGTTTTCGGAGGGCAATTATTGAGTATTCAAGTCACCCCCTGCCATTTTATCCGTGTATTACATACATTGATCAGGCAGGGGACATAGTGCTTCCATAGTATTAGGTTACCAAGCCACTATAGCCACCCAAACCCATAGCCCTCTATGTTTTGTTTTACATGTTCTGCAATAGTCCTGCACCAACCAGGGGTTGTCCTTGGGTGCACTTGCATAGTGCAAATAGAGATAATCGTCGGTTGGTGCCTTATTCCATTTAAAATTATCTAAAGGGCCTCTGCGACTTGGCTTCGGCCCCTCGTACAGCAAAGGTCCGGTACCCCATGGTCCCCGAGATACGTAAAATAAAAAAAAAGAATCATAATTTATATAATTTATAAAACCAGCGTGCGTGTAAATATGATCAGATGCATGAACGTAAACGAAGCAAAAGAAGTATGTAAGGAGCGTAGCGGGTGGCGTTCTATAGTTTCCGCCTACCCCCATAGGAAGAAGGCGTGAGTTTATGTATATGTATACAGGGTGTAAAAAATCACCCTAAGGTTCAATGTCACTTGCACGTCTTAAAACGACAACGTCTATTTGTTTATGTGACAGTTACATAGTTTCATACTTATTGAGGTGTAATTTTTCTAGGAATTGTTGTCAAAAGTGGAGGTCAGATAGGCAGTCGCTCCATGTAAAATACTGGTATTCAGCTGCATCCGGTTAGACTGGAAGCCGACCCCAACATAGTTGGGAAAAGGCTAAGCAGATGATGATGATGATGTTGTCAAAAGTGGGAAATTAATAATTACGAACTCGACTATACTACGGTTGTTGTACTCGTACTTACCTAGGTAAAGGTGCACGCCTAACAATAATACTTAGTGTAAAATATTTTAATAGGTAATACCACCATCACTCAAACTCAAAGCATTTATTTCAATTAAACCATTTACAGGCACTTTTAAATTGTCAAAGAGTCGGTCAGTTAGTCAGAAAGTTGAAGCTATTTCCCCATTCCAAAACGTAGAAGAAGAATGGAGAAGAACAGGCAAGAAACTCCAAGGACACTCTTTTATATCAAGATATTACAAAATCCTGGATACATTATTCTTGACGCTTCTATAAATACGTGAGAACAATGTAAAAAAAAAAAATAAGATTAAAAGATTACAAAATAAGCCCTGGCAGTTAAGATATGACCAGTCTCAACTGACGGCATCCGATCAGCACTACCCAGCTCGACCACTTTGTAGGGAACCGAATGATCCACCACACGCGCCACCACCAGCGAGACATTTAAGTGAGCATGACAAACTGTCAGGCTTTTTTAAGTCAACATAACATAACACAATAAACGGCTCCATGGTACTACCACCATATGTAGCTAAATGTTAGTCATGAAAACCTTCAAAGGAATAACTTATAAACACGAAAAAATGAACTTTTCGGTGTTTCATTTTAATCAGCCGGGTATTTAATTAGATCTATAAGGTATAAATTAGCTTATTAACATTTCCATATTTTGAAGAGTGCATTTAGCGTGCATGACTAGATGTATGAACGTAAACGAAGCAAAAGGAGTATGTAAGGAATTAAGGATCATAGCATGTGGCGTTCAGTAGTTTTTGCGTACCCCACGGGAATGTAAGTATGTTTATGGATGTTTGCATAGTAAATGTCTACCTACTTTCCCCCTTAATAATATTTTACAGTATTATTTTGAGACGGATTGTTTAGATGGGGCAATAAGGACCGTTAACCGTTGTTGCTAAAAGAAAACGATCTTAGGAGACTGTCCGTAACTTTTTGAGATATTTTGATCAGAATTCACAGATTTTGAAAAGATGTGCCTACAGTTAGCAAGAAAATGGGCAGTTTTAAAAACTTCTATTGATGCTAATCGATCTTGTTTCAAAAACTTTCTGAGGTTTGTATGGATGAAAAAGTTTATGGGACCAACTGAGGTTTGAGTACTAGAAAAATCAGAAATCGCAAAAGAATAGTAGATTGTTATACAAGGGTCGAAAGGAATCAATTCCAATTGGTGACTTTCACCCGTGTTCAACACTCTACTTTTCATTTCGAATACAAGGAAAGTATTTTTTTTTTGTTTTTCTAAAATTTTCTTGTTGCTCGCCTCTTCATAAAATCATTGTATGTATTTAAATATTTGCCTCGTCTTTAACCGAATCTGGGGTCAACATTTCAGAATTGCTTGAACTCATTTTTAATCAAATATTACTAAAAACTCAGATTTTGAATTTCGGTACAGCTTACAGAGTTAGTATTCCGTCAAATTATAATGCTCTTTTTTAAATTTTTAATATGGAACACACCGCTTTACCGGGCAGGCCGTCTCGCTTAATAGGTATTTTTTTTTAAATTCACACTGGCTGTTACACTCACAAGACCGCAGACTACCTAACTAAATTCAGTTCTATATTTAAAATTCATTCCCGCCCTAGGGAGGGAAGCAATTACTATGAATCTTTCTCGCCCAAGGGTGGGAAGCAGCGTTTTCCACCCGCTACTCAGATCAAACAATCACTACTTTCCGAGTATGAGAAATGAAAAACTCTTCCCATACAATTGGTTGGAAATGAGCCTCCAACCTGCTTTTTTAAGATGGATAGACTGGCCAAAAACAAACAAAAAAAAAAAAAAATGAACGAGGTACCTGCCCTTACTACCCCGTCGCAAAAATCCATTCTGTATATGTAACTACTTATGAGTACCTATTGTATATACAGACAGCTCGGGAATAATATCTGATTTCATGATTCATCCATTAATATCTGTCCTCGTCAAGATGACCACAAATATAATATATGATCATTTGTGGAAGGCATGTATTATACAATTGGCACAACAAATATGTGACATCGAAGGAACACCAAAACTATCTGATGCGATAAGCTGCGCCAAAATATAGGATGCTGCATCGACTTCAGTGCCCCTACCTAAGCTTAGAATTTAAATACATTGCCCAAAATGTGGGTATTTAATCTTTCTAAAAGATTTAGGTAAGTTAAGTTAGTTTATAATGTCTGATACTATTTTTTTATAAATAGTTATATAGTAATTTTGTGTTTTCTTTCGAAACCCTTACAATTTAAGAACAAATAGAATAAATGTTTCGAGGAGAATATTGTTTTTAGGGTTCCGTACCCAAAGGGTAAAACGGGAACCCTATTACTAAGGCTCCGCCGTCTGTCTGACTGTCTGTCTGTCTGTCCGTCTGTCACCAGGCTGTATCTCATGATCCGTGATAGCTAGACAGTTGAAATTTTCACAGATGATGTATTTCTGTTGCCGCTATAGCAACAAATACTAAAAACCAGAATAACATAAATATTTAAGGGGGCTCCCATACAACAAACGTGATTTTTTTGGTCGTTTTTGCTCGATATTGATAACGGTAACAGGTAGACACTTGAAATATTCACAGAATATTTAGTTATATATTCACTTTAAAAATCAATAATTAAATTAAAATAAAACAAATATTTAAGGGGGGCTCCCATACAACAAACGTGATTTTTTTGCCGTTTTTATAGATAATGGTACGGAGCCCTTCGTGCGCGAGTCCGACTCGCACTTGGCCGGTTTTTTTAAATAAATAATTGTTTAACTGATTGAAAAGGATAAGTTTAAATTTATTAAAATCAAAAGTGCGCAGCCGGTAGGTCGATTGTAAAACACCAAATATTTTATTTTATTATTTTGTAAACTGTATTGTGTTCGTTTAATATCTATATAAATAAGTAATTACAAGTCAAAGCTTAAATATATAAAATGAATCATCGTTTCCATTTGACCTGGCCCGGAATTAACTCTTCAATAAGGGCCTTCAGTTGCATGTTTTCGAGAAACAGGAGGTTGCATTTACGTATCTGAAATCATAAAACCCAATAAGTACATCTATACATATTATATTTTTTATACATGTGGAAGCTTGTAATTAGCTAATTTCCTAACTAATAATGATTTTTAACCGTGTTATTAGTCTGTAAGCTTTCTGTAAAAAAAAGACATTTCGTGTCTATGACCGCGTTGTTCTTGCAAACTACGCAACGGATTTCAGCGTAGTTTTCACCATCATTTAGAGAATTTATTTAAGAAGGTTGTATGTGTATACTTCATTAATATTAAAGTAACATATAATAGAGAAATCTCTACGTTTTGTCAATTCGCAAGAACCGTGCGAAGCTGGGTTTCTATAATATTATACACGGGTACCTACACATCAAGCTAAACATTTTCTGTATATGCTGATCTCGCATTGTATAAGATTTCCGTACAATAGGTCAAATTTTACTGGAAATGTGTTGCTTGATATGTAGCCATGTGTACATAAAAAACCGGCCAAGTGCGAGTCGGACTCGCGCACAATGGGTTCCTTAACATTATCTATAAAAACGGCAAAAAAAATCACGTTTGTTGTATGGGAGCCCCCCTTAAATATTTGTTTTTTTTTTTTTTTTTTGGCCGTGTTTATAGATAATGGTACGGAACCCTTCGTGCGCGAGTCCGACTCGCACTTGGCCGGTTTTTTTCACTTCTATGCACAGGATGAGTAGGGGGACATAAAAAAAAGGAATATCATATGGTTATAATAATAATAATATCATTTATTTCAGATAGCTAGGTATCCATAGAGCTAGTTACACACATACAGTAGGTAAGATATTGGTTTACAATAAGTAGGTACTTAAGTTAAATTATCACACTAACATGAGATCAATAAAAGCAATAATTCTACAAAACAAACCCAATGCAAAAGCACCAGAGGTTACATTACATGTAAAGACCCCCAGTGCTTCCGCATTGGACTAACAATACTTTCAGAGATTGTCTTCAGAATGCTGTTACCACTGTCACAGCTCCTCTGCATCAGGGAGGCAGCTCTCTTGCGCAAAATTGCGAAATAATCATCTGTACGAGCCTGAGTAAACATGCCTGATGCACTACAGAACCGGGGCAGCCGCAACAACACTCTGAAGGCATTATTGTATTGCCCACGGGTATACTTGACCCACAAGCTGCACGTGTAAAAGGACGGGCAGAAGGCCTTAAAAAGTAGCACCTTTACTTCTCTAGTACAACGTGCAAACCTGCGGGCCAGCATGTTGCACCGGATTGCCAATGATTTTCTCTCTCTCTCCATGTCGGCATCATCATTCAGATCTTCCGTCATAATATGTCCCAAATATCGAAAATTTGACACCCTGGAGAGCACCTCACCTCTCAGAAACACTGGAGGAATAACATTGGGTAACTTACATTTACCTCTAAACACCACAAGCTCACTCTTCTTTGTGTTATATAGAAGACCATGCGTGTCAGAATAAGTTTCACAGGTAGTCAGCAATGTTCTTAAAGCATTTATTGATGGGCTGAGTAAAACAATATCATCTGCATAACTTATGCTATTCACACACTGTCCATTTATATAGCAACCAACTTGTGTGTTAGCCAGCTTATCAATAAGTTCATCTATGTACAGGTCGAAGAGGGCAGGTGAGGTCAGTCCCCCTTTTCTCATCCCGCACTCCAGCCTGTATACATCCGAGAGCGTATCCAACCATCTGACTTGATTGGTTTGGTTGTTGTACCAAAACTTAAACAAACCAATCAATGCACTTGGGAACCCAGTTTTATATAATCACAATATATCATATTGAACTAAGTCAAAGGCCTTCGAGAGGTCAAGGAACGCAGCATACACAGGCGTATCTCTGTCGGTATAGTACCTGACAGTGTGCTTGAGCGACAGGATTGCACTCTCAGTGGACAGCTCAGTCCGGAAACCGAATTGGGCGTCATGCAATTTTAGATGTTTTTTTAACTGTCGCTCTAGCAGACTATCAAGAACTTTAGCTATTGTTGTAGCCAACGAGATGGGTCTGTAGTTATTTCTAGCAGAACTATCACCAGTTCTATTTTTTACAATCGGTACAACTATAGTTTTCATTAGGTTTGTTGGTAAGTAAGAATGGTTGATACAAAAACTAAAAAGCATAGAAATTATGTTTAGTGAATCATTTAATATAAAAAAACTGTATAAATTATAAGATAATTTCCCAATGGCAATGATAAGTTTTTTCTAGGATCTATTATTTCGGGAAGAACGCCCACAAAATAAAAAATTCTGACAAACGAGGGATCATTTCTCTTCCCAACATTAATCGTATTTTTAAATTTTAATAAATTTAATTGGAAATTCTGGACCAGTGCAAAACCTCAATCAAACAGACATTTTTATTTGCAACATTTAGTTGGCCCTGAACTTGGTAATACCAGTCATGTTTAACTTCATAATGACGTTATCGCCACCAAATAAAAAACATTTCAGCATTTTTTGACGGATTGCTGCATCATGGGCAATTCCGCGTAGAAATGGGATGTTTTATTGCTATAAATTGTTCCTCATAAAGTCCGTCTGGTGAAGCACCTAAAAAACGATGGGTCTCATCGATAAAAAGACCACATTTCTGGATGGTTATGTCCTCTTGAATGGCGAGTTGCTCAATAGCCTTTAGAAATCTCATTTTCTTTACCATATTTTATTGACGCTACCACGTCTACTCTGAAGTATCGGCCGAATGTTGGGCCGTTTCTTGACTCTACAAGAGTCTTACGTGTGCGAGAACCCTTACTCGACACTCACTATGGCTGCGTAGATGAATTGAAATGGCTCGACCCAAAATTTTCTATTTATTTGTAAGACTTACAGTCTACATTATTTTTATTATAATTTAGTAATCATATACCAAAAAATTTTTTTTTTTTACCCTAATTTTTTGGATCCCTCGATAGAATTTGCCCGCACTAAAGTTGGTTTTTCGGCGAGGTATTTTGCGTTTCCGATTTTGGTTGTTTGAAAAACGTTTTTGCTCTGAATATTTCAGGGATTGCTGGATCTTTCTGGTAGCCAGATTTTAAACAGGGTAGTTTGTGGTTTAACAATTTTTTTTTTATGGTTATGGAAATTTTATAAGAACCCGCAATCCATTCAAGAAAATCTTCACAATTTAGTAGAAACAATAAATCAATGAACGTGGTACCTCTCGTGTGTGTTTGCATGTGCTTTTGCTTAATAAAACTCAACAGACGAGAATATTTAGGTTGTTGAATGACAGAATGGGTTTAAGAATTCGTTTATTTAAGTACGACGAAATTACTTTAATAAATGCCACAAAAGAGGTATTTCCGTCTACAGAGGTAACAACCTCTGTAGATGGAAATACCTCTTTTATGGCACACTGCCCTGATAAAATGATAATAACATCCAATTGAAAAGGCTGTTATAGGCAAAAAAAATAAGACTACAACCACAACGTAGGAAAGAGGATTAGTAATGATGTGTGCTAATTTATCTTTACTTCCCTAAGAAAGAACTCCTAGTGCATGGTCTTCTTGCAAGTCTAGCTTCATAGGACAATCTAGAGTCTAGACAAAATCAAACTGGTTGCTATATTTTAACTGTATATTTATATGATCAATGTACCTATACAAAATATTGTAAAACATTTTATGTCCATTCTTCTCCATACTAAACTACCTTTTGGAAGGGGCGACTAGAATCAACTTGTATTTTTTTGTATTTTTTGACGTTCAAAAGTGCCTTTCGAAACAAATAATTTGACTTTGTACAAAAATTACAAACTGAGGAAAGAGGCAAAAAATATAAGGATACCCAAATTTAAAAAAAAATTGTTTAGCGGCGTTTCATAAAGTTCTCTTTATGAAACAAAATCATTATAACATGATAGTGTGGAAGCAGGGGCTGGTGGCTGAGTAATAATAGCAGCACGAGTCGATCGATCAGGTTAAGCTACGCTTGCCGCAGTTGGTCTATAGATTGGGTGACCATTTATACAAACCAAGACCGCCGTTGGTTCTGGCTGTCATTTGTAGATCTTTGACAGTTCATACGGGTCTCCAGAAGCCCGAAAGTCTGACAACTAGTCAGCAGAGAATTGTTTCGATAATTAATTTTATGATTTTCAAATATAGTGTAACTGACTGTACACCAATAAGACAGTTTTATTTCCGACATTCAAAAACAGACATTTAAAAAAGCAGTAATTTTTGGGAAAAGGTGATTTTGAGATTTGTTCATTACAGATCAGATAAATACAATATAGGAATCAGCCCTACCTAAAAGACCGCTAGCTATTCGCATCTGTCTTTTTTCAAAAGACGACCCCCCCCCCCGTACTAACTTACTTCAGAAAGTAGGAGAGCAGCATCAGAGTCGCATTCTTTGGCCATGCATGACTCGAGCCTCGCGTCGAACTTCATTCGCGCACGAGTTGTGACATCCATCATGTCCTGCAGAGTCTGCCTCATGCCCATTAACTGGTCTTCGTACCATTTCTTCTGATTTTAATATGTGTATCAGTAAGTAATAGTGATGATCAGTAAGTATCTAAAGTACCTGGGCGTTAATATAGAGGTCAAATTAAATAAGCTAGCAAAAGTCCGCTGACGTGAGTCTAAACATGATAAAACAAAAAAATAAATTAATTGGATAAGTTTTTTTTACTCACTTTTGAGTTTAAGTCACTTGAAATATCAGTTTAAAATCTGCTTTTTGTGTAAACCTCACAGACCTGATAAAACAACAAAAAAAAAAACACGATAAAACAAAAAAAGATTTTCTGAATTCAGACTTCAAGTAACAACACTACAAGGGGTCGCTGACCCAAAAAAAAAATCATTAAAATCAATTTTATTTTGTCGTGTTTGGATATCGATATCCATCACGTCTGCGGAGTTTCGCTAGCTAATTTAATTTGACCCAGTAGAACTGAGTTTTAAAAGTTCGGTTTTGTAGAGCGTTGTAGCTCTGTCACTCATACATAAATAACTGTGTGACAGTAATGTGTCATATGAACGCCCAGCAGGGCTAACATGACATGCGCGAGAACGCTCTCGTTCTCGATTTTTCGAAATTTGTCGACGATTCTGACGTCATTCTAAACACTAAGCTCGAGATATCTCGAAAAAGGCACTTTGACAGTTCTTTATCTCGCAACGAGAGACCGATGTAGCAAATGCTTAAAAACAAATAATTTTTATGATAGCCACATCAGCTCATTCATTCGATTTTACGCATGGAATTAGTTTATACTATAATGACTTTCATCCACCTCTTTTAATTTACGTTTAGTTTTTTTGTGTAACAGACTTCATGCTAAACGCGTCAGTGATATGTCAACAGCGTCACCGACATGCTATCAGTGTCCCCGACATGTAAACGAATTCACGACTTGCCAACCACGTCATCGACATGCTAAAACCGTCCCGACATACTAACTGCGTCACCTACTTGCTCACAGAGTTCCGACATCAGCGTCCCCGACATGCTAATAGCATCCCGACATGTTAAAAACGTGCCGATATGCTAACTGCCGTCCCGTCATACTACCTGCGTCACCGACATGCTAACCAAGTCTGACCTAACTGCGTCACCGACATTTCAGGAGCGTCGCCGACATGCCAGTAGCGTCACCGACATGTCAGTAGCATTACCGACGTGCTATCAGCATCCCCGACACGTAAACTAATGCACGACGTTCCAACCGCGTCACTGACATATTAAAAACGTGCCGACATGCTAACTACGTCAGCAACATGCTAACCGAGCCTGAATGACTAACCGCGTCACCAACATGCTAACAGCTTTACCGACATGCTAACCGAGACTGACTGACTAACCGCGTCACCGACATGATAGAAGCAGTTATGCTTCTATCATAATATCTTAATAAAATAAGAACCTATTAGGTAATAATGTAAAGTTAATTTGCATGCCCTAAACAGGCAAAATATGGACTGTACCTAAACCACCAACCTCCAACGACTGGTAATACCTATATTTTCAGCAAATAAATTATTCTTATTCTTCTTATTCACCGACATGCTTACCGATTCGCCAACATGTTAGCCGCATTACCTAAATGCTAATGTGACGTGTTGCAGCAGACTGGCGACCCACAGCGGCCTGTGTACATGTACCTATACGTATTTATTATGTTATTCCAAAGTTTTAATTTTTCACGTCTGTCGCCAGTTATTGCCTTTTTTTTGTATCATAGTTTTGTCTACTCTTCTCGTCGTCAAAATGGAAGACGAGTAAATGACAGAAAAATCAGAGATAGCTCGTGTTGAAATGTCAAAATTCGAGATAAAATACGTGCCATGTTAGGGTTTGTCGAGAAAACATCAAGTTTGACAGAACGAGTCGAGTATTTTGTATGGGAGCGCTGTCAGAAAACGAGATAGGTTACAGAGATAGACAATAATTACTCGCGCGAGAGTGAGTAATTGTCGCGTGTGTCATGTTAGCCCTGCAGGGCCTGCAGTCTCGACATAGGTAGCGATCGCTTTACGACTGAATTAGGTCGCAAAGTCCTGATCGCAAAGATGAAAAAAAATTAATTAAATAAATATTTAAGGGGGCTCATACAACAAACGTGATTTTTTGCCGTTTTTATAGATAATGGTACGGAACCCTTCGTGCGCGAGTCCGACTCGCACTTGGCTGGTTTTTCTTTTTCTTTAGTTTTTTTTATTTTACGTTGCCCCACACTAGGAGTAGGAACTTGCAGACTATGTCGTGATTGCAGGCCCTGGGCGTGCCTTATGTAGCTACGTTTATTTCAGATGTTATTTCGCAAACTAAACAGACTAAGATGTTGAGGGAGTTTGCTACGCTCCAGCCGGGGATCACGGAAGTCGCAAATGATTCCATGATCCCAGGTGCACGTGTGGGAAGCGAACACCGGGGTGGTTTTTAGTCAGTAAGAGTTTGACAGATCGAGGACATTTTGCACCCCGAGAAACAAAAAAAAAGTCTTCCACGCTGCTTCTTCTTCCCATCTCAATATTGTGAATGTTGGAGGTTTTGGAGGCTATCTCTTGTAACTTTTGACGATCAAAAAGTGCTGAATCACAATTCTCAGCCTAATAAAATGTTTTTTGAATTTTCTGACAGAAAAATATCTATCAATAAGTAGCCACCGGGAATAGCAATAAGATTTCAATGTTGACTGGTTATTTTTGGTATATTGAACGAGCACGATTAGTTTTTTAGAATGCTCTTATAAATTAGGTTATACTCCTAAAGGTGACTCATTTATATTATCATCCAATACCTACTTGCACCTGCCTCTTATTTTTGAGCACTAGATACTTTTCTCCGACGGAGAGCAGTGCAGTGTGCGCATGCGTGAGGTGCGCATGCGACGAGTCCACGTGTTCCCGCCATTGCTTCAGACGTTTGTCGCGCATGCCCACTGCGTTACATTGCTCATCATACGCTTGTATTAGAGCTCTGTATCGCTTCGCTAGCTCTTCGTATCTGCAATATTAAGATTTCCCTTGATGTTCCATTTCAAACACTTACCTATCAACCTGCCAGGGTTGCGGGTTTGTCTGAAAGGGATATCGTGGCCCTGGCACACAGGCAACTGAAGGAACACGGGTGGGTTTTAGGCAGTAAAAGAATGACACGCCCTCCCGCTCCGCCCAGAGCAGGAAAAAAAAATGTAGATATTATCAACTTACTGGTATTGTAGACAAACAATGCTCATGGAGGACCAAGTATCAGTGAAATCATCTAGACTCCTTGATGACTTGCTGTTACTTGTGCCTGTTAGGAAAAGGCGAACATGAGGTAGTATTTTTAATCCATTGAGTAATTCGAAAGTATTCTAAACGAGGAATCGCTATCTGATCACCAAGCTGCTGCTGGACGAAGGTCTTCCCCACGTAGCGCCGCATCTACCGGCCCTGAACTTCTCTCATACAGCGGATTTTCACGATCCATGACTAGTGCTACGCGCGTTTGTCTGCTGTTCAAAATTTCCTTAAAACAGTTTTTTTTTTTGTAATAATCCAACAAGCTAGGGCACTCGGGGTATACCAGCTTTGTATTTGCACTGTCAACTCACGATCTACCGTCTGATCTAGTCTGCACATCAGAAGTAGGTATTTTTTTTTTTTTGCCACCGACTTGTGTTTTTTTGGAACTTTTTTTTTTCGTCACTTTTTAGTGGGTCAGTTTGTAATTTATCGAAGTTACAATAGGCTTGTGTCAACTGCTCATCACCTTTTTACAAAATATTGCTTTTCGCAATGCAGGGGTGTTAATTGTTGAGTTGAGTTCTCCTGGTAAGAACCACGAGAACTGGAGCTGACTGTGACTTCATCATAATGTGGCGAGCATAAATTGCTTAGCAACCATATTAAAGTGCCTAATCGAATCGTAACCCGTCAAATACTTGTTCCTGTGGTCTTCATCATCAGTTCCAGTTCACCATATGGTGCTTTCCGAGGGCAAATGTGTTACTATAAAAATTACCCAAATCACTATTATAGGTGTGCCTATATTTCCCACAATGAGAAATGACAATGGGACCACCTCAAGAGCATAAAATATGTAGATTGATGTCAAACAAAAAAAAAGAATTATCAAAATCGCTCGACAATGACGGGGAAATCGGTGAACATAGGTAAATAAAAATGAAACATATCAGAGTCGCGTCGCACCTGTCTGCACGAGCCTTAATGCAGATGTCTGTAGGCGACCATCACGATTATCATTTACCATGGTTTTTTTGGCTAAATATTATATATACTTATTATATTTTTTTTTTAATTTTGACCTATGAATAACGTCAACAAATCTTTACAACTTACTGGTAGTATTAGAACACTTGAAACTTTTCTCCTCTGAATGTTCACTGTCCCACCAGCCTTTGATCTCATGTGAGTGTCTGTGGGAGCCCTTACACTGCAACAGCTTCTGTTCATACTTGTTGGACTTGTTGATACTGCGCTCCAGACAACCGAGCGTGTTGCGGACGTTTTGAACACTGTTAATGAAGTTCTTTTGGTGGCTGTTCGGCTGTAGAGGGAATATAGATTGGGCCTTCATAGGAATAGTTGTTCATGATTAAGGCGAAAGCGTCAGGGTAGCCCACGAAATTCAAATTTTCTTATGTTTTTGCAATTTTCAGGTCAGCATCACGTTGTATGTTGATTTATATAATTATGATTCGCGGCCGTATTAAATATTTATTATAATTATAATCATAAAGATAATCAATACAACTCTCTAAGTTCATTTAAGCCAATTCTAATTTAAGGAGTTGTATTACAAATTCTAATGATTATAATTCTGCAAAACCATATTTATTACGGTTGCGAATCATATTTTGATCAACACACACAACCTGACTGACCTGTAAATTGCAAAAAAAGTAAGAAAATTTTAATTTCGCCGGCTACCCTAGCGCATCCCACTTAAATAGAGCAACTCCACAGCCTAACAATAGATAAGTACCTATAGTTATTAGTAATCAACCTAACGTAGTGCTCTTATGGTGTCGGTTAACTGTTGGTCGCAGTTTCATGTCCGGGGCAGTGGTCCAACTGCTCTGTCCAACTAGTATTCTATTCTATTCTAGTTGGACCATGGGTGTTCACTAGGGGCATTTGTCCAACTTTAAAAATAGTTGGACCACAGCACCTTTTGAGAGTTCCGTGGTCCAATCGATTTAAAAATGCGCACAGCGGGGCTCCGTGAACTTTTTTTTTTTTTTTTCGACCTGCTGACGGAAACGCTAACCCTAGACGGTCGACGTCACGGGGGAGTTAGGTTCGGTTAGGTTTTTAGAGTTTTTAAATGAATTGGACCACGGAACTCTCAAAAGGTGCTGTGGTCCAACTGTTTTTAAAGTTGGACAACTGCCCCTAGTAAATACCCATTTTTTTTTTTTTTGTTGCCGGGGTGGAAAATCCTCATGGATGTCCTCCCCCTGTGGTGGGCGGAGGGGTCTGTCAGACTCTTACTGACTAAAAACCACCCCGGTGTTCCCTTCCCACACTTGCACCGGGGATCTTGGGAGCTAGTATTACTTCCGTGATCCCCGGCTCTAGTAAATACCCTGGTCCAACTAATTGTACAGAGCAGTTGGACCACTGCCCCGGAATGGCAGTTTCACTAACTGCCTAGAGGGAATCTTGTAACCGGTTATAAAGTATTCTTTCTATTAACTTGTCAAGCCTCGACTAACGAGATACAAAGCGCTTGTTCATGGCTCTCTTATGGTGGGTTTAGACCAATCTAAACCCACCATATGGTCTAGAGCTAGAACAAGAGCACAGAGCGCAGTTGTTCGTAGCATTTTTCTGTGTAGGTAAACGATAATTCGATTTCATCATTTACATGGAATATCAACTTTTTTATTAATACAAAATTCTTGTAAATGCTCTAGAAATGTTTAGATAAGGCGAACGATTGCTCATTGCTCATTCGTCAAGTTTCTGTAGCCGGTTGTAGACTAGGTACTCATGTCTGACTACGAGACTGATTGTAATGAAAGTTCGGGTACTTAAAAAGAAAACAAGTCACGTTGATCATGAGTAAACATTTTTCTCGAGACTAATCAATCAATAATAATTAAATAAGATATTTATCGGTCAAGTGGCTAGAACACAAGAAGACTATGAAGAGATTGCTGCGAGGAGCAAGCACGTCCGAACACGAAAGACCGCTCTAGGGCCAGTGCTCGCACGAACAGTTGCCTACAATCTAGGCAACTGTTTGCGCGCTCGAGCGCCGTTCACATCAAGTGGGCGAGCATTCTTAGGGTCCGTTCACACAGACCGGCCCGGAGAGCATCGGCCGGCGCTCTTCTTTTCACACAGACCGGCGCGAGTTAGACGCTTGGAACTGGCCGGAGCCGACGGCCGTTTTACATAGAACGGCTGGAAGAGCACTGTTTTTGAACATGCCGCACCAGGCCGACATACGCCATGGGAATGCTCGGCACGGGCCGCGACAAGTGTGGCAACGTCGGGTGTGGTATAAAATCATTTATTTCAAATAAGCACATAAAATGCACTTTTGGAGGAGATGTTATGTTGTGAAATCTTCCGGGCTATCAGTTCAGTTAGGTGTACCACAAGGCTCATGGGTCCATTTTTGACATGACTGACATGACTTAATACCATTCTATCTGGGACATCTGTGACATTGTACTGTTTGCAGATGGTACCTCTCTTACTTTTAAAGTAGACAGGAATTGATTAGATAGACAAGAAAATATAGATATTGATGACGCAAACTGAGCACTCTCAATGGTCACGGATTGGTTTACGACAAATAACTTAGTTCTCTGCCAAAAAAACGAAATGTATAAAGTTTGCCTTACCGAATGTTAGAAATCTAGGACCCAATATCCAACATCGACTTAGAAAAAGAGGTGCATGAAACTGTAGACTGTAGTTTTTCTGGGCATAACAGTAGATGCCAAACTTTAGTGGGGCCCACATAAGTATATCAAGTTTAGCGGGAAGGCTCAGTTCAGCCGCCTACGCCGTCAGGAAAGTAAGACAATACACTGCGGCGTTGATACAGCTCGGTTAGTCTATTTTAGTTATTTTCATAGCGTTATGTCCTACGATATTCTGCTGTGGGGAAGTCGCTGACGTTCAAAATATATTTGTTCTTCATAAACGAGCGGTTTGAGCAATTTAACAGCTAGGTGCCAGTTTCTCTGACAATTTTTTTTTTAAATATTGGTATTCTCACGGTGGCATCACAAACTAATCTGCGCCAACATATTATCTTACTTAGGTATTAGGCAAAATATACACTAAAAACACTGATATTTACAATATTACCTAACACCAGAAATAAGGACAAATTACGTGCTCCATTTCACCGGCTTCATAAGGTTCATAATTCATTTGTTGGGCTTGATATACATTTTTATAACAAGCTACCCTTTTCTTTGCTAGATTTGCCTTTTAATGCGTTTAAAGTTAAAGTAAAATCCAATCTTTGTTCAAAGGCATACTATTCTATTAACGACTATTATACGATAAGAATAGTTGTAAATGTTCTTTCTCCAGAATTAGCTTAGATACTGTAGAGGTTCTATGATGATGCATTATCATGGCCGCTAGTTGGCACTGGCAGCTTAAATGACTTTTGATGTGATTCAAAAATCCCTCTCACAGAGAGGAAGCCTGTGTCACAGCAGTGGGAACGTTATAAGTAGGCTGATTATGTAGGTACACACATGACACAACATTAGCTTTCCTATATTTAAGTAAAATAAGGCTTTGATACCATCTACTACCTATGTCCTTGTTGGTATCATGTAGGTACAGACCTACCTACACACGGCTACATATTATCAAGCTTTAATAAGTACATATCCATTATAAGCTGTCAAACAGATGAATTGCGGGTTTATGAATTGTACGCAGATTATGTTATGAATTGTCAGTTTGTGACCATTTTACGAATTTAATATGATTCATTGATGCCAAAGCGTCCATTTTAGGCCCCCAGATCTCGCATGTGTAGGATTTCCGTACTAGATATGAGAGGATAGGTGAGACTGGAAATGTACCTACAGCTTGATATGTAGCCGTGTGTAGGTACTATTTACCCAATAGCAAAACCATTGTACTTAGAATAAATACCAAGGATTTAGAACATTCGCAAACAAGATAGAACAACGAAATAATGCTGTCTCTGTTTACATCAAAAGAATTTGATGGAGTAGGGATAGAATGAGCATTCGCTCGTTTGGTCTAAACCCACCTTTAGGAGCCTAAGGAATCTAAGGTTCATCCACGACGTCGTCAATGTATGTGCCTTTCATCCAAATCATTTCGGCAGAAGAAAACAAATTAACAGTACCTACACCACTTAATGTGTAAACCGCAAGTTTTCCAGCAGTCTTGGAGTAAAACACGCGTAGCGCGTAAACGCGCAATGCCCTAACAGCCGGCCGTCACAGTACCTAGAGGCGCGTGCGCCGCCACTAGCGTTAACAGACCTGCGATAGACGCTCACATCTTTATATTTTGGAACAAAAAGATTAGAGCGTAGCAGTTGGCGTTCTATAGTTTCTGCCTTACCCCATGGGAAGAAGGTGTGAGTTTATGTATCTATGTAAAAATTTGTAACTACCAACGATTTAAATCGTAGGTGCAATGAGGCCAATGAGGGTGAGCACGGGCGTAGCCAAGTTAAGGAAAATAAAGCAATTCACATGGATTTATACGTCCATGGCAATTCATGAAAAAATAATATTTGGCTTGACGAACATACGCGTGGGCACCGTGCAAATGGCCCACTCATAGCTGCAGCCCCGTCGTAACCTTGACCAACCATGTGCGAACTCAAGTCCATGCTTTTTCAGGGCTGTCATTATAAGATTTAGATCAACATACAACCTGTTACTGACCTGCAAATTGCAAAAAACTTTATAAAATTCGAATTTCGCGGGCTACCTTAGCGCATTCTCTTTAACATCTTTTGAATCAACACCATAGAGTACATTTTATATATCGCAAGCACATAGATTTCAATAAAAGTAATATTTTGAATGTTTCGGGGGGGGCTCCCAAAACCCCCGGCTACGCCCGTGGGGTAGGGTAAGGCAGAGTTGATAGAAAACAGATAGAAAATCACACATCAAAGGGATACCTCAATTTATTAATAGGATTTATCAACTTACGGCAAAATTGTTAACTGCGTAACATTTTACGTTGCTCGGAGAAAACAGTTCGTTACGTATTTTTACACCTTGCATTTTTCACTTATTGTTTTCGAACTTGTCGATATAAAAACCCTGTATAATACCTCGAAACCAGTGCAAAGATTAGACAAGGATAATACTGACATTTGGTAACGTCAAGTTTCGCTATAAAAAAGTATTATTGTGATATTGTTTTTTTTTACAAAAGTTGAAAACAGCTGACAAGCAGCGTATTTTGCTGTTATTTTCTGCTTTCAAAAGAGTAATAAATAAAAAATATTAGTAATTCATCAGATGGTTTATTCAACTACAACAAAAAGCATAACGTTTAATAACTAAATCAGTCTAAAAATATTCTCCTGCGTTACAACTACGACTCAAATATTTTATCTAAAAGGTTAAAAATTATACTACAATTTCGTGCATTTATTGCTTAATTGCATAAATTAACATCGGCTTTACGCATTATCTCGTTTTATATTTAATTGCGGTAATAATAATATATTCTTTTCACAACAGAAACTATAAATACATAGGTAGGTAGTTCATTTTAAATAACTGTTGAAGTAATAAGTAAATATTTACTTATGTAGTAAGTAACACTTTTAATTTACATTTCTGCACCAAAATATACAAAATAAGTAAACAGTGATGTATTGAATGTATATTCTTGTAAATTTTCTTATGTACAAAGGAAATAAAACCAATATTCCAAAGATTTGTACACGACGAATAACATGATTAAATTGGTGTAAAGTACCTAGTCTGGTCATAATATAATATTCTGTTATAAACGAATGAAAACATAGGCACGTTGAGCGTTTTTGGTAGGAGAAAAACTTATAGGTTCGCGTCACCTTTTGACCAATTGACCAAAGTTTAATTTGTGTATCTATATAGTGCATTGTTTAAATTGTCTTTTAGATAACCATTATTTTATTGAAGTGAACATTTCTTTAGGCGCGATGAGCGATAAGTTTTCACGTCTGTCGGCCACCCATGACTGCCTGTTTTTTTTCCACATTGTTTCGCCTAATAAATATTAGTGAGATGTGTAACTATAAAGCGAAGTATCAGCGATAAATCAAAATTAATTCCATTGACTCTACACAGTCCTTGAATTTCTTTGGTATCTGTCAATAATGAAATAAGTACATAATGGTTACCTAATGCCTAGCCTAATTAACAGTTTATGGTTTTAATTGTAAATATATTTACGACCAGAAAAGGTTACCTAATTGTTCTGGAAGACATTGTTCAGCCTCTAGCATGAGAAGCTTTGCATAACACAAATAAATATTGAAAACAAGTATTTAACATTATACAACAAAAACAGTAACATTTTTTTAGTAAAAAGCTATTCTCACAAGAATTTCGAGTACTTATAGATTATGTTTACAGGAACTTTTGGTAAGGTCGTCGGTCCATCTAGCTGGGGGGCGTCCTACGCTACGCTAGCCGATACTCGGTCTCCACTCCAGGACACGTCTGCTCCATCGACAAACATGGCCAGTCCACTGCCTCTTCAGTTTGCTTACTCTGCAAGCTATATCGGTAACTCCAGTTCCTTTCCGAATAATTTAATTTCTGATTTTATCCGTCAAAGAAACTCCGAGCATAACCCGCTCTATAGCGCGCTGAGCGTCCTTGAATTTGTGGACCAGCCCGACTGTCAGTGTCCACGTTTCGCACCGTATGTCATAACGGGCAGGACGCACTGGTTGAAGACCTTAGTCTTCAAACATTGCGGGATAGGCGACGAAAAGACTAGACAAAGTTTCCCAAACGCGGCCCAACCCAACTGGATCCTTCTGTCGGCTTCTTTCTCAAAGTTGTGTCTAGCTCGATTGACTGTTGACTTGCCCTAGGTAGATAAACTCCTTCACAACTTCGAGAAGCGACCCGTCGACATGGATTGGATTCGGCAAGACACCTGAATTGTACATGACTTTCGCCTTGTCCAAATTCATGCCGAGGCCAACCCGCCGAGAGGCTCAATTTAGGCTGTGCAGCATCTGGTCTAACTGTTCCAGCGTCTCTGCCATTATGACGATGTCATCGGCAAAGCGAAGGTGTGAAATGTACTCGCCGTACACATTTGTCCAGTCCAGTCCATCATTGTGAAGACGTCCTTCAACATAGGTAAACAGTTTCGGGGATATTACATTCCCCTGTCTCAGTTCTTCGAGCAGTTGGATGGGGCTGGTTTTCTGATCCTGGATCTAGACGGTCATCGTGGCAGTGTCATACAAGCATATTAACATAATGTTGTAGACTTGCATCACTGTAATTTTGTGATGAAAAAAGTTGTTTGGAGTTGGTATTATGGTAGACCATAATACATAATACCTAGCTGTCCAACATCTAACAACAGTTATGCCGTTAGGTCAAACAGGGCAAGTGCAAAGAAAAAAAGAGTAAATAAAAGTAAAATTAATTACAAAGGTGCTTAGCAAAGCGCTAGTAACTCGTGTCTGTACATAATTACAAAACAAATACAAAATACTAACCCAATGGACCCTTTGAATGACCTAATTATTGCTTATGGGAAAAGTGTGTCAAACAAACATCGAATATGTATTGCCATTACATTAATATTCAATACATGATTTGGTTATTAAGCTACATGAAGAACTTTACATATTTACAATTTAACAATATTTCCACTGTTGCATAACAATTTATAATACTGTTTATACTATTGCTGTATTTAGGCACTTTAAAGTATGGTTGCAATACACAATGATTGCAAAAAGGCATTATTTAAGATAAATATAATGTAAAGTAGCTGTAAAACATTAACGTTACATATTATATAACTCGTGACTAAAATTGTGATGGTAACATTCAACAATATCAAGACGGTAGAACAATGCTACTCACTATAAAGTAATTGTATAAACTTCAATAAACAATTTGGCTCACATAGATTTGGCAAAAAATGGTGTCAAACTTCCTACAGTATGTCTTAACATGATCACATATTATCATGTATGTTCTTTGGTATATATAGTTGCTCCGAATTCGAAATATATCATTTTCATCAACAAAAAACTATAACATTCACACAAAACAACAATCCTACAGAATATTGGTTCACAGAATCAATGCAAAGAAATTGAGCTTTTGGAAAAATTTACTTATGATATGACATAACTACTGAGATCCACAATCAACTGTAGATTACTTAACTTTTTTTAGAAATTCTTTATATTCTCTTAAGAATGTCATCTGTAAAAATCGATGTATAAATTTATTATTTAGTATGTGCTGATAGTTTTTATAGGTTATGAGCTGTTAGTCAAGAGCATCAACAATCAATCTCTTGAGTAGGCTCGGAGATTCCTCCGCAGAGCTCTGACCACTGGTAGCTACAAACCTCTTCCCAACTGTTCTATACTAGTTACTTCGAATGAATACTGTATACAGATAAAAATTAGTGTTACAATCTTGACATTGACCACAGTTTAAAGCTATCAGTTAGAACCAGAAGTAGCAGGATAGGCAAACATTCATCTCATTCGTCATCTCAAAACTAGTACCTAATTCAGTTTAATGGACGAAACATCTGCTTCCTGTTTGTAGTCAAGAGCAATTTGGTGGTTTAAATAAAAATTTAGTAAACTACAGATGATTGTGACTTACGCTACCGCCAACTTTTATGTTTCCACATCTTTATAATAAACTCTGCTAACTCAAAGGGAGTTGGTGATGTTTTGGAACAATCTCTTGCCCCACCATGTCTCCAGGTCGAATGGCTTGAAGTCACGCAGAACTGGGCTAGGGGCATCATCCTGGTAGTACAGATTTGATAGATGGGGAGATGAGCTGCCAGATTCTGGAAATACATTTCCTTATCATTAATTATATTTTTACTTGTATATACTTATATAAAAATGAGTTTTTTTTTGTTTGTTACATTTTTATGGCTAGAGTTAAAATAAATTTTCTTTCTGGTAAGACGTAACAGCAACTTGAAAGTAATTTATGGAACTGTAATGAGACCATGTTTTCACAAATATGCTACAAAATCTTGGTTTCTCAATGCATAATAGTATCAACTGAAGAGGTACTTAAAGGGAACATTTAAAGTGCTACTAAAAGCCTTGCACCACTATGAATGACCTTAATTGATTCAAATAGCAAACATGCACTCATAAGTATGTCACTATAAATATGGACAGTTCAATGTTGATTCATTATTTAAGACAATTGACAGAATATCATTCAGTGAAGGTTTATTTATCTCAATTTCAAGAGTTCATAATTTATGTGAAAGTATTGCTATAAAATGAGTCTTATATAGAGAAATCAAAATCAAAAAATGAAAATCAAAAGTCATTTATTCAAACTAGGCTGTGAATCAGCACTTTTCGAACGTCAAAAATTACATAAGACAGTCCCCCAAAAACGCCCACCCTTCACCACTTCCTAGTGCTTTAGCTGGGAAGAAGAAGTGGCGCAACAAACTCCCCAGCAGCACAGCTGTCTGTTCAGATATAAAATATTCTTTGGTAGGAAATCTGGGGGTCTACTCCCTAAGCACTAAATCAGTAGTTTCAGCCTAAGTTACGGGTGTTTCTTGTACTTTTGACTCTGTATCATCTACAAATATAATTCGGAGCCCGAACTGAGAATTAATGACAACGTAATTTGACAATTGCAATTTCGCAATGTGTTTTTGCCGGTTATTTTTTTTTTAAATTTTTCTTTTGCTTTGATGGATCAACTACTTTTGAATGGGCCCATATCTTCGTTGACAGACTTAGAGAGTAGACCCCCTGATACTTAGGATATAATATCATTATCAATCAAATTTTCAGTTAATTTTTTATAAAAACATGGGACAAACAACTTAATAAAAATTTACAAATGATGGCTATGTTTCCCATGGTAACACAGAGAGGAAATATTTTGTAAAGTCTTTATTAGATCTTGCTCTAGCATTGAATGACCAGATGAAGAGTTATGATTAGAAGAGGTTGTTTGTAGAGTAATAAAGATTAATTTGTCAGTCAACAGTAGTTTGGATGTTACAGTGGCATTGCCTTCATAATGAAATACTGCCATGGAGAAAAACAGCTAATGAGTTATGTACTTACCATTTGTACTTGTTGGTGTTGAGGGCTCACTTTCTCCATATGCGGACTGTGTCCAAGCTAAAATCACATATTTTGTATGATATTACTTAGTAAACAGCCTAGTTTAAAATTGTAAGAATATAAAATTATTATGAAGATAAAAAAGCATGACAACTTACTTTCACTGATAAATCTGATAATTTCCTCATGTTGTGGCGTGATCACATGGTGCTGTATTCTTTGGTGTACTGTCTTTTTACCATTGGAATGAAATATAGGCTTGGGCATGCTGAAATAGGAACAACAAATAATCCAATAAGATTCTTGTAGTAATCGTATTAATTAAGATAGGCAGGTGGGATTGTGTTGGATCATTTTAATACCCTTTCCTTATAAAACACATGGTTGTCACGTAAGAATTCTTAAAACTGCATTAAGTACACATCTTTGGCCGAAGAGGTTATGTAAAAACAGTGATGAAATCTTTAACGTACGCTTTCATAGTAATTGATAACTTACTTGATGATTTCTCCATTATCAGACTCTGAAGACTTTCTATTGTGATCTTTACGGCTATCCAATCGTTCCAAGTTTTGTGAGAGACCTGTAATTGAAATTAAGGAAACGATAGGTTTTTTCATATTTTCATCTCACATGATCACTGACAAGTTCGAACTTAGTTTCAAAACAAATTAGGTAAAACATAATAACTACCTCGTCGAGTTTTGGCTACAATTTTGCTGGGTCCTTTAGAAACAGTATACATTTTAAAATTTCACTTAGAAATTAAAAAAATAAACGTAAAAATCTACACGAATAATTCGAGACCAACTTTGAACAGTGAACATCGAGTTGCCATCTCATTATGTAGAAAATATACCAGTTCGCTTCGCTGTTCGTTTTTGTACCACAGTACCACCATTGCCATTCGCTAAATCCATTTTCTTCTAATATTTATTTATTTTTATAATTTTGGTCGTTTTCTATAAAAACTAAAAATACTTATAATTGGCAGGAAGTTCTTTTTAGATAGAGATTTAAATTAAGGTGCTTGTTGTGTGGTTTGCTTTAAATATCATATATAGCAACACTGTAAGTACTCTGAAAAGTTCTGTTTTCGGATTTGTGTTTTAGTTTTAGATAGCGACACGAGATGGCGTTGTAAATAATTTAACATCACGCATGTATTTCCTGATGCATTAGGCAGAGGTATAAAGTGGGTACCGTAAAATGGGGTGAATAGAAATGCAGGGGTGAATCGAGACGCAACTTTATAATGGATTTTAACGTTGAAATAATATCTTTTGTTGCCAAAAAGGACTATAATGTGTTACCTGTACTATAATTAACGATTAAGTGCCTTGGCAACAAACTAAATATATTATTTCAAGGTTAAATCCATTTTAAAGTTGCGTCTCGATTCACCCCTGTATTTCTATTCACCCCGTTTTACCCGGTACTTGGGTAGCATATCAAAAGTAACACCAGGCGGCACGTTTATTTATTTATTTAAACTTCTCACACAATAGTGTAAAAATAATGTACAAAGGCGGACTTAATGCCTGCTGCTGCCTGTTCTATGCATTTTGGGGCGGACCCATTGACTTATAGGCGGACCTATTGCCACGGCCTTTTTTTATCTATGAAAACATCATGTACCTACCATGGGTACCTACGTAAGGAAAAATCTAAATCTCTTTAGTAAAAGAGGTGAAAGACACAAATAAGGGACTAGAAATAGGGCCCATTTAGTTCAACTAGGTTTCAGACTGGCTAAAGTAGTCTCATCCTTCATAGAGTACTTATACTGTGTATACAATAAAATACCTCCCCACATACTCCAAATAAATCAAACGAAATTTAAATCTTGTTTAAAACGCACAATATGTAGCCAAGCATATTATAAGTAGGGAGATTACATCGCTGACAAAAGTGCTTGTCCTGCTCCACAAAGACGCTTAAACTAATTGATTAGCATTCGAAAATATTGTTGTAGATATATAGAACATTGTAAATACTATCTTTTTATTGTATAAATTCAGTCTCATAAGTACCTATTGTATAATTGCAAATATCTATCACTTATCTTATTAAAAATATGAAGATTTTTCCTTACATACATAATATTTTCATGAATGAATTGGCAAGGTACCGTCATAATATTAATCTTTTTAAATAGTTCCCGTGTGAGCACTATGTACCTACCATTTACTGAGTAGGTTGCTGGTTACGTCTTTCATTGACTTGAATGTGCCCTGCCGGCTGAGAGTGTGTCATGCTCACTCAAATGTCTCGCTGATGGTGGCATGTATGGTGGGATCGGAATCATTTAGCTCCCTTATAATGGTTGAGCTAAATGGCGCTGCTCCATGCGTCATGTTGGTGAACGGGCGTCGTCAGTAGGGACTGGTAATTTCTTAGCTGCCATAGCTTTTTTTTTTTTAATTAGGTATTTATTTTTTTTTTTTTTTTTACGGACGCATTTATCGTGCACGTCTTTCTACAATGTTCTCACATGTATAATTTCAACATGAATGATGTAATCAATAGGTACTTTGTAACAATATTTTGATTTAATTAAAAGAGTGTCCGTGAAGTTTCTTGCTCGTTCTTCTCCATAGGACCCACTACTACGCTTTGGAATGGGCAACGTTAGCTTCCTCTGACTGACTGACTCCTTGACAATTCAAAAGTGCCTGTAATTTGTTTATTATTTTGGTGGTTTGAGTTTGAGTTTTACCCTTCGTGCGATGTGCGAAAGCTACTTTTCTACCTAGGTAATACTAGTATTTTTAAAATTGAAAGTAGGTATGTGACACTGACAACATTTTAGCATTATATTTAAAATAAATTATTACAGAAATTGGTAACTAGGTACCAAAATTACGAATAAATTGTAGTATTATAATTTAATTGTAAGTTTGCATGCTGAATGACAAACAAAATAGGTATGTGGAACCATCATATTTTTTGTGTTTCATGCAAATATAGTAGATTATTAACCAAGGGGATAAAGCAGTGTCTTCTGTCGCGGATGACGATTTAAATCGCGAGTGTAGCGAGGGATTTAAGTTCACCCAAGACTAAGACAGCTTTATCACCCAGGAGAATACTCTACTTTTCGTACCATTTGCGAAAAAATTAACACAATAATAATATGAGATAAGCATTTATTAAAAATAATGACAATTAAAAGTAAAAGTTAACATTCGAAACATTGGTCCAATTATTGATAGAGAGAGTTACATTTTTGTTTGGTACATTTATTTTTGATGAGTTGATTTGAGTATTTCTCTGTTCTTGCGTCTGAGGAACTTGCGTTTCATTGTAGATAGTATACGTCGGAGATAGTGGTGGTGGTGCATCGTGAGTTACGGACGAAGATAAGTTGCCGGAAGTTGATGGTTGTGGCTCTGATGGATTAAGTTTTATATTTTTGTTAATTTGACTGCTTAATATGGTTTTTTCTGCTCAATGTGGTCATTGAGCTTTCGATATAACCCTCAGCTACTCTATCAGAGCTCCAACCACCGTGTCTTTTTATTGACGTAATATCCGCCCCTGAATCCGCCAAGAAAGTCGCCGAAGTTCTTCTAAAGCAGTGACCGGTGTAGAGTTCAACACTTTAAGTTTTCAATATTTAGCAATTTCCTTTGGCATATTGCTTATTTTATTTTTGCCGATGGCTTGTCCAGTACATTTCCCATTCCGATAGTTTATAAAAAATCTATTGTTTTCCATGTTGGTGGGACGTAATGCTTGGTATTTATGAATGATTTATGACCGATTTTTCTTTGTCTTAGTTTCATTTACATTAATCAGCAGTAACTCATTGGAATGATTTTCAACGTCCTCCACCTTTAAGTTTACAAGTTCACATCCGCGGCAAGCACCATTGAGTCCAAAAATTAAGGTCACCTATAACAAAGATAAAAAACAGGTAAATATATAGAATAATTACCATTACTAAGATACGAAATATTCATAGTTAAATCATGTATGCTTACTTTTGTGGCCAGAAAAATTTCGTCAGGAGCTTCATTAAGAAATTTTTCCACATTTTGAGTCGTAAAAATTTTAGACTTCTTTGCGCAATGCCCTTCTGATTTTCTTTATAAAAAAGCCAGTAGGTAATTTCATGAATCTATTTATTTCAATGCTGTGTTTGATGCTTATTGTAGCTTTCAGTTTTGAGTATATGCACCAAAGTGTATTCGGATTCTTTGTCTTGGATAAATAATCAAAATAGACAAGAAGTACTGATTCTGAAATTGATAGGCCTTTCGCACTTCTCCACGTTGAAAATTCTTCATAAGTTTTTAAATAATTTTCCTTGGATTTTGTTGGAAGCAAATTATTTACAATTGCGGCAGCATTTGCACTGATGGAATCCGACAATTACCTACCTCTTACCTGTCACTGTCGGATTTGAGGGTGCGTCCACATCTGGCGAATGTGCCGCAAATGTGCAGCACGCGAGCCGATTGCGAGCTGCCCGCAAGCTGCGCGCGTGCAGTCACTGCAATGGTTTGGTGCGCCTCTTTAGCGCAACTCATACAAGGCTCGTATAGAGCGCGCGAGCGGCGCGCGATCTGCGCGAGCGGCGCGCGATCTGCGCGCGCTCAGTTTTCGCCCTTACAGTTCCGTTTACTGGCTCAGTACTATCGAAGATGTCAGACGACACTAGTGTTTTTAATATAATTGCTGCATCATTAGCTATTATATTACTGATAAAAAGGAAAAAAAAGAGACAACGGCGTTGGTGGCAAAATCCTATTTTTAAAAGAAAACAGAATATAGTAGCGGAGTTGAAAAGCCATCAATTAAGCGGACACTATGCAAATTTTTTAAAATTGTCACCAGAATTATATGAAAATCTACGACAGATGGTTAGTTTTAAGATTGCTAAAAAGGAAACGCATTTTAGGCTACCAATTTCAGTTGAAAATAAATTAAGTTTGACATTACGATTCTTGGCCACTGGAGATTCCTACACAAGCTTGCAGTACCTTTTTAGAATTTCTAAGCAAAGTATAAGTATTATTATTCCTGAAGTGTGTTTAGCGATTATCAAGTGTTTAAAGGAAAACGTACGTGTGAGTATTTTTCTAATTATCTTTATTTAATAATCACATAGCCTTTTTTATAAGCAACATATAAGTTTACGAAAAGAAAGTAGTTATTATTGAAACAAATCACTGTAGCTGTCATTCGTATCTTCTACCGAATAATTACTTTCCTGACTGTGCGGTCTGGACGTAGAAGCACTTTGAGAATAAGTTGTATAACCTTGCGTCGACACTTGCATATTTGATTGATAATCATAGTGGCCAGAATCGGCTTTCATTATGACATCAAATATTGCCTGTTGAACCATATTTTTTGTTGAACGTGAATAAGATTCCATTTTGGCTCCAATAAAATTTATAAATGAATGTACTTCTTGTGACAACTTGGAAGTATCGGTTAATTTTTCTGTAGCAGTCTTTAAAACTTGTAGGGCTTCAGTTACGATTTTATCATTCGTCGATTTTTTCTTTTTGGACGGCGGAGGTTCATTAAAAGACAGGTCGATTTCACTGTCAGTATTTATTCCATCATCTTGTACCTGTCGCTCGTCCACTTTATCTTGTTCTATATCTGCTTGTTCCTGTAGAATAGAATAGAATAGGATAATAATTTATTTGCTCAGAATACTATACTTGTTATATATACTTACATACTTATACTTATATACTTATTATTATTATATACTTATTATAGGTAAGTATATTATTTGCTTGTAATAATGTATTATTATTTTTCAGGTGCCAAGGAGACCAGATATATGGCTAAAAGTGAGTAAAGGATTCGAAGATAAATGGCATTTGCCCCATTGCATTGGCGCAATAGACGGCAAACATATAGTCATACAGGCACCTCCGAAAAGTGGAACTGAATATCATAATTACAAATCTACTTTTAGTATTGTTCTTTTTGCACTGGTAGACTCAGATTATAAATTTTTGCTGATGTTGGTTGCCAAGGGCGTATATCTGATGGAGGGATATTCAAAGATACAGAGTTCTACAAGATGATGCAAAATGGCTCCTTAAATTTACCACAAGAAAAACCATTACCTTATAGGACTAAAGCGATACCCTACTTCTTTGTTGCTGACAGCGCTTTTGCTCTAGATAAACATGTGATGAAACCATACTCCGGTAACCACAGTAAAGGCACACCGGAACGTATTTTTAACTATAGATTAAGCAGAGCTCGCAGAATTGTTGAGAGTGCCTTTGGCATTGCATCATCCATTTTTAGGCTACTTGACTACTAAACCTATGATATTAAAACCAGAAGTTGCTGAAGTGGTCGTTATGAGCATTATTCACTTGCATAATTATTTGAAACAGAACGCCGCCGATACTTATACTACCAATTCTAATATGTACATAAATCAATCCGTACCTAATTTCACATCTCTTTCAAATATTCAAACACCACAAATAAGATATTCCAGAGAAATAAACGAAATAAGAGATGAGGTTGCTTCTTATTGTGTAAATGAAGGCCGTATTGCATTTCAAGATAAATATTGTTGATTTAATTACTTAAGTACAGTATTTAAACGTTTCCTTGGGTTATCCCGATCAGCTAAAAAGGAAAAAGCGTCGTAGGCAAACCGTCTACTTTTGTAAGTCTCGGATGCTCCTATAAATATAGAATAATATTAGTCACATAGTCAATTTAATTAATAAAATAAAACACAAAAAGTAACAAGTCGTTTTTTTACTCACCTTTCCCTGTCCGTTTACTTTTTTGACTTTTTCCTTTCTCTCTTCTAAAAGACGATAAAAGACTTAACAGTTTGCTATGGCATTGTTCATAATCGCTTCCCATTATAGCACCTATTTCTTTCCACGCATCATTTTTTAGATTTTTTCTATAGTAATATTGATCTTTAGGATCCCATAATACTGGAAATCTTTTATATGTTTCAATTAAGCGTAAACAATTCTCCTCCGTCCACTCCATGACAACACGTACTTAGCCTCCAGTAATCAGAAACGAACTGAGCGAAATAACTAGCGCGCCGCCCGCGCGCTGATCGCGTACGGCGCTTAGGTCGCGCGCGAACTGCGCGCGGGCGGCGCTAAAGCGGCGCACGAACAAAAATGCACGCGCGCAGCTCGCGGGCAGGTCGCAAACGGCTCGCGAGCTGCACATTCGCGGCACATTCGCCAGATGTGGACGCACACTAACATCGTACCGTATTTTGAAGAAAACAAAAACGCGGCAAATTCCTAGACTAATATTTTTTTGTCGGAAAAGCAAAGGCATCAAGCTCATACGGCCTCGTCGGTTTTCGTAATTTTATTTAATAATCATAACTGCATAATAAATGCGTATTCCTTTTTCAAAAAGATGTATAATGCATTATATACAAACTCAATGGTGTAAACACAGATGTAGTTCAATATAAATTTCGGTGAGTATTCCAAAGGAGACGTTCACGAAATGTATGGGGCTTGGTACTAAAATAATTGAAAATTTAAACAGCCTTCTGACCTATATAGGCTGAAAGAGGGTAATTATTTTGATGTCTTTGGGTATTTAATTTTTTTTTTACAGTCACCCGTTTTTTTTAAAACAAGTGTTGGAAAATCAAAAGGTTCTACAAGCATTATTTATATTTTAGGGTTGTCAGCCCTGTGGCAAATGACGTGACAATGACAACGTCAGTCAGCAGACTCGGCTTGACATTTACAGTGGATATTTAGTCCGAGTTTACAGCTTTGACTTTTTTCGATACGTTTTGTTATTGCATTGTCATGATAATCAATATTTTTTGTCTTAATTTCATGGAGCTGCGGCTAAATTTATAAAAAATCTAAAATTAAAAAAACTAAAATTATAAAAGTATTTAATAGAAACGGAAACATTAGCCACATAAAATAATTATATTGCATAGAAATTAATAAATAACGACTATGTGCGTTTTGTTTGTATTGAAACATTTTTCACTTTTTCACAAAAACGGGCGCCTGAAAAAATCAGATTTAACTATAATCGAGTAGCATAATAAATAAGCTTTCTAATAAGGTACATCACATTAGCGTTTAAAAATCGTCGGAATATTATACCAATTTTGACCTCTCCAAATCACATTCTCCCCTTAGAGGATGAATGAAATTCAGTACAATTTTCTTTCCCTGTTTTTAACAGATTAAAAATGACTATTGTTATGTTCGCTTTTTGTGGCATAGAATGTCACTTTTTTGAGCAAGTGGTACGAAAAAGATATTAACATTATTACAATCAAAATGAAGTAAAGTACCTATTCTTTATTACTTACATGGTTTCTCGTCGACAGTGCAACAGTCGGGGTTCAAATTCACGACCCCCATCGCTTGCTTGTCCGATGTCTTAGCCACTGAACAATTAATGGGGATATTGTATGTATACTACTCGTATGATACGCCAGCGATTCCGGACTTTTTAATTGAACAATACTAAAACGATTAGTCATTCGGCTGTCAGCAACTTCCCGTGGAATATTTCCCCCAGGAAGTGGCGCCCTTACGTAAGCCCATATATCATGGAGGAAGCAAATGTGCAATGAATGCTTTGATGTTAATTGAGTACGGTTTACTTCCAATCAATCGCGAGTAAAGGAAGTAAAGAGTAAAGACATGCACATTGCAAGTATAGATTTAAAAAATAGGTTGAAACTCTAGGTACTTACAGCGGTATTACTGGCTATGCATCAGTAAAAAATTGAAGGAATAATAATGGTGGATATGGTCATTATGATTTCCTTCTTCGATTTTTTTTCCAGTGGCAACTCAGGGCTCAGAGCAAGTGAGCAAGGTAGGTATTGAGTACACACACACACACACCACAAATTCCATTACGAAGATTTCTATCAGTAGACTACTATGACAATCATCAAATGTGTGAAATAATTTATTGGCAATTATAAAGTAATTTTTTTTTTTTGGAAAGCGATTGATGAGGTCTGCGATCGAACAAGCGTGCTCAGAAGAAGCCTGTTCACTCTTGCTTTGAAAGCTGACGGGTTATACATGTGGAAGGGAACACAGACGCTGCCAGCATCCTCATCATCATCCTCTGGCCATTATTCCATTTATTTACGGTCAGAGCAGAGCTACATATGTATATGTCTTGTTCTTCCACTCATCTCCATCAGTCGCCTTAGACTCAGATACCTACGTATCTTTTTACACCCTTTCAAGTCATAGGCTTTACCAATTTATTCATCGACCACCATTTTACGGGACTGCAGCGAAGCCTAAATGGAGGGTGGGTGAATGAATGTTTTAAAATATCATCTATTACTCGTACTCCGAATGTAGAATTTATTACAGATATCTATGTAATAAATGTATCAACTTAGCTAATAAAAAACCGCCCAAGTGCGTGTCGGATCACGCACAATGAAGGGTTCCGTAGTTAGTATGAATTTATCCCAAAAACAAACTTAACATTGTAGTTGAAAAACATGCTCTCCCATACCTACTTCGATACACGTTACGGTCAATTCTTCAACTGAAAATTTAAGTTGGTGGACTATTACTCGTTAACTTGTAAACCCTACTTAGCTGTGATAGTTTTCCTTATAATTTCGTTATATATACTACTGCCATGAATTTTTTCACATATCCAAAACCAACCATTTAGCTGGCAGGGGAGGGGGGGACACTTGACTCTAACAAAAAATAGCACTTTAAAGCTTAATATTACGCCAACGGATCTCAGAATTGAAAAATGGCTTTCACAGACCCACAATATTTTTAAACGGCCTATCCCACGATACCCCACACCATGTATTAGATGAGAAAAAAAATATCATCCCCGTTTTACGTGCAAGGGAGGTACCCTAAAAAAAATGTTTTTCATGGTTTATTTTACGACTTTTTCGGCGTGATGAATATGTACACCCTTGCCAAATTACAGCTTTCTAGGACTAAGCGTCTCCGAGCTAAGCCGGGGACAGACGGACGGACGGACAGACAGACAGAAAGACAGACGGACATGGGGAAACTATAAGGGTTCCTTGTTTACTACGGAACCCTAGAAACAGAAATGTAAATATAGTAGTAGTACCTGTATGTAAATGAGTGTCTGTTAAATGAATACAGTGAGGTAGTCGTGGTTTCGTGATGTGAATAACACACGTTATTGGGCTGTTTGTATGTTCGTGTATCTAGACTTTCACTACAACTTTCACTCTGTTAGGTACCAATAGTTTTGCTCTTTTCGTTTTCGGTTGATAAGTAGGTACCTACCAAACTGCCAAATTCTGTTTTTAACCGACTTCCAAAAGGAGGAAGCTATCAATTCGGACGTTAATATTTTTTTTGTTTTTTTTTTTTATGTTCGGGCATAACTCCGTCATAGATTTTGAGAGATTTTGTTCGAAAGAGTATGCTCTCAAGGTCCCATTGTCACCAATTCAGATTCTGATGAGGGGATCCCATGGAAATCGAGGGAATTCCTTAAATTTTATAGGCACACATATAACGATTTGGGTATTTTTTATAGTAACTCATGCATTTTCACTCGGAAAGCATCATTTGGCGAAGTGGAACTGATGATGAAGACCACAGATGGCCACCAGAACTAGGTACTTAGGTACTTAATAATAAGTATTTCACGGTTGCGATACAATTAGGGACTTTAATATGGTTGCTAAGCAATTTATACTCGTCACAAAGCATATGTTGAAGTCACCATCAGTTCCAGTTCTCCTGGTTCGTACCAGGAGAACTCAATAATTAACGCCCCTGCATCGGGAAAAGCAATATTTTGTAAAAGGTGATGAGCATTTGACATTAGGCTATTGTAACTTAGATAAATTACAAACTGACCCACTAAAAAGTGAAAAATAAAAACTTTTTACAAAAAAAAACAAACGACTTCCAAAAAACACTACAAAGTGAAAAATTTTTTGAAACTGTGGCAAAAAACTAAAATACAGATCTAAAGACACCGACTTTCGAATTTAATGTTATTTTTCACTTTGTAGTGTTTTTTTGGCAGTCGGTTGTTTTATTTTTGGAAAAAGTTTTTTCTAAAACATGGTTAATATATGGATAACGGCTTCTATGATACCAGTCCTCTCCTGACTAAGTATATTAGACTCACATTCTTATTTCCTGAGTTTTGTTCCACTACAGTAAGAAGAAGAAGAAATACCTACCTACCTATTAGACCGTGTAAGATGCACTCTTTATACAAATAAACATTGACTTGGTTTTAGACAACAATATCAACAATAATTATACATTATACATTATATATTGAAAATAATTTATAAAAAATAATTAGAGAAACTTATAGATGATTTTCAAAGACGTATCAATGGTAGGATAAGTTAGGATAAGATCATTTATTTGTCCAAAACATGAGTATCCACACACATGACATGAAATCTTTCAATAAAGTTATATTACAGTCATGTTTTGCCATAACAGCGTAAAAATATAAATAGGTAGGTTAATAAATTAACATCAAATAATATAAATTTATCCATTATTCAAAAAAATTACACACACACATACATAAACTCACGCGTTCTTCCCATGGGGGTAGGCAGAAACTATAGAACGCCACCTGCTACGCTCCTTACATACTCCTTTCAAAAAAACTACAATCCAAATTATAATAAACTAAAATAAAAATGTAGGTACCTACTACAAAACAGTGTCATCAACTTGTCATAAATTCCTAGTAAAATTAGTCAATTACATTAAATGTCAAAATAATTAGGAATACACAGTAGTATCCCACTTGACATAGTTCGTCGACTTTTTTTTTTTTTTTTTTTTTTTTCTTTTTGGCTTCGCACGGTTTGTGCATTTAGCCAGTGTCATGTAAAATTAGGTAACAAGTACAAAGTTATAATAATTATGAAATGAACTCCACTCAATGCATGATAACGATGGTTGATGATATCCCGCCCCGCTCCCCTTGAGTTTAAGTAAAGACGCGGCACTTTACTGAAACCTCGCGCGGACTTCTTGAGAGAACTTAAAGTGATGTTGCACTGTTTTGTTTCATTTGCCTACATTAATGCAGCTTCACGAACACTTAATGGTTAATAATCCACCACTATTACACATTAATATTCGGCTAAACACAAATTTTAGAAAATAAAACAAAACTGCTAACATGACGCTTCACTTTCCCGCCAAGAAGTCCGTTCGTCGACTTATTTTTTTTTTCTTTTTGGCAATATGGCGTCTATGGCGTCGATTTTCTCCATAATGAATATTGATTAGGTACTGTCAATGTATTTAGTGACTAAGACAAATCGATTGACGTCAGAATCATCAAAATCGGCCCACGCGTCTGGTATAGACCCCACAAAGGAAAAACATACCTACATACATAGGCTGATAATCAAATTACCCCCCTTTGCGTACAGACGGACACAATATGAGTAAAACTGGGTGACTTAGTACGAGTTTAACATTCCAACGTATATAGATCTAAATTGTACGCATATCTTGCAGTTGCATGCTCTTATCGCCATCGCACGCGTTCTGCCCTAGATGCATTAAATGCGCCAGATTTAACGACATTTTAATAAGGCCGCACTAACGAGTAGGTAGGTTTAAGATTTTAAGGCTCGTACATACTGGCGCCTACGATATCGCACCAGTCTGTACGAGCCATTATTTGAAAAGTCCTGACAAAAAGTCGGGCATTTCATTTTAGCCTTTCTTTTTACAGTACCTATTTAACTTTTTTAATTTTCTAGATAAATCCCTGAATAAAAGTCCGAGAAATTACATGTCCGGACAAATCTGGACGTATGGTAACCGCTGGTAAACTAGTACCTACTTACTAGCTAGTGGGTACTACGCGTATGCGCACAATCTCGATCTGGGTTGCACATTTGCCTCAATGTTTTAATGTAAACAGCTTTGTTGCACATTAGCCGATATCAGGAGCTTAGTAATGCATTTAAAGTGACTGACACGCTTTTAAAGTGACTGACACACTTTTCTTCTGTAAATAATTGTAAGTAGTTCAGACTAGGATTCTACGCAGTCTGACCGCGAACTCAGGTGTACAGGATGCTATAGTATTCACCAGTGACTGTACCAGTATTTGTATGTTTGTGAAACGTAATCCATGGAAATAATGATCCGATTACAAACAATATTCCCGCGCGACATAGGATAGTTTTTATACCAGAAAAATGCAGCGGGTCTCCGATGATAAATCCAAATTATCGGCCGAAAGTTTCCTGACTACGGCTGACTATGGCTCACTACGGCGAAAGAAAACAAAATTCCGATCAAAGAGATAAGTCAAAGTCACAAACGTGACGTGAAGTCGGGTAAGGATTCAAAGTCAAATAAGGAAACTTTGGAAGTCAAGAAACGGCAGAACATTTGGCCGATACTTCAGATTATCGGTTCGGAGTACGAGTAGGTCCCCAGGGTTTCCTGCGGGAATATCTATACGGAATAAACCCGCGAGGTGCAGCTAGAGAGTTAAATAAAATTCCATTGATAATAGAGAAAATTGAGTGCGTTGGAGTTGAGTTTTGCCTAAACTAAGTACTATTGAATTAAGACAATCTAAGTCTTCAAACAAAGTTAAATATCAAACATTATTCTACGTATTTGCACATGAAGGTTAACGATCGGACGTTCCTCTAAGCAAATGTTGGCTAAGTTCAAACCAATTGAGATATTATGCTGTGGCTGCATAGTTTGAAGAATGAGCATTATGAGCATTATGAGTACCAATGATGTGAGGGTCAAATGGGTCAATAGGGACAGCCTTATGTACGATGTTCTGCGAAGTTTACAAAGATATTGAATAAAAATGCATGTGAGAAAGATGAAGGGAAACTTTTAAGTTTCAAATCCACGCAAGTTTTTGCAAGTTATTGAAATTCCCGCGTTAGCACGTGGAGTTACATAATACATGGAGCTGGAAGATCTATGGTAAAAAATAAATGGTAGCTCACCTACCAGCCTATGGACATTACCATGTCAGAGACATCGCACATACGTTGCCATTCCAGAGATAAAGCTGAAAATTAAACGTGTCATTGTGCCCGTAATTTCTCATGTGCATATAGAATAGAATGGAATAAAAGAATACTCTTTATTATGTACACCATAAAAATTACAGATATAAAAGTTGAAATTTTACATACTTAGGGTGACACAATGGGCGGTCCTATCGCTAAAAGCGATCTTTTACAGACAGCCTTTGGATGGAATAAAGGGAGAAGGAGAGAAAATACTGCAGGTAGTCAGTGGTGTACCATTTACATATAAATAAATACATACATACATAAAGCATACACTTATCTATATAAATATAATATCTCATGCGCCCTGTAATGTCTCATGTGCCTGTAATGTCTCATGTGCCTGTATTGTCTGATGTGCCTGTAATGTCTGCTGTGCCTGTAATGTCTCATGTGCCTGTAATATCTCATGTGCCTGTAATGTCTCATGTGCCTGTAATGTCTGCTGTGCCTGTAATGTCTCATGTGCCTGTAATGTCTCATGTGCCTGTATTGTCTGATGTGCCTGTAATGTCTGCTGTGCCTGTAATGTCTCATGTGCCTGTAATGTCTGCTGTGCCTGTAATGTCTGCTGTGCCTGTAATGTCTCATGTGTCTGTAATGTCTCATGTGCCTGTAATGTCTGCTGTGCCTGTAATGTCTCATGTGCCTGTAATGTCTCATGTGCCTGTAATGTATCATGTGCCTGTAATGTCTCATGTGCCTGTAATGTCTGCTGTGCCTGTAATGTCTCATGTGCCTGTAATGTCTCATGTGCCTGTAATGTCTCATGTGCCTGTTATTTATATCTCATACGCCTGTAATTTCATCCATTCCTTTGTACTTTCTATACCTTTCAAAGCGAAAAATAAACGCTACCTACTGTTTAGTGCCATAAATTGAAATTCTTGAAATGTGATTAACATAACATTGATTACCTATGTATAATATGACATTACGTATGACATTATATACTTACTATATTAATTTTAATAGGACCATCCAAATTGCAGAATGGCAAACCGTTACATAGTCAGACGGCGAGGCGGCGGCGGCGCGGCAGGGAACTGGTTTCGCACTCAAAACAAGTTTTTTGAGGATATATGAATATAATATTTCAAGTCAGCTATAGGTCAGAGTTCTAAGAACTTATGAGTTTTTAGAACTCTTTTTTAGAATTCGTTTTTATTCTCGATTAGGTACAGTCAACCGCACATTAGTGGTAGCAATTTGAAATTGAGCAGAAGGCGGTTCTGGTAGTGCAAGTGTTACAAACAATTGATGTGCGTTTGACTGTTCGCCAGCACTGTCCTTCAAGCTTTTCTGAAAATATTCAAGCTGTTATTAGTCCTAGTAAGTCCTACCTATCTTTCAATATTTTTAGGATTCCGTACCTCAAAGGAAAAACCGGAACCCTATGATCACTCGTGTGTCTGTCTGTTTGTCGATCTGTCACAGCCGATTTGCTCCAAATCTACTAGACTGATGAATTTCTGTGACCCAAACACGAACGGCTTATTCCACTATTCCCCCTGAGAGAATCCCCCTAACTCCCCCCCCCCCCCCCCTAATGCTAATAACAATCAAAAATACTAACAATTCAAATTATCTAGAAAATAAATACACAATAAATATCACCTAAATCAACGAGGGTTATCGTCCTGTTAAAATGATAAAATGCAAATCATTTTAACTTTTCTAGAAAATGTCCAATTGTTATGCTCCCGCTAAGTAATTCCATTTGTGTCTCGTGAATAAAGTCATTCGTCTCGATACTTCCTTTCGTTCTATTCTTCACTTGAACATTGTTCTATGTTCTATGTTAGCGGGTTCGGTTTCCGCACCTAGTCCTTCATGTGGGCCATTGTGCGTGCACTTGAACATTTTTCGACACTTTGTTAGCATGAACTTCATTAACTGATGCATCTTCAAACATTGGGCTTTTTTTTCGATACAATTCCATTCATTTTTTTATGCCACGCTTCTAAGAGGTTGGTAGTCCTGTGACGTTCGCCAAAGACGCACCAGAGTTTGATCAAGTTCTCATCATTTAGCCATTGTTGTAACATATATTGGCGAAATTTTTTGCTGTTCTTATCGTCTAGGCTCTGGCTGGCTACATGAACGGATTTGGATGAAATTTGGCACATGGGTAGACCTGGATTAGGACATATCATACTTTTTATCTCGATATTCATACGGGATCGAGACTTAGGTATGCGGGTGAAACCGCGGGGCGCAGCTAGTTACTAATAAATAAACAACAACAACATGTCTGCCTATTTAAACAATTTAGACTCGAATAACATAACAATTCAGTATGACATTTTATATTAGCTTTATTGACTATATTAACGAAGGCCCGCTTGGCGGTGCTCCTATTAGTTGGAATGGTCAACATTATCCCCATTCTAGGTTATATCTAAGTAAAATATCTGCCGGGCAGCGCCCGCGGTAAATATTTTAGCAACCAGCACCGGCGAACAAATCGGCGCCCAGCACCAGCAGCGTAGCAGGGTAGCAGAGGCACTCCTTAAATTTTAAGGACCTCAGTGGGGATTTCTGGACGTCGGTTTTTTCAGATTCCAGTTTTCCCCCCTAAGGGGGATTACCAGGGGAACTCTAGACTTTTTTTTTAAAGATTCCAGTTTTCCCCCTCAGGGGGCACATTCAGGGGGGATCTGTGGATTTGTGGAATAAGTATTTTTTTCAACTCCAGTTTTCCCCTCTAAGGGGGATTATCAGGGGGGAATTCTAGACTTTTTTTTATGGATTCCACTTTTCCCCCTAGGGGGATTTTCAGGGGGGATTTGTGGAATAAGCCAACACGAACGTGTTATGTAAATAAATGCATTTTGATTAAAGGGTTCACTCGGAAAACCAAGAAAATGTTATAAAAAGTTTTGCAAACTGTTCCGTGTGACATATATTATCTATGAAAGGACATCATTTTTTTTTTAAATTTTAATGTAGTTAGTTTAAAAGTTATTAAAGAAACTAGATGAAAATTTACCATTCAACCTCCGAAGCTGCTGAGCCTAAAATGTTGAAAAAATACTGAAAATAGTTTTATATTTATACATTACAGGAAAACCTATAAGAAGTCTATGGTCTTAAAATAACATGGTAAATCACATGTTTTTCAACTACACTGTTAATTAAAAAAATAATGTTTGTTCTTGGGATATATTCATCCCAACTACGGAACCCTTCAATGTGCGTGGTCCAACACGCACTTGGCCGGTTTTATAATAACATGTGCGTCAGACGTCGTTTAGCTCGACCTTTTTCAAAAAGATTGGCCACAAACAACAAAAGATAGGGATCAGAGAACAGTTTAAAAAAATAGGATATCATCACTTATCAGTATTTTGGCACAGTTCAACATATAATTTAGCAATAATGATCTTTACTGTTATTTGTACCTTTAGCTGCAAACATAAAGAAGATAAAATCGTTGCTTTTTGTATGTATTGCGAGCGTTGTGTCGAACAATGGTGTTTTGCACCACACTATAGCGATTCGAGCTAACGGGACCAGAAAATGGGGTCAGATCAACTCGACGCAGTTCAACGGGACTTGGGGCTTAAGTCCTAAAGGCGAGTTAACTTTTCCTGGTATTAGCAGGTAGATAGTTTCGAGTACTGAGGAGCTTGTGGCTAAATAATAACTGCCGCATGGGTCGATCGATCAGGTTAAGCTACGCTTGCCGCGGTTGGTCCGTGGATGGGTGACCATCTGTTCATACCAAGATTCCTTCGTGCCTCGGAAAGCACGTTAAGCCGTTGGTCCCGGCTGCCATTTGTAGATCTTTGACAGTTATTACGGGTCGTCAGAAGCCCAAAAGTCTGCCAACCAGTCTTACCAAGGGATATCGTGTTACCCAGTAACTGGGTTGTGGAGGTCAGATAGGCAGTCGCTCCATGTAAAATACTGGTATTCAGCTGCATCCGGTTAGACTGGAAGCCGACCCCAACATAGTTGGGAAAAGGCTAGGCAGATGATGATAGTTTCGAGTATTGTTCGGCCCAAAGAGATTTAAGATACTTACTATTAGAGAGGCTATGCGAAGAAATGTCATAGAAAACTTTGATGCCATTTCTCACTATATTAAATCTCTTTGTATTGGCCAATGGTCGACTACTATTTCTTCGAAATAAGTCAACACTAACGTTTAACTTATCAGTCGTGTTGGCGCTACCCTATTCTGCCTACTCCTCAGTCAATCCCAAATCCGTGCAGCGCGGCGAGTGCGCGTGCGTCTAATGCACTGCTATCCAGAATTACGTATTTCGATGTTATTTTTTGATTGGTAAGTTTTAATATTCGAAATAAGAATGTTATTGTTAGTGCATTTTTTGTAGGCAAAACCGTTATCTGTAGTGTGGTAACAGTTTTGTATGCATATTGTCCACTGGTTTTTAGGTTATATTTTACTTGTCAAACATGTTTCCTGTGGCCAATATGGCTCACCAGGTAGAGGGTTTATATGGCCTGCTAGGCCTAAAGAAAACGCCAAACTTGGTGCATAACGTCGATGAGAAGAGCAATCGAAGATGTGCGAAATAAAAAAATGGGTTCAGCTTCTAAACTGTATAAGGTACCGCAAACAACTGTAAGCTGTTTAGCAGCTAAAACAGAACTGCCAGCCGATTTAGTGACTTGAGCAAAGTTAGGAAGAAGGTTGACTTTACCCAAAGTACTAAAAAAACAACTAGTCAGGTATGTGTTAGCAATGGAAGCTAAGTTGTTTGGTTTAGTACGAAGAGATGTTATGAGTTTAGCCTATCAGCTGGCGGTGAAAAACAATATCGGCCATACATTTTCAGCAAAAAATGAGCGCGCTGGTAAAGAGTGACCAAAATAATTTTTAGAAAGGCACCCGGAGCCTATCTCTTCTCTTCGGCGCCCAATAGGAACATCTTTCGCTAGGAATAAAGGATTTATTAAAGAAAATGTGGACCATTTCTTTAAATTTTATGAAAAATTTATGGATGTCCACAGGTGGACCCAACAGAATTTTTGACGTGACAACGTCTTATAATTCGATGGAGCCGGCTGCACGCACGAAAAACATGACGCATGCGGCGTTGCCTCTCATGCGGCGTTCCCTCTCATGCGGCGTTCCCTCTCATGCGGCGTTACCTCTCATGCGGCGTTACCTCTCATGCCGCGTTACCTCTCATGCGGCGTTACCTCCCTCTGAGGCATTCCATTTAAGGCTTATGACGTTGTCACGTTCAACTATCGTCAGTAAACCGACTTTACAGACAACCGATTTTTTTTAATGTTGACGAGACTGGCATGCATAACTGCTGTACCATCCCAAATGCCCCAAGTTCTAAGCCAAAAGAGGAAGCGACAAATTGGTCCTTTGCCATCAGCTGAAAAGGGTTCTTTGATAACCTGCGTGATGTGTATGAGTGCTGGAGGTTCATTTGTGTTACCGATGGTGATATTTCTGTAAAAAAGAAGTCACCCGCTTTTGATGAAGGGTGCACCTAACTTGTTTAAAAATAGTTTCAAACATACAACATGTTAGACCTACAGAAGAATCTCCAGTTTTGCTAATTCTTGATGGCCATACCAGTCACACAAGAAATGTTGAATTGATAGATCTTGCAAGAGAAAATCATGTTCATTTGATATCAATTCCTCCACACTCCAGTTACAAAATTCAGCCACTTGATAAATCATTCATGGGACCGCAAAAAAAATATGTTTCCGATGAAATAAGATCTTGGGTTAGGAACAATACACGGCCGCTGACGCATAGGATGGAAGTTTTTGGACATGCGTATTTACGAGCTAAAAGCGGAGAGATAATTGTTAGTACTTTTCATGCAACAGAGCTATATCCTGTTGACAGAAATGTGTTTAAAGACCACGATTTTATAGACATGGACAATGAATATAGCATTAGCAATCAAGAAAACATCGTACCAGAACCAACAACTACATCTTCTACTCCTACAATAACAAATAAATCTGCTGATATAACACCCTGCGTCAATGAAGTCCTGAGTCATGCGTCGTCTAATGTAGAAATCCCAGTGTTAAGAGACCAGAACAAAACTGAACTGAAAACCGAACTGAACTGAACCGAAACTGAACTGCACACACACGCACACACACTGCACTGCACTGCTGAACTTAAATTATGGTGCCTGTCATGATGTCTCCACATCCGCTGACTTCTAGAGATCAGGATTTTATAACACCATTCCAATTGTCCCCGATACCAGAAATACCACCTAGAAAAACTAGTGACCGAGGTAGAAAGGCTTGTAAATCGGCATTGCACTTCAACTCCATGCAAAAGAGAATTAGAAGACCCGTTATAGAAGAAATACGAAAAGCCTACTACGGATAAAGACAAAAAACAGAGAGGCAAAGGTAAAAAAACCAAAACAATGGATGTACAAATATCTAACTTGGAGGAAGAAAATTAGCATTTGGAAGGCTCTGATAAAAGTCCAGATAGACGCAATGTTTCTGATGCGAAGTGCTTGTATTGCGTGTATCTCTATTCTATGGACAAGAAAGGTGAATCATGTATTCAGTGCCTGATGTTGTAAGCTATGGGCCCATGAAGAATGCTCAGGAGTGGAAGCTGACATTTTTTACTGTGAAATAGCTATTGAGGGATTGACCATTAAAGGAGATTACATTCAAAAGGTAATTCATAATTACCATGTCATTTCAATTTAGTCAAACGAACTTTTGTGATTTATTAGGATGGCATATGGTATAAAAAACATTGTAAACTAGACTTGGTATAATTATATTTAAAGCGTTTAAATGAATCATCAACATAAAAATATTTTTTTTAAAAGAGGATTAGGATTCGAGGATTAAAAAAAAACATCACAAATGTTGCCGCAATACGAACTATGTCCAAAAATTACAAATAAATAGTAGGCTATATTATCTGTATGTAAGGATATTGTTATATATAAGGATATTGTTTCTCCTAGGTCACAGGGTTCCCCTCGTTTAGGAGGCAGGGTTTTTCACTATTTGTGCAGCCTTTTCCCAAAATCAAATGTACCTATTGTGAAATGTATTGGAATTGTTTAAAAGGGTATTTTGTGTCAATAAACTTATTTTATTTATTTATTTATATAATATAATGGCGAACCACAGATCAGAAAAAGACAGTTTATGATCCGAGTTAAAATTAGAGTTAAAATTATGTATATTTATAATATATAATTTAAATAAACCTTTTCGACATTCCGTTCAACCGATTTTGACATCTATTGCGTTGATGTCATGACAAATAGCAGCTGTAATATACAGTTGGTATTGTAACCACGCTTTTGCTTTTAATGCCATCCTTATGCCACCGGAATAGAAGTCAAAATAGGTTGAACGGACTGTAAAAAAGGTTTATTTAAATTTATAATCTTATTTAAAATGGAGTATAGGTAGCATAGGTAGGTGTGGTGTAAGAACAGGCGATAAACATATTCCTTGCATTCATTAGATCACTAGTTAACCCTATAAATCACAAAATAGCCACCATTTTTAACAAAACTAATGATCATCCCACATTTTCATGATTTATTTAGAACAAGACAGTTTTTTTCTCAAAACTAGTTCAACAATAGGAGAATTTAATTTTAAAATACAACAATATTTTTAAACTAATATGACACCATTTTGAGGAGAGTGGGTGACATAGCGGTGGCCCATTTATGTAATCTGTAGGAGCGAGTTTGGCTGAGCTCATCGCGTTTGACGTCACAGGATGAAGGGCTATTCGTGTAGTCGTACACCTATTAATAAAATCGAACACTTAGGTACCTACTGTTTAATCCAGTTTCTAGTTCATGTAAGCCCGGTAAAGGATTGCCGTTCACGTACACACGGCTTATTTCGATGTGTTCTACGCAGAACAAGAACGCCACTCGCCACGTCTAATTGCTCTAAGAACAAATTATTTTAATGGCTTTGTCTCTCATAAATATTTGTCACGTTTATTAAGTACGATTTATGTACCGTGAACAGACTGAGATCATTGACACTTGATTTGACGGATGTTTCTTTGAGCTAGGTATCTGAATAATGATAACCTAAGTTAGTATTTCTGCCTAGTAAGTGGAGTTGTATTCTGCCTCCTTCAGTGACACTGACAGCGAATATTCTTTTATTAATTTTCATACAGAGAACTGCCACATCACATGCATACAGTAATATCCGGCAATAAAACAATACCATTAAAACAAATAAATAAATATGTCGAGATAGAGAGTCAAAGCTGTGAACTCGTCTAAAAAAGATGCGTCTAACTGTTGGCCGCTAAATGCACGCACACTAGAATATCACAATGACAGCACAGTGACGTGGCGCGAGTGTAAGACGTAGCTGTCACGCCCACCAGCCTAACAAAGTTGGCCTGTTTGTTTTAGTTCTTTTTCATCGCGACACTATCTAGTCGTACTTATAAATAATCACAGCACTATTAACTAAAAAACAATCGTTTGATAGGTATTAAGTACTTACTTATTACTTTCCTTATAATGATTAAATGAAGAACTGTTCGAAGTGTTTTATTAACAATATGTAACTACCTACCTACTGTATAAGTGTTTACAGAATATGAAGTACCTGATAAGGATAAAGTAAGAAATGAGTATTTATGGGGAATTTTGAAACTGGTGCCAGTGGCAGAAAAGTTGAAAGGAATTAGTTTGGCTTGGTATTATATGTGATGAGGAGGGACGACATGCATGTTACTAAAATAATGATAATATATCTAAATGTTAATTGAAAGAGAGGGAGAGGAAGGCTAAAGAAAAGATGGATGGATTGTGTGAGGACTGAGGAATGATATGAAGGAGAAAAGAGTGAATGATAGCGTGGCAGTTGACAGTGGATAAGGGAAAGAGAAAACGTGTTTTATGGTTTTTAAAGTAACATGGGACAAGGCCAGGTATATGCTGATGATGATGAAGTACCTCATAAACTAGGTACAGTCAGGGCCCTATATTACCTGACCCTCTTACAAAGAAGAAGAATGGAAGAGGGGTCAGGTTACGGTCTGAAATAAAGGTTTTATTTATTTATTTTATGTGAGCGAGATTGACACTTATTGACAGCTAGGTTTTCACGATGAGATTTTCAAAGAATAGATCAGATGGTGTTGATTTTAGCAACGAATACCAGTACTTTACATGGAGCGACTGCCTATATGACCTCCACAACCCAGTGACACACGGGTAACACGATACCCCTTGGTAAGACTGGTTGTCAGACTTTCGGGCTTCTGACGACCCGTAACAACTGTCAAAGATCCACTAATGACAGCTGGGACTAACGGCTTAACGTGCTTTCCGAGGCCCGGAGGAGTCTTGGTATGTAAAGATGGTCACCCATCACTGAATAAGAATAAAAAGAATAAGAATCATTTATATTACTTATTTGCAGAAAATGTATGTGTTACCAGTTGTAAGAGTTGGTGGTTTAAGTACAGTCCATATTTTGCGTGTTTAAAGCATGCGAATTAATTTTACATTAAAAACTAATACCTAATTACCTAGGTACTTATTATACTAAGATATTATACGAGAAAATATCTATTAGGATTTAAAACATATGATAAATTTTAAGTAACTGACTGTACCTACTCCTTATCTTAGAAATGATACTTCATTTATGGATCTAAGATTAGGCTATCTAAGATTCACATCTCTCCACAAAGGCAAAACATAATGTAGTTGTTTATAATTGAATGAACTAAAGTTCAAGGCAGTAGAAAGGTAAAGTTTACATCTCATTACGCGGCCCGCGGCCTTTAGTCGACTGAAAGCGGATCTCCCGCCAAAATGCTCAGTGCGCGCGTACTGCCCGCTCAGGCCAGTCCGCCAATAAGAGCGGCTCGCGCATAACGCCCGCACGCGCGCGTTTATCAAAATGCGAATGTTCCATAACGGGCGCGGCATTAATTAAACTATAACAAAATAACTTATAGCCGGCCGTAATCGAGCACGGCGTCAAAGCACAAGCGACCTTCGCGCCGCGAACACATCCTGCGTGCGTATAGCACAAAAACAAAACAAATACAAAGTAAACAATAAATAAAACGTTGCGGTCCGGTTTAATTCTCGCCGGTCGCGCAGTGTCTATGGTATAAAAAGTAAAAACAAAGTCGCGCGCTTGTAAACCGCCTTCAATGAATTTCAGTTACGTTTAAAATGTTGCGATGAGCACTGTGTTGTGATAATAATAAATTAATAAAGTTGTATTTTTGGTGATATTTTGAGAAAATCTAGAGCAATTCACTATCAAAGATTTGTTTTTACATGTAAATTAGTCATGTCATGAAGTGTTAGTGTTGTGCGTTAACTTATGAAGTGGTCTCATCAATTAGTGTTAGCTGGTTACCATTTATAACTGACTATAAAATAATTTGCAACTCTCGTTCGGAGCGAGCGTCCTCTTCATTACCATACGAGTGAGTTACTTTGCATATTTATTTTATACTAAGCTATGCGCCTACGCAGTTTATGGGTCAATACTCTTCTTCGCAAATTAAAAGGAATACGAGACTATTAAAGCAAACATGTGAATTGTTTTATTCAATAGATTAAATTATTCAGTTTTGTCTTACACCTATTATATAATTATTTATGATTTTTTAAGTATAAAGTGAAGTAAACTTTTCAGCAACACAGATTATTACATAGTTTTTCAGGAAAGGTTAAACTGGATTAAACAAACAACTTTGTCCATATAAAATACGAAACCTCAAAGAAAACGAAATATTTAAACGTAATACAAACACTTTTTCGACATATGTATACCTAACATGATTTTAGGTATTAATTAAAAAATAGTATCACAAAACTAATTTATTTATTTTTAATTTAGACAATTTGTAATTTACTAATGAATGAGAATGAATACTTAAGTAAATTAAGTAAAAATTAAATTGGATAAAACTTGTCTATATAGTAAATAGTAACTAATGTAAGTAAGTCCCAATTTCTATTTTATAATAAAATTTTATTAATGATGATGTAATTGCATGTATCAGAAATAAAGGCTATTTGAAATTGAAATTGGAACTGGAGTCGTAAAAAAAACGAAAAATATTTTCTGTTTGATTAATTTCTGTTCCAAAAAGGAAGTCCCCTTCTTTAAATAGTTTTTATTTAAAGCCGGAAACAAAAGAAAGTACCAAGATAATCCTTTGAAAGGAAAACATTTATCTGATAAGTATTTATCTAATCCGATCCGAGGCCTCAGACTAACAAGGTGTCTTAATTGTAAAGTATTGTAGGTGATATCGACCACTTATTAATTAACTAGTCTACGATTTACTTTATCTCTTTGTTTTGAAATAAAAGATGCGTTAGGCATCGTAGGACTTTAGTCGTGAAGCAGCTTTGTTTTTAATTAGAAGCCAATATTGTGTCGTTCTAGAATCGTATTTAATGGTAAGCACATAACTCAATTTAAAATTTTTATTTAGACAACGTTTCATTTTCAATGCATGCTAGTCGGTGAAGCAATTTCTAGTTCTAGTTATTTTTGATGCTTATGTTTAATAAGCAGCTAAAAAACTAGCATTTTGAAAGATTAAAGTGAATAAAGGCAGACTAACTAGCATTTTCGCAGACAGGCGCGACACGACTAGTAGAGTAATTTCTACCAAAATCGCGTCGCACTGTCGCATGTTAAATAGGAAAATGTAGACACCTTTTTTAGGGCTCTACAATTCTAATTGTTTCAGTTGGTATCTATGTAACTTTCTTATTGGTCATCCACGTTTTCTCTTTATTTTCCTCTCTATAAATTGTTAAGTGATATTTAAATGACCAATCACTTTTGCTCTCCTTTTCTCTATAAATATGCTCTAATTACTTATCTCTTTAACAAATAGTTTTAGCTATACAGCATCTGGAACAGGATTCCGGGGGTCTACTCCGAACATAAATCTGAAGTATGACTACGGCGAAAAAAAAAAGACAGTCGAAGAGATAAGTCAAAGCCGAAAATGTGACTTGAAGTCGGGTAAGGACTCAATATCAAAAAAGGAATCTTTGGAAATTATAAAACGGCCGAACATTCGGCCGATACTTCGGAGTAGACCCCCTGGCTACCACACTATTTTTATCATGAATGCGAATTAATTAAAACCTTCATACAAATGAGAATGTAAAACAAATAATAGTTATTATTAATAGAGTCTTCTCGTAAATATTATATTCTTGATATATTATTTTTATGAAATAGTTTAAAAAAATACAATGAATAGACAAACGAGATTAGGTTACATTTTGGATTACGTACCTATAATAGATATGCCGTAAACCCCTTACCTAGACCTGCCCACATTGTGATTATTTTTAATCAAAGTGATTAGTTGATTACCTAGCTAGAACCTACATTGTGATTATTTTTAATCTCTTTGATTAAATATAACCACAATGTAGGTACACAGTTAATACAGTCAAAACAGACTGGACACTGCAGTTTACTGCACCTTACTGCTGATGCTGGAGCAACAAACTTTACAATCACATAATTTAACGAAATTAAAAAAAAACTGCTCATATAAATTTAATTCTACAGAAACAGTAAGTACTTCGTATACCAGGGCCTCAAGTCTGCTATTACAATAGTGTCAGAATTGTCGATCATTGATTTCATAATAATTGTTGATTTTGACAAGTTTGGTAATCTACTATTATAATGGCGTCATTATGACTTTCCAATGGTCGGCCACTGACACTACATTGAAAGAAATTGCATATATTGGTAATCTCGTACATACTCGTAATGACAAATTAATGCCATTTCTACTAATGGGTTTTATAATAATGGCAATACGACAATGCCATTATAATAACACAATTATATTACGAGAACATTGAACGACCAATGATCGACCATTATGACTTTACCAGATTACGAACTTTTAGCAAAATAACAATGGCATGACAATGGGGATCGTGTTGGAATGCCTGAATTTATAAAAATAGCAGACTTGGGCCCCTGATCTACTGTTAAAAGTTTTTCTGTGGATTAATTAAACTCTTAATTTTTTTGACGCGGTAAAAGTACAGAATATCAATTTTCTACCTAGGTATATATTACAGATAGTAGGTACAGGTACCACTGGGTTTCTAAAAAAGTCGTAAATGGCGACTGATGTATATAATTAGTACGCAGACGATGTTTACGAGATCACAGGCTTCTTAAACATCATTTGATCTGGCGCTATAATCACTATAGCTTGTTTAGAGATGCTAATTATGTTCGACACAGGGCATTGAAATGCGTCCAAAATGTGAACGTTGATGGGATAGACAATATAGTTACCAAACAGTTTTCTATAGATAGTTATAGTGTTCCAAATAGTTCTTATACAACAAGTGAAAAAAAGAGAATTTAATTGGATCCAGATTGATTCGATGATTCTAAGTTGAATCCCGAGAGTAGCAAAGGATTCTAGATTAGAATCCTGAGCGGAACAAGGGATACAAGGACAAAGATGATTTTTTTGTTCATGAGTTATGTTCTTTTTTCCATTGACTGACCAAATAAATAGTATTTATAGTGTCTCATATTCTTCACTGGAAGAATTCATATTATTATAATTATGTTAATAGATTTTCCAATGACATAAAACAACCACAATAACATAAAGAAAATAACGTAACTAAAATTGGCGGGATATTAGTTTTTTTAAATTGAACTGTATAACTCTATGGAATAGCTCCAGTTAGCCAGCCAGTAGGTACTTTCAGCACGTTTTACTTATCTTTCGCACATAATTCGTATAATTCGTGCTTGTTCCAAATTCAAAATGTTTTTATCGGCTCAGTGACTAAAAGGAGTGTACGACTAAACGCCGACAGACACTACGCCGACAGACTGAACACCGACAAGACTTTACTTCGACGGGACTCTTCGCCGACAGGACACTTCGCCGACAGGACTCTTCGCCGACAGGGCTCATCAGCGACGCAATTTATCTCCGATAATCAGATACTTACTTTGGAAATCGATTACTTATGCGTTTCTTGTAATTATACAATTCATACAAAATAAACGACGTTACAACATTGTAACGTATAATATGGTACCTACCTAATCCTAAAACATTAACTATTGTTTTAGGATTAGGTAGGTACCATATTATACGTTACAATGTTTTCTATTAATGCAAGTCGTTTCTGGCACTCGCCGGCCGCTGCCGCGGTACCGCTCGCTTCGCTCGCTCGGCTCGTGCGTAGGAGGTCACAGTTTTAACCTAACCTAACCTACCTGTCAGCGAAGAGTCCTGTCGGCGAAGTGTCCTGTCGGTGAAGTGTCCTGTCGGCGAAGAGTCCCGTCGAAGTAAAGTCTTGTCGGTGTTCAGTCTGTCGGCGGCAAAAAAGAGAGTTTTATTCACTGTTATCGATGAATCAAATGCCCTTTTTCGAGTGGGAATGGTAAAAATAACATTTACTTGCCTTGCAAGCAGTGTATAAGCAAACGAGATTGTTCTTCGTCGTATCGGTGATTCCAATATAGCTTAGACTATTACTCAGCCACATCAACAGCGTTAGCAGTGGCGTTTATCTGGCCTGCTAGCTAATTGCGTAACACACTATCGGTAGGAATCGGTATCAATTTGACAGTTCAACAACATTTATTGCGTTATTTGCTTTGTAGAGCAGACAAATTTTTATAACATATGAAGCAATGGATTATCTATATACTTCAAAATCATATCGATTTGGATACAAACTGTGTTCAGGTGTGCAGGTCTGTAAAAATCTCACCATGAAAACTTAGCTGTCATTCCACCTGATGCTAAGGATTGACACTAATGACAGCTGTCAAACAGCTTGTTAACTTACAAATGAGCTCCTTTTTGCCTAAGTTTTCACGGTGAGATTTGTACAAAATAGATTGGCAGGTCTTTCATCGTTTAATGACAAAGGAGAGGTCAAAATTGGTATAATATTCAGAGGATTTTTAAACGCTAATGTGATGTACCTTATTAGAAAGCTTATTTATTATGCTACTCGATTATAGTTAAATCTGATTTTTTCAGGCGCCCGTTTTTGTGAAAAAGTGAAAAATGTTTCAATACAAACAAAACGCACATAGTCTTTATTTATTCATTTCTATGCAATATAATTATTTTATGTGGCTAATGTTTCCGTTTCTATTAAATACTTTGAGATTTTATTATAATTTTAGCTGCAGCTCCATGAAATTAAGACAAAAAAATATTGATTATCATGACAATGCAATAACAAAACGTATCGAAAAAAGTCACAAGCTGTGTAAACTTGGACTAAATATCCGCTGTAAATGTCAAGCCGAGACCTGCTGACTGACGTTGTCATTGTCACGTCATTTGCCACAGGGCTGCCATCCCTAAAATATAAATAATGCTTGTATAACATTTTATTTTTCAACTCTTGTTTTAAAAAAAATTAAATGCCCAAAGACGTCAAAATAATTACCCTCTTTCAGCCTATATAGGTCAGAAGGCTGTTTAAATTTTCAATTATTTTAGTACCAAGCCCCATACATTTCGTGAACGTCTCCTTTAAATTATTTAATTAATACAACTAACAATACGATAATATTTGTAAATTTACAAAATTATCATATTTTCACGACAGGTGCTGTTTGATAAAGCAGAAAACGTATGCAATAAACTTGCATAATTGTCGGGTTTTTAGGCAGTTGCCTGTCATTAAATAGGCCTCTAGTTGCATTGCACAGAGAATAGGACAATAACTGAGGAGGTTTTCCTACTACGTACACAATTAAAGAAATTCGTCCCTTGCTGGAGGCTCTAAGTTTTTCTAAGCTTAAGGCAGCCACAGAATTGACCGGTTAAGTAGTGACGACCTCTCAAGGTCAACTACGAGATACCATAAAAAACGAGCGAGCATTACAGTAATCACATAAGATGTGTAACATCTGACATCTCACCTTGGTTTAATTAAGCAACTGAGCAGCGACAGAAATTAATCTCAAAATTTAAAAAGCCAAATACTTAAATATTTATTTGAATAATTAATCATTGCTAGTGGTCGCCCACTGGTCGAAATTCGACCCCCTCTACTTACAAGTTAATAGAAGTGACGGGAAATATGTTACACACCAAAAAAAAAAAACAATGTTCACTCTACACAAAAAATTTGCTCCTTAGCAACGAAACCACGTTGCCAGCTAAGTGATTACCGTTGCCATGTCCATGACTAAGGCCGAATTTCACCAAAGAATCTGAACGCGATCAGTACATCTAAACCGCGTTCAAGAGCTGTCATTGTCATATTTGTAGTGGAATATTGACATTGACAGCTCTTGAACGCGGCTTAGATAAACTGATCGCGTTCAGTTTCTTCGGTGCAATTCGGCCTTAGTGTTAAAGTGAACGTAACAAATATAATTTTGAGTAGTTTATTATGGCCTTCTAAGAAAAAAAAACTGATAACACATCAGCGCAAAAAAATGCTAAAAATAAATATACATTTGAGTCACAAACTGCTTGGAAATTCCAAACAGTAATAATGGCTTAATTTATAACGGTAGCCAGTAATTAAGAATAGTCCAAAGTGAAGTAAAGATTAATGATAGTAGAGGGAAACAAATAGAACTGGTATGATGACGTCATGACGTGGAATCTAGTAAGGCATGGTGGTCCCCATTATTGAAATAGATAATACCGCATAAGGAATTTCCAGCGGAGTAACAGGCCGCCTAGGGGATGTAAAGTTTTGTGTATGAGAAAAGCAGACCATTCTAATCATTCATTCTGTAATTCAAAGATCGCTGACAGACATTTCGGGTAATCAGAAGCCCGAAAGTCTGACAAGTCTTACCAAGGGGATCGCGTTAGTAACTGGGTTACGGGTGGAGGTCAGATAGGCAGTCGCTCCAAGTAAAATATTGGTATTCAATCGCATCCGATGAGAGTGGAAGCTGACCCCAACATAGTTTGGAGAAGGCAAGATAATGAGAAAATAAGACAACAGGGAAACGTAGCATATATCATTATATTAATACTTGAAGCGAAAACTTTTTTTGTTTTTACGAACATTACGCGGACGGAGGAGTATGAAATTGGCACAGTTAATGTTTATATGGAGGAGTAGTGCAGAAAACTAATATTTTTATATAATACGCATTAGAAATAAATTAAAATACAAACATTACACACACTACCATGCGTTTGACACACACACACAGATAGTACCAGGGTTTCATGACTTGAAGATAGATAGGTGAAAGAAGTGACAGCTTGACCATGGAATATGTAAGTGGGTACTACTCATGGAATTAGTAAGTACTATATAGATTGTAAGTAGAGGGGGTCGAATTTCAACCAGTGGGCGACCACTACTTAATTTTTTTTCTATGTACGTTTACAGCGAATAGGGTTAGCCATTACAGGCTGATGATAAATGGATATTTAGAGGAGCCTGTTTATCAGCATGTTAACCAGAAATGTAATTATTATTGTGCATTATCGTGGCACTAAATGGAGGACTTTTGTGGAAATTGATCATCTTGGTATGGATGGATTATGTGATGTGGAATTGAAGAGATGTGTCGATAGTAAAGTTTTGGGCATTCATGTGGAATAAGAGTAGGTTGGAAAAGATCAACGAAATGATTTTGATAGATTATGACAAAGATGATGTAGCTAGGATGGGTGTGCATAATGACGGCTGATAGAGATGTATGGTAGAAGATGATGTAGCTAGGATGGGTGTGCATAATGACGGCTGATAGAGATGTATGGTAGAAGATTATGTAGCTAGGATGGGTGTGCATAATGACGGCTGATAGAGATGTATGGTAGAAGATGGCAAAACTTACATGCTGCACTGACTCAAAATACATTGAGATAGGTGTAGAAGAATGATGGTGATCGCTGAGCTAAATAAAGATGAAGTATGACTACCTATTCATTATTTTCAATAGATCTGTAAGACAGTACCTAGTCGTTTTTAGGGTTCCGTACCCAAAGGGTAAAACGGGAACCCTATTACTAAGGCTCCGCCGTCTGTCTGACTGTCTGTCAGTCTGTCACCAGGCTGTATCTCATGATCCGTGATAGCTAGACACTTGAAATATTCACGGAATATTTAGTTATATATTCACTTTAAAAATTAAAATAAAACAAATATTTAAGGGGGCTCCCATACAACAAACGTGATTTTTTTGCCGTTTTTATAGATAATGGTACGGAACCCTTCGTGCGCGAGTCCGACTCGCACTGGGCCGATTTTTTCATGTTGTTTTGCAACAAACTAATGAAGGTAATTGAACTGAACATACAAACATTGGATCGCGTGTTCGGAAGTGCCCCACTGAGGCATATAGTTCCGACAGAATCCATAGTTATTATCTGAGTGTTTTCCGTTAGCCAGCACGCGATATGTGCCGCTAATACGCACAATGAGACAACTGTGTCAATATTAATGGGAGATGTACAGTATATACATTTGTAAATACGAATAGTCGCCATAGTGGAGCGCTAAATTACAGTTGGATATTAACTGCCGTCATAATTATGGAGATAACATCTAAACGAGTATTGACACGAAGTCAAATTGATGTTATTTTTCTTCAATGTATTGCAAACGTATGTATTCATATTTTTAGTTACGGTATTTTTATGAAATGATAGAGCTTGCTCGCATAATTCTGTACCAAAAACAGAATTTGACCCATCTTCATCATCATCAGCCCATAGCAGTGCACTGCTGGACATAGGCCTCTCCAATTGCACGAATTTAGCCCACGTGGTATTAAAGCAGCTAGGTTATTCGTCGCTTTGCTGTTAATCTTAAAAAAGATTAAGCCATTTATTCTTTTAAAATAATTTAAATGATGTTATACAAGTGTAGCTTTGCTACTAAGCTATCCGTTTTGGTTATTGTTGACTGTTGTTCTGTAGGTACAGGAAAAATCGTACCTAGTAACTGTTTTATATATAACAATCCATAGTTAAATGTGTACATACCTATTATATCTGAACCATATTAGTCATATAGTAGGATAGGACAAACATAACTTCACACAAATTACACAAATCGAGCAACATTGACCGCAAACTTCTGTTCTCGCACAGACCTGCTTCTAGGAAAAAAAAATATACAGGTACCTACCTATATTCCTTCTCGAAACGTAATAAAAGAAAGTGTTACCTTCGTTTGGTAATTGTTTTATTTTTTGTGTAACAGGCAACTATGGCGGGCCTTTGTTCGTGGGTCCTGCTGGCTATAGCGACAGCTCACCTAGTGGGGTGTTCAGAGAGCGTCGTGGACGATGTCGTGGCCCATACTTATGAGTAAGTTCTTACTGCATGTTACAATGTTATGTTAAGACCTGTACCCCAAGTGTAAGTTTGCAAGAGAGTAAACGTAACTAGCACGTTTGCGTTAAGATTTTTATTCTCACCCTTATATTGTTAGCATTATGATCTATCGGTCAAATTTTATCGCAAACGAAATAGTTACGTTTAATCTCTTGCAAACTTACACTTCGGGTACTGAGGGCCATATCCCGTGTTTTTAAAAACGTTTGCATTCTAATCTCAGTCTGAACCTGTCAACAATACCCCAAGTGTTTAACATTAATTTTATTGTCACTGAGACGACACTGCGACTAGCGTACGTAACACTTACAGTAAGTAGCAATGGGTTTCATTTTGACAGTTCAACAACATTTATTGCGCTATTTCGTTGTTGAGCAGACAAATTCGACCTTATGAATGAAAAAAAAAAACTTATGATTTTTTTAACGCTTTTAATTGGCTGTCCGTTTGATTGGTAAATGTAATTAGACTTTTTCATTCTTGCGAATAATACGGAATTAAATATGTTGCTTATATAGTTAACATTTAAATAATTTGTTTGAATGATTGAATTAAGTAGTCCACCAATTAAAAAGATACAAGGTTATGTTCTGAAATGGTAATCCAAATTAATGTGTAATTGTTAAAGTGTAACTTAATCCGGTTACTTCAGGTGCGTATCATTTTTACAATAAACTCTGTGAGGGTGGGAACGTAACCTTGTTTGCCATATTAACAATGACATAAAAAAAATACCTTCCGCAGACCAGCATGGCGGTACAGATGCGTGCCCGACGAGGGTTGCGAGCGTACCACGCACCCGCAGCCATCCACCGTCAGCAACTCCAGCGGCCAAGTGTTTGGCAGCCTCGACGTTTGCAGAACCGTCTGCGGCAGGTTCGGAGGCCTCTGGCCACGACCCATCACCGCTGCCATCGGCATGCAGACGGTTAAGATACATCCCAACTATATCAGGTATGTAAGCTGCGCTCCCGTCGTTATTTTGCTTCTTGTCCTACAGGTATTGTGCATTTTTCCAGGATTAAATGCCTATGTAAAACTTCGGCTCATAAACTATCTCTATGCAAAAAATCACGTCGATCCATCGCTCTGTTGCTGCTTGAAAGAAGGTCAAACCAGCAAACACCCTGATAAGAAAGGAAGTTCATTGCCCACATCGTCGCTAATATCAGCAATTTTTCAGAAAACAAGCGTAGCAACTATATCTACTAAGAAAGAAAAGAAAAAAGAAAGAAAAATTGTTTATTCTGCCCAAACAAAACGCACATTTCAACAAATAAATACACATACAAAGTAGCCAAAAACCTCGTATCCAATTCACTAAACATTTTGAAAACCTTAGCCATTGGTTGCGATTGGTTGATATCAGGGCCAGGGACCAAAGACAATTTACATTGTGTTTACCTAGAGTATTGTCTATGTATTTAATCTGTTGTTTTATTGGCAAACCACTACTTACTTTTACTATGTAGATGGTATGCTTCCTAGTTTTTTGCCTTCGTTATAATCCGGAAAGTATAGTTTGCACGAGCGCACGAGCGAATTCTGAAGGACATAGCAACATTTTGAGCGGTTTTCTTTTTTAAATTATACAAAAGTCGTCTACTTTTGGGATTGACATTAAGTTAATCATACTGTCCAACCCGAAGGCCTGCGCCTATTTAATCCGACAGGTGACAATCCGACAATTTGACAATTTTCTATAATTTTCTGCTATACCGAGGTTTTAACAAACATTGGCCGCATTCCGAATTAAGACCATAATCGCTGTAATTGATTTTAGCGCGCTAAACGGTAATAGGGAACGCGTTTAAGCGCGCTAAAATCGATTACAGCGATTATGGTCCTAATTCGGAATGCACCCATTATTGTCATGTTTTGACAACTAATTATGTCGTATTGTCAGTTCTTCACTCGTTCACAAACGTAAGTTTTTTCTTCTAAAGTCCTTTGTCTAGCTGACAAAGGATTTATGTGGAAATCTTGACCTAGAGTGGTTTGAATTTATTACTGACAGGACGCACCGCGTCAACATGGTCAACAATACACGTTCTTTCTTTGAACAAAGTGAGGCCTTGTTGTAAGGTAAAAAGTTAATCGTTACCGAATAGTTTTCGCTAACAGTTCGACGCAATCGATTGTTGTTTGATTTATCAATCAATAAACAGGGAGACACAATAGGCGGTGGATATTATTATTGTGTTTAATTAGTAACCGAGTGTTGAACTCGGTTCTTTCTTGGATCGTGTCATTGATTGCTCTATGGTCATCATTGAGGTTAAATTACCGTCATGCCAATATTGATTGAGGATAGCAAAGTCCTTAAGACTTTAATGTGGGTACATTATCTACAGTCAGGGATAATAAGTTAACACACTACGCAAATGACGCGATATAGCAATTTCATACAACTGACAAATAATGACATTTTGTGATTTGAATTTACGGACAATTTTATGTTGGTCCACAATTTGGTAAACAATTCATTTCTATGACTTGACTTAGGTGTAGCTAAAAAAAATGAGGGGTCAATAAGCTCAATTGAGTTCCTCGTGATTGACCGCGTCGTTGGTCTAGTGGCCGCATGCGCTGGTTTAGCGTGGGGTCTTGGGATTGATCCCCAGGTCGGGCAAACAGCTATTAAGTTTTCCCCATAAGAATTTCTCAGTAGAAGCCCCCTCAGTAGAAGTATATGGCAAAAGGCTCGTACACAGGTAACTGGCGACAGGGTGAACACTGTACATGTACCTACACCTTCGCCTGCCAAAGTTACAATACTCTGCAACAGTGTACCTAGTAAATATACTCCTTTTACATACATTTCATGAAACACTTGACAATACTCTGGGAAACTAGACCTAGTACCTAATTAGGCGTAAAATCCAAGACAACGTGTGAAGAAATCGTGTGTTTCACGTCCTTTGAGTCGTGACTAGTTGTGTATGACGGTGTTACAACACTTACAAGTATTGCTACCAACGGCCATTGTTAGAATGTGGGTAATAGAAGTAGGGTTGAAAAAATATGTTTTTTTTTATTAGCTAAATATTTTTTTTTTATTTGAAACATCTATATCTATATGCGGCGCGCGGCGGGTCAGACCGGCTGTTGGCGTGGCGACGCCACGCGGCTAACAGCCAACATACAAACGAAAAAACTAAGAATATTTTTTTTCTTTAAAAAAAAAATTGATTGTTTTGATTTTGACTATGTCGTAATATTATTAATATTATATTATTATTACACTTGTATACTTGTAAGTATACAAGTGTTATATTTATAAATTTATTTTACTCGTAAAATAATTAATAGAGAAATACACACACAATAACATTTACAAAAAGAATGTAAAACCATATAATTTTAAGAGCATCGAGGACAACCTTTTTTTTTTTTTTTTTTGGGTGGGAAATCATCAAATAACTTCTCCCGCTCTGGGCGGAGCGGGAGGGCGTGTCAGACTTTTACTGACTAAAACCCACCCGTGTTCCTTCCGTTGCGATATCCCTTTCGGACAAACTCGCAACCCCGGCAGGCATTGGTCCTAACGGACCCCGTCAGTTTGTGCTGACATCTCTTTGAGGCGCGCGTGGAACACAACGCGCCGTCGACCCGGGCCTGGTCCTTATCGGACGGCGAGCTACCCATCGCTCACCGTCCGCAGGCCCGCGCCTACGGTGGCCGGAAATCGGCTTGCGACTCCCGACGCCCGGGGCGTCTCCTGCGGCGACTAGGGGCATGAGGGCGTGAACCTTGTCTCACCCTCACGCGTTCCGCCTCCTCCTTCGCTAGCATAACTGCTTCGCAGAAGGAGGTGACGGCCTCCCATGCACTCTCGCTCCGAACCATGGCCTGAACCAGGGCCGGACGCGAGAGATCGCCGCCGCCGATCGCCTCCGTGAGGACACGGCGGTGCTCCGCCCAAGCTGGGCAGACCTCCACCGTATGCTCCACCGTGTCCTCCGGGCGATCCACACAGTGGTGACACCCGGGCGTTTCCTCCCGCTTAATCCTAAACAGGAACCTCCCGAAACATCCATGTCCGGTGAGGACCTGCGTCAGGCGGAAGGTGAGGACGCCGTGGCGCCTCTCCAGCCACTCCTCAAAGAGGGGACTTATCGCCACAATTGTGGCGTGCCCAGCGCTGGGTTGCGACAATCGTACTCTCCATGTCGCCATGAGATCCCTCCGGAGCTCCGTCCGCTGTGCCGCAATTTCTTGCGGCAGCGGAGTTATGCCCCGGAGTTTCGCCTCTTCGCGCCACACCCAAATGTGCGCGAGGACTTTCGCCTCCAGATCCCATGGCGGCAATCCGGCAAGGAGGCTCGCCGCCTCACGGGAGACCGTGCGGTATCCCCGTACCATCCTGATGGCCATGACCCTTTGGGACGCGTTCAACCGCTGCGCTGGTCGCAGCCTCAGAGAACGCGCCCACACCGGTGCCCCGTAAAGGGCCATGGACCGCACGATCCCCGCGTAGAGCCTCCGGCAGGAGGCGTTTGGACCCCCTAGATTGGGCAGGAGCCGCTTCAAAGCAGCCCCGGCCTGCTCCAGTCTGGGAGCCAAACGTCGAAAATGCTCCACGAAGTTCCACCGGCTATCGAGGACGAGTCCCAGGTACTTCATCGTCGACTCGACGCCGATGTGAACCCCTCCCGCCGTTATCTGGGAACCCGACAGTGGCGCGTTCCGAGGACCATAAAAACACATGGCCTCGGACTTGTGCAATGCCACCTCGAGTCCCAATTGCCGGATCCTATCGACGATTGTCGCAACCCCACGTGCCGCCAGTTCGGCCGCCGCCTGATGCGAACTCCCTTGTGCCAGGACTAGCGTGTCGTCAGCGTAGCAGACTACGCTGACGCCACTAGGGAGGTCGGCGCGCAGCACCCAGTCGTACCCGATGTCCCACAGATGCGGCCCCAGGACCGATCCCTGTGGGACACCGCACGACATCTCTCGCCGGTTCCACTCTGGAACGTGATGACGTGGATGACGGCCCTGTCCGTCAAATAGGCCTCGACCACACGACAGAGGTAGGTCGGCATCCGGTGATACCGAAGTGCCTCCCTAATGCAACTCCAGGGCAAGGTATTGAAGGCATTGGCGATGTCAAGAGACACCGCCAAGACGACCCCACCCCGGGCAACAGCATCCCCCGTCGTGAGGGCTCGAACGCGCATGATGGCATCCACCGTAGAGCGCCCCTTACGGAAACCAAACTGGCTCTCCGCCAAATCCGGCCCCACCCGCACCAGCCGCCCGACAAGGCGGTCTGCAATTACTCTTTCAAAGAGCTTGCCCACCTCGTCGAGCAGCACGATGGGCCGGTAAGCGGACGGAGAGTCCGCCGGGCGCCCTGGTTTCTTTATGAGGACCAGTTTCCCCGTCTTCCAACGAAGTGGAAACTGGCCCCTCTCCAAGCATGCGCTTAGGAGCCCCCTTAGTCGAGGCCCGAGAGCCTCTAAAGCCAGAACCCAGGCTTTTCCAGGCAAGCCATCGGGTCCTGGGGCGGTATTCTTGGCATTCAGCCTACGTACCGCCACTCTCAGATCTACCTCGGTCACCTCTGGAGCATCGTCGTCGTCGGTCTGGTCCGCATCTGGCACCGCAGGAGGCGGAGCCATGGGCGGGGGAGTATGTTCCCCTCGCGAAGGGAACAGAGCGCTCACCACGTCCTCCACGAGCTGGGGCCGGAGACTCTGCGTCAGCGGGGGAGCCCATGTGCGGAGTTTATCTCGCACCCATTTGTAGGGGCGTCCCCACGGGTCTCTGTTGAGAGTCTCCAGCGTCTCCTCGCGGGCCAGTCCTCTGGCCCGCTGGATCTCTGCTCGGAGGGCAGTCTTCGCTGCTCTGTACCCCTCGTATAGCTCCGCCTGAATGGCTTCCGTATCCGGAGGGCGGACACGGAGCCTGCGGTGCCTGGAGTACCGGTGGCGCGCAGCAACGCACGCCTCGCGTAAAGCGGTCAGCTCACGCGACCACCAGTACACCTGGCGCCGGGCACGTCCGGGCTGGACCCGGGGCATTGCCACGTCACATATTTCGGACATGGCCTCCCGGAACCACTCCGCCTCGTCATTGATGTCGGCAGGCCTGTCCGGTGATGACACCCAGGCCTGCACGATCGTGGCTTCCAGGAGGAGCTCCCGGTCCAGCTGCTTCAGCGCCCACCGCGGACCACTCGGGGTCTGTCGGACCGGCGCGCCCGAGGTCTGGGCGGAGACGTCAAACCGGATGTACCGGTGATCGGAATAGGTCTCCACCCCCTCCATGACGCGCCAGTCGATGACACGCGGTGACAGAGCGGGGCTGGCGAACGAGATGTCCACCACTGATTCACCCCGCATCCGCACACACGTGGGGACAGAACCCCGGTTTAGGACGACCAGGCCTGTCTCCAGAGCCCAGTCCTCCACCATCCTGCCCCGTGTGTCCGTATACCGGGAACCCCAAGCCACGTTCTTGGCATTGAAGTCCACGAGGACGATCACTGGGAGGGGATGGTACCCGACGACGACGATTCTTAACTCCCCAAGGGAGTTGTGGAACTCGGCGAGAGTTCGGTTCGGGGAGAAGTATACTCCCACCACGACAATCTCCCCGAACCGTGCTGCCACGCAACCCCCTCCCCTCTTGACGGCCTCAAGGGGCGGGGTACCGGCGGCGGCCGACGAAATAATGGTCACTGAGCCGCTCAGGTCCTCCACCCAGTCGTCCCTGGGCGGGACAAAGTACGGCTCAGCGACCACGGCGATGTTAATCGACCACTGCGCCATGCTCTGGAGCAAGAGATCCTGAGCGGCGGCGCAGTGGTTGATGTTCGCCTGGAGGAGGCGTAATGGGGCCATTTATTGGCACTCCATTTCAGCCCCCTCCTGGGCCCCCTGTGAAGGCCCTGCCGCGGTGTTAGCGGCGGCAGCGACGACGGTGGTGGCGGCAACGGCGGCGGCAATAGTGGCGGCTGCGGCGGTGACGGCGGTGGCGGAGGGCTTGCCTCTGCCCCTGGGTTTGGGGGGGGGAGCGCAGGCCTTGCCCCCAGCCCGGTGATCGGCCGGCTTGCCAGCCGCCGCACATGCAAAACAGTGCGGCGTGGCATTACAAGAGCCAGCCTTGTGACCGGGCTGACCACAGCGGAAACAGTGATCGCTGCGGTCCACCTCCGAGGTGCAACATGCTCCCACGTGGTTACCCACCCGGCAGCGGAAGCACCTCAGATTTCTGGGTTCCAGCAGTTTAACCTGCGCGGATACCCAGCCCACCCGGAGCCTTCGGCCCTCCCCGGCTATCTTTTGGGCCGCCGACACGGGGCAGCTCACCGTAACGGTTTGCATCCCCGTGTTATCAGGACGGATGGTGCCCGCCCTCACCTGCTCGGCAGAGCACCCTCCAGTCCTAGCCACGGCGGCCACAACTTCTTCCGCCGTCACGCAGTCGTCCAGGCCCAAAATGCGCATGTCAGCGCACTTGGTAGGCCTGGACACCCGGGCCTCTTCCGCATTTAAGGACGCCCTGAGCCTTTCGGCAAGGGCGTCAGCGGTAGGGCCACTGGCCGCCCCGGGGATCTCCAGCATCCGGGCCCCCGTCGCAGTGACCTTCATTCGGAAGCCATCGGCGACGCCGATCTCCTCCAGGTTCACTGCCGCCCACGCCTTAGCGAGCACCTCACGGTAGATCACGCCCTTCTTCTCCGCTTCCGGCTGTAGTGTAATTGCTACAGCTGCGGACTTCGGGGCGCGGAGCCTAGCCGCTGTCCCGCCCTTCTTGGCCTTGGGTGGGGGTGGCACCAATTTCGCCGCCGCGGGTTTGGCCGCGGGATTTGCCGCGGGCTTAGCCGTGGGCCGGGCCGTGGCAGCCACGGCGGCGGCAAAGGTGGCTGGCTTGCTCGCCGCTAGTGGAGGGCGCAGGACAATGCCCTCCAGAACGGAAAACCGATTATGGAAGGCAGCCAGCTCCTGCCGCACCAGGGTCAGAACCCGGTCTTCCGCAGGCACGGGAAGACCCTGCCCTTGCTGCTCCACCCCCTGTCGTACCTCCTGCTGAGGGCCAGCTCCTCGGAGCCGGGCCAGGTCCGCTCGGAGTACCTCGTTCTCCTTTCGGAGAAGCTCCATAGCGGCCGTCAGGCGGCCGACCTCCGCCCGCATCTCGGACATTTCGTCCGACGTTAGGCCGGCCTGAAGGGCCCTCGCTGCCGCCATAATGGAGGCCGTGGCAGCGGGTACGACCTTGTCCTTGGAGGCTTGTATCCTCTTCAAGGCCACACCCTTGATCGCAGCTACCACGACCTGCTCAAAGCTGCTGGCGACTCGCTCCGCCTTGGAGCCGGCAGCGGCGTCCAGCTCACCACCTGAGGTGTCAGAGGGCCCCTCCATTGGGAGCCTCTCGGCTCCCTGGGCCGGCTCGGCTGGGCTAGCTCGGCTGGGCTCCTGGGTGGTGAGCCCTCTGCCCCCACCCCGTCCCTGGACCCCGCCCCGCCGGCCAATTTTCCTCCGGCCCGAGTTCAGGCCACCATCAGAGGACGACCCCTGGCCGTCCCCTGGCTTGGAGCGCTTCTTCTTCATGAACTTTGCAGCCCCCACCTCCACGAGCTCCGGGCTCTTAAAAGAGCCCTTCGCGCCAGATGCAGCGTCGGACTCCGACCCCGCATCACTCCCTTCCTCTACGGCAACCGGGCGCACAAATTGTGCTCGGGCCTTTGGCACTCTCTGTGCTTTTTGTTTCGGTGCCGTGGATGTACTGGGAATAGAACCCAGCGACTCCTCAGCACCGGAGGGTGAGCCACCCTGGCTCAATGCGTCCCCGAAGGACGGGTAAAAATCCGAGTTGGATTTTGGGCGTTCATTGTCCCCCCCAGAATACGAGGGACTGACCGAGCTCTGCTCGGTGAGGGATTCTCCTACTGCGGAGCAGCAGGTACCCTCCTGGGGTAGTGTGTTTTCATGACTCGCTTCCATTATTGTTGCTGAACACAGCTTTGCCTTTTTTATGGGGTGGGGTCCCCAGACCACTCCTTCACCTCAGTCATGTCTGATGAGCAGACACGTACTAGAGGTGAACCACTCTTCCCACTCTCCAACGATGAGGAGAGAAACGCGCGCCGTCCAGAACACCAACAACTGTTGAAGTCCTCAGACGGCGCGCCCCTCGCGGAAGTCAGATGACGTTGACTCCGCCCCATGTCTCTCTTAGTCAGGTCTCTCACTTGAGGCCTTCCGGCATGAGTGGCTCTACCGGCAAAGCCCCCAAGATCATTGAGACACGCAAGCCCCACCACGACGACAACGTGGAGACACACTCGGTGGGGATCGAGGACAACCTACAGTAGAAAGACTGTTGTATATGAGGGGGCTCAACTCTATAACTCTATAGAGTATATGTACCTAAAGTAATTAGGGAATCAAAATCACTTCCAATTTTTAAAAGGTTATTATAGCACCATGTTCTGAATAGTGTTTGAATTGTATGTTTTTACTGTATTTTAATTTTAGTTTAGAAACCCAGCGAATCCGTCACTTATCTTTATTATTATGTTTTTCCTAATTGAAGTGAATAATTGTATTCTGTTTGAGTGAAATAGCTCTGCTCTGCTCTCAAAACGGTGAAGGAGGAAACCGGCATGTCCTAGAACCAAAAAGTTTAAGACATGTGACATCTGCCAACCCGCACTGGGCCCGCGTGGTGGATTATGGCCCACTCCCTCTCACAGAGAGGAGGCCTGTGTCCCAGCGTTGGGAACATTATAGACTGATTAAGTTATATGTATGTGAGTGAAATAAATTGTCTTAAACCGTACTAGAAAAAAAATCTAGTTTTGGTCAATTTGATCATTATAAAGTTTCCACAACAATGTTCTGCCGAGATAAGAGCTGGCCATTATGTACGAAAACATGAGGTTAAAGAATGTTATAATATTTATTATCAACTATAACTACAGCAATGATGTTGATAAACAACTTTTTGTGAGTATTTTAATGGCATGTAGTGCATTATTAAATAAAAATACTTATAAGCATTAAGTACCTCCTTACTGTCGTGAACTCGTGATGGCCCAGTCTCATGCTCGAGGTTGTGGGTTCAGAGGGTCTACTCCGAAGCGCTAAACCGAAGTATCGGCCGAATGCTCAAGTCACAGTTTTGACTTTGGCTTATCTCTTCGACTGTCTTTTTTTTTCTTCTCCGTATTCAGCGATAGTTAGCTGTAGTAAAGAAACGAACGAACATTCGGCCGGTACTTCGGTTTAGCTCTTCGGAGTAGACCCCCAGATCCGGGCAAGTCTTCTCTGTACGAGAAGAGGAGGCATTTGCCCTGCTGTGGGTCAATAATAGGCTGGAATGATTCTTATTTAAATACTTAATTATTTCAAAATCAAAGTACCTATTTTATTTCACATAAGCCTATATGGGCACTTATGAAACGTCAGAAGCTCGCCGCACGGTTCCAATTGGTAGTTTCATATGGACAAGTCCCGACAAGAAATACCACAGTTACTCTTTGAATAGTAGATTTGTCATAAGGGACCAAATTAATGTATAGAGGGCGAGAGAGATTATGTGAATCCAGAGCGAAGCGAAGGATTCTATAGTAGAATCCCAAGCGTCGCGAGGGATTCTGGAGTAGAATCCTAAGCGTAGCGAGAGATTCAAAGTACGTCGCCTGAGGTTAAAGAATTTTGGTACCGTGTGGCACACTCTGCTTTTCATCCCCCTCTATGAGAAAAATAAATAAGAGATGCTTTTACAAAGTTCACAACTTTGTAAAAGCAGACTCAGGTTTAAAACAGTTTTTGTATTAAGAACTTTATCTCATACGGAATGTTCGAAATTAAAAAATTACACGATGGTTTAAACCTGGCTCTAAAGATAAAGCTTGTTTTGTAATAAAGCCGTGAAAATTCACATGAAATACCTAGTAGGAGTCAGACTTGAGAAGCGGTTTCCTTTACGTCCGTTTTCTGTTGAGTAAGTAGGTAGTTGACTAAGATTTTCTATATTAGCATGGTGTTGTCGCGTTTCTTTTGCTGAGGACTACAAAGTTCTTCCCGTAATTATTTTTAGACAAGAGACATTCAGAAATAAGCGATATCGCTGTCGCGCTCGGTAGGGATACAGAGGGCCTAGACAAATGGTCGCTTCAGAGCGATTCTATTTCTACAATCGCTATCGTTATTTCACTTTTTGACCAGTGTTATCGCAAGTTTTCGATCCGAATTCCTTCATACGACTCGAAAACTAGCGATAACGCTTGTCAAAAAGGGCCACTTGGCTACGCATCTCTATGGAAGTTATCGTTCGACGCTGTCGATTCGTTTCATGGAATCGAATGATATGATAACATTGTCTAGCTAATTTCTATTCGTTAACCTATGATCACGTGACATTTCGATAGCTTATGTCAACACCAACATTTTGTGGTTTTTCTACTAGCGTTATCGCTAATAGAATGTTACTTTGTCTAGGCCCTCAGCTCCTTTATTGCGTAATACAGTCTGAATCACAATCTAAATGATTTGAAGTATATTGCTAATCCATTGCTTCATATGTTCGAAAAATGTGTCTTTCAACAACGTTAATAACGCAATGAATGTTGTTGAACTGTCAAAATGAAACCGATTGCTACAGATAGTGTGTTACGTAATTACCCCGTAGAAGGCGAACCAGGTATCGCTACCGAACGCGACAGCGATATAATCGCTTTTATCTGAATATGCCTTTAATCACTAGTTGGGGAAGCGGACCGAAACACAAATTTTGACATAGTAAGAAGAAATCTAAAATACCTATAATTATGTCTCTCGCCTCGAAATTCAAATTTCTACGTTGCATAGATCTCGAGAGATCTCCACTTTTTCATTTAGGGGTCCGACAACCCTTTTTTTTTTCAAAAATCGTAGGTCCATGGTAACAAGCATAAAATAAGTCTTATGAGTAATGTCACATTAGGTACCTACCCAAGCTTGCGCGATTGCCCCGCATCTGCCGAGTATATTCTACAGTATAATACAAATCAAGAACTTTTACTAGTGATAAAACAGCTGTGCTAAACATTTAAGAACACATTTAAATAATAAATGGCCAACCATAAACTTTTGATATTCTATTATCCATGGATTATAGCTGTTAGCCATGCTTCGCTGGCATCATATTTTACGACACACTAACTTTTGGTATGTAGGTAGTACTGTGTCAAACCGTCACAAAAGCGTCATTATATAGCGGTATTATGTACAGTACCTACTATGTAGTAGTAACTGTTGTCTTTTACTGGATTCCTATGTTCTACCGATGGTTATGGGCATATATCTCGTTTCACACCTAATGTATTTATTTATCATGGCGAAATGAGTAAATAAATAAATAAATCCAACAATATCATAACATTATCTACTTACCAGTGATTTATAAGTAATAATATTAATTATATAACAAGTTTGCTTTTACAATAATATTACAGAAGGTTAGGGTAAAGTATTAGTATAACCACAACGATTTTATTGATCTGATCAGCAATCGGGCAAAAACAGATGTCTATAAGATTCTGTATGCAATAAAAAATAAGTATAGACCTGGAGAACGTTTAGCGGTAACTGGAAGGAAAGTGATGGCTAGTGTGGATATTCTTGGCTATCCGTTGAACCAAAAAAACTCAATCGTAGTACATTTATTTCCATTCTGATGAAGAAAAACAACTAAACGGCTGTTCGGATACATCACGTAAATTGTGAAGGAAAAGAGTCACATAATAATGAGACTGAAATCGCTATTACAATTCTTTCTTTTTCTAGACTTCCAGAATACATAATGTCTTTTTTTTTGAGAATAATGTGCGTTGTCTTACGAATTATATCGAGTTATTATAAAAAATGCTGATCGCACATTTTTCAATGTATTGAAGTCTGATAACCATTTTTGACTAACAAAAACATCATCATCATAACATCACGCCTGTAATCCCCGAAGGGTTAGGCAGAGGTGTACCTATAGTACACCCACATTTCGCCAGTTATGTTTAAGTCCCATGTAATAGGGGGCGTGTCCCGGGGGTCCCGTGTGGTGCCGGACGTAAAGAATAGCACCATCCCATTTCTTCCCGTGGGTGTCGTAAAAGGCGACTAAGGGGTTTACTAGAGAATGGGCGGCAGCGTTCTTTATGCATTTAAACACCATACTGCGATCGCCAACCCGCCTGCCAGGCGTGGTGTTTATGGCAGACACCTTCTTCGGGGGAGGCCTATGTCCAGCAGCGGACGTCTTTCGGCTTAAAAGAAGAAGAAGAATAGGGGGCGAGCCTATAATAACAAAAATATCTTACAATACAATGTTTGGGATAACAGACTTTCCGTTTCTCGGCCCAGGCCCTGCAATCTCGACATACATAGCGATCGCTTTACGACCGAATTAGGTCGCAAAGTCCTAATGGACTCCCTAGACGGTCAAAAATCCTTGACATGATTGTGATTTTTTCGTGCTTATCAAGCAATTTTGACCGTCTAAAGATCCAATTAGGACTTTGCGATCGGTCGTAAAGCGATCGCTATCTATGTCGTGATTGCAGGGGCTGGTAATCTATGACGATACTTACTTGCGCACGAGTGCGTGACACGTCGTTGTTGACACCAATCTCGTGACTATCCACAGGTGTCTCGCGTGCGTCTATCTCGCGATCTATTCCGGGCACTCTCGCGCCGGTGACACTCATGTTGCGTCACTCGGTCCGGCGTCACAACACTCTGACATATTACCTGCGACAGTTATTAGAGTATTGAGTGTAGTCTGCGGCTAAGAATAGCTGGGCCTGCTCCCGTAGTGTCGTAATCGTAAAAAGATAGTCTATCAGTTGCATGGGTATCAGCAGCCAAATATCATTTACCTAGTTATACCTACGTACCTTTGTAATCATTAAAGATTTGATTCCGTGTGATAGGCCATCTGCCTAGCCTTTTTCCAACTATGACGGGCAACAACGATTACTGACAAATGCGTGCACTGACTCTCAATCTGTGTGGTTATTTCCTGAAAAGAGAAATTATTCCAAGGATTGCCTAAATCTGGTTTTATGCCGTATTTATCGCAGTCACATCCTGCTCCTACTGGCAGCCCTAGATTTACGCCTAGGCACACAAGGCCCTGGCCTAGGGGCCCATCCAGCTTAGGGGCCCCACCCCCACCCAAAGTTCGCCGTATGGTACTATAAAAAAGCTTATAGAATCATACGGGTAGGTATATTATACGCCGCGTATGGCGACCGTTGACGTAACGTAACTATAACATAGCCTATAGACGGCCTTATTTATGATGTTTATTTAAATAATTTTTTTTTCCTGTACTAGTTAATTTTATTTACTAAATTTCCAAATTAGCTTCGGAATGGGGGGAGAGGGGGTGGGCTCAAATATCGAAGTGCCTAGGGCCCCTGGGTCTCTAAGTCCGGGCCTGCCTATTACCGGCTGCTAAGGGCTCACACGTACTTCAAAAACACCACATCGCAGCGACAAAATGTTGGTAGAGTGAATAGTGGCCGCTGAAACTTCGGTCAACCGGACTAACAACCGAACTACAGCTACTAGAGGGAAACTTTTTGCAGTGGCATTGTGGTTGAGTTATCGCTAGTAGTTGCAATGTGGTTACGTTTTGGCTAGTTTTTACAGACAGATTGACTCCAGCTGACAGTGTCGTCGCTTCAACGCAACGTTGTGGTTGCACTGTGCCTGCGACGTCGCTTATAGTATAAAGTAGGTGGTCACAATTCCTACCTCAGTTGGAACAATCACTATATTAAACTCTAATGTGTCTAGTTTTTACACAACCTACGTTTTCCTTTTTATTCAACTCGTGCATTTTATCGGATTAATAGACTATACAGTTTGTAACAATAAAGCTAGCAATTTTTCGCACTGAATAATACATCTATTCTATATATATAAAGCTATACTTGCCGCGGTTGGTCCGTGGATGGGTGACCATCGTCACATACCAAGATCCCTCCATGCTTCGGAAAACACGTTAAGCCGTTGGTCCCGGCTGTCTTTTGTTGATGTTTGACAGTTGTTACGGGTCCCGCCGAAAGTCTGTCAACCAGTCTTACCAAGGGGTATCGTGTTACCCAGTAAATGGGTTGTGGAGGTCAGATAGGCAGTCGCTCCATGTAAAATACTGGTATTCAGCTGCATCCGGTTGGACTGGAAGCCGACCCCAACATAGTTGGGCTAGGCAGATGATGACTATAATATAATAGATATATTATTATAAGGAGGTAAAGGAGTTGTTTCATTTTCGGCCATAAAGTGTACGGTAATGAAAAAAGAAGAAAAAATTCCACAAATTCAGGAAAAGTATTCTTTCCTGAATTCTCCCCTGATTACTTCGGCACAAAAAATAATAGTTTTTCAAATTATTGTCTTATTCTATTTAACATGGCGTCGTCTTACTTGCATACTGCTTTCGTCCAGAAATCATGTTACATTAAAACGTAATAATATCACGTAGAAGTTATGTATATAAATATGAAAGGCATGAATTTCTGTGCTATTAAGTTAAAATAATAAGTTAGCTATCTTAGACAACTTTTTTGGCTGATTATAAGAAAGTGATCGATAAAAAAATATACCTATTTTATTTTTGTAGATTGTAGATTTGTAGCTATTTCTGGACGAAAAATGGCTGGCTGTCGATGGCCGTAACAACATGACATACGCCATACATTTTCAGTTTTTATTTAGTGCCTAAAAAATATTAGTTATTATGAAAAAAGACATTCTTTACTGTATTCAGGGGTTCGTTTCCCAGGTTTTCTAAAGCGTACATGTTATGGCCGGAGTACTATACAAAAATGAATCGTCTCCTTTTGTGTGTAAGTTTGTATGTAGGGGTAATCTCTGGAACTGCAGTCGGATTTAAAAAAATCTTTTTGCATTTGATTGCCCAATTCTTGAGGAAAAAACCTACATCTTTTCAATAAAATAAGTGATAGACATAATTTCAATACTAGAAATAAAAATAAAATAGATCAGCCATGTTTCAGATTATCTAAAGTACATACATCTTTTATGGGGTACTGTGTTAAATGTTACAACAAAATACCTTGTGATATATTGCAATTAAATGAAAGAAAATTTAAAACTCATATTAAAAGTACACTTTGCAAACAAGCTTATTACAAATTACAGGATTATATCCAGGATAAGAACGCTTGGAAACATGCTGGTCCAGCTCCATAGGACAATCTAGAGTGTAGACAAAATCTAACTGATTGCTAGCTATTTTAATTGTATATTTGATTATTTTTATGACATTTATTTTACACTCTGTGATTACCTTAACTCACACACTGATTATTTTAGGAAAACATTTTTTTTTTTACAATGTTTGTAAATATGTGAGCACCATGTATCTATCACATAATTAATTTATCTGTCATTGCTTCATTATTAATTCATTTTACCTATTGTGGTATAGTAATTTTATTCTAGGTGCATCGTCTTCACATATAATTATATAATTGATGTACCAATACCAAATATTGTAAAACATTTTAAAAGAGTAACGGTGGAGTTTCTTGCCCATTCTTCTCCATACGAAGCTACCTTTTGGAAGGGGCGACTAGAATCAATTCTATTTTATTTGTAAATTTTGACGTTCAAAAGTGCCATCTTTGTGCCTACTTATTTGAAATAAATAATTTGACTTTGACTTTGATTTTGAAGGTAATAAGCTATTTAACATCACGCTACGACCTTTAGGAGCCGTGCTAAAAGAAAAAAAACTGAGAAAGAACGCAACGCGACGCAGTGGGTCGGGGAACAAGAAATTTCACGCGGACGAAGTCGCGGGCAAAAGCTAGTAATTAATATACCTACCTAATTATCAAAATCGCTAACGAGTTCCGTAAAAATAAATTATACGTAGAGCAACCAGAATTCAAGTTAAATTACTTGGTATTCAAATACTGTAAACGTAATTTATTCCAACATTGGCCCTGAAAACCTCTATTCTTCGGTAATACCTATAAAAATCTATAAAGCATCAATGTTACGTTACAATAGGATGTCAAGTTCTCACGTTCCTAGCCACATAATAATGTAATGACAGATATAATTATATGGAGGCAAGTTTTATGAAGGTTATAACTATGCTATATGTGATTGTGCACGTCTTAGCCTGCGTGTGATTTGTGAAAAAGTGTGTGTGTGTGTGTGTGAGGGTGTGTGACAGTTCCGACGCACAACTGGAGTTTACTCCTTGAAAGGTGTGCAAGGTAGACGTCAGCACATCAAGCTACTACAATCTGTCAAATTTCTTTAAACGATTTTCAACTTTATCGTTAAAGCATAAGGTTCAAGGTTGATTGGGAAAATTTTACAGTTTCGGGTAGCTTGACCTGCTGGCGTCTGTACGTTGTGCAGAAAAACGAAACGCTTTTGAGTTAACGGTTGCATTAATTTTCACTCCTCATTAAATTTCCATACCGGGGGCCTTATATGAAAATCGATTCTTAAGAGGGCCCTACCGGTCCGTCTATCGTCAACACGAGCATGGTCGAAAAGCTTGTTGTTTCATCCAGCGCAAGTGAGAACTACGAAAAATTGTGTGCTAAAATTTAATAAAACTTGTTCCAAGAAATACGTGTTTTTGAGTAAGTCTTACCAGTTTGTGAAATAGATGGTTGTCATTTAAAATCTCCATTATACGTGCAAGGTTTCTATGAAAAAAAAATCTTTACTTTTACAATTTATGAGTACATTATAAACGTTCAGATAAAATTTGTGCAAAAAAGCAGATTTTTGCAGGCTGCTATTGAATTTGTTTCTCATTTTTTTAATTTTTTGCTTGCATAGAAACCTAGATAGGTATAGGGCACGAGATACCTATCAGTCAAAAAATTCCAAGAAAGATGTATTAAAACGCCATAATCACGTACCCGCGCGCGTTTGTATGAAAAGTATGACGAGTTTGCCGCTCATAAGGAGTGAACTCCAAAATTGAACAGGCGAATGCAATATCCTTACTAGACGTTTTTTCAGTATAACGCTTTCATTTTTGTATATTGGGACTCATCCAAATCATTTCAATAAAGTAGGTTGTCAAGACCCGCATAACATTTACACTGTTTAAAAGTTATCAGATCGAATGTAGAGTTAGGGGCTTGGCCCCTGACTCTACAAGGCCTAACTCTACAAACCTTACATCTTGAACCAAATGTACTCTAATGGGCTTATGGTAAGAAATTAAGTCACTGGTATTTAATTTTGTGTTTTGCAATGGACCGGCCATCGTGCCCCCAGATTTTTTTATCAGGATGGCGGGATTTTTTACAGTATAATGGTTTTCGCCGCAAACTGCAGAAATAAATTGAAAATCCGTAGTCCTTCTTGGCTTCTTGATTACTTAAGTTCTTCAACCTGTGCTTTAAGATTTTTGACAACTTGAAACACAATTCACAGAAGTAGGTAGTTTCAAGATGCAAAATAATTGATGACTTTCATTTAAATAGCGTTTGAATAATTTTAGCATGAATAACGTGGCCTCAAACAATAAGTTCTACCTACAAAAAAAAAAAAACGATATCAAACGAAGCGTTCGAAACACAAATGAATTAATATCCGTCCACTATTTCACTATGTATTAATATCGTAAATAGGAAGGGCTAACCAGAATAAATCTTTTCATGCGCTGGGTGCCATCCAAGACTTTGACAGACTGCGCTCTAAATATAACCGGGGACCACTTCTAGATACTATTACCACGTATCTAAAAAACAATATAATACGCTACAGACAAAGTATTAAAGTCTTGTTGGTAAAATGTTATTTATTTATAACCTCATTTTAGTGTCCGAGATCCGGTGATTGACAAGTCAGGGTTATCAGTGTTTGGTTTTATCGTCATTTGATCATATCGGTATCGATAGTTGATAACTTGATACCGGTAATTTTTGTGAAGTTCCGCTAGTTAATTTAATTTGACCCAGTACAATAGATCACAAAGGAGGAATGCTTGTTTCAGGAAAATTACGAGCGCTGTATCATCTCTAATCTAAGAAATTGATAATTAGGTAATTGTAACAAAGTTACAAAGTAATATTACTACGAAACTAAAAATAATCTATTACACTACAGACAGAGTATAAAAAATAGTTATTTATGTTTTTCAACTGTTGTATAATAAGGGGTATTAAAACACGAGTGTGATAATAGTATTAGAGTGTTTTAATACCTAAGTATGTACAGTTGCATACAAGACTTAATCTCCACCCATGATAAGAATCCTTTAGAATACATTTTTGCAATAACAATAGCGAACAAAAATAGCGGGATACGACGTGAGTAGAGTATTTAGTTATATATTCACTTTAAGAATAATTAATAAATTAAAATAAAACAAATATTTAAGGGGGGCTCCCATACAACAAACGTGATATTTTTTTCCGTTTTTATAGATAATGGTACGGAACCCCTCGTGCGCGAGTCCGACTCGCACTTGGCCGGTTTTTTTTAATGACGGCGCTGTGGTAGTGAAACACGCGTGCATGACAATGTTTCTTTTTTTTGAAATTCATAAAGATACCACGAATTGAGGAGTGGGAAAAGGAGTTGCATAATTATTAAAAAAAAATTAGTACAACATTATAACACTCGTTTGGATGATAATTATAATGGTTACTATATATATATGACACTGGTTGTTTTAATGTGGGCAATAAGCTGTTTCAGAAACTTTTAGAGCGGATTTATAGCATGGGTGTAGACAAATGTTATTTATTTATAACCTCATTTTAGCATCCGAAATCCGGTGATTGATATGTCAGGGTTATCTGATTGTGTTTTGTTTTATCACGCTTCGGTAACTCATGTTAGTGAAATATTGCCAGTTAAAGTAATTGGGCCCTGTAGGTCATAATATAATATCAATAGGAAGGCAATTCCCTGACCACAAAAGAATATGCTTTTTTGCTCCAGGAATATGTCGAGCGCTGCATCATGTCCAATCTAAGAAATTAATAATTAATTGTAACAAACAAAGTGATATTTGCAATGTTTGCACTTGAAATATAAACACTTCACATGTTATCGCCTACGATAACATGGCTCATACTTGTTTGTGACTTTGACACCAAATTGTATCACATTGAATCGTTTGACTGGAGGCCATGATACAATAATCTACAAATAAATATAGAATGACGTATAAATAACGATCGATATGTCGTACTGACAAGTTCATGTAAGGTTGCCTACCAGAGGTCAATCGCCTTGACATGTGTTAATATTTTTCTTGCACGTAGGTACTAAGTTGGTAAGGTTTTCTTGTAACGGTTTTTACCTGTTAGGTCTTTGCTTGGATTTTACGCTAGGTGTATGGGTGAAGACGGCCATTAACTGATAATGACTAAATGAGAAAGTAACCGGGGTGCAAATTTTATGGCGGCTTGGAACATGAGGCGAGTGGCGCATTCAGAGGCGTCATAAAGTTTGACGAGTTCTATATCTTCTCATCGTTTGCATGAGGTTTTGGAGGTATATTCCGAAGCGATAATCAGAAGTATTGGCCGAATGTTCAGCTGTTTTATAACGTCCAGTTTCCTTTTTTTGACTTTGAGTCCTTAACCGACTTATCTCTTTGACCGTAGTTTTTTTTTTTCTTTCGCGATAGTTTGCCGTAGTTAGACGTAGATAAGAAACGGCCGAACATTCGGCCGATACTTTGGATTTATCTTCGGAGCATACCCCCCGAATTCAGGCAGTGTTTGGATTTCTTCTTCAACAAATTCTCAGTAGCAGCCCGGATTTTGGGTTTTTGCCCGGTTGTTGATAATATAGGCAGAAATGGGACTGAAATATAACTGGCATAAAATGTGGGTTTGCCTACTAGCTATACAGCATGTCCCGGAATTAACGCACATCCTCTTAAGGGGTCATTGTACTCATCAATATGACCAACTTATACTATGTGACCAAACCTGACATCGCGATAGCAAAAACAGCTGTTCCCTACATTTATGTTCGAATAACTCGTCAAAATGTAGGCAGACAGCAGATTTTTTTTTTAACATTTTTTTTTTACAATTTTCGGACTTTTTCCTTACCTTGCTTCTTGCCAAAGTTCATGATTCTAGGTCAACGTGAAGTACCCTATAGGTTTTGATTTATTTTATATAATAGTTATAGTAGGTATATGTATATATTACAGTATCAAAATATGTCGAATAAATCGCCATATTTTTTTTATTGCGTTGACTTAGAAGCTTGATTTTTTAGAGCTCCGAGGGACCGTTAATATACGTATTTGATATTAATTTCAACTTGATACTTCCACGCGTTCCTGAGAAAAATTCTTGACAGACTGAGAGACTAGACAGACAGACAGACACTTCCCTTTCGGAAATAAAAAGCGTGATGTTATCTCAAGCATTTGTGTTGAAGATTACTCGGCTGTCTGTCTGCGGCAGCCCTAACTCTATTGAAGCGGTTTGTCGGAGCTCGTCAGGGGTGAACAACCTATCTTAAACAGTTGAACACTAGCGGTTCCTCGACCTACGACCCGACCATCGTTTAATTGACAGTTGTGATCGCAAAATTCGCTACAAGAAAACACAACCATTTGCGCAGTTTTATTACGCGAGTAATCTAGCCCATAAACTTCATCGAAGTACGTTTGGAATATTCACATTTGTAATTAAAAATTTATAAACAGGGTTAAATTAAATTAGCTAGCGAAACTCCGCAGTCGTGATCGGTATCGATATAACACGACAAAAACAAAAAAAAAAATGATTTATTTATGCTTGAAATGAATGAATTTGAATGCTTGAAGTATACTTAAGTTGCAAAAAAATGTTTTAATCTTCACTATAAAAATAGTGTGAAGTTTACACAGAGAAAAACTGATCTTCAAGTGACTACCCTACCTGCGGTAACAGACATTAAATTATTTACTAAACAATAGACGGGACATAGCGAACAAAATCGTAATCCGATTAATTTGTCCTAGTGGGCAAATAAGTCGCTCAGTACGCCTGCAAGTCGCAATTCTCATTCATGTCCACCAAAAGAAAATTATTTTCGAAGTATATGCGTAATTGTGCAATATGGTATTGAAAATCTCGTAGTGATAAGACGACTGGACGACTAGTCGCCGCAGGAGACGCCTCGGGGCCGGGAGTCGCAGGCTGATTCCCGGCCACCGTAAGCGCGGGCTTGCGGACGGTGAGCGATGGGTAGCTCGCCGTCCGATAAGGACCAGGCCCGGGTCGACGGCGCGTTGTGTTTCACGCGCGCCTCAAAGAGATGTCTGCACCGTAAGGGATATCGGGGCCCTGGCACACAGGCATCTGAAGGAACACGGGTGGGTTTTAGTCAGCGGAGCGGGAGAAGTTATTTGATACATTTCCCAACCAAAAAAAAATAACCACAGTTTATTTTCGCTAAGACATGGATCACAAATTTTCTATGACATTACTTCTACTAGCCTCTCTGAAGTATCTATTTTAAATCTCTTTGCCAGCGGTTGAGGACCCCCACAAAAAAATCATCAAATTTATTTATTTTTTGTTGATTATGATTAGATATCAATATCCATCACGTCTGGGGAGTTTCGCTGGCTAATTTAATTTAACCCTGTATAAGTATGACTAGCTGTGCCCCGCGGTTCCACCCGCGTAAGTCTCGATCGCGTGGGAATATCGGGATAAAAAGTAGCCTATTCTTAATCCAGGGTGTCAAGTACCCTGCCAGGGTCGCGAGTTTGTCCGAAAGGGATATCTTGGGCCTGGCACACAGGCATTTTGCTTGCATGAATGCATCAAAAAGTCACGAGCAAGTGAAAATCACCTCACACTATATTATAAAGGCGAAAGTTTATGAGTGTGTGTGTTTGGTACTTCTTCACGGTCAAACGGCTAGACCAATTTTGTTTTTTTTTTTTTTTGGGTGGAAAATTATCATATAACTTCTCCCGCTATGGGCGGAGCGGGAGGGCGTGTCAGACTTTTGCTGACTAAAACCCACCCGTGTTCCTTCCGTTGCCTGTGTGCCAGGGCGACGATATCCCTTTCAGACAAAATTGCGACCCTGGCAGACCACACAGAGCCCTGGATTTTATTTACTAAAACTTAATTCTATTGTTACGAATATTATTGGTACTTTAAATTCTGCTGCTACTTCCGCTGAATTGCATTGCACAAAAATATTATACACAGTCATTAACTTCGTATGGGCGTTAATCTTTGACGTTTAAGGCACTGGGTGTGTGTTACGGAGAATCTCCTAATGGGAAAGCCCATAGATTTAATAGGTATCACTTGGCTATCTGAGGAGGAACTTACGTTTGGTAGTTACGGCGGCATGCGGCAGTCGAATACCTACAATAATAATATAAACTAAAAAACCGGCTAAGTGCGAGTCGGACTCGCGCACGAAGGGTTCCGTACCATTATCTATAAAAATGACAAAAAAATCACGTTTGTTGTATTGGAGCCCCCCTTAAATATTTGTTTTATTTTAATTTAATTATTTATTTTTAAAGTGAATATATAACTGAATATTCTGTGAATATTTCAAGCGTCTACCTGTTGCCGTTATCAATATCGAGCAAAAACGAGCAAAAAACCACGTTTGTTGTATGGGAGCCCCCTTAAATATTTATGTTATTCCGGTTTTTAGCATTTGTTGCTATAGCGGCAACAGAAATACATCATCTGTGAAAATTTCAACTGTCTAGCTATCACGGATCATGAGATACAGCCTGGTGACAGACGGACAGACAGACAGACGGCGGAGCCTTAGTAATAGGGTTCCCGTTTTACCCTTTGGGTACGGAACCCTAAAAATGGTCTGAATATCATTCAATAATCCAACACACACACCTCTGCCCTACCCTTCGGAGATTACAGCTGTTATGTTATGTTGATCCAACCCAACCCAATTCGCAGGTTCGACCTACAAAACGTGCCCGCAGAAGCTCTTTCGCTCATGGTGGAGATGACGAAGTTAGTGGGTCCCAACCTGCTAGCAGAATGCGATGGAGTGGTCACAGAGATGGTGGAGACGCCGGTCGTGGTGTACCTGTACGTGAAGACCGCAGACATTACTCTGACGTGGAGCACAGATGAGGAATACATGCTTGATGTCCAAACTAAAGGTTTGTTATGTTCTGTTTTGTATACAACGTGCCGCTACTTTAATTTAATACACGAGTAGGGCTAGTGGCCAGTAATCATAAAAAATATAATAAAAGAAAATACTTCGTACATAGAAAAATTAAAAATTTCAAACAAACTAAATAATAAAGCTCTCTCTTTCCGTCAATTCGCTCTCTTTGCACGTTATTCGTTTTAATTTCATTGATGCGATGTTATGATCCGTGACCCCGGCAAATTACCTCTGCGCTACAGTTCTTTAAGTACAGGTTGCTCCAAAGTGCTATTTTAGAAAATTGTTAATAAATCAATAAATAATATAATTTAATTAAATTAAAATATCTTCATAAAAAGAAAACGAGAAACCAGTATAGGTATTAAATTAATGTCAAGTCAAATCAAATCAAAAATGTTTATTTGTTAGAATATGGTACTATAGATGTTGCAATATTGGTTCCATCCTTCTGTCTTATGTCTATGGTTCCAGCATACCCTGCCATAGTATGGCGTACAAAGATATCTATACAAAAACAAAGCCCATATTACTAACCTATTTATAATTATGAATAATAATTAATTAGAGAATAAAATATGAATCTATAATAGTTCATTAATATCGATTGAAATTGTATTGTAGTAATAATAATAATGAAATATATAGTTTTTGCATGTCATGGATTAATCCATGACATGCAAAAACTAGGTTATTTTTATTAGATTATTATATTATTAACGATTTATCCTCTAAGTATTTGTTGTCGCCAGTAAAGCGGAACGCTGTATACCTACAGGTTCAAAAATACCCATCTCGAAGCCATCATTTACGCATTCTGTTCATCAAACTAAGTAACTTAGTGAAAAAATAATTTCTGGGACATTACTTTTATTTTTGGTGTGCAATATCACTGTTTACGGTAACGCGCAATGTAACGCTCACAAAACATTGCTGCTGCAACAGTACAGGGGCCCAAGTCTGCTTTTTTTATAAATTCAGTCATTCCAACACGATCCCATTGTCATGCCATTGTCATTTTGCTAAAAGTTCGTAATCTGGTAAACTCATAATGGTCGATCATTGGTCGGTCAATGTTCTCGTAATATAATTGTGCTATTATAATGGCATTGTCGTATTGCCATTATTATAAAACCCATTATTAGAAATGTCATTCATTTGTCATTATGTACGAGATTACCAATATATGCAATTTCTTTCAATGTAGTGTCAGTGGCCGACTATTGGAAAGTCATAATGACGCCATTATAATAGTAGATTACCAAACTTGTCAAAATCAACAATTATGAAATCAATGATCGACCATTCTGACACTATTGTAATAGCAGACTTGAGGCCCAGGAGTCGTGGGGGTATTAAAGTTAAGTTATAAAATTTCAAACTAATTTTCGTAAATAAAGTTGTAAATTTGACCTTCGATATCTCCGTAACCAGAAGGTTCCCCTACGTATGGCCCATACAAAAAAAAATATCAGAATGGCGAGAAGAACAATAAATCTGCCTAGCCTTTTCCCAACTATGTTGGGGTCGGCTTCCAGTCTAACCGGATGCAGCTGAATACCCGTATTTTACATGGAGCGACTGCCTATCTGACCTCCACAACCCAGTAACTGGGTAATACGATACCCCTTGGTAAGACTGGTTGACGGTTGTTAGACTTTCGGGCTTCTGACTACCCCTAACGACTGTCAACGATCTACGAATGACAGCCGGGACCAACGGCCTACCGTGCTTTCCAGTGCACGGAGGAGTCTCGGTATGTAAAGATGGTCATCCATCCACTGACTAACCCATACGTATCTTAACCGGATGGATCGACCCGTGCGGCTGTTATTACTTAGCCACGAGCTCCTTCTAAGAAAAAGTAAAATAAATAAATTATATAAATACATAATTTCAGGCTTCGTTGAGCTCTTTTTATACCCGTTATATCTACTTAATTAGCCTTTATTTTACCACTCTCCACAGAAGGTAGTAAAGGCCTATTTTCTACACATTTCCAATTGTAGCAAAATGCGTGCCTATCGTTGACCTACCGAAACACTAAGCATTATTTGTCCAACACAAATTTTTTTTTCTTCTTCAGAAGACCAGATATCAGTTCAAGTGCATGCAAAAACAATATATGGAGCACGGCATGCCTTAGAGACGTTCACTCAACTCGTAGCGTCAGATAGACCTGACTTCTCCGACCAGCACACTTGCAGCCTTCTACTGGTCTCCGGAGCTAAGATCCGCGACCGTCCCACCTACGAATATAGGGGTCTGCTGCTTGACTCTAGTAGACATTTCATCCCCATGGAAGACATCTTGAGAACCATTGATGGCATGGCCGCCAATAAAATGAACGTCTTCCACTGGCATGTTACCGACACGCATAGTTTTCCCCTGGAGTCCACAAGAGTACCGCAATTTACTAGGTTAGTATCTTTTCAATATTTTTTTCTATCTGTGAGAACTACATTTTGCCAGATTATTTCCTCTACCAATTTGCCTGCTTGGAGCCTCCATGGCTTACTATACGATTGGTAGATGTATTTAACTTACTTATTATTATGTACCTAGTAAATAAGCCACAGGGGAAACGCAATTACATGTCAATACGACAAATTTGAAAACTTTCAAGCATTTTTCGTTTGCAATTGAATATGTACTCCATTTGAAATAAGATTAGAAATTTAAATAAACCTTTTTTTATAGTCCGTTCAACCGATTTTCACAACTATTCCGTAGGCATAAGGATGGCATTAAAAGCAAAAATGTGGGTACAATAATACCAACTGTTTATTACAGCTGCCGTTTGTCATGCCAGCAACGGAATAGAAGTCAAAATCGGTTGAACAGACTGTAAAAAAGGATTATTTATATTTCTAATCTTATTTCAAATGTAGTATATAGATCATAACTTTTTATAATTTCGTTTAGGTACGGAGCTTACTCCGCGAAAGAGATCTATTCGGCAGAAGAAGTGAGGAAGCTGATAGTATACGCGCAAGTGCGAGGTGTGCGAGTTGTGATCGAGATCGACTCTCCCGCGCACGCGGGCAACGGCTGGCAGTGGGGACCGGTGAGTTTACTACCGTATTGTCTTGTGGTCTACAACGGTTGTCCACAACCCCACGTCTACTAGGTACTACCGTAATAATACAGTTATGTTTGAAATTCCTACAAATAACTGACCACTCTTCAATCCCTAGATATTGTAAAAGACCACGGAATTAGGTAGGTACATACATCAAGAGAGCGGTAGAGCTCTTTGTGATGAACCTTTTCTAGCCAATGTCGGTATTATGCTTCAGAAAACTTCAACCAGGGAGAAATTAAGGTGAGGTCTCTAAAACCCATTGATTGATCTTTTTCATTGATCACAACTTATGTACACATATCCTTGTATTAAATTATTATTATTATTCTAACACCGATCCTTCGACTATTTATTGGGCATGGTTCCAATCCTGAGCTACTACTAAGAATCGACTCAGTGGTCGCACCGTTAATACAACATGTTGATGAACTTTAGATGCTATTAGTCCAGGATAGAATCTCTGTACTTTGTTCTAGGTGTCGTGTGAGTTACCTTCATGCCAGTTTTCACTATCAATATACGGCATCGGCACCTAAATGAATGCCAAAATAAAAGTTGGATTTTCTACTTTCGGCTCTAAGCCGAGTGTTAAAAATCATCGTCGTGTGCTTATTTAGGTATTAATTTAGGTGTCGTCTAGTGTTAGTGAAAACGGGCATTAGCATCTTGTCTGAGCAAACTTTATCTTACTTCCTGCTATCCTATTAATGTGTTTATTTCTCAATCACTCTTTAATGGCTGAACGATTTGACATAAATTTGGCACACAGGTCAGATTATATCCTGTAAGTATTAAAATATACACCGTGGCATTTTAATCGTCTTACAACGGCAGCCCACTTCATGTATCCAATGACTAATAATCATTCATGAAAGTTTTTTTTTTTTATTAACATTTGAATAATATTAAAAAAAAAATGTTTATTATGATGCATGACGTAGTTTGAAACACCCTGTTACGAGCGCGGTACGAGCCTTGCGTTCCGAGGGCGTTCAAAAGGCTCGCACCACGCTCATAACAGGGTGTTTCAAACTACATCATGCGTCATAATGAACAATATTTAAAAAAAAAATGTTCATATTTTAATTTTTTTTTATTTACCTTCCTGAATGATTGGTAGTCATTGGATACATGAAGTGGGCTGCCATTGTAAGACGATTAAAATGCCACGGTGTATAATACTTTTTATCCGGCTACATGAAGAAGTATATCGAGGATGAAAACGGGGAGTAGTTACTTCATTATAAAATTATCAAGCGGTTTCTTCTTAAATAAACACATTTTTGTTATTTCCCTGCCGCGAATGCTTTTTCAATGATCGCAGTGCATTTTGAATGTTTTTAAAGATTTTAATGAATTGTAATTTAATTAATTAATTTTATAATGTGTTTTATGTACTTTTGTTTTTTTATTTAGTTAAAATAGTATAATAATTGTGATGTGTGTGTGTATTTGAATATTTGGTTACTAACATAATTTTTAAAGAGAAACGTATATTATCAAAAAAAATTGGGATCCAAATTTTGTTAGTATACCTACCTACTTAAAAAATATTTTGTCTGAAAAGGTGTCTGAAATAAATAAATAATAATTATCTATTATTTTATTTTCCAGGAGTATGGTCTCGGCAACCTCGCAGTATGCGTGAACCAGTGGCCGTGGCGCAATCTGTGCGTGCAGCCGCCGTGTGGCCAGCTGAACCCTGCCAACCCCGCCGTGTACCGCGTGCTGGGCGACCTCTACCGGGACATCGTGGACGCTGTGCCTGCGCCCGCGCTGCTGCATATGGGTGGAGACGAGGTGGACATTTAACTGTACAAGCATAATTTGGCGCGTGACCAAAATCTCCCCCTCTCTGTTATAGGCTCCCGCCGACGCAATTTTGGTAGAACAATTTCCATGAAATTTTTTCTACTAGAGTCGCGTCGCGTTGTCGTGTCGCGCCTGGTTGCGAGAGCTTTAATGTCATTCGAGCGCCAAAAGATCCCTGTAGCAAGTGGGTACACTAGGTACCCAGGGGGTCTACTCCGAAGCGTTAAACCGAAGTATCAGCCGAATGTTCGATCGTTTTATAACTTCCATAGTTTCCTTTTTTGACTTTGAATCCATACCCGACTTAAAGTCACATTTTTGTCTTTGGCTTATCTCTTAGACTGTCGTTTTTTTTTCTTTTTCGCCGTAGTCAGCCATAGTTAGCCGTAGTCAAGCAACGGTCGAACATTCGGGCGATACTTCGGTTTAACGCTTCGGAGTAGACCCCCAGGCGTTAATATGAAATGTGTTTTAGAGACTGTCACACATTTATAAGTGACAGAGACAAAGCTCAACTAAGCCAAAGTATTTCTAAAATTCGATGCGCTAACACATCTGTATGTGTTTACCTTCCATCTTACGTCACACTTCCCTAGTAATGTTTTTGTCATATGGATCAATTTGTTGACCCTCTACTAAACTTAGGTCCGGTTTTTAAAGTGAAAATTTCTTTAAGGCGTACTTTCCGCTCTTTCTGAACAGTGAACGAAACCATGCTCGGGTCGGTGACGCTGAAATGAATCGCGTATAGGTATTTGGCTCCAGTCATAAGTTTCCTTTTCCCTTTTTTCCTCCTTTCGTAGTCCTCTTTCTGGTGACTTCGTTGCATACGGATTTGAGGACGCAGCTTCTAAGAAAATTAGCACGCCATACCAAAAATTCGGAGACAAATACTTGTTCAAGCCGTCCCTCAAATGAATCATTGCAGGTTTTCGTCGAATGCTGGAACACAACGGAGGAGATCACAGAATACATGAAACAGCAGAACTACGACGCCAGCACAATGGAAGGTTTCATCAAGCTGTGGGCGGAGTTCCATGAGAAGTCATTAAAGGCCTGGGACGAGGCCGTCGAAGCTGCCGGCACGCCCAAACAGCCTGTCATGCTATGGTCATCTGAACTAACCCAGACGGAAAGGATCAGTCGATACCTTAACAAAGAAAGGTACCAGACATCTTTTTTTCCTCCGAACAATTTGAATTTCTCTACTGTCGTGGATCTTACTTACGACAACTACCAAACTCGAAGGATTTGTAGAGCCCATGACTTTGACTTAGTCTTCAAATTCAATCGTGAATTGTAGAAAAAACATAGCAGCACCACCTAGCAGTTTTTTTTTTTTTTCTTGATAAAATCGACCCTGTTAGCTTTTTACACACTTTTTCATTTTCCAGGTATGTTATTGAAGTATGGGAGCCTGTGAGCAGCCCACTGCTACACCAGCTCTTAAAGCTGGGTTTCAGAACTGTCTCCATCCCCAAGGACGTGTGGTATCTGGATCGTGGGTTCTGGGGCAACACCAAGTACAACAACTGGAGGAATATGTATGCACACACGCTGCCGAGAGAGGAGAACTTCTTGGGAGGCGAGGTGGCCATGTGGACAGAGTATATTGATGAACAGGGTCTAGGTATGTGGACATCAATAAAGCTTCTTAGAGGTCTTTTTTCCATAACTGTGTTCACGGTAGGGATGCAAGAAGTGCCAAAAGGTATCGATATATTATATCGTATCGATATTTAAAAAAAAATTGATATCCATTTCGATATATCGAAAAAAATATATCGATAGGTATATCGGTGAAATTTTCTAAAAAGTATAAGTATTTTATTAAATTGTTTTATTATTTTTTATTCATAGAAATTCCAAACTATAAACTTCATTTCTGGTGTAAAATATTAAACATTGATAAAAATAAGTTTAGGTACTTTTTTACGGCTCTGAATTCTAGCGATTTTAGTCAGTGGGGACAACGGTGTTGCTATTGGAAATATATCGTATTTGATACATTTTCGATACTTAATATTTTATATCGATATATCGATTGAATTTTTTCGATATATCGATACTTTTCTACAAGCCTAGTTCACGGACCTTCTCAATTGCAACCACCAGTCTGAATTTGTGCCCGGTTAATGGCAATAGGCTCGCCCCTAGTTACATGGGTCTTAAAAATAAATGACGTTGGGTGTTAATCTCTGTCTCTTCTTTCAGGGAATACAGGCATGATGGAGGGCTGTGATACTTGACATGTACTCTAATGTGTGTGTATTTCTTTCCAGACACGCGCATCTGGCCGCGCGCGGCAGCAGTAGCTGAGCGTCTATGGTCCGACCCCACGGCCAGCGTGTACGCGGCCGAGCCACGCATGCAGCGCCAGCGTGGCCGCCTCATCAAGCGAGGACTGAAAGCTGACGCCATCTCACCTGCCTGGTGCTCGCAACACGACTCCAAGTGCTTTTAAACCAATAAAACAATCATGACACGCCCTTACCATCAGCGTCTGCACACCTATAAATAAATAAATCCATTGATTTTCAGGCAACACACCGCCAGTTGCACGTTAGTCCATTAAATTTAATTCCCCATTAAAAGTAATGCTGGCTTTATCTAACGGAACGTAACATAAAGTGACAGCATTACTTTTAATGGGGAATTATTATAATGGGCTTGCGTGCAAATGGCGGTCAGGCCCATAGATAAATGCGTTAACCTAAACTTTTATTGTAAACAAAACTTGTGTTAATAAACAAAGATCGGCTCGTTACATCAACACGATCGAAGTTGACAAGAGGAAGCTTGTGTAGCTCCTTTGCGACAAACGTCGGCACGTCGCAGGATCGGACTCTTTGAACAGCGTGATTATGTCTTGCAGGCTTCTTTTAGGCCCGTCAGGCACACCATCTGTTCGCGCTTGTTCAGCACACTGAACAACAACAGCTTAAAAGCAAGCAGCAGCTTATAAGTCAATACTTACGTACAATTTTAGCTTTACCAAAGCAAGTCAATTCAATTCAAGTTCAACGTTACGCTACTAATATTGACAGTGCGTTGGTGGTAAGGTGCCAAGTAACGATCTCGGTGAAGGAGTCCCTCGAAATCATTATGCAGTGTTATTTGTGTGAAAGTCAAAAAAATGGAACCAACTAATTCCCACTATTTTACTAATATTCAAAACGAGGCTTTAAAACTGCCAGTCACAAATTAACGAGGGCTCCGAATAACTTATTTATACTTATAATAATTTATCACTATTATTAATGGAACTGTAAATTATTATAAATGTACTTATAATTATAAATTGTACATGGAGGGCGTTATGGACGAGACAAAAAAAAATAATTTAAAGAACAATAACTTATTTTGATGAAACACGTCTGCTCTTACAAAACAACATATAAATTAGTATAAAATTTATTCACAGGTACGTAAAATTTATTTCTACTTATAATTTCAGTCACTAAAAATTCCCGTGTCTATAATGCCCAAAGTGTATTTAATAATGGCCATGAAATAATTAAAAAATTACTATTTTACCGTTTAATCTGTAATGTGATTAAATAATAATTGGTGCTACGAATTTTTTTAAATGTATATTCTTTAATATAGGTATTAGACTAGTAGGGGCTGGTTTAGGTATGGACCCAGGATAACATTGGAAAAACATATCAGCTCTAATACCTAAAATACAATGTGTTCGTAATTTTCTTTACAAATCTGTTTGTAAACAATGTAACTAGCACAATTTGAAATAGCAATGCAATTTAATGCAAGTGACTAATTAGATGTAATAAGAAGCTAATAATAATAGGTTTTTGCATAATATTTTACGTAAATTTTCACAGATAAAAGATTTATTGAAGTTTTTCTTATTTTTATCGTTCCTTCAACTGGAACAAAACAAGGTATCTACATTTATGATTATTCATTTGAATGGTAAAAATAGTACATACGTAGCCCATGGGCCATGAGGCACCTGAATTTGTAATCGAAACATTTTTATATTTTTTCTGACATGGCCTTTTTCAGGACCCAATAAAGTCAGGGTTCTGACATGATGTAAATATTTCTGCTGTAAGCCGTGATAGTAATAAATGTACGCGAGAAATTCTGAAATATACCGAATTTATTGTGATATACTCGTATAATAATTTAGATTGATACTTAGTAATACTGATCTATGACAATTATTATATAATAAAATTGTTACTGTATACAGATTTGTCTTATTATTTAAAGGAAACAAACATACAAATTGTTGTAACTTTTTCACAAAGAAGGGTGCCTTTTTTTTTCGGGTAAACTACGGGGTACAGGTACAGTTGGTAGGTACAGTGGGTATAGGTACAGGTACAGGGTACTTTCTACTTAACATAAGAACATAATATAAGTACTAATTGTGATAATTTGCATCGTTGGTATAGTGGTTGCAAGCGCTACTGCTGAGAATGAGGTCTTGGGTTCGATTCCCGCGTCGGGCAAAGTGATATTGGGTTTTTAATGGGTGGAATTACTCAGTAGCAGCCCGGAGTCTGGATTTGTGCCCGGTTGATAGCAATAGACTCGCCCCCTATTACATGGGATTTAAACATAACTGGCGAAATGTGGGTGTACTACAGGTACACCTCTGCCCAACCCTTCGGGGAAACAATACGTGATGTTATGTTATGTATGATAATGTGTAGCTTTCTTTATTTTTAACAGACTTTCTTAAATAGGAGGCGGTTTCTCAATTCGCCTTTAGGTGTATGTATATTTTCTGTTTCTTGTCGGGAAGTTAAAGAACAATGGCGAGAAAATTGTTGATGGAATTATTAAGCGTCTACTTATGTCACCGTGATCGATACCGTCGAAATAATTTACTAAGTTTTATCAAACCAACCTTATGGCCTATCGAATCTCGGCAAAAAAAATCGTCATAATTGAAAAATTATACGAGAGGTTCCTATTACGTATTATAAATTGCATTAATTCCATACAAGCTAACGACTAATTATATTCGTAGGATTCAAGATATACGACAAGACATGTCAGAAATCAAACAGTTCAGGAATTCAAACTCTATACTTTTACACATTTTTCATCGGCAGACGCAAAAAACAAAATGTCAACAAAAATTTGTTTGGGAGTTCGCCATTGTTCTTTCAGTACCGTTACGTTACGTTCCCGTTGCGTTTCCTAGTTGGATACTTCCATCTAATTTAAGTGTTTATAAGGTTTTGGTCTTTCAGTAATTATTTAAAATAAATGTTTTTTTAGGATTATAAGCAGTGGGTAATAGCGTAACACACTGTCAGTAGCAAGGGGTTTCCTTTTGTTAGTTCAATAACATACATTGCGTTGTTTAAATTGTTAAGAGGAGGCTCCCTATTTTTATGTTATTTTGTATGAATATTCTGAAACAGTCACCACACATACAGCAAAATTAAAATTTAGTATATGATTTATTGGATCTTTTTCTTTTCATGTTGAAGACAGTTACGTAATTGTAATACTTTCTCTCAATAATTTTTTTATTCGAATATCATGTCTTTTTTAAGGATAATTCTAAAAAACAAACAAGAATGTTTAGCTTTTCTAAAATAAATATTCACAGCTAGAAAATATAGTTTATCAATTATTACTTTAGTTATAAACGAAATAAGAATTGAGACTTACGCTTTTTGGTTTCGTGCTCGAACACGATCAGAGAGCGCACGCGATATTCAACGTTATTACTGATGTATTAGCGTTTAGCACATAACGGAGTAGCGGGGAGCGAGGGGCTGAGCTTGCGTTCGAAATTTGATTTAGACTGCCTGCTCTTAAGCAGACAATTATTTCAAATTTAAGAAGTAAAGCTACTATAACATCAAAATTATTCACATTGGGATTGATAGTGTGTTATGCAATTATGGTGCAGGATGACGTTTCTAAAAACTAATCGTATACAGTTCAGTAACAAATATTCAGATCTAATGTACAGTTCTTGACTATAACTATCTAATACATTTAAATTGTTTTTTACAAAATACTGCAAGAAGTAGGTATCGGTGGTTGTTACGGCCCCGTCGCCGCCAGATGGCGCACGGCAGGAATTACCACCGCCATGCCAGCGTGGGCGTGCAGCCATGCCGGCGGGCCGGCCGCGCGAGCTTTGGTCTTCGCGCCGCTAGAGGCGCCAGTGGTCGTCCGATCATCGCATTGCGGACGTCGCCCCTCATTACTTTTCTTATTCATCCATGATCAACCATCAGAATTAAACAGACTCTGATTCCATAGTTATAATAGTTCCAAGTTTGTAAAGGAAAATACAACAAATTGTACCGTAATTATATTGTAATTATTAAAAAGTGAACCGAAACAGTGGTAGTTCATATAGGTACATAACCTACATCAAGTCTAGTTTACATATTGTCTACAAAAACATAGCTTATTATTAGTTACAGTAACATTGACTAGAATATAATCACAATATGAAACTTATCACCTTTCTGGCTCTAGAACTAAAATCATGAATAACATTTAACGTTAAAAAAATGTTTGAAAAGCCAAACGTCTACATAAAAACCTGAAAACTACTTTGACAAAATTAAATATTTCATACTTATTCTACATTCTTCTATGTCATAGAAACCAAGACAATTAAAAAGAATACGTTTGTTTATTGATTTAACCATGTATCACACATATACACACCTTAATATATAAACTTACAAGAAGAAAGGAATAGAAAAGTACGTACAAAGGTGATGCTTATTTCTATAGAAATCTCTTCCAGCATACCTGCGATAGGAAAGTAGATAGAGAGATTTAGACCTAGACACTTTGTGGAAGAGAATAGAAGAGAAAATAGAATAAATAAAATCAAAAACAATTCACTTAATAAAATAAGACAAATATTATGAGAATATAGTAACATACATAGGTACATACTTCTAAAATAAATATCACTAGAAAATATTGTAATAATGATAATGAATTTCTGTTCAATTAGATTGAGACATTATTTCTAACTCTATCATTACCATTCTTTGTTCCTAAACTGAGATCATTCGGCATCATGTCATGAAGCACTGTATCACTTCTGAAGATGCTGGTTGCGATCCTGCTGGCCAGTCTCTCTGATTCTCGGATATCATCGTCTTTGGAATGCGATGTCAGATCTATCTCTGTGTCAGTATCACTGTCAGTGGTCTCCTTGTCGCGTCTCTGTGGCCGATACGCAAGGTTCTGTGGCTCTTCCATATCTTGAACAGAAGTACTGCAAGGACAAGGGTTAGGTTTCGACATCACTCTCAAGTCTGTTGGCACTATTTCTGATTCCATTTGCTGGCTCATCATTAAAGGTGGGAATGAGAACGACTGCATCATCCTGCCATCATCATTGTACCCCATTGGAGGTAGTTCGTGAACATTAGGATTGCCAGTCGTTATTGGTTCCATGTTTGTGTTGTGGAGGTAAGGGTCTTGGCGAGGAGACTTTAGTTCGCGATTCTCCATGACACCTGGAGGCTCCGGGGAATCTTTTTCGTTGGGTGACTCTGGTGCTTCTGGTGAAGAATCCGGTTTGCCGTGACCTGAAAATAAACAATAAATTCTAGATAAATTAAATTCAGAAAGAACCTCGCAAACCGCAGTGGTCACCAACAAATAAATGATTTAATATGCATACGCTGCGCCAGTGTGCCTCCAACATACAAATATTTAAAAAAATAACCCGACTGCAACTAAAGTCTCGTTTGTTCAAAACAAACTCACTTTTCAAGCAGGCCGATGCAGTTAGCTACCCACTGCATCGGACTAATAACTGCAATAAAATTGTAATTCAATTTCAGGTTTGATGCCACCAACTGCATTAAACTTTGGATTGAACTTTTTAATTGCAGTCGGGTTTTTGATTTATTCAAATTTTTTTTCAACCTTTTTGGGTATTATATTTTTACATTTGTCTCCTCAAGCCCTTTATGTGTTGATACCCCACATGGTCATAAGTAGTACTAACTATTTTTGTCGACATTACATTGACGTCTAAAATCTATATAAATATGCTAATAATAAAGTTTGTTCGTTTGTTTGTTCGCTAATCTCTAGAACTAACAGTCGCATTTAAAAAAAACTTATTGCATTTAATAGCCCAATTTTTGAGGAAGCTTATAGGCTATACAATATTAGTTTTAGTATATGCGAAACACGAAACACGTGTCTACTATTTTTATGTAAAGAATCTATGTACACAATTTTAAAACTGTATCATGAAAAATCACAAAGATATAACGTTGTTATGTTACCGGGTTGTCCGTACAAAAACATGCTAACGGCGCCCCCGCGCCTCCAGGGTCGTCTTGCGCTCATTGATAATAATTTGGCAGTAGGTACTCTAACCGTAAGGCGATTGTGTTGTATGTAATTAAATGGTGATAACATTTTCCATCACACTTAAATATTTTTGGGACAAAACATGGTGTAAAAATTATTGAAATCGATTCAGTTCGTTATTCTGAACAAACTATATTCAGGTTTCGCATATACTAAAAATAATGTTATATATGTATATTAACATCACGCTATGACCCTTGGAAACCGAGCAAACAGAAAAAAGTCAGAAAGTGCGCTAAGCGAAAAAGAAGTAATGGGGGGCACAGGTATAGAACATTTTCACGCGGACGAATTCGCGGGCAGAAGCTAGTGATTTTATAAAAAAAAAACAAAACCTATGTGCTTATAAACCATCGCGCGACCTAGACAAGTCGATAGACATCTCATGTATTTAAATCCATCCAGCTGTTAGGATGCTTCGAGGGCATACAGAACCCCACATACAAAGATACATACCTAGATGCCTACATAGGTACGCGTGAAAAACATAACCCTCGCTATAAACATAGTCGCGCAGTCGGGTAAAAACTAAAAGTTCTGTAGCTTTGTCCTCGAAAGTGTTTAAAATTGCGACGTCCTGAAGGTCCTGAACAATCCGTGAACCAGCGTGATTAGCAGTGATCGGAATAGGTAGAGGTAATATGCCTAAAGTTCAAAGAACAGAGACAAAAAAGTGGAGACCTTACGACAAAAAAGAATATTCGGATTTGTTTCTAGTTTCGGGACATTTTTTTCAAATTCATTATCTCGAAAACGGTGCGTCCTAGGCAAAAAAACTACAGAAATTGAACCCCCCTTACCTCCATGCAAGCAGCATGCTAACATGAATTTAAGTTAAAAAAAAAATGAGCCCTCACGGGAAGACTGGTAACCGTAGATGTGAAACATCGCACTACACACTACTACATATAGACTGTAAAAGTGTTTAGTGGCCGATCGCCACGGGGCAGGCGTCGCCCCGCCAGCAATTGATTTTACGTGCGCGTTTGATGTTTCTCATCAAAAATCCAACATGAATTTATGGAAAAAATATTTTGTCGTAAGTAATAAAAAAAATATTTTGTCGTAAGGCGTCTCCACTTTGTCTCTGTTCTTTTTCGAACTTTAGGTATTTTAGCTCACCTTTTTCCGATCAATGGTGATTAGTAACCGAGAAGGAGACGTGTACGTTACCCCAGCAGGAAAGTGTCTCCTAGAGTTATATGAGTGGAACATTTAATTGGTGCCTTAGCTGCCCCAACATAAAAAATGTGTGCCCGCTGTCGTTTTGGAAAAAAACGGAAAAAACGATTCCTGCTGGGGTAACGTTTTTCTAGCAGGAAAATTCTAAACGAATGATCGGAGAGTGAAAAATTGTGCATGGCCACATAGCTTATATGTGTGCCAAAATGTGCCCCTAAAAATAAAATCTGTGCCCCTTCAGGTTTTCGAGATATTGCATTTCCCGCTGGAGTAACGTTTTGCAGAATCGTATATCTCTAAACCATTGCATGTGCTCCTGTAGAATAAACATACACGAGTAGCTCTTAATGTGTGCCCCTTAGTGCCCCAATTAGATTTAAGAAAATATTTGTTGTTTTCAAGTTATCGCGGTTTTATGTAAACCCGAAAAAACATCGCAGCGCCTAAATGAGATAAGGTATAAGTTCGCTGAAAATTATATTCGGTCCTTCTTGACGCTAATAATAACCATACAATGTTTCAAAACTGTTCATGCATGCGTTTTTGAATAATCTTGCTAAAAGTCAAAACGATGGTGTCATAACTTTGACGGCAAAATACAAGGAACCGGCTCAATCCCAGATGTGTAGGTGTAAACCAAAATCTTGTGCCTTTAGTCAAAAATATATGGTGAAAATATTCAGCTTGGAATGTTTCGCATTAAGTAAATATTAACAAAAAACCAAAATATGTAAACAACGGCTGGTTATCCGACCAAATTCGAATGACTACTAAAAAGCGATGGATTCATACATATCGATGACCTTCTTTATTGGACGTATTATACCTGAGCTGTTGTCCTTACAGTCACGTTCAAAAGTTTTGGGGGCTAATTAAAAATATATATTAAATGCGCCTTGTGACCTTATATTAAATGAAACAGCTTGTTGATGTGGAAATTATTATTTTTATTCCCTTAATTTTTCTTTCGTTCACACATAAATTACTGGATGTATTTTAATTAAATTTAGAATGGAGAAGATAGCTTACCTTGAAATAGCACTTAGGCTACTATTTATAATGTACTTAATCATGTGTAAAGTCACAGAAACAGCTAGTGAAATATAATCCAATAACAACATTATTTTGTTACTTACTAGCTGCGCCCCGCGGTTTCACCCGTGTAAGTCTCGATCCCGTAAGAATATTGGGATAAAAAGTAGCCTATGTCTTATTCCAGGGTGTCAGCTACCTCCATACCAAATTTTATCAAAATTGGCCCAGCCGTTTGAGCGTGAAGAAGTAACAAACATACACACACACACTCACAAACTTTCGCCTTTATAATATTAGTGTGATTACTTTTCTGCTTCAGTGTACTCAGGCACGGTGAACCGGTTAGTGAGTAAAGTAAAGAAGGTCATCGATATGTATGAATCCATCGCTTTTTAGTAGTCATTCGAATTTGGTCGGATAACCAGCCGTTGTTTACATATCGATGCTTCCGGCAACAAATGCCGTAAACGCCATTTTGGCGAAAATGAGTTAAGAATGCAGCCCTACTTAATTTTTGGCGCTGCGTCGATCTAAAAATGTGAAAAAAATATTCGCCTAAAAAAAATACTTTTACACCCAAAATTTTTACTAGTATAATCAAGATTTTTTAGAAAAGAGGGTATGTATAACTCATATTGCTTAGAACCGAATAACCGACAGCTGTTTGTACGTTGTATTATACGACCTGCAGGTCGTATAATACAACGTACAAACAGCTGTCGGTCGTAAAAACATGAATACATAATTAATTGTAATTACCTACACCCCTTCATCATTCAATCATTTTTAAAACGTAAGCTCTGCTGAGAAACAATTGTCGTAATGTCACTTGGTCTTGGAGAATTGGTTTGAAAATTGAATTATGTAGGTCGTACTCCTAATTTTGTTAATATTTTCATACTAAAAAAACCTGATTTTCTGATAGGAGATAATTAATCAGAAATTTCATCTTCCTTGTCAGTCTCATAATGTCATTGATACTCTTCCTGAGACTGACGAGGAAGATGAAATTTCTGATTAATTATCTTCTATCAGAAAATCAGGTCTTCAAATTTCTGGTTAATAATCTTCTATCCAATGACAGAAGATTATTAATCAGAAATTTGAAGACCTGATTTTCTATAACTCGTCGTCGTATTATGTTTTGCATCTACTTTTTTATTATCTTGTCGATAACACTTTCCCATTTTCACCAACGACACTAAAAGTTAGGTAGACCATAGTACAGAAGCTTTCCGAACAAACAAGATCTAGAAAGATGAACTACCTAAATTTTTAAGGGCGTTGGTGAAAATGGGCATTGTTTATTAAAATTATTAGAGCAGTAAGCTTGGTAGAATGTTTACTTATATTTTTTTGTAATTCATTATCAATACGTTTTAAAAAAATGTCGTGATTATAAAATCTTCTTGAAATCAATGAAACAAAATGATTACTTAACATTTTGAATTATGTCTGGCTGGTTAGGTACGCCGTTGGAGGTAGAACACTATAGGCATCTTGTAACAAACGCTTGATTAAATTATACGGGACGATGTATAGGCATCGTCCCGTATAATTTAATCAAGCGTTTGTTATACTTACTTAAGTGTATTTTTATACCTTTAGGACCTGCCAGGTCCTAAAGGTATAAAAATTTCGAGCCGCGACACAAACAATGATGATGAATGATGATTGATGTACAAGATCCTCTAATGGAAATTTAAGTGATTGGTTTAGACATTTTTTTACTTTGAATTTGTATTAGTGCCTTGCTTAACCATTATTTTGATTAAACGATGACGGTCAATGAATAAAAAACCTTTTTTAATTATGTAAATTTGTGTTTTATTTTATTGTTTTTATTACAAGTAATGAAAACTCAACTTACAGTCTTAAATTCATTGATTTGCTTCAGATATTTCCGTGTTTGTTACATACCATCGCATCAGATCGTGGTGTTTACACTCATTTTTATTTCAGTATATGGTTTTTAAAACCAAACCCAGAACTATTGTATTTAAAAACTGGTGCATACTTCTAACTTCCGTTAGACAAATCGCTCTCCATTGATTTGTTATTGGTCGTAAATACTAACTTCTTGAATTTTCTGGGGTGTATGTCCAAGCTAACTTTTAAAATAAGGCTTTGACATAAATAGCAATAATATATTATGAAACAACATCGTATTTTACGTATTTCTTGTATAGAACACAATTATTTGATTTGGTAATCAACGAAAAACAAAAAATAATTTCGTTTTTGGCTTATATCTTTTTAACTTTAAAGGTTTACAACCTTTAAAGTGCTATTTTGGTGTTTACGACCTTTGTTGTCGGAAGCATCGATATTTTGGTTTTTTGTTAATATTTACTTAATGCGAAACATTCCAAGCTGAATATTTTCACCATATATTTTTGACTAAAGGCACAAGATTTTGGTTTACACCTACACATCTGGGATTGAGCCGGTTCTTTGTATTTTGCCGTCAAAGTTATGACACCATCGTTTTGACTTTTAGCAAGATTATTCAAAAACGCATGCATGAACAGTTTTGAAACTTTGTATGGTTAGTATTAGCGTCAAGAAGGACCGAATACAATTTTCAGCGAACTTATACCTTCTCTCATTTAGGCGCTGCGATGTTTTTTCGGGTTTACATAAAACCGCGATAACTTGAAAACTACAAATATTTTCTTAAATCTAATTGGGGCACTAAGGGGCACACATTAAGAGCTACTCGTGTATGTTTATTCTACAGGAGCACATGCAATGGTTTAGAGATATACGATTCTGCAAAACGTTACTCCAGCAGGAAATGCAATATCTCGAAAACCTGAAGGGGCACAGATTTTATTTTTGGGGGCACATTTTGGCACACATATAAGCTATGTGGCCATGCACAATTTTTCACTCTCCGATCATTCGTTTAGAATTTTCCTGCTAGAAAAACGTTACCCCAGCAGGAATCGTTTTTTCCGTTTTTTTCCAAAACGACAGCGGGCACACATTTTTTATGTTGGGGCAGCTAAGGCACCAATTAAATGTTCCACTCATATAACTCTAGGAGACACTTTCCTGCTGGGGTAACGTACACGAAGGAGACGACCATCAAAATTCCAAAAATATAAAATCCACCCGATCTATTAGATACAAGTAAGGTAGGCATACAAACTGGAGCGGCGTCTAATGACGTTGTACAAATAGCTGATGCTATCAGTATTACTATACTGGGTCAAATTAAATTTACTAGCGAAACTCCGCAGACGTTATGGGTACATAACAAAACAGAAAATAAATTAATTAAAGATTTTTTCTTGTAGGATCATGGACCGTAGTTTCTTTAGCCACTTGAAATATCAGTTGGTTTTGTGTAAACTTCACACACGTGATGGGTATCGATATTTAAACATGATAAAACAAAAGAAACAGATTTTCTCAACTTCAAGTAACAAACCTACCAGCGGTCGTTGATCCCCAAAAAAAAATCCATCGAGTCTTTTTAATTTTAATTTAATCGTATTTAGATATCAATACCCATCACGGATGCAAAGTTTCGCTAGCTAATTTAATTTTACCCTGTACATTGCTACGTCCTGGGATGTCGACGTTCATATACACTATGCTTCAATTTATACATAATATACACACAGAATCGGCGCATGCGCAACCCCCGCGACACGCACAGGTCGCTGGTCGACTGATGTATAGTGACGTTGTGCGCTGACAAAGTACAGCCCGATTCAAACTTAATGGCGGCTCGGAACATGAGGCGAGTGGCTGCGCAGTAAAGAATTTATGTGTCAGCGGGGGTGAGGGGTGGGGTACTGCGCAGCGAGTGGCTAACTTCCGAGCCGCCATTAAGTTTGAATCGAACTATAATTAGCATAAAGACGGAATGCCAACAAATATAGCAAAACATAATCAGTGCGGTGTAGCACTACAATTTTGAGAGTTGGATATGTTGTTGCACAATAATCCAACTTCTAAATATTAGTATGGCCAGACACCATGACGTCGTCAATAAATCGAGATTTTGATGGATCACGTCCATCAAAAACTCGATTTATTATGTGCCACATTTGAATTATCTACCAATAAGTGACGTACACATACGTTGTTCGCATGAACGTGTTAACCTCCATGTACACGGTGCATGGTTCTGGAACGTTCAAGAGCAATAATCGCATGCCATAAAGCACGTTCAATTATTCTCAAGAGTTGCATGCAAGTGTTTACACGCGCACGATTTTCATAAAATGGTATGCAATAATTGAATGCAAGTTTTGCCATTCAATAATTGCATGCGACTTCTGTTTACACCAAGGCAATTATTGCAGGGCGATTATTGCTAGCAAGTTTTGCCTCGTCTAAACACAGAGTTGCACGTCGTACGTTCTGCTTACACCTCTATCAGTTTTGAACGGCAACTAACTTGCCCGTATTGTGCAACAATATTACGTGTTGTTTAGACGGTACTAGTCAATTGTTGCTTCTATGGTATGCCACAGGCAATACACTTGTACCATGTAAATGGGGCTTTAAAATCATTATCTAATTAAATATACTTATATGAAATAATTCACAATTATTTCATACATAATATGTAAATTGATGGATAAAATGGCGGCAGGTCACGGGAACAATCTGCGACTCCCGCATTCCCTTTAAACTTAAAGGGAAGATATATAGAACAATAGTTAGACCTGGGGCCCAAGTCTGCTATTTTTATAAATTCAGTCATTCCAACACGATCCTATTGTCATGCCATTGTTATTTTGCTAAAAGTTCGTAATCTGGTAAATTTAAAATGGTCGATCATTGGTCGGTCAATGTTCTCGTAATATAATTGTGTTATTATAATGGCTTTCTCGTATTGCCATTATTATAAAACCCATTAGTAGAAATGTCATTCATTTGTCATTATGTACGAGATTACCAATATATGCAATTTCTTTCAATGTAGTGTCAGCGGCCGACCATTGGAAAGTCATAATGACGCCATTATAATAGTAGATTACCAAACTTGTCAAAATCAACAATTATGAAATCAATGATCGACCATTCTGACACTATTGTAATAGCAGACTTGAGGCCCTGCTGTCTTGTATGGAGCAGAATGTTGGGTCACAAAAGGGATCAATGAAAGGCAATTGCATGTAGCTGAGATGAGAATGCTAAGAGGTATGTGTGGTGTGACACGAGTGGATAGAATAAGGAATGAGTTCATAAGAGGAAGTCTGAAATTGGCACCGGTGGCTGAAAAGTTGTGCGGAAATCGGTTGTCATGATATGGGCATGTGATGCGGAGGAATGAGGAAAATGTCGTGAGGAAAGTTATGAGTAGGGATGTGGATGACTATAAAAGTAGGGGAAGACCAAATAAACTATGGATGGACTAGATGAAAGATGATATGGCTAGAAAGGGAGTGACTACTGAGATGACGACTAATAGAGAAGAATGGAAGAAATTACATGTTGCGCCGACCCCAAATAAATTGGGATGAGGGTAGGAGAATGATAATATAGAATGATGATGTATATTGTATTCCTTACAATGGAAGCAATCTTGGCGTTTGTGTTCATAGTTGTATGTTGGTGATCCGTTTTAGAAAACCTTGTTTAACTTCTAAAGAAAAAAGTCACTCTTACGACTAAGCGATCATTGACTGTTCTGTTATTAAACGTCTCTTCTCACCTAACATCGGTACCCGCGGGAAGCCAAGTCGGAGGCACCTCAACTTAAGAGGAAGATTTACAATGTTGAGACCTGCTGTCTTGTATGGATCAGAATATTGGGCAACAAAAGGAATGAATGAAAGGCAATTGCATTCAGCTGAGCTGAGAATCCTAAGAGGGATGTGTGGTGTTGTTACCTAATCGAATGGATAGAATAAGAAATGAGTATATATGAGGAGCTAACTAACAAATTAATGTTTTATAATAGTCAAGTTAACGTTTTACATTTTTAGTTAATCTTTTAAGATTGGTCGTATACGCGTAAATATAAACATTTATAAAACCCGAAAAAGGCCCAAATTATACAACAATTCTATCGGTTAGTAGTTACGTAGAAGTCAGCCAATGACCGCTGAACATTATATACAAGTTAAATAAAAGTTAAAGACTGACTTTACGGCCCGATACTGGTTGTGATGAGACCCATAAGTAACCGTTTATGTCACATAGCAGTTATAATGTGGTTGGCAAACAACTGAAATGTTGAACTATTGTCAAAAACGACTCAACGGCAACCGTTTTGATTCGCATGTTAAATATTGTGCTTGTATGAAAGAATGACAGAAAAAAGTAAATCAAGTTAATTTTCATGATAACAAAATATCTATTCTGGGCCTATATTTTTTAAATTAATGTGATATATAGTAGTAGTTGTGTTAATCTTTCTGGGAACTTTAGTTTTATGACAATATGTACATGTATTTTTGGGAAGTTTTCCTCCCCTATTTCTTTGTAATTCAATAGTTTATGTTAATTATTAAAAAATGTTCTCATAATAAAGCTCCAACCATCTTGTCTAAGTTATATGGCGACCTCTATAATACAATAATATAACAAAAAGGTCGTGTAGACTTTTCCTTGACACCATGACGCCCGGCCATATTAATTCGACTTTAGGGTTCCCTAATCATTACTTACTTTTTAGAATTTTGTAGCCGAAAGGTGGCAAGCGGAACCCTATTACTAAGCCTCCGCTGTCCGTCCGTCCATCCGTCGTCCGTCTGTCAGCAAGCTGTATCTCATAAACCGTAATAGGTAGACCATTTTAACAGATTGTGTATTTCTGTTGCTGCTATAAAAAAAATTAAATAAAGGTAATAATTAAAGGCGGTCCCCATACAAGAAACGTTTTTATATCGGCGTTTTTTGCTCGATCTTAATAAGGTACGGAATCCTCCATGTGCCTGCCCGACTCGCACTTGGCCAGTTTTATTAATTACAAAATAAGTTTCATTAAAGTGTGCGTTTGACCTTTAAATGATTTAATAGTCTACTTTAGTTATGTAACCGTTGAAATTAAACATATTAGTCGCATACACGTCTTAGTTAGTCTTCCATATGACCAAAATAGCTTTGTTATATAAAGGTCATGCACAAACGTTTAAGCGGCGTTTGAATGGTATAAAGGTTATGTTAAGATTCTGCACATGACGACGGTTGTCTTATAAAAAACCTTTTATTTAACCGAAACGTTTATATGACTAATATATTGTCCAATAAACGTCATGGCTGGCACTGGTATCCGACGTCGTATAAGTTAGTTCTGAAAACGCTAACTCAACATGTTCACTGACACCATTGTGCAACGTCGTATAAGTTAGTCCTGAAAACGTTTACTAAACATATGCACTGCCACCATTTTACGACGTCGTATAAGTTAGTCCTGAAAACGTTTAATCAACTATATAATAAGATATTACAGTCAGGCGACTAAACAGTTGTAAGATGAACCTCTATATAACATAATAGTTGGCTACATACCACTATATAACTGTTACATAACATGAAGTCTTATAAGACTGGAACTATCCGACGTTTTTGCTAGTTGGGGAGGTACCGTGTGGTGCCGGACGTAAAGAACAGCCCCATCGTATTTCTTCCCGTGGGTGTCGTAAAAGGCGACTAAAGGACTTACTAGAGAATGGACTGCAGCGTTCTCTATGCATTTGATTACCAGACTGCGATCGCCGCGAAGCGTGGCGATTATGGCAACCCCACAATGTTGGAGGAGGGCAATGTCCAGCAGAGGACGTCTTTCGGCTGAAATTCTGATGATATAAGAGGAAGTTTGGAATGGCACCGGGGACTGAAAATTTGTATGGAAATCGGTTGTATGGACATCTGATGCGGAGGAATGAGGAAATAAAGAAAATGGTGTGAGGAAAGTTTTGAGTATGAATGTGGGTGGCTAATTGACTTTATGTGTAGGGGAAGACCAAAGAAACGACGGATGGACTGTGTGAAAGATGATATGGCTAGAAAGGGGGTTACTACCGAGATGAGGACTAATAGACAGGTATGGAAGAAAGAGACTAGTTGCGCCGACCCCAAATAAATTGGGATAGTGGCAAGAGAATGATGATGACTTCTCACCTGACATCGGCATCGGCGGGGAGCCCAGTCCGAGGCACCTCATCCGCCAGGCATCCTGCAGGAGTTGCAGCCGCGCCTGCTTGCGCCACTTTGCACGACGGTTTTGGAACCACACCTGAAAATTGCAGGTGGTTAAACTTTTGGTGTAGATGAGCATGAAAGCGAGAAAGAAAATGCTTTCTTTTTCTTTTTTATAATGCTTAAAATTATAACATTGACATCCTTATATATTCTTGAAACCGTCATGTTTGTCAGGAACAATCCTAAATTATTTCCGCGCAGAGCAGATCAATTTCCCAGGAACAGGTGTGACCAAACCCAATGTGGACTTCACTTATGCGCAAAAGTGTTTTTTATATGGCTCCAATTGTCTACAATAAGTTGGCTATTAGTTGGAAGGAGCTTAACAATGTACACTTGAATAGAAAACTTAAGACTTATTTAGTAAATTAAGCATACTACAACATTAACGAATTCCTAGAGGAAAGATATGTATTTTGATTAGGTTAGTATTAATAATTTATTTTTGTTTTGATGTTCTGTTTGAATTTTTTGGTATTTTAAATTTATTAAAATATTATTCTTTATTCTTTCATTACTTTATTGTTATTTTAAGAGAACGTTGTATTTGTTGACATTTGCACGTCACATCATGTGGCAATCATGTCTGTACTTGTTATTGTTACCATGTTGCATGCATGTCTTTAATTGTATGTATGACACATGTTTATGCAAATAAATAATATCTATCTTGGCACACTGGAAGGTGCCTACACGATATGAACACAGAACAATGAGAAGGAAAACTTAATATTCTGAAAAATTAAATAGGTCCAGTTCAGCAAAAAAACCAGACAACTAGTACCTGACGTTAGTTTTCAACGTTAAAGTTGTGTTTAAGTTTATTAAGTTTAAGATATATAAATGTCGTTTTTTACCTGCAAGTACTTACCTATGTTACATTAAATTTAGATGGTTTATTTTCTTCGACCATAGTTTAGCAGATAGCTACATCGGTACAAATAAGTAAGTCAATCAATCTGCCTAGCCCTTTCCCAACTATTTTGGGGTCAGCTTCCAGTTGAATACCTTTTACACGAAGCGACTGCCTATCTGCCCTCCACACGATACTCCTTGGTGAGACTGGTTGTCAGATTTTCGGGCTTCTGACCCGTAACGACTGTCAAAGATCCACGAATGACAGCCAGGACGAACGTCTTTACGTGCTTTCCGAGGCACGGAGGAGTTTCGGTATGTAAAGATGGTCACCCATCCACGGATCTACCCCGGCAAGCGTAGCTTAACCTGATGGATCGATCCGTGCGGCTGTTATTAATATACTTAGCCACGAGCTCCTCATATACATAGGTACATAAGTACAGCTATGCAACTGTCTGCGTAGTGTAGGTTTAAATGTTAGACAAATCATTCATTCGCGAGTAGGTTTCTCTATTTTCCAGGAGGAAAGACGCCAAGTGTCTTCAACACACGGGCTACTGCCCAGCCGTATAGGTGAAATTGATTTGCACCTATTTATATTTCCTGGGGGTCTACTCCGAACATAAATTCGAAGTATCGGCCGAATGTTCGGCCGTTTCTTGACTACGGCTGACTACGGCGAAACAAAAAAAAAAAAAATAACATGTCCGACACAATGAAGGGTTCCGTAGTTTGGATGAATTTATCCCTAAAACAGACTTAACATTGTAGTTGAAAAACATCTTCTGCCATACATCGATATACGCCACAGTCAATTTTCTAACTGAAAATTTAAGTTTGTAATCACATTATTTTTTATGTGATAAAACTACAAATTAACAACTTTCGGACTTTTTCCTTTACTTGTGCTGTGAGAACTTGCTTCTGCCCAAATTTCATGATTCTACGTCAACGGGAAGTACCCTATAGGTTTTGATTCATGTGCGAAATACTCGCATTTTTTTTTATGTGATAAAACTACAAATTTGCAATTTTAGGACTTTTCCTTTACTTGTGCTATAAGACCTTGCTTCTTGCCAAATTTCATGATTCTAGGTCAACGGGAAGTACCCTATAGGTTTTAATTTATTTGCGAGTATCGAAATATGTCGCAATAATGTCGCTTATATCGCCTTTCTTATTGCGTTGACTTGGAAGCTTGATTTTTTTAGAGCTTCAAGAGACCATAGACTTACGTATTTGACATTAATTTCAACTTGATACCTCCACGCGTTCCTGAGAAATTGGTCTTGACTGACTGACAGACAGACAGACAGACAGACGGACAACGAAGTAATCCTATACGGGTTCCGTTTTTTCCTTTTGAGGTACGGAACCCTAAAAACGACAGTCAATGAGTTATCTCTTTGACTGTCGTTTTTGATTTTTGTGTTTTTTTGCCAAAGTCAAAAATGTGACTTGAAGTCGGGTAAGGACTCAAAGTCCAAAAAGGAAACTGTGGAAGTTATAAAAAAGGCCGAACATTCAGCCGATACTTCGGATTATCGCTTCGGAGTAGACCCCCAGACTTGCTATGAATGGTAGATATTGATCGTAAAAATATTCACGCAAACATCGTCTGAATTTAGTGGAAATTGGTAAGTAGCAAAGACATTAAATTATTTACTTAACAATAGACGGGACATAGCGAACAAAATCGTAATCCGATACATTTGTCCTAGTGGGCAAAAGTCGCTCAGTCTAGTGTGGTACACCTGCATGTCAAGTCGCATTCGTGTCCACAAAAGAAAAATATTTTCTAAGAAAATATGCCGCCGAGTTGCGCATTACGATATTGCAAATCTCGTTATGGTAAAACGACTGGACCTAACTTGAAGAAAAAGAGAGAAATGGCATCACAGTTTTTAGGGTCCCGTATTCAACGAGGAACCCTTATAGTTTCGTCATGTCCGTCTGTCCCCAAGTTAGCTCAGAGACTCTTAGTACCTACTAGAAAGCTGTAATTTGTCATGGGTGTATATGTATATTAATCACGCCGACAAAGTACTAAAATAAAATAAACAAAAAACAAAAATTTGGGATATCGTTGGATCGGTCGTTCAAAAATATTGCGGGTCTATGAATACCATTTTTCGATTCAGGGATCCATTTGCGTAATATTAAGCTTTAAAGTGCTATTTTTTGTTAGAGTTATGTATGCCAGCTAAATGCCCCCCCCTGCCAGCTAAATGGTTGTTTCTGGATATCTGAAAGCATTCATGGCAGTAGTATATATGTTACGACTAATACCCGAAGTGCGGCTACACCTAGTTTTAGCCGGTTAGAATTATAGGTTTTTTTAATTTACCAACAATAGAGGGGATCTGGCGCTCGGCGGCCGCTGCAGCGGCACGCTCGCTTCGCTTGTTAATGGTTACTGTTCTAGCCTAACCTAACCCAAATGATTTTACCCGAAAACAATCGGCTCGTACTAGGTTTAACCAAGAGTAAGTGGCTACACCTAGTTCTAACCGGCTAAAACTAGGTGTAGCCGCACTTCGGGTATTAGCCGTAACATATATAACAAAATTAAAAGGAAAACTATCACAGCTAAGTAGGCTTTACAAGTTAACGAGTAATAGTCAACCAACTTAAATTTGCGGTTAGAGAATTGACCGTGACGTTTATCGGTGTATGGGAGTTTTTCAACTACAATGTTAAGTTTGTTTTTGGGATAAATTCATCCATACTACGAAACCCTTCATTGTGCGTGGTCCGAGAAGTACTTGGCCGGTTTTTTCTTTGCATAGCCTCTATTTTAAATCTCTTTGGTAGGTAGGAAGGGTAGGATAGGTACGTAGGGTAGGGTATAGATACTTAGTGTACGCGTGCGAAGCCGGGCCGGGTAAAGCTAGTATACACATAAATATGATTCCGTTATTGTTTTGCTTATTATGTAATTTATTGAAATTAAAAGTGATGTGCGTAAAAATCACAACAAAATTACTGCGACCATGTCGCACCGCAACGCGACGCAATGAATGGAGCATTGTTCAGGAAAAATAAACCTATTTCTTACTAGCTTTTAACAGCGGCTTCACCCGCGTGCATGTCGAAAAATATCCAACGGGAACGTACTAACGGGGTTAAAATTACCCTATCTGTTAAATCAGGTTATAAACTACCTGTGCCAAATTTCAGCCAAATTCGTTCAGCCGTTTTTGGAACAAACCGACAATAATTATTATATGTATGGATATTGACCAGTCTGTCCGTCAATCTGACTACATCTAAGAGAATACACCAAAATAAACTCAGTCAAAGCATTCCCGACAGTATCTAGTATTTCCATAGTTTACTTTTTTTTAAAGGAACTTTCCTTCCTAATAATTTCCGAATAATAAACAAAAAAAAACAATATCGGTTCATCCGTTCAGGAGCTATGATGCCACAGACAGACACACAGATACACACTACAAACTTATAACACCCCTCTTTTTCGTCGGGGGTTAATAAACATTTTACCGTAGGTAGGTAAAATGTCTAGGTATACAAATCAAAGAAATTTAAGATGTCTTTGATACAAATAAATATACCTAATTGAAGTGTATTTTTAATGTCAAAATAACAGCTTTTTACTAAATGCATATGAAAGTCTATACGGTACATGAAATACCTACAACAATTTTTAATTTTGTTTGTCTGTCTGTATAAAATATTGTGTAACATCATTAGATAAATTAGGAAAAAAAACAGAATGCACTTGAACACGTTCAAAGTTTTCTTTATTAAAGTTTGAACAATACAAGGCGAACCCCAGCCGGTTCGTACTTTTATCAATTTTGATTTAAAAACTTTTTCATCCCCTCATTTAAGGGTTGTAATCGGTCACTGCGTCTGTAGTTGGAGAAAAATATAAAAAATTAATTAAGTATTTCATTTTTTTTTTGCCCTTATAATTTTATTAAGCGATGTTTTTATGATTGGCATAATAAGCCTATAATTTTCTCACTGCTGGGACACAGGCCTCCTCTCTTCGAGAGGGAGTGAATAATCCACCATGTGGGACAATCATATGTCTTCGAATTTTTGGTTCTAGGACATGCCGGTTTCCTCAGATTTCCTTCACCGTTTTGAGAGCAGTGGTGATGAAATTATTTACAGAAAGTAAAGCGCCTGTCTGGATTCGAACCCACCGCCTACACACAAAACTGTAACGTAGTACTTGTACGTTATTGTTATACATGTTACTTTTTATTTTGATTATTGGATATTTATGTTTATTTTTAGCCGTTGGTCCCGGCTGTCATTCGTGGATCTTTGACAGTCGTTACGGGTCGTCAGAAGCCCGAAAGTCTGACAACCAGTCTTACCAAGGGGTATCGTATTAGTCGTATTACCCAGTAACTATAGGTAGTGGAGGTCAGATAGGCAGTCGCTCCATGTAAAATACTGGTATTCAGCTACATCCGGTTAGACTGGAAGCTGACCCCAACATAGTTCAGAAAACGCTAGGCTGATGATGATTTATGTTTGTCGCATTTATGAACAATCACGGCACGGTTGGCGCAGTGGTTAAGCGATTGACTGCTGCGCTGCGTGTCGCGGGTTCGATTCCCGCACGGAACAAGTATTTATATGACCTACAAGTAGTTGTTCCGGGTCTGGCTGTTTGTGTATGTGAGTTTAATGTTTGTAAACGCACCCACGATACAGGAGAAATTCCTAGTATGGGGCAACGTTTTTTTTTAAAAAAAAAAATAAGATAAAAAAAATAAAATAAGAATCGTGTTGAATGTTCGTTTTACTTGGTTCAAAACCGCGCGTTGGCACCTTGCACCTATAACGGAATTCCGTTTTTTTTTTTAATTATATGTTAAAGGACCAGGTGGTTTAAAGTGAATGTGGTGGTAGAAGACAGTGGCTTTTGTGAATTTGATTTTTTTATTTTTTTTTCAACACTAGAACACAGTAGAATCTAGAACACTCTTGAATTGAGTGTTTTAGTGTCGCTAATTCAGGAGATATATCGATTTCTTTAATAGATCTAACTTATCAATGTTTATTATTACTTTTTTTTATCATTCAACATGCAGTGTATCTTATTTATTTATAACAATTGGTCCTTAATTAAAATATACAAGCTAACTCTAAAATATTATGTATAATATGTACAAGTAGGTATATAATAAAATAATTAAAAAGTGGAAGTGCTCATTGGGCATCAAAAAATTCGTCCGCATCGCTGTCAATGGGAAAAGTGCCCAAAAGGCTGGCAGCATTGCCACGTTGGATGGCAATACTGATTCTTTGGGCTAAAAATAGGCCAGCCCTCTGGTCCAGAGAAGAGTCGACCAACCGCTTGGCGATGTCCTGAAATACTTGATGAGCACTCGGACCCCAAGGCCCTAGTGTTTCAACCCCAAACGGCTCAAACATATAGCTCCCAATAAGGTTGTTATATTTGCGCCGTTTGAGGTTTTCTGCTCCTGCAGCTGCCGCCCCAGCACAACCCGCCGTGCCAGGAAAACTTATTAAAACTTATAACCTATTATTACTTAAAATAAAACTTAAAACAGTAAGTATATAATGTTACATATCAATCAGCATCCCTACCGTTAACATACGCCTCACAATAACAGCTAAGTTGAAAGGACTTTTACATACAAATGTTTTTATCAGTCATTAAAAAGCGTCAAATAGTCGATGGCAAATTTCGGAATTATCAGCAGAGTAGACTTAGCATAAGTCTATTAATGTTAATAATTAAGTAGCTCATGAAAAACAAAAATATAAGGCTGGTTTATTCTTTTCAACAACTATTGTTACAATTGTATGAAACTATGTTAACACTTTGACAGGATTTGTTAAAGAACCAAGGTTCTTTGATGAAAATGGTTCATTTGAAACTTGCCTTCATGACTATAACACTACCAAACAAGCCGCAATACCTGGAAATAACCAGCTCAGGGGCAGAGGGGATGACATGCTAAAAGGAGGTCCCTCCATTAGATGATGCAGGCTGAATATAAACGAGTCAACAAAAACAAACTACAAAACGAAATAAAACCTACTTGAACTCTAGCCTCCGACAGACTGATCCTCAGGGCCACCTCCTCTCTCAGGAACACGTCAGGGTAATGTGTCTTCTGGAACAGCGACTCCAGCTCACTGAGCTGCTGCGGAGTGAAGGTCGTGCGGTTCCGCCGCTGCCGGCGACGCCCGAACATGTACTCCGTGAGGAGGTCCCCAGGTAAAGGAGATAGATAAGGACCCGCCATTGCGACCTCTCTGCTCAAAATACTAAGTCTTTGGCCTTAAGTGACGATTCTTCTTCGTCGAAATTATTCTTTGATAGTAAATTGGTAAGTCGCGCTGGTGATTTTTCTTTGAATCATATATTAGCAGATAGTTTGTAAACATTATTTATTTAGGAGTTAACAGTACTGACCATTGTTCTTCCAAAACAAGCGCTGGCTTTTTTTCTTTCAACACGGCATTTTCTTAATTTTTTTAATAGGTCAATATTTAGTCGAAAATTAATTAGTTTCTTACTGCTAATGTTTTTAATTTTTTATTCATTGTATTTTAGTATATTACTATTGTTTGAGATTAAATAATTCACACTACCGTAAAGTTAGTGTAACTTTTCGTCTGCGACAACCACACTGAACTCTGCGTTACTCAAAGAAGTATCATCCGGGATGATCCGAACAGTACTGTTTGATTCCGCGAAAATCTTCTCATGAAAACCACCCTGACTCCACCCCCTCAGTACCGAAAGCTCGCTCGCGATTGGTGTATTGACACAGGGGTTGAAAATCCCAGCCAATGAGAGGGCGCAATGGGGGTTGTATTTAATAGGTGTAGATTAAGTTATAGCATATCTGCAAATATAAATGGTGTATAACTGCTGTCGACTTTGGTGTGGAGCTGTTAATGAAATATTTAATACGGTGAACGGCGGCTTTTTAAAGTACTGATTAGTTGGCTGATTAATATTGCGGGTAGAAAGTTTATCCAATAAAAAAACTATGCATCTAAAGTATATTATGAGGTTAGGATATATATAATACTAGCTGCGCCCCGCGGTTTCATCCGCGTAAGTCTCGATCCCGTGGGTATATCGGGATAAAAACCTAGTAGCCTATGTCTTAATCCAGGGTGTCAGCTACCTCCATACAAAATTTTATCAAAATTGGTCCAGCCGTTTGAGCGTGAAGAAGTAACAAACATACACACACACACATTCACAATCTTTCGCCTATATAATATTAGTGTGATATAGGATTTAATCAATATGTAGAATAAAGAGCTAAATTGATAATACAGCTGTTGTGAAATCAACTCTTTGGACAATTTTATGGAATTATTATATACACAGAAGTCATAGAACTCAGCTAAGCGGCAAGCGCTGCAAAATTACAAAAGCACATCCAATTTCTCTTTTGGATACATTTAAGACACAAGTACACTTAAATAATTATTGGTAACATAATAATGTCGGTATTTTATTTTGCGTTAAAGTTAAGTTCAGACAAACTAAATACGATAACTTAAAAAATAAAGTACCTACTTATAGTTTAAGTGTCTTCTAATGTTAATTATAAAATCACCAAAGTATAAACGATATTTTTTAAGAGATTACTAAGAAGAATTTTATTACTACTACAAAAACGACAAACATTATTACACTTTCGTTATTATATTGAATTTTGAAGTAGGAAAAATCGTAACTTTAGATGCGTTTAAAATATGAAACCCACCCACCCCCATGACCTATACATATTGATGGTCCTTATTTTTTTTTAATGTAACTAATACTTTAATAAATAATGCCTGATTAGTGTCGGAGTTGCTAAGAGCGGCTGCTAAACTGATAAGCTGACCAGCATCCTAATTGCGTAAAACAGTTTGAATCACAATCTGAATGATTTTGAAGTATATTGCTAATCCATTCATTGCTTCATATGTTCGAAGAATTTGTCTCCTCAACAACGTAAATAACGCAATCAATGTTGTTGAACTGTCAAAATAAAACCCCACTACTGATACTCATCAGCCCAGCCTTTTTCCAACTATGTTGGGGTCGACTTCCAGTCTAACCGGATGCAGCTGAATACCAGTATTTTACAGGAAGCGACTGCCTATCTGACCTCCACAAACCAGTAACTGGGTAACACGATACCCCTTGGCAAGACTGGTTGTCAGACTTTCGGGCTTCTGACGACCCGTAACAACTGTCAAAGATCTACAATTGACAGCCGGGACCAACGGCTTAACGTGGACCCATTGCTACTGGTAGTGTCTTTCGCAATTACTTCGCAGATTGAAGAACATGCATCGAAGAAAACACTTCAAAAATTAACCTACATGGTCGTCATATGATCTGGCCTCAATGTGAATGATTACAATGTAATTGTATGGACATTAAGAGACCTCTGAGTTTAGTTCGGTCTTTCTTTTCAGTGTAGTCAACTAGGAAACACCGACCTCATATAGCTTTGATCAAAAAATGTAAGTGTAAAAATGTTATTTATAACCAATTTACAAAATAAATATCAGTAATCATCATTTATGTTTAGTTAACTATAACCAAATCAAGGAAACCGTCCATCACACACTATTGTCTACATATATCTTTTTTACTTGCCAGTTACAGAAAACAACTACGGTTGCAAGCGCAAAATGACACTGCGTTGAAAGGATCTAAGTGGCTATGGGTCTACGTGGCTACGGATTTACTAGACAGTAGGTCTACATGGCTACAAGTCTACATACGTATGGATCTACGTGGCTACGGGTATACTAGTCTAAAACCGGTCTATGGGCCTGCATAGCTACGAGCTTACATGACTACGGGTCTACGTGGCTACGGGTATAAGTACCTGCGGCCATACGTGTCTGCAGGCCGACGTGGCTAAGGCTGTACGTGGCTATGGGTCTACGGGCTACAGCTACGAGACTATAACACCTGTAGACATACGAGTATCTGGCAGTAGTAGTAATGGGATTCACGTAAGATCGAATCTTATGGTTTTAACTTCAAGCAATACATTTAGGTATACGATTTTTTTTTTATGGTATCACTCACAGAGACCCAGTGACACAGTGTGATTACAGTTTCTGAAGTTGGTGTCTGTGGGTAGGTTTCTTATTTTGTGTGTACAACTCCTGAATGTAGTCATGTAGGGGAAATTCAAATGTAAATTCAACTTGTACAATTACATTAAAATTTACACTGAATTTTTCTGAAGTGTCTATTTTGACGGGTACCGTGAATACTTTTTTGGGTATGTGCATTATAACTCTTAGTATTATGAGTGCTTACTTTCTAAACACTTTGCAAACATAAGTAATGGAGGTACAGATGTTGTCTTTTATTCTCCTACATTCGTAAGTTGTTTGTGTAGCTAAATTAAGTCTGCTAAGTGGGTTGTAGATAGCGGAAGCAGCGATTACGAGGAGTAAATGAACGGTCCCGCCCGTCGTACCCGCTACAGACAGGGCTGTCTCAAACTTATTAACAACACAATATCATTTACTCAATTCTTTATTCTTTATTACATTCCATATTCGTAACAACCGTGAACTAATTATTGTGAACTGAGGAACGGAAATTGGATACCTAATCTTTTAGATTCTTATACAATAAGTTCTTGTGTAAAAATTGTTGTTGGATGTTATTCTTTTGGCAAAAATAAAGATTATGTTATGTTATATGTATTACATAGATGGTATAACAAAGTAAAAGATTAAAAAACAACGCTTAAATGCGGTAAACATAACGCAAAGAAATAAAAACACAAACACGAAAGAACAAGTTGAGGGAAAATATGCGTCACATTCACGCAAAACGGCCCGGGCATCGCATCATATTGAACCTGTCGGACACAGCAAAATTGGGAGAGAGGAAGAGGGATATGTAGCAATTTAAGTAATTCAATATTATTATAAATTATTATGTGTTTAATTGCGTAAGTATTAAAAACCGGCCAGGAGGAGTAGGACTAGCACACGAAGGGTTCCGTACCATTATCTATAAAAATGGCCAAAAAAATCACGTTTGTTGTATGGGAAAATACCCTTAAATAATTGTTTTATTTTAATTTAATTATTTAATTTTAAAGTGAATATATAACTAAATATTCTGTGAATATTTCAAGCGTCTAACTGTTGCCGTTATCAATATCGAGCAAAAACGAGCAAAAAAAATCACGTTTGTTGTATGGGAGCCCCCTTAAATATTTATGTTATTCTGTTTTTTAGTAGTTGTTGTTATAGCGGCAACAGAAATACATCATCTGTGAAAATTTCAACTGTCTAACTATCATGGATCATGAGATACAGCCTGGTGACAGACGGGCAGAGAGACACACAGACGGCAGAGCCTTAGTAATAGGGTTCCCGTTTTACCCTTTGGGTACGGAACCCTAAAAACTATACTAATACACAACTATTTACATTAAAGTACAAAATTAAATAACTAACTGCATACATTTAAACAAAAAGGACAACTAGGAGGGAAAGTACCTACTTACTCTTCCACATTGCCGTCATCTGGAAACGTGCCCAAAAGGCTGCATTGCCACGTTAAATGGTAATGCTAATTCTTTTGCCGAATATTTAGCGTTGGTATGTATACCTACATATTTCGTTTTTAATTAAATGAGTGCATTGTGAGTGTTACCACGAGTGCGGATTTCTGAAGAAAGTACGTCGGACGATTTGTTGACCGGTTACTCAATTTCAGTATTAGCTATTATCGACCGACACGAGACGAGAAAATGATGTACTACCATCTTGTTGATATCAACAAGTTGGTTGGTTGGTTGGCTACTTATATAAAGTAGTACAAGACAACAAGACAGCCAACCAACCAACCAACTTGTTGATATCCACAAGAGTGAAAATGTATCCAATGTAGGTTTTGTTAAATCAAACTCGTTAAATTTCTCAGTAAATTATTGTTAATCTATAAATAAATATAAAATAAGTGACAAACACAAACTTATGTAGCAAAAGTAACCGACTTCCAAAAATAAACACTACAAATACGAAAAATAACTTTAGTTTCGGCAGTTGGTGTTTTTGGTTTTGAAGAGCTTGTGGCTCAGTAATAACATCCGCACGGGTAGATCGCTCAGGTTAAGCTACCCTTGTCGCGGTTGATTCGTAGATGGGTGACCATCTTTACATACCAAGACCACTCCGTGCCTTAGTAGGCACGTTAAGCCCAGCGGCTTAACGTGCTTTTTAAGGCAAACAACGCGGGACCAACCTCCCGTTTGTTATTTGTAGATCTTTGACAGTTTTTACGGTTCGTCAGAATCCCGAAAGTCTGACAACCAGTCTTACCAAGGGTATTGTGTTACCCAGTAACTGGGTTGTGGAGGTTAGATAGGCAATCGCTCCATGTAAAATACTGGTATTCAGCTGCATCCAGTTAGACTGGAAGCCGACCCCAACATAATTGGGAAAAGGTAGGCAGATGATGATGTCTTTGGTTTTGCAGTTTCGTTATTTGCCAGTAACTTCCAAAATTAATAAACTGTTAAGTCGAAAAGAAAAATAACCTAGGAAGTCAGTTGTTATATTTTTGTAAAAAGTTTATAGTTTCCACTCGTTTGTTGTGGGGCCTACCCCACACAAAGTTGTTTATTTATATTATATATATAATTATTTATATATAAAATAATTATTTATATATATAAATAATTATTTTATATATAAATAATTATATTATTATTATTACCAACTTGCTATGTAAATATCAGTGACAGGAAGTTATTATTACACCAAGTAAAAATACGTATTATTGAAGCTAACTCAGAAACTGCCGACGTAAAATTAATAAAATTTATATGGGACCACCTTGCAAGTTTCCTCTTCCAAATGAAAAATGAATTTTCAAAATCGGTCAACAATTGACGAAAATGTCGATGAACACATATAAATGTACAGACGAATTGAGAACCTCCACCTTTTTTAAGAAGTCTGTTACAAAAAAAAAAAAAACGAAAAGCGTGCTATACTTGCTGAAGGAATGGTGATTTCAAATTTATATTTATTTAAAATCCAAGTTTCCTCACGATGTTTTCCTTCACTGATAAAAGCGATATCTGAGATAAGGAAACTAAATTTTTAAGACTATATTTAAATCTAATCACCATCTTAGCCAGCCCTGTACACAAGGCGGGCGGGTGGCGTGGCCGCCCGCCGCAACGGCGCTAAACGAGTTTCCGCAAACATTTTAATGAATAACACCTCCCGCGCCCTCACACCCCCTCTACCCTCACTTCACCCCCTCATTTCAACCCCCCTCTCATCCCCGTAGAGCCTGCAATGCGCTAATTAAACATTCGAGCCATATTGTCTCCCTTACCACGTTGTGGGGTATTTCGTACTCAGGAATGCACAATGCCTGAAAGATACGTGTTTATAATTATTTTTTAATTATGTTCGTTTTTGATATACAAAGGAGTTGTGTGATTTGTGTCAGCTAAGTTTGTAAACGAACTGAAGATGAAACAATATGTTATGAGTTCATTCAAACTTTACAAAGTTTGATTTAACTCGCCATATATACCAGCAATCACTGGACTGATTTTCAGTCAGACCTTTAGTACAGTATATTACCTATGTTGTTAAGATTTTAAGTTAACATTCAAATTAAAAACGTTTAAATATTCTTGTACACAATCTTTTAAATAAGTTCATAACTTTTTAATTTCACTAAAGAGTGTAAAGTGCTATATTTCAGACATCAAACAATAACTTACAGAGTGACTATGAAATTATTATATTAACTAACTGCGCCCCGCGGTTTCACCCGCGTACGTCTCGATCCCGTGCGAATATCGGGACAAAAAGTAGCCTATATGTTAATCCAGGGTGTCAGCTACCTCCATACAAAATTTTATCAAAATTGGTCTAGCCGTTTGAGCGTGAAGAAATAACGAACACACACACACTCACAAACTTTCGCCTATGTAATATTAGTGTGATGATGATTCTTCAGTAACAAGTTCCCTGAATTTAAAAATAGTCTTTAAAACATTCATACTTACATCCCGCTGTCATATCAAGCAATCATCTTAATTAGTCGAATGAAAAAAGCTTAAAAAAGAGCACGGGGCGGTCCGACGGCTCAATTAGTTAATTAATCTTTTTTTCCGCGTTAAAATAGCATTTATAAACGAGGAGCAAACCGGTGGGAACGACTCCCTTCTCTCGTGACGTAGGGCTGCTGACTATGTAAGGACACTTCTGCTCAATTAGATGGTATATTATTATAAAAATTAAAAGTGCTATAGATCGCTAACCCATAGAGAGACGAAATCAGAACAACCAAACTATTATAAAACTGTTAAGTTAAAATAGTTCAGAAAATTGCATTGCCATGGAATCTAATTAATTAAGCAAATGCTTAATAAGGCCAAACCGTGTAGTATTTAAGTATTCTTTAGTTGCAGATCTGAACGAAGTCAACAGGCGGCTTTTAGGGTAAACTACCTACAAGAAATCAAGGCGGATTATGAACAGCAATTAATTTTTTGCTTTTCCGAAAGTAAAGTACCTATTTATTAAATTTATTTGTGCGTATCAAACGGATACCAAATTATCGGAGTTTCTTTAAATTCTTGAGTCTTTATCCAACACAGCTCTACATGTCGAACTCAGGATTTCAGATTCAGATCAGGCCTAATCTGGCAAGTATAATTGTCCGTGTTTTGTTTGATTAATGCTCAAACAAATGAAATGAAATGAAATCGTTAATTCTGTAAATAGGATACTTATCGGAATCACTTTTACACGTCAAATTAAAAAATAAGCTAGATGTAGTCGACCTTTCCTATCTGACTACCCCTGAGAAGAAATGGCGAAATAAACTCAGGGGTCAAAGCCTCTTTTAAAGTCCAGACATAATCTTGGTCAGCTCATGTGAGGACCATGTAGATCCGTGTCTAAAATGGTCTTTTGAGGAAAGAACCATACAAATTTGAGTCGACCTGTACAATCAGTGCATTTGTCAGTAATCGTGCAGCTCGACTCAAGACTTAAGGAGCTCAACGACTCGAGTTTTAAACTACGAAGGTACAAAATTGACTAACAGAAAGTTGTCGACAATGTTGCTTCCAAAGTCCTCCTCCTTGCATTACACATGCTGGTCCAGCTCCATAGGACAATCTAGAGTCTAGACAAAATCAAAGTGGTTGCTGTTTTAATTGTATAATTTATTATTTTTATGACATTTATTTTACATTCTGTGATTACCTTAACTCACACACTGACCTATTAGGTACTTTATTTTTACAATTTTTGTAAAACCATGTATCTATCACATAATTAATTTATCTGTCATTGCTTAAAATTTTGACATTCAAAAGTGCCTTTTACGTGCATAATTGAAATAAATAATTTGACATTTAACTTTTTTTTAACACCGATTCCCCATTGGGAATCGCGACCACGTGATGGATTTAAAAAGTTCTTCTAAATTATGTTCCTCAACCTGCTCAGTTTTACAGCATGCACGGCTTACGGTTGCAAAGTCATACAGAGATCAGACATCTAAACAAAACCTTATACTTGACATAACTTGCCAGCCCTACCGTAACGCTAACAGCGTTTACTTATTTGCAGGCAGCAGCGGGACAATACAAACGTCCGCGCAACGTGCACACTGGTCTAATTAATACGCTTTCAAGCCAGCCTTGATTAACTAGATAGGTAATTAGATGACGGCTGTGGTGGCTGCAATACCGGTGGATCGTGCATGTGTTTGTGGCATTGTTTATATGTTTGTTTATATGCCTGCGTGTCTGTAGGACCGATTGTTCGTCTGCTAATGTATGATACGTGATGGTTGGTCTCTGTTGTGTTATGTAGTATGTTTGTAGAGTAACTATGTGATTGGTCATTACGAAGCAAATCCTATTTTGAGTGTCTGTTTCTGAAGAATTGTCGATTTCCACCCCACGGGTCGAATTAATCTCTAAGATTCAACCAGCCCTGCTGACTGCAAATTACCTACTTATGTGACTTAAATCGAAGAAGGTGGGCATTCCGTAATCAACCTGCATTAGTTGACTATCTTCGGCTAAATATATAGCAAAAAAAAAATCTCTCAATCATTTCAGCCGAAAGACGTCCAATGCTGGATATGGGCCTCCCCCAAGCACCGCCACTTCGACAGTGATTGTCATTGTCGCCATAATCGCCACGCTTAGCAGGCGGGTTGGCTGTTGCCTGCTAAGCATGGCGCCACCAACACCAACACCATACTGGGTTTCCCAGTATGGTGTTAAAATGCATAGAGAACGCTGCTGCCCATTCTCTAGTAAGTAGGTAAGTAGTAATCTAAAACATATCTCCTTGTAATATTAGAATTTTGATATTATATCATTACGGGGTAACTTCGCATGTAACTAGACTTGTACTCATGTACCTACTGCATGTACCTCTACATCTAACTTATACATAAAAAAATCTAAAACAAACATCGTTCTTCAAAGACAATAGCCAGAAAGGGTGCGAGCACAGAACACAGAGTATGTACGAGTATGTCACAAAAACATTCATTAATCAAAATATGTTAGGTATCCCATTGCTTACAAGCGATATCAAAAGAGAGGAGAGTCGCTTCCGTCTTTGTCCGCGCTCATCCGTTTTGTCTTAACACCCCTTTTAACTTTCATACACTCACATGCCTCCTTCCTCGCCCTTGGGCTGGTTACAGGCAGGCGGATAATATTAATTGTGAATTTTAGAAGTTTCTAGTGGACTCACATAGCGAGATTAATAAACATAACATAACATCACGCCTGTAATCCCCGAAGGGTTAGGCAGAGGTGCACCTAATAGTACACCCACATTTCGCCAGTTATGTTTAAGTCCCATGTAATAGGGGGCGAGCCTATTGCCATCAACCGGGCACAAATCCAGACTCCGGGCTGCTACTGAGAAATTCCTGATGGAAAATCCCAATATCACTTTGCCCGACCTGGTAATCGAACCCGGGACCTCATGCTCAGCAGTCGTGCTTGCGACCACAAGTAATAATAGAAATAATAGTTATTGAAAATATTGGTAGGCATACCTTATAAGAGTTGAATGATTTAGTTACAACTTAAAACTGAGAGTGAAAGTGGTTTACTATGTTAATACTGTAAGTTATTTTTTATAATTCTCTATAGAATATTAGTATAGATTTTGAATTATAATATTTACATAATATATACGTTAACAGACTTAAAATAATAATAATAATAATATGTACATGTATATGTTACGGCTAATACCCGAAGTGCGGCTACACCTAGTTTTAGCCGGTTAGAATTAGGTGTAGCCACTTACTCTTGGTTAAACCTAGTACGAGCCGATTGTTTTCGGGTAAAACTAGGTCTAGCCTTCATCATGCCGGCTACAACTAGGTTCAGCCATTCCCTGTTGGATAAAACTAGATGCAAACAAGTTGAAACAAGTAACAGGCGCCTGGCAGCTTGAATCATTTTGTTATATTGTTGGTAAATTCAGTTACCAAAACAAAAATTCGATGCCAGTTTAAATTAAAATAAAGCTAAAAACTGATTATTGAGCTGCTACTTTCTACTTAAAATAATATGTGACGCGGGGCGGAAGGCTTGGCGGGACACGCATCTAAGTTTTATCCAACAGGGATTGTCTGGACCTAGTTCTAGCCGGAATGATATCGGATAGACCTAGTTTTATCCAACAGGGAATGGCTGGACCTAGTTGTAGCCGGCATGATGAAGGCTAGACCTAGTTTTACCCGAAAACAATCGGCTCGTACTAGGTTTAACCAAGAGTAAGTGGCTACACCTAGTTCTAACCGGCTAAAACTTGGTGTAGCCGCACTTCGGGTCTTAGCCGTAACATATATAAAAAAGGAGGGGACAGAATCATAGGGCATCAAAAAATTCGTCCACATCGCTGTCAACAGGAAAAGTGCCCAAAAGGCTGGCAGCTTTGCCATTTGTCACGTTGTATAGGGATGCTGGTTCTTTGCCCAAAAAATAGACCAGCCTGGTCACGTGAAGAGTCGACCAACCGCTTGGCGATATCTTGAAAAACCAAGTGAGCACTCGGACCCCATGGCCGTTTCAACCCCAAACGGCTCGAACATATAACTCGCAATAAGATTGTAATATTTTCGCCGTTTGAAGTTTTCTGCACCTGCAGCAGCCGATACTGTATTAGATAGACATACACTTTTCAATTACAGCTGTAATTTAAAGTTTCTGCTTCATACTGAAAAAATCGGAAATAATTGCAACGGGACTACGTTGGCGCTGAAAACCAATCATTTATGTTATCCAACTGCAACTTGCGAAGGAGTTCAGCACTAAAATAGTGAAAATAAAATGGCTAAAACCATGCTACAACAGTTAAAATTACGGAGAAAAGCCAGTGGAATTTAGGTATTGAGGTGCAAATAAAGTCGATTCAAGATGGGACTCAAGAAAAATACGAAATATCTGAAGCTGAAAAACCTATTGTACGTATTGGATGAATGGTACGAAGGCAATTTATTTTAAATGCAATTAGGTACATCTCATCTTAATGTATAGTAATAATGTCTCAAAGCTTGGGATTGAGCTGCTCGCTCTGCTAAGTCTTGTGATAAAACTGGAAAACTTGAAATTTTAATTATTATGCAAAATCATTATTTGTTTATAATTTTTTTAAAGTACATATTGACATTGCTGAATAATTTTATAAAAAAATTCATGAATATTTACTATGAAAAGTATTATATTTATTAATTTAATAATAATTATTGTCAATGTCAGCACTATGTGGGTATTTTTTTTTTCTGTTCTTTCTTAGTTAAATTTAATGATGGTCTGGCATTTTGAGCATTTTATGCGGCCTACCCAAATGTTCTTTCTTTGGTATTGTTCGTCGAGTCGTTGAGCTGCACGATTACTGACAAAAGCTTGCACTGACTGGACAGATCCACTCAAATTTGTGTGCTTATTTTCCCAAAAGACCATTTCAGAGAAGGATCCACATGATCTGACCATGATTATGGTTGGACTTTTAAAGAGACTTTGACCCCTGACCCTGAGACTCTAGAGTTGATTTCGCCATTTCTTCTCAGGGGTAGTCAGATAGGAAATGTCGACTCCATTTAACTTATTTTTTTATATTTTATTAATATGTCGTTTAAAACTGATTCCGATAACCAATTTACAGAATAAACAATTTCATGTCATTTAATTTCAAAGTTATGGTACAAAGTTTAATAAGTAAGCAAATAAAACTTATAAATCCGCACTGCTAACCAACTCTGTTTCACAATTCTCTGCATAGCTGAACTGTACCACAAAAATACATAACACTAGTAAATAATATTAATCCCTAAGGTGTGTTCAAGCCTAACCGTGTCTCAGTTGATATATTTATGATTAAGCTTCGCGTCCAAAGCGCGGCATTGTCTTTGCGAGCCCTTCTGTGGCACCCCATCCGTCTTGCTTTCACGCCACTACCCCCTTTCTTTGCAGGCACGAGATTTTTTTAATTATGACGTTCAGCCTTTTTGTCTTTAGTAAAACATGAGTCGCTACAACTTCTTGGGTAACACCTGGGCGGGTGTTGGTGGTTCGATTCTGGTTGAAAAAGCAAGATGGATAGGGCCAAAAAAGTTTGGATGCATTAACAAGATTGTCTGTGTGGTGCCGGACACCAAGAATAGCACCACCCTATTTCTTCCCGTGGGTGTAGTAAACGGCGACTCAGGGACTTACTAGAGAATTGGCAGCAGCATGCTCTATGCATTTTAACACCATACTGCGATCGCCAACCCTCCTGCTTGGGGGGGCTTGCCATGCATGTCCAGCAGTGGATGTCTTTTGGCTGAAATGATGATTAACAAGATGGGTGGGTCTTATAAGCGTGATTGTCTGTTAGGAATGTCACTTAAAGTAGATGTAAAACACTGAATAAATGAAATACTTATAAAACCCTCTGCCTTTAACTGCCAACTTGAAATCAATTATTCTGATCAGGTGTCGATGAGTTTTTTTGGTGATGAACACCTGCGTGGTAAATAAAGATACAACCAAAATAGGTCTCCATTGTTTCTATTTTTGCGAAACTGTTAAGTAAGCCTTCTTCGAAAACAATAATGATTGAATCGTAAAATTCAACCTTTTTTTTTTTTTTTTTTGGGTGGGAAATTATCAAATAACTTCTCCCGCTCTGGGCGGAGCGGGAGGGCGTGTCAGACTTTTACTGACTAAAACCCACCCGTGTTCCTTCCGTTGCCTGTGTGCCAGGGTCACGATATCCCTTTCGGACAAACCCGCAACCCCGGCAGGCATTGGTCCTAACAGACCCCGTCAGTTTGTGCTGACATCTCTTTGAGGCGCGCGTGGAACACAACGCGCCGTCGACCCGGGCCTGGTCCTTATTGGACGGCGAGCTACCCATCGCTCACTATCCGCAGGCCCGCGCCTACGGTGGCCGGAAATCGGCTTGCGACTCCCGACGCCCGGGGCGTCTCCTGCGGCGACTAAGGGCGCGAGGGCGCGAACCTTGTCTCACCCTCACGCGTTCCGCCTCCTCCTTCGCTAGCATAACTGCTTCGCAGAAGGAGGTGACGGCCTCCCATGCACTCTCGCTCCGAACCATGGCCTGAACCAGGGCCGGACGCGAGAGATCGCCGCCGCCGATCGCCTCCGTGAGGACACGGCGGTGCTCCGCCCAAGCTAGGCAGACCTCCACCGTATGCCCCACCGTGTCCTCCGGGCGATCCACACAGTGGTGACACCCGGGCGTTTCCTCCCGCTTTATCCTGAACAGGAACCTCCCGAAAACAGGAACCTCCCGAATTCAGCCTGCAGTTTGCTTTAGCATACAATGTACGCCTTTGCCAAAACAGTAAAATGCTATGCCATATACCGATAACTTTGATAAAATCTTAAAGTAAAAGCCAAACTCTAAATTGCTTTTCTACATCGTATACAACCTAAATTACTTCCCAGCCACAAGTGTAGGTACAGTCAGCATCAATATTTTCAATAATATTTGCGGAGTGAAGCTACACCGAGCGCGGGCGGCGCGAGCGGCGCTCGGAAGTCCTGATTATGTAGAGGAATTAATTTTCAGACGCGACGAAACTGTTCTGTAGTGCAGCTAGTGGGGGTGAGAGGGGGTGAAAGGGGGTGAAACAAAACTACCTCGTCAGCCGCACCTGTACAACGTACTCGTGTAGTCGTAAATCAGTTTGCTAGTTGTTTGTACGGCTTTGAGTTGACGAGTCGCTGATTACTGTGAGCTGATTAATTTTAGTAGGATCTCTATTGGTTTATTTTTAATGTTTTAAAAAGAAATAATGGCAGGTACAGTCGACAAAGAATATAAGACTTTTCCTTACATAGATCATTGTGATGTCTGGTTGAAGCCTCCTCTCACGCTTGCTTAACATTTTTTTGTAACCAAAATATCAGTCCTAAAAACATTTTTACTCAAATAATGATAGATAATGATATCACACCCAATAACCCAATAATTCGAATTTAAATAAATTTTACGTAAATCTACCACTACCAAAGACACTTTTGTAAAAGTTAGCAAGTGATTAAATGGTCATAAACAACATGCTTAGCTAAGGGTTGGCCCATTGTTGGTACACCTCTCGACATGCTATTAATATGAAAACAATTCGTCCCTTGCCGGTCGCGTGGGTACACTTGGGGACAGACAGGGGGATGCATGAGTTGTGCCTAACTTTAGGAGCTTTATTTGTAAAGCTGCTCAATTATGTTTTGAGCTGTAAGTAGAAAACCAGCGCTGGGGCTCTGTCTCGCATAGGACCGCAGCATTATGCTGAGCGATGGCCGTTTTGCGTGAATGTGACGCATATTTTCCCTCAACTTGTTCTTTCGTGTTTGTGTTTTTATTTCTTTGCGTTATGTTTACCGCAAATAAACGTATTTTCTTTCTTTTTTTTTTCTTTAAAGCAGTCATTAAAAAATACATACGGTCAACCAAAATACCTAACCGACATCTTCACTACGAAATAACTATTTGTATCTAATACGGCGCCAAACAACCAAACCATAATATCTGAAAATTAATAATTAAATCTCAAACTATCAACATCGAGACTCCATTATAACTCCGCACAAAAAGGTAGCAGTGAGCACATAACTCGCTCCCGCAGTGTACGCTAAGCGATCCCCAAAGACTATGCATATGCGCGCTGGCTGCAATCAGTGATTGCCGGCATTGTAGCGCAGATTAAAATTTTAGGGTTCACCCGTTAATGTGATTGCACTCTTTCTCACTATAGTGCTACGGAACCCGCGGGTATGTAATCGGGCTATTATAGGGGCGGTGTGTTATTTTTAATCACATTTCTGATTTCATTTCAGTGTTCGCTTTTTATGAGTTGTGGAGCGTAATCTGATTGAGTTGTTAATTGAGATTACTGGGGTTTGTAGTTAGTAGGTACTTACAATGTGTTTGACTGTATTAAGGTAATCAGTGTGAATTAATTGCGAAAAATAATTATATTATGATGAACGCATTGTCTTTAGAGTAGGAGTCGGACCTTTTATTTTGGTAACTTTTTATTTAAAACTAGAGACAATTTGATGAATAAAGAACTGTTGTATACCTACATGCAATACATATTTTGAAGTTAATACGCAGTCAAATATTTATATTAAAATTTGCACCAATTTAATCACAAATTACCTTGAATAAAAACATAAAACATTCACCTAAAATATTTAAAATAAATCACCAAACAGCGCCATATTTCGATAAAGGCATTCTCAATTAAGGTTTTCATATTTCAATCAAGTGGAGAGAGAGAGAGAGAGAGATGATTGAATACACAAATTGATTGCTCCGCGCATTGTTGGCCGCTATCGCCGACTGTACCTACTACGTACACTCGCCGACAAAGTTGATTACTGATCGTGCACAGATGCAGATACAATGAAATCAGATGGATGCTGCGATAACGTGTGATTATTCTGTCAAATATGACTTTAAATATGATAGTTGAGGCTAGTAATTTAGCAGAGATTTGGATAATTAATTATGTATTTATGTATAGGGTTTTTGGAAAGCGGTAGACCGTACTTAATTTATAATTCTGAAGAAGTGAATTTAATTATCTGAAAGAAACAGGTAACGGTTAAAATATGTTTCAGAATACCTGTATCTACTTAAATACAGCGTCAGTCTTCTTTTTCTTCAAGCTAGCAAGATATTAAACTTATAGCATCCTTCTCAAAATCATTTACATTTAATTGTATGTCTAAGTACTTATAAAACATTAACTCTGCCTTCTTCCCTTGGTGGTAGGCAGAAACTACAGAACGCCACCTGCTACGGTCCTTACATATTTCGTCTTGAGTATATCCTGTAAATCAATGAATATCAAGAAACGGTGCCGTTTGCCCAGGGGCGGATACAGGATTCATTCTGACAAGGTTCGGAGCTATAGAAATTCGGCAATTTTCGGCTTACATTTTCGAATTAACTTCAAGTTAAGTTCATAAAATTTGCTAGGATTTAGCTTTACGGTCAGAAAATAAATAAAACGTGCTTCAGTATTTTTTTACAAATTTATACCTTGAGATATAGGAATGCAGATACTTAGTTTTGTAGTTAAAACCATGAAAATTGGTAGGTATTTAGCCTATTGCTTGATGGAAAATTACGTGTTCAGTATTTTTAGAAATGTAACCCAAGAGTGTCAATGTTTGCATTTTTAAGGATTTATGTTTATATAATACAAAAGTTCATAGAAATTCACCTGTTGTAAAGAATAATATTTCTGTTTCCTGATACCTACCTATGGGTATGCTGTGTAAAAGTTCGACAAAATTGAATCGAAAAGTTGAGTCGAAGGTATGGAATTCCTGAGTATTTTGGGCATGGCCTCCATGACTCCCCCCTGTATCCGCCAATGCGTCTGACCTCAACAATGAAAGGGAATGCTACGGCAAACTCACAACTCAGCTATATTGATGTAATCCGCTTAAGTAAAAAGGTAGGTATGGACTCGATTTATTAAATCAAGATCCACCTTTTCCAGCATTATAATTAGGTATATCTCCCTCACTGTACTATGTACTATTGTAGTTACTAACCTATTCACATAAGTACACATGTAAAAATGATTACCAATTAACTGAATCGGACTGATAGGAAAACTTGCTTTATCCCCAACTTTATGAAAAGCAAATAATGGATTTATTAATAAGCATTAATGTAAAACTCAAACATCGCGTTTCAAATAAAATCTCCCGGGATTTTTGCTGATTTTCATTCGGATCTCGTTTTAGCGGTGTATTCATTCAATATTTTTATATAATGTATTCAATATTCGATATTAATGTATTCAGCGGCGCCGGGCCGCAATTTTCATTTTGTAATTTTTACAGAGTGCGCATTCGGGCCGACGACAGGGGTGCTCAACGTTTGCCTGTGTACCTACCAAATAGGTTTGATAAATAAGGTTTTTATTCAGTTGTACTTTTTCTCTCAGCATTTGGCATTGCATCATCATCTTGGCAACAAAATGGTGTTTCGCAACATTCAGGTTCTTTTAACTTTGGTCATAATGTTACGGCTAGAAAGGGGATGATTATAATTGTAACGGTATTATATACAGCATTTTTTTTTTGGGTGGGAAGTAATCAAATAACTTCTACCGCTCTGGGCGGAGCGGGAGGGCGTGTCAGACTTTTACTGACTAAAACCCACCCGTGTTCCTTCAGATGCCTGTGTGCCAGGGCCACGATATTTCGGACAAACTCGTAACCCTGGCAGGATATACAGCGTGCCGCTTTAATGGCGACATTTATTGAATACACCCACCTATACGGTTTCGCATTTTCTTTTTATGAAGATACTAGCTGCGCCCCGCGGATTCACCCGCGTAAGTCTCGATGCCGTCAGAATATCGGGATAAAAGGTAGCCTTTACGTTACTCCAGGGTGTCAGCTACCTCCATATTTTTTTAAATCAAAATTGGTCAAGCCGTTTGAGCGTCAAGAAGTAACAAACACCCTCACAAACTTTCGCCTTTATAATATTAGTGTGATTTTAATTTCAATAAATGTTATTATTTATTGATTTATTCTCAATTTTCTAAAATAACATTTTCGAGCAACCTGTACTTAAAGAACTGTAGCACAGAGGTCTTTTGACGGGTTTACGGATCATAACATCGCATCAATGAAATTAAAGCGAATAACGTGCAAAATTAGGTAAATTGACGGAAAGAGAGAGCTATTATTTAGTTTATTTGAATATTTTAATTTTTTTAAATGTACAATTTTTTTTTTTATGATTACTGGCCACTAGTCCTACCCGGGCGGCACGTTATATAATTGTAGGTACCTACTGGGATGACAACTAATAAAATTTGTATGAAAGAAGAAACCATCCGACGTCAAATAAATATATTGGAAGCAAGGCAAGAAGACGATGAAATAAGCTTTTTTATTTATTTATTTATTCTTCGGAAAGCTTACAGTCTAACATCTGTAAAGGTAAGTTATGGACAATAGCGCTTACAATTGCCATTTACAAGCTTCCACAAATTAAAAACTATGTACCTAAAATTAAAAAGAAAAGAAACATACAAAAATAAAACAAAAAACAGAATCTTCTTATAGATGACTTTACAAATTCTTCTTTAAACAAAACAAAATAAATTTTTCTTAAAAACAAAACATCAAAAATCTTGGAATTCATTCATTGTAATTAGTATCTAAAATCGTGACAGTTTATTAGTTGTCCTAAAAACAGTAAAAAGAAAGATAATGTACACTCATGTGTTGTAATGTGTTATTTAATCATAAATAAAGCTACTTATCGCTACTTGTCTATAACAAAGTATTCTTTATTTATAGTTCTCCTTAATGTGCTAGGGCTGGTTTTAAATAGGTCATATTATTATGGGGGGCATCTTAAGGTGCTGACAAGAGGCAAATCATAAAGGTGGGCTTGACTTAAACAAACAAAATTGCCAAATCTATATAGTTCGTGATAGCGGAAAAAATTTTATTATGTTATTCTTGAACATATTTTTCAGAACTTGGTTGTTACCAAACCACGTTTAGAAAAAAAAATCTCGATACAAATAAAGCTAGTAAAGTAACCCTTTACTTTGAGTTTCAATCCTAAATATCTGTATTAAATATCAACGTACGGTTGGTATTTAATTAATAACAAGAACGTCTTATTTGTATGCAGAAATTGGTTGTTTTTTATTTTCGATTACTCAACTCATTTTTGAGTAAATGAATAATTGCTTCATAATTTGCAATAAATTACAAGCGTTGTGTCATCGCGCTTCCCTTTCTTTTGTATGCAGTCTGACAGTGACAGCGTGCAGCGGTTTACATGTTGTCAGCGTCTTAAAATCGTTTTTTATGTTCAACACATGCCTATGAAAGGAAGGCATCATAATATCGTATTGGAAATTTGTCTTTGGTTTTAGCCCCTTAAATACGGTTGCCTGCCTAACCTTTTCCCAACTATCTTGGGGTTGGCTTCCAGTCTAACTGGATGCAGCTGAATACCAGTATTTTAAATGGAACGACTGCCTATCTGACCTCCACAACCCAGTAACTGGGTAATACGATACTCCTTGGTAAGACCGGTTGTCAGACTTTCGGGCTTCGACAACTGTCAAAGATCCACGAATGACAGCCGCGACCAACGTCTTAGCGTGCTTTCCGAGGCACGGTCCACGGACCAACCCCGGCAAGTAGCTTAACCTGATGGATCGGCCCGTGCGTCTGTTATTTAAATACGGTTAATCAATAGTAAAACAAACTTTGAGACATCGTGTCTGGCGTAGAAATTGTTTGTTTCCATATAATTTTATAGAAGCCACGGTAGGCGGGGAATCTAATGAAAAGTCCAATTCTGACAAAACTGTTAAAATACGCCTGCCTTCACAAGCAAATGTACACAAAAGGTATTCATTTGCTTAACATTTTATTTGTTGATTACGTTTTTGTGTTCTATTTTTTATATTTGTTACACGGAGAAAATATTAATTGAATATGAGCATAGTTGGGTGATTCTTTGAAACTATAGGCTTAAATTTATTTTTACCATTAGATCTAAATTATCATATTAGTTGGTCTCAGTCATTAAATGTAATAACATATATCAAACTCACTGATTTGCGTCAAGTAGTGCTGATTAATTGATGAGCCAGATTAATGATGACAAAGGCAGAAGAATGATATTAGGTTGGGGAAAAAGTATTTTCGCATTATAGTGTATGAACTTGTAATAAAATCTCTTTGGCTAAATGGCTCTCTATTTGTATCTGGCTGGTTTTGGTATCATTGAAAGTTTAAATTTTAAAGAACATAATTCCAAATTCAAATTAGGAAATTGTGTGATTTTCATTTGTTTTTCGTACTGTCAAGATGAGTGAATCTAATGAAGAAATTCGATACATTTTAAAATTTTACTACAAAAAAGGTAAATATGCCGCGAAAAAATTTGCGATGTTTATGGACCTAGTGCAGTGTCTGTGAGAGTAGCACAAATTTGGTTTAAGCGTTTTCAATCCGGAAATTTTGATGTCAAAGATGCACGTCGCTCTGGTCGCCCTATTACGGATAAAATGGATGCCATTTTTGAAAAAGTGGAGCAAGATAGGTAGGGCTTATCAGTAGTTACGACGTAGCTGAAGGGAAATTGACCACAAAACAGTTTTGGCACATTTGAAAAAAACTGGGTACACAAAAAAGCTCGATATTTGGGTACCTCACGAGCTCACTGAAAGAAACCTAATGAACCGTGTACTCATTTGTGATTCTTTATTACGACGTAATGAAACCAAACCATTTTTGAAGAAGCTGATAACTGGTGATGAATAAGTGGATCACGTACGACAAGAACGTGCGAAAAAGGTCGTGGTCAAAGGCCGGTCAGGCTTCACAGACTGGCGAAACCCGGGTTAACTCGCAACAAGGTGATGCTGTGTGTGTGGTGGGATTGGAAGGGCATTATTCATTATGAGCTGTTACCACCAGGCAGGACCATCGTTTCTGAACTCTACTGCGAACAACTGATGAGATTAAAGCAAGAAGTAGAGAGAAAGCGGCCGGAATTAATCAATTAATGGTTTTTCATCATGATAACGCTAGAACTCACACATCTTTAGCCACTCAGCAAAAATTAAGAGAGTTTGGCTGGGAGGTGTTAATGCATCCGCCGTATAGTCTTGACCTTGCACTTTCAGATTTCCACCTGTTTCGGTCTCTTCAGAATTCTTTAGGCAGTGTCAGGTCAACATCACGAGAGGACTGCCAAAACCACTTGTCGCGGTATTTTGATCAGAAGTCCCAAAATTTCTATAGCAATCGGATCATGTCCCTACCTACAAGATGGCAAAAAGTTATCGAACAAAATGGTACCTACATACTTTAGTTAAATGTAAATAAACTATATTAAAAAATGTTTTGAATTTTCTTAAAAAATGCGAAGAAACTTTTTCCCCAACCTATTATTTTCAACCATGCAGATAAATGATATTTACATTTTATTTTCAATCAACTTCCTTCAATCTACTTGATTCCATCAATTTACTTTTTTTTATTTGTTTTTTTTTTTTTTCTTTTTTTAATTTATTTGCGGAAAATATAGGTATTACCAGTTGTAAGAGGTTGGTGGTTTAGGTACAGCCCATATTTTGCCTGTTTAGGGCATGCAAATTAACTTTACATCAATACCTAATAGGTACTTATTTTAATAAGATATTAGACGGAATATACGAGAAAATATGTATTAGGATTTTTAAATAATGATAAATTTTAAGTTAAAATAAAATATACACACACAACAAAACTAAAATTCTTAAAATAATATTTTTCTTTAGGAAACAAAATACAATTTATGTTCAATTATTAGACATAACAAAACTAAAATTCTTAAAATAATATTTTTCTTTAAGTAACAAAAGACAATAATTATGTTAATTTATTAAACCACAGCACATCATATAGGAAACTAAACTATAGGAAACTTAAAATATATTTTTTTCTTTATGTTGCAGAAATTCTTGAAAACTATAAAAACAATTCTCTATTAACCATCTACGTAGTTTGATTTCAAAATATTTAAATGGGAGCTCCCTTATGATTTTTGGTAATTTATAAAAAATTGTAATGCACATATGATAAACATTCTTTTTACTTAGACTTGTATTGCAAAAAGGAACTAAAATTTGTGTTGCATCTCTTGGTCCCTGTTTGGTGTAGTTACCTTTGAATCTAAATAATTCACTATTTTTCCTCACAAATACCGATATCTCAAACAAATATCAATACAAACAAAGAAACAAAGGTCAATAGTTTCAATTGAATAAAGGCCTACAAGATTCAAGTGGACCGACACCGCATATAGCTCTTACACATTTTTTTTGTACAATAAATGTCTTATCACTGTCTGTTGAATTGCCCCATATTATTAGTCCGTATCTGAATATTGATTCAACATACCCACTATATGCTATACAGGCTGTTTTTTCGTCGGACACAATACGAAGTTTTCTTAATGCATACACAAATCTATTTAGTTTACTGCATATGTTGTTAATGTGTTGTTTTCAATTACAAAATTTGTCTAGAGTTATACCTAAGAATTTAATACTTTCTGTTTCTTTTACTACTTTGTCTTTAATTTTAATGCTGATACTATCGGAGAGTTTGCTTTTGTACGTTTGAAATTTAATGAATTTTATTTTAGATATATTTACACATAGCTTCGTGTATTTTATTTTCATGAGTTGAACTTTTAGTGTTATTTGGGACTATAACAGAAATATCATCAGCAAATAGTACACTATCATAGTTTAATGAATCTGGTAAATCATTAATATAAAGTAAAAATAGCAAGGGGCCCAAAACGCTCCTTTGTGGTACGCCATATTTATTCAGGCTAAATGGGGATCTGTAGATAGTGGACTCAAGATTAACATTTAAATTAGTAACTTCAACACATTGCTGTCGGCCTGTTAAACATTTTTTTATCCAATCTAGAGCGACACCACGTATACCATATTTTTCACATTTCTTTAGTAAGATGCTATGATCTACAAAATCAAATGCTTTACTCATGTCGAAAAACACTACTACAACCGGAATTTTATCGTCTAGGTATTCTGTGATCTTTTTAATTAGGGTAAATGCTGCTAAAGATGTCGATTTATTATGCTGCAAACCGTTTTGTTCCTGTTTTACATTATGCTTATTTAAGAACTTATTAGTCGGTTGTAGAATACTTTTTTTTAAAGATTTTGGATAACACAGGAACAAGTGTAATAGGGCGATAGTTATTTTGCTCCTTTCGATCATCTTTTGTGAACAAAGGCTTGACTATAGAATGCTTTAAGTTCTCTGGAAATATTCCTTGTGACAATGAATTTTCTATGATATGGTTAAGTACAGGAGCTATGACATGAGCACTTTCCTTAATAATCCATGTGGAGATAGTATCATAACCTACTGCTTTGGTATCATTTAATGATTTTATTGTCTTAATGATTTCTTGCTCTGTGGTTGGTCTGAGAAAAATCGAATTATCATTTATCTGGTTTTGAGTCAGTCGTTGTTTATTCAGTTTATTTAAGTTGTGATCATTGGCAATATCGATGAAGAATTTATTAAATGTTGATGCTATTTGAGTAGGTTCTTGAATAAGTTCCCCGGTAAGTTGTAGTGATGTTATAATATTTATTGTCAACATAAGTAGGTTTTACAAACAACACACACATACGAACAAACAACAACACAAACTTCAACAGAAACAAAGTAATTACTTTTTCGATAGACATCTGACAAATAAAAGTTCATCTGGTATTTTAGGATCCACCGTAATTTGAATTAAACCTAATTCATATGCCTTGTTCAAATTCATCTGGTCTTAAGAGCCAGATGAAACCAATGACTATTGGGGGCCAGAGAAATAAACATAAAGAATTAAACGTAAAGAATTAAAGGTGTAAATGAAGACAGATTAATTATACTACTTACTGTATAAAAGCCAGTCTTTACCCACGAGCACTCCATAATACAGATCGGCACTGACTGGCGCGACCAATTACGAGTCGATATTATTCAATCGAATATTTTGTGTTTACGTTGAAATCATGCTTGAACGAATTGCGCCAGTTGAATGATTACTTTAGTCGGGGACAATTTTTAAATTATTGTAATTACGAAAATATACAATTATTTTGTCATTAAATATTAAAATATCAAAAAACATATATTTAAATATCAATTTAACTTACTAATTTTAGTATATTGCAGAAAATTTAATAATTCAACAAAAACGTAATTGGGACACGCCAAATTAATTAGGTTTTACTGTTTTCTGCAGAGTTCATTATTGTTTCTTTTAATAAATCCCAATTAGCTGCATGAGGCCTCGATAGACATTTACCTTTACCATAAAACCTGAAATCGATATCTATATTGGAGATTATTTTGATGTGTTCTTCATTTGAAATCACGTCACGACTGTGTTTCAAAGAATCACCCGTTATTGGTTTGGCATGTATTCTAACTAGCAGTATACCGTACCTACAGAATCACAAACATGCAGTGTTTCTGTTGCACGAATTTTTAACAAACTATTTTTTTAAATTAAAAGCTGCATCGCCTTTGGATATGTTCCGGTTATCCGTAGTAGGTACCAAGTTTTATTATCCATCTCATCAGTGATCAAGCTAGTTATGTACATAATTATCATTTTGAACTTTGATTTGGTAAACTAACCTCATGAGTTTGTAATTAGTGTATACCTCAGAAATAGCATAATTTCCCACCTATAAGTACCACCAGATTTCCTCACGTATCATACCTTCCATCCCTCTCCTGTTCATTGTCTTCAGCGTGACTCCGTTAATTAGGAAGGTGCGTGCTGCGAACACGGAGAAGTAATCAGTCTTGCACCTCAGTACCAAGAGTTAGAAACTAACTGCGGAAATGGTAAAAGCATCGGAAATAAATCTGAGTGTGGGAGAGACGCTTCTTTCAATTATTTATTTATTTCTGTAACAATTTTAACATTGTATAGAAATTTTACACAAAATTATAACAATTAAAAATTAAAAGAATTACAATATAAATCATTATTGAAAACAATAACCAAATAAGAAATTTAAAGTAAAATATTTGCAGTATGTTAATGTCAAAACATAAATCGAAGAATAATACCAAAACAAATAAACTAAAGATTCGACTATTACATAATATGGTATGTCAAAAATATAATCTAATGTCAATAAAAATAGTGATGTTATAAATATTAGGTCAAATAAAGAATATAATTAAAGAACCGTAATGCAGACGCTCATGAACACAGACTTCATCATCACGTGAATGTCGAGGCGATCCAATATGTTGACAACACTGAATTAGTGTGAAGACTTTTAGTTCGTTTAGCCTATACTGTCCCACTATCCCACCCCCCTATTTTTTTTTTGGTAACTGTGTGGAAATCCTCATGGATGTCCTCCGCTCTAGGGTGGACGGAGGGGTCTGTCTGACTTCTACTGACTACAACCACCCCGCCCTCGCACACTTGCACCGGGGGCTACGGGGGCACTTATGAGCGTTTACGACTTACGGCATTTTATACAAACTTTCAAGCCCTTGTTTAACGAAATGACTGAACCGATTTTAATGAAACTTGAAACGCATGAAGTTTCATTAAACGCGGTTCATTCATTTCGAAAAATAAGGGCTTGAAAGTTTGTATGAAATGCCGTACGTCGTAAACGCTCTTAAGCACTCTTCAACGCAGCCCCCGGCTGGTGCCGGTCCGCCTCTGTGGCCCCCATCTGGTGAAGCGGGAGGAGCGAGGTGTTAGACTCCCCCGGCGACGTCTAAGCGAAGCGCGCGTGGATTATTACGCGCCACCACCTCGGGTATTGTATGATAGTCGACGGCGGACGTCCCCAATTCCGCCGTCTCTGGACCCGCTGGGCATAGGCCTCCCCCAAGTCCTTTCAGGAACTCTTTTCCTGCGCCACTTCAAACCCGCCCTCGTGGTATGCGTCCAGGTCATCTCACCATCTCTTTCTGGGCTGAGGTTGGCGGCAGCACCGTCCATCTTCAGGTAGATACCCATTGTGTGAAGACTTCTGCCCACTGTTCACCGTGCATGCGGCTGATGTGTGAAGACTAAAAAGATTAAAACCTTTTGAGTTAGTTTAGTGCAGGATGAGTGAACTTTAACTGCAGTGCAAGTACTGGCTTATAAAGAACTGGTGAATCAAGTGTTGACATAAAGTGAATATGTTTTTTTTTTTATAACTACTTTTTTTACTACAGTTCACTTTTTAGTGGTTCAGTTTGTAATTTATCTAAGTTACAATAGCCTAATGTCAACTGTTCATCACCTGTTACTTTTATAGCAAATATTGCTTTTCCTGATGCAGGGACGTTAATTGTTGAGGAGTTCTCCTGGTAAGATCCAGGAGAACTCCACCATCAGCTTCACTTCACCATATGCATTGTGACGAGCATAAATTGCTTAGCAACCACATTAAATTACCTAATCGAATCGGAATCCGTGAAAGACTTATTATGTATTAAGTAGTTCCGGTGGCCATCTGCGGTCTTCATCATCAGTTCTACTTTACCAAATGGTGATTTCCAAGAACAAAAGCATGATTTACTATAAAAATTACCCAAATCGCCATAGGTGATCCTATAAAATTTGAGGATTTCCCTCGATTTCCATGGGATCCCCTCATCAGATTCTAAGTTAGTCACAATGGGACCACCTCGGGAGCATACCCTACCACAATTGACAGAGGAATCGGTGAACTCACATAAAAATAAACATACAAACGAACATAATATATCACCTCCTGCTTTTTAGAAGTCGGTTAAAAATGACTGAAGAACTAATGTACATTAGTTCTTCGTACCAAAGTATCAACATTTATTACATTAATTCATTCATTACTCAGTTTAATGGTCTGTTTCCGAAACAGACCATTAAACTATTTATCTATTTATTTCTATTTTTCTATTTTTTTTTTAAACGTTGCCCCACACTAGGAATTTCTCCTGTATCGTGGATGCGTTTACAAATTAACATTTAAACTCACATACACAAACAGCCAGACCCGGAACAACTACTTATAGGTCATACAAATATTTTGGTGTAGAATATAACAAACTACTTACGTGTTCTCAAGTCTACGAGGTACGAAGTCGCTACGAACTGTCCACGAAATTCTGCAAGGGTGAATTTCGATAAATATAATTCCAATTCTTACTTATTGTTTATTTTAACACTGTTCTCTTAAATCTCGTGGCCTTACAAAGGTGTTTTTACGTATTATATTGTTTGGTGCAGTGTTTGAGCTGTAGGCGTCTCAAGCATTTTGTAGGCACTTGCGCGTATTTTATTTAAAGATTCAGGACCAATGATATTCTTATGCAGATCTTGTGCCTACATAAACTTCTCCTAGTTAAAAAGATGTTAAGAAAAGAGTCACTTCTAGTCACAGTTTATTCTTAGTGCTGTGTCGGTATCTTGCGGCCTCACCTGCGACAATCTGTACGTGTAGTGCATTAGTTGATGACGTCACGCACTGCCGCTCAGCCGACACCCTGCACATCTGCCTGCCACATTGTACCACCCGCCAACACTGCCACATCACGCCTAATTCCTCTAAAAGATTGAAAGTACCATTTAAAAGCGAAAAGGTGAAGAAGCGAAAAATACGCTTTGTTTTGTTGCCATTTGTAACCCCATGCATTTCCCAGGTGCGTATCTATACTTATTATAATTTTTGGTATTTTTTCTTTGGTACAGCAGTACCTACCTACTTCATAATTTTACACTGATAAACAAAAATCCCGGAGCTACATTCATATAATTGGTATCAGCTGTTTTTTTGACCTCACAAGATCGCAGGCCAGAGACAATCAAGAGATAACCGAAATAAATACAATAACAAAGTCCACTTAATTGTGTGAGTCACAGCTACCGAGAATAATAAAAGATATTACCCAAATGAAAGGTACGTCTACGTAGACGAGAGTTGAGAAGAATGGGAAAAAAATTATAATACCTAAAACGAATGAATGTGCAAGCCATTGTTGTTCCAACAAAATATCCCAATTACGTTGCGGTGGGAGGGAATATAATCAAAAGTGATCTCGCTCCTGTAAGGAGGCTGAGGACTCAAGGGAGGGAGCAGAATGAAAATTTTTAATTTCGAATGCAGTTTGTTAAAGAGCGCACAATAACGAGGAATATTCGCTGGGAAGATAACACACAAAAGGGTTCTGCTTTTTGTTTCGTTCATTAATTACTTGTTTCAGTGGGTTCGGTTATGCACTTCGCTTCACGTTGTGGTATTGAAATAGTGCTGGCTAGATATACAACGTGCCGCTACAATGGTGACATTAAGTTAACACACGGGTAGGGCTAGTGGCCAGTAATCATAGAAAATATAATAAGATAAAATAATTAGCACATTGAAAAATTAAAAGTTTCAAACAAACTAAATAATAAAGATCTCTCTTTCCTTCAATTCGGCAACTCTTTGCTCGTTAATCCTTTTAATTTCATTGATGCGATGTTATGATCCGATCCCCGGCAAATGACCTCTGCACTACAGTTCTTTAAGTACAGGTTGTTCCATAATGCTATTTTAGAAAATAGTTAATAAATCAATAAATAATAACGTTTAAAATAATATACCCCAAAACCTCTTCATTTGTAAATACCTCTTCATCATTCACTTACCTAGTCAAAATAAATCTCCGTGAAACATCGGTTTCATTAATTTGACGGTCCGAAGCAAAAGGTCCGAAAAAAGCTGACGTTTCAGTGGCACACCTCAGACTAACCGAATCCGACTGGACTCCATTTGATCTGGATAATTATACCCCTACGAGTCCGTACGCAGTGGGTGCCTAGGGTTCACAGGTTAAAAACGAGGGGGTTTATTTTTTGAGTGCGTAAATTAGATTTTTTATTATTTCGTGCGATGCGAGTTAGCTGACTTTTATAACCTATACCATGAAGTTCTAGGAATTCTCAATGATATTAGCTACGTTGTCCCAGTTCATTCCGCTTTTATCCATCAGTAAAGTGCGAAAAAAAGGCTGCCCAACTTAAATGGGACTGGGCAGGACATGTCTGCCGCATACCAGACCAACTGTGGGCCCAAATGGCACAGAGTTGGTGCCCGGAGACAGTGCGACGGGGTCGCGGCAGACCACGTAGGAGATGGCGGGACGAACTGGATAGGTTGAAGGAGTGGAGGGAGATCTTTGCCCAGCAGTGGGACAGCATAGGCTAGAGAAAAAAAAAAGTGCGTTAAAAAAAAGACTAAGTACTGATTATTTAATTCTCCATTTACCAAAAAAATATCAAAATAGAATTTATTAACTGTCCGTGCATTGCAGCGGTTAACTGACATGGCAGTAAATCGACAGAATAATATTTTTTCCACAATCAGAAATTCAGAATACCAACATGAAAATTGAATTTCTAGGCCGCACATCCATGTTTACTTGTGTCTTTAAATTCGTGACATTTCATCTCCGTGAAATTCATCAGTGGCAAAACTGGCTGTTAGCTTTCGTGTCCATGCCGCATGCCGGATCCAGGACCGTGTGGAAAAACGGCCAATCCTTTAATTAAAGCTGGCCGTAGCGGTCGCCGCCAAAGATAGGGATGGGTAGTAACTGCGCCTCTACATTTTGACAGAGTTTGGGACAAACTTGTTTTAAGAACTAAAATCTACCGTTATTAAAGAATTATCTGGGTGTAGAATTATATTTACAACGACGGGCAGGCAGACAATTTTACTTTCAAGCAAAAACTGTATTGTGTGTAGACTTTAGAAGAAGGAGTCTGACAGCTAACTAGACACTAACTAAGATTGAGATCGCATAGGTAGGTGATGGACAAGTAAAGTGAAAACATTATAAAACGTGACATAATTTTACTGAAAAGTGACGTCAATCTAGCTTGCATACTTTGATACACGACATTTAACTATGAACCTTAGATTATATATATATAATCTAAGGTTCATAGTTAAATGCCGTCGTGTTCATAATTTCTGAGAAACCTTTCGTAAGAAAAGTGTTTAAAACATGAGAATTCCTTTTGCTTTTAAATGCTCTGATCACCTGAAGTAATTACTTTTACGCGACCCACTCTTTGCTAATTTACAGACGTTTTAGCAAATACACAGCTATCTTAACATCCTTTCAGTTAACACTTGTCTCATTTCATCTGTCCGACTTATCGTCATTTAGATAAACCTTTCAGGATCTAAAAAGACGTTAAATACGTTGTTTCCATGAATAAGTATTATTTTCTTTCAATAAAGTACTTCTACATAATTAATACTTTATGACATAAATGAAACCACCTTCTACGGGTAGAATGCAGTAATTCTTCTTTACTAATAAAACAAAAGTAACGGAAGATAGGCCACGTTGTAGATTTTGACATTTTGTTGAATTTTAATCATAAATTATACCACAGGTAGCTATGACAGGACATGGGTAAGTTTAAAGTTGTTTATTCTCAAAAAGCACACAACGGCACTTATATGAGAACAGTGCTTCTAACTAAGCTAAGCTATAAGTATAAGTTAATTAAGTTAATATCATTAGTACCTAGTGTAAATAGTTAGCTGTGTTAAATGTTATATAACAAATAAAAACTCGTCGCTTCATCAACAGCTATGATACACCAATCCAATGCATTTAGTTTTTGGGAAGGAACTATTCAGCTAATTGAGTTTTAAATGCATTGAATGAGTGTATTTTTTATTATAAACATGAGGGTATTTTGTTGTGTAATAGAGGAGCACCTTGGAAAGTTAACATTTATTTGCCAAACTTAGTTCTCACCTTTGGTAATATCAGAAAACGAGCCCGGTGAGTGCTACGTTGGGTAACTTGTTTTACTTTAGTAAACAATACATTAGTCTGTATACTTTTGTTGTTTTCATAACATAGGTACAGACTTAGCTTGTGTACGTAGCAGTAGCGAAGCTACAACGTCCATTAGAGGGAAGCACAAGAAAAAATATTTTTTATCTTATGATGTATTAAATTCCTCTATTCCAATGCTTGCTCAAGGATGCATATCTGGTAGGCTCTAATCCTTCCATATCCCAAGGGCACGTCTTCCCTACCATTATCGCGCCCCCGGTCTACTCTCAATGGTCTCTGTAGGCTTCATGGGCTAGGGTGAACCTTTGGGTTCATTCGAGCAATCGAGTCTGGTACAACCACGCTGGGGTCGGCGCACTTCATTCATTCATTCATTCATAATGTGATTATGTATGTACTATATTATTTTGTAATAGTAAACTCAAGTAGAGACGTTCTTCGGAAGGGAAGCCGGTAGGAATGGGGTTGTATGAAGTCGTCGCCACTGGTACGTAGCCATTTTATATTATTATATAATATGTAGAAACTATACTCTATTTATTATATACAGGGTAGAATTTTGTAATGCCACCTGGAGGGAAAGTACTCTTAATACTGCAGATAGAAAGTTTTACTCAAACGAAACATTCCTTTATTTTTGAATAGAAAGCAAACTGCATTCAAAGATTTTCGAAAATTCTCTTCTCCCACACCCGGGAATCGAACCGGCTAAAATCTGAAAAAATTATACCCTGTACTTTTATTGCATCGATCGTTAGGGTCAATTATAAGGATGAAATCTCTCTAACTCTAGAGCTAGATTCACGTTTTTGTTATTTAAAAAATAAGCTTCCATTAAATCAAACTGTTCTTGATAAGCCATTTTCACCGTGAGACAAAATGTGAAATGAGTTGTAAAAACAATCAAATGTGAATAACAACTATGACAATCTAATTTTCAAATTTTAATCTAACATTCCATATTTAAATTAACTCATACACGCAGCTACGAGTATGTCGCAAAGGAGTCTGCATTACAAAAGATGGATGTTAGTTAAAGAGCTTTAACTTGACTCATTGAATTTGTAACTTCAGATTTCCTGGTTTTCCTTTCATTTAATTTATCATGTTTGTTAGAGAGATTTCATCCTTATAATTGACCCTAACGATCGATGCAATAAAAGTACAGGGTATAATTTTTTCAGATTTTAGCCGGTTCGATTCCCGGGTGTGGGAGAAGAGAATTTTCGAAAATCTTTGAATGCAGTTTGCTTTCTATTCAAAAATAAAGGAATGTTTCCTTTGAGTAAAATTTTCTATCTGCAGTATTAAGAATACTTTCCCTCCAGGTGGCATTACAAGATTCCACCCTGTATACATAACGGCAGAATAACGACAGTTATTGTGTAATATTGTTGAAATTTAATGCACTTTATAGTTATTTTTTTAATGTAAATGTAAATAGATTACATTGATTTGTATTTATCGTAACATAATTTTTAAATAAATAAAAAATAACGGAGTTTATTAAACTTTTTTATCGAAATAACTAAAGAGCGATAACCGTTATTTTTCTAATGTCAATAGACACAATGATGTTTTTCAAATGGAGTACATAGATATAGATAATTTATGAAAAGGTCGAAAAACACGACCCTTTAAAAAGTTGAACTTACATCGTTAATATCACTTTAAATAAAACAGGGGACCATTAAATCCTACTGACTCCATGAAAACCGGTGTTGCGCGAAAATCGGATAGCTTTCACAATCCGGTAATGAATTGACGTCCGGCGCGACCGCAAATCCACTAATCTAGCAGGTCACAGGTACCTTTTAATTGTTTAATACTCATTAATGTGATCAAAAGGGTGCTCACTAAATTAAAATATTCAATTAAGGATCTGATTGGCAAATTGATATGTGATTAAATTAATGGGGAACCGCTATTCATAATGAATTAACTAGTAAGCTGAACTCTAGGTATTAGGTAGATAAATAAAGGTAAACACATCATAAAAAGGGTTTTTATAGATGAAACGGTCAGGTTTAAAAATTATACGTTGTGACATATAACCAAATTATAATTTATTTTAGATTTTACGATAGTTTCCTCTTTTATTACTGTATGTTAAACTTTATCATTTATTCTTAAACTACTCTTCGTACATGTAATTGCTTGAGCATTTTTTTTTTGTTAGTATTTTATTAATACTTTAGTATTTTAACCCGTTGGGGAGTACATGAGTGATATTATGTTGTGTTCTGATAATATTACATATATTTAGCATTTACTATAACACAGGCATAGGCTATGTCTGCGCGTCGATGTGTAGAAAAAAGTCAATGGTGCATAGATTTTATCTATGCCAAATTGCCAACCATGGAGTGTTAGGAAAGAATCACTTTGGATACCGGACTATAAAGAATTTGCTCCAATTAAAATGAAAATGTTTTATTTCACATGAACTTACATGGGCACATATGAAACATCAGAAGCTAGGTGCACGGTTCTAGTTGGTCGTTTCGTATGGAGAAGAGCCGGCAAGAATCTACACGGTTACTCTTTTAAAAATAATTGGCTTTTAAGCAGAGTTTTACATAATATAATATATCCACCATATTATTATACTTAATTCCACCAATTATAAGATTATCATGTTATTCTTTACTTTGTTTCTCAAATTGATCTCCTTCATCTCTCAAATTCTAGACGTTATAAATACCTAAATTGTGTGTTGTTGATCAGGTATGGTAGGGGGTACCTACGGGGCGGCAATTATTGAGCAAATGTAATAGCGGCATTGTGACAGAGAGCGCCGCACAGACGTAGAGCCGCGTTGATTAGCGCGCAACAACGACGTAGAGACGATATTCTCACTACAAAAAATATGTCACAATTATTAAGCAAAATGTAATAATAGACATGGGCGAAATAGCTCACTGTAAAGAAAAATCGAAAAAGCTATATCACTCTTCTAGCTCACTAGCTCTTCTATAGCTCACCGCCAGTTACACATAAGGCCATTTAAATTGAATTCCCCATTAAATAAATAAATAAATAAAATCTTTATTGGAACAAAAACACATTTTACAAATTGATTGCGTACGTAAATAGCCACATTAGTTACAAAACTGTGTCGCAGCTATTAACGCCCACCTCCAAGAGGGAGACACAGCGTTCCAGTACAGAGAAAACAAATAAAATAGTAAAATTTATAAGTAGTAAACAATTAAAGTAGTAAATAATAAAAAATTAAATTAAATTAAATTAAATAGGTACCTAAGTGTTAGTTAAGTTGTGCATGCGGGAGTGTTGTATGTGAGTGTAGTGCGTGTCTGTGGGGTGTAAGTGTAGAGTGTGTTTGTGGAACCTCCCCACGAGCACACTCCTCGCTACGTGTATATGGTGTGCATGTCTGAGGAAGAAAGATATTTAGGGTTTAACTAGATTCTCCAACTCTTCGTATGTGAGATTATGAAGCCATTGATCAATTTTCCTTTTGCAATCCCGGAGAGTACATGGATAAATTGTTAGAACTTTATTTATTCTATTATAAAGCACGGGACTGAAGAAAATGAACTGGCGGCGGACAATTTCTAATTTAACGGCTGGTGTCGGGCAAACTCTGTCCGTTCGGCGTTTATGTTTTCTAAACTCTGGGTCAAAAGACAAGTTGGAATGTTTACGCAACATTGTACTTAGCGCAAAAGAGTGCCTTACCGTAGGTAGCCTCCATAGCGTGTACAATTCGCAGGTAGGGAAGCGATAGGGTTTGAAGGCCATAACCTTAAGAACAGCCCTCTGCGCCCTCTCCAAACGCAGCAGAAGACATTTACCAGCACCACCCCAAGCCGAAATACAGTACGTTAAAATGGAATGAGCAAGAGCAAAGTACACAGTTCTCAGGGTAGAGAAATTGGCGGAGGTCCTTAGATTTTTAAAAACAAAAATTAATTTTCTAACCCTAGATACCAGTGATTTGATCTGCTCACTCCACGTCAACCCGCTGTCGACCCAGACTCCAAGATATTTTATTGAGTCCGTGCGCTTAACTTCAGGACAGCCACAGATGTCAGTCCTAGTTGTATGGCACGCATGAGCAGTCAGACGGAAGGGTGGGGCTGGCTGTGACGCTTTCCTTGGACTAAAAGTGATAAATCTGGTTTTATCCAAGTTGAGGGTGAGCAAATTCTGTGTCAGCCATCTCATAGTCACTCGCAAGGCTGACTCAGCCTGAAGCCGAACTTCGTTCCAGTCACTGCCTCGAACCAGGATAACAGTGTCATCAGCGTAAGCAATTACTTTGGAGTTTCTTAGATCAAGTTTACAGAGCTCGTTTATGTAAACCAAGAAAAGGGTAGGTCCTAAGACACTACCTTGTGGTACTCCATAGGAGAGGAATGCTTCTTTGCTGGTGTGGTTGTTTATCCTGACGATTTGCGAGCGACCACTGAGGTAACTCTTAAATAGATTAAGCGGTAGGCCTCGTATACCAATCTTTTCCAGTTTTTTGAGTAGAAGGGGGACAGAGACAGTGTCAAAGGCTTTAGAAAGATCAAGGAAGATAGCGATAGATTTATCCTTGCTGTTAAGGTTTTGAGCTACTGAACCTATTAATTCTAATATGGCATCCTCTGTGTTTTTGCCTGACCTGAATCCATATTGGTTATTTGCGAGTATATTTTGTGAGTTAAGGTAATCCAGCAGACGTTTATTAATTACTTTTTCGAGGAGCTTAGATAGAATTGATAATACAGATATGGGTCTGTAGTTATTGACACTGTCTCTGTCTCCACTCTTGTGAATAGGGTGCACAACAGCCTTTTTGAACACCGTTGGGAATATTCCAGATGTAAGGGCAAGGTTGAACACGTGGCAGATAACTGGGACAAGTGTGTTTCTAGCACTATAGATTACATTTGCGGGGATGCCATCCCAACCCGCAGCACTAGTTAGTCGTAGGCCACGAATAAGATAATCTATCTCTTCGTTGTCCGTGCCAAAAATAGCCATCGAGTTAGGGTGGACATCAAAACTGCCAGAGTCAGAGGTGTTGCTAGAGGTATAGTTTGGGGAGTTAAAAATTTTAGCGGCCAGTTTTGGTCCCACATTTGCAAAGAAGTCGTTGACAGAGTCAAGTGATTTAGTTGGATCTGGAGTAAGCGATAATAACTCACTGGCAGAGGACTCACTTTTTTGAAGGTTGGAGATAGTTTTGATGAGATTCCAGGTAGCTTTCGGGTTCTTGCGATGTTTTTCAAATTCATGTCGTTCATATTCTCGTTTTAATTTCTTTAACAGATTGTTGCAAAATTTTTTATATCGATTGTAGGTTACTTTTAAAGTAGTATTTTCAGCATCCCTCCTCATTTTGCGGTACATGTTGTCCCGGTTTCGAATACACCTAAGAAGCCCAGGTGTGATCCATGGCTTAATAATGCGTTTTCGGTTCGGGACAACAGAATCACGACTATTTTCATCTACAATTGAGGAAACAATTTTGACCATGGTGGATGCAGCAGTTTCAGCATCCTGACAACTCATAACGGGAGTAAAGTCAACATTCTCAAGAGCAACTACGCAAGCATTAATGTTTACACGATGCTGCCGGGAAGGTGATTTAGGGATATCTAATTTCAAATTACAGAAAACTACAACAGGAGCATGATCAGTAATTAGAGAGTCAAGAACTAAGGTAATAGCTGGTTTATTTGATTTTAACATAACGTGGTCAATGCAACTATCGTTGCGTGTCGGGAAAACATGAGCCGGCAACATGGCATGTGACGCAACAGCATTTAGGTACATGTCTGAGTTCGAATCAACCCAATTTGGTGCTATATTTATGTTGATATCTCCAACCAAAATAACGGTTCTAAAATTATTTAATGAATTGAGGATAACATCGAGACTGGTAATAAAGTGGTGAATATTCCTATTTGAAGGTGACCTATATACAGCGATAAGCGCCACCTCATTTTTAAATTTGATTATAAGACAATTTGCATCAGCGAGTATAGGCTTTTCTAAAAGGAACTGTAACTCTACCTTAGTATACACCACAACACCATCATTTTGGTTTGAGTGATCAGAATAATTAGATACAAAACCCGGTATCGAGGGAAGATGAGGGCATTTACGTAACCAGCATTCCGATAAGACCACGACGTCAAATTGTGTCTTTATTCGATGCAGCAATATCAGGAGGTTGTTAAAATTGGCAGTGCTGCCGATGCTTCTGATGTTAACGTGAAAAATTTTTAAGCCGTGATAAACATTATGCAGGTATGAGTCAACTTGTTCCGGGGAACATTGATGTGATGCTGAAGCTGAGAGGTGTTCTATATCATCTATTATTTTAACATTATCATTCATAATCGAAGCAGAGAACAAACAGGTGATTTGAGTTATCGAACGTAACATAGCATAATCCGAAATGACTGGAAATTGTACAGGAGAAACCAAGATGAACAGAATAAATCTTCCGTTGTGAGTATAGCGAATGTAAGTAGTAATGTGTGTATATAGTGATGTTACAATGATGATATAACATTGGTGACGTATTAACTAATTTTAGAACATGCATGATAATTACTAATAGGATATTTATATTTTTAAATCTTCGAATAAATATTTCTACGTAGTAAGTTACGGTAATAATACAAAAGTTAAACAAAACGACCTTACTACGACATACTATAATTAATTGATAAATACCTAGTCATTTTTTAAGGTCAGACTCATCCCTGATCATGATATGTTGGGCTCCATCCTTCTCTCGGACAAAAATTTTGCCATTCTTAACCCAGCAGTACTGTAGTACATTAAAAGTAATGCTGTCACTTTCTGATACGTTCCGTTATATAAAGATAGCATTACTTTTAAACGGGAATTAAATTTAATGGACTTACGTGCAACAAGCTGTTAGTCACTCAGACGTCGACTGTTAGCTCATTTGAATCACACCACACGTGCGTCGAAGAAGACGGCTCGGCTCGCCCAATAGTCAATAGCTCTTTGGAAGTTTGAACTCTTTGTCACTCACTAGCTCTTCTATAGCTCAGTGACTCAGCTCATTTTCGCGGGTCGAGGGAAACGGTTCGGCTCGCTCAATAGTAATTGTCAATTTCCGAAGCGAGCCGAATGAGCCGTTCGGTTAGTGATTTCAGTCGGTCATTGGTGTCTCGCTGAGCTAGTGAGTTTGAGTGAGCTTACTGAGCTAGTGAACTGTTTAGCGAGCGAGTACTTAGTAATAGAGTTAGCTCTTTTCTATCACTCGCTCATGAGCTACTCATGTCTAATGTAATAGCGAATTTACGGCACTTTGAAAGAGAGTAGAGAGAGAGCACAGACGTAGTAGAGTTGTGATGATTCGTGCGCAACAACAACGTAGAGACGATATTCTCACTACAAATATTTTGTTATAACTTTTGAACAATTAAGGAGCAGTGGTGGGCTGTTGGCCCAGTAGTAACAGCCCCGACTTACGTGTTTTAGGTCGTGGGTTCGAACTCAGTCAGGTGCGAAGAGAGGAGGCCTGTGTCCCAGCAGTGGGAACATTATAGGCTGATTATGTTATTGAACAATTAATATAGTAGCGAAATTGTGTTAGAGGGCGGTGCACTGACGTAGAGCCCCGTTGGTTAGTGCACTACAACGACGACGTAGAGATAACATTCTCACTTCAAACATTCACATCCAAACGTAAATTACTTATTAGCTTACTTATTATTAGGGAAAAAAAGAAACATTAGACATTACACACACACACACATCGTTTTTTTTTTAATACTAAAACTAATACTAGCTGTAACCTGTGACTTAAATTAGTAACTTACTTACTTAACTTAACTTGACTACTTACCTGCGTGTAATTTGTATTTCATAATTTTATTATTATAAGTAACTGGGATAAAAAGTAAACCTATCTGTCAAATTTCAATAACGATCGTTTTCATTGGTTTAGGCGTAAAGACGTAGCAGACAGACAGACACATAAAGTTATCTACTTTTGCATTTATAATAATATTAGTTTATATTATGATATTATTATCCATTATTATTTCTTCCCGCGGGTGTCGTAAAAGGCGACTAAGGGACTTACCAGAGAATGGGCACCAGCGTTCTCTATGCATTTTAACACCATACTGCGATCGCTAACCCGCCTGCCAAGCGTGGCGATTATGGCAACCCCCCTCCTTTTAGGGGAGGCCTATGTCCAGCAGTGGAGATCCTTCGGCTGAATTGATGATGATGATGATTATGGTCTTCAGCTGCATCCGGTTAGACTGGAAGCCGACCCCAAAATAGTTGGGAAAAGAGTTTGATTGATATTAGTATGGGTTATCAGACTTATCAGCATATAAATAGTGACAATAGCGTCTCCAAAGTTCTATCAGTCCTTGATTATATTTGCGCGGAGCCACGGCCCCGCCCCCTTCCATTCCCTATTATATTCAAACTCAGTGCCGTTACGCCCTAACTTAATTAATTATACAAAGCATTATCAACCCTACTCCTTAACAAATAAATATCACTTCAATATAACAGTCAGTACATTATGTAAGCACATAATCCCGTTCTGTTTCGATTTGTCTATAAAATAATCACTTTGAGCTTTGTCTGAGAATCATTGGAAAGCAAGTGATGTTTTAGCATTGAATGAATTTAATTAATTAAAATCTGCGCTTTGTTAGACGAAATATTTTATTTTGAATAGATTATTACAATTTTATTGATTTTTCCACTTATTTTATTTTGAACTAGCTTAAGTCCGCGGCTTCGTTCGTGTGGAAGTTAAACGCGCGTGTAAATAACAGCCACATTTTTATAAAACTTCCCCCTAAACTATATTTGTAATTTTGGTCTCAGCAGCCAAAATATGAAGAGAGTCAGGTCTGATGACGCAGGAGGAAGCAACGAACAGTTGTCCGTGTGAGAAGCAGCTCGTCCTGAGGTTGACACCCACCTTCAGTATCCATTTCCCATTGCTTGCGAAGTTTTTCCTTTTTAGTGAATTAATGAACTCCTGCGTTCCTGCATTTACTAACTAATTGCACAACTCTAATACTCTGACTGGCTGATTCATTTAACACAATACAACTAAGGTTTGCAAAGCAATCGTCGAATCTTTAAGCAATTTGCTTTTTTGAAAGTTGCCTAAAATAGCCAGTCTTATAATATGTCATGATTGACGGCTTAGCTCCTAAAAGGTAAAGCGGGATGATTATCATTTAAAAGGTAAATTTTAGGGTTTGGGCCCGGGACGTCCCGTTCGAAGTCGCGGGACTCTTTGTAAATTTAGCTGTCTAAGGTCCCGAGACTTTCGGGTCGAGACCCGAGACACTGGCCACCACAGCTTACAGACCCAAAATATGTATTTTTTACTTAAATAATATATTATGGATTTTAAACTGCACGTATTACTTTTGCTGAAGAAGAGTATTGTAGATTTTTCAAAATATCCCTCGTACCCAAACGTCAGGTTTAGAAATAATGGACGCCGAAAATCTCACCGTGAAAACTTGCGTGGAGTGAGCTGTCAGGGTCATCCCACTGATGCTAGGGATTGAGCAAGCATTACAATCATCCGTAATCATAATCGAGATTTAAATTATATTTTTACTAATTCTATTGATCATTTTATATTATTTCAAAGCTAGTATTTAAGTGTTTAAACAATGTACTAGCTTTGAAATAATATTTAATAAAATGATGAATAGAATTAGCATAAAAAATATTATTAAAATCTCGATTAAGATTTTAATTATGTAATGCTTGGCCAATCCCTAGCATCAGCCGACCTATTCTGTAAAAATCTCACCGTGAAAACTGAGGTGAAGTGAGCTGTCAATCCCTAGCATCATGGAATGATAGCTCATTTCTAGCTCACTTCACTTACGATTTCACGGTGAGATTGTTACAGAATAGACCGGCTCGTGGCATGACACTGACAGCTCACTCCCCGTTCACCTCACCTAAGTTTTCACGGTGAGATTGTTACAGAATAGCACTACAGTTATCGGCGCATCACAATTATATTATGCGCGTGATTGACCGAGGTGTCGCGGTATCGAACCCATACGCGACGGCCGCTGAGCGTCCTCCACGCCACTCAGCTCACAGATGCGCTCCACTACGAGCATTCCTTTGTAATTCTCTATACGTTGGTCCACTAATTATTTTATTATAAAGTCTTGATTGGCCCATTAACCAGTAGTTCTACAGTACACAGCGAACCGTTGGGTTCGCTGTGTACTCAGTCGTTTCAAAGTCAAATGGAACAGGCAATAAAAAAATCTAAGAAAATTATATAAACGAAATTCTTGCAAATAAATCATGAGCAGCACAAAAAAATGCGGTTCCAGTTGTTTGAAACAACTGGAAAACGTACTGAAAGTTTGGAACTACGTACTTTGCAAAGCACAATAAAACTGACATCTGTTGAAAACGACAGTGTTCTCCTTGTTTGGTGGCATTATTACATAAAATCACAAACGAATTTCTTTTTTTATTGATACATCTATCTGGCTCAAAATTAACTCGATTCGACTTTTATTCTGAGAAGATTGTGGGTTGTCTCGTGTCCCGAGACTTTGAGACTGTCGAGACTTCCCAAACCCTATTAAATCTGTAACTGTCTGCTATATATTCGTTCCATATTCAGCCCAGTGAAGTAATGGAATAATTTGAATGTTGTCATACACTGGTACATTGTGTGCTCTATCATCTCAGTTTCATTTCCTATGAAATGAATGGGAAGTTTTTTTTTGTGATTTCTGACTTTTCTAGTACTCAAACTTCAGTTGGTCCAACAAAGTTTTTTGATCCCTATAAGAAACAGGGTCGATTAGCATCAAAAAAGGTTTTTGTGAAAATTGCCCATTTGCTGACTATATATTTTTTTCTTCTAAATCTGTGAATGCAAATCAAAAAGTTTCAAAAAGTTAAGGCCAGAGACTTGAAAAAAAAAATCTGAAACTGTTGTTTTCTTGTAGCGACAACGGTTAAAGTACCTGCCCTTATTGCCCCATCTCAAAAATCCACCCTGTATATGTGATTGACTGCTTAGCTCCATAAAGGATTTGTTTTTTTTCTCCATAAAGGGCTTGATGATTATCATTTTTATGGTTATCTAAATGTGCAATATTAGTAGCCGGTAGTACCTATAATTGCGTGATGCTGGAACATACATTCAGACAAACAGACAAAAATTCTAAAAACTATATTTTCGGTATTAGAATCGTAACAATAACTTTTTTTTCGATGTACAGCCGGTCTATTCTGTAACAATCTCACCGTGAAATCCTAAGTGAAGTGAGCTAGAAATGAGCTATCATTCCACTTGATGCTAGAGATTGACAGCTCACTTCACCTCAGTTTTCAACCTTAGTAGATCTTATTTTAAATGAAGTCTTACCTATAATAAAAAAAACATAGCCATTTGAATTGGATAGTTCAAGAAAAACTATCTAAAAAATAAATGTTTTTGTTAGTGAATTCTGTACCTACCTTATTCATAAAGTACCAATAATAATTTTTCAGCCATAGTACTCTATGAAGCCCTACCCTATCTAAGTTTACTTAAACTTTTGTTATAATTATTAGCTAGTCTCTGACAAACAACCTCAAAATGTAAAATACTCAAATAATAAGCCTACTGTTTAGACATCAACGTAATCTCCCAACAAAAGTTTAGACAAACAGCGGCCACGAACAAAACATTTCGTCCAAATGATGCTGTTGAAAACAGTTTCGTCATGTTTTGTGTTTTTGAGGGAAAACAATATCTCGATTTTTTATTGTCCGTGCATGCAGGCACAAACTTACGGACATTCAGCCAGCATTTGTGTGCGGGGAACAATGCGAGGCGCGTTACTTGTATTGCTAAGAGGTTCTATTGTTTAATGCCACAATTAGCCACGAATTCTGCCCAGATGAAAGAAACTGACCAAGTCGCCGACGACTGCGTATACGGACTAAGAGGTTTTGATCGTTTTACTGATATTATCTAATACCATATTTTGAATAAGTTTGTCAGTTGAGGGAGATAATCTTTCTAAATGCTTAACAAATTATGAGAGTTTCGTAATGTTCGTAAAACTGAGGAATGCTTTGAGCTATTTTAATAAACTAGTAGTTCTGCGAACAGTAGACCTAACGAGCCTGAACTTTTTTTGAACCTGAACTATTAAACGAATCACGATTTTTGTTTTCAAAAACATGGTCAAGAAAAATGATAAGTCAAAATTCGTAGACCAGCTAGAAAAAAATACTAATAGGTTTTAATTGGCTGCAGGTAACGCTGCAGCCTAGTTTTATGATGAGAAGGTGGTCCCAGGTGCTCCATCAATCCCTACCTAGTAGTTGGTACATCCTGCCACTCCGTGATTGTCACGGCGGCTCCTCAACGCAGCGCCGCTCGTGCCCCTCGCCCCATGCCGCTACCAGTGTCTGCAGCCCAGGCGAAACGCCCACAAAGGGATTTTGCTAGCGTCACCACCGCGAGTGCCCATGGCGCTCCTAATATCAAGCCCATGCCGAACACGAACGAACAAGAACCGCTGCGGTAACGCTCCTACGGAGCCCAAAGTGAGCCTGCGTGCGCAAAACCGAACACACCAGTGTACATCTCCCGCCTGCAGTACACCACTAAGGCGGAGGATATCGTGGAGTATATGCGCCAAAAGACGAGGTACACGCCGAGAGTACAGTTACTGGAAGCGCGCCAGAACGTCAACTTCAAAGCGTTTGTCGTACGTGTTGTGGCTTTGAATAGCAAACCGGCCAATCGTAAGGGCAGTCGTAGGTCACAGTGTACCGAACTGTTATCTGCCCCTCGTCATGGAAGAAAACTTTTGGTCGTAGGACGTGGTGTTCCGTCGCTTCCGCGGACAAGTTCCACAGGATAGCACAAAGTTAAGCAAGTGCAAAGTGGAGTACTACAAACATATTCTTAAGCCTTTTTTACTAAGGCATGTATTTAATGCGGCAACTAAGTAAAATGAATACAGGTTTTAAAAAAAAATAGAGTGGGTACCATATATAATGGGTTGGCAGCTAATAAGGAGTATCGTAATAAGTAATAGGTAGCATATTAATATATCAGTTTTTAGCTTTATTTTAATTTAAACTGGCATCGAATTTTTGTTTTGGTAACTGAATTTACCAACAATAGAGGGGATCTGGCGCTCGGCGGCCGCTACCGCGGCACGCTCGCTTCGCTCGCTCGCCTTCGCTTGTTAATGGTTACTGTTCTAACCTAACCTAACGCCCTTTAAGTTGTAAGTCGCCTCGAAAATTATATTCCTTTCACTAACACAAGTTTTGTTTATATTAAAATATGTATGTTTATGTAAAGTTATTTTCCTATGGCCCTGTGTCGGCTGAAATAAACGGTATCATTATTATAAAAGAGCCGATTCCACTGGTGGAAATTTAAAAGTGAGCAATTTACTGCATTTTGAGGACCTATTCTGCTCATTACGCCGAAGATCATTATATTATCAGATCTTCACTAAATTTCTATGAGACCAACTTAAAATTATTTAAACAAAAAAGAACCATCGAAATCGGTTCTCATAAGGCGGCCTTTTTGGAGAAAGTACCTGGTACTGGAGTACACCCCCGCCCTCCCCCCTCCAATGAAAAATCCCCGACGACAAAAATTCTAAAATGTCGTAAAACCTGTATACCAAATTTCGTCTAGACCAGTTGTAAAATACGACCTGCAGAGGAGTAGCAACAAACTGACAAAGTAAATCTTAAATTTTGGACATGAAGCAGAAACGCTTCATTCGCTTCGCTCTTTGTAAATAAAACAATAGCTATTATTTTAATATTGTGAGTAAAATCTTACCTATATTAATCAGAATTTCAAATAACGATTATCAGTATCATTATTAATGTTAGTTTCATTATTACTAATAGGAGTAACATGAGTAGTCACATTAGTACTAACGGATGAACCCTTCGGAAGTTTTGGATAGAAGTCGGTTTCGCGGCCAGCTTGTATATCTAGGAGTTGCTTCAGAAAATGTTTAGTATTAACATTAGTGTTCACGATCATTTCGAAGATCTTGAGTTGTTCTAGAGCTTGCCACTCGTCTCTGTGCTTAATTGCCACGTTAAATAACTCGTTTAAAACTTCTCTCGACTTTTTTATCATGCTTAGAACAACACCAGCTTTGAAAGGAGACTCTTCACTATATTGTACCTTCATTGCATGAACTTCTTTTATTTTCTCCTCAGTATCGAGCATTGCCTGTTTCACGAGGATTGTTAATTTATTCTTTAAATTAGCATCTTTTTCGTCTTCATAGACGCGTCTGGACGCTTTTGAGGATATCTTGTCGGCTGGTTTGTCATACGCCAGGAAATATCTACGAAGATACAAATTCATTCCTCTTTTTCTTGGGTATGGCTCATACATTACCGGTGCTCTTGATGCTAATTTCCATTCAGCACCGTAAGCTTCACGGCCTTGCGGTAAGTCTATTAAGTTTAGACAGTTACAGTGTTGTACGATTAGTTGTACCGTATCTAAAATCAATAAAAAAAGTTCACTCAGATTGTTTAGAAATGTGATGATTTCAACACGTTGAAATCCATCATTACCTATTTAAGAGTCTCATTCGGTTGATTAAATAAAAAATACTTACACAATAATGTAGAAATGAATATGATCATGTTATCATTCTAGTGAAAACTACTTCATTACCGCAAACTATGAAATTAAATGTTTAACGACACGATTACTGTTGAGGACCTAACTAAAGGTTGTAAATGAAAGCAAAGCGAACTATATACACTTATAATATAGGTTCTAAAAGGCAGTATAATGTTGAAATTGGACAAGACAAACAAGTATGTGCGCGCGTCGACGACCGTGTTCGGTAGTGGAGTGGAGTGCGGGCGGCGCCAGCCTGCTGCCGCGGTGTCGTCCCGCGCCGCGCCGCGCCCTCTGCGCGTCCTCTGGCGTGGACTAACATTCACACCTTGTCTGCGTGAACATCCTCCCCGGGTTGAAGCATTCAATCTAGAGGAAGTGGGCAAATGTTATTAAAGGAACGTAGTAGCGTCCCCTTCTTCGTTTTCACCTCGACCACACGTGTTGTCCCGTCGTTTCCCGGGAAGACCTTCGTGACACGTCCCAGCGACCACAGTAGTGGCGGTTGTCCTCTCTCTTTGATGATAACTAACGTTCCCTCTGCCAGTTGTCCTGTAGATGATGTCCACTTCGTCTTTTGTTGGAGCAGAGAAATATATTCTAAATTGAACCGCTTCCAAAAATGCTGCTTAATATGCTCCACCCTGTGATAGCGTTCCAAACGGCCGATGTTTATATCAGTCACCTGTGGATGCGGAACAGCCATAAGTGATCGTCCAATCAGAAAATGTGAAGGAGTGAGAGCAGTAAAATCTAGTGGATCAGAGGAAAGTGGTGTGAGAGGACGTGAATTAAGAACAGCTTCTATTTGAGTCAAACAAGTGACCAGTTCCTCATATGTGAAATGTGTTAGCTGTAGTAGTCTTTTCAAGTGGTGTTTAGTAGACCGAACGGCTGCTTCAGCAATGCCGTTGAAATGTGGAGAGTATGGAGGGGCAAAATTAAATTCAATGCCCTTTTGTGCAACTTCATACGAAATATTTGACTCTTGTAAGAATTGTCGCAATTCATTACAAGTGCCGGTAAAATTAGTACCGTTATCGGATAAGATGCTCTTGGGTTTGCCACGACGAGCAACGAAACGGTTTAAAGCAGCCATGTAGCCCTCCTTAGTAAGGTCTGTAGCGAGCTCGATATGGACAGCTTTAACTGCAAGACAAACAAAAATGCATAGATACGCCTTTACAAGCTTACACCCTCGCCCCTTTCGATCCGCTATCAATATTGGCCCGGCATAGTCGACACTGCAATTCAAAAATGGGAACTCCAAGTGAGTTCTATTCGAAGGCAACTGCCCCATGATTGGTTGAACATTTTGACATTTGTACTTAAAACATTTAATGCAGTGTTTCACAATAAATTTAGAAAGGTTTCTGCCGCCAAGAGGCCAGTACATTTGACGTATATTTGCTATCAATAACTGAGGGCCAGCATGTAACAAATCTTTATGATATTTATAAAAAATGATTTTAGTGACATGGTGCTTAGAACATACTAAAACTGGATGCTTGATATTGTAATCATATGGAGAATTGTCAAGTCTCCCTCCTACACGAATGAGACCATCTTTGTCAACAAAGGGACTTAAAGAAATAAGTCTATTTTTACGAGGCAAAGTCTTGCTAGCTTTAAGAATAACATATTCCTTAGGAAACATCTCCATTTGAGCTCGACATAAAATGAAATTCAAAGAATCTTGAAGTTCTTGATTTGATAATGTATTTTGTAACTTGGTTTTATTTTTTAAATTATAAACAAATCTAAGTAGGTAGGCCACCACTCTTTGTAAACGATTTAGATCTGAATATTTATGGAGTAGTCTGTGAATGAATGACGGATATATGTGAGAAGAATGTCCATGATTTTGTGAATCTGTGAGAAACGAGTGATCAGTGAAGGTAGATGTAATGACTTCTGGCAGATCCAGTTTCACAGTTTTATTGGGCATAGCTGGCCAGTCTTTTTCGTTATTTAACAAAAATTGTGGGCCTGACCACCATAAAGAACACTCGCTGATAAGGTCAGCCTTCAGCCCACGAGAAACAAGATCTGCCGGATTATCCCTAGACGGCACGTAACTCCACGTATGACCTGCAGTGCTCTCCTGTATCTCATTGACTCGATTACGCACGAAAGGTTTTAATAGGTTCGGTAAGATATCTAGTCAACTCAACACTATTGTTGAATCGCACCAGAACCGGCACCTAGTTACAGGCAAAGTAATAGAACTCTGAACCTTAACACACAGCCTTGTGCCTAGCAACGCCCCACTGAGCTCGAGACGTGGAATGGTAGTGGGTTTTATTGGTGCTACACGATTTTTCGATGCAAGAAGTTGTACCTTAACTGAACCTTGCTTGTTCACCGACCGGAGATACACGCAACAACCGAAAGCTCTCTCAGATGCATCTGTAAACACATGAATTTCATGCGATATAGCATTGTCACATACAACCCATCTTGGAATTCTTAGATTATTTAAAAATGGAAGAGTGTTAACGAAATTGTACCAAAATTTGCATATAAATTCTGGCACCTGCTCATCCCAGTCACATTTGACTAACCACAATTTCTGCATTACGATTTTCGCCTCGACTACACATGGACCAACCAAGCCTAATGGGTCAAATATTTGACTAATTACTGACAAAATTTGACGTTTAGTCACCTGTTTTTCTGCTTCAATGCAAATAGAAAACGCTAAATAATCTGCCTCACACATCCAACGTAAACCTAATGTCTTCGATGCCGAGTTCTTATCTTCAGACAATTTTAGACAATCCAAAACTGCTGAACTGTTACAAACCTGATCTAAAATTGACGAATTATTAGATTGCCATTTTCGTATATGAAAATTCGCTGATGCTAAGACAGATATAACTTCCTTTACCATTTCTACTACGTCTGATACTGAGTTTCCTCCTGACAGGTAATCGTCAACGTAAAAGTCACGTTCAATTGAAGACTTGACGGTTGTACTGGTAGCGGCATTAGCCAAGCTGACTAAGCACTTTGTTGCTAAGTATGGAGCGGAAGCTGTGCCGTAGGTCACAGTGTTAAGACTGTACGTCTTTAAAGCTAACTTTGGATCTGTCCTGAAAATGATTTGCTGCAAAACACGTTGTGAAGGTGAAACAGCAACGGCACGATACATCTTAGCTATGTCTCCAGAGATGACATATTTGTATTGCCGAAATCTTAACAGGATTGATAGTAGATCTTCTTGGATAGTCGGGCCAACCATCTGGATTTGATTTAAGGAAACGCCCGACGTGGTTACCGCTGAGGCATCGAAGACTACCCGTAGTTTCGTTGTCAAACTGGACTCTTTGACGACCCCATGATGAGGTAAGAAATATTCTACATCGTCACCTGAATGAGGCTTCCTAGACGTTTGATTTTCTGTCATGTGTCCAAGACGCTCGTACTCCTGCATGAAGGCAACATAATGCTGCTTGAAACTTGGATCACGTAGAAAACGACGCTCCAGTGATAGAAATCGACGTTTAGCCATCTCATATGACTCACCTAAAATGTTAGGATTGTCCTTTAAAGGAATTGTCACAACGAAACGACCCTGATCATCCCGAGTAGTGTTATGACGAAAACTTTCTTCGCACGCACGCTCCTCCAGTGACAAAGCATATTTGGGTGGTACAGAATCTGATTCCCAAAATCGGTTGAGGTTATTATTTAATTCATCCATAGACACGTTGCAGTAGTGTGACTGGTTGTTAGAGAATGAACGCATTAGAACTGGTCCTGAAACTATCCATCCGAGTTTTGTTGCGTGAAGTTTGGGTTGATTCCTACCTAAATTTATAGATGAGGAACCTAAGACATTCCAAAACATTTCCACGCCAACAAGAATGTCAATTACAGACGGAATATGGAAGGATGGGTCAGCTAATTGAATGTCTGTTGGAAAGTTGATGTTGTTAATATTTACAGCTGAAGACGGCAATATCCTAGTAATTTCAGGCAATATGATACAAGTGATAGTTTCCCTATAGCCACCATTCCGAGCCTGAATTGTAAATCTACAAGACTGTGTGCTATTAGATTTTTGCTTGTTTATACCTGATATTGTGGAGTTAGCGTTACGTCTAGGCAATCCCAGCTTTTGACACAGTGTTTCAGTGATAAAGTTGGCTGTGCTACCGTTATCAAGCAGGATCCTGGCGTCGAACTTCTCACCTCGGTTGCTCACCACTGTCACCAGAGCTGTGGAGAGCAAAACAGAATGGGTAGTACTATCTGCAATGTCACTTGACAAAACAACGTTTTCAGACGTGCCCTTTTGTAATTGCGCATTACCAGAAACGTCAGTAAGCAAACCAGGTAAAGCAACACTAGGCATTGGATCTTGTACATTTGTATTAGACTGGTCTACGTGTAAAAGCGTGTTATGTCTGCGATTACAATATTTACAATGGGACAATTTACATCGTTTACTTGAATGCCCTGGACGTAGACAATTAAAGCACACATTAAGCTCCTTCACCTTTCCCAAACGGTTTTCTAGTGACAACTTACGAAACTCATCGCACACATACATAAAATGATCTCTTTTGCATAACGGACATTTATAATCCTTTGCATATTTTTTGTTATTAGGTTTGTTTTTGATTAAATTATCGCTTTTGTTAGTATTTTGTATATCTACTATGTGACTGTTAGTGCTACTGTCTACCTTTACATTTGCCGATTTACTATGTTCAACAGTCTCTAACAAATCAGCCCTCCTACTAACAAATGAACAAAATTCTGACAAAGTAGGACTTTTGGGTAAAGTATTGCGATATTCTTCCCAGTCTCTGTTAGTAACTTTGTCAAGTCGACTACTCATCATAAACACCACCAGTGTACTCCACTGGTCAGTGGGCTCGTTCAGCGATTTCAGAGCCCTAATTTGTTTATTTATATTATCAATAAATTGACGTAAGGCTACACAAGACTCTTTAGACACTGCTGGAATATCAAACAAAGCCTGCACGTGGTTATTTACTAGAAGTCTACTATTGTCATATCGCTCACATAGCAAATCCCAAGCCAATTGATAATGCTCGCCTTTAAAATCTATATTCTTTATAATTTGTTGAGCATCTCCCTTGAGCGATGCACGTAAGTAATGGAACTTGCTAATGTCATCGATTGCACAACTACCATGTATAAGAGAAAGATAAGTGTCTCTATACTCTAGCCAACACTGATAGCTACCATCGAAATGAGGTAAATTAATTTTAGGTAAGCGTACACAATTTTGACGGAACGATGCACCTGTGTTTTTGTCTGCTGAGCCCGCTACAGACTCGCCGTCAATGCCGGCATCAGCACTGATGAGCAAACTGCGCGCCTGTGCTGCTACTGCGTGGTACCGCTCCTCAAACTTCGCACGTTCCCGGTACGCTTCGTCTGGCTTGTCCGAGAGCACCTCGATTTCCAGCTGCAAATGATCAAATTCGTCATATAGGGCATCAAATTTACTAAGGCGACCCTCCAGCTCAATACGCTGCAAGCTAGAAATTGATTCGCAACTCATAAGAACGTTTACCCAATTGCAGAAATTCGTAAGCTTAGCTTTCATAGCACTACGTTTTCTTACTAATAGTTCCTCAGTAACCATTATGTGAAACTGGTATTAAATAGGAAGAAACAATAGATAAGATGCAGTTGAACAAAAAATAAAAAAAATTAAATAGAAAGTGTACTTAAGCAAAATAATAGGTATTATGATATGACTAATAAGCAGCAAACAGATGTTTTTTGTAATGAATAGGCGTGTGACCTTGAAGCTCGCCACTCGCTAGCAAAAAAAAGTGTCAGCCGGTATAACAATAGGAAACCGGTTCGATGCAACTTTAAACTAATATGAGCTCACTATTAAACGATGTAAATAATCACTTGATGACTCAAATTTGAAACTGAACTGAAAATGGTTGCAACGGATTTTTTTTTTTTTTTGAATTTTGAATTCAAACTGGATTTTTAATAGAAAGGAATTTGGAACGATACACAGATATGCTTATCTTTATCCACAAGGCGGACTGTGTTGATTCCCACGAAGCAGGTAAATGTCTCGGCGGGCTCAACCAATGTAGTCGAGACTCGACCACCACGGACGTGAAGACCTCGGGAACTTGTAGACGTCCTCTCCTCGCTTTATTCTAGACGACTCCAACTCCAAACTTGTCTGCCGTTGAATGTAACTTGTAGTGACACGGCGCTTCTGAAACTTCGTCGTATCAAAGTCCACCAACGTCGCCCGTACTGCCACCGCGCAGACGTCCTCTTTGTTCGCACAAAAATACGTTACGCGGATTTAAAAAAAGATACTCGAAGGACCAAATGTTGAGGACCTAACTAAAGGTTGTAAATGAAAGCAAAGCGAACTATATACACTTATAATATAGGTTCTAAAAGGCAGTATAATGTTGAAATTGGACAAGACAAACAAGTATGTGCGCGCGTCGACGACCGTGTTCGGTAGTGGAGTGGAGTGCGGGCGGCGCCAGCCTGCTGCCGCGGTGTCGTCCCGCGCCGCGCCGCGCCCTCTGCGCGTCCTCTGGCGTGGACTAACATTCACACCTTGTCTGCGTGAACAATTACATTTCTCAGTTTATATAATTAAAGGTTTTGAATACTAAACATAAAAAATAATAGGTAACTGTTGCCAGTTTTGTAGCACGTGTTAACTAACGTATTTTCTCCTTAACCTCTTTTGCATTGATGACGATGACAAATATGTTTTTACCAACACAATCTAGTGTACAAATTAACTCATGGATTAATGCATTTAAGTAGGATTTAATTTGAAATTTAATTAACCACACAATGCATCATTCCTGTTTCTCACGTGTAGTTTAAATTTACCAAACCTTTAAACCATCTAGCAATTTTTTTTTTTTTGTGTTTCCGATATTCTATTTAAATTTTCGTCGTCTTTCAGCTGTAATACGTCCACTCCTGGACATAGGCCTAGACCTGTATATAACATCATAGTCTACTCGCAACTAAGTAAAGAACAGTATTATTTACGAGATCAAGACTAGTTGATCGTAGTATCGGCCATTTTGGGCGGGCAGTCGCGAATGAGCGCGCACTATGCAACGCCACGCATTCGACAAGAAAATGTGAATAGGAGAAGAAATATTAAATATTTTAAATGATATTTATTTTTACCACTCATATTTTATCTTGTAATTACCAAATAAATATTGGGATTGCTTACATAAGCTTAAAAAAACGCAATAAGAAGTACAAATGAGAGAGATAATTATCTAGTTTATTTTTTATTTTTGGTACCACGATGTAGGTACTTATGTACATAGCCTAGGCATGACTGATATTTATTCAAACTCAGACTCAAACCAATTATTTCTGTTAAACCATTTACAGGTAAGATCAGCAACAAAAGTCGAATAACAGTGCTACTTCTACACACCATCTAAATTGAAACAAAGTGGTTCGATATTTTGCCTTTTAGAATTCCATAAATAATAAATAGCTAAGAGTTAAGTATTATTTAAATATAACTTTCGTGTTCCAATTTTAATAAAACATTTTGCTTAATAATTAAGATGAAGACAACTGAAGTGTTCGAGCTGCACGATTACGACAAATGCTTGCACTGATTGGACAGGTCCACTCAAAATTGTGTGGTTCTTTCCTCAAAAGACCATTTCAGACACAGATCTACATGGTCCTCACATGATCTGACCAAGATTATGTCTGGACTTTAAAAGAGACTTTGACCCCTGAGTTTGTTTCGCCATTTCTTCTCACGGGTAGTCAGATAGGAAATGTCGACTACATCTAGCTTATTTTTTACTTTTTAATATGACGTGTAAAAGTGATTCCGATATTCTATTTACAGAATAAACGATTTCATTTCATTTCTACTTAGTTTCTGAATTGGCAAAGAAGGGGGAAGGGTAAGTTAGCCCACGATCCCAAGGACGTAAATAAATCGCGGTGAATTAAAATCGCCTATCGCGATTTTTTCTCGCGTTCAATAGTGTTTGGACGAGCGTTCAAAAATCACCTTCAACTGATTCGTCGTGCAGTGCGGACGTACGGTGTGTTTCGCAAAATCATTAGCAGTAGCCATTTATGAGGCTAAGAGACCACATAATAAGCCAAGTAAATTTTGGATGTATCCCTTGAATAAAAACTATATTAAAAAGGCAAATTTTTGACGTCGCCGTACAATGATTTAAGGAAATATCCTGAAAAATTATATTTATTATATTTTTTTTTTTTTATATTTTAATAATTTTATTTTTTTATTTATTATAATTTTATTTTATTTTTTTTATAATTTTATTATATTTAATTATAATTATTATCTATCAAATAAATAGCATGTTTATTATATTGCATTTTCTCAAATTTAGCCCATTGAAAGGCTCGTGCCGATTGGCGCGATATCGCGGGCGCTACAGGCATCACAGTGGGCCCATACTGAAAATTAGTGGACTTAGCAACAAAGTTCCTATATCGATGCGATTTTTTTTTATATGACGTGTTATATTATTCCTGACAACTTTTATTCATATAAAATTTCTTCTAAAGTTGATAGTTTGTCTTGAAAAAAATTAATTAGATTTTTTTGTATGGAGCGAATCACGTTTAATTATTTTTCTTCAATTGTACTAATATGTTGAGTGTGTGGCGTGAGTATATCTAGGGTCATTCTCTATCCATGAAAAAAATCAGCGCCGGCCATCTGCGGCAGCGCGAGTAATCATTCGGTAAAAAAAAAATGATTTGGAAGAATTTTTTTGTCATTTAAAATAAATTCAAAGCATATTTTTTGTCTCATTTGGCTGTTTTCACCTTCTTTTTAGTTAAATAAATAGTTTTAATAGCGCATACGTACTTAGAACTAGTAATTCTGGTAGAGATTTAGTTATTATTGCATGTTATCGGTACAAATGAGTCATCAATCACAATGCAGGTGCTCTGCATTGTGATTGATGACCCATTTGTTTGTGCGCGCATAACTAATGAGTCATCGAAAAATGCTCGTCTCTGATTGGCTGTGTTATTTTTTAACTGCACGTTATCTATTGTTGAATAAATATATCGTAATGTTTCAGGTTATACTAATTTTGTTAATGATAGGTGAAATAATTTAAATTTGTACGGGCAAGACGTTGATAATTATCTACATAATCAACTGTATGTATATTATTATAGTATAAGTTATCGTACGTATGATCAGTATGAAACTGTGAAGTAATTGTAGCCCTGAAAAGGGCTGTTTGTCATATTCCTAACCCTGATGGGCTTTTGTGGGAATAATTTAGAGCCGGATCACATTATTTCTTGTTCCAGAAGTGCTAGTGGGTCCGGCAAATTTTCGGACTCTGCTATGAGGCATTCTTCTTCCTCCATAATTTCACTGTCACAGGGAGGCTCAGTAGTCTGTAACAACTGAGTTGCTTCAGGCAACAACTCATTATGAACCTGTTTCATTATTTTAGGCCTTATGTAGGATATGTGGGGATCAGAGCTTATTAGAAGTCCATGGAGGATGTCTTCGTTTGTTGCTATTCTCCCCGTTTTCCGAGTGTGCCTCTCCCTGACGTTTCTGAAGTCCTTATTACGGGCTTCCGAAGCTTCTTCAGATAAGGTACCTAAAACGAATAAGTACATACATTTTAATTTCAAAACGCAATCGAGTCAAATAATACATCAAACTATATTTATTTTTTACTTACCGATTGGCAAAACACCAAAGTGGTTACAGATGTCTGCACCGTGCATTAGAAGTTTATGTACACTAACTGGCATGTAGTACCACGAATAGTGTTGCACGTACACATCAGCTGTTTCTCTACAGTATCTTCTAAATTTTTCACAGTCAATGTTTTTGCCTGATGATATGGCTTGTAGAATAACGGAAAATCTGAAAATCAGATTTTCGTCAATTCCCGTTATTCTGGAAGATCTTTTGTAATCTTGGAAAGAGCGCCTCGCTGTATTCCCGTCGTTTGTAGTTCCAAAACCCTAAAATGGGAAAACAATACTGTAATATACAATACATAGAGATATAATTCACAAACAACATAAAGAGAGCGAAAATTAAATACATACCTGTTTGACTATATCAATCAGCATTCCAGTTTGCTCACGAAACCTTGCTGTGTGGTATTTGCAGTGAAGAAATTCCTTGTTTGTAAATTTCTTCACGAAGTGGTTTAGAAGTCAAAGCGTCCAAATTATTCATCTCACTCGGTTTTGCCAAGCAAATGGGACACGTTGCATATGATGGTACTCCAGCAATAATATTGGCCACTTTTCCATCAATCATGGTCATATGCAATTCATGTGATACAATAATATTTCCACACTGTGTAGATATTCGTTCATCAATTTGTTTTTTCATCTCAGACTCTTCAGACTTTATAAAGTCAGCTGTCTCCGAAGTGAAAGTGAACTTCACTGGTCGACAGTACAGAGTTGAGCAAGGTGTGGGGTTCTCCCAAACTAGATTTTCATTCCCAGATGATGGCCTAGTAGACACTAGCCGAAGAGGGACGATGCTTATCATGACTACTGATGAATCATCGAACTCTGTAGCTGTGTTTGACGTTTTCTGTTTATAGTTACTCTGCGACGAAGAACCATCAAGTCCCCATTTCCAGGTCAACTTGAGTTCTTCATTTTGAGACCTATCAACAGTATTTATATCAAGTAATATCCTCTCCACAGTGTGGTCCAATAGCGCTTGCAATTTAATGTGAGCTCCGTTTTCGGTAATCTCCATACTCTCTTGTGGTGGGTAACATCTTTTCTTGGCATTTACAAGCTTTGGATAAGATGGAAAGGCAGCACAGTTTTCTTCTTTCAGAAATTGTCGAAGAGCTAAGTACTTCCATTTCGAGAGCGCAACTGATGTATAAAGAGCTAAACACTTATCTTCAGAGACAGTACTTAAGCTCTGCTTTTTGAATAGTCTCTCTTCTACTTCGGATAGAGCATCTGGATTACTGGAAAGGTATTCGACCACTTTTGCCAGATTCGTTTTGCCGTTGTCTTTCAATTTTGTTATGTATCAGTGCTGCAACTCTTCCTCGGAATTTTCTTCTACTATGGAAGTAGAACGTCTTTTCTTTTGCTTATTACTTAACTCTTCGAACGGTTTTCTGTGCTCCTTTTCTGTAGATGTTCCCGCTTCCGCAGTACATACTGCAAGAGTAGGAACATGGCAATCTATATCCACAAGCTCAGATAAGGCTGCGTCCGAAAAGCCCATCACACTTCTCAGATCAACACTGTCACAAACAGGCCAGTTGATGTTTTTTTCCAACCACTTGCGATTAATTACACAATACATAAAAGTTTTTTGATTTCTACTTGACTCTATCCACTTTTTATTTAAATTTACACAAAAAAGTCGACATAACTCCTTGATTCGGTTCTTGTCTTCTTCAGAAACTTCGGTAGTCGAGACAGAAATGATACTTTCATACAGAAACATATGATTTTTCAGATCACCGCCACTTCTTAATTTCACAAAAAGATCTAGGTTGGTACAAAATCCAGCCATAGTTCTAATGTAAATACAAAAATACAAGTATTTCACTGTGTTCACAAACAAGCGACAAGAGCGAAACTAGATGGACTTAATGAATGTCTTTATATTTATAGTTAGTGTTAATTACTCAAGTAGTGGACATAACAGTGAGTGAAAATTATTCAGCCAATCAGAGACGAGCATTTTTCGATGACTCATTAGTTATGCGCTTAGCCGAGTGCACAAACAAATGAGTCATCAATCACAATGCAGGTGCTACCGATAACATGCAATAATAACTAAATCTCTACCAGAATTACTAGTTATAAGTACGTATGCGCTATTAAAACTATTTATTTAACTAAAAAGAAGGTGAAAACAGCCAAATGAGACAAAAAATATGCTTTGAATTTATTTTAAATGACAAAAAAATTCTTCCAAATCATTTTTTTTTTACCGAATGATTACTCGCGCTGCCGCAGATGGCCGGCGCTGATTTTTTTCATGGATAGAGAATGACCCTAGATATACTCACGCCACACACTCAACATATTAGTACAATTGAAGAAAAATAATTAAACGTGATTCGCTCCATACAAAAAAATCTAATTAATTTTTTTCAAGACAAACTATCAACTTTAGAAGAAATTTTATATGAATAAAAGTTGTCAGGAATAATATAACACGTCATATAAAAAAAAATCGCATCGATATAGGAACTTTGTTGCCTAAGTCCACTAATTTTCAGTATGGGCCCACTGTGTAGGCAGTGCGAAGTGGGTCGCGCCCGCGATATTGCGCCAGTCTGCACGAGCCTTTATGTTTATTTACAGTATTTATGTTATCATAAAGAAAGTAAATAAACATAAAGCCTGGATGCTATCATGTATGTATATATATGGAATCCTAAAATAATACTAGGCATAGATAGGCTATACCCAGAACTATTTTAGGATTCCATACTATAGGTATTTTATGTTTATTTACTGTATTTATGTTATCATAAAGAAAGTAAATAAACATAAAGCCTGGATGCTATCATGTATATATACATATATGGAATCCTAAAATAGTACTAGGCATAGATAGGCTATACCCAGAACTATTTTAGGTTTCCATATTATAGGTACGTACCTAATATAATTAAAAACATCGGAAGTGTTCTAAAACAAAACTTTGGACAAATATCCGATAAGTAAAGCTTTTCTCATTTATCACACTAATATTATAAAGGCGAAAGTTTGTGAGTGTGTGTGTGTGTGTGTTTGTTACTTCTTCACGCTCAAACGGCTGGACCAATTGTGATAAAATTTTGTATGGAGGTAGCTGACACCCTGGATTAACATATAAGACCTTTTATCCCGATATTCCCACGGGATCGAGACTTACGTGGGTGAAACCGCGGGGCGCAGCTAGTCTTTAATAATTAATATTTTACAGCCTGCATCTTACAGTGTTTCATCATACAGGTTTCCAATACAACGACAACATAATTATTTCTGACAGCTACGAGTATAGGATTGAATTTATAAGTTGTTGAAAAGTAAGGATAGTTTTCCTTACAATTGGGTCAATTCGTTATGTAACCAATACTTTGTATCAATATTTTAATTTAAAAGAGTGTCCGTGGAGTTACTTGCCCGAACTTCTCCATAGGAACCTACTACGCTTTTGAATGGGCAACTAGCTTCATATTTCTAACTGACCGACTCCTTGACAATTCAAAAGTAAATGGTTTAATTGAAATAAATGCTTTCCCCCTTATTACAAAACAAGATTTATATTTTGACATGGCTTAAACCATGCAGCCAGTTTTTGTAATAAGAACGTAACTGTGATTGAAATACCGTTCTTTATACAAAACTGAAAACTTAGTTCGGTACTAAGTTGTCAGCTTTGCATTAGGAACTTTACCATAGACGGAATAAAGTTCGAAATTCAATAATGGCCCCATGGGTAAAACATGGGTCTGAATATAAACCTTGTTTTGTAATAAGACGGTTTGAGTTTGATTTTAAGTTCGTTTTGAAAAAAAATAGTTTTGAAAATTGAGTCTCATTCGTGGAAAGTGAAGGTTCGATTCCATCCGTAAAAATCCATTATTTCCATTCCATTCCATTCGAACTTAAATAAATGACGAAAAATGCTGATTGTTTTTAATGGCCCTATATTCAGAACACATAATAAAAAATATAGGGTTGGCGCTTTTAGTAAATAATAATCTGTTCAGAAAAGATGAGCTGTTATAGGAAAATAACGTAACCTGTACCCCCTTAATTTGTAAAGTCTACTTAGCTGTGCCAGTTAGCAGTAGAAATGATTTTTATCACATATCCGAAAACTAAAATTTAGTTATCAGGGAGAGGGACACTTGACTCTAACAAAAATTAGCACTTTAAAGCTTAATATTACGCAAACTTATCCCTGAATCGAAAAAAGGTTTACACAGACCAGCAATATTTTTAAACGACCTATCCAGTGATAAACGTGAAAAAAAAACATCATCCCCACTTTATGTGCAAGAGAGGTACCTACCCAAAAATTTTATATTTTTTACATTTTATTTTACGACTTTGTCGGCGTTATTAATATTATATGTATGTATGTATAGCTTTCTAGTACTAAGAGTCTTTGAACTAAGCCGAGGATCTGTCCCCGGCTTAGTTCAAAGACTACAGACGAAGACGAACATGGCGAAGCTATAATGGTTCCTTGTTGACTACGGAACCCTAAAAATCAAAACCAACCAACCAAACAGCCCTGCCACAGCTAACAACCCTAAAGCCAAAATACATCTATTTCACGTTTACCTACCCTCCATTGTTTATTTAAGCCAAAAAAGTTTTTAGTTTTCCATTGTGATGCTCTTTTGTTTGATACGATACCTATTTGAAAACTGCTGTTATAATGTGGAGGGTTTTCGTGTGTGGCGGTAGATCTAATCAATCAATGTATGGGCTTAAATTAATGCCGCATAGAGGGTTGTGAACCTATGTCTTGATTTTGCCTGCTGTAAGAGATGTTGAACAAAGTTTTAAAGGATAGTTACTCTAAAAAAACCGGCCAAGTGCGTGTCGGACCACGCACAGTGAAGGGTTCCGTAGTTTTTTTTTTTTTTTGAATGGCATCTCGCAGTTGGCCTTGAGAGGCCGTGACTGCTTAACCGGTCTTTCCTGTGGCTGCCCTAAGGTATTAGCTTAAAGCCTCCAGCCAGGAGTGGGTTCCGTAGTTAGTTGGGATGAATTTATCCCAAAACCAAACTTAACATTGTAGTTGAAAACATGTTTTCCCATACATCGATAAACGCCACGGTCAATTTCCAAACTAAACATGTAAGTTTGTAATTGCAAAAACAATTTTTTTTTTACGTGATGAAACTACAAATTAACAATTTTCGAACTTTTTCCTTTACTTGTGCTGTGAGACCTGCTTGCTTTTTGCCAAATTTCATGATTCTAGATCAACGGAAAGTAACCTATAGGTTTTGATTTATTTTATCATCATCATCATTCCAGCCGAAATACGTCTACTGCTGGATAAAGGCCTCCCTCAATAGGGCAGAAGGGGTTTGCCATAATCGCCATGCTTGGCAGGTGGGTTGGCGATCGCAGTATGGTGTTAAAATGCATACAGAACGCTGCTGCCCATTCTCTAGTAAGTCCCTTAGTCGCCTTTTACGACACCCACAGGAAGAAATAGGGTGGTGCTATTCTTCACGTCCGGCACCACACGGAACCTTTGATTTATTTGCGAGTATCAAAATATGTCGCTTAAATTAACTTTTTTTTTTCTTTTTTTTAAGGGCTTTATTGCTGTGCGATAACGTCACCCTGTAACATCAGCACAATCAACTTAACCTAAAAACACTTTATCATTCTAACGTTAATACTTTAAAACAGATCTCTTTTTTGACATTGATTTCAACTTGATACCTCTACTCGTTCCTGAGAAAAAGTGTCATGACAGACTGACAGACATACAGACGGACAACGAAGTGATCCTGAAGATAAGGGTTCTGTTTTTCCTCTTTGAGGTACGGACCCCTAAAAATAACGCTGTTAAATCATTTGAAATATCGACAAAATTCCAGGTGCTGCAGAAGTTTCTTACTTAAAACTAAAGCTTTATGATTGTTATCTACATTAATATTATAAAGAGAAAAGATTTGTATTTTTATTTGTAATTAATAAACTCAAAAACCACTAGACCGATGTAAAAACTTTAGTTCACCAGTAGACTGTAGAATGCTTATTATCACTGAGTGACATAGGCTATAATAAAGATAGCTAGGCGGAAGCTAGTTCGATATAAAGCCAGAAACATACAATAACCTGGAACCTAAAGAGCCACTAATACCACCACTGCATCAACATATTTAACCTTTTCGGTGGCGAGTCGTCTGCGTCGAGCCATGACGTCATCAACTAATGCACTAGCGCCGACCTCATCAAGGCGCAGGTGTGGCGTGGCTGTGGCGTGGCGCCGCCCTGCCACCTGAGAAATAATTACCGCGCGGAAAAGATGGGATGCGCCTTCTCATTATTTAAGAAGATGGTACACAATGTGTGTTTCGAAATACACATCTGTATTGTCTAGTGAATATAGTGCAGTGCATTTCTTGCATCGAACGCGGCTTGAAATGTAACAATACTCTTTTGTAAAGAGTAAATGGGAATCAACGTGTTTGACGACCATGTTTTATGCAGAATCTGAATCTAAATAATGAGAAATTAGATGTTTGACCTTGTGAAGGCCGCTGAAATCCACAGGATGCGGGAACCACAGAGCCGGTCGAAGTGCTTGGTGGAGGCCTATGTCCAGCAGTGAACGTCTTTCGGCTGAAATGTGATGAATGATGAGGTGTTTGTGTCATCGATTTTGTGTCAAACATTGTCGTTATCTAAGTCGTTCAAAAGTTTTATAGTTTGTTTTTTCAACCTGTTTTTTGAACCTCTAATTTTTTCATGATTTTGTATGCAAACTTTCGTCTCTGTCATCGTCTTTATAATAAGTAGGCAAAGCTGGCATTATTAGAAGCATTTTTTCATGTTTGTAAATGTGAGTGCCATGGAACCGTATATTATGTTATGATGTATGTTGACTTAAAAAAGCTTATCATGCCCACTTAAAATGTCTCGCTGATGGTGGCGCGTGTGTCGGATCATCCGTTTCCCTACAAAATGGTTGAGCTGGATGGTGCTGACGCGTCATGTTCGTGAACTGGCGCCGTTATTTGAGACTGTTCATCTTTTTATTAATCGTTTAATCTTTTTATTTCTTTGTGTTCTTTGTTATATCGTTTAATCTTACATTTTGAATGTTTTTAATTATTTTATTTTTCTACATTGTTCTCACATAAAGAAGCAACAAGAATATCGTACCCAGGATTTTGTAATATCTTGATTTAAAAGGGTGTCTTTGGAGTTTGTTGCCCGTTCTTCTCCATAGAGGACTAACGTTTTGGAATGGGCAAATAGCTTCAACTTTCTGACTAACTGACCGACTCTTTGACAATTCAAAAGTGCCTGTAATTGGTTTAAATTAATTTTAATTTTAATTGGTTTAATTTAATTGAAATAAATTCTTTTAAATTTATTTTTATTACGTTTCCATTATCTGCCAGCTTTCTGTTGCTTTTACTTTTGTTTGGATACTGTATACTCTTCTCTTTTTCTCTTACTCTCTATACTCTTATCGGGTAGCACCTACTTATAACAAATTACAGAGACAATGGAGATTTTTTTTTGTTATCATTTAATATTGGCATGTATTTAACACGGCGACAAATTAATCTGAATTTGGGATTAAAAAATAATTAAAGCCGGTAGCAAAAATAATAGGTTGGCAGCAAAAATAATAGGTTGGCAGCTACAGCGAAGTATTATTTTAAGTAGAAAGTAGCAGCTCGATAATCAGTTTTTAGCTTTATTTTAATTTAAACTGGCATCGAATTTTTGTTTTGGTAACTGAATTTACCAACAATAGAGGGGATCTGGCGCTCGGCGGCCGCTACCGCGGCACGCTCGCTTCGCTCGCTCGCCTTCGCTTGTTAATGGTTACTGTTCTAACCTAACCTAACCCAAATGATTCAATAACAGTAGATGACTAATAATCGCTGCCAAGTTATTATTTTAGTAGCAAATAGTTAGTCGCCCTTTAAGTTATTAGTCGCCAAGTTATTATTTTAGTAGCAAATAGTTAGTCGCCCTTTAAGTTATTAGTCGCCTGGAAAATTATTATCCTTTAATATTGACCTAACATGCCAACGTAGAAACAATCTTAAGTTTAAAGTAAAATGACCCTTTTCTCATCCCCCGTAGAGTTCATATGCTTCAAATGTACATCTACGAGCTGTCTCAACAGATTCGTCGTATCAACATTAGTGTGCATGATCAGCTCGAAGACTTTCAAATGCTGGAGAGACTTCCATTGCTCTTTATGCTTCACCGCCACGTTAAACAGCTCGTCCATAACATTCTTGGACTTCTTTATCATGCACAGAATAAAGCCAACCTTGTAAGGAGACTCCGCCCTATGATCCTCCTTTATTTCTTCAGTTTTTTTCATCCTTTTCTGAGTGTTGCGCATAGTTTGATCCACAAGATTAGCTATTTTCTGCTTCAAATTCTTGTCTTTCTCATCCTCATAGACCCGCGCTATGGGACCCTTCGTAAAGTGGGGGTGGTCATTCAACAACCAGTACTTGCGGATAGGCTTTGGTGGTAGGTTTTCCGTTCGGTATTTTTCGAAATTGGCCGATTCAGCGTTAGATTTGAATCTGGGCTGATACGCGTCAATGTCCGGTAGATCTATTAAGTCTATGCATTTACATAGCCGTACTAGCATTTCTATTGTACCTAGAAAAACATGGAATATTAAACATTTTGTACATAAAGGGCTGTAATCAAAATTACTCTTTCAATAAAGCTAGATACAAGTACTTACATAGTATTGTAGCAAGTTTTATAAAAAATATTTTCATTCTTATCAATGTGGTCACTACATCACCGAATCTATGAAACGAGGTACCAAAACCTAAGTTTATTACAGAATTTCGTTACTAATTGGTTTAGTAATTAATTGTTATGAACACGAAACATTAAAATTAATTAAACCTTCATGGAATAACACTTACATACTTAAACTGAAACTATAATTAAAAGTAGTTTCAGAAGAAACTGTATAGCATTTTGAGTTTCTTTATACCTAGCCTCCGGTCCTGCCTTGTCTGCGCAACATCGAATAGATTATTCCACTAATCCCCATTGGCAATCCCCATCAAAGGGGATTTGTGAAGTTTTCTTCCACAAATCCCCATTGAGGTCTCATTTAGTTCATAATGGGGATTTGTGGAAAATAAGTTCACAAATCCATTAGTTTATAAATAAAATACAAACAACATAATACCTAAATTATTATAAACGAATCACGAAGTCTTATTTCTTATGCTACGGCTACACTGTCGCTGTAACCACATCGTGCCTCTCTCTTGCACACCGGTGGACGTCTTGTTGTACAACAGAGAGCGCGCGAAATTTTGTTTTAATTTACCATCGATACCTGGAGACTGGCGGTTTCGTGCGCCGTCTAGGAGGACCACAAAACTGGGTCACTACAGCCCGAAGATTACGCAGGCTGCTACCACCAGCCTGCGTCATCGTCACCTGACCTCAGTGCAGGTCCAAGAACAGCTTCGAGACTTTCATGGACTGGCTATTTGTGTTCGAACTGATAGAAGGAGTTAAAGAACGTGGACTGAGACACAATAAGCCAGCCAATGGTCCCAAACTGACACGAGCTCACAGAATGGTGCGCCTACAATTTGCACACGAACATTTGCATTGGACTCAACGTCAATGTAGCCGGGTTCATTTTACGGACCAAGATTTTGCTGTATGGCTTATGATGGACGTAGGAAAGTCTACTGAAGACAGGGAGAACGTTTTCAGAAATGTTGCATTGAAAAAAAGGTAAATTTACGGAAGCTGTATTTCTAGAAATTACTCTTGATTCTAAATTGCAATGGGACGCCCGCGTTAGAGCTCTTTCAGGTAGATTAAGTTCAGCTGCACTTAGATGCAGTAAGAAAAATAAGGCAGTTGACTGTTTAAGCCACAGTTAGGTTCGTATACTCTGATTTACTTAAATTTTCATATTACAAAATGGGCAAGCTGCGCGATCTATAAAATGAGTCCTTGTGAGTCGCTTAGACACAAATAAAAAAAAATATACTTACTCAATATTCAATTTTTACATAGAGTAGGTTAGGTAAATATGTCAACTGTTTTTCACGTGGACCTTTCGTAGGGAATATGTAACGGCCTTGGTATAGATAGGCTCTGTGTGTAGGCATCCATTGATTGATTACTTAGTACTTTGTCCGGCGTCGGGTGTACAAAAGGAGGGAGAAGTGTGTGCAATAAGGCCTTGTATACGGAAGCCTATTATGGCAAACCACCAAGAGTGTCATGATTTCCGAATAATAATAAGATTTGTAGTGATTTTAAATACTAAATGTAAAATTGAAAGTATGTGAATTGCCTCAAATTATTTTTGTATCAACAGTCATGAAGTTTATAAGTATTTAATTTGACAGTTATTGTTTTTTTAACAGAATGGAACGGAAACACGATATTTCGGGCGTCACGCAGTTTTTTTTTTTTTTTTTTTTTCTTTTTAGCTTCGCACGGTTTGTGCATTTAGCCAGTGTCATGTAAAATTAGGTAACAAGTACAAAGTTATAATAATTATGAAATGAACTCCACTCAATGCATGATAAAGATGATTGATGATATCCCGCCCCGCTCCCCTTGAGTTTAAGTAAAGACGCGGCACTTTACTGAAACCTCGCGCGGACTTCTTGAGAGAACGTGAAAGTGATGTTGCACTGTTTTGTTTCATTTGCCTACATTAATGCAGGTTCACGAACACTTAATGGTTAATAATCCACCACTATTACACATTAATATTCAGCTAAACACAAATTTTAGAAAATAAAACAAAACTGCTAACATGACGCTTCACTTTCCCGCCAAGAACCGTCACGCAGTTGATAAGTCAATTCTCTTCGAGCCTCGGATCCTAAAGGTTGTCTTCAAGAAGTCCAAAGTCTATACTGATATTATATTACCTAAGTATAAAATATTGCTTTATACCAAGTTTGTATGTGTGCAAGAATATAAATATAGAAATATTCCTACCGAAAAGGCGTAAATACTTAACTTATGGCGTATAATAGTTTCTAAGATATATCTTAGAAAGTATTTTGTATGTTCGCTAAAACTTAGGACTTCAGAATAAGAAGCGATTTCTATAATAATTAAATAGACGTAGTAAACATGAAATTGATTAACTAAAACCAGCACGCGTTTATAAACAGTATACGCTTTTATTACAAGTTGCCAAAGTCGGTTACACAACTTAGCGATGCAAAGTTCATAACCCACATCAAACGTGTCCGTATCAAAAAAGTATATTATAAGATGAAAGACTACGTTGAAGACAAGGAAGTTTAGCAATCATTTCTTCTTCACATGGCCTCCATGGTACCTCATTAACCAAAATCCCACAGTTCCACGGAGTATTTTCGCTGAGACTCAGTTTCTTTACTACTGGCCATTGGTAATTTAACACTGTCTGTCAAACGGTGATGTATATTGTCTGTCATCGGGGCAGCCTCTTTGCACAACATTTGGAGCCAAATATTGGAGATTTATTACGATCCTGTGAAAAATTCTCGTAATGTTTCGTCTAGCGCTAACCAAATTAGGGGCTCCTGCTCTTACGAAAAGTATAAAAAATTTAATTAAACCACAAATTACAAAATGTCACAGTGTGTTCGGTATAATGGATTTGCTTCAGCAAGAAAAGGTATTGAAAAAAGATCTATATGTACATTCCATAGTATCTAGGATCATTAAAGCGTCGTTGCCTCATTCACACACTTTTGACCTTTGTTTTTTTTTTTTGGTTTTGTTCTTTATGTTTCTATGAGTGTCTTTTATTAAAATTTGTGATCTGTGCGAGTTCTAAAAAATGCCTTTTCTTTCTTTTCTCTTCTCTGTGAGAGGGAGTGGGCCGTAATCCACCACGCGGGCCCAGTGCTGGTTGGGAGATGACGCATGTCTGCAAATTTCTTATTCTGGGACATGCCGGTTTCCTCACAATGTTTCCTTCACCGTTTTGAGAGCAGTGTGGTGATTAAATAATTTACACAAAGTAAAGCGCTTGTCTGGGTTCAAACCTACGACCTATACAAGTCGTAGTAAGTCGCGGTCGTTACCGCTGTTCACTGCTTGCTGCATTGATAAAAGTACCTACGTAACATAAATTATAATTTCAGCCAGATCACTTTTCGGTGTCCCAAGTGACGACTGAACAGCACGACATTGCCCTGGACGTGATCAAGCAATATTATTTGAGCGAACATGTCTTGGTTCAGTCACGAAACATGGACATTTCTAACGACTGCGCACTTGACGAATACCTCGTGAGTTTGCTAAAACAAGGTAGGTACCTACCTATTTACCTTACTTAATCGTCTTTTGCATGTTTTAAAAAAAATAATAGGCCCGTTTTGACATTTAACTTGAATCGATTTATCGTGACTATCGAGTACCGAGTCGTATGGATACTTCACTAGTTACGTCGCAATGATCAATCGGGTCAAACTAAATGTCAAAACGGGCCTATTATTTTTTGACAAGTATAATAAAAGTGATAGGTAGGTACGTCAATGTAATCATGCAAAGAGCGATGTTTACTAGAGAACGGGCAGCAGCGTTCTCTATGCATTTTAACACCATACTGCGATCGCCGGCCCAGACCAAGCGTGGCGATTACGGCCGGCCCCCTTTTTTGGGAGATGCCTATGTCCAGCAGCGGACGTCTTTCGGCTGAAATGATGAAAGAGCGATGGCCCATATTGAAAATGGGTTTCGCCATTTTATCTGATGTTAGCCCATGTGTTGCCAACCTTAGAGGCGAAAATGAAATAAATAAAGTTAATAATTAAAGGAGGGTCCTTTAATTATTAACTTTATTTATTTCCCTTTTAATTATTAATTTGTATTAAGCTTACAAGAAACGAGTTCTTTTTCCGAGTTTTTTTGCTTGATATTAATACGGTATGGCACCCTTCGTGTACGAGTACGATTTGCACTTGGCCGGTTTTATTACAGGTAACTCGCTGTTTGCTAAAGCGGAAGACGGCTCGATAGCTGGACTGTGTGTCAGCTTCGCCAGTAGCCCCGTTGACCCTAGAAACTTAAGGAACTATGCTTTCTTCAGACAGGTAAAGACAACTAATCCTGAAACATAACATTCCGCCTGTATTTCCCTAAGGGTTGGGCAGAGGGATACCTGTAGAACACCCAAATTTCACCAGTCATGTCCAAGGCCCATGTAATAGGGGGCGAGCCTATTGCCATCAACCGGGCACAAATCGCCTCTGGGCTGCTATTGAGAAATTCCTGATGACCAAAAAAAACCTAAAGTCACTTTGCCCGACCTGGGAATCGAACCCAGTACCATACTTAGCTTGCAAGTTTGCAACCACTATTATAGATCAACGAGGAACTACTTTATGAAGCCTTTTCCTACGCAAGCATTAAATTGTAACGCCATTATATGTGAGGAATATCTACTCCTTATTAGGTAACTTAATAAATTAAATTTCTGATATTGGTTTATACCTGCAGGATCCTAACACCAAAGATTTTCTATACTTCACGGCAAAGTTACAGGAGACGCCAAATCTGTGGGACGTTTTCAAACAACAGAAAGTTTATGAGGTAACACCTTTTTTTAGGGTTCCGTAGTCAACAAGGAACTCTTATAGTTTCGCCATGTCCGTCTGTCTGTCTGCCCCAGCTTAGCCCAGAGACTCTTAGTACTAGAAAGCTGTAGGTAATTTGGCATGGGTGTACATATCACATATAGGTGGTAAAATAAAATCTTGAAAATTTTTATTGATTCGTAGTGGTTATGATTTTCATTTTTCTCGTCTATCCCATGGTGTGAAGTATAGATGAATATGCCGTTCAAAAATATTGCGGGTCTGTGGAAACTATTTTTTGATTCAGGGATCCGTTTGCGTAATATTAAGCTTTTAACGTGCTATTTTGTTATTGGATAAGTGAAAAATTTCATGGCAATAGTATATAACGAAATTAAAAGGAAAACTATCACAGCTAAGTAGCCTTTACAAGTTAACGAGTAGTAGTCGACCAACTTACATTTGCAGTTGGAGAATTGACCGTGACGTATATCGATTTTCAACTACAATGTTAAGTTTGTTTTTGGGATAAATTCATCCCAACTACGACGGAACTCTTCATTGTGCGTGGTCCGACACGCGCTTGCTCAGTTTTTTATAAATAGTGCCGGTTTATTTACATCTATCTGATCTACATGAAGCATTCACGCCCTGGGGCGGGCAGAGGTGGTCTGTCAAACTGTTCCCGACTTAACACGGTGTTCTTCCTACAACCTCGATCAGGGGTCTGCAGCGATGCAGTGCAGCGTCTGGTATTGCTGATACCCCCCAATGGTGGCGGTGAAGAGTTATTATACCATCAAGGGTGCTTGCTTCCTGCCAGGGTTGCGGGTTTGTCCGAAAGGGATACCATGGCCCTGACACACAGGCAACTGAAGGAACACGGGTGGGTTTTAGTCAGTACAAGTCTGACATGGCCCTCCGGAGAAGTAATTTGATAATGTACCGCCCAAAAACAAAAAAAAAGAAAGGGTGCTTGCTTGTTTTTGCTACCCAAAATAAACAAACGTAAAAAAAATACTAGGTTTTGCTTAGGTATTTATCAGATAGGTGCGGTCAGGCAAATTAATAATAAGCAAATTGGCACCCTATTTACGTCAATTTGTGATGTTAAATCCTTTCATACAACTGTCAAAGAATGATTTGTGATTTGAACTTGAGGACAATTTAAGTTGATAGTCAATTTGCTTTTTACTAAAGAATTAAATTTCCTGACTTTATCTTAACCTGATAAATACCTAAGCTGAATGCTCCTAAATTCCAGATCAAAATGATAACAGTTCTCCCAGAATTCCGAAGGCAAGGCTTAGCAGTATTCTTGGCAGAGAAAAGCAAAGAGCTTGCACATGATCAAGGATACAACGTCATTCGAATGGACTGCATCAATCCCTTTGAGTAAGTATCGCTTTTGCAAACAAAAAAGGTCTTGATGAGAACTGGTTCTGACAAGGACCGAAGTAATTATATCACGCACAGGTAGGTACAATCAGCGTCAGAATAGCGGGACGAACTGACTGGTCAAACTTATCATCAAGAAATAAAACTATAAAATTTATCGGCGCAGGATTGCCTTTACCAGAAGTGATAATCGTATTATTAGTTCAGCAGCTTCAATATCATCAGGATTGTGCCAGAATATAGCAGTTCGTCGTAGACGTGGTAGCGGCTCCCTTGACGTCATCTTCTGTCATTAGAAGAAAGCCGCCACGCAACCATCGATGCGACGCTCTGCTTGAGTGACTGTCACCAGCCAGAGTCACTCTTATCCGACCTTATCGGTGACTCCAATGCGCTATCAAATCTTTTTTACCTAATAAAGACCATATATTGATTAATTCACTGGCAGACAAGTGACAACGCACATGCTAAATCACCCAGTGGTTTAGCATGTGCGTTGTCACCTAGAAGCATGAAATTTTGGACAAGAGTTCCTTGTATAACGAAAGTGAGCACTAAGAAAGCATTTTTAATATTCATCCATTATTTCAAAAATGACGAACTTCTATGCAAACTTTCATACCCTATGAAAGTGTGCATAGAAGTTCGTCATTTTTGACCCCGGAGCCCACACGGCTTGTCTCTTATTGAATTCGTGTACAAATTAGGTACAGTTATCGTGAACTGTGTTCACTCTAAAGTACCTCTTGTATCTTTGAGATAAAGCTTAATTTTCCTAGTTTTCTAAGATAATTTTTCGTCCCGATATTTATGTCGCTGACTGTACTTTGTAGTGTGGACGAAGCTTTTGATTTTCCAGTTTGTGGCTGACCTTTAAATAACTACAAATAATAAAGAACACAAAACTTACATATAGATAAATGTATATCGGCCCTACGGGTATTATAAGTGGTCTGTCTGTAACCTTGATACATAATAAATACCTTGTTAGCACATTAATCAGTAGTAACTTGTAGGTAGCTATTTATATGTAGATAAATCCGTCTTAATCATTTAAATAATATAGGTAAGACTCCTTCAATAATATTTGATCCCAGGAACTTTTAATAAAGAAAATGCTGAGAATTTAAAGGACAGTTTAGAGCTCTTTGTGCCGGCTCAATGTTTTGCCGAATCCAGACGATCTGGCAAACACAACAGTACCGAACTATCACAATAACTGTCTCACTTCTTCTTCCCCAGTTACAAGATCGCAGAACGCTGCATGCTACAATGTATAGTGAAGTTCCCCCTTCACAAGGTACGCGGTGCGAACGCCCCGTTTGTTAAGAAAAATTCTGAATTTAACCGATGCGTTCGCGTTTACGTAGATGCACGATCACAACCCGACGTGGACCAAACAACAGTCAGGAGTAGGCAGCAAGATCTAGAGAGCCTTATCGAATGACATTAATCAAATGAATGTAGGTATAGATACAAATATTAAGTTTGGAGACAAAATAGATTCGAATACGATGAGTGGCTTGATAAGTTGTTTTATTTTAATCTGTGGCAGCTTAGGGGTCCGAATACGAGATAATATTCGAATGGCAGTTCTACAATTCTACATTCTTGCGTCTTTCTAGTAGTTTCTAACTACTGGTACACTTATAGGTAATACTACAACTTATGCTTAGGTAGCAGTCAATGTGTCCTGACACATCCACTTAGATTTGCATATTCATAAATGCTGTATCTACGCATTGCAGGAACCACAATCAAAATCAATCAAGTCAAAACTGACGGGCCTACACTGTCCTCTCATACCTATAAACACTGTGGTTTGAAAACATTGTAAAAGCCTTAAAAGAGTAACCGTGGAGTTTCTTGGCGGCTCTTCTCCATAGGAAAGGACCAATTAGAACCGTGCACCTAGCTTCTGACGTTTCATAAGTGCCCATGTAGGCTTATGTGAAATAAAATATTTTGATTTTTATAAAAATATAAATTTAAAAACATTTTTTTATGGTAAGTTTTTTTTTTCATGTATGGTGGACGCTATACTATTGTGGGTTAACGGGAACGCCTTTCGTTAATTAACATACTGTATATCTTTGTGCGTTTTAAAAGAAAAACAACCTAAGTATTTACTTTTAGAAATGTTTATTTACTTAAACCAAAATTATTATCACAAAATTATTGCATCGAGACTCTTAGGGCTAATAAAGGCGTACACCTAGTCCACGAACTTATTCAACGATTATCATACAATTATAATTATCTATGTTTACATTCGTGATAATATAAAAAAATATAAAACAATAATAATATCAGTACCTACTTTAGGTAGGAGATTCAAAGTAGGTCACTTCATTTTAGAAAACAATACAGATCCAAAAACATTAAGCGCCAGACATAGCTTCAAATATCTGAACACTTGTTTGAAGTCTGCAAGACTCCCGAGCCATGCCATAGTGCAAAACATAATTAACCAATTTTACGCACATTATGCTTGAAATAACTACGTGTGCCAGACATGGTGACTCTGTATGTATAATTACTTATTTGAAGCTGTGTCAGGCGCACCGGGGCACAGAATAGATAATGGCCAGGGTTAGAAAAATAAAAATAGGTATCTACAGACTCAACTCAGACTTTCAAACTATCAGTAGGTAAAATAGGGGTCAACTAATCTGTAACAAAGTACATTCACAGCTTATTACAAGCATCTTTATGAATACAACATGATTAACGAATAAACTCTATCACGTGGTAATGAGATTTAATCTCTTACTAGCTATCACTATATTAACCTTTTGTCTTAAGGCTAGTCTAATTAAGAAGATAAGGCTTGATAATAGTCTCGATGAACCATTTGTCTGAGAACCGAAGGTGATCGCCTGCAGTTGATATTAGTACCAACTTCCCTTCTTTTTCCATTTTCTTGAGGCCTAGCCGGTCCTGAAATGAAGTTAAGAAATAAACCTTAAGGTCATATGTTTAGAGGTTATCGAATGTACACAAAACTGTTGTTGTGATCTTCGATCAATAATATTGTACTTGATCGAAGGTTGTGATTATATAGGATGACTGGTAATTAGTGACCGATATTTATATACATGATTGTACTCATGATAACAAACAACTTTCCCAAAGAACCGATTTTTTTTAAATTGTGTTACTAATGTATTTTTCATTAATTTAACAACCATCCGGACATCGCGCGCGCTATCAGCTGTTAGTTACTTGACCCCGTTCTATCTCATGTTACATGAAGGTACTACGGGTTACTGCTACTAGGTTACTCGGTATGGTAGTACCTTCATGTAACATGTAAAATACTGGTATTCAGCTGCATCCGGTTAGACTGGAAGCCGACCCCAACATAGTTGGGAAAAGGTTAGGCAGATGATGATGAAACATCATGGAGTTCGACTCAAACTCAAACTCAAAGCATTTATTTCAATTAAACCATTTACAGGCACTTTTGAATTGTCAACAAGTCGGTCAGTTACAAATATGAAGCTAGTTGCCCATTCCAAATAGTAGGTTCCTATGGAGAAGAACGGGCAAGAAACTCCACGGACACTCTTATAAAATAAAATATTTGATACAAAGTATTGGTTACATCATTCTTATTGAAAATATACATGTGGGAACGATGCAAAACGTCAGAAGCGTCCGTGATAAAAAAAAACAATTCAAAACTAAAATAATTAAAAATAAGCCGTGGCAGCTAAGAGATGACCAGTCCAACCCAACTGACAGCGCCCGTTCACGAACTCAAAAATTGGATCTACATCCAAAGCAATCGATGCCCTTACACAAGCACTCAAACTTATGTAGAATTGGGCAGCCCACGTTGCAAGACTGCATGACAATAGATGTGCCAAAAATGTGACTTTTTAGATAGGACCGGTTGGCAAATGTAAACGAGGAAGACCAGACACTCGCTGGGAAGACGAGATCGTGCGTATAGCTGGATCACGCTGGATGGACGTAATGAAAGATTGAGAAAGCTGGCATTCACTACAGGAGGCCTTCACCGCAGGGGATCTCAAATAAAAACAATTATAATTTTATTGATTTCGTGCGTATAGCTGGATCACGCTGGATGGACGTAATGAAAAATTGAGAAAGCTGGCATTCACTACAGGAGGCCTTTACCGCAGGGGATCTCAAATAAAAACAATTATAATTTTATTGATTTCGTGCGTATAGCTGGATCACGCTGGATGGACGTAATAAAAGATTGAGAAAGCTGGCATTCACTAAAGGAGGCCTTCACCGCAGGGGATCTCAAATAAAACAATTATAATTTTATTGATTAGCACTGTATGTAACACTGTAGCGATGGATGGACTGTGTGAAAGATGATATGGCTAGAAAGGGGGTGACTACCGAGATGACGACTAATAGAGAAGTATGGAAGAAAGGGACATGTTGCGCCGACCCCAAATAAATTGGGATAAGGGCAGGAGAATGATGAGCACTGTATAAACTTAGAGAGATAAAAGACTATTTTGATTTATAGACATTTTAAAATACCCCAATCCGTGGATGGATGGCTTTTTTTTTTTTTGGGTGGGAAATTATCAAATAACTTCTCCCGCTCTGGGCGACAACGCGCCGTCGACCCGGGCCTGGTCCTTATCGGACGGCGAGCTACCCATCGCTCACCGTCCGCAGGCCCGCGCCTACGGTGGCCGGAAATCGGCTTGCGACTCCCGACGCCCGGGGCGTCTCCTGCGGCGACTAAGGGCGCGAGGGCGCGAACCTTGTCTCACCCTCACGCGTTCCGCCTCCTCCTTCGCTAGCATAACTGCTTCGCAGAAGGAGGTGACGGCTTCCCATGCACTCTCGCTCCGAACCATGGCCTGAACCAGGGCCGGACGCGAGAGATCGCCGCCGCCGATCGCCTCCGTGAGGACACGGCGGTGCTCCGCCCAAGCTGGGCAGACCTCCACCGTATGCTCCACCGTGTCCTCCAGGCGATCCACACAGTGGTGACACCCGGGCGTTTCCTCCCGCTTAATCCTAAACAGGAACCTCCCGAAACATCCATGTCCGGTGAGGACCTGCGTCAGGCGGAAGGTGAGGACGCCGTGGCGCCTCTCCAGCCACTCCTCAAAGAGGGGACTTATCGCCACAATTGTGGCGTGCCCAGCACTCTCCATGTCGCCATGAGATCCCTCCGGAGCTCCGTCCGCTGTGCCGCGATTTCTTGCGGCAGCGGAGTTATGCCCCGGAGTTTCGCCTCTTCGCGCCACACCCAAATGTGCGCGAGGACTTTCGCCTCCAGATCCCATGGCGGCAGTCCGGCAAGGAGGCTCGCCGCCTCACGGGAAACCGTGCGGTAACCCCGTACCATCCTGATGGCCATGACCCTTTGGGACGCGTTCAACCGCTGCGCTGGTCACAGCCTCAGAGAACGCGCCCACACCGGTGCCCCGTAAAGGGCCATGGACCGCACGATCCCCGCGTAGAGCCTCCGGCAGGAGGTGTTTGGACCCCCCAGATTGGGCAGAAGCCGCTTCAAGGCAGCCCCGGCCCGCTCCAGTCTGGGAGCCAAACGTCGGAAGTGCTCGACGAAGTTCCACCGGCTGTCGAGGACGAGTCCCAGGTCGTCATCGTCGACTCGACGCCGATGTGAACCCCTCCCGCCGTTATCTGGGCGCACTGGCGCGTTCCGAGGACCATAAAAGCACATGGCCTCGGACTTGTGCAATGCCACCTCGAGTCCCAATTGCCGGATCCTATCGACGTGGATGGATGGCTAAAACTGTAATCTTTCAATGTATTTAAAGAAAACAACAAACCTCCTTTTATACTCTGGTTTCCTGCATCGGAAGCATTTTCTTTGACTGTCCTGGCTCATAGAATCCAAACCACTCCCTCTCCCGTGCCTGAACGATGGTTTTACTGTCAAACTTGACCAGCACTAAGTGTACCAGCTTGTTTAGGTTCTGTATGTACGTCTTATTGACGATTCTTGTATAAGAGCATCGAATTTAAAGAAAACAACAAACCTCCTTATAAAGTCTGGTTTCCTGCATCGGAAGCATCTTCTTCGACTGTCCGGGCTCATAGAACCCAAACCATTCCGTCTCCCTTGGCTGAACGATGGTGTCATTGTCGAACTTGACTAGTACCAAGTGTTCCAACTTCTGCAGGTTCTGTATATACGTCTTGTTGACGTAAACCTCGTTGTTGATGTCTGGAAGGAAGATTGTCTTGCGCATGTAGGACTCCTCGTTTAAAGGATCGTGCCAGTACGTCGCTTGGACTAAGGCGTGTTGGACCCAGCTGTAATGTAAGTAATAACAAAACATGGTCTTAAAGACAGTAAATTTATTGGTACGAGTACATCTTAGGGAATGGGAAGCATTGTCAAGCAGCTATGTACTTACATAATTAACAAGATTGCTAACAACTGGTCTACCAAAGGAAATTGTGGATGTAAAATCCATGACATGGCACATGGTTAGACAATGAACTAAAAACATCCTCTGTAGGGGCATCTAATTATGGTACGGGGTCTACCACAAGATAGTTACTTTTACTTCGTGTAACCAATCAATAGTGGAACAAAGCAAAATAAATTGTGGCTAACGTCGAATCTCGGTGAAAGGAAAAACAGAAATACCATGTTTGTAGGCGATATTTTCTTAGGAAGAAAGCGGAACGAAGTTAAAAGTATGCATTACCTATGGTGGGTAATCTAGATTTCTGTAACACTTAGAACACTAGTGGGAACTATTATGGAAACTTGCGAAATTTATTTAAACATAATCAGAAATCGAGGTATGTTACGGAAAAAATCTACTTACCTATACAAGGTCAAATTAAATTAGCTAGCGATACTTCGCAGACGTGATGGTAATCGATATCTAAAAATGATAAAAAAAAAACAATTTTTGATGTTTTTTGTGGGGTCATCGACAGATAATGTAGTCACTTGAAATATCAGTTTTTTTATGTGTAAACTTCAGAAAAACACGATAAAATTAAATAAAACATATTTGCTCAACTCATACTTCAACTAACAACACCACAAGCGATCGTTGACGCCCCAAAAAAAACATAAAATCTTTGTTGTTTTTATTTTATCTTGTTTAGATATACCAGATACCCAGAGTTCCGCTAGCTAATTTAATTTGACAAAGGAATTGACTTTGTCGGTGCCTGTCGCGCCCGCGATATCGCTTGAGTGTGTAAGAGCCTTAACGCTGTTAAGTGCAAAAAAAGTATTTGTAAGGACAACTACAATACGATTAAATTAAAAATACTGGATAAAATAATCTATTTATGTGTTAAATTCTACATTTTACCTAGTAACGTCAAACTTCCAATCAAAATTTTAACCTAAGGTTAAAAAAACTTAACGTTTAGGTAACCTATTAAAAAGTTACAACGTGCAATATTTGTGTCCGCAAGTGCAAACACAATATTAAGCAAATCACAAGGATACTTGAGTATTAAAAGCGACCTTCACATATTCCAATCCTTATTTGCTGACCGATGAGTACTTACCTACCGGTAAGACGCGCAATGCATACAAAACGATGAATACACCTGCAACCCTGTAGTTATTGCGTGCATGTAAAGGTACACGTCATGGTCTAGGACCTTTAGACTAATGATCAGCGGCGGCCTTATTAAACATTGCGAGGCTTTGGGAGGCGAATCTTTGCGCGGCCTTTGTATCAGCATTTTCAATTGAAAAAATAGCAAGAACTGAAAGCCGATCTTGTGTCATCAAATTCCTCAAATATGTTATGATAATTTTTAATATCGAAAATGAATTTTCAATTCAGAAATATCAATAGAGAATAGCAAGAACTAAAAGCCGTAAACGAAATCATATTTTGCAGGTCAGTGTCAGGTTGTATCTTGATGAAAATATGATTCGCGACTAAAACAGTTATGTATTTACAGAATTATAATCCTATGAATTATTAATACTTCTCTCTAAGTTAGATTTGTTCCCCAATGTCATGATTGCGTGAAAAATTAATTCTATGGTACAAATCTAATTAACGGATTCACCTTAATTGCGAGTATTCGACAGACTACGAGTTAATACGCGAGGTACACACAGCTACACATCAAGCTATATATTTCCATTATCAGCTGACCTGTCATTGTATGGGAATCTTATAGAATGCGAGATCAGCTTATACTGGAAATGTATAGCTTGATGCGTAGCCGTGTGTACGAGGTTGCGTGTGTAGTCAGCATAAGCGTCGTGTGTTGTCTTGAAGAAGCGTGAGTCGGGCGTTGCGTTGTCGCATGAAACCGCGCGTTGTCGCGAGGAAGCATGCTTTATCGCGAGAAGATGCGGTTCGGAAACATCTTGGTATTGACATAAATTGCTATGTGCCTTTGCCGAGACACAATTGCCAAGAACTGCACATGTAATTACCCGTGTAACACGCACCTTAAGAACAGCTAAAAGCTGTCATTTCTGCTTTCCCCTAAGTTGTGTAGCCATGTTTTTTTTTTTTTTTTTTTTCTTTTTGGCTTCGCACGGTTTGTGCATTTAGCCAGTGTCATGTAAAATTAAGTAACAAGTACAAATTATGAAATAAACTCCATTCCATCCATGCGTGATAAAGATGATAGATGATATCCTGCCCCGCTCCCCTTGAGTTTAAGTAAAGACGTGGTACTTTACTGAAACCTCACGTGGACTTCTTGAGAGAACTTAAACTGATGTTGCACTAATTTGTTTCATTTGCCTACACTAATGCACGTTCACGAACACTTAATGGTTAATAATCCACCACTATTAAACATTAATATTCGGCTGAACACAAATTTTAGAAAATAAAACAAAACTGCTAACATGACGCTTCACTTTCCCGCCAAGAAGTCCGTAGCCATGTTTAAGTCATTATAATATTAACTTACTCGTCATAAGCAGCGTAGTTGAGGAGCTGCCTGATATAGTCACAGGTGCGGTGCTGCAGGGCCCCGCAGTGGGGAAGACCATAGACTCCTTGGTGCTGGCCTCCAAGAGATATCAGATTCTTAATCGGAGGCAGAATGTGGCCGCAACGCTGGACTACGGCTCGCCTTTGAATGTTATATCTCATCAAACATATTGATCCTGGTGATCTGCTATTGATCTGGTTTTCCTAGTGCAGACACCAGTCTCTCACAAACTTTGTCACGAACATTTTAAGTATTTATCATGCCATTGTTTTTGAAGAGAAAATAAAATAATTGAATTTGATTACAACTGTATCAAAAGTAAGAAAAAGAAAATAAATTAAATACGTTTTCTTGGCACTGTCACACAATATTTAAAAAATCATAGAATAAAAGAGTAGTAGACTGGAGTAGGTATATATAGTACACATGTATGTTTTGTGACAGTAGGTACAGTTAGGCGCACATTAGTGATTATTTTTTATTTTTTTTCGCTCAAAGGGCAGGCTATGGTCTCATTAATGATTACTATTTGACATTGACAGCGCCTTTGTGTCGTAACAGTAAGGGGGGCAATTTTTGTAGTGCATTATTCTAAAGCCGGATCCGCTGCGCCATGAATTCGGGTTACAAAAACATGTAACATCGTGTCCTAAGCCTAAACGATTTGGTGAATTGACACCCCCAAATCGGTTACGTAACGATGCATGTTAAGTGTTTTTATAACACGAAAACATTGCTTTACCACTACACTGATGTCCAGTTGACTGTACCTACCTCATAAATAAATAAGTATTTCAAAATTATAAACGAATAAAAATAAAGAAAATAAGTTAATTTGAGGTAAACATGACGCAAATAAAGAACATAAATACGAAAATAACAATTTGCATAGTATCCGAATACTATTAGCTGTTGAGTAGCGATTTATTTAAATTGTTTTATGTTCTTATGTTATTAGCTTGATGGTGACAAAATTCTAGTAATTATGAATGTCCCAGAACCAATAATATTTTTTTCTCTAATGACAGTTTTTCTATCCAATATAATACTAATAATTATTCTAGGTAAAAATTCAGTATTCAGAATGGCAGATATAATACCAAAAATCCTTACAGAAACTGGCTTCCTTGTGAGAATCCGATGGCATTGAACCCTTCCTGCAACTCAGGTTGTTTAGCTAAGTACTTGCACACACCCTCCACCTGTTTGTTAGGGTTCAAGAAGTACCCATTCTCCAGGTCCTCTATTGTGGAGTTACCAATTTGCAAAGAGTCCACATACACACCGGGGATGTTCTTTTCTAGAAATATCTTGATACCTCCTAGACTGAAACTTATGCAGCAAGTGTCACCTGCATACAAAAAGTATAAATAAAATAAATATAAAAGTATTTTCATGTATTGGGCTAAGTTAAGATTGTAAGTAAAAATTATTTATTTGACAATATGGAGCATAATTATAAATAAATATATACAGGGTTACTGGTAACTCGACGTATTCCTTGTACGACGTCATAGTAAGGTTAAAATGCAACAAATTAAGCCACCAAATGTTCTACCGAAATTCAGTACTTTTTGAGTTTTTTTTAAATAAAGTAAAAAAATTACGAAAAATAAAATGTTTAGTTAGTGATCTCTGCCAAGTTTTCGGCATTTTGGATTTTTTAATTATTAACAAAGATAATAAATTAGATGATAATAAATTAAATTATAGTATAGTCGCACCGTAAATCATTTATAAATTGTATTTTTTATAAAACAACTAAAAACCTAATTAACTCAAAAACTACTGAATTTCGGTACAACATTTGGTGGCTTAATTTGTTGCATTTTAACCATACTATGACGTCCTGCAAGGAATACGTCGAGTTACCAGTAACCCTGTATAATAGCAAAGATATGAATCCTATTTAAATAAAATTATAAATGTACAGTCGGTGACCAGCATTACTTGATCCGTCTTACAAAGATGAATAATGGAAGAGGGGTCAGGTAATGCTGGTCACCAACTGTACCTGTAATTTTAAGAATTATATTTTGGTATTCTTAGGCAGCAGCATACCAACTCAATACCTACATTAAAAGGTACCTTAGCCCGTGTTTGGATTAAATCTATTTTTAGAATGATATTTATTCTACATATTTTCCTGTTTATAAACCCAAGGAAACCAGCATTAGCCACATTGAATTTATAAAGGATTCTTTAGGTGATCTGTTTGGAAGTTAATATCTCATCCATAGTCCCCAATAGGGTAAAAGAGATCCTTTTAAGTAGGTAGTTAGGCACAGGAGAAAGATTAAAAATCTTAGAATCTTATAAAGCTACATAAGAACCTATTTATATCATCAATTTATCTGATACCAGGTTCATATTGGGGACTAGCTTTAGTCCATAAAATGTATGGCATAAGTACCTGCTTACAAAACCCAATTATACCAATTAAGTAAGTCTAAAATATTTAGTAATTTAATGTTATTTTTTGTCAAATTATAGAAGCCCACAATCATCCTGTATACTACTTAATTGAAAAGGCATTACCTACTTTAAATATTTGAAGCAGGAATAAACTTTTTGGTCAATAACAAAGTATGATTGACCGTACTAGTAAAATAATTGTTCAATTTATTAAAAAACTCACCCATTCCATGCCACAATACAATAGGTGTTGGTGTTGCAGTAATTAATTTGATAACGAACAGCAAACTAAATAACGTCTTCATTTTGAATTGATATCACACTAAAAATGGAATTTACTGATAGATTTCTAATTAAAAATCGTGAACGGAACACTTTGCGGTAAAACGACCGAAATAACAATGAAAAGTTCAGGCGTATTGTAAACAAACAAATGTCAAACCAATCAAACTAATGTCAAAGAATAGTGAAGTGCCAAAGTGCCATGTAGTTCACCAGTATGTTTGTCAATGACATCTATCGAACATTGACCTTACCACCAGCCATCAATGATCACTAATGAAAAATTAGGCTGACGATTTATTTTATTGAATAGCACAGTTTACTAAAAAAGTACAATTTAGCGTTTGGCTTCGCAAGGTGCTCTCAGCTCATTATTTATTTTATAAAAATAGATGTCACTACTATGCACAAGTTCTTGTGGCTTGTAAAGACGTCTCGCATGAATGAAAGCAAGGCTTCTGAAAGTCTGCAAAAGATGGCGTTAGCCGTACTATGTCGAGTATCAATGAACTAACGTATATTATAAATTCCTGAATAAACGACAGCTATTATTATTTTCGGCACATTTGATTGCAATAGATTTATGATTTCTGTTTGTCGATAGCTGACATTATTTTCAGTTCATAGGTAAAAACATCAATAAACAGCCACGCGTTTTATTATTTCTATTATGATGATAATATGTATTTTAGAACTTAGTGTAGGTACATTCTAAAATACTTTAGACTAACCCTTAGATTATATAAAGATAGACCCTTAGATTATTATTATAGGAATGATATAGCCAGTTCTTACCGGCTGTGGGTGAGTATTTATTTAAGTAGGTAGGTATATCTTACTTTTAGCTGTTGTTTACATTCACTTTCAATAGTACTACACAGCGAAATGCTCCTTATGACCAACCTACCTCGGAGAACTTACATAGTTGGCAACAGCTTCAGGTCAGAGTTATTGAATTAAAGTGTATTAATTACCTACATTAGACTTAATAAGGGACGATTGCTCAACTAATTAGTCCCTTTATAGGTATCTACGTCAATATTTATTTAGGAACACAAAGAACAAACAGGTGGGTAAACAAAGAACTCTTCCATAAATCATTCGTATCGTATTGTCTATGACGTCAGTAGACCATTGTTTGTGGTTACAAATTACTAGACATGTGTTCACCAACCCTCCCACCCTCTACCCGAAATCTAATTAAGGATAGAACCTACCCTCATCATTATGCCATCTAACTTTACAGGCTGATTCTTCTAGTTCAAGGACCTATTCAAAAATCCTAAAAAATTTATGGCGAAAAATTCAAACAAAATAATAGGTATAGAATTCCTTTGTTTATTGACATTCATCACGGTTCCATAATGTAATAAATAACAATATTAATAGATATTTTAACTGCTACTTATCACATTCGTAAAATTGAAGGTCTATGTCACTTCTCTCCGACATCTTCTTAATATTTATACATAATTCCTTACAAAATCCCGTTTTTATCGATAACTTTTGGTCCAGAGATAGCACAATAAGCCGAAATACTCGAAAACTTAAATCTACATTTTGTATTGTCAACTTCCACACTTTACGTTATTATTTTAACAAAACAAAATAATATTTGCTGCACCAGACACTATTTTAGATTTTCAGGGCATCTGCTTGCTTCAAAACTTAAAGATATTTGGACAAATAAAGAAGAAAATCCTCTCTTGACTATATAATTAATATTATGTGTGAGTTATTGATTAAACATTTTAGCTCAGTGTGTAAGGAGGTAAGTAGTACATATTTATACTTCGCTTTTGTCACAATTTTCCACTGTCATGATGTCAGAACCAACTCAAATAAACGCTTAATAATAAACATTACAGTGTTTTCTTTGCAAATAAAACTAAATCCTTTTCATTCTATTTTAGCTGCTGGAGAAATACTGCAACATTTCGTCATCACCTAGACAAATTTTTCGTTCATGTCAAACTAATAAGGACTAAAACAATAAGATTGTGTGGTAATGTGTTCTAGAAAAACAAGATTATTCTATCTAGTGATTCTACAAACTAAGTGTTTCAGTAGATATGGCCACTAACTGAGCTTTGGCTCGAATAGGTACCGTCAAGTTTCAACGCAAGGTATGAGAAACGTAGGTAGTTTATTATCAAAAACACACTATTTTATTTGTGATATTTTATCGTGAATTCAATCGTCACACATGCAATAAATTTCATTCAGGCGAAAAGTACTCAAATGTTATAAGTATTGTATTTTTTTTTCTTTGATAACTCTTTAATACGAAAAATTTTGGTAAGTAACAGAACTTTGACCACAATTTCTTGCGACCCTTTATAATTTTATCATACATTTCCTTAGAAAAATATTTCATCAAAAACAAAATCTGTCAACAACATATTTCACATCAGTGCTCATGTTCGTCGTTTCGGTACGTTACTCACACAAACTGACGATGAAAATAAACTTATAAACTAATAATTACAACTAAATAGTTATCATAACCGTTAACCTACTTCATCACAGTCTCATAAAGGAAATCACTATAGTCTGTTACTTCGCTGAATCACGTTGGGATAAACATCTTTGGAATCGTCAGATTATTCGACGTACATGATGTTCAAATGCACTATTGTAGAAAAACTGTTTTGCTAAACTCGATTCACAATTTAACCTATCGACTGCTGATGTTTATTATTAGTGACCGTGCCATATTTAGTAATGCTTAGTATAATATACAAACATATCTAATTTACAAAAACGAACAATCATTTAAATCCAAAGATTTTTCTGAATTCGAGGACGTCCCAATTAAAATTGAAATCTGATTTTTCTTTTAATCGATGGAAACCCGACGTGATCCCGATCTAGTCGACAACTAGATTGTACAGCCTCATTTATAATTTAAAATCAGATCTCTAATGACTTTATTACAGTATTCTCATGGAGTCTGTGTGTTTCATGATGTTCTGTCCTAGACTCCTGATCTTCTTTGGTGACTCGAAGTAGTCACTCGAGTCAGAAGAGTCGAGCTCCACGCGTCTATTGTGACTCCTGATTCTCCTTGCTCTCGTGTCTGAGTCGTACATCAGCGTGTGGGTGCTGCCTTTCCTCGATCTGAACGGAATTCTGTAGGGCGTGCTGCTTTGCACGTCTGACATCGACCTGATATGTCTTCTGAGTTTTGACTCCTTTGTGAGAGGCGAAAAAGTGATGACCATGTTCTCTGGTTTGGGCTCTGGAGACCTGGAAAGAGGAAAATTATATTCTTTAGTTCACATATATCACTATTACAAGTTTACTTAGCCTATTGACATAGTATCTAACTATCGGGAAAGATTTGTTTGTTACCAGTAGTAATGAGTAATCTCCTTAGATAATAATGTTTGCTAGGAGTTTACTTGGAATTGAAAATTGGTTCGATAACTCGTGACGTTAGACATAACATGCCACTGTAGTAGTGTAGGTAGTAGTGTGGTGTAATATTTACTGAGCGTTATGTGCGTATCTACAGTTGAGAGTGCCTATAAATAGTGCCTTCTTCTTCTGAGTTTGTTCTAGCTCTACGTATGTTTTAATTAATGGACTGTCATTGTTTGAACTCCATTGAAATGAGTGTACCTATGCGCAGATTCACTAGAATCAAAACAAATTAATTTATTGGCAGCAATAATATACAACCCGTGGCCGCCTATATCGTTCGCACACTTATCTATGAATATTATCGATGGTAAAAGAACGGTCAATTGTCATGTGGAACATAGGAAAATACCCCATTTGACACGGCCTATGTTCCACATGACAATTGACCGTTCTTTTACGATTTTCGCTTGATATATACCTTTGACATTTTACGTTTAATTACAACGATTCAAAGTAAATTAGGCTCTAGTTGGAATCGACATGAATCGATAGCTAACGACGTAAGCCAACGAGCACCCTGCGCAACACACTTTTAATCACAATCCGAGAGATTTGAAGACTAGGGCTAATTCGGGTCCCCTATGTTGTTTCGAACGCCGCTGTTGCGACACACGCTGTTGCGAATTATTTTTCCACTGCCTCACAGGTTCGAAAGCTCATGGACTCGAATGAAGTAGTCGCGAAAGACGCTGTTTCGAAAAACATTTTCACTGCCTCATACGCTCGAATGCTTGTGATAGTAATTTAGTTAAATTGGATATTGATGAAGAGTTTTTGTTTTGGTAACTGAATTTACCAACAATAGAGGGGACCTGGCGCTCGGCGGCCGCTGCCGCGGCACGCTCGCTTCGCTCGCTCGCCTTCGCGCGTTAATGGTCACTGTTCTAACCTAACCTAACCCAAATGATTAAATACTTTTCTGTACACTTTATGACTAAATAAATCGAAATCACAAGCATTCGAGCGTATGAGGCAGTGAAAATGTTTTTCGAAACAGCGTCTTTCGCGACTACTTCATTCGAGTCCGTGAGCTTTCGAACCTGTGAGGCAGTGGAAAAATAATTCGCAACAGCGTGTGTCGCAACAGCGGCGTTCGAAACAACATAGGGACCCCGGCTAATTCATTGCTTCAATGGGTTTGAAAAATTCGTCTGACGCAATGGACGAAGATTAACTGTCAAAATGAAACCCATTGCAATCAATTGGCATTTTATGTGTTACACAGTTACCCCACAGGCAACCTAAATATTCGAAAACAGTTGCTATCTAAAATCCACTCACTAAATTAAATTAAATGGGTGCCTACGTTTGATTAGTACTCAAGTATCGGCTGCATTTAGTACCTCCTTGAGTTTTTCTTTGATATCCAAACAATGTGAAGGTCGAATGAAGCAAGATGGTGTAATTGAACGAATATTCTGAGATAACGAGAGGACGCCTCAGTTTATGAAACGATTTGAAAAAGGTGAATTAAATGTTGTAATAATTGTTTTCTTGGAGTCATCGTTCTAAAAATAGAGCTAAAGACAATATTGGATATAGTTAAAGGTACTAGTTTTCAATGAAATTTATTCAGAACAGGAAGGTAAATGACATTTTGTTTGAACATAAACTAGCAAATTCAACTATATATCCTGTATTATGTTTTTTTTTGGTATAGTGGCGTGTGCTAGCTAACATAAGGCAAATAATTTAATTTAATGTTGTGGTGCGTAATGCAAATTCTTTTAAATTTTATTGTATAGATTCAAGTTTTATATCTGAACAGACAGCTGTGCTGCTGGGGAGTTTGTTGCGCCACTTCTTCTTCCCAGCTAAAGCACTAGGAAGTGGTGAAGGGTGGGCGTTTTTGGGGCACTGTCTTATGTAATTTTTGACGTTCGAAAAGTGCTGATTCTCAGCGTAGTTTGAATAAATGACTTTTGATTTTGTCACATAAATTAGTTTGCATTACTACAGTGTAACCAATAGTAATTATTTATGGCAATAAGTCATGCCATGCTAAAAAGATTATACCTACTTCAGTAGTTCGCATTTTTAGTTGTTGAACTTGTTTGTGTTTGGAGACCTATACAACGATAGCTACACTCTGTATAAGCTTTTAACATATTTTAAAGTCAATGTATTTTTAATCGCCAGATTATAAGCAAACAACGTATCTTTTGATATATACTCCTTGATAACACAGTAGCCTTAGATCAGCGTTCACCTTGAACACATGCTTTTTATCATTCCAATAAAGGTCTTTGTTTTATTAAGAAGATCCTACGTGACCGTTGTACGTTTTATAGCTTATTTTATATTTATCTACTCTGTCTGTTACACGTTTTTATGAGTCTACTACAGCCGTCATATCGTATAGTTTAACAAACAGTACGTAGATAAAGTTAGTCAACTATTAACTAACATGTGTTGTAAGTTTAGGTCATTGATTGACACTGCTCTGTCTTATGATTTTATTGTTAATCAAGGGCAACGTCATCCACACTGTTGGTTCCAAATAGCAGAAAACTACGTACCTACTACGCGTTAAGCCTTCATTGGCACAGAAGGAGATGGCGGAAAAATTGAACTCATAATTATACCTATTATAAAAGACGACTCCTTCGGGGTCCATGGACCCAAGGTTCAGAACCCCTGGCTGTAGAGCTTTATTCGGCACTTGACAAACCGTGGGACGTTTGTGATTGTTCTCAGAACCTTGTTCTGAAATCGCTTTATGATCTCTATGTTAGAGTGTGATCCTATAGCTGCTGTATCAAACCAATCCGGTTTGATTATAGCCTTGTATAAGAGGATTTTATGACCTCAGATGGCAGCTGACAGACGTGGTCCACACGTTTTCAGAAGCCCAAAAGTCTCAGTTTTCAAGGTTTCTTGTTACCTTAGTAGAATATTGTATCGGTATGGCCCAGTAATCGGGGTTGGGTGGAGGTCAGAACCATCTGAACTCCCCCTGACACCCACTGGTAACCCAGAGTAAGACGCCAAAAATTGAGCCTTTTCATGTCCATATCCAAAAAAAATCGGCTAATTACACTGATGTAAAAATATATATTTACCATGGCAGACTTTGTATGGAAACCTACTGGCATGACAGACAATGTACTTAAGTATATTTAAAAGGAAATGCAATACAAAAACTTGGCAAGACTTCCTCTATTAAGTGATAATATTATAATTTCAAGGTTTCTCTTCTATTTGGGGCAAAAGATATTGACATTGTGACTAAATTCTTCTGACTCTGATGTCATTTTTAGGGTTCCGTACCCAAAGGGTAAAACGGGAACCCTATTACTAAGGCTCCGCCGCCCGTCTGGCTGTCTGTCCGTCAGTCACCAGGCTGTATCTCATGAACCGTGATAGTTAGACAGTTGAAATTTTCACAGATGATGTATTTTCACAGAATAAAATAAATATTTAATGGGGCTCCCATACAACAAACGTGATTTTTTTGCTCCTTTTTGCTCTATACTGATAACGGCAACAGGTAGATACTTGAAATATTCACAGAATATTTAATTATTTATTCACTTTAAAAATAAATAGATAAATTAAAATAAAACAAATATTTAAGGAGGGGTTCCCATACAAAAAACGTGATTTTTTTGGCGTTTTTATAAATAATGGCACGGAACCCTTCGTGCACGAGTCCGACTCGCTCTTGGCCGGTTTTTTTTATATGTATAACTATGCTTACCTACGTCCTCTTCAAGAAACTCCTTTCCGATTTCATTTAACAATGTTAACGACTACTGATAACGTTATTTAAAATTGGAATATCGTTTTACTACGTTCGGTCCGAATGGAAAATGGTATGTAGTATGCACTATCGGCTGGTGGTCATTGTTAGTATTATCATAGAATACGTCATGTACCTAGGTAACTTTGTGATTAGTCATATATATTTACTTACATAATAATAATGTTTTTATATTTTGCTACATGCGAAGTCTACGCAATTTTTCGAAACTTGGTGATATTTGGGTTACTTTAGATTGCACGGAAGTATAAACGCGCTTTTCGTTACGTGCCAATTTCTACCAGTCAACTCCTACCGCAAGCCGCGTTAAATCAAAATCAAATATATTTATTTCGGATTTCAAATGATATGTATAGGTGTTAGTAACAATAAACTTAGCCTAGCGTTAGTACAGTTTATTCATGCAACTTAATTAAAAAGCATGCGCCGGGCTGAGCGCCCATCGCATGAGCACTCATCCACTGCTTCAACAGTGGAGAATCCCACCTGTTAAAGAACTTCATTCCAAAAAACCTTAAACGGATAGTAATGAGACCTCAGACGAAGACAGAAACAGTAACGTGTCGGTAAAACAGTAAACCAATGGACCTAGAAAAATCTTACCATGAATTTTAAATCTTCAAGCCACGTGCACACGCCAAGGACGCCTCTTACCGCGATAAGTTTGTTTAGATCGTGTTAGGCACACTGCCTAACTGCCTTAATATTTTTCGTATCATTTTAAAATACTGGAATAATCACCAGCTTTAAAGCAAGAAGCAAGAAGGAGTCAACGACTTTTATTGCACGGTTATCTGGCGGAGGGTTTATTGGCTATAATTATGGGCTAGTGTTTAACTTTAAGATATAAATACAATGCGTGTGTGACAATTATAATAATATTATGTGCCGTGCTATAGTGCGCCAAAATCGTTTTTAAGTTCTTGTTCATGTTTTTTGTGTATAAGTGTGTTTTTGTGTTCTATCTTGAGACATGTCGAGATTAGGGTCGACTCAGGGACGTAATTCGACAAGAAAATCAATTTTTGGATGGACACGGCTGAAGCCCGAGATAAGATCAAGAAAGCTGCTAGCGAAACTTACTAGAAATCTGAAACGGATAGTAGTACCTCAGACGAAGACTTAGGAATAAGCAACGTGTAATACAGCAAAGTATTGGCACAGAAAAGAGTCGAGAAAGCAGCTGGACCTGAGCCAACCTGGCGGAATCAACCTACTTACCTAGGCTTAGGTCCAATAAAAAAAAAAAACATACTATTTTAATTGTACCTAGTCTAACAGCATGATGATAAACCAGCGTAGACAGCAGTGGCGAAACCACCGTATAATACGATTCCTACCGGCTTCCCTTTGGAAATTCGGAACACAACCAGTCTATCGTCATTGAAAAATGGCACACCATGCAATTAAAACATTACAAAACGCCAACATTACACTTTTTGTCTTTATATCCCAACAACAAAACATTGTGCTCTAAAATAACTCGCAGACGCGTCCGGCTTGCTGTGACCAAGCCGGACGCGTCTTGCGAGATATGTTCAGTTTCTATACAAAATCGACGTCGTCAGAAAGAGTTTATTTTAAATAGAAAATATTTTTTTTCTCCGGCTTAACCTTCTTATAAAATCACCCTTCGCCACTGGTAGACAGCCAATTATTCTATGTATAATTTTTATCATGGAACCATAAAATTAGACATAAGTTATAAGGTAAAAGCTAATGTTTAATAGACCAGCGGGATACAATTTACGTTGAAACGGTAAATTATTAAGGAAATAGGTCTATGAACGTCGATCGCGTGTATCATCGCGTCCCATGGGATATTAAAAACGTTTTAGTAACAAAAGCATGTCAAATTGGCCAAAGCTACATAGGTAGGATACCTAATAGTACTAGGTAGTTACATAATATATGAGTTTACTGCAATGTATTGGCCTCTTTAGTATAAGAAAACATCGCAGGAAATAATGGTGTCTGAAAAAAGACTGAAATGATGGCAGCTTTGATTATTTATGTCTAGATAGAGAGTCGCACTGCAAAAGAACTAAAAGAAACAGGCCAATTTTCATAGGCTGGTAGGCGTGACAGCTACGTCTTACACTCGCGCCACGTCATTGTGTTATTCTAGTGTGCGTGCATTGTACGGCCAGCAGTAGGACGCAATTTTTTTTGACGAATTCACAGCTTTGACTGTCTATCTATACATATTTATATCTTTGTATGGCAGTATATTCTTTGCCTATTATTTTTACGGATATTGTTTGTATAGGAGTTAGGAGGTACCTGGTTTAATCCATAACTAACTTTGGCATAATCAGAAAGAGTAATACTTTAACATGATCAGATTAAATTAGCTAGCGAAACTACGCAGTCGCGATTCGTATCGATATCTTCGATGATGGATATCGTCGTCGTAGTTATGTAGGTAACTAAAAAATCCAAACATAAGCAGGTAGAAATCAAAACATAATAGTCCTGACAAGTCAGTGAGTGATCGATCACTCACTGAATGGCTTATCGACGTCTAGACTAAACCCTAGGACCTAGAAAGCTGAAATTTTGCACAGAGGTTCCCTCTAAGATGAATAAGACCGGATTTTGCGAAATTCCAACATGATATGGGTGTAGCGGCATCAACCACATGCGAACTACGCGTCACACTGACGTCACGCAAATCCTGCATCGCGCGAGCAGAGTTTACCGCGCAACTAGCACATATACAACGTCCCGACATCAACCGTCGGGCAAGTGCCCACCAGACACAACACCCGTCTGGTCGGAGGATCCTCCCTTTTCTATGGTGGATGAGTGAACTTTACACCCTGTTCCTCATGCCACCTAATGGACGGATGAAGTCGCTGGCAAAGTGTAGTAACCCATACTGCGTAGGATACATGCATAACTTAATTCGGCATTTGCGTAGGCGCATGTTTGAAAGCCCTGATATATACGATCGTCCAAATACCGTTCGCTGCACCGCTAATTGACGTCACATTCGTATTAGAATTAGAGATTAATAATCGAAAAAAACTGATAGCAGGTATGTTCTGCAGATAGGAACACCATCTGTTTTTTGTTTCCTTTGTAGTCTTAAGATAAGAAAATAAACACCGGAACAGATTCTGTACATTGTTCGGTAAAATAACTTCGTGCAAGCTGCATCTCTGTTAGTATCTGATAAAGTACGCGTCAGACTTAAGAGGAGGCTCCCTATTTTTATGTTCATTTGCATAAATATTCTGAAACAGTCACACATACAAGCAAAATGAAACTAGATGATTTACTGGATTTTTTTCTTTCCATGTTGAAGACATTAATTACTTAAGGGGGGTGCGCTAAGGTACCCCGCGATATTCAAATTTTATTACGTTTTTTGCAATTTGCAGGTCAGTAACAGGTTGTATGTTGATCTAAATATGATTCGCGGGCGTAACAAATATGGCAGATACAGAGTTATAATCATTAGAATCATCTATCTTGCTATTTTTGTTGAAAGTGTTGATTTAACTGACTGAAATTACAAATTTATATTAATATTAGATACGTTTTCGCAATTTTGGAAGTTTGTTGCAACTGTTTTGTTGGAAACAGAAAATGCCGTTGACTTATTTATCACTTGGGTATTTGTATTATCTTCAGACTGTATAATATGAAGTATAATACCCACCCGGGTATTTTTTTTTTAATTTGGTTAAACACGCGGCAGGCGTGCTCTTTTTTTACCGGCCAGGACTTTATGGAAGTGAATTGCGTTTAAACTTTTTAATTAAATAGTGTTCCAAATTCAAAAGTCATCACTGTGTGCGCCGGAATGACCCATTTTGCTCGCACTTATCTTATCGAGGAACCCTTCGGCTCCGTTTGAATATGGGATGAAAAAAGAATTCCACGTTTTTTAAATAAAATTAATTTGAAATTAGAATTCATAGCCAAACAAAAAATATTTTGATTTCAAATGGCCAGTACTGCAGAAAGGCAAAATTTCATAGGTTAGCTGTGCATATTGAAAGTCTGACAGGATGGTTTTCTTTTTATGATTTCAGTTCATTGAAATATCCTATGTGAGAAAGCGCTAATAGCACAGTCCAGTCCATTGCGAAAATTTGGCGAATCACCAGAGAAAACAGTTTTTTTTTTTCGATTAGTGAAGAGGGAAACAGACTTGTTGTCTCACTTGTTTAAAAATAGAACATCTAGGTACCAACCAGCAACCTAATTGTGTAACACACTATAACAATCACAATTTGAATGATATTGAAGAATATCGCTAATCCATTGCTTCTTACTTATTTATGTTCGAAAAATGTGTCTGCTCAGCGACGTAAATAACGCAATTAATGTGTCTGCTCAGCGACGTAAATAACGCAATTAATGTTGTAGAGCTGTCAAAAAGAAACCCAATGATATTGTAAGTGTGTTATTAGCGCAATTATCAGGCAGATTATCGTAGGCGTCCTATGTATTTTTTTTTTTATCATTTGAATAAAGTATTCCCCACCATATGATATAATATTAATCATTCTACAAAGAAAGTAACTAATTGATATAGTGTAATACTAATAGCAATGAATGTTATGGACAAAACCAGCTTTAATTACACAATTAAGAGTCCATAATACTTGAGCGCCACCTTACTCTTTATCTCGCTCGCACCCTACTGCTCGCGGTCACGCGAGCAAGCGAGACAGGCAGGGAGAAGACTCCAAGGCGCCAATAGTTTAGGTAATTTCTTTGTACCGTGAAAATAATGGTACCTAATTAAAAAAAAATAACAAGATCTGCTTTATCGTTAGTTCAGTTAATATGCAAAGTTTAATTATCTAATTTGAAGTATTTTTTTGAATACCAGCGGTTTATTGTTCGGTTTGGAGGTAACTTTGGAAATTTATTCTATCGAGAAAATTTTATGGAATCGTGTTTTCGTCAGACATAGTACTTAACATTAATCCTCAACTTTACCATATATTTATTTAAAAACGAATGCTGCAGTATTTTCGAAATTACGGAGGATCATGTTATGCCATTTGAGGTCGTATAGGCTGTTAAAAGCTAACATAGGTACACAGAGTGCAAAAAACTAACCAACGGTTATTAAATTAAAAATAAATTGACAGTTCACTCACTAATAACTGCCGCACGGGTCGATCGATCAGGTTAAGTCAAGCTACGCTTGCCACGGTCGGTCCGTGGATGGGTTACCATCTTTACATACCAAGACCCTCCGCGCCTCGGAAAGCACGTTAAGCCGTTGGTCCCGGCTGTTATTTGTAGATCTTTCACAGTTGTTACGGGTCGTCAGAAGCCCAAAAGTCTAACGACCAGTCTTCCCAAGGGGTATCGTATTACCCAGTTACTGGGTGGTTAAGGTCAGATAGGCAGTCGCTCCATGTAAAATACTGGTATTTAGCTGCATCCGGTTAGACTGGAAGCCGACCCCAACAAAGTTGGGAAAAGGCTCGGCAGGTGATGATTAACAATGTCCTTCAAAACTATCCTATTATTCAAAGCGTGTTACGCAATTGGAGTCCGCTAAGTAAATAATAAAAGAAAACAACAACCATTTTGGCCGTGTGGTGCCGGACGTAAAGAATATCACCATCCTATTTCTTCCCGTGGGTGTCGTAAAAGGCGACTAAGGGAGTTAGAGAATGGGCAGCAGCGTTCTCTATGCATTTTAACACCATACTGCGATCGCCAACCCGCCTACCAAGCGTGGCGATTATGGCAAATCCCCCCTTTGGGGGACGCCTATGTCCAGCAGTGGACGTCTCTCCCGCTGGCAGGCGATTCGCGTCGCCCGTGTGACGCGATGCTGTTACAACAATATCCATGAAGTTTTCATAGAAATGGTTCTACTAGTAACTAGATTATCACACCCGTGTGATATGTTCTCGCCAAAACACACAAGTTTGATGCTCATTATAAACCAGATTTTCGCACTATGACGTAAATTTTATTCAAAGATCCACTCGCTTGTATAAATACATGTAAATTGTCGAAAACAAAGCTCACGGTGATGTGCCAATTTGAACGAAACGGCTCTTTGATAATATACCCTAGCTACACTCGAAATAGATCGCGGTTTAGAAGAGCTATATACTCGTACCTATTTCTTCATGTATACATAATTATTATATATTAAAGTCGTATTTCGTGTCTATCTGTGTGACCGCGTTGTTCCTCCAAACTACGGATTTTGATGCGGTTGTCACCAGCACTTAAAGAATTTTTTCCGGACGTTTTATTTGTCTAATCCATTATTAAAAAAATTAAATAATTATAACAAAGAAATTTAGATTTTTTAATTAAGTTTAAACCCGTGCGATGCAAAGGCAAGTCGCTAGTAGAGAATAAATTATTGCCTGATAGCGATTCATTTGTTTGGTGAGGGATTTACTAGCCAACGGAGCGACGATGTACACACGGCTACACATCAAGCTATAAATTTCCAGTATAAGCTGATCTCGCATTGTATAGGATTTCCGTACAAGGAGAGGTCAGCGTATACTAGTAATATACCTATAGCTTGATGTGTAGCCGTGTGTACCAACCTACCTACCTAGAACTTTTTTCTAGCCTTGAAGGCGCACAGTGCAACCGATTTACTAGGTATAATAATCGTTGGCCTGTCTTAAATTATCATTAACTATTCTACTTAAACCCCTTAGGCAAGGCTTCAACTGCCTTATAGTAATGTCAGATGTAGAATAGACGTAAGTAATTTCTTTTTCATTCCTTTGTACATTCTCTACAACGTTTTTATGTACATCTAGATAAATCATCTGTATAAATGTGTGTTTTTAAATTCACGTACGAGAGGATTTAAATAATTTAAATCTGAACAGAACAGAATAACATGTTGGCATTTAAATAAACGTTGTTAAACTGCTATTCTTTGTTCAGCAAATGTATTTCTCTTTATATAGATCGGGTATTCTTGCAGCTGAAAAGGTCAAATTATTATAAGATAGACTTATTTTTTCTATTATGGTCCTTATCAAATATTGTTATGATCAATAAATAATTTAATGTCTTTGGTTATGATCAATGTCGGCTTACGTCAAGTATACAATGTAAACGTTTCTTAAGGTGAATCCGCAGCTGCAGCCCGCACAATTCTCTTACGTTTTAAACAATTTTCTTGTAAAGTGCCACGTCTTTACTGAAACACAAGGGGAGCGGGGCGGGATATCATCTATCATGCATTAAATATAATTAAATTTCATCATTATTGTTACGTAATTTTACTTGACACTGGCTAAATGTGCAAACCGAACGAAGCCATAACAAAAAAAAAATAGAAAAAAAAATAGGCTATGAATCAGCACTTTTCGAACGTCAAAAATTACATAAGACAAGACAGTCACAGCCAAAAACGCCCACCCTTCACCACTTCCTAGTGCTTTAGCTGGGAAGAAGAAGTGGCGCAACAAACTCCCCAGCAGCACAGCTGTCTGTTCAAGAACGCATTATCTCGACGGGACTAGAAACGTTTAGTTCTATTTCTGTGTTATCTTTAGTGATTTACAGGGTCACCTCTATTGAAAAGTTCAATGAACTTTAATAAGTAGTTAGACGGTTACGATGGAGCTCAATGTTATTAATGAAACGGTTTTAACTGTCTATAGATTATTTTATCAATATATGCTTATGTTTTTATAGGTTTGTTTGCCTAGTACTTAAACTGTGTGGTTTATTAATTTTCTATGAGATAATATTATTATTTTATAACAATGCATTCCTATCAAATTAATTGTATTAATACGAATTCGTTTGTTAGAATAATAGTGGTCGAAGATGTGCAACATGTTTTGGTGGAGTGTGTGCGGAATGAAGCTTTGCGATTTAATTTACTTGGTCTAACAAATAAGTGCGATATTGGAGAGTGTTATGCTATCCTGGCTTGTCCTTTATCGGAACAAGCTAGGATACTGTACAAACTGGCATTTTTTGTTTTAAAGTATTAACGTTAGAATGATATTGTTTTTAGGTTAATTTGATTGTGCTGATGTTACAGGGTGACGTTATCGCTCAGCGATAAAGCCCTTAAAATAAAGAAAAAAAATATCATTTTGAAATGTCTTAGACATTTTTTTTTGTATTTTAGCAAAGTAGTGAATTTTACAACACAGAATAAATTTTCCAAGTGTGCATGGAAGGCTTAATCCTAAACTACTTAGGTACAAGAAATAGCGAAAACTCTCAAAGGAGTCTGTATTTTTAAATGAAACAATCTTGTTATAAGATACAAAGTAACCTTATGGCCACAGCTAAGGACAGTCTACACTGACTCATATCTCCGTCTCATGGACTTATTATCTTGCCTTATTAAGCAGAACAATGACTCAGACCCAATAATAAATAAAAACATATTAAGTCATTATTGGAACTTTATTTGTGACTGAAAATAAATTGTTTAATGCACTCACACTTCCCAGTAAGGACTCATTAATAAAAGATAATAATTATGATACAAGCTCCATTTGTTAATGAGATTTGTCATGTTAATAACCAAGACTTGAATACCAATATTTTACTTATTATAGCAATGAATGGCAATTTAATTATTTCAATACGGTTGTACGGCAAGTATATTAGCATACTAATGTCATGCTAATTCCGTTTGCTAATAATAACGAAGACGAAGCATATTGACGAGGTCCGGATGGGCCCATGCCTGCCAGGGTTATGAGCCTGTCCGAAAGGGATATCGTGGCCCTGGCACACAGACATGTGAAGGAACACGGGTGGATTTTAGTCAGTAAAAGTCTGACACGCCCTAGCGCGATATCCGCATAAAAAAACCGTATGTTATAGGACACACGGCTACACATCAAGCTATAATGTCCAGTATACGATGACCTCTCATTGTACGGAAATCCTACACAATGTGAGATCAGCTTATACTGGAAATTATAGCTTGATGTGTTGCCGTGTGTAGGTACCTATACATCTTTCAATCAATCTGCCTAGCCTTTTCCCAACTTTGTTGGGGTCAGCTTCAAGTCTAACCGGATACAGCTGAATAATAGTATTTTATATGGAGCGACTACCTATCGGACCTTAACAACCCAGTAACTGGGTAATACGATACCCCTTGGTAAGACTGGTTGTCAGACTTTCGGGCTTCTGACGACCCGTAACGACTGTCAAAGATTCACGAATGACAGCAGTGACCAACATCTTAACGTGCTTTCCGAGGCACGGAGGAGTCTTGATATGTAAAGATGGTCACCGATCCACGGACCAATCCCGGCAACCGTAGCTTTAACTTGATGGATCGACCCGTGCGGCTATCTTAGCCACGACCTCTTCCAGAATCCATCTCAAATTATGAAACACCATCGCAACGAATGCTTTGAATGGAAAATAGGAAGCAAGGATGATAAAGTTCCACCTTTAAAATTACATCTTATGAATCTTATTGTGATAGCTTTTGCTCGCGACATCGTCCGCTTTAAATTTCTTGTTTTAACATAACATTTATCATAGGACACTCTCCAATACCTACTGTAAATGGAGCCGTTTATTATGTTATGTTATGATGTATGTTGACTTAAAAAAGCTTGGCAGTTGAGAATATGTCATGCTCACTTAAATGTCTCGTTGATGGTGGCGCGAGTGTTGGATCATTCGGTTCCCAACAAAATAGTTGTGCTGGATGGTGCTGATCCACCCGTCATGTTGAGACTGGTCATCTCTTAACTGCCAGGGCTTATTTGGAATCTTTTAATCTTATATTTTGAATTGTTTTTAAATAATGTTTTTTTTTTTCATTGTTCTCACAGAAGCGACAAGACTAATGTACCCAGGATTTTGTCATATCTTGATTTAAAAGAGTGTCCTTGGAGTTTCTTGCCTGTTCTTCTCCGTTTTGGAATGGGCAAAGAGCTTCAACTTCCTGACTAACTGACACTCTTTGACAATTAAGAAGTCCATGTAATTGGTTTAATTGAAATAAATGCTTTGTGTTTGAGTTTTGTAGCTTCCCATTAATGAAAGAATTTTCGGAATCGGATCAGCAGTTCCGAAGGTTACCCCATACATTCAACTTCACAAATTTTACCTCTTTTATAACCAAAAGGTCGCTAGATGTCTTGCGCGTCCAATATAATGATATTTTCAGAACGCTCTTGAGACCGCTCCGTTTCTGTAGTGCGTCGGAAATGTTTGCACTGAATCGAACTGACGGCTTTCATGCGATCATTCGAAAAAAATCACATCGTTAGTAACTGAACACGGCCCAGTAGCAACAGCGTTCAGAAAATAGTGTCAGAGGGTTTCTATTCTCCCATTTTGAGGCATTTTGTGGAGCGGGTGGCCAAGTGAGAAACTCAAACCTTACTTGGTCATCTTCTGTGCTAAGTGCTTCAAACTCTAATAATGTCTATAAGTGCTACACTATTCTTAGTTATAACGTAATCTGTCATGTAAAATAATAAGTTAGAGTTAAATTGCTTATTAGTCTACTAGCTGCGCCCCGCGGTTTCACCCGCGTAAGTCTCGATCCCGTGGGAATATCGGGATAAAAAGATATGTTAATCCAGGGTGTCAGCTACCTTCATACAAAATTTTATCAAAATTCGTTGAGCTGTTTGAGCGTGAAGAAGTAACAAACACACACACACACTCACAAACTTTCGCGTATATAATATTAGTGTGATTAGGCAAGATTGTAATAAATTCGAAAAAAAAAAAATGAATAATAATATTACTTTGCTTCTACTTTGAACTAGCTATAATACAACATTATGGATCTTTGTTGTCTATACAAATAAAGTTTGATTTTGATTTGATAACATTATTAGTATAGATGTAGGTTTCTAGATCTCGAACATTATTATATACCATTGCGACAAACAGACTTGTTATAATTAGTAAGATTTCTCATTACACAATGTTATTAGCTATTCGTGTCAGAAAAGTAGGGGACAATAAGTAGGTTCTTGGAATTTGGGTTTTTTATCGATTCACTTTCAAATCGTGGTGTTATTTAACTTCCTTGTTATTATTCGATAACTTTTTTTGTGTTAGGTGCTCACAGGTAGGTACCTACAGCATACTTCCTAATTTTCAATCTCGAGAGCAGTTGGTTAAGTGGCTAGGATAACAGTCTTAATATTTAAAATTTGTGTTCTATAGATATTTTTTTATTTTTTATAAAATATTGCCCCACACTAGGAATTTCTCCTGTATCGTGGGTGCGTTTACAAACATTTAAACTCACATACACAAACAGCCAGACCCGGAACAACTCCTTATAGGTCATACAAATATTTGTTCCCGCTTAACAACTGCGCCAACCGTGCCGTCAAATATATCAATGATAACTTGATAAGATAGTATTAGGTACTTAATATGATGAAGCGATCTTTGAAGCTAAGATCAATTGTATCAAAAATAATTTATATCTTCGAAAATATAACTGAACCGGTTTCAAGCCAAGGGATAGCGGTATCTCTAACACACAGTGTGTTAGAGATACTGTTATCCCTTGGTAAGACTAGTTGTCAGACTTTCGGGCTTCAGACGACCCGCACCGTTGTTGCGGAACGTCTGAAGCCCGAAATCTAGAAATGGCAGCCGGGACCAAACGCGGACAGGACGTGTCCACTACTATCATGCCAAAATACCTGATAGGTTTGCCAATATTCTGAAATTAGACAACATTCTTCGGGTGCGTCATGAATTGATATAAAAAACCTATAGCTATAATAAAATAATAATAATAAAAAGTTTATTCAGGTAAAAAGGTAAAATACTAAATACAATTTTGCTTAAATCTACGTAAAATTCTATTGTGTTATGTGCCTGAACTAGGTTATCCTGTGTTTCAGGCGAGGCAAGGCATAATATTTCAGAAAAATCACATTAATTATAAAAATCTAGTCATCGAATACGTATTTAAAAGGTGTAAACAGTACAAAAATCCTACTTGATAAAATACTTAGCTAATCTTAATTAGTACAAATACAACTAATTTATTTAAGTACAACTAATAACTTCTCTGTATCTTCATACTCGTAGAACATACTTTGAAGAGCTTCCTTTAGAGTTCTTTTGCAATTATTATAATTAAGAGAATCAATTTTGGCTCTTGCATTTAGTCTGTTATAAAGTAATGGTCCTAGGAAAACAAAAAAATTGGCTGCGAAAGCATGTTTTGTACTTTTTGTAGGGCAAACTATGTGTTTCCGTCTCTTTTTAGTAATTTCAGTACTATATGGGAGGGCTGCGTGTTGTTTTAATACGATGCTCATTATGAATAACTGTCGAGCTGTTAGTACTTCACAGGATTATAGACTAGGTTAGTGGGAAACAGGAAAGGGCGGCATGTAGACACCTTGATGTCCACACTATACCCTTTTCATCTTCATCTTTCAATATAATTCTCGTCTAGCGCATTCAACTCACAGAGAGGAGGCCTGTGTCCCAGCTGTGGGAACATGCAGTGGGTAGGCTGATCATGTATGCATGCATTCAATTGTTGTGTGCATCAAAACGCATGCAACTTACTGTCCTCGTCCAGTTTCGGAAGTCATCTTGTGAAGATGTCATTGTGTGACAAGAACATTCTACTTATCATCAGGCATGGTCGTTTCTTTCGTTGGGCTTTGGTGATAAAGAGTCCGCAGTAAACAATAGCTGATGCGAAGCGAACCACGGGGAATGATAAACCTCGTCAACTCCAGCGCCGCTCTTTTTGATTGACTTCTGATGTTTTTTCAAAAAACTTCGTGTGCATGTTATACGAGTAATTCGTAGCCAAAACTCACAGAGCATCTTGTCTTTTAATTTTATTTGTATAGAGTTTATTATACACCATGGCATTTTAATCGTCTTACAACGGCAGCCCACATCATGTATCCAATGACTACTAATTATTCATAAAAGTAAAAAAAAAAAATATTAACATATGTTTTTTTTTTTTAATATTATTCAATAAGACGCATGATGTAGTTTGAAACACCCTGTTATGAGCGTGGTGCGAGCCTTTTGAACGCCCTTGGAACGCAAGGCTCGCACCGCGCTCGTAACAGGGTGTTTTAAACTACATCATGCGTCATAATCACAATGAATAATATTTTTATTTTTTTATTATTCAAATGTTAATAAAAAAAAAACATACTTTCATCAATGATTAGTAGTCATTGATACACGAAGTGGGCTGCCGTTGTAAGACGATTCAAATGCCACGGTGTATATTATATATTTATATAATATGAACTTTGTACCCAATCATTGCGTGTTCTATACCGCGCGTGCGTTTTTTGGCATCGCTTTGAATAGTCTAGATATCTATTAGATCAAATTGACGTCATATCGAGCAACCTCGGTGTTGGCCTAACTACATAATATAACGGTTTTTACATGAATCTATGCTAATATAATAAATCTGATGAGAATGTTCTTTTTCTGTTTGTCTGTATGTTTGATTGTTTGAACGCGCTAAACTCTAGAAGTACCAGTCGGATTTGAAAAATTCTTTTTGCATTTGATAGCCCAATTCTTTTGGAAGGTTATCTTATAGGTAAATATAACATCACGCTACGATACTTAGGAGCCGAGCGAACATGAAGTACCTAACGCACAGCTATTCTAACTAAAATTATAAACGCAAAAGTGAGTTTGTTTGTTTATTTGTTTGTTATGCTTTCACGCTAAAACGGCTGAACTGATTTGGGTGAAGTTTGGCACATGGATTAGGACATAGGATACTTTTTATCCCGATATTCCCGCGGGATCGAGACTTATGCTGCAGGTCTAACATGACATGCGCGAGAACGCTCTCGTTCTCGATTTGTCGAAATTTGTCGACGATTCTGACGTCATTCTTAACACTAACATGACCGCTAAGCTCGAGATATCTCGAAAAAGGCACTTTGACAGTTCTTTATCTCGCAACGAGAGACCGATGTAGCAAATGATTAAAAACAAATATTTTTTTATGATAGCCGCCACATCAGCTCATTCATTCGATTTTACACATGGAATTAGTTTTTACTATAATGATTTTCATCCACATCTTTTAATTTATGTTTAGTTTTTTTGTGTAACAGACTTTTTGATTAAAATTAAAAATGTTTTTCTTTGGCATGCCGAAATTAAAATACAAAACAAAATAACGCAAATGAAAATGATTGAGACATTTTTGGTAGGGGCCGAGTCATCAACATGCTAAACGCGTCACTGACTTGCCAACCACGTCATCGACATGCTAAAACCGTCCCGACATACTAACTGCGTCACCTACTTGCTCACAGAGTTCCACATGCTATCAGCGTCCCCGTCATACTACCTGCGTCACCGACATGCTAACCAAGTCTGACTTGCTAACTGCGTCACCGACATGCTTACCAAGTCTGACTTGCTAACTGCGTCACCGACATGTCAGTAGCGTCGCCGACATGTCAGTAGCGTCACCGAAATGTCAGTAGCGTCACCGACGTGCTATCAGCGTCCCCCACACGTAAACTAATGCACGACGTTCAAACCGCGTCACCGACATATTAAAAACGTGCCGACATGCTAACTGCGTCACCAACGTGCTATCTGGGTCACCTACATGCTAACCGAGCCTGACTGACTAACCGCGTCACCAACATGCTAACTGCGTCACCGACATCCTAACCGAGACTGACTGACTAACCGCGTCACCGACATGCTAACTGCTTCACCGACATGTTTACCGATTCGCTAACATGTTAGCCGCGTTACCGAAATGCTAATGCGTGTTGCAGCAGACTGGCGTCCCACAGCGGCCTGTGTACCAAAGTTTTAATTTTTCACGTCTGTCGCCAGTTAATGCCTTTTTTTTGTAAGTATCATAATTTTGTCTACTCTTCTCGTCGTCAAAATTGAGGACGAGTAAATGACAGAAAAATCAGAAATATCTCGTGTTGAAATGTCAAAATTCGAGATAAAATACGTGCCATGTTAGGGTTTGTCGAGAAAACACCAAGTTTGACAGAACGAGTCGAGTATTTTGTATGGGAGCGCTGTCAGAAAACGAGATAGGTTACAGAAATAGACAAGAATTACTCGCGCGAGAGTGAGTAATTGTCGCGTGTGTCACGTTAGCCCTGCTGGTGAAACCGCGGGGCACAGCTATATAGTAGGATATAGTTTATGTAATAAATAAGATATATCACGCGGGCGAATTCGCGCGCAGAAGCTAGTATTTAACAAAAATAGATGCATTCTTAATTGATCACGAACTTCTCCGGCATAGACACGTAAGGACGCGCGTTTAATATTCAACGGCATCAAGGATTATTGTGTCTTGAACAAAAATCATTAAATGTAGGTATGTGAAATTGTGTTTTATGACGCTGACAACAGCTAAACCGCGGTCACTGTCAGACTGCATCCAAAAGACAGAGAAGCGCGATGACACAACGCTTGTAATTTATTGCAAAATATGAAGCAATTATTTATTTATTAAAAAATGAGTTGAGTAATCGAAAATAAAAAACAACCAAGTTCTTCATACAAATAAGACGTTCTTGTTATTAATTAAATACCAACCGTACGTTGATATTTAATACCGATATTTTGGATTGAAACTCAAACTACGGCGTTAGTTTACCGTTAATTTGTATCAAGATTTTTATTCTAAACGTGTTTTGGTAACAACCAAGTTCTAAGAATTATGTTCAAGAATAACATATATTTTTTTTCGCTACCACAAATTATATAGATTTGGCATTTTTTTTTGTTTAAGACAAGCCTACGTTTATCATTTGCCTCTTGTCCATCTTGATCTACATTAGGAACGACTGCATTGGCGTATGGACTAATCACATGCAGCTGCATATTGTATTTTACCAGACAATTAATAGCTGTTTTTCTTATTTTGTGTCGGTACGAAATATGAGGGGCTAGTGGCTAAATAATACAGCCGCATGGGTTGATCGAAGGTTAAGCTACACTTGACGCGGTCGGTTCGTGGATGGGTGACCATTCATTACATATGGAGACCCCTCCGTGCCTCGTAAAACACGTAAAGCCCTTGGTCCCGGCTGTCATTCGTAGATCTTTGACAGTCGTTAGCGGTCGTCAGAAGCCAAAAAGTCAAGACAACCAGTCTTACCAAAGGCGTATCGTGTTACCTAGAAACTGGGTTGGGGAGGTCAGATAGGCAGTCACTCCATGTAAAATATAGGTATTCAGCTGCATCCGGTTAGACTGGAAGCCGACCCCAACATTTTGGGAAAAATGTTAAGCAAATGATGATAAGGTTTCGGTACGAAATATAATGCCAAGCTGAAAAGATTGGCCAGCCAATGAGGTTGGTATTAGGCTGACACTGTGAAAGTAATCGAGATTGAAGAATTGCGAAGTCTGATGGTGATCATTGATATTAGAAATCTTACATTTTTAACCGACTTCTAAAAAAGGAGGAGGTTCTCAATTCGGATGTTTGTAGTTTTTTTTTTTTTTATGTTTGTTCGCGCATATCTCCGTCGCTTGCCAACCGATTTGAAAAATTTTTTTTGAAAGGGTATACTTCCCAAATGGTCCCATGAAAATTTTATCGAAATCGGACAAATCAACAAACATCTAAAAATGTATCTACATTGTCTACATTAACGATGTTTTCGTTTACTCTGCATTGCGTTTTTGTTCGCGCATAACTCCGTCATTCACGAACCGATTTGGAAAATTCTTTTTCAGCACTAAAAAGTGAAAAATAAAAAACTTTTTACAAAAAAAAATAACCGACTTCCAAAAAAACACTACAAAGTGAAAAACTACTTTAATTTCGGAAGTCGGTGGCATAAAACTAAAATAGGTACAGATCCAAAGACACCGACTTCCGAAATTAAAGTTATTTTTCACTTTGTAGTGTTTTTTTGGAAGTCGGTTATTTTGTTTTAAGTTTTTTTTAAGTGCTCAAGTTCATTCAACACATATTATGTGCATACGGGCTACGTTTTATCTAGCTAGGCTAATCTTATTTCCTGTTAAATTTACCTATAGCTAGCAAGTAAGTACACAGATAGTGCCATCCACGAAGACGCACCCCACTCTTTTGCCTAAGCGCTTGTAGTGCAAGTGTGCATACTTTCGCTAGTGATGTCTATACGTAGATACAAACGTACGAATTGCCTATGAGTGCGCACGCACACTACGATGCATAAATTAGCTCGGATCAAACTCCCAAAACCCCGCGGCCTCCTCAACCAAAAAATTGTGGGGCCCGTCATCGTGGTTGGCACTATCTGTACCTACCTGATTTTATACAACAAAAAATTATAGAATAGGATTCGAATAATTGTCCCGTTCTTTTAAATCGATTTCCATAAAGGAGGAGGTTAGGTATATAATTTCTTCTGTCAGGTATGTTTTAATTATTTATAATTAGCTGAATTTCCAACTTATCGAGTAGGTACAATATAATCATATCTTACACCTGCGTAGCCATACAAGACAATATAATTATAATTATCTATCTGCACCCTAATTGCATAACACAGTTTGAATCGGAATCCGAATTATTACTAATCCATTGCTTCATTAGTTAGAAAAAATTGTCTGCTCAACAACGTAAATAACGCAATGAATGTTGTTCAACTGTCGAATTGAAACCAACTACAACCTACTGATAGTGTGTTACGCAATTACCCGCTGTTTCTTGAATGTTTCGGATTAGATTAAACTATTGCACTAAAGTTGAACTTAGCTCGTAGGTACTTCGGTACAATGAATCATATTTGACAACTTCCTTGAATGAGTACGATTTGCAATACCATAGAATGAGTTTCCACGATTCGTTCGTCAGAGTGCCAGCCAACAAACAGTTCATTTTATTATAGTTCATTGCATAAAAAAGTCCCCATGATTTTTCAATAGTAAAGCACCTGAACGACCTAGTCTTGCCTGTTTGTTAGACCAAACAGGCAAGATTAGGTCGTTCAGGTCCGAGTCAATACTACTAAGGGCAGATTTAATTTATGTAAATAGTAGGGTCAACATAAACCCAGAACGAAGACAAACATCGCAAACCCATCCGGACTACTTACAACCACTTAGCCGAACTCCTGCCAAAAACAGCAGACGATCGTGGAACAAACAGACCATTATGGGTAACCTAACTGTCGACTACGTCACACCCCGATGCAGTTTGCAGTGCACCTGCAATGACCTGCATAATAGATTGTCTATGTGCAGTCACAGTATAAATATAGACAGTATGGAAACTAGGCCTAATTGTTGAAATAATTACCTACGCTCAATTGGAGCGTTAGGCGCGGCGAACACTCCTCTCGACACGGCAATCGCGACCATAGATTGTACACTTATTTATAGGAAACCGCGACTGCGACAACCGATTTAGGGTCTCGTCAATGAGCGCCTTTGTGTGAGTGTGCCGATTCAAACGTTTCTTTACTGTCTATATTTATTATACTGTGGTGCAGTGTTAGAAAGCGACACTCGCAACACAAACACTGTGCAATTACGGCCGAATGCTATGGTGTGCACGTTTCCTTACAACATTAAACTAAGGTCAGTGTGATGTCATGGGTGCAAACCTGATGTGCATTTTTAACTATTGCTAGCCACATTTTACCTACTTCAAGCTGAATTCGGAGGACATTAAGCTTGTCTTTGAGCACTTTAAAATGGGATGTATCTAATCTATACGGATTTCATTGCTGAATACAGTGCAGAACTGAGCAGGGTCGATGGAATAGATGCTGCTGATTATATTAATGAACATCAATATGTTCCTAATGCCTAGGAGACTCAAGGTAGGGCCTAAACAATAATATTAAGAATGGAGACAGGACTAATAAAAATAAAGTGAAGGCTGCAAACGATCATTATTAGGTATAGCTATTGGTCCATTGTGTCCCAATCGTGGCAAAGGATAGCCTGTAATTGCCAGTCAGCAGCATTGAACCTAGCAACCATGACTTTTCAACAGGTAAATGTTTATTAATTATTCATTCTAATTAATAAGAATTCATAGATAGCATCGCATTTTCATTGTGTTTTATTCGTTAATTCTCTTTGATTATTTTGTTATCTGTGTCGAGGACTTTTAGGCCTTAATCGGGTACCTACTTAGGTAGCTGAATTAATATAGTTTCTACATCAACTATCGGAAAAAACAAAAAAACTACGCAGCATTATGAAACATTTTCTAAAATAATGTAGTTCAATATTAAGTATTTACGAAGTAATGAACTGGTTTCCTTTGAATCGATTTAATAATTTGATAGCCTTGTAGGTAATCAGCTTGCACAGAACATTAGGCGGACTAAAAACCTGTGTTCCATAACGATAAAAACTTTTCCACGACATAAAAATATACTCGAACGATAATATACTACACTGGCTGGACGCATCACGCATACACACTTGCAATTTGAAAAACGAACGAATGGTGACGTGTGTTTTAAAATTAATTTTATGTTCTTGGTCCTTCCTTGACATTGAAGATCCCTCTTCCATTTGGTAATGTCATTAGCAGAAATATATAAACGAAAACGTTTGTATTGTTTTATTTATTTACCACTTTGGTATATTAACTGTAGGAAATATAACAGTCGGATTGTGATTACCTATGCAATGCATGTAGTACAAAATCTAGTATTACCTACTGGCATTTATTCTTAAAATAAGACAGATCATGTACCTACTTATATATTTTGTAATGAAGTGAATGGAAACGTAAAGAGCACATCGAATGCAAGACCGCGTGGTATGCACTGAATAATAAATAATACCTACCAAGTATCTGCTAAAGTCACATATATATCTGCTAAAGGCCCATAAACAATTTAAACTTTTTTTTACAAGGTAATGTAAACTACCAATTACTCGCGAGTGTTTCAGGAGTTTCCAATAGTTTTGATTTAATTTCAGACTAATCGAAGTTATCTAATTTATTAAATGTATTTCGGTCATGGTCGTCATTAAGAAAGAAATACTTTTTATGGCCAACTGTGTGTGCCTAATCTGTTAATTTTAATTAAAGAGGTTAGTTTTTGATAAGCGCTAAAGGGATTAATAGTATTGATTACATAGTTGCAATGTTCACCTACGAAAAAAATCAAAGTCCAACGATGTTTTTAATTAATTGCAAATGTACTATTTGAATAGATAAAGCGACTGTCTTCTGTTTCGTAGGTAGGTACTCTCATTTACTTTGTTAACAATGTTCACAAATAGGTACACACGAATGACATAATTTTCTAAAATATTTCGTATTTAATCAGATGTAAAAAAATAGAATATTCTTAACATTTACAAGTATTTATCATGCAAGATAGTAGGTTCGGTATGGTAATTTTAATGTCATACTAAACATATCAAATTTGTTTCCTGTCTCTGTATAAAAAAAATACGTATATTATTTAAGTAACAAGTAAATGTATTGTATGATAATTACTAGAACTTGTAAGTGGGTTTTCGACTCCCATTTAGACAATGACAATCGAGACAGCTTGGATTTAAGTTCGTTTTTAGGGTTCCGTACCCAAAGGATAAAACGGGAACCCTATTACTAAGGCTCCGCCGTCTGTCTGTCTGTCCGTCTGTCACCAGGCTGTGTCTCATGAACCGTGATAGTTAGACAGTTTAAATTTTCACAGATGATGTATTTCTGTTGCTGCTATAACAATAAATACTAAAAAAATAGAATAAAATACATATTTAAGGGGGCTCCCATACAACAAACGTGATTTTTTTGCTCGTTTTTGCTCGATATTGATAACGGAACCATTCGTGCGCGAGTCCAACTCGCACTTGGCCGGTTTTTAATCCCAGACTAATATGAAATTTTAAATTATTGCTGTTCGTTTTTTCAATTTGGAGTTTGACATTTGGACCTGTCAAATTAGTATCTGGGATTAAAACACGAACTTTAACAAAAAAGGATGCCTTTATAATGGTGGCAAATACCTGTAGATAGATCTTACGGAAGGATGAGGAGCATGTGAGAGAAAGAATGTAGATGGCTCTAAGAAAAAAGGTAGACCAGCCAGTAACCAGCTGAACCAGCTGGATTGTGTGAAAGATGAAAATGAAATGGCCAGGATAAAGTTAACCCTGAATTGAAAACGTTCAGGTATAGAAGAGGAATAATATCTAGGTCTACATCGACTTCAATGAACAGGAGGATGGAATAGTTAATAAAAGAATATTTAGTAAGAAAGAAATACGCAGCACTCAGCAGGCACCCGGAAGACGCAAGACATTCTAGACACGTAAATAAGATAACATCCATTTACTTAATTCAACATGACAAAACCTTAAATTGTGTTACTTAAACCACTTTTGATTAATTGGTATTGAAGGATTGTTTCTTAGGCATAAGGTTTACATAATTAATTATCAGATATGTATGATATATATATAATATCAGATGACACGTTAGATTGTATTGTATCTTGTTTGTTATTCTAAGTTTCCCCTTTTGATACATTTGCATTGAATTTATAAACAAAAGACTGAGCTATTGCCACCTCAAAATAAAACATCACATAATAACAAGCTACAAAAATTTGGCTGTTTTAACAAAAACAAACCAGTGTACTAATTACATCAATTTATTGTGTGCCAAGTGCCATTGAAATTTAGAAGCTTGGGTACTTTTCTTTATCAGCATCCAAACTACGAAATACCCGGGAAATCCTGACGGATAGTGGTAATGAAAATAAACTTATACCTTCTCGTTAAACTAAATTTGAGATAATTTTGGCAACGGGAGCCGGGTTCATAACCTTCGCTAAAGATTATGACAAACAAAATAAAATTGAAGTCACGAGGTGATAATTTAAAAAATCTTTAAGTTTAGTTTAGTAGTTTTTACTAGCTGTGTTCAAGCAAGATGAATTAGATACATGAAAGATCGGCAGACGAAATTTTAAAGAACATACGAGAGACGGAATAGATAGAGTTAAGAAATAAAAAGATCTAGGTGTAAGTTAAGAAGTCCATGATAATTGATGAGAAACCATGAATTATGATGTTACAGAGAACAAAAAAGTGTTATGAAAGGACCAAATAAATATTATAGGAGACTGGGCACCCTTCTTCTACTCAATAAGAAACAACTACATTATATATTACATCGTAGTTTGACTGGTATAATAAGTATCGAACATGGCGACAAAGATCTTGCTCGAATTGTCAATAACTTTTTGTAACACAGCCCAATATTATGATTTATCGGTTTAATCGAACACAGTAGTAAAGATTAACAGTTTCACGGTGTTACAGAACAAGAACTTCCCCTTTGGCATCGTAGCGTGTATCGCCTGCCAATCAGCACTGGCCATCCTATCCTATTTACTTTTCACGGAAGCCGGCATTAGAAAATCTTTTTTTTTTGTCTTTAACAGAACGAACTTTCTTTTTTCAAAACACACATTGAACTAGTATTTGTGGCGTGTATTTTTAAATGTTACCACAGAGAATTTAAAGAAGTAAGCTCAGGCGACGATTGAAATACAGCTTGCCAAGAAAATAGAAAAAGAAGTGTTTATAAAATCCCACAGGAATCAGCTGCCATCCACGTGTTCAGTGACAGTGCTGTGCTGTATTTTAGTCGATCTTTTTTATTTTGTGCTCCTGTACAAAGTCAAAGGGTTCTGAATTGTGTAGTAGGTGTATGAAATGAACATGGATGTTTTTTAACAGCCCTAACAATGAACTAATTTGGTTGATTTTATCTAAGTAGGTAGCTCAATGGCTTTTCCTTTGTATCTTCACACGACTATTGTATCTGGTTATTATGGGAGCTAGATGTATGTTATGTTATATTGTATGTCTTCACAGATAGCCTATTTTATTGTTGCCATATTAAAAATATCAACAAGTTGTTCAGTAACATTGTACGGTTTTGATTCCCATACATAAGTTTATATCTGGTTATTTCTGCAGAGGTCAGTCCACTATGAATACGAGTATGCATTTTAAACAAATAAATTATACTGTAGTGAATTATAAATAAAGAAGTTTAGGTAATCTAATCATTTATATCATGGACTTGTTAATCAGATAAGCTAGACATGAGCATTTCCTGTGGTATTACACAGAACGCATAGCACCTATGTATTGAGTTCGGTACAAATGAACTTAGTTTAAATCAGGTTTAAATCACCTTCGTACTTTCAGTAGTTATTTATTAGTTATCTAGAACTAGACGAGGTAAACAGTTTTCAGTGTTTACATAACTCATTAGATATTGAATGTGATAAAAATGTTCTATCGTGCCAAAAGTACAATATTAATGGTTTCAGAATGTTAAGTAATCACTGTTATGTGTTCCTAGTAGTATATTAGAGAGATTAAAAATAGGTGTAAAAACTCACTTTCCCGTGAAGTAGTCGGAGATCTGGCTGACTTTCCAGAATATCTGGAAGAGCAGCATGAGCACCGTGTGGTTGATCCATGTGTAGAGCTTGTAGCAGCTCTCCATTGCGCCCGCGCCGCTAGACTCGCGCTCCCACAACAACTTCGGAAACGAAAACTCACTCATCCGTCACACGTCTATTTGCAAGGGTAATACCGAAATTCAAATTCACGAGTCTATGGCGCACATATAAATGATATTCAAATTGTGGACGTAGAATTGAAACTGGCGTTTCTCGCGCTGTGAAACGTGCGACGCGATCGAAGCACAGGGGTAGTTTGGCGCTTATCAATCGAGCGGCTCTCGACCGAAAATAGCGACGATAATAGAGCGAGCGACGATAAGTTTGACCGCGCTCGAACGCCGGTGCACGCGAACTGTGGCCATGAGAATTCTACTACACTGGCTCGTCGAATGACGAAAGATGACTCAGTTGTATCACGTTGTAGATATCGGGTATTTGTTTCTTTGCTCGGTTAGCGTGGAATGCGTGGCAACACCCGACTGAACGACACAGTTCATATGATACACACTGGGCTCTCTGTCTTGAATCCCAATAGGGCAGTGACATTTATCCCCTTCGTCGTATATACGATTATACCTGATCTTTTTTTCAACTTTGAATTTCGAACAACCTCGATGTATCATGTCGATGCACACCCAGACTGTTTATTTTTTAATACTTACTTATGTTAAATAAATATTATCTTACGTTAAAAATAAAACAACGATAAATAAAGACAGTATTGATCAAAAGCGGAAACGAACGAGGTCTACGAAACAATCAACTAGTGGTACAAATGGTACAATGCAGTGATAACCAAGTTAAGTTTGTTTTAATTTTACTATTTTATAATTTAAATCCCAATAGGGCAGTGACATTTATCCCCTTCGTCGTATTATACCAGATTTTTTTTTCAACTTTGAATTTCGAACAACATCGATGTATCATGTCGATGCACACCGAGACTGTTTATTTTTGAATACTTAATTAATGTTGTTTACGCTGTAATATTATCTTGCGTTAAAAATAAAACAAAGATAAATAAAGACAGTATTGATCAAAAGCGGAAACGAACGAGGTCTATGAAACAATCAACTAGTGGTACAAATGGTACAATGCAGTGATAACCAAGTTAGTTTGTAACATTTCTATGTTACATTATAAATATAGCTGGCAGCTTACTATTGGTTACGGCCATAAATCTTTTTTATTCCACGCCATATTGCATTGCATAAAGCATTTTACTACTGAAACATAATAGTAGTTTTAAAGGTACCGGTAATTACCCACAGTTAGGGGGCCCAGTGCGGGTTGATACATGTCACATGTCTTCGTTTTTTTTGGTTCTAGGACATTCCAGTTTCCTCACAATGTTTTCCTTCACCGTTTTGAGCGCTGTGGTGATGAAATAATTTACAAAAATTAAAGCGCCTGTCAGGGTTCCAACCTATGGGCACGCCACAATTGTGGCGATAAGTCCCCTCTTTGAGGAGTGGCTGGAGAGGCGTCACGGCGTCCTCACCTTCCGCCTGACGCAGGTCCTCACCGGACATGGATGTTTCGGGAGGTTCCTGTTTAGGATTAAGCGGGAGGAAACGCCCGGGTGTCACCACTGTGTGGATCGCCCGGAGGACACGGTGGAGCATACGGTGGAGGTCTGCCCAGCTTGGGCGGAGCACCGCCGTGTCCTCACGGAGGCGATCGGCGGCGGCGATCTCTCGCGTCCGGCCCTGGTTCAGGCCATGGTTTGGAGCGAGAGTGCATGGGAGGCCGTCACCTCCTTCTGCGAAGCAGTTATGCTAGCGAAGGAGGAGGCGGAACGCGTGAGGGTGAGACAAGGTTCGCGCCCTCGCGCCCTTAGTCGCCGCAGGAGACGCCCCGGGCGTCGGGAGTCGCAAGCCGATTTCTGGCCACCGTAGGCGCGGGCCTGCGGACGGTGAGCGATGGGTAGCTCGCCGTCCGATAAGGACCCAGGCCCGGGTCGACGGCGCGTTGTGTTCCACGCGCGCCTCAAAGAGATGTCAGCACAAACTGACGGGGTCCGTTAGGACCAATGCCTGCCGGGGTTGCGAGTATGTCCGAAAGGGATATCGTGGCCCTGGCACACAGGCAACGGAAGGAACACGGGTGGGTTTTAGTCAGTAAAAGTCTGACACGCCCTCCCGCTCCGCCCAGAGCGGGAGAAGTTATTTGATAATTTCCCACCCAAAAAAAAAAAAAAAGGGTTCGAACCTACGACCTACAACTTTGTCGCGGTCGTTACCACTGTGCACTGGGCCAAAGTACCAGGGAACCTACATTCCGGCCGTGTTTCATATTAACAAATATGTGTTTTGAGAATTTTGATCCTTATAGTTACTAGAAATTGTCCAACTGACAGGTGACCGCGCATTCTCTCGACTGTAATTATATTTATTTCTTGTAATTACATTTATTTCTTGTAATTACATTACTTACAACATTAATGTATTTCAGGGTTTTGCAGTATACATTTCTTACTGAAATTCCGAATGTTTTATTCAAAATAAAAATTGTGATAGGAGCCGATCTAGGAGCTGATATCCTGTATCTTAATAAAAAACAAAATAAACACAAAAAACTAACAGCAACACTATTTTACACATTTATAAATGCCAACAACGGTATTTCAATTTAATTTTGGAATAACGGTGTTGATATCTGAAGATACCTTAACAACTGCAATTCATTATAAAAAGTTGAGCACGAAAGAGGTTCAACAAAAACATTTGGTATTTTTAATTCCGGAATCAAAATGTCGTAAAAACTATTGTCCTTCCTTACAGGATAATGACGTAATAAAACTCATAATTAAACACCAAGCAACGTCAGAAACAGAAGATAATCATACGTAAGCCCACATTTTCCCTGCACCTACGGAATTACCCAAACGTCAAAGGGACTTACATACATCATTTGAGGGAGATACTACAAGAATACACAACAAAACAAAATATTTAAATACGGAAGACGCAAATCTGTCCAATACACTTTATAGCATCTGCTTTAAAAACTGATAAAACCATAGCTTAAATAATAAAAAAACCGGCAAAGTGCGAGTCGGACTCGCGCACGAAGGGTTCCGTATCATTATCCAGCAAAATCGAGCAAAAAAAATCACGTTTGTTGTATGGGAGCCCCCTTAAATATTTATGTTATTCTGGTTTTTAGTATTTGTTGCTATAGCGGCAACAGAAATACATCATCTGTGAAATTTTCAACTCTCTAGCTATCGCGGATCATGAGATACAGCCTGGTGGCTTATTCCACTATTCCCCCCTGAGAGAATCCCCCTCAGGGGGGAAAACTGGACCCTAATGTAAAAAATATCCAGAAAGTCCCCTTTTCATTTTCAGTTATTCCACTATTCCCCCCTGAGAGAATCTCTATCAGGGGGGAAAACTAAACCCTAATGTAAAAAAAGTCCAGAAATTCCCCTTTTGATTTTGGATTGTTCCACTTTTCCCCCTTATTTTCAGTTTAGATTTCTACGCTCTATAAGTAAATAAAAAAAAATTGTGATTAGATAAAATGTAATAAACAAAAAACGACAATATAATATATAATCAGTCTTTTATTTTTCACAGAATTTTGTTATAATAAAATGTGATGAAGAGTAAAAACAAACACAAACAGACAGCGATGAGGGAAATCGGTTGTTTTTAGTAAAAATAATAATTAAAACAGTTTAAACAAGGTATCTAACCAGAAAAACTAAATTATTTAACACTATCTTCCCTGAAAGTTTCCCTTAAGAACATCACTTACTTAAATATAAAACAATTATCAAGTTTTTCGACAATTTGCAGAAAGTAAAAATGAAGTACAAAGATAAAGAGAAAATATAATATTAAACAATTAGACAGTTTACGAATACTTAAAGAAAAACATTATTATACGTAAAACATTTTAAAAAAAACAATGTAAGTAATGACAAAAGTTGTAGCAATCAAAAATACTAACAATTCAAAGTAAAAATAAATCATAAGGTTAGGTAATGCACCGAGAGTAAAACAATCATATCGGTAGGTAATATTAATGCACCAAGAGTAAAATAATCACAAACGTACAACAATAAAAAAAACTATGTAAGTAATGATAATTACAATCAAAAATACTAACAATTCAAAGTAAAAAATAAAGCATAGGGGTGGGTAATGCACCGAGGGTAAAACAATCACAAACGTACACCAAAAAAAAAATCTTTGTAAGTAATGCTAATAACAATTAAAAATAGTAACAAATCAAATTATCTAGAAAATAAATACACAATAAATCACCTAAATCAACGAGGATTATCGTCCTGTTAAAATGATAAAATGCAAATCATTTTAACCTTTCTAGGAAATTGTTATGCTCCCGCTAAGTAATTCCATTTGTGTCTCGTGAATAAAGTCATTTGTCTCGATACTTCCTTTCGTTCTATTCTTCACTTGAACATTCTTCGACACTTTGTTAGCATGAATGTCATTAACTGATGCATCTTCAAACAGAACATTCAAAAGCTGTGATACATTGGGCTTTTTTTCGATACAATTCCATTTTTTTTTTATGCCACGCTTCTAAGGGGTTGGTAGTCCTATGACGTTCGCCAAAGACGCACCAGATTTTGATAAAGTTCTTATCATTTAGCCATTGTTGTAACATATATTGGCGGTTATATTGCGATCCCAAGGGAATTTTGAAGTACCTATGTAAGTACTTTAAAATTTTTCCAAACCAAGTTTCATTACAATCGATTGAGCCGATGTTGCGGCAGCGTGAAGAGTTATTAAATCAAATAAACAAACAAACGCACTTTCGCCTTTATAATATTATAGTTAGAATCCTTGATAATATTATAAATCTGAAAGTGAGTTTGTTTGTTAAGCTTTCACGCTAAAATGTCTGAACGGATTTAGATGAAATTTGGCACATGGGTAGACCTGGATTAGGACATATGATACTTTTTATCTCGATATTCCTACGGGATTGAGACTTAGGTATGCGGGTGAAACCGTGGGGTGCAGCTAGTTACTAATAAATAAACAACCACAACATGTCTGCCTATTTAAACAATTTAAACTCGAATAACATAACAATTCATTATGACATTTTATATTAGCTTTATTGACTATGATAACGAAGGCCCGCTTCGCGGTGCTCCCATTAGTTTGAATGGTCAACATTATCCCCATTCTAGGTTATATCTAAGTAAAATATCTGCCGGGCAGCGCCCGCGGTAAATATTTTAGCAACCAGCACAGGCGAACAAATCGGCGCCCAGGACCAGCAGGGTAGCAGAGGCACTCCATATATTTTAAGGACCTCAGTGGGGATTTCTGGACGTCAGTTTTTTCAGATTCCAGTTTCCCCCTAAAGGGGATTATCAGGGGGGAATTCCAGATTTTTTTTTTAAAGATTCCAGTTTTCCCCCTCCGGGGGTACATTCAGGGGGATCTGTGGAATAAGTATTTTTTTCAACCCCAGTTTTCCCCCCTAAGGGGGATTATCAGGGGGGAATTCTAGACTTTTTTTTTATGGATTTCACTTTTCCCCCTAGGGGGATTTTCAGAGGGGATTTGTGGAATAAGCCCAGCCTGGTGACAGACGGACAGACAGACAGACGGCGGAGCCTCAGTAATAGGGTTCCCGTTTTTCCCTTTGGGTACGGAACCCTAAAAAGTGTCATGATGACGTTTCGTTTATCTCATGTAGGTAATCCAAATAAGGCCACATTGGGTGCGCCATGAAAGTTCTGCATGGTCGTGAATAAGGCCATGCTCTGTGGCCGTCACTGAGGGCCGGTCAACGCTCCTTCCGCTTCCGAACCACACTACATCTGCAAACATTATTGATATCACATACTTATATATAGCCCTAAAAGGTACTACGCAATGGTATTCGAAACGAGAAACAGACAAATAGACAAGGCACATACACTAATGATGTAGATTGTAGACGATGGAAAAAATATCAGCTAACTGCTTATTTTAGTTACGTACGATCGTTATTAAATTAGCACTTCCACCCTTCTTCTAGCATCTCAGTTATTTTTTATAGCTGTATTCTTAAAGAAACATGAAATATATTTCAACACAGAAACCATGGTTGTTTCCATTAGTAATCCAAAATGTTTCAGTTATAATTTGACAGAGCTACAAATGAGGATAAAAAGAATTCTACAATCGTTGCTAAGCTCCGCATCTATACTTAAGAATTGATGAATGCGTATGCTGTCTGAAGTGGAATTGTGGAATAAATACGCAATTTTCAGTTCAGCAATTGGGCATCTTATCAAAGATGAGTCTAATTCAAATCGAATCTTTGGTATCGGGCCCAAAAGCGAATGCTGCTGGGACGAAAGTTTATCCCGATACACGTTGATGATATTGCACGTAGTCAAAGAAAATTGTAATATACTCAAACCATATATTATTATAACCACTAACCGTGACAAATGGAATGGTATAGGGGTCTCTAAACACGTCAATGAAATGACCACCGTAAATTTTAATAGCATAAACGATTAATTATACTTCTGCACCAAAATAACAGATTCTTGGCACTTCGCAAAATTTTCACTATAACTTTTTATAGTTCATGGTCGGCACTGCAAACGTTCTGCTTTACTTTGGTAGAGTTGTTACTTGAGTTTCCTTTATTTTCCGACACTTCTGTGCCATATCTGCATTTGTCTGTCTCTTTTACGTTTCTGTTAGTATCAGGGTCTTCGACTTTTGGAAAGATATTTACGTACGAATGAATTAGAACTTGCTAAACATATATATGTATATCTCTCTCACACATAATGAAGTTTACACATAAACACATAATTGCTTGGACTTGTTATTAACAGACCTTATGACCCATGTGGTAAAGAGGAAGTGGTCGTAATTAATCAATATCAAACGTTACTACTCATTCCGTCAACAAACGTTACATCTGGTTCTTTTTGAGTTATTATATAATATAACACTTATTTGGAATGAACTAGCTCTTAATAGGACTATGTAGATGTTGGCCCCAAACACCAAACTATGTCATCTTTAGCTCCAATTTACAAATGATAACTAAAATTTTAATTAAGCGTGATATAACCGATACCAACCATATTCATCATCAATTGTAATTCTTGAGTAGGTAATGTTTCTGTTTCGATAGAAACACCATGAATTATGAAGCCATGACCTTTCTCCAGGTGTCTTTTAATTCCAAAGTCACCTTCAGTCTTGCCAGTCTATAAATCACAGTTAGCGTTGTGCGTGCCTATTGTATTCCGTTCAAGTCTAAATGGACTATTTTCATACTTCATTCCCCACAGCTGATTGGTGATGGTGTTGCCAAACTACAAAATGATGTAATGGTTGCGTAACGAGCAAGAAAGCGTATCGACAGTTATGATTTAAAAATGTGACTTGCTGTTTTTCAAATTAATGATAATTCCGTACCTATTTAACAAAAGGTCATGTTTGAAGATGATGTTGGAAGGATTAGCGAAGTGTAAAAGTATTTGTGTTACTTACTTTACATGCTGTAGTTAATAAAATACATATGTAATGTATCCGACTTGTTGTTGTCCGAGTATCATGTGCAGCTGTTGAGTCGATCTTATTGCGCAACAATTATCTTGTCACTGATTTGTCATTCAGTGGTACTGTTGCCAATTTAATTACTCTCTCATGTGTCGTTTGATCTGTATTATCAGCGAGTGAAAGTGTTGATTGTCTAGACACTCGAGTTCAATTTTTGCTTACATAACCTTTCAGTATGAAGTCCATTACATCGAAAGGCAGACTCCTATACATTTATTGTTCTTATTGGACACTTCAATAGTGTGCCATCCATAAGGTCCACTAATTTCTGGACATTGATCTGTGTCAAACATCGGGCCGCGTGCACTAAAGCTGTCAGTCAACAGACGTTATTTAACAAGCTGTACAGTGAGAGCCGCCTTGTCAATACATTATGTAAGCTAATGTAACCGTTAGCTACATTATTTGTCTACCTATTATTGATGCTCGGAAATATTACTTCAGCCTCTCCCGCTAAGAGGTCTCCTATATTTATACGAAAAATCTATAATAATAGCCCCACCGCTAATCCAGCATTAATAGTCGGCCATATGCTGTAATTTTATTAGTCCGTTAAATTCGAAACATTTGAACGAAGAACACAGTCGTAACGGAAAAATTAAAACCTTGTTTATAGTAGACCAAGCTTAGATTACTACGCCGTTAGTAAAGTTCTAACATAGTTAATATTCAAATCAACAACTATAAAATTAATAAGGTTGTGATAGTAAATAGGTACGAATGGTGTGTAGTTTGCTGTGTTTTATAAATATTCATGAGACGTCCTTGGATCAACAATTGAGTCTATTAAACGAATGAACACTAATATGAGTTTTATGGTTGAAGTTTAAAGGCTCGTACAGACCTACACCACCGGTAGAACAATTTCTATGAATATTTCATGGAAATTGTTCTACCGGTGTCGTCGCGCGACAAGTCACGCTGGTCTGCACTAGTCTTAAATTGGGCTCGTGGCTACTCGCACGAGTCAATCGATCAGGTTAAGCTACTTTGTGGATGGGTGACCATCCTAACGTACCGAGACCCCTCCGTTTCTTCGGAAAGCACGTTGAAAGCCGTTGGTCCCGGCTGTCATTCGTGGATATTTGACAGTCGTTATGGGTCGTCAAAAGCCCGAAAGTCTGACAACCAGTCTTACCAAGGGGTATCGTGTTACCCAGTAACTGGGTTGTGGAGTTGGGAAGAGGCTAGGCAGGTGATGATTGCAATTTAAATTGTGCCGAACATTTACCACCTTTATAGATGAGGATTAAACTGAGTGACGTCAATAGTCTCCATCTTTCCAATAATAGGTCCATCTATAGGTAAGTCTGGGCTTGGGATTCAGAATGTTGATAATCAGATTTATAAAGATTGTGAAGGTAGATCTTTTTGCTACTTCATAAGACTCATGCGCACTATGCCAAAGCTGCCTGACTTTTATCTGTTGGTCTCTAAACCTTTGCATATTATTATGTTTTCAAATCGTTGTAAAAAGCCAATAAAGTTATAGCTATACCTTCTTGTGCATGTACGTTGGTAGATTATCACTGGAAAAAAAAACGAGGAGTTAAAAACATTATGGTTTTAACCCCGTATAGAAGACAATGAGAGGAAGAATGATAAATACAAGTTCTGTCACAGATTAATGATGATTATTTACTACGTAACTACTACATATTATATTTTATTGACGTTTCTCTGAAACAGAAGTAATCCTAAACACGTTCAAGAACGTTTCAGATATAAATCATTGCTGGAACGACTAGGATTTGTGTCTTAAATCTGCTTTGACCAAGGTATTGTATGAGCGACTTTTCGGTACTACAAATGTCATCGAGGGGTCTCGTGACCCCTCGATAAAATTTATGAGATATGGTCAAATAACCTCCTCCTTTTTGGAAGTCGAAAACTTACTCACACAATACCTTGTTCAAAGCAGAATCAAGACACAAATCCTAGTCATTCCAGCAATGATTTACATCTGAAACGTTCTTAAAAGTGTATATTGACACCCCTCCGTGCAATGACTGCGGTTTAATTCTCTTTGCCTCCGTGACTCGGAAAGTACGTTATGCCGTTGGTCCCTTTTGTCATTCGCAGATCTATGACAGTCGTTACGGGGAGTCAGGATCCCAATAGTCTGACAACCAGTCTTACCAAGGGGTATCGTGTTAACCCGCAACTGGGTTGTGGAGGTCAGATATGCAGTCACTCCATAGATTGTTGCTGAATACGAGTATTTTACTCGTCCATCCAGTTAGACTGGAAGCCGACTCCAACATAGTTGGGAATTGAATTGAATTGAAGGGTAAGCAGATTGATTTCATAAACATCTAAATAATTAAATGGGAGCAATACAGAACTTGTGTCATCTTTGCATCGAAATTTAATCTTCCTTCTGAAAAATATTCAAAAATTATCGAACCTAAATGTTACGCCAACCCTCATCAGACGGGTAAACTGCTTGCATCCGTATTCAATTTCAAATGGCTACGACTACGCTGATAGCACACCTCCGCGCTCCGCCGCGAAACCATAGCTGCGAAACCGCAGTAGTTCAATTGTACTGGTTCGCGTCATGTTCAGCTACTCGAATCGGATGGGTGTAGCTGAACATGACGCGAACCAGTACAATTGAACTACTGCGGTTTCGCAGCTATGGTTTCGCGGCGGAGGTGTGCTATCAGCGTCACTTAGATCAGCTGATATCATAAAGATCACAGGGCAAACTTATCTGCAACTCCTCAGTGACGTAATGAAAAGAGGCCTATATCAACACAACTATTAACTTGACATAATCTATGTCTATTTATTTATATAAAAAATTAAAGTCTGTCTGTGTCACCGCTTAGATCTTCTAAACTACACTATGAATTTTTATGCGGTTTCACTATCATTTAGAGTATTCATTCCTGAAGGATTGTGTGTATATGTTATGGACCAAGTGATTATTAGGACATTATAAAAAATGCCCGGGCAGTTTGAAATATGCCCAATATGAGAGGGCAGTGTGATATCAACTATTAGATAGAAATAATCAAATCGACCGGGCATTTTTTATAATGCTAGGCACTTAAAACACAATTAAAACCAGGTTTTATTACTAATATTTTTATTTCAAACGTAGAATCATTATTTAAAATCAATGGGAATGAAAACACAATTAATAATGAGTTAGTATTGTCAATGCAGGTCACGCGCCTACAGAGTCATATTATATTTGCCAGAAAGCCTATTAGGTTATTTTTTTAGACCATAACAGAGCCAAACATGTCGTAACTCGACTTTTCTATTTATAGAAAGAGCCTCGTGCAAAATACCTATGTATTATCAGATTGCCCAAAGATCACTCGGCAATATTTATAATGACGAGGCAATGTGATAAATAAGGAAGTTCTAATTATAATTAATTATTTCGCCCTAAGTAGCTTGTTTGATTCATAATGCGCGGGCATTATGAAAAATGCCCCTATTTATTACTTGGTCCACAACATAATCAGCCTATAATGTTCCCACTGCTGGGACCCAGGCCTCCTCTTTCTGTGAGAGGGAGTGGGCCGTAATACACCACACAGACCCAGTGCGATGGATGTCACATGTCTTTGAATTTTTAGTTTTAGAACATGCCGGTTTCATCACGATGTTTTCCTTCACCGGTTTGAGAGCGGTGGTGATAAAATAATTTACACAAAGTAAAGCGCCAGTCTGGGTTCGAACCCACGTCCCTACTCGTAAGTCAAGGCCGTTATGACTGGGCCACCACCGGTCTCAGGCCACCACTGCTCTCTGTGTGCTGTGTATAATAATTTAATCTTTTACTTAGAAATAGCTTAAAAATCTCGTTGTTCTTTGACATGTCGCCATATGAGTAGATTGAACCCGTGTAAGGCAAGGGTAGGTCGTTAGTATTTTATAAACCAAAGTGGGTAAGTATATATTTTGCACATTTTTACCATTTGTTACCCGTAGTCCCTGGTGGGACCACGGGATTTTTTTTTACCCGTGGTCCCTTTGAGAAATACAATGCTGCCAAATTAAATGGTAGACCGTTAGTTTTAGCTCTTAGTTACTTGAAACATTCAAAATGATTCACCAAAAATAGAGAGAATCTGGCGTTAATGGTCACTGTTCTAACCTAACCTAACCCAAATGATTCAATAACAGTAGATAGTTTTAATTTGGCAACATTGTATTTCTCGAAGGGACCATGGGTATAAAAAATACCCGTGGTCCCAGTCCCAGGGACTACGGGAGGGACCACGGGTAACAAACTATTTACGTGCCCATCTCCGTATTATTTCATAGAGTTATTTGTATTAATCGAGTGACAGCAGTGCTCGGAGGGGCGCTTGTAAGGCGCTGCCGTCTAATAAGGAAGTAATCGACGCCAGCGCACCCGTGACCTCCGTGAATGATACCCAGCGAATGAACGCAGTTTTTTAATAGCTTCTCGTTTATCTGATGTTTAATATTAATTTCAAGTAATTATGACAATCTTTTGAGTTGTTTCGATAACGTACTTTCTTCCTGATTAAGAGTATTTTTTTTTTTATGATCATGCAGCAACAGCTTTTCTTGATGTAACTTATAGACAATTTACGAACTGTTTTACTTAAATAACTGCATGAAGTAAGAACAAATCGAATTATTTTCTCATGTCGGTTCTTTGTGTGCAAATCGTACTTTACTTTTTTATCGAAAGTGAAAGGCATCACTGTAATATCTAATGGAAGGTGTTGTGTCGTTAATAATAATAATATACAGCCTATGAATAACTGGCGGAATATCGCGGGCGCGACGAGGGTGGCGCTGCCTGACGCACCGCGATATCGCGCCAGTTTACACGAGCCTCAAAATGATTATTGCTGGACTTGGATCTCTTGATCTGTTGGAATTTAAATGAGTCACCCGTAGCAGGAGGTCCACCCCCAAAGCACGTAATCCGTAGTTTCGGGAAAAGTTCCGGGCGATTCCTACTCCGTATCACCTACGGAGAAAATATTAGTTTGAGGCCCCACCTAAGAATGAAAGACACCACGATTTGACAGTTGGGAATTGCCGATGCGTTTTTACCCGTCCGAAAATGTTAATTAATCGTGGTTCAGTCCGAAGTTTCGAGTTACCTACTTTCGGACGGGCCCGTATCTTCGTTGACGGACTTAGAGAGTAGGCCCCAGTCACGCACGAGTCTACCGTAGCAGTCACCAGTGACTACCTTCTTCCTTAACTGTCTTCTGCATCTAACTTTACAGCTGCCTAGTTAGGATCGGAACCCCGGATCCGAAAATTTGCAAAAGAAAATACCTATAAATCAGTCATTAGTCTAGTAGAAAACATCTCAGTCCTTTTTTTAACCTGTGGAGGTCACTGTTTATCCAACAACTGCAAGCTACAAGCTGCAAGCAACTGCAAGCTACAAGCTACAAGCTGCAAGCAACTGCAAGCACTGCTATTTACTTTATTGTGATGACGTGGCCGCTTACAATGGGCCTTATCAGAAGGCTAAAAGTCATCCAAAGCTTGGAGTTTCCCTACGTGATCGAATCAGAAATGAAGAGATCCGCAGGCGAACCAAGGTAACCGACATAGCCCGAAGAATTGCCAAACTTAAACGGCAGTGGGCAGGACACTGGACATTTCTCACAGACCAGATCGCCGGCCGAAAGGTTCTGGAGTGGTGACCGCGTACCGGAAGACGTAGCGTTGGAAGGTGGACCTTGTGAAGGCCGCAGGTATCCGCTGGATGCGGGAAGCACAGAGCATGTCGAAGTGGTGGTGCTTACAGGCCTATGTCCAGCAGTGGACGTCTTCTGGCTGAAATGATGATTTACATTAGGAAAATTACTCCTTAAACATTTTCACTGACAAATCCGAAGGGCATTCTCAATATCCGTAAAAACCGAAACAAAAAAAATACAATTTAGCCGGTGTTTTTAAAACAAGCTTACGCCGCCGGGTCCGCAGCGCCATGTTTTCGTGTTATCTATAAAAATACCTAATATACGTTACCTAACCGATTTGGCGAATAGGCGCCCCCAGATGGTTAGGTAACGATGTTAGGTGTTTATAATAAACGAAAACATGGCGCAGCGTACCCGGCTTTAATTAAACTTAAGTTTGGATTCATCTGTGGTTTCGTCAATAGGTATCCAAATGATGACGTAGGTAAGCTGTTTACGTAGGCACTTCTTTGTCTCGATATTTTATTAACACGACAACATTTATTGCCAAATAAAGCCTTCGCTAAATCTTAAATCGTCCAAATATTTAAATTAGAGTTAAACAGGTACCTACTTACTTACTTCATTTCTAAAAATACATTTGTTCAACATTTATCCTTTGAGATCTAAAGATACACATTATGTCAGCCTTATGTACCACTTTTGTGCATAAAAATGCACCAAAACAATATTGTCACATAAATACCTAAATGCGACAATGTTATAAGTTCGATACACTAAAAATACCTCTAAAATAATCGCAATGAAAACCTTATCAATACAGCACGTAAGTAACAGTTTATCTACAATATATTACAAGAGAAATTTATCATAATAAACGAGAAATTGAAGGTACGTCACACGCCACAGACGGTAACAAAAAATAAAAAAATGTCTATAGCTTGTTCGCTCTGAATGAAGCGAACCAAGGGTGATGATGTGATACGGCTCGGTGCAAACTGAGTGCGCGCGCACCGAATGATTCACTCTTTTGTCGTTGATCGCATAATTATGCCTAATAAAATGATCGTTTGAAGGCGTTAAGGTTCTGATTCAGAGTAACTCTCGATTCATGTGTTAAACAATTTAGTAGCAACATGCATGTTTATGTTTCGTTGCACAAAATACACGTGCATGACTGCTAAACCCTTAGTTAGAACCTCGTTGGGCCTGGTAATCTTAACTCTTAAAACAAAGACTACACAGTCTCTTGCTTAAATGTGTAGAACAAAGATCTTAATTATTACCATATTTATTATTTATTTATTTTGGTAAAAACACATGCACAACATTACAGACCCAGATCTAAGTTATTGCACAGTTAAATTTCAATAAAAACAGATACATTTACAATATGGAAGGAATAACAATAAGAAATAATAGGTACAAAAATAACTAACAAAACAGGTAAAACTAATAAATAACAATCAAATAATATTGGTGTTTCCATCTACCTACTTAGCTAGCTACTAGGAAATTAAGCATCACCATCCTCATTTCAGCCAAAAGACGTCCACTGCTGGACATAGGCCTCCGCCAATAAGGTGGGGGTTGCCATAATCGCCATGCTTGGCAGGCGGGTTGGCGATCGCAGTAGGTATGGTGTTAAAATGCATAGAGAACGCTGCTGCCCATTGTTTCTCTAGGAAAGGAAATGAATACTAAAGTGCTAATGTATGTAGTATTAGGTACCTACTCTGACCTTCTACGATAGTATTTGGAGCGTCACCCTTCGTAGATTAAATTCTAATCTCTCCATTCCCACTAACTGACAATTCAGTCTACAATTTTGCACTTATACCTTCACGTATGTAGGTAAATACCGTCCGAATGCAAATAATCACGTTTCATCAGAACTCATTATTACGAATCGAAGATACAGAAGTATTATAAGATAAACATTGATAAATAAAGTAGGTACAAATACTGTTCAAAATAAATAACATATTGTCACAAATTGCTTGTTATAAATGATGACCAGTAAATGTTGATACTTCAAGGGGGCGCTGCTTGTCCACACAAATGTCGATGAAATGTCAAATTCCATACATTTTTGAACTTAGTTCCATAATTTGCCGTCTATCGTTTACTGGTTATTTTATAACATATAATGCAATGTGTTGGTTTGACGAGGTTATGAAATATCTTTAGCAACGTTGACCGGTCCTTGCGACCGTTCATCGTCGATCGTTTATTTGTCGATAGTCTGGCTGCGTAGGAGTAGGAATAGCTCAACTTATTGAGCAAGATTATTTCCGGATTTATATTATACACCAATTTACATTCATGAATTTTATACAATATTATGACAAGACTTGTAAAGTATCATATTATTTTCATTATTGTGAATGTGAAGACTATTGTTTTTTTTTCTCAGTTAGTTTTAATCATGATCTGGCAGTTTGAGTAATTTATGCGTCCTACCCAAATGTCCTTTCTTTGGTATTATTCGTCGCATCGTTGAGCTCCTTAGTTCTGAGTTGAGCTGCTCGATTATGCGTGCACTGCCTGAACAGGTCCATTCAATCTGTGTAGATCTTTCCTGAAAAGACACCAATCTACATGGCCTTCACATGATCTGACCAAGATTATGTCTGGAGTTTATAAGAGACTGTGACCTCTGAATTTGTTTCGGCCTTTCTTCTCAGAGCAGTCAGATACGAAACGCCGACGTCGTCTAGTTTTAAAAGTGTTTGTACACACCAACTTACAGAAATAAAGTCATTTATCAGTTATGTTTCCTACTGGCGTTTTATACACCCTTAGCACGCTTACTATCGGCCTGTAACAGATTCCTTCCACCTTTCTCTTCTGTTCTTAGAGTCTAGGAGACTGCAGGTGTCTCTATGTCCAACGGTGAAACTTATGGGTTTTAAGATAGTCAAAACTCCTACAATCCTTGTCTTCTTCATTCATCATCATTTCAGCCGAAATAAGTCCACAGCTGCACAAGGAGGGGTTTGCCATAATCGCCACGCTTGGCAGGCGGGTTAGCGATCGCAGTATGGTGTTAAAATGCATAGAGAACGCTGCTGCCCATTCTCTAGTAAGTCCCTTAGTCGCCTTTTACGACACCCACGGGAAATAGGATGGTGCTATTCTTTACGTCCGGCACCACACGGCACCTTGTGTTCTTACGTGACAATCGGTGTCGGCCAATTAAATTTATCATTATTTATGTCTTCTAGTGGGTTTTAACGAGGTTACCAATAGAATCGAAGCCAACGGATAATTCATTATCAGATTGGTGAGCAGCTTCATCATACACTAAACTTTATGAAGTGGTCTTCTAGTTGATAATGCTGCTACGCCACACTAATCCTATTTTCAGATCAATCAATAAACTATAAAAGTAATTTACTTGCAGACAGAACAATATGGCGACCCAGTGTTTCGAAACTCCATACAAACGAGCATTCACACTGGCAACCTTGGATGCCTTGATCATCGCTATCATACGCTGCTGACAACTGAAGTTCAATGTCAGTCAGACTAAAGGTTACAGGAACATAAAAATGTGTTCACCATGTGGACAGCAATTAATTCTCACAGACCAATTAAATAAACTATAATGCTATAATATTAATTATATCGTCTATTTGGATAGTTAGGCATTTAATTGGTAAAATATGTCACGCGAGGCTTAATAATAAATTAACTATGTTGCTTGTCGTAATTTTAACTAGTTTTAAAAGTCAATTGGACACCACCAAAGAGATTTAAGATAGATATAAATAATTTAATGTCTTTGGACACCACTGTCCCTGCAGACTTCACGTATATTTGACAAACTGTGTTGAACTAGCGTAAAGATTTACCTCAAATTGTCTTTGTTATCAAAACGATAAAGCATGGCTTAGAATTTGTGGAACGTGAATTTTTTTAAGTATGTCATGTTTGCAAACGCTTCATACTTAGACAAATCCTCATTGTAAGGTTGAGAAGATACAAGACGTAATTAAAAACGAGGAAAACCTAATAGTAATTTAATTATCGGGTGACAAATATAACAGGTAATACATCACGTTTAACGAGTTCTGTGAGTGCAAACTCAGTGCAGCCAGTGCTTACAAACTTGAAACTAACTACGCCATTCAGTGTATCAAATTACTTTACCCAACCAGCTGTTCAGTACTTATCAAAATGAGTAATTTTGTCGAGGGCATGCTCAGTATCAATTGATCAGAGTTTGATAAGTGGCCAGGCATGTGTAGGCAAATGCTTCCAAAACACAGGAAGGTATAAAATACGCTAAATACTTAAACAAATGCGGATTATTCATCGAGCTTGAGTCAGAAGAACGAACAATAATGACGTAATCTTACAGAGTTCTAATTAAATTAGGAATGGTTTAGACTGTATATCGATTCTATGGTTTTCTTCTATGGTCTCGAATTGTTTTAGTAATTTACGACAACAAGGCTACCCAAAATAGTTATTTAAAAGTAGGTAGGGTAACCATAAAGTAAAATGTTGGCACCTACGAGCTTACTCCTGATATTTTCAGGCAATGAGGTCTTCCATTTCTACAATGATTAAAAAATATATGATGACGTTCATTATTCGTTTCATACAATCGTTCATCATTCAGTCACGACTAAAGAAAGTATAGGTGCTTTGACACTTTTGGCAGGTCCTCACCTAACGTCTCAGTGCTGCCAGAAAACCCTCATTGTAGGATCCGGTTGCCGTGTGACTATTACGTAGGTTACCTGTGTGACCTGACCGTTTTGGAGGTCATCACCAATAACATTAGTGCCAGTGTATTTCTAGGGCACCCCTCCCAGCATTTCCGAATTGCTTTCAATTCGTTACAAATAAGAATCAAACTAGTATTGATTCTTTGATTATTTATATGTCTAGAGTGTCACGCTGCAAAAGAGCTAAAACAAACAGGTCAACTTTGTTAGGCTGATTTGCGTGGCAGCGAATAAGAGTTTTTTAATTTTGGGTGGGAAATTATCAAATACGAGTAACTGCTCCCGCTCTGGGCGGAGCGGGAGACCGTGTCAGACTTTTACTGACTAAAATCCACCCGTGTTCCTTCAGATGCCTGTGTGTCAAGGCCACGATATCCCTTTCTTGTACTGTCATTGCATTATTCTAGTGTGCGTGTATTTTGCGGCCAACTGTTGGACGTTTTTTTTTTCGACGAGTACCCAGCTTTGACTATCTATCTAGACATATTTATATCTTTGGATTGTATATTTATACCTAAGCTAAAAAATGGTCACTTCCTATATTCTGTTCAGAGGAGAATCTATACGTTTCCCTTACAAAACAATTATCTTAACAAAGAATATCATTGTCATATTACATTATGTGCATATTCTTTTAAAAACACGTGTTTCAATTAGTTCGTAAATGTATATAACTTCTTAGCTAATGCGTTTTCACGTGCATAATTACATAATGACGTGTCCACAGTCTATTTCTTTGTTAATTTTCATGCTATGTAGTGGCTTACAATATTTTTGTGTAAAGTAACTACAAATACTTAGTGCTTTACAATACCTAAGTAACTAACTGTAATACAAATTTTCATAGATTTTCTTTAGATTGTATAACAAACATCGTAATTGCGTTTCCTATTATGGTTGAATGTCACTTGCACGTCATAATGAAACGTCAAAGTCTATTTTTGGTTTAAGAACAATGCCACAGATAATTTTAAACGAGTGAAGTTTCAATTTACTGGCAGTTTTTGTCAAAATTGGCAAAGCAATAATGGGGTAGACAGTCCAGTTGTCTCTAATCAAATGTACCTTATTCTAAAGATGACTAAAGGCACCTAACGGTTTATAATACCAGTATGCCGTAACTATACCGTACACGCTGCTGCATGAGTTCATAGGTCACCTTCCCTTCACTCCAAAATATTATTATCCTCATACGAAAACCGATAAATTATTTTTTTAACCCAAATCTGTCGTCAGATTGCCTTAAAAACCAAAATGTCCAAGCCTCATAAGCCAAAAGGCGTCCACTGCTGGACATAGGCCTCGCCCAAAGAGGGTTGCCATAAACGCCACGCTTGGCAGGCGGGTTGGCGTTTGGCGATCGCAGTGTGGTGTGAAAATACATAGAGAACGCTGCTGCCCATTCTCTAGTAAGTCCCTTAGTCGCCTTTTACGACACCCACGGGAAATAGGATGGTGCTATTCTTTACGTCCGGCACCACATGTACTAATAATGTCCAAGCTTAGTTGGTATCAAAAACTGATAGCTTTAGCTAGAACGTTGAACGTGAATTGATTGTTAATTGGTGTCCAGTACCTCACCGGTTCCTAATTTACCACTATGGAACGGAACAAGGAATCCTGTGCTTCATTTTCATCAACTTTGGGTTTTAAAGCTATAGCAACATTTAGTCTACAAATGGCTAAACGTTTTTTTTTTTTTCTAGACAAGTTCCGCACTGTGTTGTAAATCATAATTCAAGACATAGAACTCTTTGTAGCTAGTCTGTATTGGTTGTCTGCCAAAGGCCAATTTATGTGGCGCCCGCTCTAATTGTAGCATTTGTAGCTTAACCAAGCTAATCAAAAGAACCGACAAGATGTTATGTCTAAGCTATGACTGTTTAATCTTTATTAATCACTAATAAAATTGTATACTGTAAGTAACAAAAGCCCAGTGGTTCCTTTTAGGAACGTATACATTTACCTACAAGCACAACATTGGTGGAATTATAATTTAAAAAAAACCGGCCAAGTGCGAGTCGTAATCGCGCACGAAGGGTTCCGTACCATTATCTATAGAAATGGCAAAAAAATCACGTTTGTTGTATGGGAGCCCCCCTTAAATATTTATTTTATTTTAATTCAACTATTTATTTTTAAAGTGAATATATAACTAAATATTCTGTGAATATTTCAAGCGTCTACCTATTGCCGTTATCAATATCGAGCAAAAACAAGCAAAAAAATCACGTTTGGTGTATGGGAGCCCCTTAAATATTTATTTTATTCTGTTTTTAAGTATTTGTTGTTATAGCGGCAACAGAAACACATCATCTGTCAAAATTTCAACTATTTAACTATCACATTCATGAGATACAGCTTGGTGACAGACGGACAGACAGACAGACGGCGGAGATTTAGTAATTGGGTTCCCGTTTTACCCTATGGGTACGGAACCCTAAAAATTAAGCATTGTCTAGTCGAGAAGTCAAAATCAAAGAATGAAAGAGGTTAGAAATCAGTTAAACATTAGAAATATTAATAATTAAACATTTATTTTAATTACTTTTGTTGAACAGTTTTTATAAATGACTTGCTTTATTACGTATGTATATCGATTCTTAAAACATAGGTAGAAGGAACAACAGGGTTTTTGTAACATATTGTATAACTATGCCCTGTCTTACAGCTTTTACTTACATAAGATACACATTGAAATACATTGCAAGCTATAGTTTTGTATAATTTAAAAGCATTTTTAGGGTTCCGTACCCAAAGGGTAAAACGGGAACCCTATTACTGAGGCTCCGCCGTCTGTCTGTCCGTCTGTCACCAGGCTGTATCTCATGAACCGTGATAGTTATAAAGTTGAAATTTTCACAGATGATGTATTTCTGTTGCCGCTACAACAACAAATACTAAAAAACAGAATAAAATAAATATTTAAGGGGGCTCCCATACAACAAACGTGATTTTTTTTCTCGTTTTTGCTCGATATTGATAATTTTAATTAAAATTATTGATTGGCAACAGGTAGACGCTTGAAACATTCACAGAGTATTTAGTTATATATTCACTTTAAGAATAAATAACTAAATTAAAATAAAACAAATATTTAAGGGGGGCTCCCATACAACAAACGTGATTTTTTTGCCGTTTTTATAGATAATGGTACGGAATCCTTCGCGTGCGAGTCCGACTCGCACTTGGCCAGTTTTTTCATTTTTGTAAATGTGAGTACCATGGAGCCGTTTATTATGTTATGATGTATGTTGACTTCAAAAAGCTTGGCAGTTGAGAGTATGTCATGCTCACTTAAATGTCTCGCTGATGGTGGCGCGAGTGTTGGATCATTCGGTTCCCAACAAAGTGGTTGAGCTGGATGGTGCTGATCCACGCGTCATGTTCGTGAACGGGCGCCGTCAGTTGAGATTGGTCATCTCTTAACTGCCAGGGCTTATTTTGTAATCTTATATTTTGAATTGTTTTTTTTTTATATTTTTTTTTTTTGTTTTTTACATTGTTCTCACATATAGAAGCGACAAGAATAATGTACCCAGGATTTTGTAATATCTTGATTTAAAAGAGTGTCCTTCCTTGGAGTTTCTTGTTTCTTTCTTCTCCATAGAGATCTACGTTTTGGAATGGGCAAATAGCTTCCACTTTCTGACTAACTCACCGACTCTTTGACAATTCAAAAGTGCCTGTAAATGATTTAATTGAAATAAATGATTTGAGTTTGAGTTTGATTGAATTGCCATTAACTGATTATTCGTCTTAAGTTCTTTGGTACCTACTGATCAGCGAATGGTCGTGTCCGCTCCTCAAGGGGGATCGATGAAATCAAAACATATTATTAACCGACTTCCAAAAAGGAGGAGGTTATAATATGTTCCTCTGTGTGGATGTTCACCGATTTCTCCGTCTGTTGTAGACCGATTTTGAAAATTATTTTTTTGTTTGAATGGGAGTAGGGTAATCAAGGTACTCCTACTGTCAGGAAGTCAGAATCAGATGAATAGAAATCGAGGGAAACCCTCAAACTTTATAAGCACATCTATAGCGATTTAGGTATTTTTTATAGTAACTCGTGCATTTGATCTCGGAAAGCACCATTTGGTGAAGTGGAACTGATGATGAAGACCACAGATGGCTACCGGAACTACTTAATTATAAATATTTAACGGGTTGCGATTCGGTTAGGTACTTTAATATGGTTGCTAAGCAATTTATGCTCGTCACAATGCATATGGTGAGTGGCAGTTCTCCTGGTTCTTACCAGAACTCCGCAACAATTAACGGACCCTACATCAGAAATAGCAATATTAAAAAAAAGGTGCAGTTGTTGGTGGCTATTTGAACTTAGATAAATTACATATACTACGCACATTACTGACCCACTAATATGAAAAAAAAAACTTTTAACAAAAAAACAACAACCGACTTAAAAAAAACACTACATAGTGAAAAATAACTTTAATTTCGGAAGTTGGTGGCAAAATACTAAAATACAGATCTAAAGACACCTAAATGTAATATATTAGATATTCCCATAAGATTTTCCCATCACAACGAGGAAACTGTCTCTGTTATCCATAGTCTTTAAACACATGATACAAAGCAGGAAAAACGCACCGATTTCTACTTACAGAGGTACCACATTGAGAAAATAAAACTGAACGGTAATCGTAGAACGGAACGAACGAAACATGCTTATGACTGCATAAATGACGTCATGATCAAAATATGTATTTCGAAATCATTGAATCACTTGCGTAAGCCGGGTGATTCAAGAATATTGAGGAAATGCGGTTAAGTAGTAGAATATTAAACATCCTTTTTAGACAATACCTAATTATCAGTATGTAATTGTCCTACTAGCAGTGGGGCCAGCAAAGGTTTTAATACTGACGAGGAAAAATCATATACCTAGAAATAATATTAGCTATGGTATGGGCAGAATGGAGGTGCTACGATCCTTACAAACTTCTTTTGCATTATTAACGTTTGAACATTTTTTCCTGGCCAAATTCAGGCGCAACGCTTCTACTACGCATATACTCGTACAACGCATACGCTAGGGTACTGCTACGCTTCCTGTACGGACATACTACGCTTCCGCTACGGATCTGCTACGTTTCCGCTACGGATCTGCTACGTTTGCTCTACGAATCTGCTACGCATCTGCAACGTTCCCGCTACGGCATCTGCTACGCTTCCGCTACGGATATGCTACACATCCGCTACGATACCGCTACGGATCTGCTACGGTTCTGATACGCTATCAATTTTTACACGCGCCCTATTTATTTATTTAGGTACTTCTAGAACACTGAGAGCTAATTAAACCTGTTAGTTACACAATTAACGCCTAGATTACATGGTGATAATACTGGTACCGTCATGTGAACTGGATTAACTAGGCTGTGTCTAGATGCTCGAGTTACGTAACGTATCAAATGCTTGACTGACCATTATCTCATAAGATGACTAGATGTAATAATCTGTCATGCGATAATAGGCATTTTAACCATGTGAGATAAAGACTCTGTTTCACAGTACCTTGATAGACAGTATCCACGAGTCAAATTCCATAGCATAATCAGCCTATAATGTTCCCACTGCTGGGACACAGGTTTCCTCTCGGTAAGAGGGAGTAGGCCGTAAACCACCACGTGGGCCCTGTGCGGGTTGGTAGATGTCAGATGTCTTCGAATTGGTTCGAACGATGTTTTCCTTCACCATTTTGAGAGCAGTGATGATGAAATAATTTACACAATGTAAAGCGCCTGTCTGAGTTCGAACCTAGGACCTACAACAAGTAAGTGATGGCCGTTACCACTGGACCACCACTGCTCTCAAATTCGATAATAAAACAGAATTAAAATCACCATCTGCTTTTCTTCCCGTGGGTGTCGTAAAAGGCCGCGACTAAGGGATTACTAGAGAATGGGCAGCAGTGTTTCCTATGCATTTTAACACCATACTGCGATCGCCAACCTGCTTGCCAAGAGTAGCGATTATGGCAAAACCTCCCTTTAAGCCTATGTCATGATCATCTGCCTGTTCCCAACTCGACTTTCGGGCTTCGGACTACCCATAACGAGTGTCAAAGTTGCAGTAGTGTTGTCACACCTCCAACTTCCAAACTCCGGGCTGACACAAATGTCAACCGCGACCAACGGTTTAACGTGCTTAACTTAGAATTAGAATGAATAATGATCTGCGAATATACGGAAGTTGAACAAAAATTTAAACGACAACAAACAAAAATGTTACTGTTGTTGTTTTTATTGTTGTTATTAAATGTTGAGCTTGTAGCTAAATAATAACTGCCGCATGGGTCGATCGATCAGGTTAAGCTACGCTTGCCGCGGTTGGTCCACGGATGGGTCACCATCTGTTCATACCAAGATTCCTCCGTGCCTCGGAAAACACGCTAAGCCGTTGATCCCGGCTGTCATTTGTAGATTTTGACAGTTGTTACTGGTCGTCAGAAGCCGAAAAGTCTGACAACCAGTCTTACCAAGGGATATCGTATTACCCAGTAACTGGGTTGTGGAGGTCAGATAGGCAGTCGCTCCATGTAAAATACTGGTATTCAGCTGTATCCGGTTAGACTGGAAGCCGACCCCAACATAGTTGGGAAAAGGCTAGGCAGATGATGATTAAATGTTACAATTAACAAATAATGTAAACAACTGTCAAAGATCCACGAACGATCTACGTTTTGCAAGCAATGATGAGATGTCATAAAAATATTCTACAACAAAACAAGCTAGGCATTTTAAACACATGAAAATCACCAAAACAGTCAACAGAACGTGCTGGCTCTGACACATCAAAGTAAAAACAATTTCTATACATACATACATACCTACCTACTTCATAGTGACGCAGTTTGATAATTTCACAGGAAATTGATTGAATTCTGTAAAGTAATATTGTTGAAATCGGTAAATCTCACGACTCGACTTACATCAACGTTCCGTGGGAATTATTTGGGCTACAACTACCTTACACCTAGGTAGATATACCTACATCAAAAGAAACACTCATTATAACAAGATACAAGTATCAGTGTCAGCATTTATTTATTTATCCTCTCACTGGAACGCCATACAGCAATTACACTAACGGAGCAAAAATTACATTATGTGCTGCTATCCATCCATCCTGTGCGCGATGGACATCGAACGGGCGGCGATGGATCACGCACACTCACGCAGCGTCAAGAGACTTCTCCATATTTCCATTACTCCATCCATATAGCGCACATTCTTTGCGATTTTTGAGACTTAAAGATTGTTTTAAAATAAATACATTAAAATTTAAAAAACGGAAAATTTTGATTTGTCGTCCTGCCTGACAGATGACACTGTTAGTTGAGCATATTAAGTTCACTTATTCATGAAGTAAACCAGGATCTGCATCATCATCTGAGGAACAGCTGATGCAGCTGAATACCAGATAAACAAAGCTCTATATGATTTAAAATTGTCGGTGTATTTGAATCTGCTGTGCTTACGTCCAAAAACAATAAAAAGTACCCAATTCGTATCATTGATCAACGGATTTATCAGAAATTTTCTGTTTCCTACAAAGATTTTGCAGGCTTTGAGTTTTACCTATGAGTAAATTCAGCATGTACAAGACCGTATCGAATTGAGTACCTACCTGTAAGTTAAAATTAAATAACAACATTACATTATTGTCCCACACAAAATCATAAAATCAAAATATTTTAATCACATAATGGAGAAGAAGAAACTCCACGATTACTCTTTTAAAAATAATTGGCTTTTACAATGTTTTCAAATTACAGTGTTAATAGGTGTTCATGTAGCTCCGCTCCATTCCTCTTTGGCATATTTTTATTTTTTCTATATTTCGTTTTGTACCGCATATTTATTTTTGTACCATGCCTTAAATAGTAATGGTGGAGCTCGTGGCTAAGTAGCGCTGAAACATATTTATGATACATGACTATATGTATCAACGATTGCCGCACCCCACACGGGTCTGGCCCTTGGCCCTGTGACCACAATACCCATTAGGAAGTTTCACCTTGACCGAACCGACAACCCCTATCCACTACCAAGATTAAGAAATCCATATTTCCTAACGTCCACAATATGGTATGGTCAGCAATAAAAGCTGACTGGTAGAAAATGCCTATGGTATTAAGTCTGCCTCCGTAATCTATGTGCTTGAACTGCTTGAAGTATTCATTATATAATAAGAATTCATAAACACTGTAACTTTTACAAATCATCAAAATTTACACAAATAAATCGATAAACTGCTTTTTAGTTTTCCATGAAATAGTTAACTTAGTTATGACTTAATATTCTTTAAAAAAAAATTACTTCTTTTCCGATTTTAAATTAAATATTTAGCTCAATAATTAATTAAGATTTAAAAAACTGAAGAGTTAATCGACTTTTGTTGCTAACCGTACCACCTCGTACCATTAACATTGTAAGGGCGGATGTTTCAGTTTTCTGGCTTAAGGGTCAGTTAATTGCCGTTGACCATGGCCATACACACGCGCGTTGCGTTCACGCCGCTCGGTTGAAATATTAATTTTTAGTAACGAAAATATGAATATTTGAAAAAAATCACAGATAGAATTATAGACAATAAAGCAGTCTGTTCATACAAAAAAAAACATGAAAATATCTTAAGTAGTTTGAAAGTAATTTCGTTTTTTATGCTTTAGGTAGACATTACTTCCAGAATTTATTTCATAAAGTATTTCACTACAAAACTTAAATATTGATGTGTATGCGTTCTCGTTTAACATATCTATATTTTTTTCATAACTTACTTGCATTATATGAGGGCGTAATAACAGATACAACAATCACTAATATCATATATCTGCGCCTTAAACACGTGACTCCCAACCTTATTGAATGAACTGTTATCAAAATATCCGATAGCTGGATAACTGATAAAAATCCACGTGGCTTGTACATGTGTTTCTAAATGCGATGATCGAGAGCTCACGTACCGAGAACAAGATCATACCAGTGTATCCGTGAACATGGGCATCTAAATGACCGCTAAAATGAGCTTCAACAGCTTAATCAACCTGTAATGTTCCCACCGCTGGGACACAGGCCTCCTCTCTGTGAGAGGAAGTGAAATTTGAAATCTTAATTAATTTATATATTTTTTTTAAATTTTTCTTAATTAATCCACCACGCGGAACGAGTGCGAGTTGGTAGATGTCACATGTCTTAGAATTTTTGGTTCTAGGACATGCCGGTTTCCTCACGATGTTTCCTTCACCGCTTTGAGAGCAGTGGTGATGAAATTATTTACACAAAGTAAAGCGCCTGTCTGGGTTCGAATCTACGACCTATAACTCGCAGCAGTTACCACTGAGCCACCACTGCCGAATGAGCGCCATACTTAGGGGAAAGTACTATAATCCTATTCAGCGCTAAGCCGACTAAATTTGGTGATCGAAATTTGTTGCCAAACCTGAGAACGCTGTTGCCCATCAACCATTATGTTACTGTAAGTTAGACTCTGCTTGGCGGAGCTCTTCTCATACGGATGAGCGTTAATTACACAGCTTGGTCAGTGTGGATTGGCGATTTTAGACCAATAAGCTCCATTATACGATGCAAGTTCTTGCCTGTGGCTTAGCAACAAAAGACTTTTAAAAAACCAGCTGTGCCATACACTATAAAACAGTAGGTATAAACTATAGTATGGAACAGCAGGTTTTTTTTTCGCGTTTTCAAAGATGGTAAAGGTAAAAGTTATTCAGATCGATGGCACTTCTTAAAGTTTGTCAGATTAATTTTTAAACACAATATTATTTTTGTGTTATTATGAATCAAATTTTGTTCTTGCTAAAGTAATTTATATTTTCATTCGGTATATTTTGGCGGGGCGGGGTTGACCAAAAGCCTAACAAAATCCGGAGAGATCGGACTTGCGTATATTTGGCCGGACACGATTGTAAAAAACCGGCCAAGTGCGAGTCGGACACGCGTGCGAGGGGTCCCGTACCTTATATCTACAAAAATGGCAAAAAAATCACATTTTTTGTATGGGAGCCCCCTTTAAATATTCGTTTTATTTTAATTTAATTATTTATTTTTAAAGTAAATATATAACTAAATATTCTGTAAATATTTCAAGCGTCTACCTGTTGCCGTTATCAATATTGAGCAAAAACGAGCAAAACAATCACGATTTTGTATGGGAGCCACCTTAAATATTTCTTTTATTCAGTTTTTTAGTATTTGTTGTTATAGCGGCAACAGAAATACATCATCTGTGAAAATTTCGGACCGACAGAGGAGCCTTAGTAATAGGGTTCCCGTTTTACCCTTTAAACGGGTACGGAACCCTAAAAACTGCGGCCTATTCTCTTGGTGCAATTTATCTTGCTCACTTTTAACGATACTTTGAAAACTAATTCATGCCATGTATCGCTACCAATTACCACACGGCTTTGTTAAACATACTGCAACTTAACTCGATCCTTTGTTGCAGAACAGTGACATTCTTAAGGGCAAACACTTGCAGTAAGTACCCACATTTTTACATCAGTAGGTTCTTACCTATTTGAACAGGTGTGCCCTGACTCATTGCCTCTTGGTTCCTAATGACAGGACCAGCTGGGTGTATTCATATACGCAAGAAAACACTAGTTTAATAAGTATCCATTGTGTGTGACATAATCTTCTATCTTTGTGTAATTTCTAAGTTTAAATAGGAACAACATTTATACACATTTCAACATCAAAGTATCTTTACTCATGGACTCGTGGGAAAATAACAATTACTTGTGCAGAAAAGGATTTGTAGCACTCGCCAGCACATTTCTCCAAATGATTTTAAACCTTAAAATGTTGATGGTTAAGTTCAAAATCAAATGAGAAAATTTGACATTTTGTGGGAACTTGGTGTGCTGGCGACTATACATCCCATCCATCTGCCTTACCACGTCTCTTACAGTATGACCATTGTGTGAAAACCTTTCAAATCAATACCTTGTGTAGTAAATTAAGTAAGTTTCCATGAATATCATAAGCCTTCCTTTTTTTTGTGACAAATAAAATTATTTTTCTTTATTTCTTTCTTTCTTTTTTACTAAATGATGACTTAATTCCTCCCGATAGTTCCTACCTATATACAATATTAGTTTTAGTATATGCGAAACCCGAAACACGTGTCTATTTTTATGTAAAGAATCTATGTACAAAATTCCAAAACTGTATCATGAAAAATCACAAAGTTATAAAGTTGGTTGTCCGTACAAAAACATGCTAACGGCGCCCCGCGCCTCCAGGGTCGTCTTGCGCTCATTGATAATAATTTGGAAGTAGGTACCTAACCGTACGGCGATTGTGTTGTAAGTGATTAAATGGTGATAACATTTTCCATCACACTTAAATATTTTTGGGACAAAATATAACATGGCTTAAAAATTATTGAAATCGATTCAGTTCGTTATTCTGAACCAACTATATTCAGGTTTCGCATATACTAAAAATAATGTTGTATAGTCCAACATACTTGTACAAACTTTGACCCCGGGAACGTGTGTTCGATATAAAACAAGGAAGTCATATGCGGCTGAATTACGAGTTGAACCATCCGAACAGAATTTAGCTCACCTGTTTAAACATTCAGGGACTCTTCAAGATTAAAGTCATGTTGCTAAGAGGTAGGAAAAAACTGGCCAAGTGCGTGTCGGACCACGCACAATGAAGGGTTCGGTAGTTGGGATAAATTAACCCAAAAACAAACTTAACATTATATTTGAAAAACATGTTTCCCTTATATTGATTTAAGCCACAGTCAATACTCCAACTGCAAATGTAAGTTTGTAATCGTATTTTTTTTTATAATTATGATAAAACTAAAAATGAACGATTTTCCTTTACTTTTGCTGAGAGACCTTGCTTCTTGCCAGATTCTAGGTCAACGGGAAGTACCCAGGTTTTAATTTATTTGCGAGTATCAAAATATGTCGCATAAATTGCCGTTCTTTTTTATTGCGTTGACTTAGAAGCTTGAGTTTTTTAGAGCTCCAAGGTACCGTAGTCCCACGTATTTTATATTAATTTCAACTTGTTACCTCCACGCGTTCTTGAGAAAAATCGTATTGACAGACTGACAGACAGAGAGACGGACAACGAAGTGATCCTATAAGGGTTCCATTTTTAGGAACCCTAAAAAATTGGTGAATCAGATGGATGAAAAGATCCAATTCAATCCGTGGACATACCATTCTTTGCCTACAAATCGGCAACTCACTAAGCGGTGTCTCGGAGAGCACATTGAACCGTCAGTCCCGTTGTCACACAAATACCTATGTACGAGTATAGTAGTAAGAAGGCCAAAACTCCAACCAGTTTACAACATCGTGTTATGGCCTAGTTGTTGAGGTCAGTCTGTCGCTTAATACTTGCTAATACCCAGCTATGGCATCACTCACATCTAGTTCAATAAAAGCCGACTGCAATTTAGGATTTAAAGACTGGATTAATGATGACCGGGTAAAGGACATACTAATATAGATAAGAATTCACAATCAACACTTCAGGATACGGTATCTCTTCCAGAAAAACTAATATCGTTATCGGTAAAGCTTTTAAACACAATCATATTTGCACCATAAGAGTATGCTTAGATGGTTTGGTCATGTTGAGAGGATGAATGAAAGGCGATTAGGCGTGTAACAAAAGGTTTAAATATAAGGCAGAAGCGAGTGGAAACGCCGGGAGTCCCTACAAGGACATAATTAGTGATCTTATTGGTGATGTTCCTTAGAAAGGTCAGGTGCATAGTACTCGCAACCAGCCGTGCGTGTATGACTGGTCATACACGCACGCCGCAAGCCGCAAGCTTAAGGAGTAGGTATGTAAGGAGCGTAGCAGGTGGCGTTCTATAGTTTCTGCCTACCCCCGTGGGATGAAGGCGTGAGTTTATGTATGTATATTTGCACCTTATAGGCCATTAACACACGGCACCGCGCACCACCGCGGTAGGATAGAAATGGAAGATTCGCAGAAACAATAATCTCTTATTTACAAAGAAGTCATTAGCTTCTTCTGTCACATATCCATATGACCTACAGAGAAAGACAAGAAGGGCTGTTTCTTTCCTCCTCGTAGTTTCTTTTATGCTGGTAATATTGAAAAAAAAAAACACCGACATTTTGTTTGTCTAATCGAACATGATTCATAATCCGGTTTCCTGTATTGCAAAAACTTTAAATCTGATAAACTAGAATACTCGTACATTCTCTTTATATGCCAACAACTCAACAACCACCTAAGCGTGAGTAACAAGCATCCAAACATTCACATTGACATTGCAAGCCCTGATCGTAAACTAGAAGCTGAACGAGAGTAGATAAAGTTTGAACTTGTGGCGGTCGCGCCCTTGTGCTGGGTTGTCTGGGTGCGGCATGGCGGCAGACTGGGGGGAGCTGGTAGAGAGAGGAGGGGAGCGGGTGTCCACGATGCGATTAAGTCGTTACGCAAAACTGGCCCTTCCGGTGCAAGTGGGTACGGCTGTCCGCAAATAAACGACCCACACGAGGCAGGGGCGGTGGTACACGCAAAGATATAAGATGTGAAGATGCTATTGAGACGAAATATCATCCTTATGCGAAAGATTGGGTCAAAAATGGGACAGTCAAAGATTATAACGTTGTAGGTAGGAAAAATCATTCGTGTTTACACCCTGATTAAGAGGGCCCTTCTCGGTCCGTCTATCGTCAACGCGAGCATGGCCGAAAAGCTCGTTGTTTGTTTCATCCAGCGCAAGTGAAAACTATTAACAAACGAGTGAAAACGCGATAACATTGATCGAAAAATAATGTGCGGAATTTTCTTAAAACTTTTTCCAGGAAATACGTGTTTTTGAGTAAGCCTTACCAGTTTGTGAAATAAATGTTGGTCATTTAGAATCTCCATTACATTTGCAAGGTTTCTATAGTAATGTTTTCTTAACAATTACAATTTATGAGTACATTATGAATGGCCAAAGTTCAGGTAAAATTTGTGCAAAAAAGCAGATTTTTGCAGGCTTATACTGAATTTGTTTTACAAAAATAATATTTTTTGCTTGCATAGAAACCTAGATATAGTGCACAAGATACCTATTGGTTCGAAAATTTCAAAGAAAGATGTGTTACAACGCCATAATCACGTACGAGCGTTTGTATGAAAAGTAAGTCGGGTTGGCCGCTCTTAAGACAATGGCTCACACTCGAAGTTAAGCAAGCTAAATGATGCTAATAGACCGAACGAAAGCTCATCTACGTTACTATGCTTAGGTACAAACAGTGATGCTACAATTAGAGATCTATAAGCGAATTAACGATGATACGAAAATTGTGGAACGAAAGTGTGCCTTGATCAAGGCCGAATTTATAGAAAAGAACTAACAGCTGCTGGAAAGACTATGGAGTACTATGTCATGAAGGTTTTTCCCAAAAATTGTCAAACAGAAGCTTCGAAAGATGAAGCTTTTGATAGAGTGGTGCCTAAAACGACATGGACTGGCGGACGATTAGATAATGCCACTTTTAATCTAAGATAATTTCAAAACTTGATCGTTGTGAAATGATCTAGTTGTTAAATATCTCGTCTAGTATACCTGGGTAAATACAACTCGATTAATTACTTGTTGGCAGTAAATCGATTTATTAGTCGATAAACAGTGCTGCAATCGTTGCAATGTAATTTAAACATCAGTTTAAAACTATAATTTGTAATCGCGAAACTGTTAAAATACCTAACACTTTTTTGGCACTTCAACATCGAACAATGTTTGATTTAGTTCGGAATCACATGAACGATTGACGTAATCGATTTCTATAACCGATTATGACTACGCATTATCTAAGGGAAATCGATCTTCGGTACAAACCGAATTAACTAAACAAAGCTATTGGAACGCTCTTTGTGTAAGTGTATCGGTACCTATTATCTTCACTCAAATCGTTTAATATTTCCGGTAGATTAGATATACTTAAAACAGGTTATTTACATTGAACAGACATGAGGATTATTTTAAGATTTTCGATCTGATGACCGCATCTGGTTTATTAAAGTTGGTTTCTTTCCGGTTAATGACTACAAGAAGCAGAAACACATAATTATTACTACTTAGTTTGTATAGCAAAGGAGGAAAAGTGACTTGTTTTTATGCATTCCAACAAGACAGGACCAAGATCTTGACCGCGCTGACAATAATTATTTCAAGTTGATATCACACATATCAACTCGAAGTAAAGTTAAATGCAAACAAAAGCTTTTACTGATTATTATTATTCAAATTCTCAACCAATAATGAAGAAGGAAATGTACCAGTCAAAAAAATTATTGTTACTGCTTAGGGTCTACCTTTTTTTACGGTTTTCATGTTTTTGGGGTACCGTAGTCAACAAGGAACCCTGATAGTTTCGCCATGTCCGTCTGTCTGTCTGTCTTTCTGTCCGCGGTTTAGCTCAGAAAATCTTACTACTAGAAAGCTGTCATTCGGCATAGGTACACATATTAATCACACCGACAAAAAAAATTGTTAGGTTCATTAAACGTAAAGTGGGGATGATATATTTTTTTCTCGTCTGTCCCATGATGTGGGGTTATTGTTGGATAGGCCGTTCAAAAATATTGCGGGTCTGTGAAAACCATTTTTCGATTCAAGGATCCGTTTGCGTAATATTAAGTTTTAAAGTGCTAATTTTATGTTAAAGTGTTTTGCCTAGTTAGCTGCCTAGTTAGCTTGCCTAGTTAGTTAAGCTACTTTTAACTTCGTCATAAAAAACAACCAGCTTACTTTTAGCCGGCAGGGGCCGCCAGCAAAAGCCAAGCTGGTTGTTTTTGTATAAGTGGAAAAATGTATATATAACGAAGTTAAAAGGAAAACTATCACAGCTAACTAGGCTTCACAAGTTAACGAGTAATAGTCGACCAAATTACATTTGCACTTGGAGAATTGACCGTGACGTATATCGATGTATGGAAGAACATGTTTTTCACTACAATGTTAACTTTGTTTTTGGGATAAATTCATCCCAACTACGGAACCCTTCATTGTGCGTGGCCCAACACGTACTTGGCCGATTTTTGTTTTGTAATAACAATCACCCATGAGAGACGGAAAAATGATTTATAAATCATTCAATATAATTTAGGAGCTTGCCTAAAAAACATGTTCTAATTGATATTATCCTATTTATTTACCTGGTCAGCACATATTTAGATATGACGTCAAGATACGTAGTTAGTCATGTTATAATAGAATTAAATCTATGTAGAATAGATACGTAAGCCTATATATATCATTATATGCAAATCTTTCACATTACAATATGGATGGTTTACCCATTGCTTAACGGGAAAACATTGCAGCAGGAAAAAGTTCCTTAGTCTAACTACAGTCTTACTTCTAAGAATTACGATAACATGTTTCGCTACACAAAGAAACTAGCTACTATATACAGGCTGATTCGTGAAACGACGTCTAAAGAAATCTGCATAAACCTATTTTTAGGGTTCCGTACCCAAAGGGTAAAACGGGAACCCTATTACTACTATTAAGGCTCCGCCGCGCGCCGTCTGTCTGTCTGTCCGTCTGTCACCAGGCTGTATCTCATGAACCGTGATAGTTAGACGGTTGAAATTTTCACAGATGATGTATTTCTGCTGCCGCTACGCTATAACAAAAAATACTAAAAACAGAATAAAATAAATATTTAGGGGGACTCCCATACAACAAACGTGATTTGTTTGCTCGTTTTTGCTCGATATTGATAACGGCAACAGGTAGACGCTTGAAATATTCACAGAATATTTAGTTATATATTCACTTTAAAAATAAATAATTAAATTAAAATAAAACACGCGAGTCCGACTCGCACTTGGCCGGTTTTTTTTTTTAATGCAGGATCATTTTATACTGATATTTTTATTTCCATATTTGAATGATAAGAATACCTATATATAATAAATATAAGAATGACACATGCAGTTGTTTCATAAGCAAGAGCTTATCATATGATTTAGGTACCTAATTTAAGGTATTTCCGATTATTGATTATTTATAAATAATAAATTGTTTTCGGTCGCATCGGATCTGTACCCTAATTGCGTAACGCAGTATGAATCGGAATGATTTTGAAGTATATTGCTAATCCATTGCTTCATATGTTAGACAAAATTGTCTGCTCAACACCGTAATTAACGCAATGAATGTTGTTGAACTGTCAAATTAAAACCGATTCCTACTGATAGTGTGTTACGCAATTAGCCCTCTGGTTTTACGTTTAGTCACAAGATGAAAGAGTAGCAGTAGCGAAGCTATAATTTTTCTTAGAGGTAAGCCGAAGAAAAAGTTGTTCAGTTCTCATAAACTCTAGATAACATCAAAATTAATTTATTCAAACATTTTATTCATTCATTTACTTTCTAAATTTAACGCCAGCTACGGTCGGAATTCTTTGTTTAGTCAAACAATTTAGGCATTTTTGTAATTGATTTTTTAAACTGGTACTAAATATTTGTAATGTGATGTGATTGATACACAAGTGTAAGAAGACTGGTTGTTCCGAAGGGAAGCCGAAAGGAATCGGGTTGTATGAAGGCTGCGCCCCTGAAGAGTAGGTTGGTATATTCGTGAGCAGTGATGGTGGCCACTTGGTAACAGCCGCGATTTACGAGTAGGTCGTGGATTCGAACCCAAGCAGGCACTTTACTTTGTGTAAATTATTTCATCACCTTTGCTCTCAAAAAGGGTGAAGGAAAACATCGTAGGGAAACCGGCATGTCCCAGAACCCAAAAAAATTAAGTTATGTGACATCCACCAACCCGCACTGGGCCCACGTGGTGGGACCTGTGAGTCCCAGGAGTGCAGCAGTGTGAACTTTATAGGCAGGTTATGTATTATTAAGCATGGTATATTCTTTGCTGGAAAGGGCAGACCACACATTCACACAATTTTTTATATGAAAAGTCTTCAATTTATGATTGATCTACTTATAAATTAAGAGTCTATACTACCTCAGCGCCACTTCACTCTATCTCGCTCGCACACTACTGCCCGCGGTCACGCGAGCAAGCGAGACAAGGGAAATATTTTTTTATTATGGAATCGTGTTTTCGTCAAACAAACATAGCACTTAACATGAATCCTCAACTTTACCATATATTTATATCAAAATTAATGCTGCAGTATTTTCGACATAACGGAGGATCATGCTAAGCCATTTGAGGTAGTACCTAGGTATAGGCCCTTAATTTAATTTAACAATAGGTACCTACGATCATTTGAATGCTTTTTCCAATAGTATAAGTAGACATACTATTTTGATGATATTAAATTAACTAGATAAAAGACCCATTCATAAGACCTCTCAGTTAAAAGTGTCAATTAAAAACACCGTGGTTTCTTTGTACGCAGATTTCTGTAAAGTGAGCTCTTGAAATAGCTCCATTATCACTCACTCAGCTCATAAGCGAATATTGACGTTTGTGCTATGAACAGAATTTTAGTTCTTAACAGCTAGCTTTTGCTCGCGGCTTCGCCCGCGTGGATCGCGGAAAATATCCCACGGGGGCGTACTACACACAAGTGATCCTATTAAGGGTTCCGTTTTTACCTTTTGAGGTACGGAACCCTAAAAATGAGAGATTATAAAAAAAATGTTGTTGTGATTGTTTTTAAATACTTACGTATCTATAGGTACCTACATACTAGTTTGCAGTTCAGCCCAATTAAAATCCAAAAATCTTTGGTGAAGATAAATTAGGTAGATACATCTTTCACCACTGTGTGGATCGCCCGGAGGACACGGTGGAGCATACGGTGGAGGTCTGCCCTGCTTGGGCGGAGCACTGCCGTATCCTAGCGAGAGTGCATGGGAGGCCGTCACCTCCTTCTGTGAAGCAGTAATGCTAGCGAAGGAGGAGGCGGAACGCGTGAGGGTGAGGCAAGGTTCGCGCCCTCGCGCTCTTAGTCGCCGCAGGAGACGTCCCGGACGTCGGGAGTCGCAAGCAGATCTCCGGCCACCGTAGGCGCGGGTCTGCGGACGGTAAGCGATGGGTAGCTCGCTGTCCGATCCAGGGGGTCTACTCCCTAAGTCCGTTAACGAAGCAACGGGCCCGTCCGACAGTAGTCCGATACGTCGCAGTGAACCATACTCCCTAATGATTTCGGATTCATCAGTTTCCAACAGAATCATAGACAATCTTCGTGAACGAATGACGCATGACTATAGAGTTGCGTAATTTTACCGGTCGATTACTGGTTTACTTATTTTGTGGTTTTCAGGTTTAAATAATCAAAAATTAATATTTTTCTCGTTAGAAACGACCGCATTTTTAACAATATACTTTTTATTATGTCTAAATATAGAATGGAATTATTTTTGCCATTTTTGTTCCGAATCCAGCATTATCCTGTTGATACCTTTGCCTATTTTGTTTTTGACGGCAATGTTCAAATGAAATGTCAGTCAGAGTTCGTACTAGGCGGGAAGGATTACTGATGGAACCTACTATTTGGAATGGGCAACTAGCTTCATATTTGTAACTGACCGACTTGTTGACAATTCAAAAGTGCCTGTAAATGGTTTAATTGAAATAAATGCTTTGAGTTGAGTTATTTTATTTTAATTTCAATTATATATGTTGTAAAATGGCCCCAACCGCTGCAACAAAAAGTGTGAAAAAAAAGTGTCAAGTTGAACTTTTCGGACGGGCAAAAACGCATCGGGAGTAGGGACAACTGTCAAATCATGTTGTAATTCATTCTTCGTTCGGGTCCGGAACGAATCATCCGTCCGAAGTTGATAAGGAGTAGGAAACGCCCGTAACGAAGGCCGACACAACGGACTTCGTGCTTAGGGAGTAGACCCCCAGGCCCGGGTCGACGGCGCGTTGTGTTCCACGCGCGCCTCAAAGAGATGTCAGCACAAACTGACGGAGTCCGCTAGGACCAATACCTGCCAGGGTTGCGAGTTTGTCCGAAAGGGATATCGTGGCCCTGGCACACAAGCAACGGAAGGAACACGGGTGGGTTTTAGTCAGTAAAAGTCTGACACGCCCTCCCGCTCCGCCCAGAGCGGGAGAAGTTATTTGATAATTTCCCATCCAAAAAAAAAAACAAAAAAAAAAGGTACTTAGATACATCTTCCAACATTATTTATTATGCACATGCATTATATAATCATTTAATTATTATCAAGAAATTAGAGATGATGCTATAACTTAATCATAATTACCTAATTACGTTAATCATTATAATTTTTTCTATAGAAATATTATGAGTAATTTGTTTTGAACGGGTAATGACATCATCATTACTTAACTTGATAAGAACTAAGTACCTAGTTATACATAACATTATTTTTATTACATTTTTTTTTATTTTTATTAAAACTAGTGGGTTTTCCAATTCTTTTTTATTGATATATTTTTTTTAAACAGTTGTTACGATACAGCTAAAGAAACCGTTATTATTAAATAATGTAGACGATTCATTTATTCATAGACTATTGTCTATGACTATGAATAAATTACATATAACTACGCACATTTTCTGTTTTCCCCTAGACACTTGTGATTCAATATAAATTATATCATCGTGGTGTAACCATGCATTGATGAACCTACTTACTTACTAAATAAAAGAGATATATATCAGCTTCCTTACCCATACATTATAAACCATTCGTTACACTGTTCTATCTGCAGACTTAGTATGATGCTTTCTATTTCTACTCTACTGTAGAATAGAAATCGCTTGTCTACCGAAAATGTTCTACTTTCTACACGGAAACATCATTTTGTCTAATCTCCCGTCGACAAAACGCTTCTCTACGGTTCTCGTGCTAAGCCTACTGGACACGAGTTGCCTTGGTTAACCTGGAAGTTTTTAAACAGACTCCGGACCCAGGTTGGCCGTAGTTAGGAAACCATAGAGATTCATAGACGACTCCGCCTTGGAATGTATTATATATGGGGTGCTGTTCTACAAACGATGGGACGCTTAATATCGTTTCCTGCGTGTCCTGTCAGCTGCACGTTACAGGCTGATGTACGCTAGTGATGGCGCCAAACACATAGCCGAATTCAGAGGCAGATTCCATTTAGATTGCTACTGACACGCTATGAAGATCATCAGCCAGTTGGGCAGTCGCTGATCATACCTGATCCTGTACTGGTTGTATACCTTCTTAATATTTGGGTACCTAAAGCTTTAACTAAATCGATCGGTATACAATTTCAAAAATATTGATTGGTATCACGACAACCAGAAACCCTGAAGTAGACAACATTTGAAATAGACTGTTACACAAACTGTCACTGTCCTGACAATTGTTTACCTACATGAAATAGAGAATACTAGATATAAATAGCAACTTTTCACCGACATTACCTACGACTTTGTAAATATATTATAATATGTATGTAAATTTTCATTGTAACAATTCGTAAAACAATAGCACAATAATGAACTTTCTATATAATAATTAGATGCATTGTAGCAATGATGTCTACTGTTAATTTAATGCATTGTAGCAATGATGTCTTTATTGCTGTTAATTGAATGCATTGTAGCAATGATGTCTTTATTTCTGTTAATTTAATGAATTGTAGTAATGATGTCTTTATTGCTGTTAATTTAATACATTGTAGCAATGATGACTTTATTGCTATTAATTGAATGCATTGTAGCAATGATGTCTTTATTTCTGTTAATTTAATGAATTGTAGTAATGATGTCTTTATTGCTGTTAATTTAATACATTGTAGCAATGATGTCTTTATTGCTATTAATTTAATGCATTGTAGCAATGATGTCTTTATTGCTGTTAATATAATGCATTGTAGCAATGATGTCTTTATTGCTGTCAATTTAATGCATTGTAGCAATGATGACTTTATTGCTGTTAATTTAATGCATTGTAGCAATGATGTCTTTAAATTCCTGTTAATTGATGAAATTGACGAGGTGCATACCTTTAAAGTTATATAGCATAGCTTGTAATGTAAAAACAACAGATTTTTACTTAATGCATATTAAAGTACATACGGTACTTATAAGAAAAAAACTATTTTTCATTTCTCATACTCGGAAAGTAGTGTTTGTTTGATCCGAGTAGCGGGTGGGAGACGCTGTTCCCCACCCTTGGGCGGGAAAGACTCATAGTAGTAATTCCTTCCCTTTCTAGGGCGGGGATGAATTAAAAAAATAGAACTTAATTTTGGTTAGGTAGTCGGCTACGAAATTTTTTACATAATTAAAAAAAACGATTAAAAGAAAAGTGCTGCGGTCTTGTGAATGTATAGACAGTCAGTGTGAATTTAAAAACAACTTATTTAGCAGGACGGCCTGCGGCGGTGACGCGGTATGTTCTATTTTGAAAACTTAAACAAGATTATACTTATAATTTGGCGGGATACTAACTGTGTAAGCTGCACCGAAATTCAAAATCTCGGTTTTAAAGACCAATATTTAACTAATTAATAAAAATGAGTTCAAGCGATTCTGAAATGTTGCCCCAGGATTCGGTTAAAGACGAGGCAAATACAGTAATCGAAAAGATTTTGCCAGAAATTTCAAAGATAGATACTTAAATACATACAATGATTTTATGAAGTGGCGAGCATACAAGAAAATGAAAATATTTAAGAAAAACTACATTTTTTTACTTTCCTAATATTCGAAATGAAAAGTAGAGTGTTTAACACGGGTGAAAGTCATCAATTCCTACTCGGACTATGGCCGCCCTCGCTACGCTCGGGCGTCTAAATACCTCTTATGGGAATTGATTACTTTCGACCCTTGTATTATAACAATCTACTATTTAAAATTTTTGTCTGTTTGTTTGTTCCGGTTAATCTCCGAAACGGCTGGACCGATTTTGACGGGACTTTCACTAGCAGATAGCTGATATTACAAGGAATGTTTATTTTAGAAAAAGCTACGCTGGCGAAGCCGCAGGCAGCAGCTAGTTGTAGATAAGTTCCTAGTACCTGCAGATTCTTATGGCTAGTCTCGGCAAACATGGTATTCATAGTACAGCCTAAGAATAATTATCAAAAATAGAAAAGGATATTAATTATTCGGTTTGGTACCTTTAACTATGACAAATTACAGTGTTTGAGCAAAAAGAAGTAGCGCAACAAATTCCCATCTAGGTATGCACTATGATGTAGTGATAAAGTTTTACTTCCCCAGTAAATATAAAAAAATCTACGTCGTTATATGTAGTTAGACTAGTTCACGAAGTCGTGTTAGTTATTGCAATTTAAACCTTATGATAAATGGCATAAAGGCTTCATACACGACTTCGTGAAATAGTTTAACTATACCTACGTTACTGGTTAATCAGTGGTCATGTTATTAGTATGGCCAGCACGATCTGCTTCACTACCAACGAAGAATACTCATTGTTTATGATCATATCGTAGTAAACTGCGTTCTTTTCTCTAATGATTGATATCGCTCTGTTGTTTATGGCTGTAACGTGAATTGTTACAGATGGTGGCTCTTATTTATCACATTTCCACGTTCTGCTAGTGAAGAAACCCATATGGACTGTGCATTGTTTTCCAGGTTTAAATATCAAAGATGGGAGAATATTATTTGGCTGAATGTATTCGTTCATGCGTTCATGATGAATTGTTTATGCGAAAGACTGAAATAAGCCAGTCAATTTTGTGTTAAGAAGTTAGAATAATTATTTATTAACAAATAAACGGCTCGTAGGTAAATACATATTAACGTATGTACTATTTACTACTGACCCGGTTATTGAAAAGAGTGTAACGAACATCATTATTTACCGAAGTCATTATAAAGGGTGATTGACTTGACCTCAATGTGTGCCAAAGGTGTTCAAAAATAGCTAAATGCTAAACCTGGGCGAGATGCTTTTCACCACGACCTACAAATAAGTACCTATAAATCTTTGCAATAGCGTGACGGTGAAAAATAATGCAAAACAACTACAAGCTTCTTTAAAATATCTTCTGATGTCACGCTTGAAAAAGAAAATGCAGTTTTAAATATTATCTTTTATACAATACAAATAAATATAAATAGTGTGTGTTTGTAATGTCAACATAACAGCTTTTTACTAAATGCATAATTAGGTACTTTACTATGACTGTCTGCCTGTTTGTTCCGGCTAATCTCCGAAAGGGCTGGTCCGATTTCGACGGGAAAATTATCTTATTTCTAAAACAAAAGTAGCCTAAGTTATCACCAGCTATCCAGCTGATGTTAATAAGGAGTAACTTATGCTACTTAACCCATCCAAAATTCTGCCTTTAATCAATCCAAAGGTGGTCTGTAAAAGATCGCTTTTAGCGATAAGACCGCCCATTGTGTCACCCTATGTAAAAGTACAGCATTTATATCTGTAACTTTTATGGTGTACATAATAAAGAGTATTCTACTGTATTCTATAATTTTCACGCTCTTTTCTTATATGACGAATGTTTTCTGTAGCGATTCTTTGTTCATGAGGCTACTATAACTACCTATTCACTCGCCCACGGAGGTAAGGGCGATTCTATGGTGACGAAATTGCCGAAGTAAAAACATCCGCCGATCATCCGATCGGTCTGTAAAAATCTCACAGCGCGGCAGCGGGCCGAGCACGGGCGTGCCAAGACGTTTGTGACAAGACATGATAAATTATGTCATGTCAATTTGTACTAGCATTTTATGACAAAACAGTTTTATCGCTCAAACTGTGATAAAATGTGTGACTCAAGTCATGTCATAGTAGGCCGTGCTCGCCCCGCTGAAGTGTCCAGCCGATCTATTCTGAAAAATCTCACCGTGTAAACGTAGGTGATGTGAGCTTGAAGTGAGTTGATAACAGTGTCAATCCCTCACTGACAGTTCACTCCACGCTCATTTCACCGAAGATTTCACGGTGAGATGGTTACAGAATAGCACTACTGAAGTGACAGAATAGACGCGCGGGCTCCCTCAGTTATGTTATGAGGGACGTCGTGCTTTTGACGAATGATACTCTATAGTATAGACTCAGACCAAATAAAAAAGGTAGACGAAGCGTACGCCAACAATAGCGTTCAAATAAGTGAAGGCTCGTTTTCAAGGTTATGATGTCTAGCGCGTTCGGTGTCGCGCGTCGCTCTGGAACACGGTCGGCTTCCTATTTCAAATTTGGCTTCCTTTACCCTGCTTTACTCTGAGAGCACCGCGCTCAGTCTACTTTTTTATTTGGTCTGACAGTGTAGAGTATCATTCGTCCCAAGCACGATCGTACCTACCTATTTTACTACTCAATTTGAATAAATTACCAAACCTGATGTCTATTGATTAACACCATCCACTATCCGATCTATTTTCACGTTGAAGTGAAGGTGAATAAACACATTGAGTGGGTAGGTACTAAGTTTTTTCACGACGTAGTCTTCGACAGGCGGCCATCTAGCGGCCAGTGACTCGCCATTTGATTAACAAATGAACACGAAGTGTCTTTACAATAATACCTACTCGCTGGCCAAAATGTAGGTTTATTGGAGTAACATCCATACCATAACTAAGTATATTTTTTTGCAGCCTACCATTCAAAATATTATTCTTAAAAAAGGTGTTAGATTCTCTAAGTAAAAAAGTAAACAGCAAAAAGCCAACGCCACGCGGTGTTACCAGGCGGTCACCCATCCAAATACTGACCGCGCCCGATGTCACTTAACTTCGGTGATCGGACGAGAACCGGTGTATTCAACTTAGTAGGTATGGACGTTGGCGAATTCAACTTATAATTACCAAGCTGTTTCCTTGAATTTCGGAATTCAAATCGAATTTAGATGTAATTTCTAATCATTTGCAAAAAAAAACAACAGATAGGCCTTCGAAATTGGCTATGGTTTAATGATGCGGTAGTACCTATGCACCCGAAACTAGCACAAAGAAACAAGCTTAGCGTGTATAGGACGACTAAGGAGCCTCCAATTTTTTTTAAACATCATTAATGCTGTTGCAATCACTAATCAGTTTCTATTGTCGGCAGAAACTACCTAACCCTACCTAACTCCAACCCTACCTAGGTACCTGACCTACCTAAGTAGGTAAATACCTAGTGATGACTGGCTATGTGGCTATATTCTTTCACTACGGTACGGTATTCTCATCCTTTTAATCTGGAAGATGAGATAGGTATTAATTATCGTGTGGGTATGAACCTTTCCTACTGCCGTCGCCGACTTGGGACATGGGTGTCGAGTACTCGAGGGTCATGAGTGAAATTTCAAGAAGTGCAGCAGAGCGTCTTCAACGATTAGCCACTGTAACAATATGATGGCTAGGCCAATTGGCCTTAAGAAGGTAGGTAATGAAATGCTTTTCTCCCAATTATTTCCTACTATTGATAAATTATTGTATCAAAATCCAGGGGCTTGTAATTCTAAGATATTTTCAAAATACAAAAAAAAATATGGGTTTTCTAGAATATCATAAATTTTCGCCTAGGCTTTAGGGGTGCTTAATTCTTGCAAATGAGTCACTCTATCTATGATGTCCTAGAAGGAATACGTCAAATTACAAGTCACCTGTAGGTATGGTAGCCTACCATACCTACAGGTATTTACTGTATTTGGTAGGTACTGTCCCCCAATGGCCTTTTAATTTAGTCTATGAAAGAAGGAACTCGTCTTTGGGCCTACAAAGTACAGAAGAATGAGTCGGTGGTAATAATAATTATTTAATGAAAGAAATAAGCGGTCACGAGGCAGAAAATAGGCACTTCAGTAGTTCAGCAGAAGTTTTCTAAGTAGGTAGGTACCTAATAAAATAAACGTGTTCGAACCTTTGTGTGCTCGTTTGTTTTTTAAGTATCTTCACTTGTCTTCACTAGGTATTAATTTCTCATTAGCTGAGTGTTAATTACGTACAAGGTAGTGTACTGAAAAACAATATTGTTTTTATTTAATTTAATTAAGGTTTTGCGTTTTATTTTTAGTTATAAATTCCTGTAAAATGTTTTATGAATCTCAGCCCATGCCTCCAATTTTTCACTTTTGATACATAACATTACCTACAACTTGAAGTTGTACAAACTATGTACGTAAGTAGTCATTTTAACCAACTGCCATCTGTCGCCACTTTGTGAACTACAATAGCACCAGTTTTAAAGTTGTAGTCGCTAAAAACCTAATACAAAACGGCTTGTTGCTACACCTATACCTGCGACTATATAATTTACTCTGTGCCTGCAACTATAGTAAAAAGTGTTGTTAATCAACTTCCATGAAGTTTTAGAAACAGCTTTGATTAAACTACTTGCGCCATCTATTTTCTGGAGAAGTCGTGCAGAGAACCATCCAAACCGTTTCACCAAACCACAGACTAAATTAGAACCAAACGTTACTATTTTTGTATTGGTTATGTTATTATCTGTGTTTGTTATTGCCAGTATACTATAATAGTAGTCTTTGTTTGTTATTCACCTTGTGTTGCCATAGCAGTACGATTTGCCATAATCTGCGCACGTGAAAGCGTAAAGCGAAATACCGCAAAAATAAAAAGACTTAGTTGAAACTTTTAGGAAAATAATTCGATATTGATGAACTTCATGTTCCAGGATTATGTGAGACATGCTATATAAGAAAAGGAAGTGAATAATAAAATGATGGCGAGCAGGGGAGAATAGAAGAGAATACATTTTGCGCCGGCTCAAATAATATGGACAAGGGTAAATAGAATAGGTTACTACTCCGTGATAGATTACAGTTTCATATTTTTATATTTTGTTGGAAAGTTGCGTTATTCATGGATTTGTGTTTTCGGTAGGTACCTCGGGTCGCTTGTCCAAGGCGGCGTACTTCGATAGCGAAGTAGACCGAGACGTAACGCATCGGATCAACTCAAGATGGATTAAATAAGGATAGGTCACAGGAACCAACTTACCCACAGATGTCCCTCAAGGAGGAAATCTACAAATCCGTGATAAGGCCTGTCCTATTGTATGGATCGGAATCCTAGGCCGTGAAGAAGACGGATGAAAAAATATTGCGGCTTCACTATACTTCATAAACCGCGCGTAACGAGCTTCATTTTTTTTTGCGTATAGATGTCTTTATATATAATGCTTTTACAAAATGTCACAGCTAGCAAACGTAATTTTCGAGAAAAAAAAATGTTTGAGGTTCAAATAATTCAACATTTATTTACCTAATAATATTGACATTTTATTACAAGTAATGTACGCATTAGTTGGTTCCGTGTTAAAAACAATAAAGTTTACTTTGAACTTTTAAAAGATCGTGGGTAACGAAACGTAATCCATTTTAAGTGTAATGTACGAAAATAAAACATCTCGACATAAAGTCAAGTAAAAACGCAATTTGAATTTAGGATACGAGAGCAAGCGTCAAGCTTGAGACTTGTGGCACCCCGGCTCGGACGGTTTCTTTAAACCCAGTAGATAGGAATAGGAGCCCCATTTGCGGGGCTCCGTCTACTACATCTTACTTCAAAAAAAAAATACCCTTGACCTTCGAGACGTTTAACATTGACCTTGAAAATGCCCCTGACCTCAGATCTTCTTACAAGGTATTTTTTAAGATTTAAGCATAATATTTTGGTTTGACCTTGACTTTTGGGGTTTTAACCTTGACCTTGAAAATGTGATCGACCTCATTATTACTCGGAAACTAATTTAGACCCACCACGTGAACTTCTCCACCCTTAATACTCCAAAGTCTCACTATCCCACCAATCTTGGTGATTTTTTTCCTATCTAAGGTTTTGCTAATTTTGGGGTTTACAAAAAAACGTTATAATTGGTTTATTCTAAAAATAAAAAATAGCTTATTACAGAACAGTGCTTCCTGAGCATGTGATGAGGCCAAAAACAAAAGATGTATGGATTGTGTGAGATGCTATGAAAGAGAAGGGAGTGAACCGAGTGAATGATAGAGTGACGGTTGACAGAGGAGAATGGAAGAAGAAGAGATAATCATTTTGCGCTGACCCCAAGTAATATAGGACAAGGGCAGGAAGATGATGATTTGGCTTGAATAATAGAAGGATGTCTTGTTTTTCTCAATCACAGCACAAAGAAAAAAAATTTATACTTGTCTTTCTCGGGTTAAGGTTTTGCACATGTAGTGCTAAAACTAAAACCTTGAAAAGGTATAAGATACTAGAAAAAAAGGAGGTTTATTTTTTATTTTAGGTGGAATGTTGCGCTTCGTTGTCTGGTAGCACTGCTCTCAATAGACAAGACAAATAAGAGATAGGATGATGATGATGGGCATGGGGCATGGTGACATGGGCCATGGGCGATCACATTTGCATTTGCCGGTAATGGCGATTGGCAGCAAATAATTTATTAGTGATTAAAGTCGTGGCATTTGTTGGCTTGCAATCGTCCATAGTGTGTTCGATCTGGATCTGATCATCTGGAATATTTTTTTTTTTGTGCGCACCTCAGTAAAATGTTGGCGCATCGATCGTGATGTGTTTAACAGTTTACACAATGGTCCATTGTTCAGTTTGTCAATAACCGTGGACAAAAATGAACGTGATTATTAGAATTTAGTGATTCCTTTATATAATTAACAATGTCGTGGTCAAACGAAGAGACTTTCAAGTTCATAGACATATATAAAAGAGAGACGTTAATTTGGAATCCAAAACATGAACACTACAAAGATAGAACCAAGGTAAGGAAATTCCAAGAGGTGGCGGAGCGGAAAGCCGGTCTATGTCTCTTTTGTTTTAAAACCTGAAAACAATTTGTACTTTCCTAGTTTTTATACCAGACTTTTTTCAATCATGCCAGGCAAGTTTCGTCTACTGATGGCATCATATCAACCACAGGAGTTTTGATCTTACTGGCGCGAAAAATGAACATTTAAATAAACTGGCTAATATGTAATACGGGCTGGTGTCCGCAACTCCACGTCAATGCGCGTATTTAGCGTACGGGTGGGAAAATCTTGGCTAAATGGCCTGAATAAACTGGCTAATAAAATAACTGACTCATCAATGAAGCAAAGTTCTAAATGAAATAATACTTACCACAGGTCCAAGAAGCATGGAACCGCTTAGAATATGGCATGCAGATACCGGTTGCAGAACTGAAGAAAAAGAAAGAAACCCTGATGACCGCTTTCCGGTTACATTACAAGAAAATACTGCAGTCTATACGAGCCAATGAAGATGAAGTCTATAAACCTATCTGGATATTCTATGAGCCACTAGAGTCTTTCCTAAAAGATGTGTATGAACCACCTGGCGCTGATTCCTTTGTAAGTATCAAGAATATTTTTTTTTGCATTATAAATCGGGGAATGTTTGTTGCAGGGGACTGCCCAACAGTCCCCTGCAATAAACATTCCTTATTTATTCATTCAAAGTTAAGAAATAGGGCAAAATTGAGACTAAACAAAAAATTATTCTTATTGGTTTTTTTTTATTAAAAGCCCATTGCATGCCCACCATTCTCTTTCTGCCTTCAAAATTACCTCATTAATCAAAAAGTCGTATTGTACTGATTCCAGGCATCAACATCTTTCAAACAAGAACTTGATGCCACTGATGAGCTGGATGAACAAGAAGATGAAGACAACCTAGACTCCAGCTCAGAAAAGAAGACAGATAAGCCAAAACTGCGCTTGGTAAAGCGGTATTCTTCCAACCTCCCTCTAGAATTACAAGAAGTCAGCAAAGAAATGACTAATGCTTTCAATACATTGAACCAAGCTTTAAAAAATTCTAAAAGGCAGAGTGTACCAAACCCTAAAGAAGAAGATGACTGTGACTTATATGGAAGGCTATTGGCTAAAAGGCTAAGGCAGTTCTCAGAGACTGAGAGGCAAGAGATCATGTATGAGCTAGATGGTTTACTGCTGAGCAGATGCACAGGAAACAGTGAAATAGTCAACAACAGTGATCTGAGCGACAGTTAGTAAATGGTTCTCAGCTGATTTTGATCTGCTGTTTCAGTCATACAGTTGATTACTGACTTGATTTAGATTTAAACAAAGACTACAGTTTTTTAGTTATAATGTGCAGTTTAAAACAAGAACAATACATTGAAAACAATTGATTGATAACGACTTTATTGTAAGTTTTTGTTACGTATCCATGCTGCTATCTTGTGTTAGGAATATTAAAGTAGACTTTATTGTTGTTAGTACACTACGAAATAATATGAAAACTGAAAGGAAGCATACCTATTTTGATCGAAAAATGTGAGAGTTGCATTTAATATAATCTCTTGTTTCTTTTTTATGTTTTAAGGATAAAGTTACCTTTTTTATTTTTAGTTTTTAAAACTGAGTTCTTGCGATGTGAGCAAAAATTACTACTTCCATGAAGTTGACTTTTGCTCTAGCTTTTAAAAGTTGTGATGAAATTGCCACTAGATGGCGCTAATGGTACTTTATGGATTTTAAGTGTTTTATTTTTGTTTACGTAAATACGTATTACCTACAGCAAAAATACATGATGCCAAATATTATTTGTATATTAATTAAAAGTGTTCTTATTTACTTGTGTATGTGAATAGAAAAAAAACAGTACCTTTTAATATGGGGGCTTATGTACCTACCCATGAAATATCTACCTAGTTAAGGAATATTTCTATTTGCATAAAAATAAAAATATTCTGTAATTCATACAGATGTCCGTGACTACCGCAGGACCACGAACGCCAATCTCTTCCATATTTGGCAAATAATTAGTGCTCAATTGGTGCTAATTAGTGCTCGAACAACTGAATTGGTGTTTCAGTAGGTAGTTTTCGAGAAAATCGACTTTGAAGGTGGTCCTGCGGTAGTCACGCTCCCTTCAGCAGGACCACCATGAGCGCAGAAAAAGGGGGCATGCTACAGCTATTTTAAGTATACAAATAATTAGTGCCCTTAAATATGATTCATTTCGTAACAAAAACCGAACTGAAACATTTGTATTTACCGAAAAATCAACGACGATAACTTTCACGCGCTCGTTCAGCAGGACCACGACTTTGAATGATGATTCCAAGTTTCAGGAGCTAGTCGCTATCCTCAAACCTACATAGAAAATTAGTGCTCTGCGAGATAAAATTGATACCCAAAATTCAAATTTACTACTCCAGTAGTTTACGAGATATACCATACCATTGGTGGGGTGGTAGTCACGGCGTTAAATTTTCATTTGAAGATTTCCCTATTAAAAACTGTGATTTCTTCCCAAATTTATACAAAAATTTGTGCTCCTAAAGAAGTTATAGTGACCAAAAATTCAGATTCCCAAGTGTTGTATTTTAAGAGAAATTTGCATTCATTACTTTTCCATACTAAATCTCCGCGTATAACCCGACCAAATTAAGTTGTCAATGGTATTGAGCTGTTTATGAGATGTACACTCGTGCACATAAATTGATGAATGTCGGAATAGTAATAAAAACAGTTCATTATCTATAATTTTTATACAAACTGTTTACCTAGGTACATATTAAGAAAAAAAATAACCTGTCGTTACCCATGGCCTGTGATACCTTTGTTAATGACGTGGGTAGGTAGGTATTCGAATAATTATTTTTCTGTATTGTAAGTACCTAGCTTTTGTGTTGTTACATGAATATCATTAAAGAGCGATAGGTATTTCTTATTTATTTATTTCCTACTAATTTACCGTTGCTGCAAGCAGTACCTATCATCAATACCATTAATAATATGTTGCTAATAACGCATACTCCTATAATGTAGATATTTATCTATATAATGATATATGAATATTATAAACTTACTAGGCAGACTATACACAAACTTCTTCAAGTTAAGTCTCAATTAAGAAGACTTTATTTATAACAATAGGGAATATGCACGTAATTCAAAACGTCTCCATTATTTTAATATACATTGTGTAGGAGTCAAGAAACAAATTCCAATATTTTTTACATTTTTTAATGCATTACTTATTTTACAATTAATTAATTTATGTCGCGTTTTTTTGGTGGAACGGAACGCAGACTCAAAACGCGTCCTCTTTGAAAATGGCGGAAGTGACGAAACAAAACATGTGAATAAAATCTTTTCTTTGCTAAATGCTTGAAATCTCACTAAGGTAAATATGTAAGTGCGAATTCTACTTGAATAAAGCATAAACAATAATATAATATGTAAGATGGGGCTAAAAAACAGATGTAAACAAAGCAGTTTCGTGAACAATGACGTTACATCATGACCGGGACAGAAACGGACGTTTGAACTATAGTAGAAAATTGTTGGGGTTTCATAATTTTTTTGAGCATAAATCATTAGTTCAATTTAACTTTCAATACTTTTCTTAGGTTTATATTACTGTATATTATTGATTTAGTGAAAAAGAAAAATACATGCATATTCCCTATTGGTCCATAATTAAAATATACAAGCTAACTCTAAAATATGTAAAGAGTGGTAGAGAGAGAGAGAGCGCTGGTCGGATGGCACGGCACGCCAGTATTAATGACATCATCCGTCGGGCTCTTGTCACCGCCGGAGTGCCAGCTGTTTTAGAACCCAATGGCTTGGCGCGCGACGATGGGAAGAGGCCAGACGGAATGTCCATAATGCCATGGAAATTGGGTAGGCCTTTGGTGTGGGATGCAACCTGTGTCGACACCCTCGTGCCATCCCATCTCCCTGGCACGGCGGGTTGTGCTGGGGCGGCTGCTGTAGGTGCAAAAAACCTCAAATGGCACAAATATAACAACCTTATTGGGAGCTATATGTTTGAGCCGTTTGGGGTTGAAACACTAGGGCCTTGGGGTCAGAGTGCTCATCAAGTATTTCGGGACATCGCCAAGCGGTTGGTCGACTCTTCACGTGACCAGAGGGCTGGCCTATTTTTAGCCCAAAGAATCAGTATTGCCATCCAACGTGGCAATGCTGCCAGCCTTTTGGGCACTTTTCCCATTGACAGCGATGCGGACGAATTTTTTGATGCTCAATTAGCACTTCCCCCCTTTTCATTATTTTATTATATACCTACTTGTACATACTATTAAGTAGACTAGATCATTTTACTGTAATCCAAGTTTAATTTGAAAATAAAAATTTTACTATTTTAAATACGTACTGGTAAGTACGTACTAATTATTTTAAGTATTTAATAAATATAGATTGTGGTATTACACTTATTAGATGCACGGTATCTAGGTATACTTACATAGGTTTTGTCAAAAAACGTAAGTCAAGACACGTTCAAACTTAGATCAAGAGGATCTATGTTATAATTCACACAAAGTAATTATGTATTTTCATATCACAGGGCTCATTTTGAGTTCTACTCAGTTAAAACAGACAAAAAACAAAACTAGTTAACCGACAGATTCAGATGATTTTGAATCTCATTTTTATCTTGTCTATGGTACAAAACATTTTTTTTGTGGCATGGCGCGCAGGTTATTATTACCGAAGTAAAGCGTTCGCGAAGCGTGTCGTGGTACCTACATCGAGTTCTTTTTTTATTCGTTTATTAAGGTATCACAGGCCATGGGTAACGATAGGTTATTTTTTATTCTTAATATGTATCTAGGTAAACAGTTTGTATAAAAATTATAGATAATGAACTGTTTTTATTACTATTCCGACATCCATCGATGTATGTGCACGAGTGTACATCTCATAAACAGCTCAATACCATTGACAACTTAATTTGGTCGGGTTATACGCGGAGATTTAGTATGGAAAAGTAATGAAAGCCAATTTCTCTTAAAATACAACACTTGGGAACCTGAATTTTTGTACACTATTACTTCTTTAGGAGCACTAATTTTTGTATAAATTTGAGAAGAAATCACAGTTTTTAATAGGGAAATCTTCAAATGAAAATTTAACACCGTGACTACCGCCACCCCACCAATGGTATGGTATATCTCGTAAACTACTGGAGTAGTAATTTTGAATTTTGGGTATCAATTTTATCTCGCAGAGCACTAATTTTCTATGTAGGTTTGAGGAAAGCGACTAGCTCCTGAAACTTGGAATCAACATTCAAAGTCGTGGTCCTGCTGAACGAGCGCGCCAAAGTTATCGTCGTTGATTTCTCGGTTAATACAAATGTTTCAGTTCGGTTTTTGTTACGAAATGAATCACATTTAAGGGCACTAATTATTTGTATACTTAGAATAGCTGTAGCATGCCCCCTTTTTCTACGCTCATGGTGGTCCTGCTGAAGGGAGCGTGACTACCGCAGGACCACCTTCAAAGTCAATTTTCTCGAAAACTACTAAAGCACCAATTCTGTTGTTCGAGCACTAATTAGCACCAATTGAGCACTAATTATTTGCCAAATATGGGAGCGATTGGCGTTCGTGGTCCTGCGGTAGTCACGGACATTTCATACAGTGGTGTTTGTGATGACGTTCTGTTCAAAGATGCTTTTTAGGATATTTCGACTCGTCTCCTTAAAACTGTTAGGTTTTGTATAAATTAAAACTTCCAAAAGAGAGAAAATACATTTATAATCTTAATATCACTAAAATTAACAATACGCGATACATTTGTGTATCATTCATGAGATATAATTAATTATTTATTTCTACAAAAAATCTACTTAATACTGAACTATGAAAGTGAGGTCGAAGCAAATAATAATAATTATACAATTTCATTTTATGGCCAATACATAATGATAATAATGAGATAAAAGATTCTATAACTAAAAAAAAACTTAGAACTATAAAGAATTATCAACTAGGTTCAAAATGCTGTACTGTTATTCATACCTTTGAGCTTTTTCTCAACAAAAAATAACAATTCAATGAACCATAGTGGGATCATTTTTTTTTTGTTTGTTTTACCCTACAGAATGATTTCTAGCCTATAGTATAAATCGAGTTTAAAACCCTTTTAACGCTTATTATTTCTATAATAAGCATACTAGCGCAGCTGCCTGCAGCTTAATGAAAAATAAATCTATATTGAATATCCTAACAATTTTTAGTGCTAAAACATTTCCAACATTTGTGTTTCAGCACTAGATACCTATTAGGCCTAGTTCCCAGGACAAATATTCTGACGATGCCTCTGCACGATGCCGCTTGTTCATGTTCTATAGCTGTAGAGTGTATTAGGATTAAGAATCTCTAGAATCTGTCTCTAGCGGACTCTTCGGAAGCGCGAGTTAGCTTGCGTTGTCATGGGAACCAGGCGTTGAAGTCACGCGACATAATTTTATCGAACCTAACCCTGTGGATGCAGCTAGCAAGCCAGACCACCGCCCTCGTTACGCTCAAGCTCTCGCCGCACATAATCGGCTTGCTTGTCACTTAACCCTAGAGCTTGGACTTCTTGCTCAAACTGTGTTCTGCCCCCCACTCCTACTAGGTAGCCGTTCAGCCTAGCTGCTAAGTGCGAAGTCTGTAGCTTTGAAGAGTCCAGGCCGAGACTACGGCAGAGGTCTTTGTGGCCTTGCAGTCTGTATTTTTGGTGGTAGCTGTGGAGAAAAAAAAAGGTTGTTTAGACAAGCAATTACAAACAAAGGTTTTTAATTAATAAATTAGGGGATTAAGGAACAATACATTATAATGTAAGTAATATCATCTGCCTTTTCAACTATGTTAGGGTCGGCTTCCAATCTTACCAGATAATGATATTACTTAGTCTTATCGGCTAATAGAAAAAAATATACCTCAATCTTCCTAGCCTTTTCCCAACTATATAGGGGTCGGCATCCGGTCTAACCGGATGCAGCTAAAAGCCAGTATTTTACATAAAGCGCCTGCCTATCTGACCTCCACAAACCTGGGTAACACGATAGCCCTTGACAAGACTGGAAATTATTATGTAAGTAATAATACATTTATTATTGTAAACTAGAAAAGGAAAATCGCTGGTCTAATCTTACTTTAAACCATACTCTAGTAACCGGTCTACTCCGAACATAAATCCGAAGTATCGGCCGAAGCCGAATGTTCGGTCGTTTCTTTACTACGTCTATCGATGAATACGGCGAAAAAAAAAAGAGTCGAAGCGATAAGCCAAAGTAAAAAGTGTGGCTTGAAGTCGGTAAGGACTTAAAAGTCAAAAAAGGTAACTTTGGAAGTTAAAAAACGGCCGAACATTCGGTTTAGCGCTTCGGATTAGACCCCAAGAATTTTATTGATACTAATATTTATACTCTCTCCCACACCGCTAGACATCTCGCTGTAGGTACAACAGAGAGCGTGCAAAGTGTAGTTCGCGATTCTTTGAGTAGGGTCATCAAAATGTTTATTTTAATCAGTAGAGAAATATCAGCACGTGTCAAATATCGATCTTTTGATCATTCAATTGCGCTGCCAGAAAATCAATAAATCAATTCTCGTGATTTGACCGGTTCAACGTAGTTGTAGAGTATATTGGCTTGATTGATATGATCTCAAGTTCAAACGCTTCACTTTACTTACAATTCAATGTGCTAAATACCAGTGGATGTGAAGCTCGTATTTATAATATATGATACAAAAAAAACTGCGCGTTGTCAAAATTTAATAATGACAAATTCTCTCTCTCTCTCTCTCTCTCTTCACCACTTCCTAGTGTTAGAAGAAGTGGCGCAACAAACAGAAATAGAGAGTGATCGCGAGATTTTCACATTCCCATCCCATCCATCCACCAAATTACTGTGACCTCAAATACCCGTCTATTTTTAGAATAGCCAATAATAATGTCAATATTATCAATCTTGATTGCTTTGATTGAGAGGAAAACCGATGTGCGGAATTGAAATTAGTAGTACTCGTAATGCGCACATGGTGCCCGGACATCAATAAGAACTGGACCATGGCCTGATTACTGCAATAATTGACGGTTATTTATGTATATGTAGGTAGGTATTCAACATTGCAAGACGTATGTTAAATACTTATTCTAAAGGCTATTGCTAGTCGCCTCTGCAAGGTTATTTTTTTATTATGTCGTTACTATCCGTGCGATGTCGCGGATTCCCATTAAATTTGTATGAATGACAACTTTGTAGTTTATAGGTCGCTCATTCAATGTATTTAGGTTAATCTTTGTAGGTAAAAAGTTGAAGAAAATAGATTTTATTATTACTATGTTGAATATTTTATGTTTTCTACGAAACGTGTCTCGACAAAGTCATACGTCCACGTGAAACATGAAATCTTAAAGACATCATTAAAAATACAACAAAACTTTCGTTTAATGTCTTTAACCAAATGCCCTTTTGTGTGGATGACTGTTCTTAGCAGAGCATTTTTTACATAATGATAAACCTTTTTGGTGATGTTCTTTAAAAGGTCAGGTACGTAGTACTCGCAACCGGCGTGCGATCGAACGTAAACGAAGCATAAGAAGTATGCGAGTATCGTGGCATTCTGTAGTTTGTGCTTACCCTCATGGGAAAAGGTGTAAGTATACGTTTGTGTATGTATTTTGGGATATATACTTACTCTTCAGCGGGGTAGAAGGTCCCGGCGGGTGCGATCTCAGTGCGTAGCTGATCGTTGCAGCGCTCCTGCGTCTGTTTGTAGGACGCCTCCGCTGCCAAGCGCTGTTCCTCGTCGTGGTATAAGACGAGGGACTGGTACTGTGTAAAAAGTAAAATTCAATAAATTTTGGGATCGAAAAACATTGAATTGAAGCGCTGTATCGGGCAATAAAAAGGTAATGTAACTATAATACAAAGTTTGAATGAGATGAAAATTAAATTGTTTATTCTGTAAATAGGGTACCGTTATCACTTTTACACGTCATATTAAAAAAATAAGCTAGATGGATTTGACATTTCCTATCTGATTACCCCTGAGAAGAAATGGCGAAATAAACTCAGGGGGGTCAAAGTCTCTTATAAAAGTCCAGATATAATCATAGTCAGATCATGTGAGGAGCATGTAGATCCGTGTCTGAAATGGTCTTTGGAGGAAAGAACCACACAAAGAGTGGACCTGTCCAGTCAGTGCAAGCATTTGTCAGTAATCATGTAGCTCAACTCAGGACTTAAGGGGCTCAACGACTCGACGAACAATAGATACCAAAAGAAAGGACATTTGGGTAGGCCGCATAAATGTCAATGTGACTTGCGCCTTCGGATTAAGCGATATGGATTATGATACACTTGTTTGTGTAAATTATTGCAGCATGACTATAGTTTTTTTTTTATAAGAAAAGATAAAGATGGGCAAATTTTAATAAAATCATATGACATTAAGTTTCAGCTACAATGTTAGAAAAGTTTTATCATCTGTAAATTTCTACAAGGGTACAAAAACGTAGTCCATTCATAAATCAGTCAGACACATCTTTTGACAATTAACATATTTTGGACACGTACCCCCTTATTACAAAACAAGGTTTATCTTCAGACCCAGGTTTAAAACATGGAGCCATTATGGCATTTTGAACTCTTATTCCGCCTATGGTAAAGTTTCTAAACACAAAACTGACAACTTAGTACCGAACTAAGTTTTCAGTTTTGTATAAAGAACGGTATTTCAATCACTGTTACGTTCTTATTACAAAAACTGGCTGCATGGTTTAAGCCATGTCAAAATATAAATCTTGTTTTGTAATAAGGCGGAAACAGTTAACAGGGTTTGCTCGTGTAGGTAGATACTAATATTGTACACCTACACCATTGGCTCTTGTGATTGATTACTTCAACAAAACAAATTGCGAATTGGACGTTGTGAGAATTGGACATTTTGAGCCCTCTGGACATTTTGCGATTTAGACATACTGCGCCCAAAGGAAACTATTCTGTTATTATTATAATGCTTACTCTATGTACGAGTAGGTATGCCAAATACGACACTTTCTTTGTTTAGGTTCAAATTATCTAATCACGGGGCTTATAAAAATAGATAACTAGGCGCGCCGTCTGTGTCTATTTTTAAAATTATGGTAAAACACACTATCTCTCTCCTTATACATTTTTTTTTGTTCTTTACACTAGTTTCATGATTATTATTGAATATATTTATATAGATAAGTTTAATATGTGTTATGTATGTATGTATTAGTTGTAAATAGTACACCACAGACTGCCTGCAGTATTGTCTTTACTTCCCCCTTAATCCATCATTAGGTTGTCTTTATAAGATCGCTTTTAGCGATAAGTCCGCCCATTGTGTCACCCTATGTAAAATGATATAAGCTGTAATTTTTATGGTGTGAACCATTCTGAATGGTTTTCTGATCCATTCTCGCAGAATAACTTCCACATTTTTTCATTAATTCGTTTCATTATTCTGATATTGGGCCACTTATCTCGAATTCCTATTCAATATAAATTCTGCACTTATCACAATCTGCTGGTCTACAGCAGGGTTGGATTTAGGTATGTCGAAAAGAATAGCACAAAATAATGAAAAGGATAGTATTTAAAAAAAAATAAGAACTTTCATTATTTTCAATTTAACATAGAATAGTCTTCAGTAATCATCACCGTTACGTTACGTTAAGGGCGATGCGCTAAGGTAGCCCGCGAAATTTAAATTTTCTAACGTTTTTTGCAATTTGCAGGTCAGTAACAGGGTTTAAATTGATCTAAATATGATTCGCGGCCATATCGAATATGGCTTTACAGAATTATAATCATTAGAATCAGCATTACAACTCTCTAAGTTCAAAAAATCCTACTGATTGAATATTTCTGAAATAATCATTCAGTAGGATTTTTCGAAGAGAGTTAGCTGTATATTGTATTGCCAATTGCGCTAAAAAAAATCCTATAGTTCGTTTTGACAAGTCTTGATGGCTTAATAAGTATTGTAAGGGTGAATTTCACCAATGAAATTGACCGCGATCAGCACATCTTAACCCCCGTCCAAGAGCTATCCATGACAATATTCCACATTGTGGACACTGACAGCTTGAACGCGGTTTAGATGTGCTGACCGCGTTCAGTTCTATGGGCAAAAGTTACCCAAAACATTCCAGAGAACTTCTCGTATCATTTATTTTATGAAGAGGTTGTAACAATTACCTGTCTCTTTAGCTTGGTGGTAAGTCCATACTCGTGGTTCGCCCAGAACATATCCAGGAGATCTTCATAAGTAAGTGTTTTTGGGTCAAAGTCCAGCTCGATAACCTCTGTGTGGTCGCCGCTGAAAACGAAAAGATCGTTGTCATCATTTTAAAACTTCATAATGCATGATCATTTATCTTGATTGATAGTATTTATTTATCTTTTGTAATTTATTGATACACCGCGTAATATTTATCGTGGGGAACTACATGCATTCAGCAAGTAATGTAGTCAAAGGACGAGAACCATGCACAAATAATTTATGAAAGAGGAGCTTAGGAGTTGGACGTAGTACCTACGCGAAACGAGGTGCATAGATGGTGCCAGTAGCACAAACAGTAGATACTAGTAAGGAAACAGTTTTCTCTCCTATTGAAGTAGCTTGATGCAGTGTTTATGTAGTCCAATACCCATTGCTATTAATGATATTATGTTTCAGATCATAGCAATAATATTGAGCTAAGGCGTTTCAGTTTTCTTACACACGTGTAGTAAATAACTAAATCACGTTTTGTTTAAATTTCGCATCATTTACCAAAAGCATAAGGCACGTGGGTGATATTTTATAAATAACGTCTCTAGTTTGCGTGAACAAGCGAGTGACACGAGCCGCCTTGGCCTTGCGCACGCGCCGGGGCCGCTAACCTTGGCTTTCGTTATCAATAATTAGGCGCAACTATTATGGGACACAATTTTAAAATATATGTAGGTTAAATGAAGTTACGGGTAGTCAGAAGGTACAAACAATGTCTGACAACCAGTCTTACCAAGGGGTATTGTGTTACCCAGTAACTGGGTTGTGGAGGTCAGATAGGCAGTCGCTTCATGTGAAATACTGGTATGCAGCTGCATCCGGTTAGATTGGAAGCCGACCCCAACGTAGTTGGGATAAGGGTAGGCAAATTTTAAGTACTTATGGGACACAATTTTAAAATGCGGGTTCAATGACAACACAGATGTTTGCGATTTAATTAATTTAACTTTATTAATTACATAACTGGCGAAACGTGGGTGTACTATAGGTGTACCTCTGCCTAACCCTTCGGGGATTACAGGCTTCATGATATGCTATTATGTCAATTACCTACTTTTTATTAATCTCGTGATGATTATCACGTGATCTAACAATCCCTTGGCATTTCATTTTTTAAATGATAACGGAAGGAAAACCAGCGCTGGGGCTCTGTCTTGCATAGGGTCGCAGCATTATGCTGAGCGATGGCCGTTTTGCGTGAATGTGACGCATATTTTCTCCCAACTTGTTCACTCGTTTAATAGTGTTTTTTTCTTTGTTTTATGTTTACCACAAACAAACGTATTTTCTTTCTTCTTTCGAAAGCGACGAAGTGATAAATAAATTAATAGGCAAAGTAACGTGTGAGATGAATTCTGCAGCCATGATAAGGATAGTGTTACAGCATCTTCAGGAAAAGATGGAATAGTCCATTTCTTATCCACTTTCCAAGTTTACTGGGTCTTTAACTGCCCGATGATGTGACCTATTGACCGTGATATAATAGACATTCATGACTCATACAATTAAGCATGTCAAATACTAATTTCCTAATCGCTTATTTATGTTAAATTTTATTGCTACGCAAGAGTAGTAGCAAAACGACAAAGATTAAGTATTGTTTTATTACCAGACATTTTAGTCAAGTATTTCTGATAATCTACATTTCCATAGAATGCTAATGTTCGTTACGTCTTCAATTCAACGCAATGTCTTTTGAATTAGTTATTCGGGAAATAGAATAAATGTGCAGTTATACAACATTATTTTTAGTAGGTATGTGCGAAACCTGAATATAGTTTGTTCAGAATAAGGAACTGAATCGATTTCAATAATTTTTTACACCATGTTATATTTTGTCCCAAAAATATTTAAGTGTGATGGAAAATGTTATCACCATTTAATCACTTACAATACAATCGCCGTACGGTTAGGTACCTACTGCCAAATTATTATCAATAAGCGCAAGACGACCCTAGAGGCGCGGGGGCGCCGTTAGCATATTTTTTTGTACGGACAACCCAGTAACTTATCATAACCTTATAACTTTGTGATTTTTCATGATACCTACAGTTTTGAAATGTTGTACATAGATTCTTTACATAAAAATACTAGACACGTGTTTGACCTCCGCAAAAATGTAGTAGGTAGATATAAATAGATAACTATGACACAGTCTCGCTGCGATACAAATTTTGCAAACGACTAGACAACTTTAATTCGATTCCTCACATCAACGCGTAGGGCCATGATGTGAGGTATTTACCGTTTAATAAATAATTAGTCAACTAGTCAGTCAGTAAGTAGGTAGCAGTTTTTTCCTATTGCACAATATTTATTACAGTTGGGGAATACAAAATTACTTGTCAGTTTCTGGCTTACATAATCGTGCAACTCATTCTAAATGAGATTATTGATTTATCTGTCGCGTTTGCCTCTGTCAAGGTTAATGCGAATTCCGCAACTCATTAACGTATTTATAAAGCGATTTATTTTGTAATATTTGATGAAGATACGCGTGAAAGTGAAAATGCGTTTTCATTTCTTAAATTGCTGAGTATAGCCAAATATTACCTACTAGCTGACCCGACAGACCTCTTGTCCAAATTTCTATCATTCATATAAAAAAAACATAGAAAAAAGCACTTAAGTATGATTCCGGAATTTCCAATATTTCCAATTTTTAACCGACTTCCAAAAAAGAGGAGGTTATATGTTCGGCTGTATGTTTTTTTTTTTTTTATGTATGTTCACCGATTACTCCGTCAATTGTGGACGGATTTTGAAAATTCTTTTTTGTTTGGAAGGGTATGCTCCCGAGGTGGTCCCATTGCCACCAAATCAGAATCTGATGAGGGAATCCCATGGAAATCGAGGGAAATCCTCAAATTTTATAGGCATACCTATAGCGATTTGAGTATTTTTTATAGTAACTCGTGCATTTGCACTTGAAAAGCACCATTTGGTAAAGTGGAACTGATGATGAAGACCACAGATGGCCACCGGAACTACTTAATAATAAGTATTTCACCGTTGCGATTCGATTAGGCACTTTAATATGGTTGCTAAGCAATTTATGCTCGTCAAAATGCATATGGTGAAGTCACCATCAGTTCTCCTGGTTCTTTCCAGGAGAACTCCTCAACAATTAACGCCCCTGCATCGGGAAAAGCAATATTTTGTAAAAGGTGATGAGCATTTGACATTAGGCCATTGTAAATTGGATAAATTACAAACTCACCCACTAAAAAGTGAAAAATAAAAAACTTTTTACAAAAAAAAACAACCGGATTGGTTGTTCAACCGTTGAACAGTTCGCACATGTCCTAAGAGCCACTGCTATACATCTGGTATAACAGAATACAGGCTCTCGCTACGCACCGGTTTCGCGTCTATCTTGTTCGGGGTTGTGTTTATTTTGTTATGGATTTGATTGCGTCTTAATGAAGCCGTGAAGAATTAATTTAATCAGTGCAAAGTGGTGTGGACTAAACACATTCATATGTATACGATACGTACCTGTAAAGGCGCGTTCCTTGGCACAGCGGTCCGTTTGACTGAGCTGTATTTCCGAGCGAATTGGTGAGATTGGTCCATAATATAATTTTCAGGTTTATTTTACTAATTTATACGACATTGCTGTGAGGCTTGGAAGCTTGACAACACGCGTCCATTTAATCTAAGCAGTTATCCGATGATGGTATAATTGCTCTAACTATCTTATTCCCTGAACTTTAGAATTATAACATTCAATACAAATTGATTATTTCTATAACTTTACAAAACAGTCACTAAATACCCAAATAACTCGCTAGCCAGCCTCTACTTCAACAGCCGTAAATCAAGTTTTATTTCCATTTACCGGAGGACAAAGGCGAACTCTACTGAAGTACCTACACCCACAAAAAATATTCTTCCGGGCCCAGTTAGGGTTGCCAACTTTTATTAGAAGAAACAGAGTGTATCTGACTTCATGGGAGGTAAATAAAGAGCAAGGACTTCCAAAACAGATTCATTTATTTTATATTTTCAAAGGTATTTTCTTTTCTTGTACTTTGCAGCACAACAATTTGGCATTTTGCGGTTTTTGAAAGAATTGTATGACTCCTAACATTCTAACTCAAGGGCTCATTTTAATCGATTTCAATGAAGTTCTGTTTCTCTCTCCCCGCCACTTCACATTTATAACCGAAAATACTCTCAGTAGATGCTGAGGAGGCGGGAACAGAGAATATACGGCTAATAATTTTTAAACAAACATATGCGTCGGGACATGTTTTTTAAAATAAATTGCAATTTTCTGCATAGGACTTTTGCGAAAAGTCTGTGTTATTTACCGTTACTATTTGCAAAGCAGTGTTCAGAAACGTCCAAATGTGGCTTGGGGAATTGGGGATACCAACATATTAACATTAAATAGTCGACTTTTTTGGTTACGATAGTGGGTTTGCAAAATATTACGTGACTGACACTACTATAGTAAACATTGTTTAAAAAGAGTATTTTAGCATACTCTATCTGTGTTTAAATAGATTATAGAGTACGCCTACATGATATAGAGCGCATTACTCTATTTTGGAGTGCGGTTGGCAACCCTAGGCCCAGCGCACACGGGCGGAGTCACGCCACATTGAAAAAAAGCTTTTAAAATGCCAAAATTGGTCCGCATGAAACGTGATGGCAACTGTTTATTTAGGGCTATAGCTCATCAAATAAATAATATAATGGGCCTAACTTTCGAACACTTAGCGGTACGGCGTGACCTTGCCACATATGTTTTATTAAATCAAGGTGACAACAGAATTCACTTAGCACTACTGAATAACATTCAAGGTTTTCTTCCTAACAGCAATCTTTCCCAGGAACAAATCATAACAGGATACATAAACGCGCAGTTTAACGAGACGTTCTGGGGAGGAGAAGATATCCTAATCGCCGCGTCCGAATTTTATCTTGTAAATGTGCACGTACACTCATGTAACGCGAACACACTGGTGTATTCACCTACCGGCGAATCGGTAATCGGCAACATACACGTCTTCTACAAGGACCAGCATTATGATAGCTGGGCCACGATCGAAGTTGAACAATACAACAGTAACCCGCAATCTCCAAAGCAGGTATCAATTAACTCCAAAACATCACAACATACTGAAAAAGAAGTTATCCAGCACAACATTCGAGAAGAGCAAGGACAGTCCACACAACCTCGGTTCCAAAATTACAGCCCCCAAGTAGCTAGCCCATTAACACAAATTAACACAATGCACTCAATTAGCATCAACAATGCAAACACATATGTCTGATGAAGTTGCGGATGAGACAGGATACACAATACTTAGAAATCGACCATCTGTCGCAATTAAGTACACTTGCTCAGACTTGCGTATTGCAACTTGGAACGTCCGAGGGGCCTCGAAACCGGCCAAGAAAGATAAAATAGATGCTAAACTTTCACAAAGAGGTATTCATGTAGCCTGCCTTCAAGAAACAGGGATGAACTTAGGAACTTATAACTCCACGCACTACGATTGGTATCTATCTGGGACCAAAGCGAAAGCTCATCGGGGACTTGCAATTCTTATTAGAAAGGATGCCCAAATTGAAATGGGAAAACGGGAAAAAGATACTGACGCGATGTCAATTACTCTTAAAGTTGCTGATAGCGAAAAGCCTACTCATCTTTATATAATCAACTCTCACATCAACAGTTGTACCTCTAAAGCAACCAAATCTTTCACAGGTGTACTAAACCTGATAAGGAAAAAACCAAGGACATGTAGTACGCTAATAATTCTAGGTGACTTTAACGCCCATATTGGTCGTCGAGATACACAAAATTTCCAACACAAAGGGCTGATTCACCAAAACCTGCATCATGACTATTCTAACTACAACGGAGAACTGTTAATGGATATAGCCAACAGGGAAAAACTGCAAATAGAAACAACAAAAGCGAGACCATCTTGCAGGATAACATGGTCAAAGGGCACTCAGAAATCGCAGCTGGATCACATTATTAATTCACATACAACAGGAAAACTCTTCCAATTTATTAAAGGTGAATGGGCTGATAGGAGCGCCTCCGACCATAAAATAATCTGGGGGCAATTAAGAACAAATAGAATTTTAAACAAGCATGAAAACTGAATGTTAAGCGTGTGAAAAGCAACCCGCAATAGGCACAACAACAGAGGCCAAGGATTTCAAACATAAACAATGTTACTATGCCGCTCTCAATAACAAATCCACCGAAACAAAATATCAAGACTGCGTAACCAAACTGTTACGAACTATAGGAATCAATTCAACGGATGAAAACACAGATATACCGTGGAGTACCATAACTGGAGTATTAAAAGCGGCTGCCCAGGAAACCTTAATGTTTCAGCCGATTCACTTCAGGGAACATCGATTAGCCCTGGCCAACCTCCAAAAGGCCAAATTCTTGCAAAGTAGGCTACCAGATAACCCAAATAGACATAATCAAGTAAAAAAATTTCGAGTAACACTTCAAAAGGTTAAATATCAACAAAAAGCATGCAGGGCCTTCTTTAATGGACTGGGGAAGAAACACTCTTCAAAACGCATGCAGGTGCTTTACCTATTTTACAGGAGTAACAAACTACAATCAAAACGCCGGAAAAGAAACTCTTATATACCGATGTCCAAATGGGAACAAATCCTTAAAAACTCCGAGGGTCTACCCATACCAACGGTTCATATAAAAAAACCGATAACCGACCCACAAAATGTAGGACCCACTACGATTGACGTAATGGAAATAATTAATAAGATGCGAAACGGGACGGCTCCAGGAACAGATCAAGTGGTAATCGAGCTTTTCAAAGCAATGCCCCAAATATTACAGAAAGAGGTTACCAAACATATGAACAAAGCTTGGATGCAGAACGAAGCACCTCACATGTGGCTAGAGACAGTGCAGGTACCAATTCCGAAAAAAAACGAACCCTAAAGATACGAACGATTATCGCCGCATATCGATATGCAATACGGGTTACAGAATTTATGCATCCTACGTACTAAAAAAATTAGACGAAATAATAAAAGAATTAGGCAACTACCAAGCTGCCTTTTTAAACAATAGGTCAACAGATGACCACATCTTTACGCTTAAAAAGGTCTTGGACGAAGAATGGCGTGCAGGAAAAAGAAATTATGTACTTGCCCTCGACATAGAAAAAGCTTTTGACAATGTCGACCTCAGCGCACTGAGAGATATTTTAATACAAAGAACTAATAAATCATTAACCAACAGGATAATCAAAGTTTGCATGAATGAACGAACATGCATCAAATGGTGTGGCCAACAAAGCAGCTGGATTATCAAAGGTAAGGGACTCAAACAGGGTTGCCCTTTGCCCCCACGGCTCTTTACAATGGTTATGGATGAGGTCCTTAGAACCCTGGAAGAGGAAACTCAGTTAATCAAACTGGACCAAGATCACGAGATCTCACTCCCCCTGGTACTATCATTTGCAGATGACCTTATCTTCATTACAGACGACCTAGAACGGCTAGAAGAAATCGTATCCCATATCAAACCCCTACTAGCTAGCGTCGGCCTCCAAATAAATGAAACAAAAATACTAATTAGGGACCCCATAGCTACACAGAAAACGACTTACGTGACCACGAATGGAATAAATCTACCTACAGTCGACGAAATTAAATACCTAGGCACACACATAACATCTGCATTAAGCAGGAAAAGCACAATTAAAAAACGCTGTGAACAGGCCACTAGAAACGCTAAATCACTAATACCATTCATAACAAACTCAAAGATGGACTGGAAACTAGCCAGACTCATGTATCGAATGGTGATCGTACCCGGCATGGTACACGGATTGAAAGTATCGGCACTCACTAAAGCCAACAGGTCAAGACTGAGAACATATGAAAGAGTTATCATGAGAGACTTGATTAATCATGCTAGGAATAAACCTAGTCAAAAGAAAATGCATGAGATTCTGGACGGAAAAACCGTAACCAAACGCATCAAGAACCACAGGATGTGCTATCTTGCACACGTTCACAGGCGCCACGAACCACACCTGTTACATGCAGCAATGCAGTACAAGGCCAAATCCAAGAAAGTTGGACGCCATATCTTTACATGGAATGACAACTTAAAACAGGACATGGCATACTTCAACAAGGACATAAGATTTTGGATGGACACGGCTGAAGACCGAAATAAGATAAAGAAAGCTGCCAGCGAGATTTATAAGAACTCTGAAACGGATAGTGAGACCTCAGACGAAGACTCTGGAACCAGCAACGAGTAATACAGCATAGCAGTGACACAGTCAAGAACAGAGAGGACCAGAGCCAACCTGGTGGCAACGCTATTAAAAGATGCCCCTCCCATAGATAAATATCACCCGTCTCTCCACTATTCCAATGCTTGCTCAAGGATGCATAATCGCCATGCTTAGCAGGCGGGTTGGCGATCGCAGTATGGTGTTAAAATGCATAGAGAACGCTGCTGCCCATTCTCTAGTAAGTCCCTTAGTCGTCTTTTGCGGCACCACACGTAACGATTAAAAATCGATTATAAATTACTAATCGATTACCAAAGATCAATGAAAATGTCGGTGGATTGTGTAAAAGATTATATGGTCAGAAGGGACATGAATGCGGAAATGATGGCTGATAGTGACGTATGGAAGGAACAGACATGCTGTGCTAAGCCCAAATAAATTAGGATAAGAGCAGGAAGGTTATGATAGATTTTGACTATAAAGTAGACGAAGATCAGATGCAGCAAAAGGAGACGCTGCATTCTTACATTCACATCCAGATTTCTCACAAATCAACAAAGAATGAAGATCAGTGAACTGAACGTACGACGACGACACATGCAGTGAACCACTACGTATTTACCTAGGCTGCATACATTTATGAAGATAAAGTGAATTACACCTACACGTGTTTAGATAACAGTTATTTAGCCGCACTACGGTTCTGTCTATTTATGAGCTCGTAAGAATGTTTCTTTTATTAGTAGGTTTGCTCTACTAGCCTAGCAGCACTGGCAAACAAAGGGGGAGGCGGTAGGTGCGGTCCGCCCGGGCCGGAAAGAAATACTTTTTAATCAAATCCCAAGCAAGACCAAAATATGTTCAGTAACAGTAGTAAAAGGCAAAAAAAATCGAGATCGCTTCGCTCGCTCTTGCATCCTACATTATCCAATTTTTCTTAATAGGTTGACAAAGTAATTTCTATTTCTGTAATATTCAAAAGAATTTAAAACTATGCAAAAAAATTCGAGCCTCTGACACGCGTAGCCCACCACTGTGACTAGCCAAATCCGCCAGTTGGAATTTCCCGGAAACCAAAGAACCGATTTATTAAAATAATTATATCTAATCGATATACGTAATTTAACATTTTATCGTTCTGATTTTAACTTCAGCCATGAATTTATGATAAATAAAAATTTAAAAATTCAGCTGTAACTGATAATATTTTTTTGCCAAGTCGTTTCACACTTCCGTACATCTAAAAATAATTTGCAAGGTTTAATAGATTATTTGAATACCGACCAATCGCATTTTAGATTATACGGAAATGATTTTACAATATTTGGAAATAAAGAAACATTTGAATTGGCTTTTAGTTGAAATCTTCAGCATTCTAATGACAGTAAAGAAAATATTAATTAGATGTGGTAACAAAATAAAATAAAATCAAGCGTCACTTTGAATTGGACTCGTCGGTATAACGAATATAGATAGAATTCGAACCACTTCAACGACATTACATTACACTTTTCTAAGTAACGATGACTCATAATCCTTTTATCCTGCTAGTCAAATTACAATTGCAATACAATGCTCTCTATAATCATTAGTGATTAATCTATTAATACCCTTTGCAGGTACTTAATAGACATAAAATCTGCTTCACTCAAACATCAAAGGGTAATTACTATAATCTATGATAATTACCTCTCAAGAGTATAAGCTACAAAGAAAGGTGCTCATAAAATGTAGTAAGTTTCCATGGAAAAATAATGAAATTACATGTGAGATAGGGGGGAGATCAAATTAAAGGTGGATGGATTGAATGAGGAATGATATGAAGGAAATGTAATGTAGCGATAGCGAATGATAAGACTACGGCTGATAAAGCAGAATAGAAGATAAAAAACATTGCGAAGACCTCAAGTCACATAGGACAGGGGCAGACAGAAGAAGCTTATGATGTGACGTAACTGCGGGTGTTAGTAGACGAATAAAACATGAGGAAAAATGTTCTAACATAATGTAGACAGGACCTCGAACTGACGCGTATAGGATCTATGTCTTATGTCCGTCAGTTGATTCGAATCAGGAAAGTCTATAAACAATGGCGTCGTTATGGGAAAACCTTGATTGGCCATTGGTGTTAACTGTTACTGAAATGAATCTTGAATAGCGCACACACATGAACAGAGAAGGAGGTAAGAGGTTGTGGACACAGTAATTAAGGAAACTATTGGCAAGGAAAACGTTGGCGTTGGATCGAATGCAGCTAAGTTACATGCATCTCAGTCAAATGTTGCAAAGAATAAACTCTTCTGGCGTAGGGATCCAAATATCAGGGTTTTACGGGCTTAAGAGGGATTGACGGGCTTGGGGCCGTCCAGAATCAGAGTTTGGACAGGTAAGGAAAGAAGGACCAGGGGCCTTACTCCCGAAAACGATTCGAGTTTGATTTTGTTTTCGATTCGAACTCGTTTCTGATCTGAACTCGATTTAAAACCTTACTCCCGAACCAAATCGAATCGTAAACCAAGATCTACATAGGTTCGAGTATTATCAGCGTCGTTATGCCTGTCATTGTCTATATCCTATCATTCATGGATTACGTCATTGTCAAGTGTCTGTGGTTAGAATATTTTATGTGGTTGAATTTATTTACTTCTCTATCACTTTCTCACGTAAAAAACGATACCCTAGTGCTTTATTTTAACTTAACAAATAAAACCCTATGAAAAAACATCAACCAATCTGCCTTTTCTTTTTCCAACTATGTTGTGGTCGGCTTCTAGTCTAACCGGATGCAGCTGAATACCAGTATTTTACAAGGAGCGACTGCCTACTTGAGAGCACTGGTGGCCCAGTGGTAACGACAGCGACTTACGAGTTGTAGGTCGTAGGTTCGAACCCTGACAGGTGCTTTACTTTGTATAAATTATTTCATCACCACTGCTCTCAAAACGGCGAAGGAAAACATCGTGAGGACACCGGTGGTATGTCCTAGAACCAAAAATTCGAAGACATGTCAAAACTACCAACTCGCACTGGGCCCGCGTGGTGGATTACGTCCTACTCCCACTCACACAGAGGAGGCCTGTGCCCCAGCAGTGAGAACATTATAGGCTGATTATGTTGACTGCCTATCTGACCTCCTCAACCCAGTGACTGGGTAATACGATACCCCTTGGTAAGACTGGTTGTCAGACTTTCGGGCTTCTCGCCTTGCATTTAATGGAAATGTCACTTCGTCTGGTTAATTTCTTCATGTATGGTGTTAAATCTTCTACCAACACATTAAACAACTCCTTCGAGAAACTATAACTTCTTCGAAATTCTTCCGAATCCATTTCTATAGCCCCGGGTATTATATCGATTCATATTTCTTTTCGCACGAAGATCGATCTTTCGCACGATGTTTTCTCAAGAACATTGAAAAACAAAGTAAGGCGAGCCATAATAATAAAGATTTTGAAGAAATAAAGCAGTAAAGAACACAAAAAAATCTCACTCGATCTTCATAAAGTAGCTTCTTTGCTATCGAGTTATTTGACGTTTAGTTTTGATTCAACTACTCGATACATAACTGTCAGATGGCGTGTGGAGTACGAACTTTTCGATTCTAACGAATCTTTCGATCGAAATTAGTGTCGTTTTGAACCACCGCACGATCGTGCGCTAGTGTCGGTTTCAAGAGTATGGATCGTCATTTATTTCGAATCTAATTAGATTGATTCAGTACTCGATGCTGTCGGGAGTAAGGCCCCAGGTAAGTATAGTTAGAGCGTAAAGCTTTCGAAATACGTCCAACAACATTAACGTTATAGCAGAATATACTCACATGCTCCTATAATGTGGGTTCTTAGTGGTACCGCCAGAGTAGCCGACGCGTGTTCGGATCACCCCGGGAGTGACGCCGAACAACGAGTCGTTGGACCAGAAACAGCCCATGCCGAACGTTGCCTTCTTCGTCGGGATGTCCACATCGTGCAGGAGAGCGGCCTGGGGGAATAAGAATTAATTAGTAAAGGATGTGTGAAAGGTGACTTATGGCCAGATAAGGGGTGGATACTGAGGTCATGGGAGATTAAACTGCGGATGGAAGAAGACATGGCGAATTGTTTATAGTATACAAAGTGACCAGAGATATGTAAAAAATAATGACTAGACAGAGGGTGAATTGTTACTATGCTGACAGCAAAATCGAGGTGATGAAGAAGAATTGCTGCGCCGACCTCAGACAAATTGTGATAAGGGTATAAGAAGCATCAGACGTACGAATACTTGAGAAATGTATAAAATAATGATTGTAGAATGTATTCCTATGGAGGAGCTCGTGGCTAAGTAATAACTAGCCGCATGGGTCGATCCATCAGGCTAAGCTACGCTTGCCGGGGTGGGCCCGTGGATTGTTGACCATATTTACATACCAAGACTCCTCCGTGCCTCGGAAAGCGGTCTTGGCCGTCATTCGTAGATGTTAGACAGTCGTTATGGGTCGTCAGAAGTCCGAAAGTCTGATAACCAGTCTTACCAAAGGGTATCGTATTAGCCAGTTACTGGGTTGTGGTGGTCAGATAGGTAGGTAGTCGCTACATGTAAAATACCGGTATTCAGCTGCATCCGGTTAGCCTGAAAGCCGACCCCAACATAGTTGGGAAAAGGCTAGGCAGATTGATTGTAGTCCTATAAACAGTAGGTAGTAGCAGATAAACAGTAGGTACCTACCTAAACAAAGTGTATCTATAATCTAGTATAATCTATGTGGGTTGTTCGGATCATTTAGGTCGCATGGGTGACATTGCCTGGGTCTACAGAAATAATATTTCGAATAGGTATCTACTTTTTAATGCTGTATTATTTTATTACGATTTACAGCATAATAAGGAGAATTTGTAATAATTGATCTTGTTTGTTTGTTGTGATGGATCTTTAACAAGCCCTTAAAGCCTCAAGAAGACAACGAAAGTCAATAAAGACTAAACAATGATGTTGCAACGTTACAACCACGTGGACGTAATATTTTATCAACTGTCAAAAGGTCGTAATCAACAAAGATGACCATTCAAAATCAAATTGAATAACTGCGTAGTGTATGTTATCAATGGATCCCTCAAGGAACAGCGTAATTTTCTGTTAATTATGCGCTCGCCGTGGGTATAATAGGGTTGCCAACCATACTGTTCAACACAAATAAAGTCTAGGAATAGACTTACTGATAGACATACTGTTTTCACTCCACATGATATTCTATACCTAAATAAAAAGTTTCAGGGCATGCGCTCCGTGATTCAGCTAGCTTCAATTTCAGAATGAAACTGTTATTGTATCGAATTTTACCAGCAATAATCGATAATTTTTATCAGCATACATTTTAGATACTAGTATTATAATTAGTTCTGCCACTTCAGTATTTACAGAATAAGTGTTGTCAGTGATGAATGCTAAGTGGTGAGACGACACGAATGGAGCTTCAAAACATTTAATAAAAAAATTGCTCCTCGCCTATTTGGAGAGGCTTAAAAAGCCTTCAAAATTGGTGCTAAATTGATGAGTTGCACGAGTAGCACTAATTAATTATGTAGGTATCTACTTAAACAAAATAAAAAAACTTTTTATTTTTCCGAGATACTATTTTATTTTCCCACTTTGACCATAATACACCCTACTTTATTTTTTGTACAATAAGTTGGCAACCCTAGCCGTGGGTGATGCGACAAGTCTATACAACGCTATAGATAATAGCTAATTTGCGATACAATTAGTAGTATTAACTTGTTGAATGGAAATAAAGAAGGGCCTAGATTTGTTTCGAGAAATTAATCGGACGAGGTCTGCCAGGAATTACCAACCTGCCAGGTCGCATATTATTCAACACCTTTTCGACAAGATGTTGAGCGACTTAAATACCATTGGCAGAGTAAATTTTTTGTGACCCTAATTAATTGTCGTTTACGAGAGATTGGCTGGAGAAGGCATACGTATATATATTATATGTATACACAAGGAACAGTGGATAGTTGTGGGGGAGATCTTTGCCCAGCAGTAAAAACATACACGTTGATGAAAAAAAAATCGTTAAACGAAGAACCACAAGTAAACGTTTCATCATCTGCCTAGTCTTTTCGCAACTATGTTAGGGTCGGCTTCCAGTCTAACCGGATGCAGCTGAATACCGGTATTTTACATGGAGCGACTGCCTATCTGACCTACACAACGCAGGGTGTGTATAGGTACAACTCTGCCTAACTCTTCGGGGATTAAAAGGGTTATGATAAGTGTGCTGTATTATTAAACCCATCGAATCCATTATTTCTCAGTAGCAGCACGGGGTCTGGATTTGTGCCCGGTTGATGAGAATGACAATAGGCTCGTCCCCTATTACATGGGACTTGAAACATAACTGGCGAAATGTGGGTGTACTATAGGTACACCTCTGCCTAACCCTTCGGGGACTACGGGCATGTTGTTATTATTAAACAGTCTTATCACAATTTTTTTTACTACATTCTCGCCTTAACGACCTGTAAATTCGAGGTCATTGTCTCATTGATCGCAATTCCCATTGATGTCGACAAAAACTTCCATGCGAGTTGATTACACTTAATTAAAACCTGACCCAAGGTTCATTTTACTTTGTAAAAAAACCTGTCTGTACCCAACTCTGTGGTTGTTCCAAACCGTTAAGATATTATGCAGACAAGATGTCATGAATGAGATAGTGGGAAGCGGTTAAAAATGAAAGTACCTAAATGGTGTTCTTTCAACTTTATTTTTATCAGCATTGCTGTTTAAGAATATTTTCAATCGAACTTATTATTAAATTATACAAACTTTACAACTATGAGAAGCCCCGTAAACACGGCATATAGCCGGAATTCAAAACCAAAACAAAATACCTAATTCAGAGAGATAATAATCAAGAAATAATTAAACCAGGATTTGACATACTTAGATATTATCTTTACAAGAAAATATAAAAGTCATCATTGTCATGGCCTGATTAGATAAGGTAATGGAAAGTAGGTAGGTAATATAAACTTTCTTGAAATTATTTTAGCTTAAAGATATCTATCTATGTCTCCCGTTTATTTTTGTTTATTAATAATTACCTACAGTACTTAAAATTGTGTTAACAAAATAGTAAGAAATTGTCATAATAATAATTCAATCACTTACTCACGCTAAAACTATATTGCATAACTTACAAGGCAACAACACTGAGTGCAACAATTTTTTTTACAAAAACCTAGACATTATTTTTAGTGTGTAGTTACTACAAATTCGCATGTAAATAAAAACTATTTTTAAAATAAATAATACTTTACAAAATTACTCACATTAACTGGTGGCTTCATGGTGCAGAAATTTTTAATAAATCTCAACATGCACAAGAAGAGATACCCAGTGGGCTAGACGTGCAACTTGTTGAGGAACTGAAGAGTAATAATATTTACTTGAAGATAATTTTAGGTTTTGTTAGGTTTCCGCGTGACAAAGATCGGTAAGTGACGAGTGAGTCCGCGACGCGTCGGCGAGCTGTGGCGGTCCGGCAAACACTGACGCAGCCAATACTAGCCAACAACGTTACCTTGGCTTGGCGCCGCAATCGGCGTTCGATTTTCCAACAACAGACTGTGTCGCACTGTGTGCTACATTTGCTTGATGAAACCGTAGCTTTTCCACTAAACCAGCAGCTAGAGGTAGAGGGTTCCTCTGAAAATATTTTGTTAAAGTTTTAAGATTTTTTTCAAAGAAATAAACTCAGTAGTGAATAATCTGCGGTTTATGTAGTTAGTTCTTGTGCGTCAGTTTCGCGGCGTGCACGTTGGGTAACCTTGCCCGCAGCGGCGGCCACGTGTCTGTCGCGAACCCGGCGGACTGCCCGCCGCATGATGAATCAATAACATTCATTTAAATATTAAACCTCCCTGAGTTTTCAAACATCCAGTTTTCTGATTATTTTTTCAAATATCTTACCTTGTTCTGCGTTTTTTTCTGAAGCCAAGGGTCCAAGAAGCAACGTAAATACTTCATATATTTTGAGAGAAAACGATGAATATATTTTATTACTCACGAATGTGCTCACGAACCACAGAAGAGAAAAAAACAGTTCAAACACAGATAACTTTTTATATATCCTTCAAAAGAGACGTGAACATCAGAATCTTAAAAAAAAAAACATTGACCGATAGTTTTTTTTTTAAACCAGTATGTTACGCTCAAGGTTTGCCAAAAAGTTGGGGAATAGTGTAGAAATAAAACATGTTAGTTGATTTAAACAAACGATTTATTAATGTTCCAGATAATTTAATTTTACACTACTGTTTAGAGGGCATAGAAGAATTGCATCATCCTCATAGAAGTAATTAGAAACATAAAGAAGCAAATAATGATCTTTTTTTTTAACAAACAAAACACTTGCATTGACTTTGCTGCATTATTTAATTGTACATTATCGTCAAGATAGCGTGATCAAGTTGCAATCTTGAATGTCCCAGGATTAGTTAACAAATTAATACAAATGTATGTAGAAATCCAAACATATGGACAAAATACTGACATACATGCGTCGTTTCTTATATTTCACCATTGGCCAGAACATGTAATCATAGGATTCCAGCCCCATTATACGAATACAAGTTAGCTGAAGAAACTTTCAAGATTTGAAACTTGGCCCGCCATTTGACGTAAATCACATTGTACCCATGATATTCTTTGAACAGTAGTGTCTATCACCAGCTTTATAAGGACAAAGACCATGAAAATGAAGACCGTGGACAATCGTACCACATAAAAATCAAAGAGAGTTACAATAACCCTAGATAAATAAGGTGTTTAAAAATGAACCTGACAAACTTTAAGAGGGCGCTTTCGGGTCCGTCTATCGTCAACGCCAGCATGGTCGAAAAGTTTGTTATTTCGTTCAGCGCAAGTGAGATCTACTAACAAGCAAGTGAGAACGCGATAACGTTGAACGAAAAATAGCGTGCGGAAATTTTATTAAACTTGTACCAGGAAGTACGTGTTTTTGCGTAAGCCTTACAAGTTTGTGAAATAAATGTTTATCATTTAGAATCTCCATTACATGTGCAAGGTTCTTCACTATGTTTTCTTAACTTTTAAAATGAGTACATTATGAACAGCTAAAATTTGTGCAAAAAAGCAGATTTTTGCAGGCTTATACTGAATTAGTTTCTCCAAATTTTTATTCTTGGCTTGCATAGAAACCTAGATATAGTGCACAAGATACCTATTAGTTCCAAAATTTCAAAGAAAAACGTATTACAACGCCATAATCACGTACGAGCGTTCGTATGATAAGTGTGACGGGTCGGCCGCTCTTAAGGAGTGATTTTGGTTTGACTTTGAAATCGCGAAAAAAAAAAGAACAACTGTCCCATACAGTTTAGAACAGGAAAAGTTATTCAGTTGGATGGTCTAATCTAAATCAATCCTTATATTTTGTAAGGTTAATTTTTAAACACCTTATACATAATATAATGATTTCTTTCATCTTATTCTTACAACTTTATCTAAAATTATTAATTGTTTCGTTAACCACATCTTTCATTTTTACAGGACACGATAGTTTTACAGTTTCTACTTTGTAACACCTGTATGCCACTGAACAACCACACAAAATTAAGTATAATACAAATACAGTAGATCACATTGAATACACTACATCAATTTTATAAACATGTACATAATAAACGATTATATCGGATTAATTTTATCACTTGTAAGAATCTGGTATGTTCTGATATGAAACTTATCAGATAGTTGAAAAAGAACTATCCATTTAATAAGGGAATTGACAATTTGGGGCCTGAGGATGACTTTTGAAAAATCTTAGGAGACCGTAGAAGGAATTTATAATTTTATAATGTTGACAACTACATTATTTTCATGTAATTTTATTAAGATTTAGTTGTTAAAGTTTTTTTTAAGGGCAAGATGGAAATGGCAAGGTCACTAATTTGTCTATTTATTATGTAAAATACTGCATTACTTCTAGGTCTTCCAAAAATTACTAATTCCTTTCGCATTTGTATTAAAATACTTATTTTTAACGTATTCAAATACCTAGGCGGAAATATATATATTTTTTGTTCTGAGATACCTACGAGTACATCAATGAATATTTGTATACAAAATCGACATTATTATAATGTGATGCTGGTCGACTACACTAGTAAGCAACATGAAGAACACTTGTATTAACGTAACAGTTGTGACGTCACTTTATAAATAGCGCAACAGTGACTACTTATACTAACAGGTAGTTATATACATAAGTTTGTGGGAAACAGCTGCCACTCGATATAAACAATCATATTATACAATGTTTTATTCGACAAAATATGTAAAGTATTATTACGATAAACATTTTTCTACAATTATGTACATAGGATCACGTGACAATAACAATAAGGTATCAACAGAGAACTTAGTTAAACTTTACTAAGGCAAGACACAATAGGCACTGTTCATATTCCTACTGCAAACATTGAATAATCACACAGAATACTTTTTTTAATAAGAACCGCATTTCTATAAACATTTTTAAGTTAATCGAATAATGTATATATATAACAATACAGTAAGATGCAACTGTTGCAAGTGATTGTTTAATAAATGATGTCGAATCTACAGTTAAATTCTTTTCTAATCTGTGTGTATTGATTGTAACACCTCGGAATTTAAATAACTAATTAATCATATAGGTATTTTTAATATATAATATAAACAAATCTGAAAAGAAAAATCGTACTTAAACGGTGCCAAATTATAAAAAAAAAACACGATAATTATTAATTCAATCCTTGGTATTCTATTCACTGTTCTCGGCAAGACAAGGTGCCTTCACAACCCACATGTAGGTACTTACGAAAAAAAAAAAACTAACACAGAGCACAAATCATTTGATAAACATATAACATTAAAAAAAACAAAGTTGATATAATTAAGTATTTGTTCTGCCAAAAATTTATCAAATACTAATAAGTATCACAAAATGCCGCCTGTAAAATGCTTTTAAAAATAATACTGTTACAAAATAAAAGTGAAATGTATTGTGCTTACTTATAAGGCCATTCAGTATTGCTTTGTTTGTATGTTTAATATTAAATATATTTTTTCAGTATACATTAATCATATATTTGATATATTCACGACAGTTTCCGCGAGTTACATAAAGTACAAATACTTTTAAGTACTTTTTAAGTACTGAAGATATAATCAATCTACCAAATAGCTACACTAATGACTAAAATATGGACGAATGAATTGCTACTGGATGGGAACTATAAATGATGACGCCTACACATGATAAATACGACTCCAAAAGCTTAATATATTACATTGTATAAATATAAAATTTAACAAGAAGATTTACAACGGAATGTCAATCTGCTACCTTCACCTAACAAGTATACCACAGACAATGAACACTGGATTTTTATAGAACATAAATTCCACAAAGATTTTTTATAGGTTAGTTGCTAATACAAAAGAGTTCTAAAAGTTTTTTTTTTCTAAATAGGGGTTTACCACTTTACACAAAGAAAGGGTGAAACTAATCAACACGTACAGTGTTACCGCGAATATTTGATTTATCTATTTAGTAAACGCCACTCAATATTAGTAATCATTTGTAGCTGCTCACATAGTGTATTTAAAACATAAATGTTTTCTAAATTAAGTACGTGAACGTGTTAATCATTCGCGGTAACAAAGTATTGGAATATTTTATCTAAAAGTAACTTGTGCTTGCAATTTAAAAATATACAAATATTGGCACAAATTGAGTATTTAGCTCTAATAAAGAAGAAAAAGGCACTCGACTATACATCCTTATATTACAGGTGATGCAGTGGTTTTAATACGTGATTATGTCTCCTTTTCGTTAAGCGGTATGTTCACCTCTCAGCCCGAACTTCAAGGAGAATTACAACGGATACATATTCAGTATTGACAGCCGACACGTTGTCGGAATCATTGTGTTAACGTCACCAATCAAGTTTTGACCAACGTGTCTGCTGTCTAATAACGAATAGTAATAATTAGGGTGGTGACATAGAATAAGAATATATAGAAGTGAAACTCCTTGACTTCTAACGCATTTTATATGCCTCCTGATTTGGAGCGTAAGAAACGTTAAACATAGTCAGGATTGTATGGTCGCTGGCGTCGGTCTGCTCGGTCATCGTCAACATTGAAAACCCTCAAAGCTTGGACTAGCGCAGGACGTTAAAAGAAAATAATCACCTGTCGATTCCCTCCACCCTGCGAGGGTGGAGGAAATCGACAGGGGAGTATTTTAAATAAAATAATTATTCAGCACATAATGTTTCACTTCTACACAGTTTTCTTATTCTATGTGGCGACTGTACCGAAGAAAAATAGCTCGTACATCACTGTAACATACGGATGGTGAAACAAACTACCAGCACGAATGCCGTGGCCCCCTCGCTCTGTCAACAGTCAGCTGTATTTTGAATTTAAAAGCAACATCGACGAGCATGTGCCACTAAAAAAGATTGAAATTTTTTATAGGAATAAATAGACGTTTTATTCTTGTTATCCAGTAAATGGGTTGTGGAGGTCAGATAGGTAGTCGCTCTATGTAAAATACTGGTATTCAGCTGCATCCGGGTAGACCTGAAGCTGACCCCAACATAGTTGGGAAAAGGCTAGACAGATGATGATGAAACGGACGTTTGTCGCCAACAAAAACGTGACGAATTAACAAAGAATTTAGTTAAAAATAAAGTACGAAGAAATGCAATCGAATACCAGTGTTTTAAGATATTTAACGGTTATTATAGCTTGTTGTAGTGAAATTCCAAAGGTGGGCCAAGTTTCAACATATTATGTAACATTTTAGTTATACTGGTGCGGTTCGCCTTGCAGTATTAACCCTTTCGCGGACAGTGAACGCCTGATGACGTCATAACAATAAAACTTCTATTGTGTCTCCTTCACCGCCCGTGAAAGCGTTAAGACGTATGAAATTCTGCACACGCCTCTTATGCGTTGATCACAATGCATGTATGTGTGAATAAGTCTCTTGGTGCAGGTAAAACCCACTATTATATACTCGTTCAAAAGCAATTTAAATTCCCATCTGCCCATATGGGGAAGAAATCGCAAAGCTATGAACAGGGGGCGCTTCTATCGCCTGACTCATAACATGACTACTACTAGCGCATTAATTGAACGTGTCATGACAATGTAAGACTAAAAAAATATGGACCAAAATTAGGTCTGAATTAAATGTATTTTATTTATTTTTTTATTTTATTTTATAACTAAATATGAATTGCTTATATTGTTAATACAACCAAATACAACACAACTAGGAATTAGTTTTGACAGATTGAGCCTTGCAGTTTTTTGTAAACAAGTTTTGTTATGTTATTTGACAGCTTTTTCAATTTGGCAACATTTTCCGTGAGTCAAGCGATACAAGCGACACCCGTGGTAAAGTTGTTAGTTTTCTTTCCCATTCTATGACGTGGTGCAAAAAAGACAGCTTTTAAAAAAATGAACTTAGAAAATCTGTTGGTCGATAACAGTACACCAGTGTTTTTTTACACATTCGATTGTAGTGGCACAAGCATTCGGCTGTATACTTCTAATAAATGTAAATCCTACTTAACAAATCCAGTCTTTAGGTCATCTTTGAACTTGAGACCCAAACACCTCAATTTTGATAAAAAGTTAGTAGGAAAGTAAATGAATAAATAATTGTTTAGTTATACATAATACAGTTTGTTATTAGACCAGTAAAGAAATTGTAGTTCCAATAAGTTTTACCAGCTCGAATTTTATTAAGATTTCAATGTAATGGACACTACAATTTTGAATGTATTATTATGGCATTATGTAATAGTTAAATTTGTGAAAGTACTATACGTATATAATACACCCGTGTTAAGTACTAAGTTTGTCTCTGTTATAAATCTAGTGATATTAGGTTATTGCCATAGAGTGGTCCAATGAAACTAAGGCAGTTATCGCAGCTAAGTTCAGTTAGGATATTATCAACACTCCAGCTGTAGTACTACAAGATTAAATAAACTTCGTCTCATAAAGTACATATAATTTACTTAATATGAATAAAAAATAATTTATTAGTTTTGTATTAAATAAATCGTATTTAGTAATTAAATTATACTATGTTATACATAGATCAGCATTAAAGACCAATACTTGAGGCACTTCCGAACAATCGATACGATTATTATGTATTATTGCGATTTATGGTTTGTTCTGTTCAAAATGCTTATTATGCATTTTATGTAACATTAAAAAAATATTGGAAACATTTTCACTCGAAGAATACTGTAACATTCAAATTTACAATGAAATTAAATTATTTACAATAAAATAAAATATTTCAACAAAATATAATCGAATAATGGAATGTTCAGGAAATATAAGACAAGAACTATTTATTATAATACATTACTTAAATATATGACAATAATTGGAATATAGGATTCATTCTATTACTAAAATATTAGCAACCACATAGTTTCCTTAACGCTAAAAAAATACAATAGTTGTTGAGCTCTTATATATCTATCACACTGTTTTCCAGCCATTGGCAAGCCCTTGCTTTGTGAGCAAACATGGCAATACTCTATCGGCAACGTTCAATATATTAGGTTATTTTCTCTACCGGACCTCCGATCCGTCGATTGACTTTTAAACGGGCAACAACAACATGTCAGTCGGGGCTAACAAAAAAAAAAAAAACAACAACATCTCTTCTAATAATTCTTCAGAGCCAAAATCACAAATTCTTAGGCAACAGCTAACCGTAAAAAGTCAATCGATCGGGTGGTCCAAAAGCCGTTCGAAAATTATTTTGGAATGACAATCAGACTTGTACGCATACCACCATCAAACTTTATACAGCTGCCATCCGATTTAAATGTATCGGAATACAATCCTAGCCGGTAGTAGATGGAGCCGGTAGTCTACATGACGATACAGCACCTGCGCGAGCGCGTGTCGCCGACTACGTCGCTCGTGTTGCCGGCGAAGCGCGGCACGGCGCCGGCGCCGGGCGGCACGCTCAACGGGTTGAGCTGCACCGGCATGTCCGCCTTCGACGCCTCCGACAGCGAGTTCAGGCTGTGGTTGTTCGTCGACGCCAAGCTACTCTCCACCGGACTGCCGTTCGTTCTTATCTGAGATCGCTGCTTTTTCAAATCTGCGAGAGTTCCTGGAACACGCGCTACTGATTACTATCCCAAAAAGCTTGTTACACTCGCTACGAAACATTAACAATTGATGAGATAAGCATAGCTATTACATGTAATATTTCTTCAAAACTTTAGTAGTTTCTTAAAAAAATTGCGGTGCTTTACTTTTATTTAATTATTAGTAAACAATGAATGCTTATCTTCTGCATTATAGCATTTCTACAAATTACATAAAAACGTAAATAAAAACCGTAACAGAAAAATCTCGAAAAGAAATAGTGCAATGAACAGAACAGATAGGTAACAGAACAATTATTAATAGTGACAGTTTTAGAAAATATACGTGCACTCAAAACAAATTGACATGAACTAATTAAAACAGATCCCAATAACGACTAGCACAACAAAAGGAACAATGAAACCACACGCTAACCAGCATGAAACTATAATGAGAGACAGCTTGCCTCATATGCATCCTCGAGAGTGAGTTCTGGAAACCGGCACACAGTCCCAAACTTCATTATATTTATATACCATCACTGTACAAAACTGTTAGATTAACTTTACAGATCAAAATGTTATAAACTGTGCTATATATTACGTATGAATATTAGATGTGCTTGTTACGGTCAATTTGAGTTCGTAAGGATGCATATAATTACCTGCGTTAATCATGACGGTGACATGAACATTGATTTTACCATTATTGTCTGTGGTGTAGGTCGCCGAGCCGCCTTCAGTGATCGCGATCTGGTTGGGGCTCACTATGAGCTCTTTCCTACCGTCTATCGCGTCCTCGTTTTTGATGAGGTCATTGTCCTGTCCCTCGGGCGCTTTTCTGACGCCGTTGGGTAAGCTCGTTCTTTCGTAGTGTTTGTTTTGCTCGTTGACGGCTTCGTGTTGCGGGGCGGGTACGGAGCCGGGCGCGTAGTGGGACGCGGCGTTGACTCCGAACAGGGGGTTGGAGGTCTTTTGTTGTCCGTAGGGCGTGAGGTCGGACAGGTCGCTGACGTCACTGGTGCGCAGTGACCCGCCGCGCTGGCTGTACGAGTGCTTGGGCACCGCGTACTCCACAGTCGAGTCGTAGCTCTGGTTGGAGGTGGTTGAGCTGTTCGATAGCCGCTTGTGTGACAACTCCAGCGGTTGTAGATTCGCGGTGTTTTGGTCGTTTTCCACGCCATTTGATAGGCCCTGCAACATAATGAACGAAATCTAAGCGGACATCCTTTGGCTGTTGTAAGTACAGTGGAACAACTAATGACAAAATTGCCGATCGATAAATGTGCAATTATAAGATTTTCCACGGACTGATTATCCGGTGGCCGCGGCTGGTAGTTAAGCAGCGGTGTCTGAATATGAAGACATTTTATATTTTTTGTTATAATTTTCTATACGCTGGGAAGTTTTAAGTTCAGTAGAAAAGAACATGGATCATGGATCAACATTATACTTTTGACCAAGGGCAAAAACGGGTTGTAGTGGCACCGAGCACCGGTTCGTTTGAGAAGCCGTCCAAACTCAGCCACTTATATACCAACGTGATAATGTTGCTTACCACTAAAAAGACAAGCCATAGAACCGACTTAGCAAAGTACCACTCAGTGACTCAGTGCCTGTCTACTAATACTCACTTTTATAACATAATTAGTTGCAATTTTGAAATAAATGCCTAAATTACAACAACCGAGACTTGATAGCTCAACTTGGGTCGATTTCATAGTACTAACAAGTTATATCCAAACTAGAAACTAAACTAACTGAGCTTTCAACGTAATTAAAGATAAATTTGGGAAGAGATAGATATCGATGTTGCGTTGCAATATTTTTCCTTTATGTTGCTAATCATCACACTAATATTATAAAGGCAAAAGTTTGTGTGTGTGTGTTACTTATTCACGCTCAAACGGCTGGACATATTTTGACAAAATTTTGTATGGAGGTAGCTTTTTATCCCGATATACCCACGGGATCGAGACTTACGCGGATGAAACCGCGGGGCGCAGCTAGTTACATAATAAATTATAAAATCCAAATAATATGAATTAAGAAAGTACAGAGTAAAATAAAATAAACTAAAATTACATGAACTGCATTGAATCTTACTGATTCAAACTGCGGTTTCAGTAGGCTGAATTTCAGTAAGAATTAAAATAGAAAGGAATAGCACTCTAAGCTCATTGTAGCGTTAACGAACCAACTGATAGAGATCGATAACATTCCAAATTGTGTTTTGTAAGTTACAAATAAATTAAAATGTAAAACATATCATACCCGGTATCGGAGGCCTAGGACCTGCGGCTCCTTGCGCATGCGGCGCAAGTTGTCGTTAGTCAAAAACATAATATCCAAAGACATAATAACAATCCGTATTCAACAGCACATAAAACACATAGTATCACATAACCACATAATATCCTTTGAGAGAACAATGGTCAACACTTTATGAAACACCATAAAGGAAGAATTGAAGTTCGAAGGAAGATTTTTGTATATCAAAATGCATCGTCGAAAGAAAAAATATTGAACAATGAGCGGTGCGTGTTAGCTCGCTGACCAGACGGACTGGCGGCGCGTGCGGTGGCGGCGGCCGGCGAGGGAAATCGCAGGAAAACTGAATCGTCGGGTGTCGTCAATCAATGCGCCCAGCGGAACGAGATGCCTGCGCGCACTGCTCGTGACAACGCGGCCTGATTGATGATGCAGTAACAGACGATACTCGGTGATTGATTGCATCTTACAATGACACTATAGTAAACAATAAGACAAGATAAGATACGAAATTGATACTATAAAACGTTAATTTTTATTGTCACACGTAACCATTATATTTAAGATGCTGCAAGATTTCAAATGCTACGATCATTTAAAAGCTCTGTTTACTTAAATATTTTTGGACTTCATTATAATTCCGGTCCGGAAAAAATATATTTTTTTAAATTTTCGACCCGCTTACTGTAGAAAATTCTGTACAAATTTTTCAGACATTAACGATAATTATAAATAAGTATATTCCACGAAGCTATTATAAAGTGTGCACAAGAGAGAAGCAAGTGCAAATCAATCGCTCTACTAAGTATCAAACTGGGCAGGAACTAGTGTTATTGGTCTTTATCACGACAAGCCTACGACGCGCCTATGTTCACAAGGTGATTGCCATTTTGCATACCAAAATAAAATAAATGTTCTATCGGTGCTGATAAATACATTCTCAAACTTTTCACTTTAATATTGTTCTCAGTTTACCAGATGATATGATTTGAAATTTTGAATATGCAAGCCACTTCTACGATTTATATTTTTACACATTCCTGTTCCATCTAATATGTACTGTGGTAATTCAATTTCAGTGTCTGAAATGACTGAAAAGCACTTCCAGCCGGCTTATCACGAGAACCGTAGAGAAGCGTTTTGTCGACGGAAGGGTAAACAAAAGTGACGTTTCCGTGTAGACAAGCGATTTCTATTCTACAGTAGAGTAGAGACAGAGCATAGATTAGCATGTTTAATTTAATTTAAATTGCAATACTCAACATGTTCTATTTTTAGGGTTCCGTAGTCAACAAGGAAACTTTATAGTTTCGTCATGTCCATCTGTCTGAATGTCTGTCTGTCCCCAGCTTAGCTCAGTGATTCTTAGTACTAGAAAGCTGTAATTTTTCATGGGTATAATACGTACATATTAATCACGCCAACAAAGTGGTAAAATAAAACCTTGAATATTTTTTTTTTAGATTACCTCTGTGGGGATGTTCTCGTCTATCCCGTGGTGTGGGGTATCGTTGGTTAGGCTGTTCAAAATTATTGTGGGTCTGTCAAAACCAGTGCCACTTTTTGTCAGTCAAGCCCCCCTCCCTGCCAACTAAATGGTTGTTTTTGGATATATGAAAAAAATCATGGCCGTAGTATATTATAACGAAATTAAAAGGAAAACTATCACAGCTAATTAGGCTTTACAAGTCAACGAGTAGATAATAGTCGACCAACTTACATTTGGAGAATTGACCGTGACTTATATCGATGTATGGGCGAACATGTTTTTCAACTACTCGTACAATGTTAAGTATGTTTTTGGGATAAATTCATCCTAACTACGGAACACTTCATTGTGCGTGTCGGACACGCACTTGGCCGGTTTTTTATTACAGCAATGAATTATAAACACTACATTTTATTTTATATGTCTGTTTAGCACACAAAAATACAGTTGATGATATCAGTGAGTTACTAGACTTCTACGTCACGGCCTTGGTCCAACTGTAATGTAAGTAATAAATTATTCTAGAGCAGTTAATTACTAGCGAAGTTGAGATGAAAGCAGAGAAAGTACGCCACACGGGGAACGTAAAAACAACGGCCCGTGTTCAAATCGTTCAGTTAGTGAATACCGTTAGGCATAGTGAACATTACAACTATTTTCTGTTCATGTGTAATGGTCACAATGTTGCCTGGATCGAAACAAAAATAAACCAGGAATTTAAGTAAAAAGAGATGTGGAGTGTGGACTGCTTATATTAATAAGGATAAACCACTTAGCGTCGTAAGTCCCAAAAAGTTGTCTAGATTTTAGAATTAGAATCTAGAAGTTTGAATGCATTCAAACTCATTACATTCAAAAGCGGCTCAATCTTGTAAAGCGTGCATGGCGTTTTTATTACAATTTCTATTAATACAAAGATATCTGGCACGGGTGACAGATCATTCCTATAATTTCAAAAATGGGTAGTTATTTATTCTTTCATTAATTAGAAAGAAAACTATTAATCCTGAAGGCTAAACACTAATTTTAAAAGATACATTTTTTGTATATTTTCAGACAAGCCGTGTGTTCTCCGCTTAAACATTACTGAAATTTCATAAACATAACTTATGTTCAGCAATACTGTTTGTAAACAGCAATAAAAGTAACATCGTAAAAGCAATCTCATTTGACGCAACACGTTCATAAAATTTAAATGAATCTTTACTAAGAATTATTCGTAGGAAAAAAATGACGTTGCTAAATGAAAACTGGAATAATGTTACTCGATTGAAGATGCAATCAAAGCCTGAATAATAGTTTGAATTAAATATAAATTTATTTAATATAATATGTAAAAGAAGTTTGCTGACTATGGAAACAACAATCTTCTAAGAAAGATTCTGTCTAACTTTTTGACAAAAAGGTGGCTATTATTTTTAAGTTGGCAATACAGGGTCAAATTAAATTAGCTAGCGAAACTTCGAAGACGTAATTGGTATCGATACCCAAATATGATAAAACAAAAACTTAATTAATTTGATGATTTTTTTGGGGTAGTCACTTGAGATATCATTTAAAAAATCAGTTTTGTTTTTGTGTATACTTCACAGACGTGTTTGGTATCGATACCTAAACACGATAAAACAAAATAAAACAGATTTTTTCAACTCATACTTCAAGTAATAACACTGCCAAATATAGTGGACCCCAAAAAAAACTTCAAATCTTTTTGTTTTATTTTTATTTTATCGTGTTTAGATGTCGATATCCATCACGTCTGCAGAGTTTCGCTAGCTAATTTAATTTGACCCTGTAGATGCATCATGCAATAATACATCCATTGTCGTTCCTGGCGTTACGGAACAAATATACTGTATTATTTGGTCCTAATGATTGTCTAGTGATTAAACTAGCTATTTGGACTTTACACGACCAGCTTCTTGCATATAAAGACCGGTCACTAAAAGACATGGCCGCGGCAAGAGTAGTGTTGCCCAAATGCAAGAACAAGACGAGACTTAGCCAGTCTTGGTCTTGGTCTTGCGCCAATACACCTGGTCTTGGTCTTGGTCTTGCGCTCCCAGTCTTGGTCTTGGTCTTGGTCTTGCAGCAAGAGTCTTGCAAGTCTTGCAATTACCTATTAGTCTATTACTATTTATTAAAGTTTACTTTAAATCTTAGAAAAACGTATTAGAATTGGAACATTGTGAGCTTGAATTAACATAGCCATAGTAAAGATCAAGCAGATTAATAAATAACTGAAGATTTGATAAGAAATTCGAAAAATCAACTGACCTATATGTCGTTTTCCATGGAAGTAACTGTTTCTTAATAAACATTTATGATTTATAAGCTTTGATTTATAACCTAATCATAATACTACTTGCGTGATCAGTATAATGTATTCATTTTCATTCTAAGCACTCTGAAACTTATTTATTCTTTGGAACACCTGTAGGTACTCTTAAAAAAATTCGAAATTATTTTGCATGAGTATACCTACGCCCTATGGCGGCAATCAAATAGTGTCACAAATGTTATGATTTCGGCGTGGCGGCAACGATTGTTTTAGATTTCAAAAGAAGCCGCCGCACAGTGGGCCCATACTGAAAATTAGTGGACTTAGGCAACAAAGTTCCTATATCGATGCGATTTTTTTTTTATATGACGTGTTATATTATTCCTGACAACTTTTATTCTTATAAAATTTCTTCTAAAGTTGATAGTTTGTCTTGAAAAAAATTAATTAGATTTTTTTGTATGGAGCGAATCACGTTTAATTTTTTTTCTTCAATTGTACTAATATGTTGAGTGTGTGGCGTGAGTATATGATAGCTAGGGTCATTCTCTATCCACGAAAAAAAAATCAGCGCCGGCAATCTGCGGCAGCGCGAGTAATCATTCGGTAAAAAAATAATAATTTGGAAGAATTTTTTTGTCATTTAAAATAAATTCAAAGCATATTTTTTGTCTCATTTGGCTGTTTTCACCTTCTTTTTAGTTAAATAAATAGTTTTAATAGCGCAGACGTACTTAGAACTAGTAATTCTGGTAGAGATTTAGTTATTATTGCATGTTATCGGTACAAATGACTCATTTGTTTGTGCGCGCATAACTAATGAGTCATCGAAAAATGCTCGTCTCTGATTGGCTGTGTTATTTTTTAACTGCACGTTATCTATTGTTGAATAAATATATCGTAATGTTTCAGGTTATACTAATTTTGTTAATGATAGGTGAAATAATTTAAATTTGTACGGGCAAGTCGTTGATAATTATCTACATAATCAACTGTATGTATATTATTATAGTATAAGTTATCGTACGTATGATCAATATGAAACTGTGAAGTAATTGTAGCCCTGAAAAGGGCTGTTTGTCATATTCCTAACCCTGATGGGCTTTTGTGGGAATAATTTAGAGCCGGATCACATTATTTCTTGTTCCAGAAGTGCTAGTGGGTCCGGCAAATTTTCGGACTCTGCTATGAGGCATTCTTCTTCCTCCATAATTTCACTGTCACAGGGAGGCTCAGTAGTCTGTAACAACTGAGTTGCTTCAGGCAACAACTCATTATGAACCTGTTTCATTATTTTAGGCCTTATGTAGGATATGTGGGGATCAGAGCTTATTAGAAGTCCATGGAGGATGTCTTCGTTTGTTGCTATTCTCCCCGTTTTCCGAGTGTGCCTCTCCCTGACGTTTCTGAAGTCCTTATTACGGGCTTCCGAAGCTTCTTCAGATAAGGTACCTAAAACGAATAAGTACATACATTTTAATTTCAAAACGCAATCGAGTCAAATAATACATCAAACTATATTTATTTTTTACTTACCGATTGGCAAAACACCAAAGTGGTTACAGATGTCTGCACCGTGCATTAGAAGTTTATGTACACTAACTGGCATGTAGTACCACGAATAGTGTTGCACGTACACATCAGCTGTTTCTCTACAGTATTTTCTAAATTTTTCACAGTCAATGTTTTTGCCTGATGATATGGCTTGTAGAATAACGGAAAATCTGAAAATCAGATTTTCGTCAATTCCCGTTATTCTGGAAGATCTTTTGTAATCTTGGAAAAAGCGCCTCGCTGTATTCCCGTCGTTTTTAGTTCCAAAACCCTAAAATGGGAAAACAATACTGAAATATACAATACATAGAGATAGAATTCACAAACAACATAAAGAGAGCGAAAATTAAATACATACCTGTTTGACTATATCAATCAGCATTCCAGTTTGCTCACGAAACTCTTGCTGTGTGGTATTTTTTTTAGCTTGTTTCAAAGCCTTATGTTCGCCGCGAGCAGTCCATCGTTGAAAATCCAGATTATAAGATATATGGAGAAGACATTCCATACACCGAATCTTCATATGCAGTGAAGAAATTCCTTGTTTGTAAATTTCTTCACGAAGTGGTTTAGAAGTCAAAGCGTCTAAATTATTCATCTCACTCGGTTTTGCCAAGCAAATGGGACACGTTGCATATGATGGTACTCCAGCAATAATATTGGCCACTTTTCCATCAATCATGGTCATATGCAATTCATGTGATACAATAATATTTCCACACTGTGTAGATATTCGTTCATCAATTTGTTTTTTCATCTCAGACTCTTCAGACTTTATAAAGTCAGCTGTCTCCGAAGTGAAAGTGAACTTCACTGGTCGACAGTACAGAGTTCAGCAAACTAGATTTTCATTCCCAGATGATGGCCTAGTAGACACTAGCCGAAGAGGGACGATGCTTATCATGACTACTGATGAATCATCGAACTCTGTAGCTGTGTTTGACGTTTTCTGTTTATAGTTACTCTGCGACGAAGAACCATCAAGTCCCCATTTCCAGGTCAACTTGAGTTCTTCATTTTGAGACCTATCAACAGTATTTATATCAAGTAATATCCTCTTCACAGTGTGGTCCAATAGCGCTTGCAATTTAATGTGAGCTCCGTTTTCGGTAATCTCCATACTCTCTTGTGGTGGCTAACATCTTTTCTTGGCATTTACAAGCTTTGGATAAGATGGAAAGGCAGCACAGTTTTCTTCTTTTAAAAATAGTCGAAGAGCTAAGTACTTCCATTTCGAGAGCGCAACTGATGTATAAAGAGCTAAACACTTATCTTCAGAGACAGTACTTAAGCTCTGCTTTTTGAATAGTCTCTCTTCTACTTCGGATAGCGCATCTGGATTACTGGAAAGGTATTCGACCACTTTTGCCAAATTCGTTTTCAATTTTGTTATGTACCAGTGCTGCAACTCTTCCTCGGAATTTTCTTCTACTATGGAAGTAGAACGTCTTTTCTTTTACTTATTACTTAACTCTTCGAACGGTTTTCTGTGCTCCTTTTCTGTAGATGTTCCCGCTTCCGCAGTACATACTGCAAGAGTGGCAATCTATATCCACAAGCTCAGATAAGGCTGCGTCCGAAAAGCCCATCACACTTCTCAGATCAACACTGTCACAAACAGGCCAGTTGATGTTTTTTTCCAACCACTTGCGATTAATTACACGATTCATAAAAGTTTTTTGATTTCTACTTGACTCTATCCACTTTTTATTTAAATTTACACAAAAAAGTCGACAGAACTCCTTGATTCGGTTCTTGTCTTCTTCAGAAACTTCGGTAGTCAAGACAGAAATGATACTTTCATACAGAAACATATGATTTTTCAGATCACCGCCACTTCTTAATTTCACAAAAAGATCTAGGTTGGTACAAAATCCAGCCATAGTTCTAATGTAAATATAAAAATACAAGTTTTTCACTGTGTTCACAAACAAGCGACAAGAGCGAAACTAGATGGACTTAATGAATGTCTTTATATTTATAGTTATTGTTAATTACTCAAGTAGTGGACATAACAGTGAGTGAAAATTATTCAGCCAATCAGAGACGAGCATTTTTCGATGACTCATTAGTTATGCGCTTAGCCGAGTGCACAAACAAATGAGTCATCAATCACAATGCAGGTGCTACCGATAACATGCAATAATAACTAAATCTCTACCAGAATTACTAGTTATAAGTACGTATGCGCTATTAAAACTATTTATTTAACTAAAAAGAAGGTGAAAACAGCCAAATGAGACAAAAAATATGCTTTGAATTTATTAAAAAATTCTTCCAAATCATTTTTTTTTTTTACCGAATGATTACTCGCGCTGCCGCAGATGGCCGGCGCTGATTTTTTTTTCGTGGATAAAGAATGACCCTAGCTATCATATACTCACGCCACACACTCAACATATTAGTACAATTGAAGAAAAAAAATTAAACGTGATTCGCTCCATACAAAAAAATCTAATTAATTTTTTTCAAGACAAACTATCAACTTTAGAAGAAATTTTATAAGAATAAAAGTTGTCAGGAATAATATAACACGTCATATAAAAAAAAATCGCATCGATATAGGAACTTTGTTGCCTAAGTCCACTAATTTTCAGTATGGGCCCACTGTGCGCCGGCGCGTGTATCATAACCATGTACTTCCGAAAAGCGGCAAATTTCTTTGAGAAGTAAGTACAAAACCTTTGATGCCGCATTATCAAAGTGCCGATGGTTAAAACATAACTATGCATGCACTCAGTTTGATTTTAATAGATATTTTTTTATTCGCTATGTTTATGGTATTAGTCGTAATGCGCATAGGTCCAGTTTTTCATATTCTTTGATACAGTTTTTTGCGTCTCATAGAATTCCTAAGCGTACCTACCTATACACGGAACTGTTACACCTAACTACTCAGTGAAATAGCGCTAAGTCCTAGCTGCAAGACGCAAGAGTCTTGCAGGCTATGTCTTGTTCTTGCTCAAGTCTTGCACGGTCAGTCTTGGTCTTGGTCTTGCTAAAAATACGCGGTCTTGTTCTTGGTCTTGGTCTTGCAAAAACGCAAGAACAAGACCAAGACTGCAAGACCAAGACTGAATTTGGGCAACACTAGGCAAGAGCAGATGGCTGATCGAAAGATTGGTCGTATTTTTAGAAACTACAACATTTATATCTGTAACTTTTATGGTGTACAATCAATCAATCAACTCAGCCTATCGTAGTCCACTGCTGGACATAGGCCTCTCCCAGGCTGCGCCACAACACCCTGTCCTCCGCCTTCCGCATCCAGTCTGACCAAGCCACCTTCTTAAGATCGTCGGTCCATCTAGCTGGGGGGCGTCCCACACTACGCTTGCCGATACGCGGTCTCCACTCCAGGACTCGTCTGCTCCATCGGCCATCGGTCCTTCGACAAACATGGCCAGCCCACTGCCACTTCAGTTTGCTTACTCTGCAAGCTATGTCGGTAACTCCGGTTCTTTTCCGGATAATTTCATTTCTGATCTTAGCACGCTGCGCAACCTTGAATTTGTGGACTAGCCCGACTGTCAGTGTCCACGTTTCGGCACCGTATGTCATGACGGGCAGGACGCACTGGTTAAAGACTTTAGTCTTCAGACACTGCGGGATAGGCGACGAGAAGACATGACGCAGTTTTCCAAATGCCGCCCAACCCAACTGGATCCTTCTGTCGGCTTCTTTGTCAAAGTTGTGTCTACCGACCGTATGGTGTACATAATAAAGAGTATTCTATTCTATTCTATTCTATTAGAAAGACTACAAATCCGACCGTGCGATGCGCCAAAAAAACATTGATATCACGCTCATACAGTTTGCTATAATTGCAAACGATTTCCGATTACTTGTAAAGATAGCGTGAGATGATTGCAGTTTTTTTTTGTTCATATATCTCTTGTTCATTCGTGCGATAAATTAATAAAATCATTTACACTGCCATAAAGTCGGCATAAAAATATTTCGTCTAGTTTTTGAGTGAGTGTTGAATATTTGATAGTGAAAGAGCAGAGGTTTATTACCTTATCATCACTATCATTGGAATCTTTTCCTATATAAAAAAACCGGCCAAGTGCGAGTCGGACTCGCGCACGAAGGGTTCCGTACCATTATCTATGAAAGCGACAAAAAAAAATACGTTTGTCGTATGGGAGCCCCTTTAAATATTTATTTTATTCTGTTTTTTAGTATTTGTTGTTATAGCGGCAACAGAAATATTAGGTTGGGGATAAAGTTTCTTCGCATTTTTTAAGAAAATTCAAAACATTTTTAATATAGTTTATTTACATTTAACTAAAGTATGTAGGTACCTTTTGGTTCGATAACTTTTTGCCATCTTGTAGGTAGGGACATGATCCCATTGCTATAGAAATTGTGGGACTTCTGATCAAAATACCGCGACAAGTGGTTTTGGCAGTCCTCTTCCGACCGCGACCAGAGCGACGTGCATCTTTGACATCAAAATTTCCGGATTCAAAACGCTTAAACCAAATTTGTGCTACTCTCACAGACACTGCACTAGGTCCATAAACATCGCAAATTTTTTTCGCGGCTTCCGTTGCATTTTTACCTTTTTTGTAGTAAAATTTTAAAATGTATCGAATTTCTTCATTAGATTCACTCATCTTGACAGTACGAAAAACAAATGAAAATCACACATTTTCCTAATTTGAATTTAAAATTATGTTCTTTAAAATTTAAACTTTCAATGATACCAAAACCAGCCAGATACAAATAGTATAGCCAAAGAGATTTTATTACAAGTTCATACATACTATAATGCGAAAAGACTTTTTCCCCAACCTATTACATCATCTGTGAAAATTTCAACTGACTAACTATCACGGTTCATGAGATACAGCCTGGTGACAGACGGTCGGACAGACAGACAGACGGCGGAGCCTTAGTAATAGGTTTCCCGTTTTACCCTTTGGGTACGGAACCCTAAAAAGATAGCTTAGTAGATTTGTTAATCAGATAACACTAATGTAGCTTTTGATCATAGCGTCGATACTTTCTGTACTTCGCATTAAAACCGATATTGAAGAGTGGCATCAAAAAGCTTTCAACATCCACAAACGAGGTTAGCAAATCATTATGGATAAATTGTAAAGTGTGAGATTAGTTCCATTGAATGACTTTTTCATGAAATCATGACATTGGGGAACAAATCTAACTTAGAGAGATGTGTTAATGATTATAATTCTGTAAATATATATCTGTTAAAGTCTGACCTGCAAATAGCAAACAACGTAAGAAAATTAAAATTTACCTTAATAAATTCATTTTTTACTTCATTCATAAGTAAGTCAGTTAAAACTGGCTTCTCTTACAAAAATTTACACCTCGTCGTTTCTAAACACGTGAGCATCTAGTTTAATACAAGCTAGGTACTTGAATAGCCGAAATGGACCAAAGCATGAAACGATATAACTAAACCGGTTTATTATTACCCAGTATGAAATAATTACGGACACAGTTGAGTATAGGCAGATAGTGCACAATGAAGAAACGTCTAGATTGGATCCAGTAGTTCCAGTGCAGCTGGTTGCGCCACATACCTTCTGCTAATATGAACGTAAAAGCGTGCATTATTACTTCCCATCTAATTGGCAGCCAATTACGCACACAGCAAAGCTGTACACGTCGTGCAGAAATAGTTTGTACTACTTAAGACAACAGGAACCACATACGTCTTTGAATATGTGTGATTTGGTTACATGAGGATCTTACGAGGTGATTTATTATGAATCTTTTTTTTTTCTTCATCTATTGTGTTTTAAATGCCTGGCAAATTACATGTTAGGCAAAATGTTAAGTTCAATTTGTAACTGAATTTAGTTAGCCAGTAAATATTCTATACATAAATAAAGTCAATAGATTTGCAATGTTCAGAAGGAGAATAAACAGGAATATTATTTTAGTTTTTTTAGCACGAATAACATAATGAAGTTTGTGCTCTGTAATTTAGATCTCGCTCTTTAAAGTCTGCAAGCATAAAGTAATAAAACCGGCCAAGTGCGTGTCGGGCCACGCACAATGAAGGGTTCCGTAGTTGGAATTAATTTATCCCAAAAACAAACATAACATTGTAGTTGAAAAAAATACTCTCCGATACATCGATACACGTTACGGTCAATTCTCCAACTGCAGATTTAAGTTGGTCGGACAGATAGACGGACATGGCGAAACTATAAGGGTTCCTTGTTAATTACGGAATCCTAAAAATGATTACCGACCGTAATTTTTAATTTCAAACATGAGCTACCGTACGTTAATAAACTAATTTAATTATCTCAGGTGTAACTTTACGCAACACGCAGATACAAAATGGCGATAACCTCAAAATCCATCCGCATATTAAAATAACACGTAACGCAACTGTTTTATTATTATCATCAACCAACAAGTTGTTTCATTACTAGTTTTATGTTCATTTGAAATAACTCTCAGCTGAATGATAGTAATTATAAGATTACCTCATTAAAACGCTAGAAAACTTCTGGTGAAGTGAGAGATAGCTATCAGTACATTCATTTACTAACGCATTAAGAATTAACGCTAAGAGATTTTCTGTTTGATTTATTTATTTTTATATTTACTTTTCCATGTAGTTTTCTTTTTTTATATTGCTTAAGTATGACTTCTTTATTTGAATATTGTTAGCAGCATGCAACACTAAAGAGGATTTCCTCTAGCTTTATTTTACTGTGGCGATCTGGTGTGACGATCATAGTGGTAATATATGGTATATAAAAAATGCAGATGCTCCTGAATTGCATGACGAACTGTCCCATCTTTTTGCTCCGGTTAACTATAATAGAGTGTTCGCCGTGCCTTGGAGTCGAACCGTCGCTCGAGCCCAGTCTCCTGTCCCTCGCACACTCTCTGCGCTCAACGCTCTCTTGGACGCTAAGCCTCACTGTAATGTGTTCGCGGATGAATGGATGAAGATCTTGTCAACATGTCTGGAGTATTGTGAGATGAGCGTATGACTGTCAAGTAGCTGTATTTTTTTTTTTTTTTGTATAACTTACATAATGTGGTGTCTTTGACTGATGTAATTGGTTTTTGGCCGTTTTATGTTAAACTTAAAATAAAGAAATAATATTTTAATTTTGCACCAAACGGTAGGCTCTACACGTCTTCATAACTTTGAAAAATTAAGTATACATAACGTAGTTATCATAACCATGTAGGAAATGAGAATGACTGAGGGGCGGAGCACTCCGGTACGTATAATTAATTGTATAAATTGTAGTTACACAACAATACGCGAAACTGTATATTAACAATGCATATACATGGCGTGTCGTCTCTCAGTTTCCCTTTCACAGTTAACAACCGAAGTGTTTTGGGTTCCGTACGACGATATATAATTTAATTTGTAGTGTAATTAATTTCACGTATTTTATTATAAGGAAGGAAATACGCTGTGCTGTATTTACTTTCCTATCTAATTGTTTCACTTTGTAGTTGTTTTACTACAAAATATTTTATTACCTAATGTGAATCCAAGAAGAGGTAAATTACGTTTGAAAATTCTTCAGAGGAAAACTTTGCTAAACGAAGGTGCTAATCATAGTTACATAACAATAGATAATTAGTCTGTCAGCAATAATTATTAGATGTACGGAACACAAGTGCGTGCAACTAACACGTCTATATTTCATTATTTATACACTTTTAATCGTTTTGCTATTTTTCATATTTTTCCTTCGCGAAAGTCGAAAGCGGAATATTAATTTGGACGGGCAATGACGTCGCCATTTAAATTGCTCGTAGCACGAGATCTGCGCTCATTATGATAATATTAATAGCATTTCTTCAATGTTGCGTGGCGCTGTTGCGTCTACTTGATTGAAGAAGATGAGGGTTAAATTGTTTGTTTTTATAAGCAAAATATTAAGTTTCTTTTTGAGTATGATAGAGCTGCTACGATTGTAGTTAGTAGCAGTTGAACACAACCCTATGTCTTTCCTTCTAGGGGAGTCTAGCGAAAATTAATTGTTTTCAAGGCCAATGTTTCTACCCTTGAAAAAGACAAGCAAAATCCTCTCAAATATTGACGCTGCTGCGACATTTCTACTGAACTGAGCTAGCTATACGAAGACACATAGGTACACGCAAACACTAAAACATCCTATTGGTTGTGTTAAGGCAAAAACACACTTGAGCGGGCCGCACCGCAACGCAAATTTTTTAACCATCGCGTACTACAGGCGGGACGCACCGTACTTTTTTGTATTGAAATGCGGCCCGATGCAATGCTCTTGCCTTTATTCAACGAGAGTGTATAACATTCAGTCACGCGCACAGGTGCTTTGACCAGGTGCTACGATAGACATAAAACAAGCTGCTGACCGGTAAGCTACATATCGTGGTTAATGACCGCGCAATCGTAAATGAACGCTATGCATCATTTTTGTGCTCGATGAACACTGGAATGATCTAAACTAGCGTAACTTATATACCTAGATTTAATTACTTACTGAATGAAAAATAAAACACTACAAAGTGGAAAATAATTTTAGAAGAGAATCATTTTTTTTTTGAAGTTTGTTGTTTTTTTTTTTTTTTTGTAAAAGGTTTTTTATTTTTCACTTTTTAATGGGTCTGTTTGTAATGTATCTAAGTAACAACAGCCTAATGTCAACTGCTCATCACCTTTTACAAAATATTGCTGTTCCCGATGCTGGGACGTTAATTGTTGAGGAGTTGTCCTGGTAAGGCCTAGGAAAACTGGAGCTCCACTTCACCATATGCATTGTGACGAGCATAAATTGCTTAGCAACCATGTTAAAGTACCCAATCTAATTGCAACGCGTGAAATGCTTCTTATTAAGTAGTTCCGGTGGCCATCTGTGGTCTTCATCATCAGTTCCACTTCACCAAATGGTGCTTTCCGTGTGCAAATGCACGAGGTGTGCCGCCGGTCTAGGTCCACAATTGACGGAGAAATCGGCGAACGTTGAATCCTACTATGTCCACTTACTCGTAAGTCGTAACGCATATAAATATCAGAATAATACGATGTACGAAGACATAATAACGATTACCCATGATAGATAAATCGACGACTTGAAGAAAACAGTTGGATCTGACTAGATACAGCAAAAATAAAGTATTATAACTTTGCTGAGAAACGGTTTTTGTTTAGCTGACTGCTTTGTGGTCCTTTAATTCAACAAGTCACGTGCGTCCTGCCTGTTATGACACTCACGGTACGGCTGGTCCATAAATTCAAGGTTGCTCAGCGAGCTATGGAACGGGCTATGCTTGGAGTTTCTCTGAGGGATCGAATCCGGAACGAGGTGATCCGGCAGAGAACCAAAGTTGTCGACATAGCCCACAGAATAAGCAAGCTGAAGTGGCAATGGGCCGGCCATATTAGCCGTAGAACTGATGACCGTTGGGGTAGACGTGTTCTTGAGTGGAGACCGCGAATCGGCAAACGTAAGGTAGGACGACCTCAGGCTAGGTGGAGCGACGATCTTCGCAGGGTGGCTGGTGGCAGCTGGATGAGAGTTGCCGAGAATCGAGCTGAATGGCATGCAATTGGAGAGGCCTATGACCAGCAGTGGACTGCTATAGGCTATATGATGATGATGAAGTCAACACCAGCAATTCAACTTCTTGTTGCAGTGATAGGCTTAGCGAGTAAGGCAAGTCCGTAAAGTGCCGGACGTACTAAATATAGTAACTTGTGAAAGCATAAAAAATCACAAATTTGGTGACAAGCTAACTTGGCGTATCTTGCGAAGCGAAGCTGTACTCTATTAGCACGATTTTGTTCGCTTTTAGAGCGAATTTAAGATAAACCAGCCCGGCTAGAATTACGATATAGTCCGAAACTGCAGTGTAAGGCCCTTTGTACACGGTACGGCGTATAAACCGCGCCGTAGAAAAACGTGTCGTCAACAAGCTTCCATAGTGATCCATACAACACTGACGACCGTGCCAACACACGGCGTATAAACCGTGCCGTGGAAAAAACGTGTCTAGCAACAAGCTTCCATAGTGATCCATACAACAATAACGACCGTGCAACACACGGCGAATAAACTGCGCCGTGGAAAAAACGTGTCGTCAACAAGCTTCCATAGTGATCCACACAACACTGACGACCGTGCCAACACACGGCGTATAAACCGTGCCGTAGAAAAAACGTGTCTAGCAACAAGCTTCCATAGTGATCCACACAACAATAACGACCGTGCCAACACACGGCGTATAAACCGTGCCGTGGAAAAAACGTGTCTAGCAACAAGCTTCCATAGTGATCCATACAACAATAACGACCGTGCCAACACACGGCGAATAAACCGTGCCGTAGAAAAAAACGTGTCTAGCAACAAGCTTCCATAGTGATCCATACAACACTGACGACCGTGCCAACACACGGCGTATAAACCGTGCCGTGGAAAAAACGTGTCTAGCAACAAGCTTCCATAGTGATCCATACAACACTGACGACCGTGCCAACACACGGCGTATAAACCGTGCCGTGGAAAAAACGTGTCGTCAACAAGCTTCCATAGTGATCCATACAACACTGACGACCGTGCAACACACGGCGAATAAACCGCGCCGTGGAAAAAACGTGTCGTCAACAAGCTTCCATAGTGATCCATACAACACTGACGACCGTGCCAACACACGGCGTATAAACCGTGCCGTGGAAAAAACGTGTCTAGCAACAAGCTTCCATAGTGATCCATACAACAATAACGACCGTGCAACACACGGCGAATAAACTGCGCCGTGGAAAAAACGTGTCGTCAACAAGCTTCCATAGTGATCCACACAACACTGACGACCGTGCCAACACACGGCGTATAAACCGTGCCGTAGAAAAAACGTGTCTAGCAACAAGCTTCCATAGTGATCCACACAACAATAACGACCGTGCCAACACACGGCGTATAAACCGTGCCGTGGAAAAAACGTGTCTAGCAACAAGCTTCCATAGTGATCCATACAACAATAACGACCGTGCCAACACACGGCGAATAAACCGTGCCGTAGAAAAAAACGTGTCTAGCAACAAGCTTCCATAGTGATCCATACAACACTGACGACCGTGCCAACACACGGCGTATAAACCGTGCCGTGGAAAAAACGTGTCTAGCAACAAGCTTCCATAGTGATCCATACAACACTGACGACCGTGCCAACACACGGCGTATAAACCGTGCCGTGGAAAAAACGTGTCGTCAACAAGCTTCCATAGTGATCCATACAACACTGACGACCGTGCAACACACGGCGAATAAACCGCGCCGTGGAAAAAACGTGTCGTCAACAAGCTTCCATAGTGATCCATACAACACTGACGACCGTGCCAACACACGGCGTATAAACCGTGCCGTGGAAAAAACGTGTCTAGCAACAAGCTTCCATAGTGATCCATACAACAATAACGACCGTGCCAACACACGGCGAATAAACCGTGCCGTAGATAAAACGTGTCGTCAACAAGCTTCCATAGTGATCCATACAACAATAACGACCGTGCCAACACACGGCGAATAAACCGTGCCGTAGATAAAACGTGTCGTCAACAAGCTTCCATAGTGATCCATACAACACTGACGACCGTGCCAACACACGGCGTATAAACCGTGCCGTGGAAAAAAACGTGTCTAGCAACAAGCTTCCATAGTGATCCATACAACACTGACGACCGTGCCAACACACGGCGTATAAACCGTGCCGTGGAAAAAACGTGTCTAGCAACAAGCTTCCATAGTGATCCATACAACAATAACGACCGTGCCAACACACGGCGGATAAACCGTGCCGTAGATAAAACGTGTCGTCAACAAGCTTCCATAGTGATCCATACAACACTGACGACCGTGCCAACACACGGCGTATAAACCGTGCCGTGGAAAAAACGTGTCTAGCAACAAGCTTCCATAGTGATCCATACAACACTGACGACCGTGCCAACACACGGCGTATAAACCGTGCCGTGGAAAAAACGTGTCTAGCAACAAGCTTCCATAGTGATCCATACAACACTGACGACCGTGCCAACACACGGCGTATAAACCGTGCCGTGGAAAAAACGTGTCTAGCAACAAGCTTCCATAGTGATCCATACAACAATAACGACCGTGCCAACACACGGCGAATAAACCGTGCCGTAGATAAAACGTGTCGTCAACAAGCTTCCATAGTGATCCATACAACACTGACGACCGTGCCAACACACGGCGTATAAACCGTGCCGTGGAAAAAACGTGTCTAGCAACAAGCTTCCATAGTGATCCATACAACACTGACGACCGTGCAACACACGGCGAATAAACCGCACCGTGGAAAAAACGTGTCGTCAACAAGCTTCCATAGTGATCCATACAACACTGACGACCGTGCCAACACACGGCGTATAAACCGTGCCGTGGAAAAAACGTGTCTAGCAACAAGCTTCCATAGTGATCCATACAACAATAACGACCGTGCCAACACACGGCGAATAAACCGTGCCGTAGATAAAACGTGTCGTCAACAAGCTTCCATAGTGATCCATACAACACTGACGACCGTGCCAACACACGGCGTATAAACCGTGCCGTGGAAAAAACGTGTCTAGCAACAAGCTTCCATAGTGATCCATACAACACTGACGACCGTGCCAACACACGGCGTATAAACCGTGCCGTGGAAAAAACGTGTCTAGCAACAAGCTTCCATAGTGATCCATACAACACTGACGACCGTGCAACACACGGCGAATAAACCGCGCCGTGGAAAAAACGTGTCGTCAACAAGCTTCCATAGTGATCCATACAACACTGACGACCGTGCCAACACACGGCGTATAAACCGTGCCGTGGAAAAAACGTGTCTAGCAACAAGCTTCCATACTGATCCATACAACAATAACGACCGTGCCAACACACGGCGAATAAACCGTGCCGTAGATAAAACGTGTCGTCAACAAGCTTCCATAGTGATCCATACAACACTGACGACCGTGCCAACACACGGCGTATAAACCGTGCCGTGGAAAAAACGTGTCTAGCAATAAGCTTCCATAGTGATCCATACAACACTGACGACCGTGCCAACACACGGCGTATAAACCGTGCCGTGGAAAAAACGTGTCTAGCAACAAGCTTCCATAGTGATCCATACAACACTGACGACCGTGCAACACACGGCGAATAAACCGCGCCGTGGAAAAAACGTGTCTAGCAACAAGCTTCCATAGTGATCCATACAACAATAACGACCGTGCCAACACACGGCGAATAAACCGTGCCGTAGATAAAACGTGTCGTCAACAAGCTTCCATAGTGATCCATACAACACTGACGACCGTGCCAACACACGGCGTATAAACCGTGCCGTGGAAAAAACGTGTCGTCAACAAGCTTCCATAGTGATCCATACAACACTGACGACCGTGCAACACACGGCGAATAAACCGCGCCGTGGAAAAAACGTGTCGTCAACAAGCTTCCATAGTGATCCATACAACACTGACGACCGTGCCAACACACGGCGTATAAACCGTGCCGTGGAAAAAACGTGTCTAGCAACAAGCTTCCATAGTGATCCATACAACAATAACGACCGTGCCAACACACGGCGAATAAACCGTGCCGTAGATAAAACGTGTCGTCAACAAGCTTCCATAGTGATCCATACAACAATAACGACCGTGCCAACACACGGCGAATAAACCGTGCCGTAGATAAAACGTGTCGTCAACAAGCTTCCATAGTGATCCATACAACACTGACGACCGTGCCAACACACGGCGTATAAACCGTGCCGTGGAAAAAACGTGTCTAGCAACAAGCTTCCATAGTGATCCATACAACAATAACGACCGTGCCAACACACGGCGAATAAACCGTGCCGTAGATAAAACGTGTCGTCAACAAGCTTCCATAGTGATCCATACAACACTGACGACCGTGCCAACACACGGCGTATAAACCGTGCCGTGGAAAAAACGTGTCTAGCAACAAGCTTCCATAGTGATCCATACAACACTGACGACCGTGCCAACACACGGCGTATAAACCGTGCCGTGGAAAAAACGTGTCTAGCAACAAGCTTCCATAGTGATCCATACAACACTGACGACCGTGCCAACACACGGCGTATAAACCGTGCCGTGGAAAAAACGTGTCTAGCAACAAGCTTCCATAGTGATCCATACAACACTGACGACCGTGCCAACACACGGCGTATAAACCGTGCCGTGGAAAAAACGTGTCTAGCAACAAGCTTCCATAGTGATCCATACAATACTGACGACCGTGCCAACACACGGCGTATAAACCGTGCCGTGGAAAAAACGTGTCTAGCAACAAGCTTCCATAGTGATCCATACAACACTGACGACCGTGCCAACACACGGCGAATAAACCGTAGTTTTTCACGGCCAGAAAAATGTGTGTACAAACGGCCTCATAAAGGATCAAATTGAACCAGCTGGCGAAACTTCAGACCTGATGGCTTTCGATATCTAACGAAGTAACCACTATGAATAAATGAAAAAAGATTTTCTTAGCTCATCATTTCAACTAGCTTACCACTTCGTAAGTGGCGTAAGGTTTCGAATAATAATAATAATGTTATACTTACTGTCAGCTGTGAAGCTACTTTATATTAAATAAATAAATAATAGGTTGGGGAAAAACTTTCTTCGCATTTTTTAAGAAAATTCAAAACATTTTTTAATATAGGTTATTTACATTTAACTAAAGTATGTAGGTACCATTTTGTTCGATAACTTTTTGCCATCTTGTAGGTAGGGACATGATCCCATTGCTATAGAAATTTTGGGACTTCTGAAAAAAATACCGCGACAAGTGGTTTTGGCAGTTCTCTCGTGATGTTAACCTGACACTGCCTAGAGAATTCTGAAGAGACCGAAACAATTGGAAATCTGAAGGTGCAAGGTCAGGATTATACGGCGGATGCATTAACACCTCCCAGCCAAACTATCTTAATTTTTGCTGAGTGGCTAAAGATGTGTGAGGTCTAGCGTTATCATGATGAAAAACCACACCCCTTCTGTAGATTAATTCCGGCCGGTTTCTCTCAACTTCTTGCTTTAATCTCATCAGTTGTTCGCAGTAGAGTTCAGAATCGATGGTCCTGCCTGGTGGTAACAGCTCATAATGAATAATGCCTTTCCAATCCCACCACACACACAGCATCACCTTGTTGCGAGTTAACCCGGGTTGCGCCACAGTCTGGGAAGCCTGACCGGCCTTTGACCACGACCTTTTTCGCACGTTCTTGTCGTACGTGATCCACTTTTCATCACCAGCTTGTTCAAAAATGGTCAGAAGAATCGCAAATGAGTACACGGTTCATTAGGTTTATTTCAGTGAGCTCGTGAGGTACCCAAATATCGAGCTTTTTTGTGTACCCAGTTTTTTTCAAATGTGCCAAACTGTTTTGTTCCCAGTTATTCAGTTACGTCGTAACTACTGATATCTTGCTCCACTTTTTCAAAAATGGCATCCATTTTATCCGTAATAGGGCAACCAGAGCGACGTGCACCTTTGACATCAAAATTTCCGATTGAAAACGCTTAAACCAAATTAAGATTAAGATTAAAATAAACATCGCAAATTTTTTTCGCGGCTTGCGTTTCATTTTTACCTTTTTTGTAATAAAATTTTTAAATGTATCGAATTTCTTCATTAGATTCACTCATCTTGACAGTACGAATAACAAATGAAAATCACACATTTTCCTAATTTGAATTTGGAATTATGTTCTTTAAAATTTAGACTTTCAATGATACCAAAACCAGCCAGATACAAATAGTATAGCCAGAGATTTTATTACAAGTTCATACATACTATAATGCGAAAAAACTTTTTCCCCAACCTAATAAATGAGTTTAGATATTTTTATCGTTATTAGATTTCGGTGAAGTATTGCCAGCTTATTTCATCTGACCTTGTATAGCGTGGATTAAATGCTTTCGGGGAGCGTAGTCGCTTTAGGTGTTAATTGTGATGTTATTTCTTTTTCTATAGTTTATTTCAATGCAGATCATGTAGAGATCGTCTAATTTAAAACTGCACGCCACTGCCACTAACACGACGCCACTGCCACTGCTTGTTGCATACACATTTTAAATGTATGGATACAACAAATCGCTAAAAAAAAATCTACTGTTGCCTACATTTTGACGAGGTATCCGAACATAAATGTACCAAGAGCAGATTTCTTTTTCGCGATTTCAGGTTTCGTCCCATAGTAAAAGTTGTTTATAACGATGAGTACAATGACCCCTTAAGAGGTTGTGCGTTAATTCTGGGACATGTTGTATACATTTTAGTGGAATGAGAGAATGCTAAGAGGGATGCGCGGTGTGACACGAATGGATAGAATAAGAAAGGAGTACATAAGAGGAAGTCTGAAAGTGGCATCGGAGACCGAAAAGTTGTGCGGAAATCGGTTGTCATGGTATGAGAATGTGATGCGGAGGAATGAGAAAAATGTCGTGAGGAAAGTTATGAGTATGGATGTCGATGCCTATAAAAGTAGGGGAAGACCAAAGAAACGATATATGGACTGTGTGAAAGATATGGCTAGAAAGGAAGTGACTACCGAGACGACGACTAATAGAGAAGTATGGAAGAAAGGGAGATGTTGCGCCAACCACAAATAAATTCGGATAAGGACAGGAGAATGCTGATGATATACATTTTAGTGGAGAGGCGTGCAGTTTTTAATTGAACGGTCTCTACAAATGTTGCATTTCAAGAACGCGCGTCAATCATTCCATTATATACCTTGTTGCAATGACATAAGAGTCACAAGTCGCGGACTCGAAAATAGCAGTATCGGTAGGAAACTATGAATTGAACTGACCTGCAGGTCATCGTCGACCGTGGAGTCGAAGGTTTCTCGTAGCTTGGCCTCGCCGCGCACATCCGCTTTAGCTGTAAGTTGCTTCTCACGTAGCGACGTTCTCCGCACCGACCGGACCCTGCTAAGAATGATTGTGTTTTACGGATCATATTGTAGTGAGATACTTACAATTTGGAAAATATTGTTTTGCATGCATAGGGAGCAGTGGTGGCTCAGTGGTAATGCCCCCCACTTAGGAATTGTAGGTCGTGGGTTCGAACCCAAGCAGGCGCTTTACTTTGTGTAAATAATTTCATCACCACTGCTCTCAAAACAGTGAAGGAAAACAACGTGAGGAAACAAAATAATGTGATGGCGTGATGTCCTAGAGCCAAAAATTCAAAGATATCACCAACCCGCACTGGGCCCGCGTGGTGGATTACAGCCCACTCCCTCTCGAAGAGAAGAGGCGTGTGTCCCAGCAGTGGGAACATTAAAAGCTGATTATGATTCATAGGGAAACGTTACTGGTGTTTCTAGTGCTTTAATTAGCAAAAATAATTAAAGGGACTCAGAATCTCTCCTACATTCTGGTTTGCAGATATGAATTTCATGTACAACCAGGAAAACTAATAGTTAACCATTTTGAAACTCTATGACTACGTCAATTTGCCTCGTTGTGGCTAGTACATAGAACTGTCAAATAATAACAGTTGTGTGTTGAATATGAGGCAATTTAAGTTGGTAGTCAATTTGATCGACAGTTCATTTCTTTGAATTTACATAAACTGTCCCAACAATCAGTACTTATATTCATTTCTACGATTGGCCCGTAAATAGGCTAAATGGCGCATGCGAAGCATTGAGGTAGGAAAACTATGGAGAGACATATTCTACTACAGGAAGAATAGTTACAAACATCTATCATATCGACACAGACATTTCATAAAGCGTTTTGTTCCTTTTTAACTAATCAAGAGCTGATGAAAACAGAAACATCTAAATGTTTATCAAGGACAAAATTTGGCAACACTTTTGTGTGACGTCAAAATCATGTCTATGCGTGACCGGTCGCAGTTTTTTTTTTTTTTTTTTTCTTTTTGGCTTCGCACGGTTTGTGCATTTAGCCAGTGTCATGTAAAATTAGGTAACAAGTACAAAGTTATTTAAATAATTATGAAATTAACTCCACTCAATGCATCATAAAGATGATTGATGATATCTCGCCCCACTCCCCTTGAGTTTAAGTAAAGACGCGGCACTTTACTGAAACCTCGCGCGGACTTCTTGAGAGAACTTAAAGTGATGTTGCACTGTTTTGTTTCATTTGCCTACATTAATGCAGGTTCACGAACACTTAATGGTTAATAATCCACCACTATTACACATTAATATTCGGCTAAACACAAATTTTAGAAAATAAAACAAAACTGCTAACATGACGCTTCACTTTCCCGCCAAGAAGTCGATCGGTCGCCATGTTTATTGCCAAGTTTTGTGGTACAAAACTCAGCAATGTGCTGTCAGACGGTTGCTTGCTGTCTCTCTTGCACTCGCAGTTACAACCCTACGAAAGGCGGCCATTTTAAGTGCCTGATTTTCGTAGGTATACACGCTAATTTTTTAGGTATGGCAAGTCCATAGGTTTATAAGTCAATGATGCGACGTGCTTGTATAGTAGTAATGTTAAAGTTACCGGCTTGTACTGGCACTGGAGGAGGATCGCCTCGCGGTGCGCAGGCGGTCGGCGGCGGCGTGACGTCTTAGTTCTTCTTGGTCCGCGGCTAGTCGCAGGATGCGTGCGCGTAACTCGCCCTCTTCACAAATGTCTGCATAAACAAAACAATATATGGCATTGCCCGCGTGGCTTTTTCTAAAATAAAAGTAGCCTTATAACATCAGCTATCTGCCAGTGAAAGTCCCGTCAATATAGGTCCAGCCGTTTCGGAGATTAGCCGGAACAAACAAACAGGCAAACAAATTTTATAAAAAATAAAAAATAAGTAACGTATATGTATATGTACTTTCAAATGCATTGAGTAAAAAGCAGTTTTGTATTATTATTTTGACATTACAAACATACACTAAATAATGTTTATTTTTATAGGAGATGATTAAAAAAAAATACTAAGAATAGATTTACTAAGTTATAATTGCGGTTATTCAGTTACCATCACCGACTGAATAAGCAGTAACGGTGACGAATTTAAGCTTTTTGCGTATATACACATACTTTGAATACGTGCGCAGACGCAGTGGAAAGCGCGTAATTTAAATTCGACGATCTCGACGCATGTATACTACGAATCACGACAGTAACAAAACGTCTGCCATACATTTTGCTCATTGAATACCATTCGACTCGTTCAAAAGCCAACAGGGTATCACAGGTCCTCTGACGTATGTATGCTGTATAATGATTATGTACTTTATTCTTACGGGAATCCGTAGACATACTGTCAAACATGTTGTATGACGCTCAAGTTCTACTTAACCATACGTATGAAATAAATATATGACGGCGCAGCCCCGTTTTATTACGAAGTTACTACAATTACCAAAAAGGTCGAATAAGAGTGACACTGGCTGGTGAAAGTCACTCTAGCAGAGCCTCGCATCGATGAATGCGTAGCGGCTGTCTTCTGATGACAGAAGATGATATCAGGGGAACCGCTGTCGTACCACGTCCACGAAGAACTGCTATATTCCGACACAATTCTGACGATATTGAAGCTGCTGAGCCACTATTACGATGCTCAGTTCTGGTAAAGGCTATTCTGCGCCGTTATCTAATAATGTAAGTAGATTTTGTGAGTTTTTACCTGCTGGCGTCTCATCGTGCTTATTCCTCACATTGAGATCAGCTCCATATTGTACTAACAGCTCTAGAACCTCCAGCTGTAACAAAACAAACGATACATTACAGTTTATCTTTATAACAACATTATGAGTCAACAAGTTAGTATGGTTTTTTCAAGACCCACGCACAGTGGTCCACATGAAGGACTAAGTGCGAAAACCAAACCCTCTAACATGGAAAATGGTGTTTCCAATGTGATTAACTTGGTGGACTAACGTTTTTATCCATTTCATTTCACCTAAATGAGAAAGAGAAAAAATAAATAAAAAATAGTACTTATGATATTTTTTCCTGATTTCGTTTGACATTTTCTAATCAATCTTAAGTTCCACGTTTCTCGTTCGCTGCAAAAGTTGGTAATTTGAGATATCACTAATCTCACGTCAATCAATACCAGTTCTCAGGGCATGCGTCATTTGTACAAGACTAACGATCCGCATCGGTTTTGCTCGGTTGATTAAAATTAATTATACCATTCTATTATAATTATTTATAGTTGTAAAGATCAATACCGCATCATAATCCACGATGTGATTACAAAGTAAGTACTCTCCGATTCATTACAACTATCGCGGCGGAAACGAGACAGACGGCTTACGAAAATAGAAAAATTATTAAAAGCTAATAAAATTTTTTGACGGTGGAATAATTTTTATTAGCTTTTGCCCGCGGCTTCACCCGCGTGGATGTCGGAAAATAGCCCACGGGAACGTACTACCGGGATTCAAAGTGCCCTGTGTTAATCCAGTTTATAAAATATCTGTGTGCCAAATTTCATCCAAACCCGTTCAGTAATTTTGCGGAACCGGAACATACATCCAGACACAGATAGACAGACAATCGAGCAAAAATTCTAATAAAACCTTCTTCGAGATAAACAGAAATTGCTGTACTGGCCAAATACATGCGAGCAGCAGCCAGCAAAAGTTGTATGAAAATCCATAATATGTGTCGTGGTTTAGCGGCCAAATAAATTACATAGTAAACTCATATCTGTCGTGTAATTTTAAAATGGAACGATCTTTTACTCCGAAACATGGAAACCAAGAAGGTAACTTATCAAAGATTTGATTTAAATTTCGAACTGGCTAGCAAATAGAAAGCTGTTTATTTAAAAATAAAAACAAATGAACACATTGGCGCGTGAAAAATTATCGTTGTTCGTCATTGAATCTGGTATTTATAAATAATTTACTTTGTTTGAATTCCCGCGCATTATTTGAGAAAAGCACTATACAAGCCTTGGCCGCAACCAGGCATTGATGGACGAACGTGAAAATGTGGGCCGAGGCACACGTGAGTCCATGCCCCTATTGCAGGCCGCTGCAGTAATATACTATGTTACACAAAAGCACTATCATGTGTTTGCAATTAATTTTCCAGATATGTAAACAAACCCACACATAAAGTTAATTTTGCGCTACAACTTCAAACATTTAGATAGATTTTTCAAAGGTAATGGTAGTTATTCTGGAATCAACTTAATTGGTACTAACAGAATGTTGACATTTGTTTAAGATGGATCCGCAGCTGTAGCCCGTAAAAAACCAATTTTTCTTACGTTTTTTGCTCTTCTTCTCGAAGTTAGATTTGTTCACCAATGTCAGAAACAAATCTAACTTAGAGAGATGTATTAATTATTATAATGATTATAATTCTGTAAATATATATCTGTTATAGTCGCGAATCATATTTTGATCGAGATACAACCTGAAACTGACCACTGACTGCCAACAGCAAAAAACGTAAGAAAATTTGAATTTCGCGGGCTACAGCTGCGGATACACCATAAGTAGCAAAAACATCAATTGGAACGGATTTAAATGTGGAATATAGGTACATACATGTCCCCAGCACGCGGCGGCATGTACAGGCTGCCACACATCGTGGTCCACCACGTCCGTAGCCGCGCGGTGCTCCAGCAGGTACTCCACCACCTTTATGTAGCCATTCGCCGATGCTATGTGTAGCTGGAACAAACAAAACAATCATTCGCACACCAACTGCTTGATAATGTCAAATTATATGTCATGCAAACCTAACATAAAGTTAGTCATTATAGATAGCCCTGGCGTCTAGTTGTGTAATGTAATATTGTACTGGATTTCATTATGACCCACCCGCTGGTAAATTAATGTGCTTTTAATTCGGAACCTAAACTAAAAATACGTATGAAAACTTACAAAAAAAAACAAAAAAGACCACCGCCGATTTGCTTTTATAACCTCGCAAAAGGTGTGAAATGTAGAATATTCTCCTCATGGATAAACATGTCTTCGTCTTGGGAGACCTTGAATCCTTAATATGGCGCCCATAAGACAAGTGTCTAAGGGGATAAATGAGGATTTATGCCATTAAGAAACACAAAGGGTACTTTTCAACCTGGATATTAAATACAAAATGCACGCAGACAAAGTCTAAAGATAAATAAGTATTTAGGTTAGTAGGGTCAGTTTCCACCTGCCAGGGTTGAGTTTGTCCGAAAGGGATATCGTGGCCCTGGCACACAAGCATCTGAAGGAACACGGGTGGGTTTTAGTCAGTAAGTCTGACACGTTCTCCCGTTCCGCCCAGAGCGGGAGAAGTTATTAGATAATTTCCCACACAATAATAAAATAGGTCAGTTTCCAAGCGGAAAAATCCTCGTGCATCCTCCTGGCCGCTCATACACACCAAGGGCAAAAGTGCGCTTCGGACATGGGCGCACCGCGGAAGATCAAAAGGATACTCGAGGATGTTCCGAGGCTGCGCGAGGATGCTCGAGGCTATGCGCTGTAACCCTCTGGGGTTAATTGCACAGTTCGCACTGGTAGTTAACAGAGACGTGCGTGCTTGTTGAAAATGATAGGATATACGGTTGTTATTGCACTATTGGCAGAGGAAGAAGAAAAAAATTGCCGAAAATACTGAGTCGCGGCGGCTCCACCCGCGTGCCGCCTGCTTCGTGTGCTCGCGCGGCCTCGAGGACGCTCAGGCGGACTCTCGGGTATCCGCGACTGCACGGTCGCGCATCCTCGAGCACGCGCAAGTAAACGCTTGATGTCTGCATCGAATTTTATACTTTTACAGTAAATATTGATACAGTTACTTATTCAGTGAAATTTAAAAAGTGCTCGAGCATCCGCGAGGATTTTCCGATTGGTGGAAACTGACCCTTAGTGGATAATCTACTATTAAATACTAAGAAGCATTAGAAATGGCCTGGGAATCCCAGTCCACCTAACCTGGACAGTTCAGCTACCACCCTGCCAGCTACTATAGCTTATATGTATATTTATTAGCTGTTGCCCGCGACTTCGTCTGGGTGTATATAGTATTTCATTTTTTTTTTTACATGTACCCAGGGTGAAAAGTAGCCTATGTCCTTCTTCAGGTCTAACTATTGCCGATAACGATCGGTTTAGTGGTTCAGGCGTAAAAATGTAACAGACGGACAGAGTTACTTGGCATGACCTATTTCTTTGAATAACGAAGTAAACCAATCATTATTATTTTTAAACTAGCTACTGCCCGCGGCATTACTATTTAATATACATGGCATGATATTTTAATGTTCTCATCAGTGCGTTAATGTTTCAGTCACGATGGGGTTTTCAAATTAAAAACCAAAGCGTAATTTGCGTCTCAAGAAGCCATAGAAAGTTTCACGCGACGGAGACTCATATGCATAAAACAATTAAATAAAACCGGCCAAGTGCGAGTCGGACTCGCGCACCAAGGGTTCCGTACCATTATCTATAAAAATGGCTAAAAAAATATATGTTTTATTTTAATTTAATTATGTATTTTTAAAGTGAATATAAAACTAAATATTCTGTGAATATTTCAAGCGTTGTTGCCGTTATCAATATCGAGCAAAAACGAGCAAAAAAATCACGTTTGTTGTATGAGAGACCCATAATTATTTATTTTATTCTGTTTTTAGTATTTGTTGTTATAGCGGCAAAAGAAATACATCATCTGTGAAAATTTCAACTGTCTAGCTATCACGGTTCATGAGATACAGCCTGGTGACAGACGGACAGACAGACGGCGGAGCCTTAGTAATAGAGTTCCCGTTTTACCCTTTGGGTACGTAACCCGAAAAAGGATTCTTAATAAAAAAACAACCCAAAAACACCCAATATTACCCTTTCTTATAGTATTTAATTTGAAGATCATTATATTTTAAAATCCAATACTCACAAGCGTAGCCCCCTGACCATCCCTGGGCTCATCCAAATCCATACCGCCTTTAACCATATCATCGACATCTCTCAACATCTTCATTTCAGTCGAAGCCCTCGTATCATCTATAAGCCTTTGAGTCACACCTCTAGCTGCCATTTCACTCTCTATCGCGTCTAACGTCCGTTCTTCTTCGCAGATATCATACGGCATATTTCCGTCTCCATTAACTGCAAGGAGGTTGGCTCCTCGTTGTATGAGTATTCGAACGAGGTTGAGGTTCCCGCAGGTGGCGGCGGCGTGTAGTGGGGTCCACTTCTCACTGTCCTCGGCGTTGACGTTCGCGCCGTGGTCGAGAAGCAGTCGCATCATTGCCTCGTTGTTGTCGATGCAGCACTGGTGTAGAGCGGTTAAGCCATCCTCGTTCGTCGCATCTGGTGTCACGCCGCGAGATAGTAACCGTCGCACTGGAATTTTAGGGTGAGCCATTAGGTGTAACTCGAAAGTACTGAAGACTAACGCCGAGACTGTCTTAAACCAGGGAAAAAAGTACGAATAAATGAAAGAATAGCTCCCAAAACCGCTCATCAATAAAAGGTTTACAAGACGATCAGGGGCGTGATCCTGCTTTCAGAAACGGGGAATGGGGATATCTTTGACGATTTTGTCTCATCTCTATTCTTAATACTATTTTATAGCGCAGTGTAATCACATTTATTAGTAATAAAGTTAATGGCAGGAGGCTGCGGGTTTAAATCTGGGCAAGTACCAATGTGCCTTTTTCAATTGATATGTAATATGACGTATTGTTTACGTTTTTAGTTTTTATTTCAGTTCAGTGCCTTCGGCTTGACCTTCGGAGATAACCTACCGTACCTATCTATACTCACATGCGTCTACTTACGTCCTCTCATCTCTGAACGTGTTCCAGATGCGGGGGTGAGGCGAAGCGACAAGCCCTCACCCGCGCGGGGGGCGGCGGCTGTCACGCGACGGGTGAGCGCGCGTTCTCGTCCGTACGCCTGTTAGGTAGTGTACGTACATGTTTCTTTTACGTAGTGATTCGGTTCAAAACATTACGAAAAGTTTAGTGTTTCAACGTTGATGTAACGTTTTGATTTTATTTCAAGGATTCTTCACACCCATTTCTTTCACAGTGAGCTGTAGTAAGAGGGCGCCGGCAGAAAATAAACACGCCTCCGAAGGTCAAGCCGAAGGAACAGAACTAAAATAGGACCGTTTTCCACTCCGAAGGGCAGAAAACCATTATTTCAGATCTTGCCGAGGCTTTACCGAAGCAAGCCCTTGCCGGCTCTTCGGAGTATGATACTAACGAGAACGCGCGTTCTCCCGACACGCGACAACCGCCGCCCCCGGCGCGGGTGAGGGCACGTTGCTGCATCTCACCTGAAACGCGCTCAGAGATGAGAGGACATAAGTAGACGCATGTGAGTACTGATATGTAAGGTAGGTTATCTCCGAAGGTCAAGCCTGAGCAAGACCTTAAATAATCGTTTTCATCAATTCGGGGTGGAAAACGGTATTATTTCTGCTTAGTTTTCAATGTTTTTTGTTGGTATATTGGCTCGTGCTAATTGACATAATTATGGCAAATAATTTAATTTAATATTTTGTGTTGCGTGTAATGTTATATATTTTCCATACTATTGTATAGAATCAAGTTTTTGTAACACTTAAACTGACAGCTGTGCAGCTGGGGAGTTTGTTGCGTCACTTCTTCCCAACTAAAGCACAAGGAAGTGGTGAACGGCGGGCGTTTCGGGGGACTGTCTTTTGTAATTTTGACGTTCCGAAAAGTGCTGATTCTAAGCCTAGTTTGAATAAATGAGTTGATTATAGATAAGTTCATCTGGATATCACTGACATCGGACAAGGAAAACGTCGAGAGGAAACCTGTGCTTATAATTTAATATCTATAAGTCTGCAATCAACAGAGCAGTGGAGGCTCAGTGGTAAAGGCCTCACCTTACGAGTAATAGGTCATGTGTTCGAACCCAGGCGCTTTACTTTGTGTAAATTATTTCAACACCACTGCTCTCAAAACGGTGAAGGAAAACATCGTGAGGAAACCGGCATGTCCTAGAACCACAAAATTGAAGACATGTGACATCTACCAACCCGCACTGGGCCCGCGTGGAGGATTTCGGCCCACTCCTTCTCACAGAGAGGAGGCCTGTGTCCCAGCAGGGGGGAAATTATAAGCTGATTATGAAATCGCCAACCCGCTCTGAGCAAGCGTGTTGATCATCATGCCTTCTATGTAAAATAAGAGGACTTTTCCATGCAGTAGGACGTTAATAGGCTGTTATTATTATAATCACATCTATTTACTACAAAAACTAATACAGTAGAATCCGTTTATTATGACTCCGCCTATATTGACGAACCGCCTATTATGACGTAATGACACAACAAAGTTTGGTTTTCATATAAAATTCTTTGTAACAAAGCCGGATATAATGACTTCGCTTACATGTCGCTTATTTTGACCCATTTTTAATCAATTTTGTCCGTTTATAGTGACAATAGTATTATTATTTATTTGCAAACTAAGTGAGACTGTTTTTACAGATTTCTTAAGTAAGAAATTAAAAATATACATACTGTACCTATTACGTGCAGTTTTTATTTTGATTTAATATGTTATGTTTCTCTATTAAAATAAGTATTTGCCTTAAAAAAAAAAGTTTTTTTTTCACAAAAATTCTTTGTATGACGTGTTTGTCAATTATTCCCTTCGATTTCATTATAAACGGATTCCACTGTATATGCATAGGTATAATACTACCAACTATTATAGTGCAATTGCATGTACAAAATCAATAATTATGCTGTCATACTAACATGACGTCACAATCGATTGAAGAACTTGAACTACGCAATTTCCACTCGTAAATGAAATTTAAATAACAAATTAAGTTAGTAATAAAGGTACAATAAGTTAGTTAATACAGCTCTAGTCATTAGACGTCGCTCACAATCTCGTCGCACATAGTGCGCGTAATTGACTGAGTAATATCAACAATAATGTCGCTTTTATTGACTTTATTTATGAAACCGCTCCGGCTGTCACCTGACCAATCAAGAACAGATGTTTATTATCATACAGTTGCAACTCAAGATATTATTATGTTTCCAGCATGTGAAAATGTATCTACCTAGATATTTTTTTAAGTTGGTTGTGGTATAAATCGCTATATACTTACATTTCTTAATCAAGAAATTCTATGAAATACTTAAGTTGATACGTTGAGGCCACGTAATCCCTCGAGACTATTAACAAATTGATTAATATAGCACAAGTGGTACTTTTGCTGACCTTTACAAAATTCTCATTCACTACGGTATGAGTTATTATCAGGGCTAAGATGTCGTAATCGGCACAGGTGGGAACCTTGTACGACTCAAAACATGCATTACTCAGACGTGCGAAACCCGGCTTAAGTTCCATACAGCCACAAATTACTGTGGAATACTGTGGATAACAACATAATTACTAGTCTCTCGGTAAGCGTTTAAACGTTGGCTGAGGTAAGCGATAACAGAGAGGATTTATAGCGCGGATGTCATTGGAAAAGCCGCAAATGAGAGGAACTTTTCCAATTATGTTTGGGTCAGCTTTCAGCCAAGTAAACAAATGCGGCTAGAATGTCAATATTTCACATGGAGCGACTGAGATTTGGCTTTATGCCAGCGTATACAGAGCAAGCATGTTGCTTATCACTAATCAATGACTTTATAATTTACTTGAAGTCCTTTATTTGCGTAGCACCAACGAAGTCACTTTTGTATCACTGTTAAATAAAATTTAGAAGTAAACGAAGCTCCCTTATGAGGAGATATTATGTAAGTTACGTACCTTCATCTATATCGTTTCTGGCCGCGGCTTCCAGCAACATCACGCTATCACTAAAGTATATGCTCCGCTTGTTGCTCTTCTCCCGTTTCGCTCGCGCCCGCAGCCACTCTTTCTCTCGTTGCTGCCATAGTTTTAACTGCTGCATGCGTCGTCTGAAATAAACATGGATTGTATGAGAAAAATATGTAGGGAATGTCGGGGAATGTTTAGTGTTTACCAAATAGCAGGATGCATATGTCAATACAACAAAATTGTACACCTGAAGTACCTTTTAAGTGATGAAAAATGTGCGTGCTCAACCAACACCTGATGTCCGAAAGACTAATGAACAATAGACGGTCTAACTCACGTCTTATTATTTGCTTGTCAATAGTTATTTCAGTCAGCCAATCACAGCTTTTAACATCAGTTTGACAGTCTTGTCTCTATCAGAAACCGGGTATAATTTAGCCATTTATTAGCGACTAAGTATGAGTTCGTAAAGTGGTTCAGTGTCGTGTTTTGTTCATAAGCGGTGAGCGATCGACCTCCATGAGTCCATGCCTTCGCGGCGCCCGACGCCCACTTGACGCGAAATTGAATGTAAACGTATGTAGGTTGGTATATGGATTTATTCTCACTCAATTGGCAATATTATTATGTAATTTGCAGAATATATTGGTGTGAAATCAATTCACATGTAGGTTTATCTTTCGTAAAAGTTTATTCATAAATGGACAGCCTCCGTGATACTTCATATTAAGTACCAATAAAAATTCTTTGAGATGCTCTGGGATTTTCCAAGTGCATGTTTATGTAAAATAAAAATAAAAACAAACTTGTGTTGTAAGACTACCTACTGACATAGTTGTAGAATGTTTGTAATAGAAAAGTGATGGACAATAAATACCTATGTTAAGTATAGAGTAATTATAAAATTTTCGTGTTTTAAGAGGCCATAGATGACCCTATAATTATTTTAAAATTAAGTATGTAGGTACCTAAGTTGTATGCGCTAATACCAAGATAGTATTATGTTCACAACTCCTATATAAACGAAAACACTGCAGAAGCAGCCAAAAGAGTTCAATACTATTTAGGTACCTATAGCATAAGTAGCTGCGTCTCACTTTTGTTACTTCCACCAACTCAATCTTGACATGGCCTGTAGGTATTTCAAAATGATAGCAATGTACGATACGTGTCCACATGAATGAGCACTTAGATACCGTGGCTTATTTTCGTAATCCATTTTATGCGTTACGGCTATTCCAACATGGGTTCATATTTTAACAGTAAACTGTCATGAAATCATAAAAAGTGAAAACAAGGTTTCACTTTACATTATAATACGTTTCATAATATTGTGCAGTAATGGCAATGAAATACTTCCTGAGTTTTAATAAGTACCTACACTATTAATGAAGTTAATAAACTTTATCTTGGTCTGTTTCCGTTTATTGATCGTTAAGTTCGCCTGACAATCTGCTAGAACTTTGTACAGTTTAGTGCTATTCTGCACTGAATCATGAAGTTTAAGATTAAGAAAGATTAAAATTAGAACAAAGAAGTAAACGCCATAAATCACCGTCTGTTTATGAGGATACTGCACAAAGACAGTCATAAAAACGTATCAAAACCAGACATTTTGTTTTATGTTTTTTAACTACCGTATATTATCGGAAGGAGCCGTGCACGTTTGTTTCTGATATCTGTTATCACACGTGAGCTAACTCCGTTAATCTCGCTGACGCTGGCTGTTTGAGGATTAACTATGTACCTACGGCAAGGCAAACAAAACTGTGTGCTTATGATATATCTTGTGTGGACACAGATCCATAAATAGCATCTATCGAGTGATATGCTAAAGATTATTTACACATAAGTACAACAATAATACTATGTGTTCGATACAAAATCACCTAGTACAATAGTTTTCATTAGATTAAATCTGTTATAAAGCGAATATTAACAAAATTTACAGAAAAAGACAGATAAATTAACTTTTAGCTTGTTTAAGTTAACACAAATCAATACTTACTTGTGTTACTTACTTTTACAATACAAACCATAATTACGTTAACTGTACCTGTGCACATAATGGAAAGTTAAGAAACTTAGTTCGCCAAGTTAATTTTAATGCGTACTTTCCAATATTTGTATGCCTTCTCACTCTTAATTAACTTTAGCTTAAATCCAACCATAAAAGTCGACATAATTTATAGATTTGAATGTTTGCAACAAAATGTATCAAATTACTAATTAATCATTAGTTAAGAGGAGGCTCCCTATTTTTATGTTAATTTGCATGAATATTCTGAAACAGTCACACATACAAGCAAAATGAAACTTTAGTATATGATTTATTGGATCTTTTTCTTTCCATGTTGAAGACAGATAAGTAATTGTAATATTTTCTATAGATACATTTTTTATTCGAAAATCATATCTTTTTTATGGATAATTATAAAAAACAAACAAGATTGTTTGGCTTTTATATCTAAAATAAATATTCACAGAAATAAAATATAGCTTATTATCCACCCACCAGATATTTTTTCTCTAGATCAATTATTACTTTAGTTATAAACGAAATAAGAATTGAGACTTACGCTATTTCGTTTCGTGCTCGAACACGATCAAAGAGCGCACGTGATATTCAACTTTATTACTGATGTGTTAGCGTTTAGCATATAACGGAGTGGCAAGGGTAGCAAGGGGCGGAGTTTGCGTGGAAATTTCATTTAGACTGCCTGGTCTTAATCTGGAAATTGATTTACTGACAAGAAATATAGTAATTCAGTTTTCAAAAAATTTATTTGATCAAAGCTCATGTTTTATTGTTCAATATTTTTCTTAAAACCATATTTATCAAGTACTTTCGAAAGTAAAAAGGGAAAATACTTGTCTTTATTGTGTGTCATAAACGGCCCATCCCGATGGATATAAAAATAACACTCAGAATAATTTATCTGAAGGCTATCACAATAATCTGTTGAACAACATGTGTATAAACCTATCAGCCTAGCTCAATCCATACATCACCTTTTATCTGTGACTGGCATCTTCCAAGATAAAAAAATTATACATATTTCCATCAATATCAAGTCAAGTTATATTACTGTTTTCATTCAAACAAACATAATTAAAACAATGTCAATGCTACTTATTTTAATCACATTTATCAAGATTATATTAGTCACAATTACATTCAAATTATGATAGTCACATGTAATTATCATAAATAGTAATTATAATCTACACCACTCAAAATAATTTATTATACATATCGATTTTGAGTTCATACAATGCAAATTGTCATTTTAGATAGTAATGTAATTTGAGTCCCAGAATACATGCTATGAACACAAGGAATGCTTTCCACAACATTAATCCTACTTTCACGCCATCTGTGCAGCACTTAACATTTATTCTCCAACTTAAGAGTAGGGAGTACTCATAGTTTGTCTACAGTTTCTTTCTTTAAGCATATTATTTAGTTTTTATAACATTTTTGTGTAGTTTAAGTCAATATTTTAATGGCTGGTTCAGCCAACATCTTATTAAAAAGTCATGTGTAGAAAGTCAATGTATATTGTTAATTTTAAATACTCTCCTGTTTCTCAATATTCTACTAGCCGCTACTGAAGTCATGTGTGATTGGATAGAAAAAAGAAGACAGATTTATTTTTGTATAAAAAAATCTCTTTCTCCGGGCCACAAACTATCTCTTTGTAAACATCAATCTGTTTCATTGCTTTTCGCATTTCACATTTTTGCAGGAAAACCAGCATCTTTTAGACTAAATCACAACGTAGATGAGAGGGGGGATAAATAACAAAATCCAGTGATAAAGCATTGCATTAAATTCCAATCAAAACTGGGTAATCCCGCACTCAATGAGAAGATAATTATGTTCAATTTTAGTAAAGATATCTTTTATTATACCTGCAGTGAATATCTTATATATGTGTAAGATTATACAGTTAATATGATATGATTTTCCTCAATGCAATTTAATGCCACTGACTCCATTGAGTGATCATACTGATAATTATTTGCAATAGCAAAAGTATGGCTACTGCTTAGTAACATAAAAAACTTAAAGAAAAGTTAATGGTATACCAATAAAAAAAAGCATTATAAATATTGTGTAATAAATCAAAGTTCAGAGTGTCTTACTACAATTAATGTTTTTTACTGTCAAATATCAAGTCTAGAGCATCATTCAAGTAAAACAAGTTTCTAAACAGGATTCAAAATCTTGGATAAATTAATCAGACATAAATTAGCTAGGTAGATGAAATACTGTCAAGACAATACAAACAATATCTACTAAATAGTGCAAGTAGGTATTACTTATAGATACCTACACATAGGCAAATAGTGAAAAGGGTTTGTAGGGTTTCTATACCAATCTATTAAAATAAAGTGTGGAATAGAGCAAGTTATGGTGATATATTATATTTATAGCGTTTGTTGTTTGTTTGTTGCACTTTCACGCTAAAACTGCTGAGCAGATTTGGATGAAATTTGGCCCACGGATAGACCATGACCTGGGTAAGGACATAGGCTACTTTTCATCTTAGTTCGAAGACGGAGTTGAGGGCAACAGCTAGTAAATAATAAAACTGTGTTGCCAGAATAAATCAGGGACCTATAGTACTTAAGATATTAATATACACAGAGGTTGTTGGTGTACCTTATCAAATAAATAACAAACCAAGTTAAAATAAATAATAATTACCTGCGGGCTAGGTGGAGCCTCTCCTGTGTGGTGAGGTGCTCCACCTGCACCATCTCAGACACCAAGTCTGAGTGCTCCATCTTGTTAATAATCTGAAAATACACAAGATGTTTCACATACTGTAAAGATCTGACAAGTTAAGACAGGCCCATATTACAGAACCTCACTCAAGATTCAAGCATTACTTAAAACAAGTTTTATTTATTGGTTGAAACTAGTCTTGAGTGTACAGTATCACCACTTAAAAGTCTGTTTTATCAGTGTTCAAGTAGTGCAATACAAAACTTATTTTTACTGGAACAAAAACTCTTGTTAAGTTAGTTTTTGTTCCAGTAAAAATAAGTTTTGTACTGCCACGGTAAAAACTTTCCAAAATACATACTTATTTACCTATAGATATGTTTTGAATCTCACATTTATGTAAAACAAGGAATGTAATTCTGCTTATTTTATCATCTTTATCTACATGATTTTTCATAAGATTTGACATTCAAGTTCTTCGTTGTGTGCAGTATTTTGACTGTTTTGTTTGTAAATAAAACATTTGTAGACCTCAACTATTTCTTCAAGCACAGCCCCTAAGACGACCCACTGACCAAAGTTAGTCTCAGAATTCGTAAATATTTTAAAGTAAATAAGAATAGTGCAAAGGTATTGTACCTAACATCAAACTTATTGCTATCTGACAAAAGTTGATAAGATAACACAGCCCTACAAGCATTTGAAGCAAGTTTATTGAGAATTTGGAAAATTTTGCCTGTAAACAGTAGAAGATAGAAAAACTTTCATAAGTACTTAGACAAAAATATAGATATCTCTCTGCTATAACAAATATTTCAGTTTAAAAACAAACTGACAGTTTAGAAAGGCACTTGGTTTCTACAACCTAAATCAACTTTGCAGGTCAACATGATATCATAACAACTTTTGCGGGAGAAACTATACACTATACATATTTATTCTAAAATATTTTTCACGCTACTTACTCTGTTCTAGTTTATTACAAATCGTAAGTATGTTTCATTCTTCTATTGATGTATTTGCCACACATGATAAACAGATTGAAGTAAAGGGAGTCATTAACACACATACATAATATTGATACTTGGAATTAATTGAAATCCATTGTATGACAGAAATTTACTGTTACATTCTATTTTCCGTTATTTTTCATGAAAATAAGAAACAAGGAGAAAAATCACAAGACGGCTAGCGAACGAGCGGATGGGTTTACTTTTTCGGTGATGGTGACTTGAAAACCTTGACTTGAATACTCGCACTTTGGCACGAAATCGATTTTACTTCCAATCTACACTAAAATGTTCAAATTGAAATAATTCAACAAAAATTCCGATATTTTATACCATAAAAAACAATACTAATTTGTGGCATATTTGGTGATTTGGCTTAGAATAACAATATTTCAAAATGAGGCTGTATGAAAAGAACGTGCTTGCATTCGTTCAAATATTGTGCAGCAGATGGCGCGCAGCAGCAGGCAGGCGGCGCGCACCCGAGAAGCGGCAATTTTGAATAGCAGTTTGCAAATTTAAATAAATACCTATTGATTATTTTACTTTGAATGTAAAGTTACTATATAAGTGATTGTATTGATGGATAGCTTTTTTTTAAGCAATGATTGATCGTAATATGAAAATGTTCGGATACCTATCTTAAAAGATTTTTACTTGGTCTCCAGTGTCCTACTAAATTTTAGTTTTCACCAAGTAAAGCGTAAGTAGGTGCCTACTTCTTATTTATCTGCTTCCCATATTATGCAGAGAGATTTCAGTTCCAGGAACTGGTGACGCAGTATGGTATGGTAAGGATTTTGGTTTCTGTTGTGCCAAAACACCAACTAAGACAGCGAAATCACCGGGTACTAGCCATACCGTCATCAGGCATACCTAGGTGGATGGATAGATATGTGTGGATTCTGTGAAATAACTATTTGTACCTACTTTTCTCAATTTTAACCTAATAATAAAAAAATAAAAATCTCATACTTAGCTGAGCACATAAGATAATAAGACACGTAATAAGACTGACGATGCACGATCACCCTCGTAACATATTCCGGGATCCCACGCTTCCTTAAATTATTACCTTATAATAAAAAACATCCATATAAGATTTATTTGATGACTAATGATCACAACGAGACATTATTTATTAGAGTGTTCATTCATTATTTCAGTATGTTGTTAAAATACATAGAGAACGCTGCTGCCCATTCTCTAGTAAGTCCCTTAGTCGCCTTTTACGACACCCACGGGAAGAAATAGGATGGTGCTATTCTTTACGTTCGGCACCACACGGAGTAAAACATTTGCTTAGTATTTATTCACCTTACAATGTTTCTTGTTGTATCAATTATGATTATTTGTTAAAAAAAAATATGTACCTACTTACAACGCCTTAGAGATATTTAAATCCGTTATGTTGTGTACGTAGGTATAACTTAAATAAGTGAATTCAAAATCAAAATATTTTATTTCACATAAGCCTATATGGGCACTTATGAAACGTCAGAAGCTGGCATGGTTCCAATTGGTCGTTTCCACTCAACGAAACTCCACGGTTACTCTTGTAAAAATAATTGGCTTTTACAATGTTTTCAAACCACAGCAATAATAGGTATGAGACGGGCCTACACTGTCCAGTGTAGGCCCGTCAAAAGTACCAGGTACATAACAAAATAGAAAATGGTCTACAAATCTAAAATCTATTAAGCCTAGGTACAACATTCTCACTTTAACAAAACATTTAAATAAAAAGCGATATAAAGTATTATTCACATAATAAAAGTTAGAGCCTTGTTTAAAATAAAATTGTAGGTGTATAAGACATAATACTGTGAAAATAAGCAAAGTATACTAACCTAGCTGTGGCTATATCTGTCAACTTACTGCCTTATTTTTCTTACTGCATATAATTTACCTGAAAGAGCTCTAATTTAAAATTTCAATTCGGTGTCCACCACCGCATTGAAATTTGGAATCTAGGGTAATTCCTAGAAATACAGTTTCCGTAATAGCATCTAGTTTCTTGTCATTAAGTTTTAAATTTAGACCCACTTGGGGTACATTTGGTAATAAGAACTTTGAAGACATTTTGTTTTGTTCGCATTAAGTAAGAGATTATTAGCTGCGAACCATTTCGAAAGAAAAGCCAGACTATCGTTAACGTGTAAGACATCCGTATCTTTTCTATTTAAAAAATAAGAGTAGTGTCATCAGCGAATTGAATTAAATCCGATAAGTTATCTATCTTCGTAAGGAAGATCATTTATATAAACTAGAAATAGGAAAGGGCCAAGAATTGAAACTTGAGGCACGCCCATCTTTACTAGAGATCCCGAGGACGTCACCCCCTTAACGTTTACTTTTTGCTGCCTGTTTGATAGATAGGAAAGAACAAGACCAGCAGCTTGTCCACGAACTCCGTAGTGGTGTAATTTACAGATCAGTGTATTGTGGTCAAAGCAGTCAAACGCTTTTGAGAGGTCACAGAAAATGCCAATGGCATCCTGGGATTTCTCCCTGGATTCCAAAATGTGACTGATAAGTTTTACTCCTGCGTCAGACTTACTTTTCGTGAAACCAAACTGGCGATTGTGTAAAATCCCATTCGAATTAAAATGTGACAACATCTGGTCTAGCATGATACCGGGCTTAGTGATACCGTAGACGTTCACGTTCAGTCAATATTCACTTGAATACCAGGAGTGAGGACACTCGACCTCAAACAATATCTACTGCCGTACTAACGTTCTGCCACTTCTAACTTACAAGAATCTGTATTAGAGCAGACGTCTGGCTGCTTCATGACCTCTCTTCTTGCAGTTTGTCACATTTATGACCATGAAGTAATTTATACTATGAGCGTTTACGACGTACGGCATTTCATACAAACTTTCAAGCCCTTGTTTTTCGAAATGACTGAACCGATTATAATGAAACTTCATACGCATAAGCAAGATACATAGGTTTAAAAAGTCAGTTAAGAACATTTTCGAACAATAGTGTAACAGCCAAATTAGACTGATTTTAAATTTTCCATAGAAACTAGAGATTTCTAGTAATCTGTTTTTAAATAAGACATTTCGAAAATGTTCTTAAATAACTTTTTAGAACTTTGTATCCTGCTTATGCGTATCTATGAAGTTTCAATAAATCTGTTCATTCATTTCGAAAAACAAGGCTTGAAAGTTTGTATGAAATGCCGTACATCGTAAACGCTCTTAAGGAGTTATGGAAATAATTTTCAGGAGAAAATAAAACACGGAATAGGTAACTCTCAAATGTGATCTTTATTTCAGTTTTTTAACTATTGTACTACTTATAATACAGTTTTAACAATAATTTAGTACAAAAGAAAACCACAATATCATCAATCAATGAGCGGTGTAGATATCCTACGCTAGGCACTATTATTTTTATCAATTGACACACCATAATCCCTTTTATACAAAGCTTGCTTATAATAGAGTACCTAGAGTTGTTTGATTTAATTATAACTATCGAACGGTATTCGCACCTTCCTTTTACACAGTCTGGCGTTAAAATAAAAATAGACAAACATAGATAAGAAATGGGAGTACCTATAGCACATAACACAGCCACAAACAATTATACAACTTAATATTACCAACAATTTATTTATAATATACTGTTTAAGCCGTGCTCTTACCTACGAGCTACGTCTGAAAATCTTGTGAATTATTCTGCATCGAGTTCATGAAAAAATAGAAATATAACAATACAATATTATTTAAATAGATTATATACCGAAGTAGGTATGAAGTTTAGGTTTGGTCAGAATTCATAGCACAGATTGTTTTTTTTTTTTTTCAAGGTAATTACAACATAAATACACAACATAATTGAATGTAAATCATTAAAAAAAAGGTAGAAATATTTAACATAATTAGGTAGGTAGGTATTTGTTAATTTACTAACCACTAAAGTTTTGCGTATTTATAAGATTCTTCATGGAATAACAATTGATCGATGAACGCACTATAATAGTACATTCGCAGCCCACACGCTTACTGCGTAGTCGTAAGATATAATACTAGTATCTACCGCGGAAGTCGCCACGTGCCTGCCTCTATTGTTGCGCGATCTTAGTATTTTTAGAGTTTTCTTTCCCAATGTTATTATGTGTTAAACTGTTAGCTAATGTTTTACACGCCAATAAACTTTATAACTTACTGGAAAAGGTGGTTTTTCTAAGATAAACTCCCTCATAAAAGTATTAAAAAAAATTGGTGCCCAAGAGAATAAGATGATAATTGAGAAGTTTATAATGTCTAGTAATTATAAGTACCAAGATGAATTAAGTATCTATTTATTATATTCGTTTTTCATGGGTGTCACCAAAAAAACATCCGGAGTTACTGGATTTTCTTTATTAGGTAGATATGTAATTTATGAACATACCTTTATTAAAAAGCGCTGAAAATATTTACGGTAATAGGCACGTATTATTTGTGTATTTAGTTATTATTTTTACAAATTAAACCCGTATATAAGTGAGGATCATGAATAGCATTTAAGGAGCAGCGATCGATATTATTACTAATAATAATATCCTGTTAATCACATCACACTAATATTATAAAGGCGAAAGTTTGTGAGTGTGTGTGTGTGTGTATATTTGTTACTTCTTCACGCTCAAACGGCTGGACTAATTTTGATAAAATTTTGTATGGAGGTAGCTGACACTCTAGATTAAGACATATGCTACTTTTTATCCCGATATTCCCACGGGATCGAGACTTACGCGAGTGAAACCGCGGGGCGCAGCTAGTTTTTCAATAAAATGGTTAACAAACAATATTATTTACATGAGTTATTATAATACACTTTCTATAACGCTACAGCTATTATTGTTCTAAATTAGTCTATTCTTCATAAATAAGATTATAGAGGGCAAATTAAATTAGCTAGCGAAATTCCACAGATGTGATGGGTCTAAATATGGTGAAAGAAAAAAACATTTGATTATTTGATTTTGGGGACAACGACCGCAGCTGGTGTAGAGACTTGAAGTATGAGATTAGAAAATCTGTTTTTTTTGTGTACATAGGAAATAACAGTTTTTTTTAATTCCGGTATTTCAAGTTACTGCAAGAAATGCCGTCGTTGAACCCAAAAAAAATCATCAGTTGTTTTATTATGTTTAGATATCGAAACCCATCAAGTTTCGCTTTATAATTTAATTTTAGCCTGCATAGGTTTATACCTATAACTAATAATCTAATAACAATTCAACATTTTCATTGCGCTGCTGATGCCTTTATTTAAAAGTAGGTACAAGACAATTTTATACAGTTTAGTTAACACTAAAGTGACGTCAAATTGCCAATGACATAATTAGGAGAATAGCTAACTATGATAAAAATCACCTATGTTGTCTCACTCGATCGAAGTGTTGAAACCTATGCAAAAGTTACCGACCAAGTTACGTCAAACTTTATAAAGTTTCATGAACGCAAGTGAAAAACTTATTACTTTTTTTTTTCTAGATAAAAATAAATTCTGAAATAATAGCGTATTTTCATTAGGTTTTGGCCTAACATGAAGGAATATCAAAGAAAAAGATGCAATTTTCGACCACCATGAACATTCAGTCATTTATCTAGGTAAATACTTTTGTAGCTATGTGGCTAGTGAAATCATAAAATATGGATAAAAATAAATTCAATACCTCATTATTTTATTTCGAAACAGATTGTCTAGATTTAAGATGAAATGTCAAAACACGGGTTATATTCTTAGATACATTTATATTACATAAAACACAAATATGTATAACTATCTACTTCTACAAATCACATCACAATTAAAACTAGTTGTATGGTCATTGGCAACAACTGCCAAGTTCAAAATCATAAATATCTTTACATAAATATAATTATTGTAAAACGATAATGTTACATAGTGCTGGATGTAATTACATGATACTTTACAAAGAGCATACAAAAATACACATCAAACAACTATAAAAATTGGTTTAAATAATTGTACTTAACACAGCTCTTGTCCATCCTCATATATCTTTAAGGAGCTTTTCAATCGATTCCGTATTATCTCGAACAAAAAAGGCAATATTGATAGGAAAGTATTTTTGTTATTTTTTTTAAACACTTATGTCTACCAGTCGTCGCATGATGCATTTCATCGCAACGCGTCGTATTTACACCTTACAATGTAATATAATTAGAGCTACCTAATTACCAAAATAACTCGAAAGCCTCAGACAGGTTATCTGGCAAGCAATTTTACGTTTTATATAAAGAACCTACCTAAACTCTACCGCACGACATTAATCTCGCTTTAACTGTGCGTATCGTGATTATTGATCGACAATATCAACGCATCTTACTTTGTCTAATGTATACACATACAGGTAGACGGCAACAATAGTCAAGATCCCAATACTATGTTTATCACATGGAGCCAATATAATGAAAGCCCTTGAAATTGTTTAGATGTTTTTCGCAAAGTCATCTAAATATTTGCAAATTTAATACAGATTTCAATTTGAATAAAATTCGTTACGGGTGAATAATTAACTCGTTTTTTTTTTATTCTATGCTCATTTTTCTTATCATTATACACCACAGATTCACAGCACTTTTTTTAGAAAGTTTGTGTATTTTTAGACATGTTCAATATCACCGTCCGCGATAGAACGTCACTCTAGCGTCTTGTACTTCAACAGTGGCAACCTATCAGGGTCACCACGGCGGGGCACTCAGGTGTTCTCGTCTGAGGAGTCGTCAGACGAAGAGCTGGTTTGCAGGGTGGATGCCATGGTCAGCTGTCGGATGAAGGGTTCCCTGGGAAGACTCTGCTGACCTAACGGCAACCGTCGCACGCCCATGCGCTCACTTTCTGGCAGTGATTTGCTGCATTTTTCTTCTGTGATCGCATCTCGAGATAATGACCTGAAATTCAAGAAATTGTAGTTTTATAAGTATCAATCATTTATAGTTTAATATAAATTAATGGAATTTCTGATACTGTTCTGTAAAAATATTCTCTGTATGATATACACCGTGACATTTTAATCGTCCTATAACGGCAGCTCACTTCATGTATCCAATGACTACTAATCATTCATAAAAGTATTTTTTTTTATTAACATTTTAATAATAATAAAAAAAAGAACATTATGACGCATGACGTAGTTTGAAACACCCTGTTACGAGCGCGGTGCGAGCCTTGCATTCCAAAGGCGGTGCGGAATGAAGCGCAAGGCGCGCACCGCGCTCGTAACAGAGTGTTTCGAACTACATCATGCGTCATAGAGAATAATTAAAAAATAAATATGTATTCAAATATTAATAAATATTTTTTTTACTTTTATGAATGACTAGCTGCGCCCCGCGGTTTCACCCACGTAAGTCTCCGTCCCGTGGGAATATTGGGATAAAAAGTAGCCTATATGTTATATCCAGGGTGTCAGCTACCTCCATACAAAATATCAAAATGGTCTAGCCGTTTGAGCGTGAAGAAGAAACAAACACACACACATACACACAAACTTTCACCTTTCTAATATTAGTGTGATTAGAAGTAATTGGATACATGAAGTGGGCTGCCGTTGTAAGACCATTAAAATGTCACGGTGTATAACCACAATATTTACCTTTTTACTCCACATTTACATTAATTTCTATGTAGAATGGCTTCAAGCAGTAAACTGCCCGATGTTACGCTACGAAAGACATAGTTGAACGTCTAAAGATAAATGCTGAACAGTTAATGCACGTACCCAGTCAACTCTAACATCGATCCTCTTCGACACTGTCCTCTATGTGGCCCCTGCATAATGCTGGCTGGTCTGCTCGACGCGCCCAGGGGGTCGGAATGCGCCACATCTTCCATCAACAATACTGAAGGTCCCCCCAGGCTCGTGCTCCTCTTAGACAGCATACTCGGTCCTTGTCTCCCAACAGGATCCTTCGATGTTCCTTCTCCCTTGCTCCAACTATCTCTGTTCCCTTCCGAGTCTGAGACCACCACACTCTCAGCAGCACCCTGTGTAGAGCTAGAGCTCTCTCTTCGGAACAGACCTATGATAGATTTAGGATGTTTTGGCTTCTCTATGCCTCCTGATACCGGTAAGGTATTATGAGAATGGATGTGTTTTTACAGCGGGATGGATAGGGAGGGGAAAAAGGAAAAAATCGTGTCAGAAAAGTTCATAAAAAATTCTAAAGTCTAAAAGGTAGATAAGTGCAAAATAAGTTATTGTTTGCACCCAATTACTAATTATTTATTACGTTTATTTCGTGTTTTCAAGCAGGCGCATGTTTTCATTTAGGTACTATTTATTTGCCATAAAATGGTTTATACTTTAGAAGCTTCTAATTTAATGGAATTTTGGCTTTAAAACTGAAATGTTATTTTGGTGCTACAAAAATGGAGCTATTTCAGCAAAAGGAATTAATCATATAAAAAGCTAACATGCACAGTGTTTTAAGTAAGAGCTCTGTGGTAGTAGAAACTAATTAAAGTTCCCGAAAAAAAAATCATGATGAAAATGCACGCTACAGTCGCTAGGGTATTGTGCATATTAAATGGGAACTAATTTCTTAAAAAAAAAAAAAAACTAAGTAGGTTGATAGAATTGGTATTAAATAATTAAACAATGTGTAGTGTCTTATAACTTACTTCATAACTTTCGATCAAACTCTAAAGTAAAGCAACTTTAAACGTAGTTAGAAATATTTTAACACGTGAATGTTCCAAATATATAATTTTGACAATTTTGACGTTCACCAAAACCAAAATTCGTAACTTGCTCTGTGATCCAGAATGTTATGGTCTACGCGCCTACGCGCAACGAGTTCGTAGACCAATTTGATGTGCTACGAGGCTACGCTGCTACGCAAAAGTCTACGTCGTGTTTGCCCAATATTTCGACTTTTACAAAGCTTTCTACTAACTGCCCTGCATTAACGTAACTGGCCATTCGTTTCTTTTATATTTTTATTGTAGTTTTTAAAATTAATAAATAAAATATTATAATACAATTTTCAAAATTTGTATAAACTTACCTAAAAACGTAGCTGAGGGTGAGCTATATGCTAGGTACTCTTTGTTGGAGGCCCAAGCAGGGAACTCTGATTGTTTTAGGGCGCCGCAGCCCGAGCCCTCCATTTCCTCGCGCTTCCATGGCAACATCGTCTCGGTTGCGGTCGGGGTGGCCACGCGAGCGTGCTCAGCTACTATCATGTAGGTGTCTGTGAGTATAAATCTAAGTATAGATAGGCATTCTCAGATGCCTAAGGATCTATGCATCATGTTTAATACTTGCCATTATCGTCAGACAGTCTTCTTTCGTCTTCTTCGAGAATATCCTCATTGGGAACTAAAATATTATAAATGTGAACGTTAAAGCTTCGTTTTAGCATTTTGAGACTTACTTTAAGTTATGCGAATTACAATAAATCAATAATTACATTTACTTACTAAACAATTCGCATCTAATTTATATTGCAAAAATATTTTATGAAATAAATATTTACAAAATATTTTTTGAAACATTATAAAATCTACTCTTTAATAAATACATAGGTAATATATGAATTTGTATAAGTATACAGTACTTAAATACGTATTAATACGGGCCAACTGAGCACTGGCTGAGTACAACATATCTACGCTACTAAAGATACTTAGGTATAAACACATATTTAAATCTATACATATTAGATTTAAGGACTATCAATATACCATATTATATTTATTACCTCATTAATAGATATTATAAATACATAATATAGGTAGTACTCGTCATAACATGCAATATCAACTTACTGTTTTTAATTAGTAATACATCCATATAGTTATAGAGTGTCAAGTCTTACTGCATAACCAATCTATTAATAGGTAGGTGCTAGGTGGGGGTATCTATAGTTTTATTAAACATTTAATTTAAAAAAAAAAATTACTAAGTATTACTAGATTGGCTATCAAGCGCTAGTTAGCGAATAGGAAATAAACAAAGGAATGAATAATAAATAGTATGTGTTTCAAACATGCAATAGTAACATCGAATTGGATAATCATTGATATCTTTGCTAAACGTCTGATGAAAAAAATATTTTCTTTATTACCTACTAAGCAAAATATTATGTTTATTGTTAATTGAACGAAAAAAAAATATACAAAACGATATAAAAAATATTGATTCATAATGATATCAAATTGACTAGTTAGTGCCCAGTGCTATCCAATGTTGAATTGGAATTGTTGTTAATCCATAATTGACGCTGAAGTGATGTCTAGCTTATAACAGCAGAATTATATAACCTTGAGTGTGTAATTTTTACATTTAAATCATGAATTGCGGTAATCGTGGCACAGTTAAAGTAAAGCACAATCTAAATTAAAATCTTGATCATCAGACGTAAGTATGCACGCAGTTCTAGTGACAATTATGAAAACAGTTCAGTTCTGAAGTAAACACATACCAAAGTTATACGTGGATCTGTCTCTTCTCCACGGTAAGGATTTCTCAACAGCTGTCGGAAGTATCTCTTCGGGCGTTTTAGCGTACTGCTTAACGATCCTCGCTTTCAAGGGATTGAATCCGGGCAGGTTAGCCAGTTGATTTAAAAGTGAACTACTATTTTCTTTATGCGAGGACGTCGGACTGACTTCTTTGTATCCAGCTGATAATATTATCATCGCCAGTTGTAGAGAGTATCGGTTATTTTGCGGTGGTGCCACATGAAGATTGCCAGAAGGGAAGAAAATGACGATCAAACACAAAGAATATTAAACAAGCAGAAATGAACAGATACGCAGCGATTAGAAGATTAGTATAGGTATTCCTAACGACTAATGGAATGGTATTTGTGGCTCAGGACAGAAGAGAATTTAACTTTGGACTGAAACCAACTTCATTAACAAACCTTCTATTTTAATTTGATAGTAATTTGACACTACACAATTCCCGCATGTGCATGTGCAAATTTTATGTCTTTGGCTGTTATGTTTTCAATAGTAAAATATCAACCGAAACACTCGAAATTGATAGAACAGACCAGGGGGTCTACTCCGAACATACATCTGAAGTATCGGCCGAATGTTCGGTCGTTTCTTTACTAAGGCTAACTATCGCTGACCACGGCGAAAAAAATAAATAAAAAGGCAGTCGAAGAGATAAGCCAAAGTCAACACTGTGACTTGAAGTCGGGTAAGGACTCAAAGTCAAAAAAGGAAACTATGTAAGTTATAAAAGAGCCGAACATTCGGCCGATACTTCGGTTTAGCGCTTCGGAGTAGACCCCCAGTAAGCTGATTTTCAATTAAAAAGTTTGAAAAATTAATAAACAATTTTTTAAATCTTTTTCTTTGTTATTCAATCAAAACATTTTTGTAGAGAAAGTTAAGTTACTTTGTACCAAAGTTGTAAAAGAATTCGGGTTTGCTCAAAGGTTTGCAAATAAGTTGGATAATATTTAAAGGTCAAAACTTCACTTGAAATAGGCAACTGAACCAAAACAACTTAATAAAAAGAATTTCGAGAAGACATAATTTAGAAAATACAAATAATTACATACAGATAAATAATTTAGAACGTGCCACCACAAATACGCTTCAGCTCATTCTCACAGTACGTAGCCATGTCAGAAATTAAGGAATGCTTTGGACCCAGCAAATAATAGTCGTATAACAATTTAGTAAACGTCGTCGGTTCACTTATATTGTAAGTATCCCATTTTGGTTAATGAAGAAAAGGTTGTGCGGAAAATAAAAACAAAGTTAGTCGACAACATCTAAAGGACTTGTTTGGATTTGAATATAAAAGCTTTCGGAAAGTCATTTCATAATCATACTGGATTGGATTCACCTCCTAAGTAGTTCTGCATTTTTTAATCAGACTGATGAATAAAAACTGGAAAAGGTTAATCATTAATTTCAAGTTTCTACCCAAACCTGATTTGGCGTAGATACTTTCGTAGAACTTACTTGACATTGAAATGCAATTGCATACGTTCACATTTTTTTACGTCTAGCCAGCTACTTAACCACAATCTTTTGCTCTATCTACACAGTGCTTCTGATCCAGTAGACAATACTTCGGGTTATTTAGCGTTGGCAATGTTACCATTCAAATCCAAACTGCGGTGTGTCACTCAGGGAGTGTCATGCAGAATACCTACGTGGGGTTTTGGCAGTGAAAGTTATACCGCCATCGTCACCTTCGCGCCGCGGTCCTATCTCGCGTTCGTCTCCGTCCTCCTGCAGAACCTCGTCTATGTAGTCTGTAATAATACAATATTAATGCCATATTTTTCATGGAAAGTTTTGGGGTTCATTTCATACTATAAAGAATCAGAGGTAAGATTATTTAATTGTTGCTATTTTATTCGAGAGTTTTTAGATTCTTAAAACTGATTTTGGAATAAAAACTTATAGGAATGTTTGATATCACAAATCACAGACAATATAAAAACCAAAAAACATGTGCTATGTCTAAATGTTCTAATAATATTAATCATTTTATTTTTATTTATGTACATTTATTTCCATTAAACTAGTGTAGGACGAAGCGTTTGTGCTTGCAAAGAAAATTAACAATGATCATTGATACATATTATTATGTATGTATTTGAAAATAAACAAAAAACGAAATAATACTTGAACCCACACGTGCATGCGATCGACACTCGAGATAATAAGAAAGAATAAATAAGTACCTAATCTATAATACTTTATTTTACCGTGCGTGAACTGTTTGGCCGAACCGTTTTGCTGGAATTCAGGGAAAGTCACATGATTTTTCCCATCCTGAAAAGAAGAGAAACAGATTTTCAGAACCATATCTCCAGCCTGAAAATGTTAACAAAAAACTAATCTACATTCTACACATAACACGTAAGGTCACATAAATTATTATTATTGGCGCCCATGTCCTTGTCAGCTGTCACTACGGGGTTACTGGTAACTCGACGTATTCCTTGCAGGACGTCATAGTATGGTAAAATGCAACAAATTAAGCCACCAAATGTTCTACCGATATTCAGTAGTTTTTGAGTTAATTAGGTTTTTAGTTGTTTTATGAAAATACAATTTAAAAATGATTTACGGTGCGACTATACTGGAATTTAATTTATTATCATAGCTGATGCCGTAGAAAATCTTTGTTAATAATTAAAAAATCCAAAATGCCGAAAACTTGGCAGAGATCACTAATTAAAACTTTTATTTTTCGTAATTTTTGTCATTACTTTATTTAAAAAAAACTCAAAAACTACTGAATTTCGGTAGAACCTTTGGTGGCTTAATTTGTTGTATTTTTTTAGTTTTAACCTTACTATGACGTCGTGCAAGGAATACGTCGAGTTACCAGTAACCCTGTATATTATTAATTCCTGTTTCTTTTATCACAATCCATCCACCTTTTCTTTAGTCTTCATCCACCCCCACATCACCCATGTGGATGTGACCACCACACCTACAAAGTGAGCGTATGATAAAGTAAAATATAATAAAAAGATTTTTCTATTGATGCGTACCTGCTTTCCACGTTTACTACGCTTATGATGATGCTTCCTGTCGCCGACTCTTCGTCGTATATTCATATGGGTCTTGTAATTTACTTGCGTGCCAAGGTCGCGATCGTTCACCGCGTGGCGACTGTAGCTCAGCCGACGATGCTACAGAATGGAAAAGCATTAGATATAGGTAGCTACATAATGTGTGGTGAATTTCTTGTCTACCCCATTTTACGACGGATTGTTCGTCCTACCAATGTCCGACCTACCGATAAGCAGGTCAAGGGATGATTAGTTGATTAGGGTGAGGTATAATACGGTTAAATTTCGGACAAGTAGTGACCAATGTGACTTTTTCAATTCATATATACTTTCAAAATTTATCTTAGACATCACTGACATCGGTGATTGAAAACATCGTGAGAAAACCTGGACTTAAAGTTAACTTCTTTTGCTTCGCGCGGCTTCGCCCACAGAAATTATCCCACGGGAACTTATTACCGGGATAATAAGTACCCCATGTCCTAATCCAGGTCATGGTCTACCTGCGTGCCCAATTTTACACAAATCCGTTCAGCCGTTTTAGCGTGAAGGTGTAACAAACAAACTCACTTTCGCATTTATAATTGTTAAGTTAGGATTAAGTCTAAAATCGCCGACCCGCCTTGAGCAAGGTATGATGCGGTGATTAGTTCTCGTGGCTCTGTATGAAACGGGGATCTTTGCGGTCCCCTTTTCATACAGAGAAGCCTGCAGTGGAACGATGGTATTATAACGTCTTATGGTATAGTTAAGATAGATCTTTCGTGTCTACCCCATTTCCGAAGTAAGTATTTAGCCCCATAACCTACCATCGATGACCGACCTTCCGATATGCAGATCAAGGTATGAGAGTTATTACAAATATGGCTTCCGTTTTGCTAAGTAGGTTGTAATCTTCACGTAATTCCCCAGATAACTTTTTAACTAGTATAAAAATTAGTTTCTTAATCAGGGTTGGTTTTCTTTGCTACTCATCAGCTCTAAGCGAAAACATACTTTTAAAAAGTTTATCAAACTTAGTAATATGCAATTTAATTTCATGAATTTCTAATAAGTTCAACACCTATACACACCAGTGCCTTTATTATTTTATAGAGCAGACACAAGCGTGCTTAACTGGCATTGTTATTATTATTACACCAGGACGCTCTGACCCAGAAAAATCCTAGAGGAGACTCCTTATAGATAAGTTGCTATCATGCGATATTCTGCCAATAGGCCAGGCACTGAACGAGCAACACATAATATGACCTGATTAATAATTTAATAATATAAACCCCTTCCTTTCCCCTGCCTTTGGTACGTTTTATATAATAAACTTACGCGTCTAAACGGTTTGCAAAGTTCTTCGGCAAGGAGATGGTGTATCTTCGCATCCGTAAGATCTTTTTTCGACGGATTGTATTCCAATTCCTGCATATCTATGTTCCAAGTGGATGAGTCTAGCTGGCTGAAACTAGGACTGAAAGGGAAACAAAGATCTCAAAAAAGAACTATACTCTGTGAATAAAATTTCCGGAACAAGAGTTTGTAAAAGAATTACCTTCCATTGAAATTGGCATTTGTATAGTTTTTGAATATGGCTGACATGGATTCGGCTCCAGATATATTTCCAATAGTAGACGCATTCCTTTGCATATACTCTATAGCGTCTTTCATAGCCAACTTTGAATAAGTCTCCAAAATCTTGGGTTCTGCACCCTGAAATAATAATTTGTCCTGTTTTGTTATTAGTTAACGTTTCAAATACGTTCCCTACTACCTGAACTTAGTTCAAATTTGCAATAGAATAACCTACCTGATAGTTTCTAAGTAAGAACGGTCTAATGAAACGATTGTCAAATCTTTTGAATTTATCTCTCATGTGATGGTTTCCATGTTTTCCTAATATGTCTTCTACGCCTGCCATTAAATGATCCATAAACTGAAAAATATATAAAAATGTTTAAGTAATATAGATGTGAATTCATACACACATAATTATAGCAACGCTAGTTGTTAAATAAAACCTTTACCCTTTCATGAATCCGTTCATTCATAGTCGGCTTCCTCTTCTCAGCAGTTTTAACATTAAGTATTTTTACAAGAGGCTTTATCGTGATCCCTTGTATGAACACGGTGAAATATATCACCGCTATAGTGGTGGTCACAAACATTGGCTGCAGTTCCACTACTTCGGGATCTATTAGGAGAACTAGAGCGAAAGCCACTGCACCTCGGAGACCTGAAAATGCAAATAAAGGTGAATATCGAACAGTAAATTGTACCTGCATAGGTAACTTTGTGTTTGTCTTATGGTTCGAGTAGAAATGGATTGAGCTAACTTACAGAAGTGTACAGTCACGAGCATAAATATCTTACAGTTACGCAAGAGTCAAATACGAATTTCTCCTAGTAGGTACCGTAAAACGGGGTGAATGCGGATGCAGGGGTGAATCGGGACGCAACTTAAAAATGGATTTTAACGTTGAAATAATATAGTTTGTAGCCACAAGGACACTTAATAGTTAATTATAACACAGGTTATAATACAGGTAACACATTAGAGTGCATTCCACTGCAACCTTGCATCGCTATTCACCCCGTTTTACGGTATTGATATTTATTTCGTTACGAGCATATTATTTTCGAAACAATACATATTATTAAATAGGTCTTTTCTCAAACTTGCAATCGTGTAAGTGTCCGGTATTTATGCACGTAACTGTTATCTATACTAATATTTTAAAGAGGTACAATTTGTTTGTTTGTAAGTTTGTATGATAAAAACATTTTTTCAAATCCGTTTGGTAGTTCCAGGTAGGTTATTTCTGGAACTGCCAGACGGATTTGAAAAAATATTTTTGCGTTTGATAGCCCAATTCTTTAGGAAGGTACTACAAAGGGTTACGATCCTTAGGAACCGAATAAAAAACAAAAAAAGTCGGAAAGAAAAATAAGCGAAAAAGACGTAATACGTAGACGTAGACGGGCGGGTGATGCAATGCGAAACGACGTGTGTCGGAGGAACAAGAAATTTCACGCGGATGAAGTCGCGGGCAGAGGCTATTATTGTATAAGTCTGAATAAGAGACAAAATACAAAAGCTCTAAATATATATACGCGATAATTATTTTGAAGGACATCGCAGAAAACATTTTAATATACCTATAGAGAGAAGAACCTATTGAAGTGAAAATTGTTTACAACTACATTTTTAGGGTTCCGTACTCAAAGGGTAAAATGGGAACCCTATTACTAAGGCTCCGCCGTCTGTCTGTCTGTCTGTCTGTCCGTCTGTCACCAGGCCGTATCTCATGAACCGTGATAGTTAAACAGTTGAAATTTTCACAGATGATGTATTTCTGTTGCCGCTATAGCAACAAATACTAAAAACCAGATATTCCAGTTCCAGTATCCAGTTATTCTGGTTTTTAGTATTTGTTTCCATAAAATAAACGTGATTTTTTTGCCGTTTTTATAGATAATGGTACAGAACCCTTCGTGCGCGAGTCAGATTCGCACTTGGCCGGTTTTCGATCTCTAATCTATAAAGGCAATTTTCCTGTGGAAAACAATCTTAGAACAAAATTAAGTACCCTTTTGGGGTTCTCCCCATGTTATATACTGGCTTAATTTATTTTAAAGAAAATATATTTTTATTTTTGTAAAACATGAGTTAGTACAATACAATGTGCTTTGTGGATGGAATTAAAAATAAATAAAAAGGACCTACATGTTTTACCAGTTAAAGCGTACAAAAAAAAATACAGAACTTATTGTTAACATGCATAAGCCTAACATTATCAATACATCAGCTTATAAACGTCATAACTAACTAACATACAACAGTTTATTTACCATTAGTAGACTATAGGAGAGATGTCGCAATTTACTTAATTTCGCTCATTTAGGAACTCTGATAAGCTGAAGTAGCATTTGGCTATAAGATTTTTTTAAAATGCACCTTAAACAACCTAGTGGGCAGCTGTTTCAGAGGTGTTGGGAGCTTATTATAAATTTTTAAGACCAAACAGAATATGCGTTTATGCAAAAAGCCGTGCTTGACCATATTATACTCGTAGATAACTCATCCTTAACCCGACGACAACGAATGCTAACGTCCGATTGTTTTTTATTAAAATACATGAGAAGAAAGTTATATAATATAGAAAAAAAACCGGCCAAGTACGAGTCGGACTCGCACACAAAGTGATCCGTACCACCATAAAATATTTAGCAAAAAACGCCGAAAAAACACGTTTCTTGTATGGGGATCCCTTTAATTTTTAACTTTATATTATTTTTATTATTTATAATTATAACGGCATTAGAAATACATAATCTGTGAAAATTTCAACTGCCTAACTATTACGGTTCATGAGATATAGCTCGTTAATAGACAGACGGAGGGACGGACGAACGGACAGTGGAGGCTTAGTAATAGGGTTCCGTTTGGCACCCTTCGGATACGGAACCCTAAAGATGAGATCACAGTACAATACATCAGTATTAATATCATCGAGCAAGCAAGCATGTCTGAAGATTAAAAATAAGATAAACGGTTAACGGTCGGTTTGAAATAAGATTTTCGCCCTTTAAAATCGCGTGGGTGCTGGGTTCATTATTTCCAAGGGTGTAAAGCGGCTAGACAGATTATATAACCTAACCTAAACAGTCTATATTTCTAGAACCTCGCCTCGCCATCAGCGTCTAGGTATTGCATAATCTAGGTAGGTACTCTGATAGTGAGACGTTAGTAAGTTTCAGTATTGTATTATTCAATCTGAAGTTATATAATTTAATCTCAATGTCCGGTAAATATTTTGACTTTCTCAAACAGATAATGTAATGACCGTAGTACGTACTGATCAGTCATTGCTGCCAATCCCAATGGGAAAAAGACGTGTATTTATGTAATTATATGTAAGTTTGAATATGTTATTAAGTTATTAAAACATTGAGCGCCGCTCGGGCTCCAGGAGCTGATAACAATAGGAAATTAATTGTGTATTTAACGTCTCATTATAGGCACTTGTAATGTTAAGAGCCATTTACTTTAAGTATACAACCAAAATAACCAACTCACCTCCATAGGACATGACGAACTTTTCAACCCTATTCAGTTTATGCAAACGGAATTTGTTGGCGATTGCGCTAAATATGTACACACCTGAAACAATTTATATAAATACATAAAACATACTTAGAAATATTAGAAATCACAGTTACACTCCGTATCCTCTACTGAATGCTACGAATGAATGAAATGGAGTCTTAGCTAAGGGCCTACGCCGTAGGCGCCTACGGTGTAGACCCTCGATTAAAAAAAATAAGAAAACCAAGGTCGGCTATTAAATACAAATAACATTTAATAAACTTACATACATGAACACGTGCGTTCTTTTTTTTTCAAACTTTTTCGACAGGGAAAGCAATTTAATAAGGCAAAACTCATTCAAAAATAGAATGCACGTCATAAAAATGTTTCTGTGGTAATAGAAAGTTAGGAGGGCGACACGTGCAGATGAAGCCCTGAACGTTTGACGGGCATATTCCGGTCACAGTTCACACGTGACCCACATTGTGTTACGTCGCTTTGTTTCTGTTTATAGCTACTTATTTTTCCAAGTTTTTGTGTTTTTGCAATTCTTGGTTACAATTTAATAAAATAATTACTTGATTTTGAAACGAGCCAACATTTTATACCCGGTTTCTATTTTGTTTTTTTATTGAAATTTAAATCTATCTACTTATTTGATAGTGCTTGGTTCGCTATCTTGACACAACATTTTTGAACACACGGACAAGGAGAGCAGTAGTGGCCGAGTGGTAACGACCGCAACTTACGAGCTGCAAGTCGTAGGTTCGAACCCAGACAGGCGCTTTACGTTGTGTAAATTATTTCATCACTACTGCTCTCAAAACGGTGAAGGAAAACATTGTGAGGAAACCGGCATATCCTAGAACCAAAAATTCGAAGACATGTGATATCTACCAACCCGCACTGGGCCCGGGTGATGGATTACAGCCCACTCCCACTCACAGAGAGGAGGCCTGTGTCCCAGCGGTGGGAACATTATAGTCTGATAATGCATGGACAAGAACTTTGCTTAAAACTATAGATTTTATCTTTATCTGAAGACCTCAGAAACGGATTATTAGTGTATAATTTGTAGAGAAGGTATTTAGTTGTTACTTACCTATAATTCGAAACACTGAACAGAATACAATGGTCAGTAACACAAACCACGTGTTCCAGTCGTGATTGTTATTCACAGTGGCGACTCCAAGGAACATGAAGATGATGGTTTCCGAGGAAGAAGACAACATCTTCATGGTGTATTTTATAGTAGTGTGCGATTTGTGGGATATATTCCCTTCCACATAGTTCTTCATGGTTATACCACAGAATGTTATACTGAAAACATAAAGCAGGATAAGCTGTGGGTAGGTTCAGTCACGAGTAATACTTTACACTTACACAAAATTCAGAAGCTTGTGGCTAAGTAATAACAGCTGCACGGGTTGATCGATCAGGGGCCCAAGTCTGCTATTTTTATAAATTCAGTCATTCCAACACGATCCCATTGTCATGCCATTGTCATTTTGCTAAAAGTTCGTAATCTGGTAAATTCATAATGGTCGATCATTGGTCGGTCAATGTTCTCGTAATATAATTGTGTTATTATAATGGCATTGTCGTATTGCCATTAATATAAAACCCATTAGTAGAAATGTCATTAATTTGTCATTATGTACGAGATTACCAATATATGCAATTTCTTTCAATGTAGTGTCAGTGGCCGACCATTGGAAAGTCATAATGACGCCATTATAATAGTAGATTACCAAACTTGTCAAAATCAACAATTATGAAATCAATGATCAACCATTCTGACACTATTGTAATAGCAGACTTGAGGCCCTGGTTAAGCTACCATTGCCGCAGTTGAGATGGGTGACCATCTATACCAAGACCCCTCCGTGCCTCGGGAAGCACGTTAAGCCGACTGTTATTTGTAGATCTTGGACAGTTGTTACGGGTCGTCAGAAACCCGAAAGTCTGACAACTAGTCTTATCACAGGGTATCGGGGGGACCCAGTTACTGGGTTGTGGAGGTCAGATAGGCAGTCGCCCCATGTAAAATACTGGTATTCAGCTGCATCCGGTTAGACTGGAAGCCGCCCCAACATAGTTGGGAAAAGGCTAGGCAGATGATTCTGCCACAAAATTCTGAAGCGATTTTCTCCTAAAGTATTGATAGATATTCTATGGAGTAACGAACATAGTATTATAACGAAACCATATTATTATGACAAAAAGATATTTCACGAGAAAAACGCTTTTGAATTTTGTGTAACTGTGAGGTATTTATGCTCGTGACTGTACGATGCAAAGCGATGGCAAAGTATATCGGACGGTTATGCATAGAATTAACACTGGATGTATGAAATGGCGGCAGGACACGGAAATAATCAGCGAATGGTTAGATCTGCTGTCTTGTATGGAGCAGAATGTTGGGCCACAAAAGGGATGAATGAAAGGCAATTGCATGTAGTTGAGATGAGAATGCTAAGAGGTATTGTGTGGTGTGACACGAGTGGATAGAATAAGACATGAGTACATAAGAGAAAGTCTGAAAGTGGCACCGGTGACTGAAGTATGGATGTCGATGGCTATAAAAGTAGTGGAAGACCAAAGAAACGATGGATGGACTGTGTGAAAGATGATATGGCTAGAAAGGGAGTGACTACCGAGATGACGACTAATAGAGAAGTATGAAAGAAGGGACGGAAGGACATGTTGGAGGAGGGAAAGGAGAAGGGAACGAAGGGACATGTTGCGCCGACCCCAAATAAATTGGGAAAAGGGCTTGAGAATGCATGAATGACTGCACCTTATTCCATTTTTAGACTTAATAAAATTATTAATTTCAGTAGTCCCTACATTTTCATTCGTGACTTTTTTGTTTTTTAAACGAACAAGAAAATATAATTAAAAATAAGCTACAAAAATGCTAAGGCAGAGTTGGAGGCTAACTTAAACCAGTGTAACTAGGTTAAACGGCCAGTGAAATTAACGATTGTAATCACACTTAAGTCTAACTTTAGAAGAGTTACTTACGCAAGTATACCACTCATGTGGAACATTTCAGCGTTAAGGTACGCCAAATAAGCCATAACGAAGATAAAGATTGGCTCGATGACCCTGACTTCGTGCGTGAAGCGGGTGACGAGGCCCGTGGCGAAACCCCACACGACTCCGATGAACGTGCCTCCAATTGCCACTACCAGGAAAGAGGCGAGGCCAGCAAGAAAGTCCGTGTATTCAAGACGTGATGGACCCATTTCTCTGTTATGGAGAGATTAAAAAAATCATCAATTTCATATTTAAACATTTTGAGATCAAAATCAAGATTGTACAGTCAGGGAAATTATTTTTTAAGCAAGTTGTGAACCTCCGTCCAGTTGCCGTGTTATAGCTATTTCATACGACGTCAAAGAATAAGGCCGCGGCCTAACCAAAAGCGATCGCGCGCTGTTTTGAATATGACGTGGTCGCGCGATCATTGACGGCACGGTTGGCGCAGTGGTTAAGCGATTGACTGCTGCGCTGCGTGTCGCGGGTTCGATTCCCGCAAGGAACAAATATTTGTATGACCTACAAGTAGTTGTTGGGTCTGGCTGTTTGTGTATGTGAGTTTAAATGTTTGTAAACGCACCCACGATACAGGAGAAATTAGTGTGGGGCAAAGTTAAAAAATAAATAATAAATGAAGTCGCGTTTGTTCGACAAATTCATACAAACGATCGCGTCGACTCAAGCTATTATAGCATTAGTTAGCTACGCAGGGTGACAGTTCGGAATATACGGACATTTAAGTAGGTTAGGTAGGTAGGTAATTTGATTAACAATTAATTTCTCTGATATTATAATAAAATTTACTATGTAAGTACTTACGTGTAAGCTTCAAACATGTGATACAAAACAACGGTAACCGCATCGTTCAACAGAGATTCACCGAAAACTACAATGTAAAGCACTTCATCGACATGAATTTCCTCGAAAACGGCTAGCACAGCTACTGGGTCTACAGCGGATATCAGTGCCGAGAATAAAAGCATGTCTAGAAGTGGAGTGGTGCAGCCAAACATCCCTGTCTGTCCGCAAGCCCATAGGGACGCCCCTGTGAACAATACAATAATAATTAGCATCAAAATTCGACCTCACTAAATTCTAAGGGGCTCAGAATTGGCTGTTCCAAACAGTAAAAGATAAAGTAAGAGTGGTAACTGTTATCAGCATCATCATTTCAGCCGAAAGACGTCCACTGCTGGACATAGGCTTCCCCCAAAAGGAGGCGGGGGGATTGCCATAATCGTCACATTGGGAGACGGGTTGGCGATCGCAGTATGGTGTTAAAATGCATAGAGAACGCTGCTGACCATTCTCTAGTAAGTCCCTTACTCGCCTTTTACGACAACCGCGGGAAGAAATAGGATGGTGCTATTCTTTACGTCCGGCACCACACGGACAGTATAGTGTAGTGTTATATCAGTATACTTTATGTCAGTATAGTGTGAAAGGGATATCGTGGCTCTCGCACACAGGCATGTGAAGGAACACGGGTGGGTTTTAGTCAGTAAAAGTATAATTTCCCACCCAAAAAAAAAAAAGCATGGTATTAAAGAATAAAGTGATCTGGGAACTGAGATGAAAAAGTAGGATCTAGATTTTAAGAAACATGCCAATAAAGTCAACTTACCAATAGTCAGGGTGTTGAACACAGTCCCAACAACGGCAAATAAAAGAATTGTCCCGAGGTGATCAAAAAACAATCTGTTAGGCATGAAGTAGCCGGCGTCCAGGATAATGGGAGGCAGCATGTAGAGGAAAAATGTGTCTGGCGTCAGAGGCTGTACATGCACACTGTGCGTGCTCAGCAGCAGCGCCCCGATCAACACACCCACGAATATCAGCAGACAGGACTCAGGAAACATTTTGGACAACTTCGGTGCCATATGAAAACCTGAAACAAATATAGGATATAAATTGACCGAAATCATGTTGATTAAGTCCAAGTTGAGGTGCACTAAACAGGTCACATTAGTCGTTTTTTTATAAATTTTAATAATCTATATAGATAATAATTCACGAAAAATTATACTACATATTTTATGACCGGGCTGAAAAAGTTTCATACATTGTCATAACCAATCTACTTCTTGGTTACATTCTTTTTGGTTTTGGCATGAAATTGTCAGTTCATGACATAAGTAAATAAAAATGTTAAAAACATGTTAAATTAAAATATTTCTGTGATGGTAAACAAAGTGTAATTCATATAATTAAGTATGAAATTTTACCTAAAATTCAACAATAACATTGTATAGTTTTGTCAAACACACAAGCAGACTATTTATATTGTAAAATGCCTAATTCGAAGCTCAACAAGTTGCTTCATACTAAATCTTTTTCTAGTATTTACGATATAATTGGTGGTATGTCATACGGTGAATTGGTTCCTAAGATAGGCCGCCACAAACCAGCAAAAGGTCATTCAGCGTATACTGCTGCATGCGGGGAGTCACCCAAACTATCGCTTGGTTATGAATACGTAGTGTCTGAAAAATACAATCCTCTAATTACCGATAACAGCTGCAAAACTGTTATACACTCTACGAGTACCATATTCTGTGATTTGGACGAGATTGCTAAAAGACACTCATTCCATTGTTTCACTGAACCCAGTGTATCAAACGCGAATTTTATAAAAGTGATGAAAATGCCTGCACCTTTTAAAGTTTTTGGTGGAAAATCCACTGCTATTGTCCAGGAGTGCGCTACTCAAATGCACCCAAAACTGCTACCACGAGATAGTATTGAAGTAAATACTAAGAAAGTAAAGAAAAAATACTCAAGGCTTTCTTCTGAAATCTACTTAAGAGACGAGGATTATACAAAGGATCGCCAAAGAAATGACTATTACAAAGACATGTCTAGCAGACAGCAGAAATTTTGGTCGTATTCAAAATATCGCACAGAGTACACAAAACCCGTTCCAGAAGAGAAGAAGGCAAAGAAGAAAGACCGAGGTAAACGCACGGAAGACCCCTGTCCATGTCAGTTATTTTCTTATGCTTGTCCTTGCACGGATAAAAAGTCTCTAACTGAATTAGCAAAAAACAGTAAGTCCCTAACAATTGTTGACCAAATAACGAGTACTCCTAAATTTGTGTCAGAACAAAAGAGAGATTCGAAGAGTAACAAAATAAAAAAGAATAAACGTGATCTTGTCATGGAAGATAAGCCAACGAACACAAGTATAGTAAAAATGATAGAAGTGACTGTTCCCAACAAGAAAAACGACTTACAAATACAAATTGCAAGTAAAAAGGACGTACCGATTCTTGCTAATAAAAACGCAAAAAGTAAATTAAAGCCTCCTAAAAAGTTGCGAAAAGTTTTATGTCCAAATTGCAAGGAGATTGTAGATGTCGAAATCAGTCTAAGTACTACAGAAGAAGAAGAAAGCTTGAAATATGAACACTCTTCGATATTTCGCAGCGAGGAAATATCATCAACCACTGCTTACGCATGCAGAGCTGCTGCTTCACCAAACAGTCACAGAAGCAAGATCATAGAAGAAAGCGATTTATGTCAACATGATCCTCGATGTGAACTATTACCCGTTTGTCAAATACTACCAACTGATAACTTTTATAACGTAAACCAGAAATGCGTCAATAAAAATTCTGTTCCTAAATCAACACCACGCGTCATAAGAATAACTAAAGCGTGTAGGCATCATCCACCTTGTACGGTTGTGCCTTCTTGTCAAAGAGCAACTGTGTTGAAAAATAACTGCGAATATATCCCTCCTTGCTTACATCGCCCTAGATGCGTTAACATACCACTGTGTGTGCCATTTTCTAAAAATCTACATTACGAAGAAACAACAAATAAAGTGGTCGAAGACTTGGAAACCACGGACTGTCCGCATATTCCGAGGTGCAAATTTGTCCCAGTATGTCAACACGACTCATTAGCAAACTCAATGAACCATCAAATTAACATGATTTCTCGAGTGCAGAATGCGTGCGAGTTTCTGAACGATTATAATACTCCTGCTTTTTTGTTAAATCCGAACCAACCAACCTGTGGCAGTACATTTTCTCCTTGCAAACTATCTCCTAATAATACATGTTTTACAGAAAAGTTTACGTGTAGATCCAATAAGTCATGTCAATTTGATTCTTCGAATTACAAATGTTCTAATGAATCCAATGAAAATCCGAGTGACGAGACCGTTATATTTATCAGAGATGTCGGTTGTCAGTTTAAAAATAAAAGTTATTCTCCTAAAGATTCTGTATTGGAATCTAAAGTTTCAAGTAACTCATTTGATTTTGTTGACGTTAAAATGGGGAACTACTACACACAGGTTCACACTTTGCGATATGAGGATAAATATACCAGTCCGCTATCTGGTGAGGAACAATCTTTCTCGACAGTGTCAATGACTTCCATTTCCCTGGACCCTGAGTCAGAATGTCCGTCGCACGGCCAGCGACCACTGAACGCCTCACTTGGACGCCGACCAGCAACTGGGTTTACGCCTAAATTAGCGTATATCACAGCATTCTCTTCCGTAGAACAGCCCCAGCCACTTCAGTATGAAGATAATAAATCAGAAACCTTTCTAGTTAAATCTCGAAAACATTTTGTGAAGGGCAAATATAAAAAGATGTTTTCTGTGAAACGGAGGAGGAAATCTAGAATGAGTAACCTTTTTCTTAATTCGTAAGCGTGTGAATCGTTTAAATAAATATGTAATTGTAGCCAGTTTCTTCAAGTTTTGTATCGAGTGTAACAATATGTTTGTATGACTGAAAATTATAAAAAATTTCTTTGTTAACGGATCACATAATTTAAAAACGTGTTTTTTAATAAGGGAAGTTTTATCTATGGTGTCGTGTTTGCCTATTGTGTTTACTAATATTATGTTTGTATGACTGAAAGTAAAGATTTTTACCGTTTTAAAATTATACTTACTTAAAACGTGTCTTTTTAGGGTTCCGTAGTCAACAAGGAACCCTTATAGTTTCGCCATGTCTGTCTGTCTGTCCGTCCGTCCGTCTGTCCCCGGCTTAGCTCAGAGACTCTTAGTACTAGAAAGCTGCTATAGATGTTTCACACGAAAAAACAACAACAAACAACCTGTGAACAGGTTTTTTTGTTGGAATCTTGCAACTCAAATTTCGAGCACTTCCCGATTAGCTATCCGGCTGAAACTTTCTGGGTAGCTCACAACTCAATGACAATGCATTCTAAATCCATTTATTAGAATGCAATGCCGACCTAACTACAAAAAAGCATAAAAACCGCTATACCTTGTAAAGGAAGCGAGATAGGGCAAAAATAACACTTTTTGGCGGTTTCCTAAAGGGGTTTACTCTCTCTCTCAGACGAATCATGACACATTGATCGAGAGGTTCGCAAACCTGAAAACATAACCTGGTTTTCTTTTCAATCTAACAGAGAGCACTGTTTTTCGGTGTTGTACAATCGAGAATTTTCGTTCCGATCTCAAAATCAGCATTGGGCGCGATATACAACTACAACCTGTGAACACAACAACAACACAACACAAATGGCGACACACGTCTCAATACAGGCGTGATATTATGTGTTTACAACATGTGCATAATAATTTCATCAATTTACGTTAGTACTACGTGAACAAAAATTCTCATACATACATAAATACAGGTCGAAATGCATTCAAACGAATTGAGACCCTTCTTTTTCGTCGTCGGTAAAATATTCCAAAAAACAAAATCATTTTGAAACATATTCTAACACAAACAAATCGTTTTATCGATAGCATCTATCGATACGACTGGACAGCATGTTTATATGTCAAATCAACTGCCAACTGTCAGTTAAGTCAACTGACAACTGTCAACGAGGCTTGACGTTAAGGAGAAGCATTATACGGGCTAACGGCACCTTTTAGGTGCCAGTAGGGCCTGACCAGGTGAGCAAAAGCTCCGTACACTACCTACTCGTGTTCTTGGAATGTAGGTCATCGCCATGTTCCGAGGCTGGAAGCCTAACTTCTCAATTTGCAAATGCCACGAACAAGTTAACTTGCACAGTGGTTTCAGTTATGTTGTCGACTTGTAGAGCAGTTGTCACTAAATCAATTTACTAACTGCAAATGTAAGTTTCTACGCACAATATTGAAAGATTTGCCATTTTATTTTAAGATCATAGACTTCTTATAGGTTTTCCTGTAATCTGTAAAGAACAATATTCTGTATTTTTTTCAAAATTTAGAGGCTCAGTAGTTTTCGGAGATAAGGGCATGGTAAATTTTCATCTATTTTCTTAAATAATAAAAGCATTTATTTTAAATTAATAAAAAATATATATCTGAAATCCTTACAACAAGCGCTTTCAATTGATATGTCACACGGTAAAGTTTGTAAAACTTTTTATTTTCATTTTCTTATTAGCCCCCCAAAAGTGACCCCATATTCAAAATTCATTTATTTACGTCACACTTCCGTGTTTGGGTCACAAAAGTTCATATGTCTACCAAATTTCAACTTAATCGGTCTAGTAGAATCGGAGCAAATCGGCTGCGACAGGCGGACAGACAGACAGACACACGAGTGATCCTTGTTCCGTTTTTCCTTTTTTTTTTGTTTCGTTTTCGTTTTATTTTCTTTTTTTTGAGGTACGGAACACTAAACAGTTAATGTAATCACATAACCAGGCACGAGCGTAAGTCAAATTCCTGAGTAAACAGCTATTATACCTACGGGCATAACACCACTTGGCCCAGTTTGCGTCACCTTCGACGTTTCAAATAAACCTCCGATTTGCAAGTAGGTAAGCAAGTACCTATTCATGTTGGAAAATTCAGGGAACATACGCGAACTGATTGAAAAAGCGGTACAAGGCCGGAGAAAAGTGTTCGTGTGTTTGATATTATGATTACCTACTTCATTACGCTTTCACTCGATTTTATAAAGTAAGCTTCATTTTATAAATGACAGCTTGATAAGCTCTCACACAATGGACGTTGAATTTATTGTTCCAATTGTTATTTTTTTGTTTAAAAAGTAATTAAACATGTCTGCTTTTAAAACTACCGCTACAGTAATACCTTATAATAATTGGATGCCCCATTTTTATTTAAAAACAGAAAAATATTGCTACATTCTGATTATTTTTTCCAAGAGCAGCTTTAATCTACAAAATACAATTAACACAAAAAGTTTTTTTGGCAAAAAGAAACGGTGATGACCAGTGATTGGAATAGTAGAGCTACCGTATACCTAAAGTTCTAAGAACACACTTTAATTTCAAATGGATGAAAATCAAATATCCCGAAAACGGTGCGTCGTAGGCAAAAAAATACAGAAATTTAACCCCCCTTGTGTCACCCTCGTGCAAGCACAATGCCAACATGAATTTAAGTAAAAAAAAAAAACATTAATACTTATAATAACATAAATAATAAATATTCCGAAAAAAAAAATTGTCGTAAGGAAGTCTCCACTTTGTCTCTGTTCTTTACGAACTTTAGGTATTTTAGCTCACCTTTTCCGATCACTGGTGATGACAGACGGTGATCTTACATAAACTCAATTAAGTTTGTAGTCATCAAGTTACCTAGTTAGTAGTTGTAGTTTAGTCAGTTTACTTAACTGTCAAATTTACTCATTCGATTTTGAACTTAACTGTCAACGTTTTAAGGTTCAAAATCATTTGGAGACATTTGCCAGTTCGGTAGGTAAAGTAGCTGTACAGTACAGTAAGAGTACAGTAGGAGTACTGTAGTAGTACTGTACATCATAATGGTTTAGTTTGACCATTGACCCCCAAACTAAGCAGGGCTTGTATCTTGGGGGTCGGAGTGCGATTGAGCAGAAATAAATATGTCAGTTTACAAGGCTAGTTTAGTAAAACGTGTATTATGTTGTGTGAGTGTCTATGTATTCAACCTTTGCAGCCTCTCGCCGTTACTAATACTATATTTTATTCCACTGTTTCTATTAAGTCCGCCTTTGAACATTATTGTGTGTGAGAAGTTTAAATAAATAAACCAGTCCATTCCAGTCCTTCTCTTTTGCTGTTAAATAAATACCACGTCGCCCAAGTTAATTAACCCTACTAATTGGTAAGTTTCCTTTTGGTTAGCAGTATTGTGGTTCTGACGTGTTATATTTCGTATGTTTTACTTATTGAGATTTATGTTAGTATGTGTGATGTTAGTATTATCTGATGCTTTTCTCCGATGACAAGATTTAAATAATTGAAAAGCAAAACTTTAAAGTTCCTTATTCCTTAATTTATTTATGTCAGTATTTCCAATCACCAGCAATCTTTATAGTCAGTAGCTGGACATAGGTTTTCGTATTCTTAACTGCAACGGTTAATAAGAACAATAGCCATACAAAATTCGCAATTAGGGATACCTAACGTATTTCCGTTTAATTGAAGAATGCTTTATTTCGGTACAATACATTCCTCCAGCCATCCTGGCCATAAATTAAAAGGCATATTTCCGAAATTAATGTGTCCACGTATTCAATCCCTGGCTCCTACTGAGATTCGGAACTAGCATGCGTGTCATAGTGATCCGTATAATCGAATCAATCTGAACATTGCGTGCGCAATATCTCACCTATAATGTCAGTTAAATCTCCCTAAGGAAACAAGGAAAAACTACCCGTGTAAGATATCGCTAATGGGGAGAAAATAATGTGTTTTCAATAACTCTTGCCCCGCGCTGTTTCACTCGCGTACCGACCTTCTTTGATTAAAAAACTATTACACGATAATAGCGTACCAATGTAAACAAAATTATGTTTTCATTAAAACATTATTTTCAGTTAGGTACTTAAAATCAAGCGATAGAAAGATAAAGTTTACACTTGCTCCTACAAACAACAAGTTGATGGACGGACTAAATAAAAAGTAAACTCACCAATTTTTGCTATGCTTGCGAAGAAAATCCATAATCCTATCAAGAACGGCGTTTCGACCCGATGGAACTCGAAGGCGGCGATGACGAGTTTCTTGATCTTCTTTTCTGGCTTCTCCGTACTTGGTAGATTCGTGGTGGTGTCCTGGTGCTGACGTAGCTGGGTGCCTGGAGGCTCGCCGGGCACAGGGACCACTGGGCCCATGGGGCCGAACCCCAGCCCGGGGTAGGTGGAGATCCCATCGACTGTTATGGACGGACTTTGTTTTGTGGTGCTCTGGAAAGAAGGGAGAATGGTCAATGAGGTATTCATAGGGTAAGTAAGTTTGGAATATTGTTGGCGATATTCTTGTTTTAGATGATGAAAAAAAATGAAAATAATTTGAAACAGTCTTTAAACGTAAACTCGCGTATTTCTGATTTCACTAGACTACATGCGTCTAATTAACTAAGGGTAGTAAGTAGTATTGTCAGTGCTCGCGACATTTTAACTATCATGTAAGTAATATAGTTTAGATAACGTTGCTATTCTTTCAAGCTCCTTGTGCATTAATGATCGAAGCTCCCTACAAACAAATCAATACTGCAGAACATGTTATACCCACTGTTTTTGCGATCGCAGTATGGTGTTAAAATGCATAGAGAACGCTGCTGCCCATGCCCGCTCCATGTAAAATACTGATATTCAGCTGCATCCGGTTAGACTGGAAGCCGACCCCAACATAGTTGGGAAAAGGCTAGGCAGATTGATTGAAAGAAAGAAAATAAGTACATTTATTTGCGATAAACATGACGCACTCCAGTGCGTCATGATGTTTAAAAAAAGAAAATACGTTTATTTACGAAAATACGTTTATTTTTAAAGAAAGAAAACGCATTTAAACGTATTTTCTTTATTTTTTTCACTATTAGGTACCCAGATTATCTAAGTACCTAGTGTCTGCCAACGTAGATAACCAACCGACATAATAACACCAATGAGACGGAATCTGTATGAAATAAATTTGTAGGAAATATTTAGTAGTAACTAATTTCCTAACTGGCTCTTCGTTTATATTATACTAGCTTTTGCCCGCGGCTTCGGTCACGCCAACATTTATTTTGATTGATAAGTTTTAGTTTTAGCGCTTATAGAAAAAACATTATTTATAAAACTTCTTTAGGTATAGACAATATTCTTCACTAAATTTGTTGGTGCCAAAACCCCCAAACTACTGGGCGAGCTTACGCGTGAGCAAGCTACGTAGAATTGCCCGTGTGAGAAACAGTTTTCTCTCAAGTCTATTCCCGACAATTTTTGTGTTTGCCCTTGAGACTTGCTTATAGTCATTGCAAGGCAGATTTTGAGAGGAAACTGTAATCATTTAAACTCGAACAGAAGGTCATTCGGAATTAAAGGAATTTGTGATACGTTAATTTTACCACCACCACCACCTGGAGCCTTTGAGCACCTTTTGTCCACCTGGAGTTGATGGTGAATCGTATGTGATACAGGTTGAAGCGCCTATTTGCCACCGGATTTTAAAATACTATTAACGCCATCTGTAGATTTTTATGGAAATAAAATTTGTTATTTAGATTAATACAAAACAATAATAAATTAGGACTTTTTATAATTTTCTTGTTGTTCAAGGGTGTTGCATTTCAAAATTGACGACATTTACGTGATCAACGTCCCGACAAACCTTAAAAATTATGCCCATGTTGATTTTTAGACTACCTATTCTTTTCAACCCCTGAAGGAGATGTTTTTGAAAAATCATGAAATACGTTTCATTTATTTCTTGACAGAAGTCAATCAATCAACTCAGCCTATCGCAGTCCACTGCTGGACATAGGCCTCTCCCAGGCCACAACACCCTGTCCTCCGTCTTCCGCATCCAGTCTGGCCCAGCCACCTTCTCAAGGTCGTCGGTCCATCTAGCTGGGGGGCGTCCCACACTACGCTTGCCGATACGCGGTCTCCACTCCAGGACTCATCTGCTCCATCAGCCATCGGTCCTTCGACAAACATGGCCAGCCCACTACCACTTCAGTTTGCTTATACTCTGCAAGCTATGTCGGTAACGCCGGTACTTTTCCGGATAATTTCATTCCTAATTTTATCCTTCAAAGAGACTCCAAGCATAGCCCGCTCCATAGCGCGCTGGGTGACCTTAAATTTGTGGACGAGCCCGACTGTCAGTGTCCACGTTTTGGCACCGTATGTCATGACGGGCTGGATGCACTGGTTAAAGACCTTAGTCTTCAGACATTGCGGGATAGGCGACGAGAAGACTTGACGCAGTTTTCCAAATGCCGCCCAACCCAACTGGATCCTTCTGTCGGCTTCTTTCTCAAAGCTGTGTCTACCGAGCTGAATGACTTGTCCTAGGTAGACATACTCCTTCACAACTTCGAGAATCGACCCTTCGATGTGGATTGGACTCGGCAAGACGTGACAGAAGTAATCCTACGAATTTTCGAATTTATTTATCTAATATAATATTTCTTATAATATTTCTCCATCCAAATTGTGAACCCCCGTTGCACCCCTTAAAGGGCTGAATTTTCATAAATCCGTTCTTAGTAGTTAATTCGGCACACAGATAGTTATTATGATGTAGGCATCTGCCTACGTCATAATAACTATCTGTGTGCCGAATTTTAGCCCAATCCGTTCAGCAGTTTGAGCTGCGGTTTGAAAGTCTGTCAGTCACGCTTTCATCACGCGCTCATGTTTTATATATATTATTATAGATTTATATATTATACTATATCTATCATATTTTTAGTTTTTGCAGTCGTTCTTTGAAGCAAAATGGATTCAACATAGGACAGATCTATCAATAGGCCTGTCGATCCCGCAGTGTTTCACAATCCACCGCCTTCTCGTGTGAGTATTTATAGAACAGTACGACGAAACCTACTAACTACAATACTGTGTAGTCTTTACCTATGTAGGTAGAGTTACATCCAGAATATGTTCATGACTTTTATGGTGTACATAATAAAGACTATTCTATTCTATCACCTTAAGGTTTATTTTGTCTGCTCATTGCACGATAGAATCTGTTTTACCAACTCAGCATTATACACTCGCGAGCAATAAACTGGAATCAATTCATCGCTCGATGCTCGAGACATTTTTTTACAATTTCTATGCAATCAGCTGTAGATTGTGGTATATCAACTGAAAGGTAATTTTGTTAGCTTTCAAATTATATCAAAAAGATTTTTTCTTAACATCTTCCTCGGTCCCTACGTACTAGATATCCCCGCCCACATCATACAGGACCCACCCCCGTATGCCTCTGTTTCCCCAAAACAGCATTGTGCGAATCGCTCCCCCGGTCTCATATAGACTATCTGTCGACGGTCGCTACCATGCAGGCACATCCTGGATTCGTCCGAGAACAGGACTCGCCTCCATTGCTCGATATCCCAATCTAAGTGATCGCAAGCAAACTGAAGCCTGGCTTATCGGTGAGCTGGAGACAATTTAGGTCCCGTGGCTGGCCTTTTCGGGATCAAGTTCGCGTCTTTGAGTATTCGCCTCACTGTCCACTAGCTGACAGCCCTCCCTCGAACTTCTCTGAGCTGCTGCTGGACGTCCACGCCGGTCAATTGTCGATTTCGGAGAGAAGAGGTGAAAATAAATCGGTCATCTCTCACCGAAGTGCATCGTTGTCGTCCAGGTCCTGGTCTCCGGACTAAGTTTCCAGTCTCCCTGAACCTCTTGTATACCTTCGAGACACAAGATTGGCTCAAATGAAGCTGTCCAGCGATAGTACGCTGAGACAATCCTTGCTGGATTAGGATGACGACTTGAGCGGCTTCTATAGATGTGGTTTCCATTTTCTTTTAGCTTCAGTATTCCCAGAGTAATCAATTTTCAGAAACGCCCCTTTATTATATGGTTTCAGGACTACCAAACAATATAGTGGTTTGTTTTAAAAATTGATGTTTTTTGTTTTACGTTCCATGACATAAGGTGAATAATCTTTGGTTATGATATTAAAAGAGGTTGAAATCTAGCAAAATTGCCTTTCAAATGATATGCCACAATCCATAGTTAATTGCATAGAAGTTGTTAAAATTTGTTTCGAACAGCGGACGATGAAGTGGTTCCAGTTTATTGCTCGCGAGTGTATATTCTATTCTATTTTTACCCGACTGCTCCAGAAGGAGGGTTATGTTTTTCGAGTGTATGTATGTATGTATGTTTATTTCTTTGGCACGCTCTGTAGGCTAAACGGCTTGATGGATTTTAACATATGAGGTATCTTTAGATTCGTTTTAATTGTGGGAGTGACATAGGCTATAAAATTTGAATGTGACATCTGCGAATCAAAAACGAGAGGGGGAATAAAAAAAAGTATTTTGTGATTATATTAATATGGGTATCAAATAAAAGCTAGTAAATAGCCAATTCCAAATATACAGGGTGTTTTGTAATGCCACCTAGAGGGAAAGTACTCTTAATACTGCAGATAGAAAGTTTTACTCAAAGGAAACATTCCTTTATTTTTGAATAGAAAGCAAACTGCATTCAAAGATTTTCGAAAATTCTCTTCACACCCGGGAATCGAACCGGCTAAAATCTGAAAAAAATATACCCTGTACTTTTATTGCATCGATCGTTAGGGTCAATTATAAGGATGAAATCTCTCTAACAAACATGATAAATTAAATGAAAGGAAAACCAGGAAATCTGAAGTTACAAATTCATTGAGTCAAGTTAAAGCTCTTTAACTAACATCCATCTTTTGTAATGCAGACTCCTTTGCGACATACTCGTAGCTGCGTGTATGAGGAAATTTAAATATGGAATGTTAGATTAAAATTTGAAAATTAGATTGTCATAGTTGTTATTCACATTTGATTGTTTTTACAACTCATTTCACATTTTGTCTCACGGTGAAAATGGCTTATCAAGAACAGTTTGATTTAATGGCAGCTTATTTTTTAAATAACAAAAACGTGAATCTAGCTCTTCGGTGGTATGGAGAGAGATATCAAGACCGACAGGCACCAACTCGGTTTGTATTGAAAATAATGGTAGAAAATTTAAAGAATACGGGTGGTTTCAAGAAGAGACGGCAAACTATTCAGCAAAACTATTTCGATTTTGAACTAGATGTTTTAACATACTTTGAATCATTTCCAAAGGTTTCAAGTAGAGATGCTGCCGATGAATTAGGAACAACCCACACTCGCGTACTTAAAGTGCTGAAAAAGTATAAGTATAAATGCTATCGTGAAGGTCGGTTGGTGCAAAAATTGCATATTGGGGATCGTGACAGACGATTACAATTTTGTGAAAACATGCTTGGAGAAATTGACCGAAACCCTAATTTTTTGAGTAGCATTCTATGGTCTGACGAAACCAACTTCAGCAATAATGGCATGTACAATCGCCGCAATAACCATTATTGGTCTCGAGTGAATCCTGTTCGTGTTCATGAAACTAACAATCAAGTAAGATTTTCTTTCAACGTTTGGTGCGGAATTATGAGAAATAATGTAGTGTTAGTCCACGTGTACGAAGGTCATTTAAACACTGTCAAGTATATTGAAATACTGGATCTCTTAAGAAACGAGTTAGATGGTTTCCCCGAGGAAGAGCGAAACCAAATAATTCTACAGCAAGATGGTGCTCCAGCACATAACAGCAGAATCACTACTGCCTACATTAATAACCATTTTAATACCTGGATTGGTACAAACGGCACAATCAGATGGCCTGCGAGATCGCCAGATCTCACCCCATTAGATTTTTTTTTGTGGGGATATGTAAAAAATCAAATTTACATGAAATCTTATGCGAATGACAACGAGTTGAGAGTTGAAGTTCAGAATACGATTTATAATATTCACCACAGCACTTTATTAAAGGTTACTAGAAATGAATTCGTTAAAAGAATAAATTTGTGTATCCAAGAGAATGGAGCCCATTTCGAGCAACTAATTAGTTAGTTTACCATTTTTTGTAAATAATTAAATTAATTTAAAATTTTCTGGTTTTCCTTTCATTTAATTTATCATGTTTGTTAGAGAGATTTCATCCTTATAATTGACCCTAACGATCGATGCAATAAAAGTACAGGGTATAATTTTTTCAGATTTTAGCCGGTTCGATTCCCGGGTGTGGGAGAAGAGAATTTTCGAAAATCTTTGAATGCAGTTTGCTTTCTATTCAAAAATAAAGGAATGTTTCCTTTGAGTAAAACTTTCTATCTGCAGTATTAAGAGTACTTTCCCTCCAGGTGGCATTACAAAATTCCACCCTGTATATATCTTATAACACTTTTAACCTACTAATTTGACACAAACTACAAAAAAGTACATTTTCTTTAATAACAAAAAATCGAAGCGAAGTTTTAAAATTGTACATTGAAAATTTATGAAAAAAATAATTGGTTAGAAGTCTGAGATCGTTCTAATGCCGAAAATATAGTTTTTAGAATTTTTGACTGTTTTTCTGAATGTATGTTCTAGCATCACGCAATTTCTATTCGGATACAATCTGTTCAAATTTTGCATAATTATACCAATAGGTTATATATTATCACGCTATTTACTATGGGGGACGAACAGTATTGCATTACGTTTGTATGCCTCTAAGGTTTACAGAAAATTGTAAAAAGACGAGCCAATCAGTTACAGATTTAACCTTTTAAATGATTACCCTCACGCTATATCTTTATGGAGCTAAGCAGTCAATTATCATGGCATATGCAGGGTGGATTTTAAGAATGGGAAGTAAGGATATCTTAAACCGTTGTAGCTACACAAATTCGGTCTTGCAAGACTGTCCTATAAATCTGATAGATTTTGATAAACCAAAGTAAACCAGTATCCTTTAAGTACCAAAAATAAATAAATGCAGTCCGAGGCATATTTTAAGGCGTTCGTAACATCCTAGATGCCTCCGACTGCATTTATTTATTTTTGGTACTTAAAGGATACTGGTTTACTTTTCATCTTGTTTCCATCCTTTCAGTTTTTTTTTTGCAGTCGGGTTTTTTGTTTTTTTAATAATTTGTTTTATTCTCTATGGCAATGGTGCCGATGTCGACAAGCATTATATTCATTTGCGTCGTAATAATATTACTGCAGAATGACATTCAGCCATCTTCTATAAATGTCACCTCAGTGCCGTAGCATTACAAGGTATTATGTGTCCTGTGCACCCGCTTTCTTTCACAATCCTAAAGATTTTGAAGGAAATTCCTAATTCATTGCTTCATAAGTTTGAAAAAGTCGTCTGCTCGACAACGTAAATAACGCAATGAATGTTATCGAATTGTCAAAATGCAAGGCATTGCAATTGGCAATATGTTACGCCCACTGAATTATTAAAGAAAAGATTTTGAAAACTGACGAAGGTATAAAAAAGACTTGACTGTACCTACATTGATCTGTAGCGTAGATAAAACAATAAAAGTTACGCTGCGCGTCGTCAGGAATATAATTGTATTCTTCATAACTTCGTTACGCTTAACGAAGTTTTTCTGATGACAACTCTTTACTTCAACATTTCGCTCCATTATTTTTTATGAAAAAACGGGTCTGTTTTTTGTTGACTACAAAATTGTGTAAATAAGATGTTTTCTGAGAACTGCAGATGAGTAGTTTTTGGAAAACAGTCTATTTACGGTAAACTTTGTAGTTTGTAGGTAAGTTATGTAACTTGCACTATACGTTTTCAGTTCTATGAAAAGTAAGTTCTTGTGATCGACCCCGACGACGTATATTATTTATGAATCCTGTCATTGTAGAATGTCAGCTGTCAAAAAAACAAAGATAAAACGTTAAACGATACGTATCTATCTACATAAATAATATTCACACATTCATATTTCATTTCGGGACACCAATTTCATTCTCTCTCATAGTTCTCTAACAAAGATGGCGTCTTTTTGTGCGTTTACGATCCGAAAAACTCGCCTCCTTCTTCAATTTCCCTACGATTTCCAGGTAAGAAAATATTGTAGGTAACCGTTAGGTGGTCCTTCCTAAAGTGAATGAGATTTCGTAGAACCTCCGCGGTTAACTCAAGTAGTGGGTTTATTTATATCGATCCTTTTACTATAAACGTACAATGTTTTATTTTACCTTCCAATTGTTATGATAGTAAGGCCCTTTGGTCATTTTTCCTACTGTGATGAAATCACTGTTAGAGTCATAGACTATCATAGAAATATGATATGAAAAAATAATAATTTAAAAACAAATAAATTTGAAATTAATTTATTAAAAGTAAATTTATTATGAAGAACCTATGATGGTTTATTATCAAAATTATGATAACATAATTATGATTCAAATTGTCTATGATGATAGTTAAGGGTTAAGGGATCCTATTTGATAGTACACATAAGATCAGCATGTCGATTCTGTAAAAGTCTCATCGTGAATTCTCGTGTAGTGAGCTGTCAGTGTCATTCCACTGATGCTAGGGATTGACCAAGGATTACATTTACAATCATAATCGAGATTTTAATAATATTTTTATGCTAATTCTATTGATCTTTTTATATTATTTCAAAGCTAGTATTTATGTGTACAAAATAGCAAAACAGAAATTTAGTCAAACTCAATTTAATGTAAAAACAAAATTGAGTTTCTGTTCTATGATTGTAAATGTAATCTTTGGTCCATCCCTACCATCAGGTGGGATGACACTGACAGTTCACTCCACGCTCACTTCATCTGTTTTCACGGTGAGATGGTTACAGAATAGCACTACAGATAGGTCTAACCTGAACCTCAAAAATGGCGTAAAAATGCAAGAATTTCGACTGGAATATCGAAACAACAAAAATATTAATAAACCTTTACGAGGAAAAGAGTATTTCACAAATTTTTAACGGTTTTTATCTTCTTTTTAATGCAATTCATAAAACTGCACTCGTAGCAACGAAAAACACGGCTATATCGTTATCCATCTTGATTAAGCATGACGATATCCCTTTCAGACAAACTCGCAACCCTGGCAGGCATTGGCCCTAATGGACCCCGTCAATTCGTGCTGACATCACTTTGAGGCGCGCGTGGAACACGACGCGCCGTCGACCCAGGCCTGGTCTTTTTCGGACGGCGAGCTACCCATCGCTCACCGCCCGCAGGCCCGCGCCTACGGTGGCCGGAAATTGGCTTCGGAATCGGCAGGGCGTCTCCTGCAGCGACTAGGGGCGTGAGGGCGCGAACCCTGCCTCTCCCTCACGCATTCCGCCTCCTCCTTCGCGAGCATTACCGCTTCGCAGAAGGAGGCGACGGCCTCCCATGCACTCTCGCTCCGAACCATGGCCTGAACCAGGGCCGGACGCGAGAGATCGCCGCCGCCAATCGCCTCCGTGACGACACGGTGGTGCTCCGCCCAAGCCGGGCAGACCTCCACCGTATGCTCCACCGTGTCCTCCGCGCGATCCACACAGTGGTGACAGCCTGGCGTTTCCTCCCGCTTTATCCTGAACAGGAACCTCCGGAAACTACCGTGTCCGGTGAGGACCTGCGTCAGGCGGAAGGTGAGGACGCCGTGGCGGCTCTCTAGCCACTACTCAAAGAGGGAACTTATCGCCACAATAGTGGCGTGCCCAGCGTTGGGTTGCGACAATTGCACTCTCCATGTCGCCATGACATCCCGCCGGAGCTCTGTCCGCTGTGCCGTGATTCCTCGCGGCAGCGGAGTTTCGCCCCGATGTTTCGCCTCCTCACACCACTCCCAGATGTGTGCGAGGACTTTGAAATTGAATTGGGACCTAAGAACCAAGAAGAAGGTAATAAGAAACAAGCAGAAAAGGTACTTAGGACATACATAATCTGCCTATAATGTTCTCACTGCTGGGACACAGGCCTCCTCTTTCTGTTAGAGGGAGTGGGCCGTAATCACCACGCGGGCCCAGTGCGGGTTGGTGGATGTCACATGTTCGAATTTTTAGTTCTAGGACATGCCGGTTTCCTCACGATGTTTTCCTTCACCGTCTTGAGAGCAGTGGTGATGAAATAATTTACATAAAGTGAAGCGCCTGTCTGGGTTCGAACCTACGACCTACTTACTACTCGTAATTCGAGGCCGTTAACCACTGGGCCACCACTGCTCTGTACTTAGGAACTATTGTTTAAAATTTGCATAACATACTATTATTTTCGTATCTTGCAGGATATAAGAAATATTTTATACTTTCTGGTATTTTAGTAAACCTAAGATGTTATTCAAGTCTAATGAATTTCCATAACGTGTGCCCTTCACATCCCAAACATTTAGTATAGTGTTAGTGCCTGCTAAACGAAGTGGCCGCGGGTTCTCACCAGCCAGTCATCTTGACCTTGTCACAGGCGGCTTTGTCTTGAAACTGTTGGGACCTCGGCCTTCACCGAATTGCTGCGGACTCTCCGGAGTGCCCTACTTATGAAAATGCTAACCGCTTTCGTGTGGCAACGTTTAACTTTTAAACAAAGGGATTTAAGATAGATACTATAGAGAGAAGGTGGTGTTGGTGGTGGTGGTGGTGGTGGTGGAGGTGTGGTGGTAGGTGTGTATGAGACATTCCTAGTGTGGGGGGCAACGTTTAAAAAAAAGAGGCCATCAGAAGTAATGTCATAGAAAAATTGTGATCCCATGTCTCAGTGCCGCAATTTAGCGTAATATAGCGAAATTCAATAAAAGCTAAGTTTGATACGTTACACTTTTAATACCATATTGCACAATTAGACATTAAACTTCGAAAATAATTTTCTTTTGGTGGACACGAATGCGAATTGCGACTTGACATGCAGGCGTACCACACTAGACTGAGCGACTTTTGCCCACTAGGACAAATGTATAGGATTACGATTTGTTCGCTTTGTCCCGTCTATTGTTAAGTAAATAGTTTTATGTTTTTTTCTTTTAAATAAAGAATTACCTACTGTAGTTGATAAGTTTGAATGGGTATTTCTTGTTTTGTAAATAAAACCGGCCATTTGCGTGTCGGACCGCGCACAATGAAGGGTTCCGTAGTTGGGATGACATTATCCCAAGAACAAACTTAACATTGTAGTTGAAATACATGTTCTCCCATACATTCCAACTGCAAATATAAGGTCGACTATTACTCGTTAACTTGTAAAGCCTGCTTAGCTGTGATAGTTTTCTTTATAACTTCGTTAAACTGCCGCTGCTGCTGCTACTGCCGTGAATTTTTAAACATATCCAAAACCAACCATTTAGGCCCGGCGCCCATTAGCGGCACGGCATGGCAAGGTATTTTTAGGCGACGAATAAAAATATAACTTAATAGTATGGAAATAAAGTTGATTTTTCAAGCGCCGGGCCTTAGCTGGCAAGGGCACTTGTGTCTAACAAAAATTTGCAGCTTAATGTTATGCGAATGGATCCCTGAGTCGAAAAATGGGTTTTACAGCCCCGCAATATTTTTGAACGGCCTATCCAACGATACCCCACACCATGGGATGGACGGAAAAAAATATAATCCTCACTTTTACAATATAATCCCACCCTAAAAGATTTTTCATAACGTTATTCTACCACTTTGTCGAAGAGTTTAATATGTATACCCATGCCAAATTACAGCTTTCTAGTACTAAGAGTCACTGAGCCAAGCCGCGGACAGACAGACAGACAGACGGACATAGTGAAACTATAAGAGTTCCTTGTTGACTACGAAAGGATACCTATCGACAAACGTGTCTATAGATACATATATGATGGTGTATCTGTTTTATTTACACTCATCATTCAGCCGAAAGACGTCCACTGCTGGAAATAGACCTTCCCAAGCACCGCCACTTCGACCGGTTCTGTGGTTCCCGCATCCAGCGGATTCCTGCGGCCTTCACAAGGTAATCGGTCTACCTTGTAGGAGCCAACTCACAAACATACACTCAGTTTTACTCTTAGTTCTCTGGTAACCTGGCTAAAGTTAAAGGTCCATAATTAAATTGTTGGCCAAGCCTGGGTAGTACAATAAATTTTCGCATAAATCAACTTATAGAACTAGGTCTCCAACAAAAAACAACTGCTGTATAATAAAGCAGTCTTTCTACTCATTAACTAAACTACTCGAAGGTAAAAAAGACACCCAAAAAGGTTCAGCACATACAGGGAATTCACGAATTCATGGGCATCCTCTTAAGAAAAAAAAACCGGCCAAGTGCGAGTCGGACTCGCGCACGAAGGTTTCCGTACCTTTATCTATAAAAATGCCAAAAAAATCACGTTTGTTGTATGGGAGCCCCCCTTAAATATTTGTTTTATTTTAATTTAATTATTTATTTTTAAAGTAAATATATAAATAAATATTCTGTGAATATTTCATGCGTCTACCTGTTGCCGTTATCAATATCGAGTAAAAACGAACAACAAAATCACGTTTGTTATATGAGACCCCCTTAAATATTTATTTTATTCTATTTTTTAAAAGTACCTAATCGAATCATCGCAACCCGTGAAATACTTACTTGTTATTAAGTAGTTCCGGTGGCCATTTCTGTGGTCTTCATCATCAGTTCCACTTCACCAAATGGTGCTTTCCGAGAGCAAATGCACGAGTTAATATAAAAAATACCTAAAACGCTATAAATTTTGACGATTTCCCTCGATTACAATGGGATCCCCTCATCAGATTTTGACTTGATGACTGGGATAGGACCACCTCAGGAGTACACCCTTTCAAAAAAAAAATTGTTCGACAATATTAACGTAGAAATCGATGAACATACATAAAAAAAATCAAACAAACATACAGACGAACATAATTATATAACCACCTCCTTTTTAGCAGTCAGTTAAAAAAAACACAAAATATAATTTATTTAATAATAAGTGCAGTGCAGTAGTGTGATTCCACGTTATTTACTTCAACTTGTATGTTCAAAATCAATAAACAATAAAAAATTGCTAAACATGTCTTGCGGTCCAGAAACCAGATTAATTATTTATTTATTACCATGTACTTTTTACAATTCCTTTTTGTTACAGTTTCTTTTCTGAATCCAGTAACAAAATTAAAAAGGGTGTATTTTATTGAGTTATTCAGAATTCAAATAATATGTAAGTACATAAAAAATAACAAAATTATATTCTAACTTATCTAAACCTATTCACGAACTAAAATATAGCGTCGAAAATTTTATCCACATCACTGTCGACTGGTAATGTACCTACCCAAGAAGGTCAAAGTTTACAAAAAAAAGCGATAACGATATCACATCGAAATGCGACCTTGAAGACCTTTGATTCCTCGGAAACTTGTTTTACCCATAATGTTTATTATTACCATACAAATATAAATTTAATACTACTAAAACTGTTTCGGAAAATAATTTGATAATTCAAAAGGCTGGTCGCCCGAACAGGGACTTGAACCCTGGACCCCTGGATTAAAAGTCCAATGCTCTACCGACTGAGCTATCCGGGCAGTACAAATGATGCCAAAATAACTGGTCATATAAAAAGTTGGCGCAGAGCGTGATTCGTACAAACATAATGAATCACGGTGAATCACCTTTATTGGCGTCTTTAGGCAATTCAATATTTGTTAAGTGATGAAATAGCGTCTTTGTACAAAGAAACAGATGATACAAGTAATTTATGATTTTTTTTCTTTGTCATTTACGTTAATTCAATACTTTGATGTAATAATGGTCCCTTGGTAGATCCCTCACAAAATGTAGTAGGTACCTACGCGAAGATTCTTCCGGAAAATAGGGTAGGTACAGTTTTATAAGCGTTGTATTTGGTTACCTACCTATCAACAGACTCCGATAAAACAATGAAATCCGAAATTTTACTTACGGGAAGTAATTTGATCTTCACATTGTTTCTTTACCAATCATAGATTGTTTAGCTTCGCAAATGAAATTGAATATTATAATGCAAACTGGCACTAGAAGTTAGTTAAATATTAAATTGCTGTTTTCTTTGTTCGTCTTAGACTTTTATAGATTAATTTATGTTAGGAACGCTAATGCAAAAAAAAATCCTGCTAAACATGTAGATATACGCAAGTAGGTATATTCAAATGTTTCATTTTTAGTACAGGCAGGCGCCTACGCTGATAAAACATTCGGTAATCCCTCAGGAAACAACGTATATGCTCAAAACTTTAATGAAAATAAGTTAGCTAATCAAAAACAGATATAGTAATTACATTTACAAAATTACAACAAAATAGTGAGTTAAACCAATTCCATACATATTTTAATAATTGTGTGTGTTTACGTAACGTCTGTGTTTCATAAATTAATTATAAATAGATAATTTCGGCTTCGGACACTTACTATAATATCTGATTTATTTGTATTGCTCACCGAATTTTAGTTTCTTAATTTAATAAGTTTAAATAAAATTCATTAAAAAAATATAAAGTGGTAAGCCATTTCATATTCGTGGTTTTGCTGATGCCTATTCTCCGCTGAAGAATTAACGGTGAATTCTCATTTTGAATTGTTTATTATTATTCCAAAGTATATGCCTCCCGAACAGGGGCATGAACCCTAGACCCTTGTATTAAAAGTCCGACTCTATCGTGTGATCTATCTGGGCCGTGACAAACGAAACAGCTGAATACATTGACCGAAATCTTGAATAAAAACCGAGACTACACGACTCCCACATAAAATATTCCCAATATCATTGTTCTTTATTCTCAACATGAATGTGTAAAAAAGAATCAAAATGATTGGGAAAGCCTGGGGTACGATACCTAAATACGCAAGTCAAATATCCGACTGTTGTCGACCTATTTTTTTTTTCAATTTGTCTCTGTCTAGCTTCAGGCTCTACTTTACATTATGTGAATGGCTATTTCAATAATTGTCGTAAGGCCCGGATAGCTCAGTCGGTAGAGCATTGGACTTTTAATCCAAGGGTCCAGGGTTCAAGTCCCTGTTCGGGCGACTTATGTTTTGATTTAAGAGTCGCAAAATGGAGTAGGCTTTCCACAATTCATGGGATAGTTTTTCAATTTAACTGAATATTTTAATGTTCGTTTCATTTAAGTAACTTGATTGTTGTACTGTGATTTTTTACTCAGTAATGTTTTAATAAAAAATTGCTTTGTATTTTGTTTTAAACATTGCATTAACAAATATAAGCACGAATAAAACACATTCAAATATCTTGGTACTGTCTACTACAGACACTAATTTTATTTTAAACTTGAATGCAGTGAAGGCAAAATATTCCCAGTGTATGTTAAATTACTTATCATGTTGGTGACAGTTTCAACCGCAGTGCCTTTGCATTTAAAACTTCGCAAAACTTAATTTGGCCACAATTATAGCCAAAAATAATTTACTCTGGACCTGGGGCTCTACTCCGAAGCGTTAAACCGAAGTATCGGCCGAATGTTCGGTCGTTTTATAACTTCCATAGTTTCCTTATTTGACTTTGAATCCATACCCGACTTAAAGTCACATTTTTGTCTTTGGCTTATCTCTTTGACTGTCGTTTTATTTATTTTTTTCGCCGTAGTCAGCCATTGTTAGCCGTAGTCAAGCAACGGCCGAACATTCGGCCGATACTTCGGTTTAACGCTTCGGAGTAGACCCCCTGGATAATAATATTTATTACAATATAGATAGTAATAAGGGAGTATAATCAATATTTACATATGGTGGATCGCAGCTGTAGCCCGCAAAATTATTTTTTTTGATTTTTGATTGTATCTTGATCAAAATGTGATTCGTGACTATAACAGATATGTATTTACAGAATTAGAATCATTAATACATCTCTCTTAGTTAGTTTTGTTCCATTGAATTATACTTTTTCATGAAATCATCAGAATCAGAATGCTTTATTTGTAAACAGGTCAAATAACAACAGTGTGCGAGATGTTACCGATTGATGTAATTATCTTCTCCGTCTTATTATAAAACAAGGTTTATCTTCAGACCCAGGTATAAACCATGGAGCCATTATTGAATTTCGATCTTTATTCCGTCTATGGTAAAGTTAACACAAAACTGCCAACTTAGTACCGAACTAAGTATTCAGTTTTGTATAAAGAACGGTATTTCAATCAGAGTTACGTTCTCATTACAAAAACTGGCTCCATGGTTTAAGCCATGTCAAAATATAAATCTTGTTTTGTAATAAGACGGTCTATGTTTTGCCCAGAGGCGTACAAATATATCAATACAATCAGTACATTGGGGAACAAATCTGACCTGATCTGACAAAATTTGAATTTCGCGGGCTACAGCTGCGGCTGCAAATATGATGAATAAAGACTCGAGTTATTACTGTTTCTTTTAAAATAACATTTTATTTTTGAAAATTACGTTGCGGCCTCGCGTTATGTGAGTATTACTATGTTCCTTGGTTGCGGCTACAGAAGAAATTAAAAAAAACGCATTGGCGCGAATTGGTGACCGTAATTTATTTTACAACAGTGAAAATGTCATCATCTAGTGAGAATGGAGACCCGTATTTGCAGATGGATGAGAAAGGAAAAGAAATAATTTTCAATCTGTTGCCGTCTTGGATTATTTTATTTTCTCGCAATCCTAGTGAAAAGTATAGTGTAACACACGGTGCTAAAAACCCATTATAAATCGGTTTCTATTTACTCCCTCGCTAAAGCTCGTCTTCTCGCTAAGGCTCATCATTTCAGCGGAATGACTTCCACTGCTGGACATAGGCCTCCCCCAACGGGGGGTGGGGAGTTTGCTATAATCGCCACGCTTGGCAGGCGGGTTGGCGATCGCAGTATGGTGTTAAAATGCATAGAGAACACTGCTGCCCATTCTCTAATAAGTCCCTTAGTCGCCTTTTACGACACCTACGGGAAGAAATAGGAGTGCTATTCTTTACGTCCGGCACCACACGGCGACACGGCACGGTAGGTTATATAAAAGGTACAATGCTCATTTGGTTACAATTTGATTGTATGACCTTTTATATTACAGTAATTTCCATTTTCTAAGAGTAAAGGCTCGTACAGACTGGTGTGATTTTGCGGGTGCGACAGGCACCAACAAAGAAATTGTGCTACTAAAGTCGCGTCGCGCCCGTGATATCGCACCTGTCTGGACATGCCTTAAAGTAATGACCTTGTGGCAGTCCTACCACACTCCGATTACCTAATTCGCTGCAGGCTGTGTGTGGCATGTTTATGATGTTGAATATTTACTACGTTATAGCTATGTGTATTTTTATTGTTTGTACGTGGCTTTATATCTGGAAATAAAAGATTTCATTTCATTTTTATTTCTACAGATATTTCAGCACCCCGGCATTAAATGTCAGCGGGGAATAGGTGACATCTTCGAGATTGATTGAGACATCGTATCCTGTGCCATTACTTCAATTAATTTCTTAATATGATTGGACACGAGGATAAAGTGATATTACAGAGCTTTTAGATAATTGACAGGTACTTTTGTTATAGAGCTGTTACTAAAATAATTAGCCCTGTAAATAAATGAAGAATGTACTTTTATTTTTATTTTTGTAAAGTGTTAAGTATAGCCTGTGGAAAACAAATCATTTAAATTACAACTACATTTACACTTTTGACTACCATCACTTAACGTATACAGAGTGGCGATTTAGTCAGCTACATCCTTTAAGGGGGTGATTCTACCTTTGAGTAGGATTCTACTCGTCATTCTAAACAACTTTCGCTATGAAAAATCATTCGCGTATACATAATATATTATACTGAAAGAAAAAAAAACCGGCCAAGTGCGTGTCGGACCACGCACAATGAAGGGTTCCGTAGTTAGGATGAATTTATCCCAAAAACAAACTTAACATTGTAGTTGAAAAACATGTTCTCCCATACATCGATATACGCCACGGTCAATTTTCCAACTGCAAATGTAAGTTTTTTTATTTTTATGTGATAAAACTACAAATTTACGATTTTCGGACATTTGTCCTACTTTACTCGTACTGTGAGCTTGCTTCTTGCCAAATTTTATGATTCTAGGTCAACGGGAAGTACCTTATAGGTGTTGATTTATTTACGAGTACCAAAATATGTCGCATAAATCGCCGTATTTTTTTATTGCGGTGACTTAGAAGCTTGTTTTTTTTAGAACTCCAAGGGACCGTAGACTTACGTATTTGATATTAATTTCAACTTGATACCTCCACGCGTTCCTGAGGAAAACGGTCTTGGCAGACTGACAGACGGATACCAAAGTGATCCTATAAGGGTTCCGTTTTTCCTTTTGAGGTACGGTACCCTAAAAACAAAAGAAAATACGTTTATTAGCGGTAAACATGACGCAAAGAAAGAACACAAATACAAAAAATAAAACTCTGTTACTAAATCCTATATTTAGAAAGCTATTTTAAAATACTGACTTTCGGACACAGTGTATCAAAAGAAGTTGCAAATAGCTTCTGGAGAAACTATTTAAAAAAGATTATTATCTATTGCTTGTTTCGTATATTCATCCCACAATTTATCAGTAAACAATAGGGCCATGCTCCGCTTATTAAAAATAACTCAGCCACAAAACCTGAATGTTGAACTGTCATTTTCAAAAATGTAACTTTGAAAAGGGTTCCAGATCTGGGAACGTCGAAATAATTACGCTTAAATAAGCGTAATTATTAAAAAACAGGATAAATATCCTGTATTTTAATGTATTCTGATCCAACATCGGTTACCTACTTAACAGGTTCAAAGAGGCCTAGCTTTAATCCTATCTTTTAATATTATATATGAAAGTGAGTTTGTTTATTTCTTTGTGTGGCCGAACGGATTTGTATGAAATTTTGGACATGGGTAGGCCAGGAACTGGAGAAGGACATAGGCTTTTTATCCTGGATCACAGACGAAGTAGCGGGCAACAGCTAGTGTAAAATATTTAAGAGAAAGGAAAGCTATCTATACTTTATCCAAAAAGTAAGAAATTCGATGACGTACCTACCTAGTATATTTTATAAGAACATGGCTCTATAATATATTACCTAGCTACGCTGCGCTAGTTTAGATTAAATATGGCAGTGAACCGTTACCATAATCAATAAAGGCAGGGCAGACAGGCACGTCGCGAATCTAGTAGAACGAATTCTATGAAAATTTCGTGGAAATTGTTATACCAATCGCATCGTACCTGTCTGCGGGAGCCTTTATTAGGGATTTAAATCAATAATAAGGGAAGCTCCATGTGGTGTCGGACGTACAGACTATAAGCACCATCCTATTTTTTCCAGTGGGTGTTGTAAAAGGTGACTAAGGGACTTACTAGAGTATGGGCAGCACCGTACTGCGATCGCCAACCCGCCTGCCAATGTGGCGTTTATGGCAACCCCCCCAATTGGGGGAGGCCTATATCCAGCAGTGGACGTCTTTCGGCTGAATAATGATGATGATGATGAATAAGGGAAGTAGGTACTTAGGTAGGTACTTGTCATGATGTGTAAAGAAGTATGTTATTAATATCTATGAACGTATTTACAAGACTGCCTCGTTGGTCTATAAGTGGTCGGAAGCGCTCCTGTTGAGCACGAGGTCCTGGGTTCGTATCCCAGGTTGACCATAGTAAACCTGTCAAGCGCTGGCCCCGCGACGTCGAGGGATCAGCAAAAAATCTTAACGGACCGGCCACGCGACGTCGCGGGCCAAACTACACGCCATTTTTTTTTTTTTAAAACGTTGCCCCACACTAGGAATGTCTCCTGTATCGTGGGTGCGTTTACAAACATTTAAACTTACATACACAAACAGCCAGACCCGGAACAACTACTTGTAGGTCATACAAATATTTGTTCCGTGCGGGAATCGAACCCGCGACACGCAGCGCGGCAGTCAATCGCTTAACCACTGCGCCAACCGTGCCGTTAAAAACTCAATTTTATAAAGTATAAGGACTAATATTGTTTGTGGCGGGTTTAATCGTCGGGCCTGGTAGATATTCTCTTCAAAAATCATTTCCAGAGTCCAAATACGATATGCAGTTTTTCTATCTGGCATTTCTCAGTAGCAGCCCGGAATCTGGATTTGTGCCCGGCTCGCCCCCTATTACATGGGACTTAAACATACCAGGCAAAATGTGTGAGTACTTAGGTAGGTACATCTCTGCCCAACCCTTCGGGGAAACAAGGCTATGTTTGGTATTTACAAGCCAGTAAATAATAAAAGCCAACTTACTTCAACAGGATTGCAGTGTGCGCAGGACAGTACGGCGGCTACCGCGGCCCACAGGAGGGGTCGCCTGCACGCCCGCCGACTCAAATTGACCCCATGCTTCAACGACGTCATGTTTGCAACACTATCACCTCGCCAACATTGACGCGCGGGATATCACAACCACTGTCAGTACACTATGACGATCACACGAGCACCTTCACTTGCAACGACTTTTCATAATTTTAGTACTTTGTAATCTCACAATTCGTAATGCCACGCCGATAACTGTTGGTTTCACACATGATTGAAATGATATAAGTATTCTTGTTTGCCACGGTTAGATTGGTATGGTTTGAGAATAAGAACATAAATAAAATTGGTTATAAGGATAAATCTAAGTACCTATATTCACATAATGCATGTTTATATCTAAATCAGTGAACAGTAAATTTATTTTCCTTTTAATTAAGTATGTATTTTGTTTTCTCTTCTACTCTTACACACGTTGTCTACATCTTTTTGTCTTACTTTCCTATTGCAGGTATGCTGGAAGAGATTTCTTTAGAAATAAGCAACACCTTTGTACGTTCTTTTCTATTCCTTTCTTCTTGTCTGTTTATATGTGTGTACCTACATAAACTATTAAATAAATACAATAATTCATACATTTTACACGATATGCCAACCCGGCAAACTTGAGTCTAAAAGTCATACAGAAAAGAGGCAAAATATGGCCTACAACTTTTAATAGAAGAAACAATTGTATGCTGTAAATGTACATGCATATTGAAATATCGATATGGTAATAAAAATTTATTGTAATTGAGTCTTTTATTAGGAAAACATACTCTCACATATCAATGTCTTTATTGGTGAGTACGTGCTACACATGTTTCAAGTCGTAGGTGCCTACATAGACTACACAATTTTATTTATTTACATAAACAAACATGTACCAATTGTCAATTATTGTTTTACTTTGTAACAAATTACACATATAAGTGGTACTTACGCAAGTACTGCAAACACATTCGTTTTATTTTTGGTGCCGCACATATTCTTACAAAGTTACTGTCGGTACAAATGCAAATATAGACTAACAGTTTTAAAATAACGCTGAGCGCCTCGACACTTCGACAGTACCTACTAAAAGAACCCAGAAGTCAAGTGAAATACTACGCTACGCCATAAACGCCATTAACGAAAACAAAGCTACGAATCAGGGAGCGTATAACCCCGGTTAAGAGTTAAGCCTTTCGAAGGGGTATTACATTATACCATTTTAGAAAAACCCATACGGTGTGGGTAATTTTGAATGGCTTAAACTAAACCGTTCAAAAGGGTTACCCACACCGTATGGGGTTTTATAAAAAACCCTTTCAACGGGTAACCAAAATTTAATTTAAGCCGTCCAAAAGGGTTACCCATATCGTATGGGTTTTTGATTAACCGCTTAGAAAAACCCTATCGAAAACCCTTTCAATGGGTAACCAAAATGGTCCCTGCTACGAATACTCCGCTCCAGAAACGAAGACACAGACATTAAAATTACACTACGAAAAATATGCCACAAACAATACGCTACAAAAAATAAGCTACAAACACTCAGCTACCGTGATTACCCCACAGACATTACGCTACGAAAGCTATGAACGATAGTGACAAAAAAAAATCACTGTCTCCTTGAAACACTGAAATGACGTGAAGAAAATGAATGTCCTTGGTACTAAAGAGCGAAACTTAATTCTCATTTATATGAAAAATGAGTATTTTGATGGCCTCAGAGTCAGAATGTAATATGGCAATGGGCTGTGGGCGTCGCGGCGCCGTCGGCGGGCCGGCGCGACGCCTTGTGCCAACTCCAAGGATATTGACTCCACAGGACTTACACAAATGTCGCAGAATTAGCTTTACTAACATGAACGGTACTGTTTGGCATTGATCCCATGTCTACAAGCTAAAGGACATTTGATATTGTTGTACTGCTTAAATATAGGCAATACCTAACTGTGTCATGGTTAAATATATTTATTACTAGATTATGCTCGCGGCTTCGCCCGCGGAGATCGGAAAGGGTCCCACGGGAATATAATAGGTACAGGATATTGTATACTAGGACAAAAAATATCCCATGTCCTATTTCAGGTCATTGTCTACCGTGTTCCGAAATCCGTTTAGCCGTTAGGGCGTGAAAAGGTAAAAGCCAAACAGACAGAGTTACTTTTTAACCGACTTCCAAAAAGGAGGAGGTTATATGATCGGCTGTATGTTTGTTTTTTTTTTTTTTATGTATGTTCACCGATTACTTCGTCAATTGTGGACGGATTTTGAAAATTCTTTTTTTGTTTGGAAGGGTATGCTCCCGAGGTGGTCCCATTGCCATCAAATCAAAATCTGATGAGGGGATCCCATGGAAATCGAGGGAAATCCTCAAATTTTATAGGCATACCTATAGCGATTTGAGTATTTTTAATAGTAACTCGTGCATTTGCACTCGAAAAGCACCATTTGGTGAAGTGGAACCGATGATGAAGATCACAGATGGCCATCGGAACTACTTAATACTAAGTATTTCACCGTTGCGATTCGATTAGGCACTTTAATATGGTTGCTAAGCAATTTATGCTCGTCAAAATGCATATGGTGAAGTCACCATCAGTTCTCCTGGTTGTTACCAGGAGAAATCCTCAACAATTAACGCCCCTGCATCGGGAAAAGTAATATTTTGTAATAGGAGATGAGCATCTGACATTAGGCTATTGTAAATTGGATAAATTACAAACTGACCCACTAAAAAGAAAAAATAAAATACAGCTCCAAAGCCACCGACTTCCGAAATTAAAGTTATTTTTCACTTTGTAGTGTTTTTTTTGGAAGTCGGTTGTTTTTTTTTTTTTGTAAAAAGTTTTCTATTTATAATATTAGTGTAAATATAAATTAGTATAATATAAAGTATAAAATCAGTATGGATAGATTATTTACAACGGTAATCTTGAAATGCAAAATAACATGACGGCTTTGCTGCATATGTATTGCAATATACAACACCCTTAGTAAAGTACTGATATAATTAAGGATTTTATTCATGTGTTTCATTTTAATTACATTTGCATCGTAACGAGGTAAAGAGCATGATAAAGACGTATTCATGAACAAGTATTTTTATCAGGATTATTGTCAATACATTTCCATGCATAGATAGAGTTGATCTTAGTAATAATAATTGCGTCTTGGCGAATTTCAGCAATGAAACTGAACGCGATCAGCCCGTCTAAGCCGCGTTTAAGAGCTGTTAGTAGATAAATCAATTATTGACACTGGCAGCTCATAAGAAAGGGATTGCTTTATGGCAAGATAAGACCATTTAGAACAGAAAAAACCGGTCAAGTGCGTGTCGGACCACGCACAGTGAAGGGTTCCGCAGTGGGGATTAATTATCTTACGAACAAACTTAACATTACAGTTGTAAAACATGTTCCCAAATACATTCCAACTGCAAATGTAAGTTTGTACGCACAATATTGAGAGATTTACTTTGTTATTTTAAGATCATAGACTTCTTATAAGTTTTGCTGTAATCTATAAGTAAAGAACTATTTAATGTAAGTTAAAAAAAAAAATTTGGCTCAGTAGTTTCAGAGATAAGGTGGTAAATTTTCATCCGTGTTTGGGTCACAGAAGTCCGAATTTGAATTTCTTAACTTAATCAGTCAATCAGTCAGGCTGTGACAGACGGACAGACAGACAGACACGCGAGTGATCCTATAAGGGTTCCGTTTTTTTCTTTTGAGGTACGGAACCCTAAAAACTGACCTTATTCCCTTAGCTTGATTAATCATTGAGCTTTTAAATTGATCACCCAAGAACTCCTCCAATCTCACAGTGAGTCATACAAGATTCAAACAAGATGCAGAATCGATCTAGTTATTTACCCTGCAAAATGGCTGCAAAAGTTTTCTAAAGGTTATCAAGAAATTTAGGAAGTAGGTCAGATCCGATTGGGTGACCAAGAAGCTCAAATAACCAATCTGTAATACACATATTAAACATTCTGCACCAGTGTACTTTAATTAAATTTTCTTGTTTCAGCACGAATTGAGTACGACACTAGCTCATTTCGTGAACTTAGTTACAGAGGTTAAGCGAAGGACATACCTACTTTAAAGGAGAGTAGTACTCATAGAAATGAACTACTTCACTATCGTTGAGTTGCACAAAACCAACATTAGTTTAACGGAGACTTTGTACCAAAAAGATAGTGACATCATACATTTAAAGTCTCCGTTAAAGTAATGTTGGTTTCGTGCAACTCACCATAGAGGACCAACTCTGTTTGGTGGAAAAAGGTGATTTTTAGGGTTCCGTACCCAAAGGGACGGAGCACGTTTCGGCTTACGAGCCGAAACGTGGACACTCACGGTACGGCTGGTCCATAAATTCAAGGTCGCTAAGCGAGCTATGGAACGGGCTATGCTTGGAGTCTCTCTGAGGGATCGAATCCGGAACGAGGTGATCCGGCAGAGAACCAAAGTTGTCGACATAGCCCACAGAATAAGCAAGCTGAAGTGGCAATGGGCCGGCCATATTAGCCGTAGAACCGATGACCGTTGGGGTAGACGTGTTCTTGAGTGGAGACCGCGAATCGGCAAACGTAAGGTAGGACGCCCTCAGGCTAGGTGGAGCGAAGATCTTCGCAGGGTGGCTGGTGGCGGCTGGATGAGAGTTGCCGAGAATCGAGCTGAATGGCGTGCAATTGGAGAGGCCTATGTTCAGCAGTGGACTGCTATAGGCTGATGATGATGATGATGATGATGATGATGATGATGATGATGATGATGACCGAAAGGGTAAAACGGGAACCCTATTACTAAGGCTCCGCCGTCTGTCTGTCCATCTGTCACCAGGCTGTATATCATGAACCGTGATAGTTAGACAGTTGAAATTTCCACAGATGATGTATTTCTGTTGCCGCTATAGTAACAAATACTAAAAACCAGAAAACATAAATATTTAAGGGGGCTCCCATACAACAAACGTGATTTTTTTGCCGTTTTTATAGATAATGGTACGGAGCCCTACACTAGTAATTAATAAATATTTCAGTAATTAGCTTTTAAAATTTTGAGGTTTATTTCTGTCGCTGCTCCGTTGCTTATTACCAAGGTGAGATGTCAAATGTTACACATCATATGCGACTACTGTAAGGTTCACTCGTTTTACAACAACGTTTTCCTAAAATTTAATTTCAACAAGGTTTTTACTTTTCTTATTTTAATAATATTTTACATATTTTTTTATTTTTTGTGAATGTGAGAACGTTGTAGGCTTAATAGACTGTAGATTTGTAGACCTACACTGTCCTCCCATACCACCTAGACTATCACTGTAATTTGAAAACATTGTAAAAGCCAAATATTTTTTTAAAGAGTAACCGTGGAGTTTCTTACCGGCTCTCCTCCATAGGAAACGACCAATTGGAACCGTGCACCTAGTTTCTGACGTTTCATAAGTGCCCATGTAGGTTTTTTCGCTGTTTCCGGTTCCTTCCTATAGGAAAAGTTGATCATTTTCATGAGTACTAGGTATACTCCCATAAATTATGTCCCTCGTTAAATCTAGCACCCTGTATAAAAGATAGTTAGACAGTACTATCAGGCCTGACTAGCTTTGCCCATGACCCCCAAAATGTAAACTTTCAATTAAATAAGCAGCATCAATACAAAAATAGTTTATTTGTAACGGACTAGTAAAGCTATTATTACACAAAACAGTATACGCAAGCTTTGTAAAAGCCAGCACGTTTCGTCTGTACGTGGATGCTGCCAACACATCCAGTAAATAAATCGGAACGATGCACTGCAACGGAATAAAATGGTAGTAAACGAGTTACGCCATTACCTAACTAGTAGGCAACCTATACTGCAAACCGCACGCTTGATTCAACTGGGTAAACAAAGCTGCGTTGTTTATTATTTAAATATTTTAACAGTAACTAGTATACTAATGTGATGACTGATTTATGACTGATACAATGCCATCGTTTATTGTTATTTTCGTACATACGAGTAATTAATAAATATTTTCAAAGTATCTTATACAAGTAGGTACCTACCTATCACTCGCCTAAATCAATTAGATGCATAAGTGCTAATCATAGTTTAAATTTTGAGAACGCTGCTTATATATTTATCCTGTATATATTAATGTTACGGGCAACTTGAGAAGTCCGGTCACTATGAATAATGGCCGGTCTGCATACATAATGCCCGTATCAAGTGGGCAATGTAAGCAAAACTGCATGACTTTTCCCGATCAGTATGAATAATGACCACCCTATCTTGAGCAAAGTAACAAAAGAGATGATCTGTAGTGTTTTTGTTTATTATGTGAAATTAAACTTAGGTACATAATTCTTATTGGAAAGTAGAAAAGAAAAACAATTCAGCATAATTAATGACTAAACAAACTGTGCGTGAAGTTCTATCGTTATTATACGAGCGCCTCGTCCTCAAGATTCGTAATATCACTGTACAAGTAACACATAATGGCAACCACTTCTGCACATAGTTAAAAGGATAACTTCTTAGATTTTTATTCTTTTTAATACATCTATTGCCCTTGTCAGCTCTGTGTCATCGTCAAGTTTATAAGATGATTATATTATAAAAATATTACTTGAACAATAGTTTAAAAAGAAGTCAGTCTTAAACATCATCATTAGATAATACAGTTCCTTGCTCTTGTTTTATGTTTATTATTGTATATATATATAGGTAAGTGTACATTTATGTATCTATGTATTTATTGTATATGTAAATGGTACACCATTGACTACCTGCAGTATTGTCTCCCCTTCTCCCTTTAATCCCTCCAAAGGTTGTCTGTAAAAGATCGCTTTTAGCGATAAGACCGCCCATTGTGTCACCCTATGTAAAATTTCAACATTTATATGTGTAATTTTTAATATTAATTATTATTATTAATTTATAACATAATAAAGAGTATTATTCTATTCTATTCAGTCAGTCAAGTGATAAATTCAAGCTATCATAAACCTTGATTTATTAAACGGACCACGGGCCATCGGGCAGTATTAATATGGGCCGGCCAAAGTAATAAATTTATAAATTTGACCGACGCTCTTTATTTATTTTTATTCATAATGATCGGTCCATTTCCAGTTGCCCGTAACATATACATTGATTATTTAACGTTTGTTTTCGTGGTAGCCTGAAAGTTTTAAAACTTGTATTAATTTCGGGGCTCAATTTCAGAAATTAAATATTTGGACAGCTGCCGTTTCATCTAATATGCCAATGGAATCAACTAGTAAGTAGTTTTCCAATCAAGGTAGGAATATAACTCTCGAATGTTTAAAACTTATTTACATAAAATTAAGACCGTTAAAAAATCTTTGATCCCAAGGGTGCTGATTCTCAGCCTAAATTATATAGGTAAATGAATTTTGTATTTCAATTATGAAATAACCAAATACATCTTATAGGTTGTCAAGCCACCTATTTAGATTTTGTGCTTAATATCTGGAACATTTCTGCTGGAAATATTGTCTATCCTTGACCGCATTGCCGCACCCGACTGGGTTAGACGCACAATCTACTTAAATTTATAACCCGTAGGAAACTGACGGCTGCCCCATCCTTCATGGGGTCGTAGGACATGCCCTAGTTGAGTCAATATTTCACAGCAGAACACATGGCTTGGTCAGTAAATAAGGCTCTTTTACTTAGAGTTTAAATGTGTTCTGTTTCTTGGGATTCAGTAGAATATAAGTTATTATGCTATTATGTGTTTTGAAATATTGGTAGCTTTTGTACCAAAAGTTCCGTTTCTCCTATTTGGTATTTAATTGGTCTTAATGGACCTATGTTCTGGGTAGTGTTGAATGAATCGACAAGGTTATTTCCACATCAAATATTTAGCCTTGCCTTCTTGTTTCAACACTCCAAACCAATCAAATAAAACATCTGAGTAAATAAAATTAGCTTACAAACCGCTTGATATTTTCACTAAAAGAATATTGGTTCTTTATCCTGAATTCAAACCATTTACACGTACAACGGATCTTCGGCGCAGTAAAATGATTTTTCAACAGCTGTTTAAAACTTTTTTGAATAATCAAATTCATGATTTTGAAAATTTATTTACCCAGATTAGTGCTTTGTCGATCAGTGTCGCATGTCTATACTGCATTGCCCTTGAACTCTTTCATTGGAGGTACATAACAGACAGACTACACATAAGTGTGTATGTATACGATTACGTTAGCAACGAACCGCTGAAGATTTTCTTCTATCCTTGTGGACCAGCGGTATTATGTAAGTGCCTATTGTATTTAGAATTGAAGCCTCCAGTCACGTAACGCGGACTATGTAGTTTTGTCAATTAGTTACGTAAGTAGCTGCTTTTGTCCTGGACAGGTATCAAATGAGGTATTACATAAGAATATTTTGTTTTAGAGGGATTTGTGTTTCATTCTAGTTTCGTAACAGGCACAGACTACGCAATGTTTAATGGAGCATAAAAAGAGCTGCGTGAATAATGAATAAAGAGCAAACTGTTAGCAAGAGAGATGAAAGACGTCCACTGCTGGACATAGGCCTCCCCCAATAGAGGGGGGGGGGCATAATCGCCACGCTTGTTGACTTGGCAGGCGGGTTGGGATCGCAGTATAGTGTTAAAATGCAAAGAGAACGCTGCTGCCCATTCTCTAGTAAGTCCATTAGTCGTCTTTTACGACACCCACGAGAAGAAATGGGAAGGTGCTATTCTTTACGTCCGGCACCTCACGGAAGTTTTAATATACACACATTATGACGGCGCAGTAAGTGACGCCGTCTATTTTTGTTATGAAGTTACTGAAATCATCGAAAAGGTTGGATACGAGTGTAGCGGCATCAACATCGCCACATACGAACTACGCGTCACACTGACGTCACGCAAATCCTGCATCGCACAAGCAGAGTTTACCGCGCAACTAGCATATATATAACGTCCCGACATCAACCGTCGGGCAGTTGCCCACCAGACACAACACCCGTCTATTCGGAGAAGCCTCCCTTTTCTATGGTGGATGAGTGAACTTTACACCCTGTTCCTCATACCACCAAAAGAGTGACACTGGCTCGATTTTGTATGGAGATGCGTACGCATCCGTTCAGCTTTCCGCGTCGAACGGATGCGTTCGCATCTCCATACAAAATCGTTGTTTTCTATGGACAAAAGCTGAACAGAGCTGAATAAGTGTGTGTGGTTAGTCCCCGTCGTCGATGTGTTTTAAGAGCAGGCAGTCTAAATCAAATTTCGAACGCAAGCTCCGTCCCTAGCACCCCCGCCACTCCGTTATGTGCTAAACGCTAATTCATCAGTAATAAAGTTGAATATCCCGTGCGCTCTTTGATCGTGTTCGAGCACGAAACTAAATAGCGTAAGTCTCAATTCTTATTTCGTTTATAACTAAAGTAATTATTGATCTAGAGAATAAATATTTTGTGTCGGGATAATAATCTATATTTTCTTGCTGTGAATATTTATTCTAAACATAAAAGCTAAACAAACTTGTTTGTTTTTTTAGAATTATCCTTAAAAAAGACATGATTTTCGAATAAAAAATGTATTGAGAGAAAATATTTCAATTACGTAACCGTCTTCAACATGGAAAGAAAAAGATGTAATAAATCATATACTAAAGTTTCATTTTGCTTGTATGTGTGACTGTTTCAGAATATTAATGCGGCAAATTAACATAAAAATGAGCCTTCTCTTAAGAAGTACTACATGATTTAATAGTTTTAGTCAAACAACATTTTAATTGAAAAACATGTTCTCCCATACATCGATAGATGTCATGGCCAATTCTTTGCAAATGTAAGTTTAATGTATGTAAGTATTTTCCAACTGCAAATGTAAGTTGGTCGAATATGACTCGTTAACTTGTAAAGCCTACTTAGCTGTGATAGTTTTCCTTTTAATTTCGTTTTATGTACTACTGTCATGAATTTTTCCACATATCCAAAAACAACCATTTAGGTGGCAAGGGGTGGACACACTCAAAAAATTGTTTTCACAACCATTGCAATATTTTTGAACGGCCTATCCAACGATACCCCACACTATTGGATAGACAAGAATGAAAAATATCATCCCCACTTAATTTTTCAAGATGTTATTTTACCACTTTGTCGGAGTGATTCATATGTATACCCATGCCAAATTGCAGGTTTCTAGTACTAATGGTCTCTGAGCTAAGCTGGGGACAGACAGACAGATGGACATGGTGAAACTATAAGGGTTCCTTGTTGACTACGGAACCCTAAAAAGAAACAAATTATAAGGCTTATCAAATTTTCTTTGATGACAAGTGGGAAGCAAAAAAAAATTATTTTTTTACACAGAGCGTGACAATCTCGTCTATTAAGTTATTGTTAAATAAAATGTATCAACAAAACGAAAAAAGTTAAAATCATTTATAGGGATGGAGTTCATTATATTTTATTTTTACTACAACTACTAGCAATTTCAGAAAGCTTGCTGCAGCTTGCGCTTTATTTCCTCCAATTTACTGTAGCCACAGACGGAAACGTTTTCTCAAGGCCTTTTTTTTTTTTAGGGGTGGGAAATTATTAAATAACTTCTCCCGCTATGGGCGGAGCGGGAGGGCGTGTCAGACTTTTTGCCAGAACCCTGGCAGGCATTGGTCCTACTGGACCCCGTCAGTTGATGCTGACATTTCTTTGAGGCGCGCGTGGAACACAACGCGCCGTCGACCCGGGCCTGGTCCTTATCGGACGGCGAGCTACCCATCGCTCACCGTCCGCAAGCCCGCGCCTACGGTGGCCGAAAAAATCGGCCTGCGATTCCCGACGCCCGGAAGCCTTTTCTCAAGGCTACAACAATTTTCAGCGACACGTGTACGAACTGACATACCTATGATACATTGATAATGTTATGTCCTACTGTATTCTGCTGTGGGGTAAAGCAACTGACATTCAAAATATATTTTTACTTCAAAAACGAGCTGTTCGAGCAATTTACCAGCTGGGTGCCAGAGTTTCTCTAAGAGATTTTTTTAAAGATATTGGTATTCTCACGGTGGGCATCACAATTCATCTTCGCCAACATCTTATATGTTTATAGGCAAAATATACACTTATACACTAAAAACAGTGATATTCACAATATTAACACCAGGAATAAGGACAAATTACGTGCTCCATTTCACCGGCTTCATAAGGTTCATAACTCATTTGTTGGACTTGGTATAACTTTCTATAACAAGCTACCCTGTTCTTTGCTAGATTTGCCTTTTAATGCGTTTAAAGTTAAAGTTAAATCCAATCTTTGTTCAACGGCATACTATTCTATCAATTAAACGATAAGAATAGTTGGTCGCTGTGATTAACTCAAGACAATGTTCATGTTCTTTCTCCAGAATTAGCGTACCAACTGACAGGTTAGGTTGGGGAAAAAGCCTTTTCGCATTATAGTATGTATGAACTTGTAATAAAATCTCTTTGGCTATACTATTTGTATCTGGCTGGTTTTGGTATCATTGAAAGTTTAGATTTTAAAGAACATAATTCCAAATTAAAATTAGGAAAATGTGTGATTTTCATTTGTTTTTCGTACTGTCAAGATGAGTGAATCTAATGAAGAAATTCGATACATTTTAAAATTTTACTACAAAAAACTTTGCGATGTTTATGGACCTACTGCAGTGTCTGTGAGAGTAGCACAAATTTGGTTTAAGCGTTTTCAATCCGGAAATTTTGATGTCTAAGATGCACGTCGCTCTGGTCGCCCTATTACGGATAAAATGGATGCCATTTTTGAAAAAGTGGAGCAAGATTGGCATATCAGTAGTTACGACGTAGCTGAAGAACTGGGAATTGACCACAAAACAGTTTTGGCACATTTGAAAAACTGGGTACACAAAAAAGCTCGATATTTGGGTACCTCACGAGCTCACTGAAAGAAACCTAATGAACCGTGTACTCATTTGTGATTCTTTATTACGACGTAATGAAACCGAACCATTTTTGAAGAAGCTGATACCTGGTGATGAAAAGTGGATCACTTACGACAAGAACGTGCGAAAAAGGTCGTGGTCAAAGGCCGGTCAGGCTTCAAAGACTGTGGCGAAACCCGGGTTAACTCGCAACAAGGTGATGCTGTGTGTGTGGTGGGATTGGAAGGGCATTATTCATTATGAGCTGTTACCACCAGGCAGGACCATCGGTTCTGAACTCTACTGCGAACAACTGATGAGATTAAAGCAAGAAGTTGAGAGAAAGCGGCCGGAATTAATCAACAGAAGGGGTGTGGTTTCTCATCATGATAACGCTAGACCTCACACATCTTTAGCCACTCAGCAAAAATTAAGAGTTTGGCTGGGAGGTGTTAATGCATCCGCCGTATAGTCCTGACCTTGCACCTTCAGATTTCCACCTGTTTCGGTATCTTCAGAATTCTTTAGGCAGTGTCAGGTTAACATCACGAGAGGACTGCCAAAACCACTTGTCGCGGTATTTTGATCAGAAGTCCCAAAATTTCTATAGCAATGGGATCATGTCCCTAGCTACAAAATGGCAAAAAGTTATCGAACAAAATGGTATCTACATACTTTAGTTAAATGTAAATAAACTATATTAAAAAATGTTTTGAATTTTCTTAAAAAATGCGAAGAAACTTTTTCCCCCACCTATTATGAGTTCATATAATTGTTTATTTTATTTGACTGTCTCAGTCAATTTATTTTTATTTATTAGTGACATATTATACTCATGAAAATGTTTTTTTATGAGTTGTATTGCAATAAGTGGTTAGCTAGCGACCTCGACAATTGATTATATTATTCTTGCCTGAGCAACCGGCAGTAAGTTCGTCGTGCTCCCTTAGATGTCACTGCTTGCGGTAGCGTCGGGGGTCGGGTTGCCTCCTTCCCTCAAATATGGCGAGGGGGGTGATGGCTGATCTTTGCGTTATGCTCGTGAACGGGTGCTGTATGTGGTGACAGGTCGTCTTGCTGACCATGGTTTTGTTATTGTTATTAATAATTAACTATTTTTTTATTTTACTTCGATGGTGCTGGTTTATCATTTGTGACTTCGAGTTACAGCTATAGCTTTATGTAAGCGGGCACGCCCATTATGCCTGAAGGCTTTATATTTAGGTACGTTCTGTTTACGTTATTTCTGCTTGAGTATAGTTTTCGACGATTTTTATATGTTTTTTTTTTTTGTATAGTGGCGTGTGCTAGCTAACATAAGGCAAATAATATATTTTAATGTTCTGCGTTGCGTAATGCAAATTATTTTACATTTAATGTATAGATTCAAGTTTTATATCTGAACAGACAGCTGTGCTGCTGGGGAGTTTGTTGCGACACTTCCTCTTCCCAGCTAAAGCACTAAGACGTGGTGAAGGGCGGGCGTTTTGGGGGCCTGTCTTATGTAATTTTTGACGTTCGAAAAGTGCTGATTCTCAGCCTAGTTTGAATAAATGACTTTTGATTTGATTTAATGTCTTTGTTTAAACTGTTTCTATTTATCAATCACGAAGGCTTGTTGTTTCGAGTGGGTATTTACAAATGTAAACAGGTGCTGTGAGGCGGGACAATGCGAATGCAGTTCAAGGCCACTGCAGCGGCCGCGGTCGTGTGTGACATATGAAAGCTTCCTCGTTTATTTACCTACGCCCCATTGGGCGACGACTCAGTTTAGTACCAATACAAACTGCACGACTCGACTCGACGGACCTGCAGCAGTAGGCTAGCGGGCAAAGTGAAAAGCTTTATTTTTATTTTGACTTGCAACACCATTGGATTCATGCGTTTATGCTCTATGATTCATCGTGATTTCATAAATGGAATGATGCCAGTTCCGATCTTGCAACAGGCCATAAATGAAATAAATAAAAGCCACCGTTCGATTCATGCGTTTATGATTCATAATGATTTCATATATGGAATGATGCCAGTCCCGATGTTGCAACAGGCCATAATATCATAAGAATAACCTACTTATAAAAACCCTTATCCCCCCACAAAAGCTGTCTGTTCGACGAGAATGAAAAAGTAGAAATTCTCATGTGTATATTCCTCGTAGATTTATTACCAATCCAGCAAAATTTTATAGCAGAGACGGTCAGATCGTTGACTTGAAATATAGGTATTACAGTTTTTACTACATTCTTAAACTATACTTTATGGTAACAGACATAAAAGGTGTGGTGAACCCTCCAGCTACATTTGAATACCTGCTAGACTATACTTAGGTGCTTTCAAAATTAATATCACAGTTAAGCTAACATAGTACAGTAAGGAGTTACACTGTGCTAATAACTAATATCTGGGGGCCAAGTCTGCTATTTTCAATGATTGGTCATTATGACAACCATACCAAGGCAACGCCATGACCATTGTGCCAATAGTTTGTAACCTCCTAAATTCATAATGGCGTGACAGTGGTCCATAGGGAAGTCAGAATAATAGGAGCGTGTGAGTACGAGATTACCAAATACAGATTTTTTTCCAATGGAGTATCAGTGGCACGTCATTGGAAAATCATAAAGACGCCTTTCAATTAGGAGATTAGCAAAACTGTCAAACTCTACAATTACGGTGCCAATGATCGGCCCTTCGGACACAACTGCGTTAGCCGGCGCTAGCAGACTTGGCCCCCAGTTGAGCTGCACGATTACTGACAAATGCTTGCACTGATTGGACAGGTCCACTCGGTTCTTTCCTCAAAAGACCATTTGAAACACGGATGTACATGGGCCATGATACAAAAAATGGCCATACATCACATGATCTGTTATGTCTGGAATTTAAAAGAGATTATGACCCCTGAGTCTGTTTCGTCATTTCTTCTCAGGGGTAGTCGGAATAGGAAATGTCAACACCATCTAGCTTATTTTTTTTTTTTATATGACGTGTAAAAGTGGTTTCGGTATCCTATTTACATAATAAACGATTTCATTTCAGTTCTATAGATTGCTCCAGTACAATTACAGTTCAGTATTGGCTAATCGAGTACCGAAATGTGTGCGTATGGATTGAAGAGCCATGTCTCATATTTTAACGAGGGTACTACCGATATTTTGTAGTAATTACCTGATTTTGTAGGCCCGATCCTGGAATTTGTAGTAAAACCGTTAAAAAGTTATAGGACGTTTAAGGTGGCTCCTCAATCCAGACGTCTGGTATGAGGAGCCACCTACGCCTCAACAACCTTTTGCATAGACTTTAGCCTACACCCAAATTGCGTAATACAGTACCTCAATCACAATCTGAATGATTTTTTGTAAATTGCAAATCCATTTCTTTATATGCTAGAAAAAAATTGTCTGCTAAAAAACGTAAATAACGCAATGAATGTTGTAGAACAGTCAAAATTAAAACCCATTGCTACTGATAATGGGTTACGCTATTACCCCGCCGTTCAGATCTAAATTGCAGAAATCTTAGAAACTAATATAAACGGTTAATCAGACTAAGGGTGCCGAATGTAATACATCTGACAAAAAGCGCCGAGAAAATCGCTCGTGGGCGAGCACCCTTACAGTTACACACAGTTATTTATAAAATACTAGCTGCGCCCCGCAGTTTCACCCGCATAAGTCTCGATCCCGTGAGAATATTGGAGCAAAAAGTATTCTATGTCCTAATTCAGGTCATCTAAATCCGTTCAGCCGTTTTAGCGTGAAACCGTAACAAAAAAATGAACAAACAAACTCACTTTCGCATTTAAATTATTAGGTTAACTACAGGGTACCTAGCCTACAAGTACAGTTAACGGGGGATAATAATTTGTTACAGTCATCAAACTGAATTCACGATCCATGGGATAAAATTAAAACTGGGTCAAGTATTACTGTTATAGACTATGGGGCTATGAGAACTAATCGAGAGTACGCCATTGATGATGCAACGCTTGAATTTCTTTGACCCAGTATTGTTGAGTCATCGTGAAAACGTACTGTCAATATTGCCTTAACTGCAAAGTTTTTTCAAGGATCTATTTCGATGGGACTTATTATAAAGGCTTCTACATACTGGCACGACACCGGTTGAACATTTTCTATGAAATATTCAAGGAAATTGGTCTACCGGGGTCGCGTCGCGCGACAAGTCGCGCCTGTATGTAGAAGCCTTAAGTCTTTGAAGATGTAGCAATACCTACTGTAGGTAGATCATTTTCACTCACTAGGTACTCCCGTTTTTGTGTCGGAAGTGGAGTCTATTACTCAAAACAGTGTTGTTTCCTGGGTGTTTGAACGAGTCTGACACTCTCTCACAACCATCTAGAGTCTACACAAAGACAGACATCTGAGAGAAGTAAAGGACCAGCTGATAGCGACACAAACGAAACAGCTAACAAATTAAATTGCTTTGTTTCGAAAAATATTCAAGCAAAGATGTAATTCTTTTCATATGAATAATCCCTGGTAGTAGATACGTCCTTCGTTAAAAATCTAGACTAATAAAACACGATTTTAATGAAAAAATAATCATGTAAGCTCAAAAGACGGAGTTAATTTACAAAACTAGGGCAGTACACACTGTTGTAGCACCGTCATACACACGACGCGACTTCTCAACTCGTCCGCGGAAAGTAAACAATATTCTCTTAGCCGTTAATTAAACGAGCCCCTATACAAAACTTGCCCGGCATATATTTACTGCCAGCCTTAAACTCATCTAAGAAAATTAACTGCTTAAAATAATATATAACAACAGAATTTATTTGAAAAAGCTTAACATTTTGTAAGCGGTCCGTACCTCAAAAGAAAAACCGGCCAAGTGCGAGTTGGACTCGCGCACGAAGGGTTCCGTACCATTATCTATAAAAACGGCAAAAAAATCATGTTTGTTGTATGGGAGCCCCCTTAAATATATATTTTATTCTGTAATTTAGTATTTGTTGTTATAGCGGCAACAGAAATACATCATCTGTGAAAATTTCAACTGTCTAACTATCACGGTTCATGAGATACAGCCTGGTGACAGACGGACAGACAGACAGACAGACAGACAGACAGCCAGATGGACAGACAGACAGACAGACAGACAGCCAGATGGACAGACAGACAGACGGCGGAGCCTTAGTAATAGGGTTCCCGTTTTACCCTTTGAAAATGGAACCTTTGTAGGTTCACTGATGTGTCTGTCTGTCTGTCACAGCCAATTTGCTTCGAATCTACTATAGACCGATTAAGTTGAAATTTGGTACACATATTAATTTCTGTGATCCAAACACCCAAGTGTAACGTAAATAAATCAAATTTGTTTTTTTTTTAAGTTTTGCAAAGTGTACCGTGTGACAAATCAAATGAAAGGGCTTATTGTAAGGATTTCAGTCAAATATTTTTTAAATAAATACTTTTAAAGTTATTTGATAAAATAGATGAAAATTGACCATTCCCGCCTTATCTCCGAAACGACAGAGCCTAAAATTTTGAAAAAAAAAATGAAAATAGTTCTTTAGTTATAGATTGCAGAAAAACCTATAAGAAGTCTATAATTGTCTTAAAATAACATGGTAAATCTCTCAATATTGTGTGTACAAACTTACATTTGCAATTGGAATGTATTAGGGAACGGGTTTTCCAACTACAATGTTAAGTTTGTTCTTGGGATAAATTATTTATCCTAACTACGGAACCCTTCATTGTGCGTGGTTCGCCACGCACTTGGCCAGTTTTAATAAAACTAGTGACCCGTCCCTTCTACGCACTTTCTATGACTTGACAAAACGTTGAGATTTCTTTATTGTTTTGGTTTAATATTAACGTACAGACAACAACGCACATCAAGCTACTACTATCCGTCAAATTTCTTTAATAGATTTTCAACTTTATTCCTACAAAATAAGGTTCAAAGTTGTTTGGGAAAATTTTACAGTTTCGGGTAGCTTGACCTGCTGACGTCTGTACTATACAGTATACACACAAACCTTCAAGAATAAAAATAGTGTAATATTTAATATAATAATAAAAACTTTATTACCAAAAAGATCACATTGGCCCCTAACTAGAATGTCTGTATCGGTCATTTTGCGTTAGAAAATGAACACATTTTTATTCTCTAAATGATGCTGAACACCTCATCAAAGTCCGATGCGTAGTTTAGAAAACCAACACGATCACACGGACAGACACGAAAAGCGACTATAATTCGTAGATCATTCATCAATGTCCATAGTGATTCAATTTCGTTGAGTCGTGTAAATTGTCGTGCACAAAATCGACTGACTTTAATCAATTTTGTTCACAATTATTTTTCCCTTATTGGGAAGTATTTATACAACCATGTGAGTGAGGGAAAAATAATTGTTTTGTATTTGAAAAGTCGAGTTCATTAAGCATTCTTGGAAAATCACTAATATTTGCAACAAGTTTTTCGATAAATGACGAGAGACTGACGTTTGATTATCGTTTTACAAGACTACTTTGTTTTTGAACATTAATTATAAAATACCATTAACGTCTTTGTATGGTCTACTTACACGTGGCTCAACTTCGATACAAAATATATGTAGCAGAAAAAGTATGTTGAAAAAAAAATTTTTTTTTTTAAATCTATTGCAGTCTATAATGTATTTTTTCTATTATTTTGCAAAACTTTCAAGATAATTAAAAACCATACATTCGTTTTCAGCTATCTTTGAAATAAAATCAAAATTTTATTTCATGAAAATACAAAATAATCTAAACTTCATTAAGTAAATCAAAGCAGAAGTTGACTATATTTTCGAAAGCGCAAAAGTGATCAAAGTATAAACAGAGGGCTAATTGCGTAACACACTATCAGTAGGAATCGGTTACAATTTGACAGTTCAACAACATTCATTGCGTTATTTACGTTGTTGAGCAGACAATTTTTTCTAACTTAAGAAGCAATGGCTTAGCAATATACTTCAAAAACATTCCGATTTCGATTCAAAATGGGTTACGCAATTATACAGGTGCCGAGACTGACACGAATAGCTTAACGCCACGAAACCTGTACTTATGTAGTCACATAGAGTTAATGTTTCCTTTATTTTAAGCATTCTCAGAATTAGCTAAGAAGTTGACATAAGAGGGTATTTTCCGTGCACGGAGCCTTAAGGTATCTACTGCGAAAATAATAAATTGAGTAAGAGAGTTGTGCTAAAGTATTTATAAAAATAAATAAGCGAACCACTTCGGCTTAGCCCGGAGGTTGTTCGGGAAAAAATTGCCTACTCAAGAAAATAAATAGCCTATGTTCGTCTGCATTAGTTGAGCTCAACAGGGCGGAGGAAGGAGCAAAAACTAACGCAGACAAACAACCCGAATGAGATGTTCAATGCTTCTTTTCCGAAGTACCTACAAAAAGACAATCTTTACAAACTCTCTTTAACTATACTTGACTATATTCCTAATCAGAGGCGGCTCGTGACATTCATTTCGTTCACTAAAAAAAAAACGTAGAACTAGAGCTTACCATTTATTTTATTTGTAAAGAAAATCCATTCGGCGATCTTTATCGATTTTCATCAACGCGGTCATTGAACTCTCTAATAGATTTTCGATACGCAGAATCGAGCGCCTTACGAATATCTTGACGGCCGATAGATGCCAATTGCACTTCACATAAGATATGAAATCGAGATTGCGAATGTTTTTTCACTTTTATTGAAAGATGCGCTAAATCGTCAACACGACCGTTTCCGTCCATGCAGATTCACCACCACTGCCGGCGCCAGCTCCAAACACCAGACACGGGAAACAAAATAATTTGTTGCTTTCTTCACATCCACACAACCAAGGTGTTTTGAAATATTGTTCAGATTTAAAACCACGCGTAAAAGATTTATTTTTCGTAACACATTTTTGAGAAACTGCAATTTCGGGACGTGGTGGTCCCTTAGCTTTCAGTTCGATACGCATTTCGAGTCTTTTCACAAGTCTTAATAAAAGATACACTGTATTGTTCCATTTTTAATACAAATGTCGCGCACAAACTATTTTTAATAATTATTTAGAATAAACACTGCGAATCTACTGACAGCCGAGTTGAGGCGACCGTTTGTTTACATAAGATCGGCAACAGCGCATAGGCATAGATTGCATTCCCGCGCGCGGCCGCCTGGCGCCGATTGGCAACGTCGCGCGTGAGCGGCGCTCCAAATTAGGCTAATTTCTCATACAAAATCTTCTGTTTCACGCGTCGGACTGTGTCGATATTTCTCTTTCGCCCTCATTGAATACAGTGCTAGAAATCGTACTGAACTTTGTTTCATAGGAGCGCAATCGCTGGCGCTCCACACGTTACAACTTGACGCCAAATGTACGCGTAGGAAATGGTTTTCTAGTAAACTGCTATTGTATGCGTATGGGCATAGTAGAAAGAATGTATGTATAGGATTATAATAAAGAAATATACATTATGCTATTTTCGTGGGAGTGCACTGCACCAGCGCTCTTTATGACGAGCCGCCTCTGTTCCTAATACCAGTAGAAGACCATAAATTTCTAAGAAACGTTTGCACAACTGATAGGTTAGTAGGTACTACTACATATTGCCATTTATGTTTAAGGCCCATGTACCTAATAGAGGGCAAGCCTATTGAGAATCTCCTAATGGAAAATCCTATCAACACTTTTCCCAACCAGAAAGCCATAAAACAATAGTTAACGTTAACATAGGCAGCCTATAATGTTCCCATTGCTGGGACACAGGCCTCCTCTCAGTGAGAGGGACTGGGCCGTAATCCACCACGCGGGCCCAGTGCGGGTTGGTAGATGTCACATGTCTTCGAATTTTTGGTACTAGGGCATGCCGGTTCCCTCACGATGTTTTCCATCACCGTTTTGAGAGCAGTGGTGATGAAATAATTTACACAAAGTAAAGCGCACTGGGCCTCCACTGCTATACAAAAAACAATAGTTCTAAAGGATGGACTCCTTAAAATCTTCCTTACTACTAAAAATGCACAATCATAATCTCACGACGTCTAAATGCAGACCGCAGCATGTCGCTTGTCGTCCATTGTTGCAATCTTTTTATCCGAGGCGTGTCGGATACGCGGCTTATGTCGATACCACTTAGAATGCAACCGACTTTGTGCGGTAGAAAACGTGCAAGACATTTAAATATGTATAGAACATTACAAGAATAGGATCTTGTAGGATATTTACTACGAGATGCTGTTATTCTAAAATGCATTGCAAGCCCGTTCCGAATGGTCTGCGGGACTTCAGGGTGGAAACACGCTTTGCGGAGCTGTTCATTTCCCGTTGTAATGTCAGCTTGCGACGAATTTCAGCAATGAAACTGATCGCGATCAAGACATCTAAACCGAGTTCAAGAGCTGTCAGTGGCATCGTTGTTGTGTAATATTGGCACTGACAGCTTTTGAACGAGGTTTCTCGAAATCTATTTTGATTAGTCAAACCGTTTAAGGTCTAGTTTCCCAGTAAAGAAGAGGAGATGGGTCAAACTATCGAGTTTGCTTTATTTTGACCTTATAAGATCACCTTAATTCGGTAAAAATACGAGTATAATACTTTTGTCGATGTCTTTTAACAATAAAACCGCTAATTGTGACACCCTATGTAACTCTGAAAAGTTCTATTGTAATTTGTTATGGTGTACACATTGGTGTACACTGCATTGAAATAAGGAGAACAGATAGAATACTGACACTATTGAATGTATGTTTCGTAAATACATTCTCATGATGTCTCCGTTTTAGTACAAACAAAACCTTACACCAAGATTATCTCTAGCTACATAACCTAGGTCTTTTTTTTTTTTTTTTGCCGGGGTGGAAAATCCTCATGGATGTCCTCCGCCCTGGGGTGGGCGGAGGGGTCTGTCAGACTCTTACTGACTAAAAACCACCCCGGTGTTCCCTTCCCACACTTGCACCGGGGATCTTGGGAGCTAGTATTACTTCCGTGATCCCCGGCTAGTGCCGGCCCGCCTCTGCGGGCCACCTCAAGTCTGCGGGGGGGTGAGGTGTTAGACCCCCCCGCGACGTCTCAAAGGGGCGCGCGTGGAACACTACGCGCCGCCACCTCGGGTCCAGTGTGATAGGGGGCGGCGGACGTCCCCGAGTCCACCGTCCCTGGACCCATTTAGGGGGGCCGGAAGAGGGCATTATCTGCCCTCTGCCGACGCCCGGTGCGCCTGCTGCGGGCTGGGTGAGCGGACGAGTTCTCCCGCTCCCTTTCCGCAGCCTCCTTCTGCGACACGACTGTTTCGCAGAAGGATACCACCGCGACATAACCTAGGTCTAGCTTAAGCTTCTAGCCACACTCAACAGACAGTCGAAACAACTTATCGATTTAAAAACAAACTACCCATTCAATTTTTTATTAGGTAGGTCATTAGGTGATATTAGTTCCTAGTAGTACCAACATGAGGAGTGAGCAACCTTGATACGTCTAGTAATAACACGTTGATAAGGATCACAATCATTGTTCATTACGTGACAACGTTTGTTTCTACCCATAAATATGAATTGTTGACAACTAAAGTGGCACCTAAGTAGGTCGGGATTTACGGGCACTGATTCCTTTAAACGATTCCTCTAAAATCGTGATTCCGGCTCATATTAAACGGAAACCGGCACCGGCACCGTCGCCTCGTATAATTCCAGGGCCTCAAGTCTGCTATTACAATAGTGTCAGAATGGTCGATCATTGATATCATAATTGTTGATTTTGACAAGTTTGGTAATCTACTATTATAATGGCGTCATTATTACTTTCCAATGGTCGGCCACTGACACTACATTGAACGAAATCGCATATATTGGTAATCTCGTACATAATGACAAATGAATGACATTTCTACTAATGGGTTTTATAATAATGGCAATACGACAATGGCATTATAATAACACAATTATATTACGAGAACATTGACCGACCAATGATCGACCATTATGAATTTACCAGATTACGAACTTTTAGCAAAATGACAATGGGATCGTGTTGGAATGACTGAATTTATAAAAATAGTAGACTTGGGCCCCTGGTCCCAGAGTATCCTCTTATAATCTGTTTTAAAAATAGTTGATGAATTGTAAACAAATGGGACAGAAATGGATGTCAATTTGTAGTGCCACTTACAAATTGAGTAAAAAAAAGGCAAGAAAAAGTGCGTGACAGACCCATCGCACTTTTTTTTTTACAGATGGTGATTATGTTAAAACAGTATTTATTAGTTTTAACCGGGATGACAAAACCCGGGGTGAAGGTTAAGGCTCCGTGCACGAAACCGACTGATTTTCATCAATTTTGTTCATTGTTTGTGGGAAAGGGAAACAAAATTATTTGTGATTTGTAAAGTCCAGTTCTTTGTTTTGCATGTAGAGGAAAGGATTTTTTCAATTTAATTAAGAATTCCTGGAAAATTACAAAAATTCGCAACAGGTTTTTTTAAAAATTGACGCTAGAGTGACGTTTGATCATCTTTTTACAAGAAACTACTTTTTAATTTGAACATTAAAACATATCATAGACATCATTATATGGTCTACTTGCACGTGGCGGGACCACTTTTTTCAACTTCCATACAAAATATAGCAGGAAAAAAAAATTTGAAATAACGTAATTGTTGGAAAAGTTCGAGACAAATAAGTATTTTTTTCTATTATTTAAAACACTTTTATGAAATTTAAAAAATTGTATATTAATCTTAAGTTAACCATTTATTAGAATCTACAATTTATTTTGTAAATAAACAATAAATTCATTTCGTAAATAAAACTATGCAAGTATTTTTCTTCCAGTTGGAAGAAAAATATTGCATAGAACATTGTTCCGTAACTGTATATAAATAAAGACCACAATCGCTTGTACAAAACAAATTCAGTTGTTTGTTTGTTGGAATTGTTAAATTATGTACTAACGCTTGAATTATGTACGTAGCTACCTATGTACCTATATACCTAATTCAAGCGTTAGTACATAATTGAACTATTGATTTAGGTTGAACACTATTCTTTGAAGAAAGAAAATACATCGTTCCTCTATAAAACCATGACGTGCACATTCCTCGATAGCCAGCGACAAAATATGGACATGTGCGTTGAGTCGCTCACAAAGTAGCTGGCGATAATCGCCGAAAAAATCGCCAGCGATTTTGTGAGCTACAAAAAAACGTCTGTGGGTCTGAGAACCTAATCGTTATACCAGTTTGTTTGTACTTTCTAAGTTTAGCTTACCCATCATTGACATCGGTGAAGGTTAACATTTAATTACCATTAAAATGCTTAAGTTTTATTTTTATTGTACGGAAATCCTATCCAATGCGAATTCAGCTTATACTGGAAATGTATAGCTTGATGTGTAGCCGTCTGTACAAACATATGTCGCCGGTTATATTTAAGTCCCATGAAATAGGATACCAATCTGTACTAATCAGGAATTAGCATAGACGACATTATATTACAATTGCAAAGCTCCAAACAAATTGCATAAATAAATCACAGTTCATTCACCATCAAGTTTCAGCACGCTAATCAGATTCCAACTCGAAAGTCGCACTGCTTTTCATCCAATTGTGAATCAACATGCAAATTCTTGCGATCTGACATTCAACTTCAAACAGTGCAGGCACGAGTTAAAACGGGACGGATTTAACTAATTAGCTTGTCAAACGTAAACCAACTTAAGATGTAGGCCTGCTTCATAGAAAATATAAATGTCAACATAGGTTGGGATATACCAGGGGGATAATTTTAGCCCTCCACGCGGGCGAAGCCGCGAGAAGACCCTGGGTGTTTACTCCGAAGCGATAATCCGAAGTATCGGCCGAATGTTCGGCCGTTTCTTGACTTCCAATGTTTTCTTTTTTGACTTATCTCTTTGACTGTCGTTTTTTTTTTTGCTTTTGCCCTTCTCAGCCATAGTCAGCCGTAGTTAGGAAAATTATATAATAAAACATTCGGCCGATACTTCGAATTTATCTTCGGAGTAAACACCCAGGGTCTTCTCGCGGCTTCGCCCGCGTGGACGTCTAAAATTATCCCACGGGAACGTATTACTGGGATAAAAGTATCCTATGTCATGTCATCACCCAGGTCATGATCTATCCAGTAGGGGTTGCGCGCGAATTTAGGTGTATCCCCGGGCCCCCCGACTCATAGCAGTGTAAGGAACTGTGGGGTTTTAATCGGTGGGAATCCGACAAAACGAACATAACTGCTATACTGCTACTGGGCATACATAATATGTAAGTACAAGAATTCTGTAAACGCATCATAAATAATCAAATATATAATAATAACTCTCCGTTCTCCCCAGACGAGTGTTTCCAAGAGACATCCCCACAGAAAATAAAATGGTCATGGTCTGTTCGTGTGTCCAATTCGGGTGGCGCTGTGGTACCTATTATGGACTCTTACGCGGCGTACAAAGGTTACAGACAGACACGGTTGCATTTATAATCTAAGTATGGATGTAGTAAAACACAAAAGGAATATGTAGCCTATACTAAATAGGCTTCAGGCCTGTCTAGTGTCTGTCAAGTAAAAAAAGTGAAGGGAATGGGTACCACCTGCTTATTTTCTCACAAAAGTTCTAGAAAGGTGACACAGGGGAACTTATTTATAGCATTATGTTCGCATCGTGTGACGTTAGTAAGTCATTCTGGAAAAAAACTGTAGAACAAAGATTTTTGTTTTTAATAAAGCTTTATAAAAATACGTATCCATTTACCTGTAAGCTTTAAGTGCCAATTTCACCAATGAAACTGAAAGCGATCAGCACATAAACGACGTTTAAGAGCTGTCAGTGTCATTATTTTCTTTGGAATATTGACACTGACAGCTCTTGAACTCGGTTTAGATGTGCTGATCGCGTTCAGTTTCATTGGTAAAATTCGCTCTTAGACTCGTGTTTAGAACAGCAACATAGAGTCTACGACGCACTAACCTAACCTTGGCCTTTACCGGATGGGTAATCTTTTTACAGCGATTTGAGGTATTACCGTATAGATTTTTCACGGGAAAAGATGTTAAACACTCGCTCAACTTCAACATCCAACCAACCTTTTTTGTAATTTTTCCACCAAGGTATTATTTAGGTACCTATCTATAGGTATGCAAGTAAAGGGCTCTTCTTTGAGAGATTATACGACAGATTATACGTCATACTTAGTACAAAAGCAACAATTTCTCAAATCCGTAACTAAAGTTAAAGCTACTTAAATGATAATCTGTAGCGCCAGAGAGACGGACGAGCGCCGCCGTAAAGGATCCGGTATCCAAGTTATTAATACAACATCCCGCTCCGCTTTTTATAAGGAACGCTTTCATAAAATATGTATCATCTTTATGCTGACGATTTGCAGCTTTATTGTCGGGCAACTGTTGACAACATATCCGATGCGATTGAGGAGCTAAACCGGGATTTAGATGTCGTTAAAAACTGGTCTGATCGATTTGGGGTAGCGGTTAACCCAACCAAGTGTCAGACTATCATAGTAGGGAGCCCCTACAGTATGAGGAAGCTGAATGGCTTAACTGTGCCACCTGTAATCTTCGACAATTCAGTCATCCCGTTTAGCTCCGATGTTAAGAATCTTGGTCTGCATGTCGACAGTTGTCTTGACTGGCGAAAGCAGGTCACGACTGTAAGTCAAAAAGTCACCGGAACGTTGCGGTCGCTCTATCGGTTGAAAAATCTTCTTCCATCACACATAAAGGCAATGCTTGTACAGTCCCTAATATTTCCCATGATTGACTATGGTGATGTGTGTTACTATGACCTGAATGCAGATCTCCTCAATAAACTTGACCGCCTTCTCAATAACTGTATTCGATTCGTTTTCAATCTTCGTAAGTATGACCATGTATCCGCGCACCGACTGCTTTTGAAATGGTTACCCATTCGTCAGCGCAGAGAGTTGAGGGCTCTGTCTATGTTGTTCTCTATTCTCGACAAACCCACTTCTCCTTCTTACCTGACTTCCCAAATTAAATACTTATGCTCTGCCCATAGTAAAAATCTTCGTTCCACCAACAATCGTCTTCTACGATGTCCTTCGCACCGTTCTGGCTTCATTCATTCTTCTTTCTTTGTCCAGGCGGTCTTTCTTTGGAATGCGCTCCCTCTGAACATCAGGACGGCAACCAGCCGGCTATCATTTAAAGTGAAGGCACGTGAACATATTCGTCAGAAGTTGGCCGAAGCATCTCAGCGGTGATTTGCTGGAGTCGTTTTCTTCGCTACCGGTCGTTATTTCTCCTGACAAACATTTATTTTGGTATATTATGTATATATGTATATATCTATCTATGTATTTGTATGTATGCTTGTATTTTATAGTTATTTCCCATACGTTGCACCTGCCATGTTTTGTCTCTGCATCACCCTAAGGTTGACTGGTAGAAAATGCCTCAGGCATTAAGTCCGCCTTTGTACAGTGTACTTTTTACTTGTGCATAAAGTTTTAATAAATAAATAAATAAAATATGCGCTAGGATATAATAATAGGTATAAGTTATATGACACGACAACTATCTTTATGAAAAATGAACGGAGTCCATTTTTAATGCTGTTAGGAAAAATGTGTTGTTACAAAAATGAAAAGAATTTTAACTGCATTTTCAGTTTTCATAGTAGTTGTTTCTTTGGACACTGTTCGCCTACATTATATCTACTCACATACCCAAAATGTATAAAAAACTAGGCATGAAATTCCAGCACATTACCTAAAACCCTTCGGAGTAGTGTAATAAAAGTAGAAGTACCTCACTGGAGAGATTCTTCCTAGTACTTCCTCTTGAACGGTATTTCGCGGCACTAAAACCTCGATCGACACTTTAAGTTTCCTCATAAAACCTGATCATACGATCATAAAGATCGTTGAAATATCCATAGATTTACGGTGTGGAAACATCTGCATCCGCAGGAGGCTTAGATGCTTGCTGTTTTGATATGTAAAATCGTTCCGAGTGTGGGTGTGATTTCGTGGAAAGGGACGGAAGTGTGTAACAGGAAGTGACACCTTGAGCATGGAATAAGTAAGTACTGTTTAATAGCATGAAATTAGTAAGTGCTTTATAATAGCATGCAGTTAGTGTACTCATGGTATTAGTAAGTCTTATATGGATTGTAACTCGAGGGAGTCGAATTTCGACCAGTGGACGAGCACTAGTATAATCATGATGTTCCCGCTGGGACACAGGCCTCCTTTTCGTGAGAGGGGGTGGGCTGTATCTACCACGCGGGCCCAGCGCGGGTTGGTAGATGTCACATGTCTTCGAATTTTTGGTTCTAGGACATGCCGGTATCCTCAAGATGTTTTCCTTCTCCGTTTTGAGAGCAGTGGTGATGAAATAATTTACACAAAGTAAAGCGCCTGTCTGGGTTACGGCTGGCAGTTACCAGTGGGCCACCACTGCTCTTGGACCACTACTAGTGAATTAATATTCCAGTATCTTTTACAGTAGCTTTTTATACTTTGAGGTTAATTTCTGTCGCTGCTCAGTTGTTTTTTACCAAGGTGAGATGTCAGATGTTACACATCATGTACTACTGACCAAACACAAATGATTTTTAGATAGCTGCTGTCACCTCAGCAGATTTTTCTGTACCTATAGATTACCTATGTAATGGCTCCCTTAAGTCAAAGGTCAAGGTCAGATCAGGTCCATCCTCGAACCATGAGTCTATCAAGCAAAGACCCTCAACACCATTATTGCAAAAAAGAAAATGGTTTCGGATCGGAACGGTTGAAGTTTCATGACTGAATTATAAAAATACTTTTACGGATTGTAGATGCATGCAAACGACAGTAAAAAGGGACCCATTTTCCAAGTTTCTAGTCTGCATATATTTTACTCATGTAAATAGAATCACGCGTGCAATAATGAACGAAAGCAACAGAAATGCGTCATTGCGAGCCTGCTCATCTGTCTAGAAGCGAAACGCGAGAGCCGTGACGTCTGAGGGAGCGAAAGCAACATAATTATAATTTATACAAATACCGGCTTAGTGACGTCGGCATTCATCACGCATGCCTTTCTATTGAAGTTGGCATTACGGGCACGTTGCATAGCAGTCGGAGCTCTTCAGAAACTTGGAATGTTTGTATGCGTAAGCTTGGACTTTTAATTTGTGCATAACTAATTTTCTATCTATTTGAGCTCATAAATTCCATGTCTTTTTGATTGGCTGGCAGACAACACACAGCTTTAACCACTGAAGATCGTGGACTTTGATAGATACGTTCTGCCGATCTATTCTGTAAAAATCTCACCGTGAAAACTGAGGTGAAGTGAGCTGTCAATCCCTAGCATCAAGTGGAATGATAGCTCATTTCTAGCTCACTTCACATACGGCTGTATAGGTTGTTCCCTTTACATATCGTATCGTAAGAAGACATCGGATGTTTATACTGGATATCATTCGCAATAAACTTTTTATTATGCTTATAAAACTTGATACTCTAGTCTATCTAGCTAGGGCACACTGACATTTACAAAACACTAACTGGCAAAAATATGCGGCTACTCAAAACCACTGGGAACTTCTAAAACCTTGACTCTGCAGCTACGGCGCCAATTACGTCGCGTCGTAGCGTTTACAGACCCCGAAATACCTTTTGCATGACCTATTGGTAACTGCAAAGCGTAAAGTGGGAGGGCTTCTGGTCGACCAGAACAAAATGTTTCAATATACGGTTAACGACCAAAAGTTGACTAACACTGCTACATTTATTCATCATCTAAATTAACACAAAATTATTCGTACACATCGCATTTCATTTTATAATAGCTAATTTGACTTCTCCGATTTTAAAATTTTATTATACAAGCTAACAATAACATATAAAATATTATGTACAAGTACTTCAAAAGGGGATGTAATTTAGGTCAATAATTTATATGATAACTAGCTGTCACCGCGGTTTCACCCGCGTAAGTCTCGATCCCGTGAGAATATCGGAACAAAAAGTAGCCTATATCTTAATCCAGGGTGTTAACTACCTCCATACCAAGTTTTATCATAATTGTTCCAGCCGTTTGAGCGTGAAGAAGTAACAAACATACCCACACGCACACACACACACACACTCACAAACTTTCGCCTTTATAATATTAGTGTGATGATTACAGTGAAGATTTTCTAAGCTGAAGTTTAAATCGACTTTGTCGCTGACTGTACTTTTAATGTACATGGATGTATCTGCAGTACATAGCATGTTATCTACTGCGGTTTCCGATTCACTCGCTCGATGACCCGCTGCAGAGTGGATTAGCACAATACAGGAAATCGATAGGAATCCAATGCCATTTAAAACCTAGTTAAACAATTTTCAATTACGAGGGATTTTAATTCAAACGAATACATATTATTTCAGGATTCCACTACTGCTACGCGACGACTACGCGGCGTAGCATTTATTGGTTTCGTAGCTCTCTGCTACGATTTGATTTCGAGCGTAGAGGTTCAAAATTGTGCTTGATGGAGTTTAAACTTGTATTACTTTATGAATGAGAAATTTGTCTGCGAAGTACAATATTGTTGAAAGCTTGTTTTACAGTGCCTGTAGCTCTTGACCGCATCCTAACTAATATTATAAATGCGAAAGTGAGTTTGTGTGTTTGTTACGGTTTCACGCTGAAACGGCTAAACGGATTTAGATGAAATTCATGGCACATGGGTAGACCATGACCGAAAGACATAAGCTATATTCATCCTGGATCACAGACGAAGTCGCGGCCAAAAAGTAGTTTATAATAGTTTGAAAATCATTTATATTGTACGTTATTACAGTACAAACCGTGCGCCATCCCTTTCCTATCGGCGAAAATTTTGAACCTCCATACAAACTGTCATCCCCAACCTACTTAACCCATTTAGGGAAAACATTTTCCTTAGCACTGCCTCGTTGGTCTAGTGGTGGCAAGCGCTACTACTGAGCATGAGGTCTTGGGTTCGATTCCCAGGTCGGGCTAAGTGTTATTCGGATTTTCCATTAAGAATTTCTCATTAGCAGCCCGGAGTCTGAATTTGTGCCCGGTTGATGGCAATAGGCTCGCCCCCTATTACATGGGACTTAAACATTACTGGCGAAATGTGGGTGTACTATAGGTATACCTCTGCCTAACCCTTCGGGGGTTACAGGCGTGATGTTATTTTCTTTAGTGCTCACTTTCATTATAAAAAGAACTCTTGTGCTAATCTTCAAGCTTCTAGATCCTGCAGTTTAGACTTTGCGTTGTATGTCATGCATTTAAGATTTGTGTTCAGAAGATAAGAAACGCAATTCAGGATAAACTTTAACTAGTCCTATAAATTACGAAAGACGTTATTCGTGGCACGTATATTTTTAATGTTATGGTTATAGCGCCTTTAGGGGAAAATTCATCCTAATAATATCTTACACATTAAACTGACCAAAGGGAGTCGAAAAAGGCTGCAAAAGGGAAACGTCTGACCCCTTTATTCATTAACATATTAATATCTATAATGTTGCTATAGTCCCTCATATTATATCGCCCTCTTCCTTCATTGACATGGAAATGACAAGGACAGCGAGTGTATCTAAAAGGTTTATAAATGTCAAATTTGCATGAATACAAAGGCTTAGATTACTAACATCAAACCTCATTGCCACTAGGTCTATTAAAAAGTTCATATTGTTTCCAATATTTCAATAGAAAGTGAAGTGATCGACTGTCGCTCGAACTGCGACACAATAATGGCTATTCAATATTAATGAATAAGTACTGCCTTTAAACCTGACCTGAACCTACAATTTTAACACGTATATATCAGTAAGTATATTCAGTCTATTCGAATGTTTCAAAAAACCAAACTAAATAATGGAATATAATTTTCGAGGAGACTTACAACTTAAAGGGCGACTAATTATTTGCTGCAAAAAAAAATAACATGGCAGCAAAAAAAATAACATGGCAGCGATTAAATATTATTTCTTAATCGCTGCAAAGTCATCTACTGTTATTGAATCATTTGGGTTAGGTTAGGTTAGAACAGTAACCATTAACAAGCGAAGGCGAGCGAGCGAAGCGAGCGTGCCGCGGCAGCGGCCGCCGAGCGCCAGATCCCCTCTATTGTTGGTAAGTTCAGTTACCAAAACAAAAATTCGATGCCAGTTTAAATTAAAATAAAGCTAAAACTGATATATTAATATGCTACCTATTACTTATTACGATACTCCTTATTAGCTGCCAACCCATTATATATGGTACCCACTCTATTTTTTTTAAAAACCTATATTCATTTTACTTACCGCATTAACCTTGCCGCATTAAATACATGCCCTAAATAATTCCCAGGTTTTTTAACAATCCTTTTTTAAAAGATAAAATCTAGTCCATAAACAAACTTGCACTAATTAACCAATGTATGACAAAATAACTTTCATATAGTATATTAATTACAGATATTCTGAAACGTGTAATTTAACGCATAATTCGTTAAAACGTAGAAATTACACCTCTCAGAAATTATAAAAGTTATGACCTTTTGCCATTTTTAGGGTTCCGTACCCAAAGGATAAAACGGGAACCCTATTACTACGGCTCCACCGTCCGTCTGTCTGTCTGTCCGTCTGTCTGTCTGTCTATCTGTCTGTCTGTCTGTCCGTCTATCACCAGGCTGTATCTCATGAACCGTGATAGTTAGACAATTGAAAATTTCCCCGATGATGTATTTCTGTTGCTGCTATAACAACAAATACTAAAAAACAGAATAACATAAATATTTAAGGGGGCTCCCATACAACAAACGTGATTTTTAGGGTTCCGTACCCAAAGGGTAAAGCGGGAACCCTATTACTAAGGCTCCTCTGTCTGTCTGTCTGTCGGTCAGTCAGTCTGTCACCAGGCTGTATCTCATGAACCGTGATAGTTAGACAGTTGAAATTTTCACAGATGATGTATTTCCCCATCCAACCGGCTCCCATACAACAAACGTGATTTTTTTGCTCGATATTGATAACGGCAACAGGTAAACGCTTGAAATATTCGCAGAATATTTATTTATTTATTCAGTTTAAAATAAATAACTAAATTAAAATAAAACAAATATTTAAGGGGGGCTCCCATACAACAAACGTGATTTTTTGCCATTTTTATAGATAATGGTACGGAACCCTTCGTGCGCGAGTCCGACTCGCACTTGGCCGGTTTTTATAGTCATAGGTAAATTATGCAGCATTATTTTTTGCTGTGCTTAGCTTTTAACCTTTGAAGTCATGAAAGTGAAATTAAAACATGGTAACTTTGAGCTGTTTACCACGCAAGGTCGTGGCTAGGATAATATTTTGTGTCCAGAAAGGTGTTTTGCGGTAACTGAAGAGATGTGTTGATAAAATATGCAATTACGTACACTCAACTCTTTTATTTCTTCTTCAGTTTTCAAATTCATTACTTTGTTGTCAAGTATAATAATACCTTTTGAAGCTATGGCACCCAGCAGACTATTGCTAGAAATCTATACCTATTTAATTGACGGCACGGTTGGCGCAGTGGTTAAGCGATCGACTGCTGCGCTGTGTGTCGCGGGTTCGATTCCCGCACGGAACAAATATTTGTATGACCTACAAGTAGTTGTTCCGGGTCTGGCTGTATGTGCATGTGAATTTAAATGTTTGTGAACGCACCCACGATACAGGAGAAATTACTAGTGTGGGGCAACGTTTAAAAAAAAAATTACTAAAAATCAAAATAGCATACACTTTGACCAATGTAGAGTAGATATTAACCTACAATTTTTTAATGGTCTAGCCATTTTATGAAATACTAGCTATTGCCAGCAGTTTCGCCCGCGTGGATGTCGGATATTATCCCACGGGAACATACTTTCGGGATAAAAATGTGAAATATCCTACGTGTTAATCCAGATTATAAACTATCTGCGTGCCTAATTTCATCGAAATCCATTCAGCCATTTTTTGCGTGATTTTAAACAAACATCCAAATATACAAATTTTCACATTAAATAAATAATAATAATAATAGTAGTAGGATATTTTTTTTTAATTTTTTTTATTGGCAGAGTTTCTCAGTGTTTCATTTTTAATTAAGTCTGACATATAAAGAAGATATTGGCTTAACAACGCAATATTATAATACTGAGTTGGTACAGTAGATTATATTGTGCAATGACCAGACAAAAATAGCCCTTAAGGGGCGTACAACGGTCCACAGACGGAGACACGAAGCAACAAAATACGATCTAAATAAAAGCGGCCACTTTCCTCTAGATCGTATTTTGTTGCTTCGTGTCTCAATATGAAACATTATAAAAGGTATTAGAAAATTCTAGACACACTTACCGAGGGTCCCTACTAGCCGTTATTCATAATTCCTTCTCAGTCACGAGATCATATTTTGCTTAAGGAGTGGCGCTAGTGGACCGTTGTACGCTCTTAAGGTGACGAAAATATTTTGGATGTGACTGTACCTATAATAGGTAAAATAACTATACAAACGTAAAAAAAAATATTATTGTATTTATTCTACTTTATAAGAATCACAAAAATTTTTAATGATCCCTTATGTAAAGATTTAACTTTTCATTTACCGGTTCATAGTGTGCGTACGCCTCGATCTATTTTAGTTGCTGCGATAACAATTGAATTGATTACCTACTAAGCACTGTGATTTTAACGCTGATAGAGCTGAGACTTGAGCTACAGGAGACGCCCTGGGCGTCGGCAGTTGCAAGCCGATTTCCGGCCACCGTAGGCGCGGGCCTGCGGACGGTGTGCGATGGTTAGCTCGCCGTCCGATAAGGACCAGGCCCGGGTCGACGGCGCGTTGTGTTCCACGCGCGCCTCAAAGAGATGTCAGCAAGAATTGACGGGGCCCATTAGGGCCAATGCCTGCCAGGGTTGCGAGTTTGACCGAAAGGGATATCGTGGCCCTTGCTAATGAAGGAACACGGGTGAGTTTTAGTCAGTAAAAGTCTGACACGCCCTCCAGCTCTGCCCAGAGCGGGAGAAGTTATTTGATAATTTCCCACCCAAAAATAGCTCAGAGCTCAGACGATACTGGCTCACTGTTTAGCAGTTAAATATTTTGTGAACGTGTCCCAGTAAAGTGCATACTAATTAATACAAATTTCATATCAGCTTTTACGTTTTGCAGTATCTATGTATAATAGAACCAATTCAGTATTGATTGTTATTTAAGTAGGTAAGGAAACTAAATTGCTTTTATTAGCAACGATCTCGTGAGACTATTGTAAGGCCATTCCGAAGTAAAAGGCTTCGTCCTTAGGGTACATCGTTTTCCAAGGAATCTCTAACAATAAAAACAAAGTTTTACCTTATCTGTTTTTATAATAACTTGACATATTAAAGTTTCCTTGCTCTGTTGGAAAAAGCTAGCACTATCCTTACATATTATAAAGCAAAGTTCCTCGCTGCGTCTGTCTGTCTGTCTGAACGCGATAAAATCAAAAACTGCTGAACGGATTTTCAAACGGTTTTCACCAATAGACGGTATGATTCATGAGAAAGGTTTATGTGTATAATTAATTGAGGTTTTGTGTAAATTGGCTGAAATATGTAGTAAATTAGTACTGGTAGTACCTACATTTCCGTTGGATAATTTCCGACTCCACGCGGGCGAAGCCGCGGCCATAAACTAGTAGAAGATAAAGTTTAAATGTGTCCAGTATGATAATGTTGCGAGGTAGCGAAACAAAAACATTATTGATGTGTTAATAATTTGACATACGCTTTGGCAGTGCAGCCAAGACCTGCCAAAATATACGCTAGGGCTGTACGTACAAAGAGTTTGACTCCCAAGCAAAAAAAACTATAGGCACTCACAAAGCTAATCAGCTCGCTAGTGTCTAAGAATACCTAGACTAGTAAAGATAGCCTGCGATCTTCACAGTACCCAATTAGTCAAAACTATGTGCTCTTAAATTTTTCGCAGGTTGTTTTGCGAAAACAATGGGTCCAATTATTGAATATAGGAGCTTTTTCTTAAAAGCCTTAAATGCCTTAAAATCTAGCAAATGTACCTTCATTCTACTTTTCTAGTTGCCAGTATCAAATCTCAAATTCATGTTCTTTTTATACCTCTCTTGTTCGCTAATTGTTTATAGAATATCTACAGAGGGAGAGAGAGAGTACATAAATAATGTATGTTCTGTAGGTAGTACAGAACATAAATTATTTATAACGACTAGACAACAGACACTTTTGACATTCTACCATTAATCTCTGCTCGTGTGGCTATTATATCTAAGGAGCACACCGCTCCACGGTTTCATTATCAATGTCCTTTAGAAATAATTGTTCCTAAGGATAATATTTCAGCAGTCCCATAATACATGAGGCTTTAGGGGCTAGGGTGAATCTTTGGGATCATTCGAGCCATCGAGTCTGGTACAACCACGCTGGGGTCGGTGCATTTCATTCATTCATAAGTTTATGATGTACCTACTAGCTACCGCGCACGACTTCGCCCGCATGGCTTTTTCTAAAATAAAAGTAAGTAAGCCTCATTTACTTCAGCTATCTGCCAGTGAAAGTCCCATCAAAATCGGTCCAGCCGTTTCGGAGATTTGCCGGAACAAACTGACAGACAGACAGACAGACAAAAAATAGAAAATTTATACAAACGACTGATTATAATTATTGAGTTGTGAAGAACGTTGGTACAAAAATAAATGGTTACTTTCGCCTCTTATGTATTTGCTTTTCTTTAGCGAGGCCTTTCAATAGTTAGGCCTCATAAAAGTGCTGGGTTTATTTAGAATACAGCCTCAATAATATCGAAAATTGGAACCAAACTCTCCTTTTGGCATTTTTCTCAGTTGCGAAAAACTACACCGTTGTAAAACTCATCTACAATTTTCTCTAGTAAAACAACCCTAGCCGTCGTCGGTACAAAGGCATCCTTGCAACTTTACAATGCAAGTCTCGTTTATTTCCAGCTCAGCATTTAAAGTAAGACAGTGCGATGTCCTTCGCTAGACGTCTGCAAGTTGCAGCCAACAGTCTGGCTCCAGAACACTGGTCACTCGCATGAACAGATAAACTTTATCGCCGCTGTAATCTTAGCCATTAGGTACCTCCTACTTGGTACTTTTATTAAGCATAGTCAATAAACAACGATTGCCTTTACTGTCTCTTGTGAATCACTTGTAAAGCTGCCTGAGCTTTTATTAGAGAAAAACCAAACATGTTGAGTACTTACAAATAAGTTCGAGCTTAATTTACAAAGTATTTAGACACTGAAATTCCATTACCGTGTTTACCGTGAGGTAAGCTCGGAACGATGCGCGAAATTTCATTAATTTTGTACTTTCAATATTTGACTATACGGTAAAGGAATTACGTTCTCTGGCAGTGTACGAAATGGATTGACAGCTTTTGAGATGAGAAAATATGTAACTTTTATTGCAATACTGTTTATTATACAGATTAATTATTATTAATAACTCAATGTTAGTACCTACAATTCTAAATAGAGACGGGCACGGGTTGATCGATTAGGTTAAGCTACGCTTGCCGCGGTTGGTCCGTGGATGGGTAACCATATTTACATACCAAGACCACTCCGTGTCTTGGAAAGCACGTAAAGCCGTACCGTTACGGGTCATCAGGAGCCCGAAAGTCTGACAACTATAGTCTTACCAAGGGGTATCGCTTTACCCAGTAACTGGGTTGTGGAGGTCAGATAGGCAGTCGCTCTATGTAAAATACTGGTATTCAGCTGCATCCGGTTAGACTGGAAGCCGACCCAACATAGTTGGAAGAAGGCTAGGCAGATGATAATATTCTAAATAGATAGCTGCTCTCATGCCTTATATAAACAACACTGTCTGTAGCCCACGAAGGTAGTTAGGCATCGCTGCAAAGTACCCCAGTAACCCAGGTAAATGGTGAGCCTTTTTTCCACAAACTGAGCACAAATCTAGACTCGATTAACCCAGTACTAAGCTGAATAGTCGCGCTTTTCGACCACTACACCAATGGGGGCCATGAGATACAGTCAGTCAAGTCAAATATGTCCATTAGCAAATTATATACAACATTATTTTTAGTATAATTATGCGAAACCTAAATATAGTTTGTTCGAATAAGGCACTGAATCAATTTAAATAATTTTTACACCATGTTATATTTTGTCCCAAAAATAATTAAGTGTGATGGAAAATGTTATCGCCATTTAATTACTTACAACACAATCGCCGTACGGTTAGGTACCTACTGCCAAATTATTATCAATGAGCGCAAGACGACCCTGGCGGCGCGGGGGCGCCGTTAGCATGTTTTTGTACGGACAACCCGGTAACATCACAACCTCATAACCTTGTGATTTTTCATGATACAGTGTTGAAATTTTCTACATAGATTCTTTACATAAAAATACTAGACCCGTGTTTCGGGTTTCGCATATACTAAAACTAATATTGTATAGGTAACTAAAATTATAGTGGAAACGTGCCCCACTGCAGAAAATTATTATTTAGGTACTGAAATGTTATTCGAAATTGAGAGCAGGAATCACTCCAAATTTAATATAGAAAGTGCTTCAAAATCTAAATGCTTTTCATTTTGCGTTGTCAGTTTCAAATAGTCTCTTTGTCATGCATAAAGTTTTGTTCATTAGTGAGCTCTATAAAATATTCACCAATGAATATTGTAAGCACATATTTTTTTTTTTACTGCTTGAAATTACTGATTTTTATTACTTTGCGAAAGTCATCTAATAAAGATCGATGTGTCTTTAATGAATCTTAAAATATTTTTAAGTAACGTAGCTGTTTCCTGCGGTTTCACTCAAATAACCCTAGAGAAAATAACCTGATCCGGTTTGTGTTTTAGCTGAGTGCCAAATTTCGTTGAAATCGGTTCAGTAGTGGAGGCGTCAAGAAGTAACAAACCAACGTACACATTGACCCTTATAATATTAGAAAGATATAATATATCATGTTATGTTGTGTGGGTTAACTTAGTTTATATTTTAATAACTACATAGTTTCAGAATCAATCAATCTGCCTAGCCTTGTCCCAACTATATTGGGGTCGGCTTCCAGTCTAGCCGGATGCAGCTGTATACCAATATTTTCCACAACCCAGTAACAGGGTACTATGATACACCTTGGTAAGAATGGTTGTCAGACCTTCGGTCTTCGGACGACCCGTAACGACTGTGAAAGATCCACGAATGACAGCTGAGACCAACAGCTTAACGTGCTTTCCGAGGCATGGAGGAGTCTCGGTATGTAAAGATGGTCACCCATCCACGGACCAACCCCGGCAAGTGTAACTTAACCTGGTGGATCGACCCGTGCGGCTGTTATAACTTACCCACGAGCTCCTCTACTCCTAGTTCAGAACTTGTTTTAGAATACTGCGCTGTATTAGTAACCTTTTAATTAAAGCTGCTGCAAGCATTTCATTTGAGAAACTACGTTAAAATTCATAAAATGGTCAGAAACTGACAATTCATAATATGATCTGCGTACAATTCATATCCCGCAATTCATCTGTTTGAAAATTTTGTATGGAGATTCGTAAAATGGTCCACAAATTATGAATTGTCAGTTTGTGACCGTTTTACGAATTTTAATATGATTCATAATATTATCATATTATGATTCTGCCAAAGCGCCCATTTTAGGCCCCCAGGTACACGAACGAAGTATAACGTTGTTCTAGTATTTTCTCTTTGTTTGATTTGCATAGTAAAAGCGAAATCATGCCGTCTATTATCTTATTAAATGTGTTAAATTAAATTAACATTTCAGGAGATTAAACGCCTTTCAACCCACGACTGCAGGATCGGTTTACATTTCCCTCAGAATATAATTAAGATTTTAACTAACGTTCAGGAAATCAATATGGGCTACCTACTTATATTAAGCTACTTCGATACTTAACAGAGCCTATCACATTAATTTGTTTTGATTCTACTGATAGGTTATGTCAATTATGAAAACGGTATCTTAGAGTTCTCTTAAAAACACTCCTCCAACGAGAATCAGGAAAATATTACCTACCTAATCATAGAATGATACAAATCTTGATTCTAGAGGACCTATAAAACCAAAAGCTACTTTTGTCCTCGCTGTTTGTCAAGAAAACTTGAACTATGCTTATAAAAGAGACGTAAAGTTAGTGAAAGACGTTGATAATAAACGACGAAGAAAATGAAGCAATCAGTCCTTCAGCACCGCTGCCGCACAATTCCTTAGGTTAAGTTTACGACACTAACAAAGAACCACTAAATAAAATACTGGCTAAATACCGGCTTCCATATAAACTCGACATTTTCGTGCTAAAGGTTTTATCGTTCCATGAGTTATATTCTCTATGTTCCATGACCTACATTGCTACCATCAATTCTTAAAAAGGTTAAGTTAAAATACAACGTAATAATAAAAAAAAACGTTTTTTTTTTATTCGTCACAACAAACTCTGATTATAATTTCAAACGTCGAACATTGTCTATGATCTTGACATTGAACACGCCATTCAAATCGTTTGAAAATATTGTTGTAGTTTGAACTTACTGAAACCGATCTTTAGATTTATTCGTTTCCCAAATAGTAAACAAAATACCTCATAGAAAATTAAATAGTTATATAAGAGAAACGACGTAGGTAATGTGTGTTGTACGGGTTAGCAAATAAAATGAGAAAATTATTGATTATGTCTAGTCCTGCTGGCATTTAGATGGTTACGTAGTTAAGTTATATTGTACCCAATTATATTGTGTCCAATTTTCATAAATATAATGTACCGTTATGTTGCCAAGCCTTATTATTAATATCTAACCCAGTTACGAGACCGCGTACAAAGTTTTAATTAAAAAAATATAGCTATTCTCTAAAGTAAGTATAAGTTACATAATTTTATTAAGAGTATAAATGAGTTAGGGCATCTAGTATGTGCACAATATTACATCAAAACAAATATGTTATGAATAAGTATGTTCATACACGGTTGGCTTTCTAGGGTAGCTCGAGCTAAATAAATATTCACTATCGTAAACTCGGTGTTTTTGTATTCTGGGGTTGGTATACAGCCTGCAAGGCCCCTTACACACGACCGACTAGCTCCCCTTGCTCATTATTACTACCTTAAAATTCGTACAAACATATTGACATTGACTTGAAGCACAGCCCCAGGCGTCTGTCTAAAGCCGCGCGTGACTGCCTCGAACTTAATAATAAATATACGTAAATACAACGTTTTCTGAAGCTTATGTAACTTGACTTTTGTTTTTGTACCTTCTGGGGTTAATTTTCTGTTGAAAACGTGAATTAATTGATTAATTTATAACTAAACTAAAAGCTTTAACCGTGAATCTTGTTATTATTATCTAACTACGTAGCTGTTATTAAATAAATCCATACAGTCTAGAGCTCACCTGTCCACAACACTTACGTCACAACCAGGATAGCGTTACATAATGACCGTTTATCCTGACAAGCATCGCACGTTTTCGGCAACTATACAACATTTGAGAATCCGAGGCCCTGAGGAACCGACACAACGATGTCACACGTGAAAGCCAATTAGTCACCGAATGTCATGAGACAAAGACCATAACATTATCTTTACATAAAATGCATTATATAATATAATGTTTCAATCAAAGACGTGCACAACGAGCCACAGTAAGAATCGCCAATCAAATCGTATCGCAAAGATTTAATAACTTATCGATTTTGAAACGGCAGTAGCGTAGCATTTACGTAACACTACGATAAAAACACAAATACATCGGATACAGGTGTTAAATTGACCCGTCGCACTGGGGCCCAACCAGAATTGACTCACGTTCCAATAAACGAATGGCGATCATGTGTTTTCGAAGGTAGCCATGTTTTATGGTGTTTACAAAAGCTATCGGCGTTACGAAGTGCGGTACCCACGTGAAGTCTGCGAGAACAGCAGGACGCGTTGAGGAGACGTTACCTTCAGTTAATACAGACGGTTTTTGGTGATATTAGTTGTGGATATAACGGGTATTGATCGCAATGTCGCGGAGGGCGCGTGGTGCGCGCGGGCGGCAGGCTATGCCGCGACTGGGCGGGCGCTGGCGGCCGCCCGTCACCCTCCCCGCCTCAGCTGCGCGGCAAGCTTTTATTTTGACCCGCAGCCGTTGCCGAGGGGATGCTCGTGATAAGATGAAACAGCCACGTGAACATTGTCAATAAACTTCACGGGTTAAGGACATATTTGGTTTTATGTTGTAAAGATATTAAGATATTATAGTCAACCTAAATTAAGAAGACAAAAATCTTCATTGTTTAAAGAAAAGAATAGAGCACTAATTTTAATATGCATCTATGTTGAGCAATGTTTTTTAGTTACATGATTAAGTACAATATGTACCTACATTGTAGATCATACACTTGTAGAAGATTTATAAAGATAATGCTAGTTAAACTACGAAGTGTAATAATGTTTTTCTTATCTACATTAAGTGTCTACATATAATTACAAAACCAAAACAAAATAATCTACAAAGAAAAAAACAACTTTAATGCTGTCCACTTGGCAAGAACGGAAACCGATTGTTTTGTAATTTTCCGCACATAGAGGCTACATTTCGACAGCAAATAAAACAATGGATACTAGGGTTAAATTAGTTAGTGGTGTGACAGCGTTAGCTTAGATCGCTAGCAGGCGCGAGCGCGTGCGCACCTGCTCCTCCACGGCCATCGACGGTTAATGTTATTATAATCATGGCTGGTGTACTTTTCATTGTGAACGTACCTAAAAAAGAATATGAAAATTATTTAAAAAGAAACATTATTCCAAATTTAATTTTCGAAAAAGAAAAATATGAGACGGCTACAAAACTAATCCAGGAATTAAAAGAAAAACAGTTAGGATCAAAAGAGTCGGTTGCACACGAGCACAATGTTATTATAATGTCCAAGTGCCGATCAACTGATTGTTTACATCAGAACTTGAGAGCGGACTCGTTTAAGTGCCGAAGTGAGAGTAATTTAGCAGAGGGACAGCCGGGCGACCGGAAAAGTTATGTGAAGGCGTCTTGGGAAGAGATAAAGCAAGTGATAAAGCCGCGGAAGAACAAACTGAAAATAACTAGGCCCGTCCGAGGAGTCGACATCCTCGCAGCGTTTCATTGGGACACCCCGCTTGAAACTGTAAGTGCTAAACTACCTTATACGTACAGCCACAAAATAAAGAAGAATAACATCGACAAGAATTCTTGAAATTATCTGCAATCTTTGTTCCTTAATATTGAATCAATGTGTAGCCACAAAACATAACATATCACACATTGAGTGGGTACTTAATTGTAGCTACACATTGATACGGATGCAACACACATTGTATACAATCAAATGAATTCTAGTCGATGTATCCTGCATCTGTTTGAGGCTGACTGTATTATAAATGAATGAATACTTAACACATCTTACACTATATTATTATCTTGAACATTAAAAACGATTTAATTACCTTTAGTAGTTTATCGTACCGTGTTGTGCCGGCAAAAGAATATCACCATCCTATTTTGTTCCCGTGGGTGTCGTAAAATGCAACTAAGGGACTTACTAGAGAATGGGCAGCACCGTTCTCTATGCATTTTAACACCATATTGCGATCGCCAACCCACTTGCCTAGCGTGGCGATTATGGAAAACCCCCCCTTGGGGGAGGCCTATGTCCAGCTGTGGACGTCTTTTGGCTGAAATGATGAGTACTTTATCGATTTCGTCGATGCAAGACTATGCATCGTATTAATTCTTCGTAAAACCCTTTTGAGCCTTTTTGAGCTTACTTCCAGGATAAAAAGTATCATATTTCTTAATCTAGGTCATGGTTTACCTGTGTGCCCAATTTCATTCAAATTCGTTCTTGCAAACGTTTTTGCGTGATAACAAACATCTAAACTTTTTTAGGGTTCCGTACCCAAAGGGTAAAACGGGAACCCTATTACTAAGGCCCCCGCCCGTCTGTCTGTCTGTCCGTCTGTCACCGACTGTATCTTATAAACCGTGATAGTTAGACAGTTGAAATTTTCACAGATTATGTATTTCTGTTGCCGCTTTAACAACACATACTAAAAAACAGAATAAAATAAATATTTAAGGGGGCTCACATACGTGCAAACGTGATTTTTTTGCTCGTTATTGATAACGGCAAATGGTAGACGCTTGAAATATTCACAGAATATTTAGTTATATATTCACTTTTAAAATAAATAATTAAATTAAAATAAAACAAATATTTAAAGGGGTTCCATACAACAAACGTGATTTTTTTGCCATTTTTATAGATAATGGTACAGAACCCTTCGTGCGCGAGTCCAACTCGCACTTGGCCGGTTTTTTTAATATTAGTAGGATTTAAATTTTTATAATATTAATAGGATTGACATTTTTCATAATTTTTTAAGATTTCGTATCCGAAGGATGCCAAACGGAACCCTATTACTAAGCCTCAGCTGTCCGTAATAACAAATAATAAAAAATAATGATGGTTAATAATTTTATTAAAGGAACATACAACCATACAAGAAACGTGTTTGTTTCGGCGTTTTTTGCTCGATCTTAATACGATACGGAACCTTTCGTGTGAGAGTCCGACTCGCACTTGGCCAGTATTTAAAGAAGATTTTATCTTAGTTATTGAACATCTCATTATTCATATGACTAACGCCACATTACAATATTTACGAAAACCATAAGCAAAATGAAATGTTATGTTAACACAATCGTTAGTAAAATATACAGATCGATTTATAACTCGAAATCGGTTTAACGACAGTGAAACTCCTGACATGGACTTCTTGGCGGGAAAGTGAAGCGTCATGTTAGCAGTTTTGTTTTATTTTCTAAAATTTGTGTTTAGCCGGATATTAATGTGTAATAGTGGTGGATTTTTAACCATTAAGTGTTCGTGAACCTGCATTAATGTAGGCAAATGAAACAAAACAGTGCAACATCACTTTAAGTTCTCTCAAGAAGTCCGCGCGAGGTTTCAGTAAAGTGCCGCGTCTTTACTTAAACTCAAGGGGAGTGGGGCGGGATATCATCAATCATCTTTATCATGCATTGAGTGGAGTTCATTTCATAATTATTTAAATAACTTTGTACTTGTTACCTAATTTTACATGACACTGGCTAAATGCACAAACCGTGCGAAGCCAAAAAGAAAAAAAAAAAAAAAAAAAACTCCTGACATGACATGAAAAACAAAAAAACCCCGGATGGACTGTTTACTAGGCAACATATTAAATTCGTAAGCATTAATAATGGTAAGAAACATTCACCTTAGAGATAATTAGAAAGATTTTAGTTTTTATTGTCCATTTATTGTATATGATTTCCAGGATTACCAGTTAAGAATTTAGGTTTACGTATCTATAGGCCGCATTCTAGGTATATCGGTCGTGAATCTTGATTTAAAACTGACATAATCACACTAATATTATAAAGGCGAAAGTTTGTGAGTGTGTGTGTATGTTTGTTACTTCTTCACGCTCAAACGGTGGATGACCTCCGCCCTGGGGTGGGCGGAGGTGTCTGTCAGAGTCTTACTGACTAAAAACCACCCCGGTGTTCCCTTCCCACACTTGCACCGGGGATCTTGGGAGCTAGTATTACTTCCGTGATCCCCGCCTCTGCGGGCCACCTCAAAGGTAGCTGACACCCTGGATTAGGACATAGGCTACTTTTTATCCCGATATTCCCACGGGATCGAGACTTATGCGGGTGAAACCGCGGGGCGCAGCTAGTAATAAATAAGCCCCACCGCTATATCTCTACGTTGATGACGTGGTGGTGCTTGCGTGCTCTGAACTCTAGGTTTATGCCGGTAGAGTTTACTTTGCTGCAACACGTCTAGGATGAGGAGCCAGACCAAGAGAGATACAGAAACCCGCAGGGCAGCATGTGGCGAGCTGTTGGGCAGTAGCGACCCCACGGACCCTATCTCCCGGGAGAAATCTTGTTCCTCATCTCTGGCTTGCCTTTATTGACCGGCTTGAGTGAAGATTCGCAAGAGCAAACGTGCTCGGAGGAGGGAAGTATTCCAGTAAGATGCTGGTAGGGGTCTTGACCGTACTTCCGAGATTATCCTGTAGCCGTGGAATACCTCTCCACTCATCATAAGCACCTCAGGACATGTTGCCCCCTTGTCGCTACGTCACTATGTGCTAGCGACTGTTTTCGGAGGCCCATTATTGAGTGTGCAAGTCACCCCCTGCCATTTTATCTATGTATTTTATTTAAAAAACGGCCAGGTGCGAGTCGGACTCGCGCACGAAGGGTTCCGTACCATTATCTATAAAAATGGCAAAAAAATCACGTTTGTTGTATGGGAGCCCCCTTAAATATTTATTTTATTCTGTTTTTTAGTATTTGTTGTTATAGCGGCAACAGAAATACATCATCTGTGAAAATGTCAACTGTCTAACTATCACGGTTCATTAGATACAGCCTGGTGACAGACGGAAATACAGACAGACAGACGGACAGCGGAGCCTTAGTAATAGGGTTCCCATTTTACCCTTTGGGTACGCAACCCTAAAAATGGGCACATTTACAATACAGACAGATTCTGTCCATCCCAATTGATCTTGAATTGCCATCCTTATTATGCATAATTATTCAGCCTATAATGTTCCCACTGTTCACACGAGACACAGGAATCGTCTCTGTGAGAGGGAGTGGGCTGTAATCGACCACGCGGGCCCAGTGCGGGTTGGTAGATGTCACATGTCTTCGATTTTTTGGTTCTAGGACATGCCGGTTTCCTCACGATATTTTCCTTCACCGTTTTGAGAGCAGTGGTGATGAAATTATTTACACAAAATAAAGTGCCTACCTGGGTTCGAACCCACGACCTAGAACTCGTAAGTCGGGGCCGTTACCACTTTTCCACCACTGCTCTTCAGCTATCCTTGCCTCACGCATAAGCTTTGTTTACCTGTAATACAATTTTCTTTATAGCAATTCTTGAAAAAGCTTATCCTGAAAAAGCTTGTCGAAAAAGCTTAGCTCTGCAGCATACGTCGTTAGAAAAATTCGTGATTTTACTGATTTAGAGACAGCCCGCTTAGTATACTTTAGTTATTTTCATAGTGTAATGTCATACGGTATTCTGTTGTGGGGAAATGCCGCCGACATTCAGACAATTTTTGTTTTACAAAAAAGAGCAATTCGTGCAATTTATAAATTAAGTCCCAGACACTCTCTCAGAGACAAATTTAAAGAGATTAATATACTGCAGTCAGTATATTAATCTCTTTAAATTTGTCTCTAAATAATAAATAAATTTGTAGCTTCTCAGTATATTTATGAAAATCTATTGTATGCACATAAAAATATTAATCTGTTTAAAAAATACAGTGATATCCATAATGTTAATACTAGGAACAAGCACAAATTTGTTGTTCCTAAAACCAGGCTTAAAAAAATAGGTGGCTCGTTTAGATGCCAGTGTATACGTTTTTATAATAAACTTCCTAGCCATATTCAAGAATTAAGCCTTAATAAATTCAAATGTTTTATAAAACGGAAACTGTGCCAGAAAGCATTTTATACTGTTAAAGACTTTATTGAGGACAAAAACGCTTGGGATTGAGCTGCTCCAATTTACAGTGAATCTTGATTTGATTTTTTTTGCCAACTATTTATATTATTTTTTTATTGAAATTTTTAAATACCTAAACTATGACATGAATATTTACTTTGTAAAGTATTATATTATTTTAATTATTATGAATGTGAGGACTATGTGAATTGTTTTTTTATTTTTATTCTCAATCAAAAAATTTTTTAATGCAGGTCTGGCAGTTTGAGTACTTTATGCGGCCTAACCAATTGTCCTTTCTTTGGTATTGTTCGTCGAATCGCTGAGCTCCTTAAGTTTTGAGTTGAGCTGCACGATAACTGACAAATGCGTGCACTGACTGGACAGGTCCACTCAAATCTGTGTGGTTCTTTCGTCAAAAGACCATGTCAGACACCAATCTACATGGTTCTCAAATGATCTGACCAAGATTATATCCGTATTTTATATACACATTGACATTGATTAATTTTATATATACAATGACATGAATATTTACTTTGTTAATTATTATATTGTTTTAAGTATTGTAAATGTGAAGACTATGTGGGTTATTGTTCATTTTTCTTTTTTTTCTTAGTTAGTTTTTATCATAGTCTGGCAGTTTGAGTGATTTTATGCGGCCTACCCAAATGTCCTTTCTTTGGTATTGTTCGTTGAATCGTTGAGCTCCTTAAGTTCTTAGTTGAGCTGCACGACTACTGACAAATGCGTGCACTGACTGGACAGGTCCCCTCAACCTGTGTGGTTCTTTCGTCAAAAGATCATTTCAGGCACCAATCTACATGGTCTTCACATGATCTGACCAAGATTATGTCAGGACTTTAAAAAGAGACTGTGACCTCTGAGTTTGTTTCGGCCTTTCTTCTCAGAGTAGTCGGATACGAAACGCCGACCTCATCTAGTTTTTTTAAATATGATTGACGTGTAAAAGTGTTTGTACAAACCTACTTACAGAAATAAATCATTTATCATTAAGAAAATGGTGGGTCCAAACTACATTTATCTGATGCAAGGTTGCGTTAAAAAGACTTCTAGAGCTCAAAAGAGTTGTTTGTAACAATGATTACCTATACACAAATCTTTTTAAATAATTTTGAATAATTTTTGACATACTCTAGAAAAGGAGTATCAAACCTGTATTGTATGAGCCGAGAAAGTCTTCTTAGCCAAGAAAAATACAAATAGTTCCTTCTTACGTTACACAATTTATGGGGAAGATAACTCCTTCAGGAAAATGCTTGCATGCTTTGCTAGTTTTTACCTGTCATCTGTCGAATTAGTCCATGACTTCACTGGGGTGAATAGGGAAGAATATAGCACATAGTTACAGGTTTAACCTTTGAAATAATTATCATTCCGTTATACCTTTATGGAGCAAAGCAATCAATCATGACATATTTAAGAACGGCTATTTTATTCAATTTTCAAAAAACCAAATAACATAGCGGTTCGACGACTGCTTTGCAAACCTAAGTTCGATTCTCAACTATTCATATTTTTTGTGCTTCTTTCTTTTCATTTTATTATACTATTATTGTCAATTTTATGATAATTCGTAGAACATCTACAGAAAAACATCAATCAGTGTTGTGCCATTAAAATAAAAATAAAGGTAGTAGGAACGCACGCGTATATTATTTCAATAAAAACGAAAAACTTCGCAAACAATGGGAAATTGCTAATGAAGGCTGTGTTTACCCCAGGACGAGCTGCTTCTCACACGGACAACTGTACGTCGCTTGCTCCCACGTCACCAGTCCTGACTCTCTTTATATTTTAATTTGGCTGCTCAGAGCAAAACTACAAACGTAGTAAGAAAATGAAATTTTATAAAAATCTGGCTGTTGTTTGTGTCCTATTTTCTTTTGTCTTACGACTTCCACGCGAACAAAGTCGCGGGCAGAAGCTAGTTATAAATAACAAGAAGACACTTACAAGAATGTTGCATTGATTGGACCTAACACAATGTTGGAATTCCGATTTTCTCACAGTTTATTTATTTAAAAAATACCAACACTTAATTGTAATTGGTCCACTTAAGTATTTTCCCTAATGGCCCTGCCTCCTCGACATATAATATTTCCAATCTAACAAACCAAGTTATTGTAGCCATACGGTAATTGAAGCCAAGCCAGCAGCCAACAATTTGTTAAGCCCCCTGACGACAATGTAGAAAAATTGCAAAATAGAATACAAACAATTGATTTCCGGCTAAAAGTGCTAAAATGTCTCCGGTATGACAACATGGCCCTGTAAACAGCTGTCTGATCATAATGACTGCCCATTGATTACATTTCCGAGCATTAAAGTCATTACTATTGTTATAAATAGACAATCAATGAATTGTTTACAAAATACTAAATCATTACCATAATATTTTAAAAATGCCGGGAGTGACTACTTTCCATTGATGCGAATTAGTAAACACTAGTACTACAGCTTATTTATTTATTTTCAACTACCTGCTGCCTAGCCTAAGTTACTTCTTATAACATCAGCTATCTCCCAGTGAAAGTTCCGTCAAAATCGGTTCAGCCGTTTCAGAGATTAACCGGAACAAACAGACAGAGACAGATAAATATTTACAAGCCTTTTTTATTATTACTACTAGGTAGGTTAAACTTTTGACTTCGAAAAAAAAAACTTTTCCTTGACATGTGGGGTGTCATTGTCTAGAACTCACACCCCCAGATAGGTTACGATTTATTTTGACCGTTCTTACAGAAATAGTAGTTACTTTGTCAACTTATGCAAAAAAGATTGGGAACTAAGAAAATGTAGACGTCTCTCTCACTGTTTCAAATTGTCAACAGTCCTTCTCCACCAGTACCCTAATTGCGTAACACAGTTTGAATCAGAATCGGAATGATTTTGAAGTATACTGCTAATCCATTGCTTCATAAGTTAGAAAAAATTGTCTGCTCAACAACGTAAATAACGCAATGAATGTTGTTGAACTGTCAAATTGAAACTGATTCCTACTGATAGTGTGTTACGCAATTAGCCCTCTGTTACGATCGGTAGGTAAATATATCTACCATGTATGAAAATTTGAGCACCACGTCTGATATTTACGTAGCTTTTCTTTTGACAGCCTCTAGCAACGATGCTGGCAGGAACTAGGGGGGGGGGGGCATGGACGCGGGGCCTTGGGCATTTGACTAGAGTGGGGCCAATGCCAAAGACGGCCCTGGACGTACAGTACTTCGCTGAGAACTTCACTCCATTCCAGTCCTCTCAGCTGGATTAACCAGCCATTTATTTATTTATTTAAACTTCTTGCACACAATAAGGTACAAAGGCGGACTTAATGACTTAGGCATTCTCTACGAGTCAACCAATGGTGATGAAGAGATAAGATGGCGGGTGCTCTGATTGAGAAAAAAAAAAAAAAACATAATTAATTATAAATAAAATAGGATGTATCACTCAGAGCACCACAGAGTACCACTCAGAGCACTGATTTCAACAGCACTTGTCCGAACCGCACCTTAGCACTTCCACTAACCGCACTGAAACAAAATTTTGTTAAGTGCGGTTCGGTGGAACAGTTTATTAATATTATTTTCAGTCCCCGAACGGCACCTATGTAAAATATTTTTTTAGTGATGGGGTGTATTTTTTTGTTCAAGACATAAGCAAACAAAACATATCGATACAAATCAGCAGAAGTTAAGTCTTCCGGATAATTCCACCTTGTTCACCTGGAGCAAAGAGTAATGTTTTAGTTGTGTCGCTGTCAGTAAACAAAAAATGAGAGACCTTGTCACTTTTCTTAGCGATTTCGTTTGTTCAAAATTGTTCTGAGGTTCAAATCATACAGTATTTCAACTATGAACAAAATGGTCGAATGAACACACTCACACATATAGACCGCTACATGAAATCTAAGTATGTTTCAGTATGCAGTGAGTCGGGGCTGTCACATCGAGGCAAGTTTATTAATTGGGTGTTATCATGTAGGTAGGATGTCTAATTTATAATAATAATTATGTCGTTTGGTGCACAAGTGCATAAATAGGTTATAAACTTATACTACACATACATACATATTTACTATATATCCCTACATTATTTATATATACAAATTCAAGGAAAAGAGGTAATTGAGATGACTACATTTGTTTTGACAATAACTCTGCAATTTCCGCTTAAATGCATACCGACTGGTGGCCGTCCGGATATCAAGAGGAAGCGCATTCCAGAGAAGAATGGACTGAATACGAAAGGAAGAATGAACAAAGTCAGAAGTATGAGAAGGACAGAGTAGAAGAAGATTGTTGGAAGAACGCAGATTCTTAGCGTGTGAAGAACAAAGTTTTTTTTTTTTTTTACCTAAACTAGAGATGCCGATGAATTCCACCAGCTTTTATGACGCCTTTTATTAAGTATTTTACAGTTCAAGCAGTACGGTTATAGAATGCCTTGCCCGTGTCGATAAAGTGTGGTCAATCTTTGTCCACTTTTAAAATTCTGGTAAAAAAAGCATTTCCTCTCTCATTAAACATCATTATTACATAATACAGTTCCTTGCTCTTGTTTCATGTTTATTACTGTACATATATTTATATAGATAAGTGTATGCTTTATGTATGTAAAAACTTATTTTATATGTAAATGGTACACCACTGACTACCTGCAGTATTGTCTCTCCTTCTCCCTTTAATCCATCCAAAAGTTGTCAGTAAAAGATCGCTTTTAGCGATAAGACCGCCCATTGTGTCACCCGTAAAATTTCAACATTTATATCTGTATTTTTTATGGTGTACATAATAAAGAGTATTCTATTCTAGAGTGGCCATAGACTGGCACATCAGTGCTTGCCTTGGATACCAGAGATTTCCTTAGGTTCGAAAAACTTTTCACCGAGGCCTACCATGTTTCTCCACACCACCGGTAGTTATTTCATAAACACGAGATATTTTCCTTGTTTATGATGCGTTTAGGAAATACAAAACTGTCGCTTTAGGTAATCACTTCCCATTGTTTATCGGTCGGCCAATGTTTTTATCACAATGGTAAACACACGGATAATTTTATTGCTAAGCAACTTGGAATTAAAAGAAAACATCGATACTGTTCATTCGTTTCAACTACAGAACGAGCAACGTACAATGCTGTATTTTTTAAGTGAAAACTTGTTTAGAAGCGTTGAGCGATTTTTCGTAGGGGCAAAACTTATGAGATCGCGTCACCGACATGCTAATGTGACTTTTGCGCCAGCCAGACTGGCGACGCGCAGCGGCATTGTAGGTATATACTTGCCTGTATGCTCTAAAAACGGTGAAGGAAAACATTGTGAGGAAAACGGCCTGTCCTAGAACCAAAAATACGAAGATATGTGACATCCACCAACCCGCACCGGGCCCGTGTGGTGGATCACGCCCACACCCTCTCCCAGAGAGGAGGCCTGTGTCCCAGCAGTGGGAACAATAGGCTGATTATGACTCGACTGTATCGTGCGCTGTTCAAAGTTTTATGTTTTCACATCTGTCGGTAGTTTCCATCCATGACTGTCATTTTTTGTTTTTGCAACATAGAGTAAAATGTTCAGTATTTTTAACCGACTTCTAAAAAAGGAGGAGGTTCTCAATTCGGATGTTTGTATTTTTATTTTTTTATGTTTGTTCGCCCATAACTCCGTCGCTTGCCAACCGATTTGAAAAAATATTTTTTTGTTGGAAAGGGTATACTTTTCAAATGGTCCCATAAAATTTTTATCGAAATCGAACAACCGGTTTTTGCAAAATCAACAAAAATCTAATAATGTATCTACATTGTCTACATTAACGATCTTTTCGTTTACTCAGCATTTAAGACACCGACTTCCCAAATTAAAGTTATTCTTCACTTTGTAGTGTTTTTTTGGAAGTTGGTTATTTTTTTTTGTAAAAAGTTTTTTATTCACTATTTATAAGTAGTTATTCTAAAGGTAGGGCCTATGTTTCTCTGTATATACCTACTGTCTATGTCATTAGTTTGTATTACATTAGTGCCTAGTAACCATTAGGTAATCGTTACTTAATCGTAGTAGTTTCCACAACATGAAACTTGTTTACTATACTTACCAAGAAAATAAAATGGCCACTTACATCTGGAACCTAACACTTGCGTCATGAGAATAACTAGTAATCGTAGTAATAACTTCTTTGAATTATAAACCGGGGCATTTTATGATTTTAATCATCTTACAATGGCAGCCCACTTCATGTTTCAAATGACTACTAATCATTCATAAAAGTAAAAAAAATATTAACATTTTAATAATTTAAAAAAATATATATTATTCATTATAACGCATGACGTAGTTTGAAACACCCAGTTCCTAGCGCGGTGCGAGCCTAGCGTTCCAAGGGCGCAGAATGGAGCGCAAGGCTCACACCGCTCTAATAACAGCCTTCGCGCCCTCGCGCCCCTAGTCGCCGCAGGAGACGCCCCGGGCGTCGGGAGTCGCAGGCCGATTTCCGGCCACCGTAGGCGCGGGCTTGCGGACGGTGAGCGATGGGTAGCTCGGGTCGACGGTGCGTTGTGTTACACATGCGCCTCAAAGAGATGTCAGCACCAACTAACAAAAAAAAAAAAAACATTGTCACGCATAAAACAGCCTGTTATGACCGCAGTGCGAGCCTTGCGTTCCAAGGGTGGCGCGGAACGGAGCGCAAGACTCGCACCGCGCGATAATGAATAATATTTAAAAAAAAACATTTTTTACTTTTTATTTATGAATGATTAGTAGTCATTGGATACATGAAGTGGGCTGCCGTTGTAAGACGATTAAAATGCCACGGTGTATAATGTTTATAATAACAATTTTATTATTACTTTTACTGCTGGTTGCTGAGAATATCACCTTATTACACAACTCACTAATTTCATTCTTAAATTTTACTCTTTTCATCACTCTCCTGACTGCCCTTATCCCAATTTATTTGTGGTCGGCGCAACATGTCCCTTTCTTCCATACTTCTCTATTAGTCGTCATCTCGTTAGTGACTCCCTTTCTAGCCATATCATCTTTAGTAATCAAATTTTACTCTTGTAAGGTTGAAAATTGTCTAATAACATCTGGTGGGTATACAGTCCTGTAAGGTCAACTCCAAATGTTTTCATTTTCATCTAGTTTCTCCCCAGAATTTATTGTCTCTTGCTGCCCATTAAGTCGGCAAGCTCCAAGACTATATTTTAACCCCATTTCTAAATTAAACCTAACCTTAACCTTACCTTTAACCTTTTTTATTTTTTATTAATAGACTGCCTCATTGGTCTAGTACTGCTGAGCATGAGGTCCGGGGTTCGATTCCCAGGCCGGGCAGTGTTATTGGGTTTCTCCACCAGGAATTTCTCAGTAGCAGCCCGGAGTCTGGATTTATGCCCGGTTGATGGCAGGCTCGCTCCCTATTACATGGGACTTAAACATAACTGGCGAAACGTGGGTGTACCTACTATAGGTATACCTCTGCCTAACCCTTCGGGGATTACAGGCGTGATGTTATGTAATGTACAAAATTAAAATAATTTAAGACTTGCTCTTAGATCCTGTCAGAAATTGTGGAGCGACTGGACATCAAAAATGCAGCGTGGAGCTCAACGAAAGATGACAAATTTTGGCAGGTTAGTAAATAGCGCCTACCTAGCGGGATTTAGGTCATGTAAATGTGACCATACTATTTAAATTCATTAATCTAAATTAAATAATTTAAATATGGCACGAATACGAAATCACAAGGTTTTTCACGCGAATTTGGGTCGAAACGACGAAGTATCGCTCTAAGGGATTACTTCAATAAACCATCCCTAATTAGGTAGGGAGGCATTGTGTCTACTATATACTGCGCCTAAAATAGTCTATCTACCCCTATTTATCACTGACAGCATTCCCAAAACCAACAGAGAATGTAAATGTGACACAAATATAATAATGACGTCACACCTGCCTTACAGTCTTTTATAAAGGTCCTCACACCGTGTAGGTCCTATTAGACAGTTATGGATCACAGTAATTAGTCATAGCTCCACGTTACGAACGCGGCAGTCATTCAAAGTACATCATAATGAACGTGTAGAAACACGCTTTGCTTGTAACCATACAAGTACGCAATAGAACAATCCAAATTCGTTTGAGACTCCTATTGATATCCAAAGTAAGATTAAAGTGTTAATATTAATTCTTAATTGCTTGCGGAAAGAAATGTTTGATGCTCTGACTATGTTTTAAGATTACAATACTATGTTGTACCAATTGTTGTAATTGCTTTACCAGATTTTTAGGGTTCTGTACTTCAAAAGGAAAAACGGAACCCTTATAGGATCACTCGTGTGTCTATCTGTCTGTCTGTCTGTCCGTCTGTCACATCCGATTTGCTCCGAAACTACTGGAGCGATTAAATTGAAATTTGGTACACATTAATTTCTGTGATCCAAACACAGACGTGTAACGTTAATAAATGAATTTTGGATTGTGAGGGTCACTTTTGGGGGGCAAATTATAAAACTGAACCGTGTAACATATTATCAAAAGAAAGGGCTTGCTGTGATGGTCTCAAATATTGTTATTTATTATAATTTAAAAATAAATAGTATTAAACTTATTTAAGAAAATAGATGAAAATTTACCACGCACTTATCTCCCGAAACTACTAAACCTACAATTTTGAAAAAAAATACAGAAATTAGCTCATTTAATTATGTACACACGCCTACATATCAAGCTATACGCTTCCAGTATACGCTGATCTCGCATTGTTTAGGATTTCCGTACAATGAGAGGTCAGCGTATACTGGGTTGTTGTGTAGCCGTGTGTACATATTACTTACTAGAATATAGGAGAACATGTTTTGCAACTACAATGTCATGTCTGTTCTTGGGATAAATTATCTTGGAATAAAAAACATAGCAGATAATATATTTATTGTACGGAACCCTCACCACGTGTGATCAACTCGCACTTGTCCGGTTTTCTATCTTTTGATTGTTTGCTATTGTATATTCCTCAGGATCCTACGCAGCTACAGTGGAATCTTTTCCTTAGACACATTATGAGGTGCTCTACCGAAAATTTTTTAGTAAAACCCTTAAAAAGTTACAGGACATTTAAGGTGGCTCCTCAATACAGACGTCTGAATTGAGGTAGCATGTTTACGGCCATGGTTATTTTCCAAAAACAAAATTACCACGTACCTATCAATGATAATTCTATTTCCGAAGATTTCCACCCACAACATACAGACTTCAAACCTGTGGGTTTAAAAAGAATTGTCCAGCGTTGGTTATATAATTAAACGCACAATAAGATAAAATGGCAAAAGTCCAAAAGCCAATTAAGTGATCTAGTTAAAAGCTAATTAGCTGTAGAAGAAATATTTGGCTACCTGTAATCTGCTCTACATAATCTTTAACTAACCTATTTCTACGGTACAGATGAAGGGCTGTGAATCTCACAAGCCTTATTATACCCATGTCTGTACGTTTTTTACAGGTACTTTTCTCCCTTGAGTCGGGGAATCTAAGTGAGGAGCTGTTACAAGTACTGAGGACCTTTGGCATCGGAGCGAGGCATCAGTCTTCAGTGAGCGTGCTGCCTTGTGCCTTGTTCTACAAGTCCAATGATGATCTCAGCCCACCTGACTCTGAGGCAGGAGGGTCGAGACAAGAAGAGTAAGTATCTATATATTAATACGTAAAGCAAATTTTTTTTTTATAATTTTTTTACGAAAATTACGCGGATGGAGGAGTATGAAAATTTACCACAGTTAAAGTTTATATGGATGAGGAGTGCAAAAAGGTAATGTTTTTATATAATATGCATTACAAATAAATTAAATTAATAAATAAACTTTACACACACTGCGTTTGACACACACACAGATAAAATAGGTTGGGGAAAAAGTTTCTTCGCATTTTTAAGAAAATTCAAAACAATTTTTAATATAGTTTATTTACATTTAACTAAAGTATGTAGGTACCATTTTGTTCGATAACTTTTTGCCATCTTGTAGGTAGGGACATGATCCCATTGCTATAGAAATTTTGGGGCTTCTGATCAAAATACCGCGACAAGTGGTTTTGGCAGTCCTCTCGTGATGTTAACCTGACACTGCCTAAAGAATTCTGAAGAGACCGAAACAGGTGGAAATCTGAAGGTGCAAGGTTAGGAGTCAGGACTATACGGCGGATGCATTTACTCCTCCCAGCCAAACTCTCTTAATTTTTGCTGAGTGGCTAAAGATGTGTGAGGTCTAGCGTTATCATGATGAAAAACCACACCCCTTCTGTTGATTAATTCCGGCCGCTTTCTCTCAACTTCTTGCTTTAATCTCATCAGTTGTTCGCAGTAGAGTTCAGAATCGATGGTCCTGCCTGGTGGTAACAGCTCATAATGAATAATGCCCTTCCAATCTCACACACACACAGCATCACCTTGTTGCGAGTTAACCCGGGTTTCACCACAGTCTGTGAAGCCTGACCGACCTTTGACCACGACCTTTTTCGCACGTTCTTGTCGTACGGGATCCACTTTTCATCACCAGTTATCAGCTTTTTCAAAAATGGTTCGGTTTCATTACGTCGTAATAAAGAATCACAAATGAGTACACGGTTCATTAGGTTTCTTTCAGTGAGCTCGTGAGGTACCCAAATATCGAGCTTTTTTGTGTACCCAGTTTTTTTCAAATGTGTCAAAACTGTTTTGTGGTCAATTCCCGGTTCTTCAGCTACGTCGTAACTACTGATATGGCATCTTGCTCCACTTTTTCAAAAATGGCATCCATTTTATCCGTAATAGGGCGACCAGAGCGACGTGCATCTTTGACATCAAAATTTCCGGATTGAAAACGCTTAAACCAAATTTGTACTACTCTCACAGACACTGCAGTAGGTCCATAAACATCGCAACCTTTTTTGAAGTAAAATTTTAAAATGTATCGAATTTCTTCATTAGATTCACTCATTTTGACAGTACGAAAAACAAATGAAAATCACACATTTTCCTAATTTTAATTTGGAATTATGTTCTTTAAAATCTAAACTTTCAATGATACCACAACCAGCCAGATACAAATAGTATAGCCAAAGAGATTTTATTACAAGTTCATACATACTAAAATGCGAAAAGACTTTTTCCCCAACCTAATATATTTAATGTGTATAACTACCGGCCTCTAGTTTTAATAATAATTATTTGATAACATCTGTGAAGTTCAGGCGGAGGACTCGGTGTTGTGGTGCAGCCAGCGAGAGGCCTAGGTATGTCCAGCAGTGGACTGCAATATGCTGAGTTGATTGATTGGGTCTGTGAAGTTACCCCAAATAAAAAGTGCCCTTTCCCTTCCTTACCTACTTATAGGTACCTTACCATTTTTTTCCTCCGTATAAAAAGAAACTTCACATCCGATTTTAATAACCTTTTCTCAAACATGCTTGGAAATTCTAGCATTATTTTGACAACCTTCTTCGAGATAAATCGAAATTGCTGTACTGGCCAAATACATGCGAGCAGCGGCCACCAAAGTCCAAAAGTTGTATGAAAATCCATAATGTGTCGTGGTTTAGCGGCCAAATAAATTACATTGTAAACTCATATCTGTTGTTTAATTTAAAAATGGAACGATATTTTACTCTGAAACATGGAAACCAAGGAGGTAACTTATCAAAGGTTTGATTTAAATTTCGAACTGGCTTGCAAATAGAAAACTCTTTATTGAAAAAAAAAACAACATAACTCATTGGCGCGTGAAAAATTATCGTTATTCGTCATTGAATCTGGAATTTATAAATAATTTACTTTGTTTGAATCTCCGCGCATTATTTGAGAAAAGCACTATACAAGCCTTGGCCGCAAACAGGCATTGATGGACGAACGTTCTATATGCCTATAATAGTAGTAGATTCGTACATTACGATACGTAACGGGTACGTAAATGATATAGGGAACAGCTACTTTTTTCTCAAGAGGTGTGGGCTATACTTGTGAAAATACAACGTAGGCTGTAGGCTTAGGTAGGTAACAGAAACATCCTATCTTGTTCTAAAATTAACCACGAACCAATCTTCCTCCTCAGTAGTCCTCAAGACTGACTAATTTATTGTAATCAAGCAATTGATCTTGACTTTCAGCAAGTGATCGGTAATGACCGTAGTTAATTAAAAACTAAGAATAAATTGGATAAGTATTTAATTGATCCCTTGTTTATCACTTTAGCTAGCTAAAAATAGATCAGTAAATACTTTTCAAAATTGCCTGATAAATAAGTAGCTGGGTAGGTGTACCTACTAAACGTGTCGCATAGGTAATTTTTGGTTTTACTTAGGGCGAATTTCACCAATGAAACTGAACACGATCAGCACATCTAAACCGAGTTCAAGAGCTGTCAGTGTCAATATTCGAAAGAAAATAATGACACTGACAGCTCTTAAACGTGGTTTATGTGCTGATCGCGTTCAGTTTCATTGGTGAAATTGGCACTTACATAAAAGTATTTTTTGTTAAAAAGTAAGTTATGTAGGTATGTATTAACCATTACTTTTTATTTAACAGTAAACTGAAATATACATATCGTTATCTACTTAAAAACACGACAATCTTTGCCTAATGTAGTGATAAAAAACTGTGGGCATTGTTACCATGAAAGCTAGTTGTTGAACCGATCATTTCGCCATTACCATAAGGCAATGGCATCATTACGTCAACAACGATGTCAACCGAAGATTGTTCACTTCTGAACACAGCTAGTACCTACCGTCTATTATAAATCTCTAAATTAATCAACCTGCCTAGCCTTTTTTCAACTTTGTTTGGGGTCGGTTTCGGTCTAACCGGATGCAGCTGAATACCAGGGGGTTTAATCCGAAGATAAATCCGAAGTATCGGCCGAATGTTCAGCCATTTCCTGACTACGGCGAAAGCAAATAAAAAACGACAGTCAAACAGATTAGTCAAAGTCAGAAATGTGACTTGAAATCGGGCAAGGACTCAAAGTTAAAAAGGGAAACTTTGGAAGTCGAGAAACGGCTGAACTTTCGGCCCATACTTCGGATTATCGCTTCGGAGTAGACCCCAGTATTTAACATGGAGCGACTGCCTATATGACCTCCACAACCCAGTTCATGGGTAACACGATACCCGTTGGTAAGTCTGGTTGTCAGACTTTTGGGCTTCTGACTACCCGTAACGACTGTCAAAGATTTACGAATCACAGCCGAGTCTAACGGCATAACGTGCTTTCTGATACACGGAATATAATGGATAGTCACCCATCCACAAACCGACCTCGGCAAGCGTAGCTAACCCGTGCGGCTGTTATTATTTAGCCACGAACGTCTCTAAGTGTTTAATTCAATTATCTGTTTTCTTCAACGCTCATGTTAAGATCAGAAACTTTATTTCAAACTAGTACTTCTCATGTTGATACAAGTTGTAAAGTTGTTGTTGTTGTAGTTGTTGATTGTTGTTGTGTTGTTATAAGTTGTTACTGCAGACCCAAACCTGTCATGCACAAAACCCCAAACCTCAAAGTCTTCTGTAAGCCATCATTTATTTATTTATTTACTGGTGATTCTTAATAGACATAAAATTAGGGACTACGCGACTCGAATTCCTCAGGCACTACAGGCGACTACTAATGCATTCTTCATAAGGTGCAGATATATGATTTTAGTTACTTTTAAATCTGTTATTACGCCTTAATAATAATGCAAATAAGTTAGATATGTGAAGTGTACGTTAAACTAGAACGCATAAACATCAATTCTATAAGTGAATATTTAAGTATTGTAGTAAAATACTATATGAAATCAATTCAGGAAGTAATGTCTACCCAAAGCATAAAAAACGATATTACTTTTAAACTACTTAAGATATTTAATTTTTTTTTTACGAACAAAAAATTTTATTATATCTGTGATTGTTTCAAATATTCATGTTTTTGTTACTAAAAATAAATATTCACTATGAAAGTTAATGGTGGTGCGGTGTGAGCGCGACGCGCATTTGTATGGCCAAGGTCAACGGCTATTATCTGACCCTTAAGTTAATATTCAGTTATTGACGATAAAGGGTCCGAAATGTTCAATTGCAATTATCAATTTTTACGTTATTGATACACATTGATGCGCAATGTTCAATTGCAATTATCAATTTTTACGTTATTGATGCGCAAGTAAATTCTTTATGAAACCGAACGGCGCGGGCGGTGGTGCGACGTGAGCTCGACCCGCTTTTGTATGGCCAAGTTCAAATACGATTACCCGACCCATGTAATAAAAACCTTAAATTCATTCACTTACAAACAACGCACAACCTAATCCGTCAAGGCCTAAAAGCATGAAATTTTTCTTAGGAATTCTTTATATCAAAAGTGAGCACTAAGACAAGATTTATTTTAATTCAAACAACAAATATTGACAGTTTGTATGGAAGTTTGTCATTTTTGCCTATAGTGGAAAACCCATAGGGCACATGGCTAGTATCTTAATAATGACTAAGTATCTACAATTTTCAAAGAGTTACAATAATCTATTCCAGTGGTGCATCAAAGACAGCATGGTCTCGCTTCTCATCCTCTGTGCGCGCACGCACAAACCTCGCGCAAGTTCTACATGACGTACGTGCAGACGCAGCCCTCACCTTCGATTGGGTCTTCTTACTGCTGGTCGCCGCATTCGTCGCTGCTATTGGACTGGTGGAGAACTCAACTGTCATATTAGTGGCTAGCATGCTTATTTCGCCGCTCATGGTAAGCATCATTCATTGAGAACCAGCCTTCATGATTCTTGAACCTTTTAAATGCAATTCTTTCAAATTAACCTCTAATCTACATATTATAGGGGACAGCGCGAGTCTCTGGTTGGCTCAGTGCATTATTTAATTACCAGCTACCAATTACCATCGACAAAGTTTTTTTTTTTCTTTTTTTTTTAAATGTTGCCACACTTGGGATTTCTCCTGTATCGTTGGTGCGTTTACAAACATTTAAACTCACATACACAAACAGCCAGACCCGAAACAACTACTTGTAGGTCTTACAAATATTTATTCCGTGCGGAATCGAACCCGCGACACGCAGCGCAGCAGTCAATCGCTTAACCACTGCGCCAACCGTGCCGTCGCCACGCCTTGTCGTTTTGGTCTTAACCAAAAATTTTTTTGACGCTACACCTACAAAATAGAACCCTAAAAAATCAGTAAGTAAATAAAATTGTCACTTGAGGCGTTTAAAAACATAACATTGATGACTACATACATAGGTAGCATGGTTATACGAAAATCGCTACACTTTCCGCAGTATACTCGATTTTTCATATAAAGACGATGTCTTCCAGGGTCCAATTACAGCAGGCACCCTGGGCACAGCTGTCAGAGACCGCTCCCTACAACTCATGGGTGTCAAGAATGAGTTCCTAGGCCTATTCCTGTCCCTCGTCATGGGCTTCCTCTTCGGCCTTATCATCTGTGCCATCGACGAGCGATACGGAGTGATTGAGGACTGGCCTACTACCGAGATGATATCAAGGTACGTCATAACTGCAAGTTTTCCAATGAAATGATGAATCTCTACACATCCTTACAAAAACCTTCATCTTTGATCTTCATGATGCTGATCGCTGATAAATTGTTTGCCGAATCTAATAGAATAGAATACCCTTTATTTTGTACACCATCAAAATTACAGATATAAATGTTGAAATTTTACGTAGGGTGACACAATGGCGGTCTTATCGCTAAAGGCGATCTTTTACAGACAACCTTTGGATGGATTAAAGGGAGAAGGAGAGACAATACTGCAGGTAGTCAGTGGTGTACCATTTACATATACAATAAATACATAGATATATAAAGCAATACACTTATCTATATACAATAATAAACTTGAAACAAGAGCAAGGAACTGTATTATCTAATGATGATGTTTAAGGAGTGAGAAAGTGTTTGATAGATAGCCCCAGGCTCACTGTTCTCATGGATAGGTACTACCTAAGCTACTGTTGCAAATGTTGTTTACTAGCAATGTGGCATTATCGCAATTCACACAGCATGTTGCTGACAATTTATATTTTACTAGCTGCGCCCCGCGGTTTCACCCGCGTAAGTTCGATCCCGTGGGAATATCGGGATAAAAAGTAGCCTATGTCTTAATCCAGGGTGTCTGCTACCTCCATACAAAATTTTATCAAAATTGATCCAGCCGTTTGAGCGTGAAGAAGTAACAAACACACACACACACACGCTCACAAACTTTCGCCTTTATAATATTAGTGTGATATATATTTTTTATGTATATATTTTTTTTCTTTTTTAAACGAAAAAATTACCTGAGTCAGTTTACAAATCAAAAGGGTCCCCGAAACGATCAATTGCAATTGTCAATTTTTACGTGATTGAATACACACTGATGCGCAAAAAGCGATTAAAGCGACTGACAATATTACTATCTACAATTGCAATTGATCGTTTCGGGGATCCTTTAGTGAACCTTTTGAAAATTGCAAATGTAGGGTAGGTTGACACATAAAACTAGTTAAAACACAGCAATAAATGAGTGTGAGCGGCAGTTGTATCTACTTCATCATAAAGTTGTCACCACGTGATAAATGAGACATTTCATGATGCATTCATCATTCAGCTGTCTAACACCATTGACAGAGTTAAAACGTTGTTTTAACATCTTGGTTCCCTCACGGTGAAGAAATATCGTAACAAAATATTAAGGGTCCGAAACAAAATTACGTCAAAATTGACATTGATCGTTTCGGCCCTTTAACGTCAACAACAGAATATTAACTTAGATAAAATAAATCAATAATCGCATAGATAGGTCATCATCACACACCCAAATGATCATCATAGCTAATTGCAAAAAATATATTAGTATATACTTAGTAAAACAAATATAGAAACCACGCGTTTGGTTTATTTTAGCTACTTCCACAGCATTATGTCGTATGGCATTTTACTGTGGGGTCGGGCCTCAGAAGAACATTGTTCGGAGGGTCGGGCTGCTGACATTGAGTCCATCTTTATTTTGCAAAAGAGAGCTGCCAGAGCAGTTTATAATCTACGTAGCCGCGAATCTCTTAGGGAGCTGTTTAAAAAGATTAATATTATGACGGTGCCTTGCCAATTCATTTATGAAAATATTATGTATTTAAGGAAAATCTACATATTTTTAATAAGATAAGTGATAGACATAATTTTAATACTAGAAATAAAGATAAAATAGATCAACCATTGTTCAGATTATCTAAAGTACATACATCTTGTATGGGGTACTGTGTTAAATGTTACAACAAAATACCTTGTGATATATTGCAATTAAATGAGAGAAAATTTAAAACACATATCAAAAGTACACTTTGTAAACAAGATATTACAAGAGGATTATATCCAGGATAGGAATGCTTGGAAACATGCTGGTCCAGCTCCATAGGACAATCTAGAGTCTAGACAAAATCAAACTGGTGGCTATTTTAATTGTATTTTTTTTATGATATTGATTACCTACCTATACTCACACACTGACTTAATATTTTTTTTTTTTTAGGAAAACATATACTTTTACTTTTACGATATTTGTAAATATGTGAGCACCAATGCATCGATCTCATAATTAAGTTATTTTTCATTGCTTAGTTTTTAATTCTCTTTACCTATTATGGTATAGTAATTTTATTCTAGGGGCATCGTCTTCACATATAATCATATTATTAATGTACTCAAACAAAATATTGTAAAAAAAAAAAAAAATGAGGAACGGTGGAGTTTCTTGCCCATTCTTCTCCATACGAAACTACCTTTTGGAAGGGGCAACTAGAATCAGAGGTCAGCTAGATGGACCGACGACCTTAAAAAAGTGGCTGGGACAGACTGGATGCGGAAAGCGAAGGACAGGGTGTTGTGGGGCAGCCTGGGAGAGGCCTATGTCCAGCAGTGGACTGCTATAGGCTGAGTTGATTGAACTAGAATCAATTCTATTTTTTTGTAAATTTTGACGTTCAAAAGTGCCTCTTATGTGCCTATTTGAAATAAATAATTTGAGTTTGACTTTTAGTTTCAATTCTTGATTTAATGACGAGATGTTGTAAAATACGGATGTTGTAAAAGATTAGTAGTACAGTAGTAGACCACCGAGCAAAGTCTAACATACTTTTTGCAAGACAAGCTCAATCAACGAGATTTATGATTGTAATTTTGAAAAATAAGTTCAATTACAACAATTTTTCTTTAAAAATGAATGACAAGATAAAAGAGTTCATGAAAAAATCCAAGGAAAATTAGTAATTAGTCGTTTCATTCAAACGTGACAAAATGACATTAAGGCCTTAGTTGTATTGGAAGATAAACAATCTTAATTTTCCTGTTTCCATGAATTAGACATCACGTAATTTTTCATAAATACCATCATCTGCCTAGCCTTTTCCTAACTATGTTAGGGTCAGCTTCCAGTCTAACTGGATGCAGCTGAATACCAGTACTTTACATGGAGCGACTGCCTATCTGACCTCCACAACCCAGTTACTAGGTAATACGATACCCCTTGGTAAGACTGGTTGTCAGACTTTCGGGCTTCTGACGACCCGTACCAAAGATCCAAGCATGACGGTTGGGACCAACGGCGTAACGTGCTTTCCGAGGCACGGAGGGGTCTTGGTATGTAAAGATGGTCACCCATCCAACCGCGGCAAGCGTAGCTTAACCTGACCGATCGACCCGTGCAGCTGTTATTACTAAGCCACAACCCCCAATTTATTATAAATAATAAGCCTTTATTGTTAGGTCCATACCATACAGTATTATCAGCAGGGACCGAAATCAAACCGGTATGATCAATACCAGTATTTTTCGGTTACAACCTTTGTTATTTTTACCGGTATTTTTAAAGGCTACCTTAATTCTTAGAAATCGAAACCAACCGGTATTAATACCGGTAACCGAAATAAAGATTACCTCTATCTTACACGTGCCGTCGGCATTATTCAAAGGGCGCGCATCGCCTGTGTGTGAGTCGATCCGCGCGCCGACCACTCACGGCTCTAGCTTTAGGTAACCGGTATTAAAACGGTAACCTAAATAGAGGTAACATATTTCTTCTTCCTATGGTTACCCAGATAGCGGTAACCTTAATCGTAGAGGTAGCCGACATTCTTCAATACCTGTATCGTAATTTATAAAGTTGTTCGGTCCCTACGGGCTAATTGCGTAACACACTATCAGTAGGAATCGGTTTCAAATTGATAGTTCAACAACATACATTGCGTTAATCACATTATTGAGCAGACAAATTTTTCTAACTTATGAAGCAGTGGATTAGCAATATACTTCAAAATCATTCCGATTCCGATTCAAACTGTGTTACGCTATTAGGGTGCTGATTATCACTGGCGTACCTAGTTAGTCCGAAGTGGGCCCTAATCCAAATTTTGTTGGGGGTTCTTCTTCCCCGACGGCGGCAAAGCCTAAAAGGGTAATGTTTTTAATTATAAATAAAAACACAGGCATAAACAAAATAAGTACCTAAGTACAGTCTATATTGTAAAAAGTACTGAGACTGCCACAGCCGAATAAAAAATAATTTTAAAACAGTCGATGCTAGAACAAAAATAATTACTTAAAATCAAAACATGCGATTTTTAGTTTTAGTAAATGACATCTTCCAAAATGTTTTTTATAACAATTACACACCCTCATGCAATTTGTTCATAACGTCGGAACAGCATTGGTATATAATAGTATATTTTGATACAAGTGGAGAATGTTTGTTATTGCATTCGAGGCGCAATTAACACCCGAGCCGTAGGTGTAGGCGAGGTGGTTTTTTAGCCGACAACTGCAATGACACCTGTCCACGTGTATCAAACGACCTTTTGCAATACACTTATGAAGAAATAAAATAAAATAATGAAAAATATTTTTGTCATGAATTATTAGGAAACTATGATTTAATTTTCTTTTTTTTCTGCGCTTTGCTTTCGCCAGATTATATAAAATGTACTCTGTGCGCCAGGTTGAAGGAGAAGCAAAGGTATAAAGCCGATAAACAGCCTAATGAAAAAAAGAAAATTAAAATATTTTTGAGTTTAGAACACAAATAAATGTTAATTTGTTCATAAACGTTTTTTTATTGTAATAATCAAGGTATTCTATTTATAAACATTATTTAAATATTCCAAAAATATTAACGCGGTAAAGACGCATCTATGCCGAGATTTAAAAAAAAATCACCTGCGAATAGAGAGGACCGTCTCTGGCGCGAGACGGTGTGAATAGAGGTATAAGTTATCTGTGGCAATTTTTATTCCCGCACACGTGTTGGAAAATAAAAAATCACACGCGTGTGAAATACATTGCATTGTGAACCTAATCGTAGTGCGATATGAACCAGTTTTCGAGGAAGTGTATTGAAAATGTTATTTATGGTGTTACTAAAAGGTAAGAGAACCCGATAACCCAATATAACCCTATTGTGTTTTACCCCATTCCAGATGCGAGTACCGTTCCCTATGGGTCGGTATTTTGGTGGCGATCCCCAGTGGTGCTGGCGTGGCGCTGGCAGTCCTCGGAGAGTATACGTCATCTCTTGTTGGTGTTGCCATATCCGCATCGCTGCTACCACCTGCTGTTAATGCCGTGAGTATTTAATAGTAGTTTATAGCAATACGCTCGCCTCCTGTTACATGTGATTTAAACATAACTGGCGAAATGTAGGTGTACTATAGGTACACCTCTGCCTGAGCCTTCAATGGATATTATACGAGTGTCTATTTATATCATACAAAAAACTTTTTACAAAAAAACAATTATTGTAACTGTAACTATTGTAAATTAGATAAATTACAAACTGACCCACTAAAATGTGAATAATAAAACACATTTTACAAAAAAAACAACCGACTTCCAAAAAAACACTACAAAGTGAAAAATAACTTTAATTTCGGAAGTCGATGTCTTTGTATGTGTATTTTAGTTGTTTGCCACACACTTCCGGAATTAAAGTTATTTTTCACTTTGTAGTGTTTTTTTTGGAAGTCAGTTGTTTTTTTTTTGTAAAAAGGGTTTTATTTTACACTTTTTAGTGGGTCAGTTTGTAATTTATCTAATTTACAATAGCCTAATGTCAAATGCTCATCACCTTTTACAAAATATTGGTTTTCCTGATGCAGGGGCGTTAATTGTTGAGGAGTTCTCCTGGTAAGATCCAGGAGAACTGATGGTGACTTCACCATATGCATTTTTACGAGCATAAATTGCTTAGCAACCATATTAAAGTGCCTAATCGAATCGCAACGGTGAAATACTTATTATTAAGTAGCTCCGGTGGCCATCTGTGGTCTTCATCAGCAGTTCCACTTCACCAAATGGTGCTTTTCGAGTGCAATTGCAAGAGTTACTATAAAAAATACTCAAATCGCTATAGGGATGCCTATAAAATTTGAGGATTTTCCTCGATTTCCATGGGATCCCCTCATCAGATTCTGATTTGGTGGCAATGGGACCACCTCGGAAGCATACCCTTCCATACAATAAAAGAATTTTCAAAATCCGTCCACAACTGACATATAACCTCCGCCTTTTTGGAAGTCGGTTAAAAAAGTAAATAGTAATTTACCTATTCACAGCAAAAAAAAATCAAGGCTGGCATACCTGTGAAAACAAAGGATTCACATGTACATATAATATCATGGAATTTGAAACACTTTAACAAAATCGTAATAAAAGAAAATGTCACAGCTCCCAGATTATCTTACTTAACATTATCAATTCCAGGGTCTACTATGGGCCATGGCGCTGACCCGGTTGATGGTGGCGTCAGACGAAGACCGCTGGCTCGTGGCGCAACCTTCAGAGCTGGCTGTGCTGGGTACTGCGTCCCTGTGTCTAACGCTCGTCAACATTGTGTGCATATTCCTCGCAGGAGTTGCTGTATATAAGGTTTGAACATATAATAATTATAATTAGAATCATTAATACATCTCTCTAAGTTAGATTTGGTCCATTGAATGACGTTTTCATGAAATCATGACATTGGGTAACAAATCTAACTTAAAGAGATGATTAATGATTGTAATGATTATAATTCTGTAAATACATACCTACCTGTTATAGTCACAAAGAGATCAAGAGGAGTACTGTTCGTACTTACATCTTGTATGAAACTCAAGTTGATACTTTTGAGGACGTCTCACTTATTATCCTTATAAGATTCCCCCAGACCGCTCCCCCGGACTTGATTAGCCCAGACTTATGTTCTTTATTGTCATTCTCAAATAATTTGCGATTCATTCGATAAATAGATCTCCATAAGGACCTCCTTTGTTTCGGTTGTCCTTGTCATGGTATGGGCATGTGATGCGTAGGAATGAGGAAAATGTCGTCAGGAAAGTTTTGAGTATACATGTGGATGGACTGTGTGAACGATGATATGGCTAGAAAGGGAGTGACTACCGAGATGACGACTAATAGAGAAGTATGGAAGAAAGGGACACGTTGCGCTGACCACAAATAAATTGGGATAAGAGCAGCTAGGAGAAAGATTAACCGGGCATCGGCAGAGGGCTGACAACGCCCTCTTCCGGTCCCCCTAAATGGCTCCAGGGACGGCGGACTTGGGGACGTGTGCCGCCCCCTATCATACTGGACCCGAGGTGGCAGCGCGTAGTGTTCCCCGCACGTAGTGCCGGCACTAGCCGGAGATCGCCGAAGTCGCAACAGATCCCAAGATCCCCGGTGCAAGTGTGGGAAGGGAACACTGGTGTGGTTTTTATTAAATAAGAGTCGGACAGACCCCTCCGCCCGCCCCAGGGTGGAGGACATCCATGAGGATTTTCCACACTGGCAACGGTGCCCAGCCGCGCGTGAGCCGAGCGAGCGCTACTTCCAAGTCACAACTAGGCAGGCTGGGTAGGTAGTATTAGTGCAAGGTGCGTTATATCGCAAGCATGTTTGTTACAGTTCACAATTTTTCGACAGTTTTTGTACCAATAATATTTTGCACGAGTCCTCCGAGCACCAGATTCCATAGAAACTTTAGCATTTTTACGTGCCGGGTAACAAAATAACGGCATTTTACAAACAGCGTTTGATTTGTCCATCAAAAGTTGTGGCATATTATACGAGTACAACATTATTTTTAGTATATGCAAGGCAATTTACTTTTTGACGGACGGCGCCGTTTGTATAATGACGAATCATACAATCTGCCTGCGACATATCCTACATAGCATAATCACTTAATCAGCCTATAATGCTCCCACTGCTGGGACACAAGCGCCCTCTCGGTGAGAGAGAGTGGTCAGTAATCCACTACGCGGGCCCAGTGCGGGTTGGTGGATGTCACATCTCTTCGAGTTTTTGGTTCTAGGACAGTGTTCTCACGATATTTTCCTTCACCGTTTTGAGAACAGCGGTGATGAAATAATTTACACAAAGTAGAAGCCTTACACAGAGTAAAAGCCTTGCTTGGGTTCGAACCCACGACCTACAACTCGTAAGTCACCCCGTTACCACTGGGCCACCCTGATTTTCCTATTCCGTGGGGTCACCACTGCTCTCGGAGTAATAGTTAAATCCTAAAACGGAGTTCTTCTAAGGAGTCCAGGAACTCTGATCTTACCTATGATCTTCTGACCTATGTTTCCAGGTAAAAGAAGTCAGTCCTTTAGACAGAAAGGACATCTCATGGTGGAAGGCCAACAGAACTCGCATGCAAGCCAAACAAAACAAAGACAACTCAAATTGGGATGCCTATAAGTAAGTATCTCATGAGAACTTCAATAATGGTAAAGTGCCTTATGATTTCTGAAATTATTAATATAACTTCTTTAGTCCATTCTTTCTATGCATCCATCCATTTCTACTTACCTACGAATAAAATGCTTGCGGTATTACCAAACCTGCTAAGTAACTATAAGGATTGGTAATACCACCAAGCATTTTATTCTATAGTTAGTTAGCAGTTTAACTTATATTTAAATTACTTATTAGCTAATATGTAAATATGCTAGATTGTAATGTGAATAAAGTAGGTATCACCAAGTATCACCAATTGTGATAAGTACTTTGAGAAAGAAAAAAAAAATACCAATCCGTCATGTTCAGGGCCTCAAGTCTGCTATTACAATAGTGTCAGAATGGTCGATCATTGATTTCATAATTGTTGATTTTGACAAGTTTGGTAATCTACTATTATAATGGCGTCATTATGACTTTCCAATGGTCGGCCACTGAAAGACATACAAAGAAAATGATCGACCATTATGAATTTACCAGATTACGAACTTTCAGCAAAATGACAATGGGGTCGTGTTGGAATGACTGAATTTATAAAAATAGCAGACTTGGGCCCCCAGTTCTCTCACGACCGTTAATTTTTTTTTAAATGAATTAGAATCATGAAAATCTGCAAAAGAAAATAAGTAGAGCAAATCGTTATTGTCAATCAATAGTAACTTTAACTTTGTAATTTTTCTTTTTTTAATGGCGAGTACAGTGCTGGGTCTACTCACAAAATTCGAAAGATATGTACTTCATTTTGTTCTGTCACTTTCACTTTGATACGAAAAAGCGAGAGATAGAAACAAGTCGATTCGGAGTTCGATTTTCAAATTCCATACTAGTAAGCCCTAAAAAGAAACAAACATTTATAAGTTCGGATACGACCTTCTTGGCGGGAAAGTGAAGCGTCATGTTAGCAGTTTTGTTTTATTTTCTAAAATTTGTGTTTAGCCGAATATTAATGTGTAATAGTGGTGGATTATTAACCATTAAGTGTTCGTGAACCTGCATTAATGTAGGAAAATTGAAACAAAACAGTTCAACATCACTTTAAGTTCTCTCAAGAAGTCCGCGCGAGGTTTCAGTAAAGTGCCGCGTCTTTACTTAAACTCAAGTGGGGCGGGATATCATCAATCATCTTTATCATGCATTGAGTGGAGTTAATTTCATAAATTATTTAAATAACTTTGTACTTGCTACCTAATTTGACATGACACTGGCTAAATGCACAAACCGTGCGAAGCCAAAAAAAAAAAAAAAAGTTCGGATACACTTAAAACCGTAAAATTGCAAATCTTCTAAAATCTAAAAGAGCTATGCTCAATAATATGTAATATTTGCTCAATAATGTTTCCTGTCTTTTATTTTGTGTGTTTTTTTATTATGTTTTTAGTTTGTTATTTATTTCAATTTAATTGAATACAATCTTATTTAATTTAATTCAAGTTAATTTGAAGTATAAAAGATTATTGATATTAGTTCTTCTACATTGTTATCCATCTTTATATTAATTATTATTGTATACTGAGATTTTAATTAAATGCTGTGCTTACCTATAATTTAGATGCATGCAATGCTACTTTATTTGTAAATGAAAAAAAATGAAATACTTTGAATGTCTTTGTGTGTATTTATTTGGTTTGCCTTAATAAATAAATAAATAAATCTGCTAAGATTTTAAATGTAATTTTTATTATATTTTACTAAATTTTTTATGATATTGTTTGTTTTACAGATAGATTGCTTTAATATTTACCATGTTGTTTTTTTTACCTTTTTTTTTTTATTCTTGGGTGGGAAATTATCAAATAACTTCTCCCGCTCTGGGCGGAGCGGGAGCCCCGTGTCAGACTTTTACTGACTAAAACCCACCCGTGTTCCTTCCGTTGCCTGTGTGCCAGGGCCACGATATCCCTTTCGGACAAACTCGCCTTTTTTACCTTGAGGTAATGTTCTCGCTGCTGAGGTGAAAAGTTGTATAATTATGTTAGACGAGACCAAAGTTATTTGCATCTCGTGTCTTTGAATCCTTCGCTTACGCGGGATTCTAAATCAACACTCGTAGCAAAAACCAACTGCTCTCTTTTTGCACAAATAACTAACTATATTTCTTTCTTTGCAGTAAATGGTATGACGAAAAATCAGGAGCAAAAGAAGAACAAGTATTTCCAACTACTGCTACAAATCCTAGTCCTGGACTAATAGACAGTAGCACAGTTACATTTCGAAGACGGCCAACGATCATCAAGCAACGGAGGGCGCAAAATATAGATGGTTATTGCACCAATTCACAGTAAGTAAAACTACTTTATAGAACCTAAGTACTTTTGGTCCCAAAGACCAGCCTTTTTCTAAATCATTGCCTTTCTAGGTAAAAGTTAAAACTATACATAAAAGTGGGGATGCTTTTTAGGGTTCCGTAGTCAACAAGGAACCCTTATAGTTTCGCAATGTCTGTCTGTCTATCCGCGGATTAGCTCTGAGACGCTTAGTAAGTACTATACAGCTGATATTACCTAAAACGCCGACAAAGTGTTAAAAAAAAAACTTAAAAATATATTTTTTTACGATCCTCTACACGTAAAGTGGGGATGAAATATTTTTTTTCTTCCAACCACTTAGTAATATCGTAGTTGTTAACTCAAAATGCCAGCAGAAACCTGAACATTTCTGCGTCGCTAAAACAGTGCAGAAATGATTGAATGGATTTTCATTACTGCGTCGCTAAAACGATGCGGAAATGTGTGTATGTTTTTCATACCTGCTTTGTTGTTACTTTTTTAGGGTTCCGTACCCAAAGGGTAAAACGGGAACCCTATTACTAAGGCTCCGCCGTCTGTCTGTCTATCTGTCTGTCTGTCCGTCTGTCACCAGGCTGTATCTCCTGAACCATGATAGTTAGACAGTTGAAATTTTCACAGATGATGTATGTCGGTTGCCGCTATAACAACAAATACAAAAAAATAGAATTAAATAAAAAGTGCATATATAACTAAATATTCTGTGAACATTTCAAGCGTCTACCTGTTACCGTTAACAATATCGAGCAAAAAAGAACAAAAAAAACACGTTTGTTGTATGGGAGTCCCCATAAATATTTTTTTATTCTGTTTTTTAGTATTTGTTGTTATAGCGGCAACAGAAATACATCATCTGTGAAAATTTCAACTGTCTGACTATCACGGTTCATGAGATACAGCCTGGTGACAGACGGACAGACAGACAGACGGCGGAGCCTTAGTAATAGGGTTCCCGTTTTACCCTTTGGGTAAAGAACCCTAAAAATGAGGCTCTGCTCATAATTGCTCTAGTGAAATCTAGTGCCAGATATTTCAAGGCATAATATGAAAATGTCATGTCCTGGAGAAACGAAAGAAAGGAATCAGGAGAATCTGTATCCGAGAGTGTAAAAACTATGAAGCCATTGTTGTAGTAGTTGAAAGAATAGCAGATTACGCACCTCGCTTGACGTGACTTCTTGAGAAGAAGTCACTTTCTGCTCGATGCATTAATCTACTATTTCTCGGCAATCCCAATGTGTGGGGGGGTGTCGCCAGAAAGGTCGTTCAAAAATATTGCGAGTGTGTTCAAAACATTTTTCCATTCAGGAATCCGTGTGCGTAATATTAAGCTTCAAAGTGCAAATTTTTGTGAGAGTCAAGTGTCCCCACCCTGCCAGCTAAATGGTTGTTGTGAAAACTTTCACAGCTAAACGCTTTACAAATTAACGAGTAATAGTCGACCAACTAACGTTTGCAGTTGGTATATATGGGAGAACATGTTTTTGAACGACAATTTTAAGTTTGTTCTTGGGATATATTCATCCCAGCTACGGAGCCCTTCATTTACCGTGGTCCGATATGCACTTGGCCTGTTTTAATATACATGACATGTTTTGATAAACCTAAGATTATTGTCTTTTCTTTTACAGATTAGCAGACATCTACATCCCAATAGACGTGGAAACAGATGCAGACCTCGAGACACAAACCAGCAAAACGGGCGATAGTGACAGCACAAAGATTATGGAGAGTGACAGTGGCAATAAAGTAAACTACCCACAGAACACAGAAGATTTAAACCATAGTTATTATAATTTAGGATTCGAAAAGAGGGAAGCTGTAAAAGTACCTGATTCTCAGTACCCCACTATAGATCCTTCGCTAAGTTACACGGTGAATTCAAAGAGCGGAGTACTTTTACATAATAAGTCTTACGATGTGTAATGCACTAGATGTAATGTGATGTGATGTGTAATGTTGAATTTATTAATTAAAGTAACTAGTGTAAGTTATTATTGTATCCATTTTAAAGATAGAGAATAATTATTTATTTATTTTAATAAAAGGTTTTTTTTTAAACAATATTAATATAAACGCTTTGGTATTAGTTACCCTCATACGTACAGATCTTATCCTTCAAAGAAACTCCGAGCATAGCCCGCTCCATAGCACGCTGAGTGACCTTAAATTTGTGGACCAGCCCGACTTAGTGTCCACGTTTCGGCACCGTATGTCATAACGGGCAGGACGCATTGGTTGAAGACCCTAGTCTTCAAACACTGCGGGATTGACGACGAGAAGACTTGACGAAGTTTTCCAAACGCCGCCCAACCCAACTGGATCCTTCTGTTGGCTTCCTTCTCAAAGTTGTGCCTACCAAGCTGGAAAACTTGCCCTAGGTAGACATACTCCTTCACAACTTCGAGAAGCGACCCTTCGATGTGGATTGGACTCGGCAAGACGTGCGAACCCGCGAAGCCGGAAGAGAACCGGGGTTACCGACATAGCCTGCAGACTAAGCAAGCTGAAGTGGCAGTGGGCTGGCCATGTTTGTCGAAGAACCGATGGCCGGTGGAGCAGACGAGTTCTTGAGTGGAGACCGCGTATCGGCAAGCGTAGTGTGGGGCGCCCCCCAGCTAGATGGACCGACGACCTTAAAAAGGTGGCTGGGACAGACTGGATGCGGAAAGCGGAGGACAGGGTGTTGTGGCGCAGCCTGGGAGAGGCCTATGTCCAGCAGTGGACTGCTATAGGCTGAGTTGATTGATTGATACGTACAGAAAATTTTCCTTTCCTTTTATTTTGGAAACTTATTCAAATTAAATCGTAAGAGTTAAATATAAGTTATTATACATTGGATGCCTAAATACGGATTGATAGAGTTTTAGTACGGTCTACATTAGTATATAAGTAACTAGCTTCTGCCCGCGACTGAAATTTTGGCTTTCTTTCTTTTTGCTCGGCTCCTAAGAGTTGTAGCGTGATGTTAAATAGCCTATAACTTTTCTAGCCTATAAGAATAGGGCCGAGAAGAATTAGCCTATAAGAATTGGGCTATCAAATGCAAACAAAAAAAAATCAATTCCGTCTGGTAGTTCCAGAGATTTTTTTTTTTTTTTTTGAGTAGGTAGATTAAAATTAAAAAAAGGTAACATTTGTTTGTAAGTTTGTATGTAGGGGACATACAAACTTACAAACAAATTTTACCTCTTTTTAGGGTTCCGTACCCAAAGGGTAAAACGGGAACCCTATTACTAAGGCTCCGCCGTCTGTCTGTCTGTTCGTCTGTCACCAGGCTGTATCTCATGATCCGTGATAGCTAGACACTTGAAATTTTCACAGATGATGTATTTCTGTTGCCGCTATAGCAACAAATACTAAAAACCAGAATAACATAAATATTTAAGTGGGCTCCCATAAAACAAACGTGATTTTTTTGGTCGTTTTTGCTCGATATTGATAACGGTAACAGGTAGACACTTGAAATATTCACAGAATATTTAGTTATATATTCACTTTAAAAATCAATAATTAAATTAAATAAAACAAATATTTAAGGGGGGCTCCCATACAACAAACGTGATTTTTTTGCCGTTTTTATAGATAATGGTACGGAACCCTTCGTGCGCGAGTCCGACTCGCACTTGGCCGGTTTTTTATTATTAGTATAGATTAAAGTCCAGCCGATGAGAGAATGCGTTCCTGAAACCTGTCAGGTAAAGAAAACGTGTTTTACGTATTTAAACTTTATTAGTTCCTAATCGTGTCCAACTGAATGTTGTCAGGAACGCATTCTCTCAGTGGCCGGAATATAGGTCATAAGCAGGTAATTGAGTGATCTACATACTCGAGAATGGAACATGCTCAACTCAATATGCACGTATTTTTTTCACTAATTCAATAATAGACAGTACCTACTCGTACTATAAACCCAAGAAAAGTATTAAAAGTTAACTTTAACTACGAGTACTGCTTGTTGCTCAACAAATTTAAGAAACCCCAACAATTTTCTAAGTTACTACAGTTCAAACGTCCGTTTGTGTCGCAGTCATGATGTGCCGTCTTTTACCACGAAACTGCTTTGTTTACATCTGTTTTTTTAGCCCCAAATCATAGATAAATTAAATTATTGTTATGCTTTATTCAAGCAGAAATCGCATTTACTTTTATCTTAGTGAGATTTCAAGCACACAGAATAGATTTTATTCACATAGTATTTTTTCGTCACTCCCGGCATTTTCGAAGAAGACGTGTTTTGAGTTTGCGTTCCGTTCCACCAAAAAAAACGCAACATACTACATACATAGTAGATTACTGCATCGAGCAGAATGTGACTTCTTGTGACCTAAAAACACGAGTGCAACAAGAAGTCACGTGGAGCGAGGTGCGTAATCTGCTTTTCTTTCGACTACTAAAGCAATAAAAGTTTGTAAGAATTAAGAAAGATCAGTCTAACTAATAAAAACATTTTTAAGTACAAAAGTAATGGTAATGTTGGAACAATTGTTAAATGTAAGGCTTGCACCGGATACACTTATATTTGTTTGTTTTACTTGGGATGATGAGGGACATGGTTGGTGTTTGAAGAACTAGGGTCTTCAACCAATGCATCCTGGCCGTTATGACATACGGTGCCGAAACGTGGACACTGACAGTCGGGTTGGTCCACAAATTCAAGGTCACTCTGCGTGCTATACCTAGAGCGGGCTATGCTCGGAGTTTCTTTGAAGGATAAGATCAGAAATGAAGTTATCCGGAAGAGAACCGGAGTTACCGACATAGCCTGCAGAGTAAGCAAGCTGAAGTGGCAGTGGGCTGGCCATGTTTGTCGAAAGACCGATGGCCGGTGGAGTAGACAAGTCCTGGAGTGGAGACCGCGTATCGGCAAGCGTAGTGTTGGGCGCCCCCCAGCTAGATGGACCGACAACCTTAAAAAGGTGGCTGGGGCAGACGGGATGCCGAAGGCGGAGGATAGGGTGTTGTGGCGCAGCCTGGGAGAGGCTTATGTCCAGCAGTGGACTGCTATAGGCTGAGTTGATTGATTGATGGTTGGCTTGTCAAAATGTTTCTTGTGACCTAAAAACAAGAGTGCAACAAAAAGTCACGTCGAGCGAGGTGCATAATCTGCTTTTCTTTCAACTACTTACTACAGTAAGTAAAGTTGGTAGGAATTAAAAAAAATCAGTCTAGCTAATTAAAACATTATTTATTTACAAAAGTAATGGTTATGTTGGAACAATTGTTAAATGTAAGGCTTGCACCGGGTACACTACAGATTTACCTTTCTTTTATTATTCCAAGACATGAAATGTTCATATGCCTTGAAATATCTGGCTCTAGATTTTTCTGGTAACAGGATAAGTTATCAATTACGACCAGAGCCTCATTTTTATAGCTTCCGGCGTTAACGATAACTCAGTTTCACAAGAATAATCCATTTTTTTTATTAATTCTGATTAAATTTGTAATGTTCAGCTCATGGACCTAAAAAAAAAGTCGGACGGAACTCCCGCTAAGACAAAACTGTGTCCCGTAATGGCGGCGACAGTCTTAGGTGTGAGTGAATTTAGGGTTGTCATGATAGCCAAAATTACCTACTTAATATTGTTTTATTTTACGAAAAATATCGTGACGTTTTCGTAATTTCAAAATAAATACCATGTTACTAACATGTTAGCTTAGATTGTTAATTTAACTTTTGAGGTGCCGCGGCCTCCTTTAGTTGTATAAAAGTCATTCGTTTCAAAATGTAAACTGCAAATGACACTGTATTTGTTTGGAATCCAGTCATTTTGACAGTTACAATTTCGAATTTTTTCAATCCAATCATTTCGCCAAACTTGATTTACTTTAGGAAATCTAGTAGAAAGAATAATAATATAAAACAACTAGTAATAATTAACCTAAATAAATTGAATTGATTAAAAAATATATTAATTTCCCATATATTTAGGGTAATTTGCACACGTGAATATTGGCAACACTGGCCTTGTGATGAATTATTTTGTTCTGGTGAATACATATTGATTGTAATCTATAAAATCGGGAACTAAGTCGTTGAATTATTCATTTACCTATGAAACGTGATTCCTGTATTTTTTTTCTTCCGATCACTACGGTTTTTGCAACATTTCACCACACAAGACATGCTGTATTTCCATACTTTTTTTACCGCGTAAACGTGTCGACTGTGTTGACGTTTGCACGCGTAATGGGTGAGTATGCTGTGAATGTGTGCGTGGGGGCCTGTACGTACAGCGAGCTGGCTGACTCTGAGTGACACAGTTTTCTGTTAGCGAGAATCCGTCCGAGTTTTTTATACGTCCATGGTTCAGCTGTAAAAATTATAAGTTCGCGCCAATTCTTTTTTTTTTATTTATTATTTTAATTTATTTACAGCCAGCACGTATTATTTTTAAATCTCTTTGATTGTCTGCGTATATTTTATATGGAATATAAGAAAACTGTTTGGTCAGTGAAAAAGTTTAAAAAAGTAACAAGAAAGCAGCAATGAAAAACATACACTCATTTCCGCATCGTTTTAGCGATGCAGTAATGAAAATACATACAATCATTTCTGCACTGTTGTAGCGACGCAGAAATGTTCGGGTTTCTGCTGGCTTTTTTAGTTAACAACTACGATATTACTAGGTAGTTGGATGAAAAATAATTAATTGTGAAATGAATAACCCATTAAAAAATGTAAAAAAAAGGTATATTAAAATAATGGATAAGTTTTGAATTACGTGCATATTCCATATTGGCTTATTTTTAGCTGAAGACTACACTGCAAGTGAACGAGCATGTTTATTTATTTGCCCTCATGCACATCACACATTTTACAATAAATTACTGTCGGCTTTTGTGCATGAACCATGTCAGGGCACTGCAAAACGAAATGTTGGTTTGCTGTTGAGTTACATTAATTAGTACATAACATAAATTTAGTCAAAACTTATAAAAAAAAAAACACAATACATTACATTCCAAAAAAAAAAATTGTAGGTAGGTAGTCGAAAAACATAAGAGAAAGGTAATAAATAAAATCATGTCATGTCAAGTTATTCTTAGCAATTACATTGAATTATTGTAAGTATGTCATTAATCATTATACAATACAAAATAAAATAAAATAAATTGAATGTCACTGGAATAAACAGTATATATTTATATAACGTTTATGTAGAAAGAAAAAAAAGAAAGAAAAATTATTTATTCTGCACAAACAAAACGCACAGTACAACTAAAAGTCAAAAAACACACATACAAAGTAGCCAAAAGCCTCGCATCCAATACCCTAAACATTTTGACAATCTTGTTCATTGGTTGATGTCAGGGACCAAAGACAATTTACAGACTGTTTACTAGTATAAAATCTCATTATATATATATTATCATTTATCCTCCTTTTTTCATTTTTATATTTTTATTATTCTCATTTTATATATGTAGGGAATTAATATTCAAGAAACATCCCTCATTAACAACAGACATTAATAGCACACACATGCTTAGGATATGCAGAGTTCTAGTACCCCCTATGGGTAGATAACCTACCTAGATGTGTTTTGAACAGAACACCCCACGCTGTAATCGAATGCGACAACATGATTACGCTTCGACGCGTTAATTGTTTAACTAAGGCTTTAATTAAGTGTCGTACATATGCTAAACGGCTCATTTAGTTCCGTCAGACATCAGGACACCTTCAGTCACCCGTCCACACGACTCAAGTGCAGTAAACATGCCTTCCGGAGTCATTTTTGTTGTCCATATACCTTCAAGTAATTTTGAACATATTCTAAGATTTGGGAAGCCAAAAGATCTTATACCAGTCGGCGATACTGCACTGAAGCCGGCTCGAATAGCTGTCGAGTTAAGGAATAAGAAGTCTAGAAGTATTCCTATACATTTGACGCAACGTTACTTTAATGAGGGATACAGTCAGCCTTTGGAAAACATTGACGAAAGTGATGAAGTTTTTACTATGGAAAGCGTAAGTGCTTTAGATTTTACAGCGATTGCCAATTTATTTCGGCATCATCTATTTATGATTGCAATAAATGTAGGTGTGGCTGCACTAAACTAAAATGTCATTATATATTCAAGATTAAAATATTTCAAACGAATTCGTAATTATTTATCTGAAATTCGAACCATGCTAATAGATAGGAACTTCTTTGGCCCCTACTAGCATATCTTCCATTTTTGCCTGAATGGAGCTACGCAATAACCACCACACTTTATCTATAACAGCCCTGTTGTCTGTGACAATGAATAATCGAAGACTTTGTACTTTAATACCATTAATAGAGCTACAAAGCACCAACACACTCCCTCATCTTTTCACCCAGATGCAAGAAAAATAAGTACAAACCTGTAAAATAGCAAACATTGTGTGCAGATTCTTCAAGAATTACTCTGCAAGTTACACGTGGAGCACGTGGTTTGGATAAGTGACAAAGCGGGCAATTATTTCGAGATAGTATTCCCTCTGCCAACTGGCGATCAATGCGAGACGATGCTGCACTGTCTCACGCAGCTCGGCATCGGCGTGCGATGCAAATCTATTGTCAGGTAACACGACTGTCCATAGCCGTATATATATCCCCTTACAAAGCAGCACTAAATTCTCTACAGGTAATGGGTAGCATTGTCAGTGCCGGCTTTAGGTGGGCGACCAGAGCGACCGCCCGGGGCGCCGGCGACTGGAGGGTCATACAGGGCGCTGCGCGCGCCAGCATAACTTAACCACTTAATTTGAATACCTATCTAAAAAAACTAAATTCAGCGTCATCATCATCATCATTACAGCCGAAAGACGTCTAGTGCTGGACATAGGCCTCCCCTAAAGGGGGGGTTTGCCATAATCGCCACGCTTGGCAGACGGGTTGGCGATCGCAGTATGGTGTTAAAATGCATAGAGAACGCTGCTGCCCATTCTCTAGTAAGTCCCTTATTCGCCTTTTATGACACCCACGGGAAGAAATAGGGCGGTGCTATTCTTTACATCCGGCACCACACGGACAAATTCAGCGTAGGTATTAACTTTTAATTAAGGCTTGTACAGACTCGCGCCATATCGCGGGCGCGACAGGCAGTGACAAAGAAAGTGCTACTCGTGTCGCGTCGCGCCCGCGATGTCGCACCAGTCTGTACGAGCCTTTATGAACTTTTCTCGTAGGAGTGAGATTGAGGAGTGAGCATATTACTACCACGACCTGTAATTTTTTTTATGCATGTCCTAACGTATCCCTCACTAATATAATAGGTAAATGTAGAATGAGTAGGATGACAGAGAGACGCACTGAGCGACAGGCGACATTGCAGGCGACATTGTTTTTCACTATAAGGTTCGTGACTAAATAACACACAATTACAGGTAAGTAAGTACGTACTTACATTGTTTAGATAATGAATGGGTAAAATATTTTATTATTAATAATAATAAATACCTACATATTTGTAGTTTTCTATTACTTACTTCAAAGGTACAAAATTGAAAATAGGTTTTTGTAATAATTATAATGAAATATAAAACGGCGCCAAGGATGCATATCCAGTAGACTCTAATAATCCTTCCATATCCCAAGGGCACATCTTCCCTACCATTATCGCGCCCCCGCCCTGGTCTACTCTTTGTTATGCAATGGTTTCTGTAGTCTCATGAAACATGAGGCTTCGGGGGTACGGTGAATCTTGGGGTTCATTCGAGCAATCAAGTCTGGTACAACCACGCTGGGGTCGGTGCATTTCATTCATTCATTCATCATTCATTAAAACTCATCAAATATAAAACGGCGCCAAATGTATGATTCGCCCGGGGGCCTAGATGGTTAAGGCCGGCCCTGACCATTGTCTTCAGGTACGTATTCTGTAACGTAGGATAGAATATAACGCACCTATTGTATTACAAGACCTAACCTTGCCAAAATCTGGTATACCTAATGCAGCCATAAAAACACTTATTTATCGATCGGGTATTTGATTTGGCATACCTTAACATAAAAGGACAGAAGCTAGTCTTTATTTACATTATTAACACGAAAGTAGAAAGTAATACATATTAGTACAGTCAGGAAAATGAATTGGTATGATAAATGATCGGTCAATTTGCTTAACAATTAATTTAAACTACATATACAAAAAAATTATTGAAATCAACCAGTAAGTTGATCTGAAAATTTGAAAAATCTTGTGGCTTGGTCCACTTGGATCTCAGATTGATGCATGTTACATACATGCATTAATGTGAGATCCAAGTGGACCTGGGACATTATTGATATACTTTAAGTATAGTTCGACCATTACCTAACTACTGAAATATCTAAAACGACTTTCCTTTTCAGTGTACTCCCATGTACTGTAGTGCACTCTGCTTTATCGAATGAACAAATCACTGAAGACTCAGCACTGTAAGTAACATCTCTAGTTACCTTCCTCAATTCTGTTCTAATTCGGCAGACTCTTCTAACTCTAACACCTAAGTCTGTTTTCTCGTAGACAACAGTCTGAAGACGCCACGCGTTGGAGAAGCTTCGTGGAGTCCATCAGATCTAAACTAACTGTCAAGCAAGTTGTCGACGGAGTGCGAAGCGGGGGAGAGCTGTCCTTTGATTACCTTACGCTAATTATAACGGCTGAGTGAGTTTAACATCATCATTACAATCACCTGAAAATGCTGTCTTCTAATAGACCGCTATAATGTATATGTCGCAGCCATCTGGTTAAATTAGCCAGCTAATTGGACGCCTAGGCCATTCATTAAACGCCCAATCCAATTAAATAGCTGAAGGACCGACCAGGTTTAACCAGATGGCTGAATGTTGTGTAGTCATTTAGTTACATTGGATATTGATGAAGAGTTCTTTGTTTTGGTAACTGAATTTACCAACACTAGAGGGGATTTGGCGCTCGCCGGCCGCTGAATTGTTATTTCCGAAGCTATTTTAGCCCGTATTATATTAATCCATAACCAACAAAATACGTTATTTAAATAACATAACATAACATCACGCCTGTAATCCCCGAAGGGTTAGGCAGAGGTGTACCTATAGTACACCCACGTTTCACGTTTTTTGTTATTTAAATAGGGCATTTAATTTAGATTAAAATATGCCTTCACATCATATCGCATAAATTAATAATTTAAAAAATATCACAGATTAAAAATTGCGCGAAACAAAATAATTATGGTTGATGGTGACGTGGGAGTCCTTTTCCTCTGCTATATACTACGACAAAAAAAACGACTGAACGGATTTGGGTGAAATTTGGCACACAAATAGTTAATAACCTGGATTAATAACACATAGGATAAAATCCCGGTAGTACATTTCCGTTAGGTAATTCGACCAACACGCGGGCCAAGCCGCGGGCAAAAGCTAGTCATTTATATTGCGGAGTTGGTACCACGATAAATATACAAAGCTATGAAGGTATGGTAACGTTAATTATGTTTCAGTTCCCTCGCAGCCTTAGGTCTGGTGGAAAACAATGCTTCGAATATTGTGGCGGCCATGTTGGTTTCCCCTCTCATGGCACCCGTAATGTCAATCACATTCGGGGTCATCATATCTGACTGGAGCCTGGTCAGGAGTGGCTTCGAGAGTCTGGTCGTAGGAATGTTCGTTTCTCTGCTGTTTGGGTTCATATTCGGATTGATACTGGGGAGTACTGACATGCCTTGGGGGTTTGGGGACTGGCCTACGGAAGAAATGAAGGGTCGGTAAGTAATACGACAATGCCTGATTCCTCGAATTATGTCTTCAAGATAGTGTTCAACATTAGCAACTTTGAAAGCTAAGTAATAAAATATTAAATCCTGAAACTATTTCAAGTAAACTAGCCCCTAGAATTAAGTTCTCAGAATATTTACTAATATTATAAATCGTTCGTTTAAGTAGATACAAGCAAAACAATCTTGAAACGCTTTTTGAGTTAGGCACAGTTACTGATAGGAGTTTTGTTTTTAGAGGTAACATTCGATCCCTATGGATGGCTGTGCTGTGGGCCCTGACGTCAGGCACAGGCGTAGCACTGGCCTTACTTCAGGGCAGTGCTGGACCGCTCATCGGTATAGCTATTTCAGCTTCATTGTTACCACCTGTCGTCAATTGTGTAAGTATGTAAGACTGCTCATTTACCTCGTTGGTCCGGTAGACGCAAGCGCGACCTTTTAACAATGAATCCTGGAGTCCGATACCCAGATTGAGAAAAGTGATTTGTATACATATTCCCCGTATTCTGGCTATTCTTTATTCAGGTGACGGAAAAACCGTCGCCCCGTTTTAATAACATAACATCCTGTAATCCCCGAAGGGTTAGGCAGAGGGGACTTAAATAAAACTGGCGATATAAGGGTGTCCTAGACACCTCTTGCCTACTCCTTCTGGAAAATAATGGCGGTTCAGTTCTTGCCACCAGAAAAAAAATCATAAGTTGCTATATATTTTCAGGGATTATATTGGGCATTGGCGTGCATATGGCTTCTATACCCAGGAGTCAAGGTTCCCCATATAAATGGTGAACTTTACACTGGCAATACATCCTATACGCCCTTGTACCATGATTATCTTCCGATTGAGTTTGCGGTTAATGGTAAATATAATTGGTTTTTGCTTGAATAATTCTACTACCACCTATGTATAAGCAGTAGCCGTACATAGGGACAATAAGAAAAAGCCTATAGACAAGGCCTATGTAGGTCGCAGTAAATAACAAAATGGCGGAGGCGCCTTTTCGATTATAAAAGTCATTGTTATGTTCGATCAGTGTATAAAATAGAGCGAAGTAGATAGGAATATCGGAACCAATTCAATAAGAAATAAAATTTGATTATGCCCGGGTGAACACCTCTATAAGGGAACTGTCGACTATGAGAAACTAAGAAATTATCACAGTCAGCAGAGCCACTCATCGCACTGGTAGCCCTTTTCGGGTACCTCTAGCCCCTTTACTTTTTTATCCAGGCATAGTAAGCTGCTGCCTAACAATAGTGAACGTGATCTGCATATTCATAACGGCCATCATATTCCTGAAGATCAAAGAGGTGGCAGCACCGTACACCTCAAGTCCGGACCTCAGACGATTCTGGGAGCAGGACATCAAAGTGGCGAGGGAAGCTAACCGAGCCAACTTGCATAAGGCTGAAGATGACGAACGAGCTGAGTAAGAAATTATTAATATAGCCGACCGAGATAGTTAGCTAACTGAATGCAGCCCAGCCGCTTTAGTACCGTTCAAATCCGTGAAATACTTATTTTAAAATGATGTCACGACTGCCACTAAAGTTGTCTAATTAACTAGGCTGACTAGGGTTTCTGGGTGGGTGGTATCCACGTGTAACTTCTAATGATTTGCCATATTGTATGGCAGTTTGCTATTTTATCTTCTCTGTTAAGGCTAGTGCAGACTGGCGCGACGCGACAACAGTAGCACAATTTCGATCTCATGGAAAGTGTCGCGCTGCCTGTAGCGCCCGCGATATCACGCCAGTCTGCACGAGCCTTTAAGATTTTGCAACTGTTTTGATTGAAGGTAGGTACAGGCGTTGCTTATCTCTTTAATGGTTTGCAAGGAAGGTCCCGATAGCGTGGGTCAGATGTGAAACAGTAATCTTACTATGTTTCACATCTGTAGTAGGTCTAATTACTACGTTCGTCTTCCTAGTAAACAACGTAACTAAAGGACTAACTGGAGAAACGAGGCAGTGCTTTACAATACACTTCTGCTAGACACTTTAGAGAATTATTTATTTATTAACTCATCATCACTATCATTACAGAGATTTCCAAATTCAATAGTGTGGCCATAATTACAATTTTATTATTCACTATAACATATTAAAATACATCGTGGTTTTTGTGAACTCACTCAGAGAACAAGTAAAAATATCTATTCTGTCTGCTACGTCATTAAGTACACGCAAGGTACGCGTTATTGTGGTATATAAGGTACGCTTTACTCACTCGACGGCGAGCACCTCCGCGAACTAGAGTAGTACGATTATTATATTATATTTAATATATATTATTATATTTAATATTCTGTCCACAAAAGTCAATAATAACAATAGTTGAAATTACAATTGTAGATATTTAATGTCTAATCTCAGTCTATTATTATAATCTGAGTGTCAGATAATGAAAAGATTACCATATCAAGTATGTAAAAAAAATATCGTAGTTTGTTTTATCGAGCAGCTATTAGAAATTTACATAGATATGCCGTTAATGAGGTACCAGCCACATGTACAGAAGGAATTATTGCCAAACTTCCTTGTCTTCAACGTAGTCTTTAATCTTGTAATACCTATGCTTTTTTGATAAGGACACGTTTAATGTGGGTTTTGAATTTTCCATCCCTAAGTTTTGTAACCGACTTTGGCAACTTGTCTTAAAAACGGGTACTGTGTCGATAAGAAATGATTTGCTTGATTTTGTTAACACTAAAGAACAATGGCAAACTCCCAAACTTTTTGTTGACATTTTTTTTTGCGTGTGCCGTTGAAAAAAACCTTTTTTTTTGTTGGCGATGTTGCCATACTCGACTTGTAGGTACTGCGATTTCATTTAAGTATTAAAAATTATGACCGCTGTATTCTTAGCACAAAAAAAAAAAAAAAACACATTTATATTCTGATGGAGATATGTACTTCCTAAGTATATTAAGCAATACGTAAAGAAAAGCATTTTAAGTAACTTGACCAAGATTTTTATAACATGGCAACAACAAGCCATGAAGTCAAACCTGAAAAAGAAAACTACGTCATGATTATTTTATAACATCACTAAACTAGTCAATTAAGTTTTCAATTATGACGAATTTTTTGCCAGGATAGGCCATGGTTGATTTGATAAAACTTTGTAAAATATTTCGTCGGTATCTATCACGGTGGCTTATGTAGACGCTTAGTAATTCCATCAACAATTTCCTCGCCCATGATCTTTGCGTATCTCAATTTCATGTTTACTTCGTGGTGTATTGAGCATCTCAAAGTATGATAACGCACTGGGGATTCCGCTCTGACGACTGTTTTGGATGACAGTTGCATAAACAGATTGTGCTCTGTTAGTTGGAATAAAAAGAGTCAATGTTTTTTGATATCGATCTTTTTTGTTCTGTGTAAATTTATTTTTATACATTACATTTTTATGTTCAACTGTCAGAAATTCAAGTTAAAAAAAATATAAGCTTTATCTTAGCATATATTTAAAAAAATGTTTATCTACCAGTTTTCATCTTCGCCTACATTCCACATTATTGCTACCACTCTCACGCTAATGTGACTTGAGTAGCACCACTAACATAATAGACTCGGACGGTGTACGATGTATATTTGTCGGGTACAAATAGTCGACAGAAAAGGCCATGGAGCTCTGGGCAGTCTACGTCCGCGTAAGGTTACGAGAAGTAACGAGCATTTCACAAAACAACTCCCAGGCGTCTGAAAGATTCCTTCGCAAAGGTAGAGACGTGATCTCTAAAAGTAGGTAAGACAGCGGTCGAAAGTCACTTCCAAGTTTTATGTTGGTGATACGAGTAATTAATTCGCCACCCAAACTATAGTCATACTGGTTTGGTCGCAACCCTCTACCGTACGTCATCAACTCATGACCTAGCACTTGTTAATATTGAAAAATAGCTTGTTCACAATGCTACACTCAAAGACGGCATTAATATCCCTTTGTGGAGTTTGCAATCTTCGTCTGTTTTGTCCCACAACCTTTAGGTCGTCGGCATATAGAAGGCATTTGGCAAACATAAAATTTGCTATGAGAACATTGCTCATAATCAGGAACAGAGGTGGCCCTAACGCTGGTCCTTAACTCACGCCCGAGCGTGTATTATAAAGCTTGGACTCGAAGCAGCTATGTCTGACAAACCGCTTGTGATTCTGCAGGTAATCAGAAAACAAGTGATGAAGACCGGACGAGAAACCGATGGCCCCCAGCTTTTTCAAGAGCATACCATTGTCAACTCTGTCGAATGCTTTCCGGAAATCGAAATACAGGGTGGCAACCTGCGTACCGATGTCCAAGCCACTGGAAATGTAGTCTAAATGAATCTGTAGGTTCGAATTTACAGAGCAACCCGGCCAAAAACCGTGTTGGGCATCAGATACAGACTTATTAACGCGTTTGTAAATGATGGTATGGAATTTATGCTCGAAAACCTTGGCAATGGTTGGCAGGATAGTGTTGGGCCTGTGTTCCTCTACAGATGTTTTGTCATTGGTTATAGGGATGGGGGTGACTCACGAAGTTTTTCATTCCTCTGGGTATACGCTGGAGGGCTAGGTTAAAGACATGACATAGAGGAGCTGCCAAGATATCATGACACCCCTTAAGGCTAAGGTCTGAAATGTTGTTGTTGGTGTTAGAGTTAAGCAATCTTAATTGTATCCGGTAGGGTTAAACGGGAAGAGGAATGTTATCTCCCTCACTGGTCACTTTTAAGTGTCTTGGGTACAATTTAGGTGTATCGGGCAGAAACACACATACTGACGTGATGGTATAAGAAACTTGTTTGTTGAACGTTGTTACAAGTGAAACTTTTCCCTCCTTCCTAAAAGGTAGATATGCACTAGCATATAGAATCTCCCGACTTCAAGGAGATAGCTTAGTGGTGCTTGGAGTCGACAAATCCTTTAGCTAGTGTATATCTACCTTTTAGCAAGGAGGGCATTTCCCTAGTAGAAGTAGGTACTTAAATGTACGTAGGCCCTAAAGCCATTTTCTCTTAGATTGGTGCTGGAAGATCTCAATCAAGAAACCGATGAGGATATAAGGGAGAAGTTAGAAGCAGCTGTCGAAGAAGCATTGGATGATGAGACCTATAGAAAAGTGAAGAGAATGAGCTATCAGAGTCACTTCGCTGATGAGGTAATACTGTAAAGCAAAGCCTTTCCAAGCAATAGACCACTACTGCTTACGTACCATTGGTCGTGGGTTCCAACCCAGGCAGGCACTTCTGTGATGGCCTTAACCATTACAGCGACAAATCTTTGCGAGGCCCTTGTATGTAATAAATAAAGATTTAGCACTCTACGTTTTATTTTACATAATTAGGAGGCCTCCAACTACTAACTGCCTTGTACTAACGGAACATGGATATTATTTGTAGCCTTGTTTAGTATTTATGTAAAATATATTTGGGGCCCGGACTATTTTAAGTATTACCTACCTAAGGATAAAACAATGTCAACTTTTTTCTACTCTGGTTGTTGGCCAGGCTCCTGCTGCTGGTCGAGGCCCCTGCTAGAGCGAGGCCCTGGGCGGTTGCCATGCTCGCCACCACTACAGGCACGTTGCGTAATTTTTTTCGTCACCACAGCTTTCAAAACGGTAAAGAAAACATCGTGAAGAAATGTAGGACATGCCAGTTTCTGGAAATAAATTACACAAAGTGCCTGTCTGGGTTCGAACCAACTCGTAAGTCGCGGCTACCACCTGGGCCACCACTGCTCTGTATTGATGTAGAGATCGTACCAATTTACTGCACGCCCCTCTACTGCTTGTTGCATACACATTTCACATGTTTGTATATAAATTTTAATGGAGGGGCGTGCAGTTTTAAATAATTTAGACGAGCTCTACTTAAGATGCAGATATATGCCAGTGACCTTCAGTGGTTAGCTTGCGTGTTTTGTACTGAGCTCACGCAACGCGTCATACGTTCAGCCAGTAATATGACTCGCCCATCAAGGAGAGCTGTCCCCAATTTGACGCATTATTAATTTAATAAATACAAAACAAAAGGTATTTTAATAAAACGCGTATACTTAAAGATTAATAATTAAATTATCATTAAATTGGTGAAGGATTCAGAAAAATACGTTTGGTAGATTTTGCGCCATTCTGAGTTTTTTATCCGCGTTAGACATAACTTTACAAATTAATTTCACTATGTAATATAAACATAATCTAAAATATTCGTATATTAAGTTATTGAGAAAATGCTCTAATTTATTTATTATTTATTTATTAAAACTTTATACACAGGTAAAAAAATACACTATACAAAGGCGGACTTAATGCCTGAGGCATTTTCTACCAGTCAACCTTAGGGTAATGCAGAGACAAAAGCATGGCAGGTGCAACGTACGGGATAGATAGCTCGGAATTAAGTATAAAATACAAGCATAAATCAAATACATAGATAGATACATACATACATAATATACCAAAATAAACTTTGTCAGGATAAATAACGACCGGTAGCGAAGAAAACGACTCCAGCAAATCACCGCTGAGATGCTTCGGCCAACTTCTGACGAATATGTTCACGTTCTTTAAATGATAACCGGCTGCTTGCCGTCCTGATATTCAGAGGGAGAGCATTCTAAATAAAGAAAAATGTAACATATATTTTTTTCAAATCATTAACACTACTCGTTTAGACGTAATCTTCAGTATAAAATCATTAAAAGTCGGCTATCGTCGCCTTAAGTAGGTATAGTTCGACCATTACCTATCGACTGAAACAACTATGACTTTCCTTTGACGAGATGAATCACACAAACGAGGCGTGATTTCGTTGTGTGTATTGTTTTATTTAATCGCTTCTTATGCTGTCTGTGCTGAACCTTATCTACATGCAATATTATCTAAATGGCGTGTGATGTGGTGCGATGAGCAACCTTCAGAGATTGTTCCAAGTTAGATAAAAGTAATAACAGCAAAAACATATCGCGGTTCTACCTATACCAACGCATTCGATATTTCACGTATGTTAGGTATTAAGCAGTAGGTAGTTATTAGATTAGGTAATGAAATAAATAAATAAATGATTATGAGAAGATATTAAAATAACGAGTTGTTGCAAAATCTACACATAAACTCGTACCTATCGTATTGTCAAGGATATTGATTTTTAAGCCAAATTAGCATGTAGCTGACTAGAGACCTTTCCAAAATATCTACATACTTAATAGTAGGTTTTTAAATTGACTAAAAAGATATCTTTCTAACACAGTCACGAATTTTCATGATCGTGAGGCCAATAACAAATACCGTCGTAGTTTTGCATTAACTAACAGGAAAACCAATTTAGTCACGCCACGACGGATCTAATTATATTTTTATGTTACAGGTTATTCACACTCTCGGCCTATCGAGGACTCCAATCTCATTGCTGCCAAGTCAGCTGAATTCTGGAGTTAGCACTCCCACTGGTCCCAAACCTTCGAATGTAGATGACATAGCTGCATTGGACAAGCTGCTAACGTCATTACTTGGCCTAAAGGACAGCAAGCGCAGATCGTTTGTTTCACACCGTGGCACTCCTAGATCAAGTCGCATCCCCAGGAATGCACCAGACACGTTTGGACACGGTCACAGAAGGCGATCGGAATCATGGCCTGAGAGAATTTTCGAGGATTCTGTAGTTCATAGCGTCATCAGCAATCTGCGAGCTAGTAAAAGAAGTTCGCAGATGGAGGAGGCTTATATGACCCCTAAGTAGATAACTATTTATAATCACGATATGCAGCCAGTAGAAAATCATTGCACTCTTGTCTTTGCTTGTGTAGGTTATAGGTACGTACGTAAATACAGCATACCTACGCCTTAATAATATTATGCCTTCGAGAACGCTAAACTATCGATCCCAGTCGGAGGTATATAGGTAGGTACCTAGACAATGTAATTATGATACAGATTAACTACGATAACATGGCCCACCCCTACAAAATTCAAAAAGTTTAAAAGTGTTTGTCAGAGTATTTGCAAAGCACTACCAAGACAAGACAGACAACGCACGAGTGCGTAATGAGACCGTCAAAAAAAAAATACAACTAGGTACATACAAACTCTTTGGTAAGGATGTGACTACACACATTGAAACAATAGTTTGGAGGGGCGCGCCATGTTATAGTAGGTAGTTAGCTCTACCACTAAGTGAAAATTTAATAGCTCATTCATAACCGGTTACAACAGGGTAGGGTAGGTACCTGGTCTACTGTAGGTATAACTTTAACAAAAACAACATGTTATTCTCGAATATATCGATTATTTATTTTACATTCAATAAATACATAATTTTAATAAAAAACTACTACTTTTTTTTTAAATAATTAACTTTATCATTAAATTAAGTACCTATTTTTGTACGTAGGTAAACGTTTTATCACAGCAAAGCTTATGTCGAGGTATATATTAAAAAATAAACTGAGAGGATAAAGTACACCACAAGTGTAGATAGTCTTGACGATAAGTGCCATTTTAAAACTATTTGACTTACTAATACAATCATGGTGTATTATTATGCTAGTAAAAAGCCTTTGTCAAGATTTGTTGTTGATGATCTTATTTGTAATAACCTCAGACCCGGTTATCATTGGCTTAGTATGTTTTACTTGAGAGGTGTAGACATCATAACCTAATGATATCGTGTTGTCGTAAAGCACTCTGTATCTCGTCGGTAGGAAATAGAAATTGATGATTTGCGCTGGTGGCCAAACCATCCACTCTGCACGGTACAATCTGATAAACTTATTTTTAACCTCTTCCTTGAAATTTTCAAGAGGATCAGGTTCGAACAGGGCAAGACTTCCAAAAAATGTGACTATCACAACTGGCGAAAATATAAATTGATCGAGCACTAATTTCTTTGCAACCATGTCCACAGTTTTTCCTATTATAAACTTATCTAAAACTTTATACCAATGATGACATAGAATGCCTACAGCAACACCAGAAAACGCCATGTGGGAGCACCTCTTAAGATCATAATTAGTTTGTTCTTTTATGTATATTTCGTAAGTCTGTTCCATTAGATCACCTACCGACGATAAGCTTAATGATAAGGAAACATTTGTATATAATAAAAATTTGTCACTAAACGCTACATTTATAAATCTTCTAAAAACTGGTATCGAAGTTGTTCTTCTTAAGTTTGCGGCTAAATTTCTCCAAGTGGAACTTAGTAATTTCATTATCTGTAAATAAACATATTGTGTAAATTAAATAAACGTTGATTTGATTATTTAACGGGCAGCACATTGTGTTAGAAATGGTTAGAACATTGGGGTTGCTGCCGTAGGCAGTTAGATACCTACAATCAACCGCTCATATGTGGTAACAATTTGAAAACAAGAGCGCTTTTATTTGGTAGCAGAAAGCGGCGGCGGTTTTCATAGTGTAAGGGTGGTTTCCATAGCAGGTACTACTGATGTGCAGTCGAGTGTAGGGTTGCTTCATATGATAGAAAAAAAAAACCGGCCAAATGCGTGTCGGACCATGCACAATGAAGGGTTCCGTAGTTGAGATGTATTTATCCCAAAAATAACATTGTGGTTGAAAAACATGCTCTCCCAAACATCGATATACGTTACGGTCAATTCTCCAACTGTGATTTTTTGTTGGTTGAGTATTACTCGTTAACTTGTAAAGCCTACAGCTAGCAGCTACAGCCACAATTACAGCCTAGCTGTGACCGTTTTCCTTTTAATTTCGTTATATATAGGTACCTACTACTGCCATGATTTTTGTTCACAAATATCCAAAACCAACCATTTGGCTGACGACGACACTTGACTCTAACAAAAAATACCACTGAATTGAAAAATGGCTTTCACAGACCTACAATATTTTTGAACGGCCTATCCAACGTTACCACACACCATAGAATAGACGAGAAAAAAATATCATCCCCATTTTACGTGCAAGGAAGGTACTCTAAAAAAAATGTTTTTCATGGTTTTATTTTACGACTTTCTCGGCGTGATTAATATGTATACCCATGCCAAATTACAGCTTTTTAGTACTAAGTGTCTCTGAGCTAAGCCGGGTACAGACGGACGGACGGACGGACAGACAGACAGACAGACGGACATGGCGAATATATAAGGGTTCCTGGTAGACTACGGAACCCTAAAAATGGTTGCTATCTATTTTCTGCTCTTGTAGGCCAACATGACATGGTTGTAACGTTGTCGCATTTACTGACTGCACCTGGTTTTTTACGGCTAGTTAGTTAATAAGCTTTTGCTCCCAGTCGTGGTTCTTTCAATACTAGATTTCATACTAACGCACTAAAGCTGCAGGTCTGAGCGTATGATAGATACCCAAGTTCAACGAGTCAGGATTATGCACGGAACAAAACTAGTCGAAGTATATGCGCGCCTTGAAACTGTCATTGTTGTCATTTTTTTTTTTTTATGGGCGATATATGCATATAGTATGTAAGGGCTGCGGGATGGGGAGGCAAGGATCTACCTCACCCCCAATCCTCTAAAGTATGCATTGGGCGCCATAGGTCTCTCAACTATCTCCAGCCAACAGTTATGTACTACATAGAAAGAACTAAAAATTACTAATCTAGGATAAAGAAACTGTTTACAGAACCAATTTATTGTTAAAATTAATTTTACAAAAACAGAAATGTAAATTCTGATCTATAATCTAAATCTTACTAATATTAACTCAAGTCTTTTCAGTCAGTATTTTCTTTGTTCATGGATTATTCAGTCTTTTTTCCTTTTCAGACTTCTCTGGCTTTGCATGCTTTACATGAGAAGTAAATACATCATAGCCCAGAGATATTGTGTTATCATAAGCTACTCTGTACTTAGTTGGTAAAAAATAAAAGTTTATAATTTGGGCAGGTGGCCACACAACCCATTCAGCTTTGTACAGAGTCCAAAACTTAGTTTGCACTTCATCAGTGAAGTTAACTATAGGGTCATCTTCAAATATGGCAACTGTGGTGAAGAAAGATAAAATGACTACAGGAGAACAGAGAAACTGATCCATTAGTAATTTTTTCATAACCATATCAATAGTTCTACCAACGATTACTCTATCTAACAAAATATACCAATGATGGCATATGAGTCCTGCTATGCTCCCTGAAAATGCCATATGCCCAGTGCGCTTGAAATTAAACTTATCACTCCCTCCTTTATGAACTTCATACGTCTGTTCTAATAAATCTCCACAAGTGGATACTCCCATGGATATTATGATATTGGTGTAAAGCAGATTCTTGCGTTGAAACGCATGATCAAGTGCATGTTTATATGAATCATAACTTTGGGAAAAGATTCTTCTCATTACCATTATTAGAAAATTATCTAAAACAAATGAGTATTAATTTATTATGAAATATGTCTTCCAACAATATCCTCTACATAATACGAAATTACTGAATAATACCTGAATACTCCCATTTAAGCACTCTATTTTGACAGTAAAAATCCCAAGTGATCAGGTTCTCTATTATACCTTTTTTAATGGATCGAAGCCACAGTCAGGCAGGCATTTGGCAATTCTTTTTGTAAAGGTTTAGAGTCAGCTGATAACATCCAACAGTGACTGAAGTTATAACTACCTTGACATTGGCTTCAAATTAGGTTTTATAGTCAGAAACTACAAACTTTAAGTGATATGACAAAATGTAGCCCTATTGCTTGATCCTAAGTTTATACAACTTTTAATACAAGTACACAGGTTGTGTTTAAGCAATGTAAGGCTCCCATTTTAATACTATTAAATAATAACTTCTGAGATTTCCCTATGGTCATGAGTACTGTTAGCCCAACAAACAATTCAAGGGTAGTTTTCAATGGGAAAGAGTTCTGACTAAGAGTCAGAACTCTTTCCCATTACATTAACAGCATTTACAAATACTGGTCAGTGGGTCATCTTAGGGGCGGACTTCCTGTTCTTATAATATCACTTTAATTTAGAAAATCTGCTTATAATTTATTATGTAAAAAATACTTACATTCAAAATAAAGACGTAAACAAACTACAATATTAAATTTATATAATTTCCATATCAGACGTTAAAACGTAAAAGTATTATTTTATTCGTTATAGTATTATATAACGATGCTGAAATTAAATTACTTGATTTTTCAGGTAAATTCTAACCTCAAAAAACTCAAACATTCCCCAAAAAATCCATGATGACAAGTGTCACTGGTGTCAGCTGACTAAGCTGTCAGCACACATGTCATGTCAGTAGATGTAATGCAAGTGTCAAGATCTTTTTTTTTTAATATATATATCTTAATGGCCAGGTTGCTAGGGCCTTTTAACCAAGTCATTATTTAGTTACAAGAAATGAATTACACACCGTGGCATTTTATTCGTCTTACAACGAAAAAAATAAAACAAACTGCTAATCATGACGCTTCATTTTCCCGCCAAGCGTGTCAAGATCTAGACTTCACAGTCCACAGAGTAGTGCTATCAAGATGGTCACTCAGTGATTAGCCAGTGAGCCAGTGAGCAAAATACTCAAAGCAGTGAGCAGTTGCAGCCACAGACCCACTGACCTCCATATAAGTGGTAGAATCCTATTGAATGACTATTTCGAAATATTCATTCAATAGGATTCTACGAAGAGGGTTCGTTGTATTGGTTATTGTAATGATAATAATTCTGTAAAGCCATATTTCTTACGACCGCGAATCATATTTAGATCAACATACAACCTGACACAGACATGCAAATTGCAAAAAACCCAAGAAAATTTGAATTTCGCGGGCTACCTTAAATAATGGTATACTTAATGGCCAAAGACAAAGGCTGCATTCCGTATTAGAACATAATCGTTTGTTGTAGTTGCGGAATTCGTTCTATTATGTCTACCTGCCATTGTGAATGTCCTTAATCTTATTTGAAGACTCAAAATTCTTTAGTATTCACAAAATTCTATTAAAATTAACAAGACGCCAGTCGCGAATTCTACTGAAGTCAAGAATACAGTGCTGCCAACTCCAAAAGTTCAAATCACAGACTAAGTTGGTTCAAATTATCGAATTTCCACGTCGAAATTATCGTTTTGACGAATGAGTAAAATAAAAAATAATTAATATCCCGTAATACATTTTTATATCTGCCCCGCTGCCGCTGGTTTTGATAACAAACCAGTTTGATAACAAATTTCAATAAAATGTTATATTACAGTTAATACTAGTGGCACTAGCAGCACAAAAAACAATATTTTTTCATAGCTTTGATTATCAACGATTTTGTTATATTTTGTGTTTAGACGATTACCGTTTCTAGCTTTTCCTCCAATTTAAAACGAAAACGAACAATGAGAAAATAAGATAACTCACTGTTCTGTTTAATCGCCGATGACAGTAATCGTACCGTGGTTTTTATGTAAACAGTGCATGGGCGCAGAGGGGACTTATCGCCGCAATTGTGGCGTGCCCAGCGCTGGGTTGCGACAATCACACTCTCCATGTTGCCATGAGATCCCGTCGTTGGAGCTGTCCGCTGTGCCGTGATTTCTCGCGGCAGCGGAGTTAAGCCCCGGCGTTTCGCCTCTTCGCGCCACTCCCATATGTGCAATTTTCCCTTCCAGATCCCATGGTGGCAATCCGGCAAGGAGGCTCGCCACCTCACTAGAGACCGTGTGGTATACCCGGACCAGCCTGATGGCCATGACCATTTGGGAAGCGTTCAGCCGGTGGGCTGGTCACCGCCTCAAGGAACGCGCCCACACCGGTGCCCCGTATAGGGCCATGGACCGCAATGTAAACAATGCTTTTTTTTGGGTTGGAAATTATCAAATAACTTCTCCCGTTCTGGGCGGAGCCGGAGGGCGTGTCAGACTTTTACTATCTAAAACTCATCCATGTTACTTCAGTTGCCTGTGTGCCAGGGCCATGATATCCCTTTCAGACATCCCGCAACCCTGACAGGCCCGCAACATTGGCCCTAACGGACCCCGTCAGTTTGTGCTGACATCTCTTTGAGGCGTGCGTGTAACACAACGCGCCGTCGACCTGGGCCTGGTCTTTATCGGTTGGCGAGCTACGCATGATAACTCACCGTCCGCAAGCCCGCGCCACGGTGGCGATTGGTTTGCGATTCCCGACGCCCGGGGTGTCAAATTGTCACCATCACATCTGGGTCACCATCTTACCAAAGAAGAAGAGGTGTAGAAATGTGTGTGTGTGGTGTTTAAACAAAGAAATACTGTAATCCAACCGTGAGCGCGTTCACGAGCGTTCCGAATTGTTGACAGCTGTCAGCTGTCATAATCATGATACCTCGGAACGGAAATTATTGATGTCAATTTCGAAAATGCCACGCTAATTTTAGACGATGTGACTCAAAACAAAACAACGCAACTGTTTAGGGCATGGTCGGCGTTATCGCAAAATGGCGTTTGTCATGACGTCATCTATGACGTTTCACGCGACATCGTTTTCGCGCTCACGCTACTATGGAACGGGTTTTGAAACGCGCTCAAATCGATTACAGTGCAATTCGGTACGCAATAGTCATAGTCTATGGTAGTATGGTCCTATTCTTGCAGTGTTGCCAAACCATACGATAGTTATGGAGGCGTACAATAATTTGGCCTATCATATGATTACGATAGCGTAGATAAAGTTGCTGCAATGAGATTTAATAACTTCGTTCTATGTTGCTACTAATAATTGGTGGAGACTTGTACTAATAATTAGCCACGAGTTCAAGACACAGTTGGGGAGATTCTCTCACCACACGCTCTTTGTTATTTCCTATTTTTTTTGTTTAGTTTTAATTAGACTATTAGTTGACCTGCCCAAATTGTCGTGCCATGCACTCTACTTAGTCTGTGCATGCACTGTTTACATTTGCCGCAGGAGACGCCCCGGGCGTCGGGAATCGCAAACCAATCGCCACCGTGGCGCGGGCTTGCGGACGGTGAGTTATCATGCGTAGCTCGCCAACCGATAAAGACCAGGCCCAGGTCGACGGCGCGTTGTGTTACACGCACGCCTCAAAGAGATGTCAGCACAAATTGACGGGGTCCGTTAGGGCCAATGTTGCGGGCCTGTCAGGGTTGCGGGATGTCTGAAAGGGATATCATGGCCCTGGCACACAGGCAACTGAAGTAACATGGATGAGTTTTAGATAGTAAAAGTCTGACACGCCTTCCGGCTCCGCCCAGAACGGGAGAAGTTATTTGATAATTTCCAACCCAAAAAAAGCATTGTTTACATTGCGGTCCATGGCCCTATACGGGGCACCGGTGTGGGCTCGTTCCTTGAGGCGGTGACCAGCCCACTGGCTGAACGCTTCCCAAATGGTCATGGCCATCAGGCTGGTCCGGGTATACCACACGGTCTCTAGTGAGGTGGCGAGCCTCCTTGCCGGATTGCCACCATGGGATCTGGAAGGGAAAATTGCACATATGGGAGTGGCGCGAAGAGGCGAAACGCCGGGGCTTAACTCCGCTGCCGCGAGAAATCACGGCACAGCGGACAGCTCCAACGACGGGATCTCATGGCAACATGGAGAGTGTGATTGTCGCAACCCAGCGCTGGGCACGCCACAATTGCGGCGATAAGTCCCCTCTGCGCCCATGCACTGTTTACATAAAAACCACGGTACGATTACTGTCGTCGGCGATTAAACAGAACAGTGAGTTATCTTATTTTCTCATTGTTCGTTTTCGTTTTAAATTGGAGGAAAAGCTAGAAACGGTAATCGTCTAAACACAAAATATAACAAAATCGTTGATAATCAAAGCTATGAAAAAATATTGTTTTTTGTGCTGCTAGTGCCACTAGTATTAACTGTAATATAACATTTTATTGAAATTTGTTATCAAACTGGTTTGTTATCAAAACCATCGGCAGCGGGGCAGATATAAAAATGTATTACGGGATATTAATTATTTTTTATTTTACTGATTCGTCAAAACGATAATTTCGACGTGGAAATTCGATAATTTGAACCAACTTAGTCTGTGATTTGAACTTTTGGAGTTGGCAACACTGTATTCTTGACTTCAGTAGAATTCGCGACTGGCGTCTTGTTAATTTTAATAGAATTTTGTGAATACTAAAGAATTTTGAGTCTTCAAATAAGATTAAGGACATTCACAATGGCAGGTAAACATAATAGAACGAATTCCGCAACTCTCTCGTGGATTTCGTAGCTATCTATAATTTATAACTTAGCCGCGAATTGACGCGAGTCCTACATCGCGGCTATTGCTTGTTTATTGTGTAGAACACACTGAAGTTGTTTAAAACAATGCGGTTAAGGTTACGTTTAAATATAAGTGCTTTATTACAAGTTCCATTGATTTTCAGATAAATTAACCCTTGATAGACATGCTATGAAAGACCGGGCAACGTCCCATCTTCGTATTTACGTCGGCGGCTTACAAGACGGCGCAAATATTGATGAATTATATGATCACTTCATACAATTCGGACGAATTAACGGCATCGTTATTAACAGAAACTTTGGATTTGTACAGTTTGAGGATGAGTCTAGTGCTCAGGAAGCTATTATCAAAGGCAATGGAAGTATGTTCCAAGGTAAAAGCCTTAACGTCAAAACCGCACAGACGAACCTCACAATTGAAAAAAGGTAAGCCACATATTACAAACAAACTGAGAAGATCATTAAGATACAAGAACTTATTCTCTGCCATAAACTTACTGGGTATGTTGAATAATATAAATGCACCTGTTTGGTAAAGGAAAGTGACCCAGTCCTACCTACATAGCTAGAAGCTAATCCAGTGTCAATGTGGCAGAGTTCTGGTAAAGCTCATTTAAACTTAATTAGTGGAATCATCAACATAAAAAAAAAAAAAAAAATGTGTTTATTATCTTAAATCTAGATACAATTAAGTTGCCGGGGCTTCCCAGAAAGTAATCCGAAGATACTTGTGATGGGATAAACCTCGCTCTTCCTCGATTAGTTCAACTGCTTCGTTGTGCTAATTAGGTATAAGTTAAGTTACACATTTTTTAAAACCAATAAAAATTAAAAACTAATAAAAACAAACCAATAAGAAAAAGAAAGACAAAGAAAAATGAAAATGAATTAAATCATGCTTATGGAAGAAAGGTGTTAATGTGCATGCGAAAGTATATTTTGTGTGTATGTGTGTGTGTTTGAGTGGGTGTGTGGATGTGAGTGTGTGTGAGTGAGTGAGATGGTGTGTGTGTGAGTGTGTGTGTATGCGTGACATTCAACCCTGTGTAACCAAAATGTCTTCCACGGCATCATAATTAAGTGTGAAGAGCCATTCCTTCAATATCTTCTTACACTCGTAAGGCTGCATAGGGTAAATGTTAAGTATGCGATTTACTTTATTATAAACGCGTGGGGCTTGAGTTACATTTTGGCGACTAGCAAAAATTGAACGTGCTGAGTATGTAGGGGCTACTATATCACAGCGTCTTTTTTTAAGTTTGGCATGGCTAAAGGGTAGAATTTTATGGTATCTGAGTACAAGGTGTAGGATGTAGAGTTTCCTGACGGAGAGCAGCTTAGAGCTTGAGTATAGAGATTCAGTAGGAAACCTGTAAGGCTTACAGTACATGACTTTAATCAAGGATCTCTGTGCCCTCTCTAGATCTAAAAAATACGTCTTAGCTGCTCCACCCCATACCGAGACACAATAAATAATTACAGACTGGGCCAGTGCGACATAAATTTTATTCTGTAATTCTGTACTCATAACATGTCTCAGAGATTTAAAAACCCATATGAGTTTTCTTACCCTCCCTATAGTTAGTTTGAGGTGTGGGTACCAACTTAATCTTTGGTCTACTACAATACCTAGGTACTTGATGGAATTTACCTTCTTAATAATAGGGCAACATGATGCTAAAGAACTGATCAGCAGCATTGCAGAGTCTAACTGTACATCTGAAACATTCAACAAACTCTTTACTCTCTTAATTACAACTGCTGCAAAAGGTTTAAATGTGATTAAGGGATATTTACAATAACAATATTCATAGGATTGGAGTTCCTTACCTGTTCTTCTCCATAGGAACCTACTATCTGGAATGGGCAACTAACTTTAACTTTCTGACTGACTGCTTGACAATTCAAGAGTGCCTGTAAATGGTTTAAAAGAAATAAATATTTTGCGTTTGAATGCTCCAGTATTCAACCCAGCCAGGGTAGGCATTAAAACACATTGAATCTGCCTAACCTTTTCCCAACTATGTTGGGGTCGGCTTCCAGCCTAACCAGATGCAGCTAAATACCAGTATTTTACATGGAGTGACTGCCTATCTGACCGACTCCACAACCCAGTAACTGGGTAATACAATACCCCTTGGTAAGACTAGTTGTCAGACTTTTGGGTTTCTGATGACCCCTAACGACTGTCAATGATTCACTAATGGCAGCTGGCACCAATTGCTTAACATGCTTTCCAAGGCACGGAGGCGTAAAGTCGGTATGTAAAGATGGCCCCCCATCGACGGACAAACTCGGCAAGCATGGCTTAACTTGATGGACCGTGCCGTGTGGCTGTTGTTACTTAGCCACAACCCACAAGCTTCTCCGAGCATTAAAACGCATTAAGGCACAAAAAAATTGTGAATCATTTGCAAGAAATTTTTATCATTTATTATTTGTAATTGTTTATAATAGACATGGAGATGGTCCAATGCAAGATATGGCCCCAGCAGTTAATGATAAACTAGCCATGGCTACTGGTGATGATGGGAACGAGGAACTTTATGATAATTTTGGAAACTATGTAGGGGACCAGAGTGAGTAATTTTTCTTTTATTTATTTTAATATGCCTTGAAAGATTCAATGTGTATAATAAACCAATGATGATTTGTTCCTTGACATACTTTAATGGCAAACCAAACGAAATAAAGAGTTATGTAAAAAAAAAAAAAAAAATATTATTAGTTCTTATTATTATGCATTATTTATGAAGAGTTTACAGTAGTCTTGTACTTAAAACTTTAACGCAAAGCCGTTTTCACGGATTTGTCTGTGTTTCCACACATCATGAAAATGTACAAATTTTGTCTGTAAAGTTTATTAAATTAAAGTTTTCAACCATTGTTTTTCTTAAATTGGTGGTCAAACTGGAAATAAAAATGCACAAGACTATACAATGCCACAAGTTCATAGCCATAGTGCAATAGGTAATAAATGATTTATAATTGCATATCTTTACAGATTATGAAGAATATGATGAGGGGTATGCAGGCAAGCCTGGCTGGGAAGGGCGAGGGGGAGTGCGCGGGCGCGGGCCGGTCAGAGGAGCGCGCGGGCGCGGGGTGCGGGGGCGTGGGGGGGCTCCCGGCTTCCGTGAACGCTCACCTGTGGCAGGCGTACGAAGTATGTTTTAAGATGCTTTTTTATTTCAACAAGCCCATAGCATAATCAGCCTATAATTTTCCCAGTGCTGGGACACAGGCAGATCTGTGCGAGAAGCGAGGGAGCTGTAATTTACCATGCACCCTCCACTGCAGTTGGTGGATGTCACATGTCTTAGAATGTTTATTTCTAGGACATGCCGGTTTCCTCATGCTGTTTTCCTTCACATTTTTAAGATCAATGGTGACGAAATAATATACACAAATTTATATGCCTGTCTGTGTTCGAACCTACGACCTGCGACTCGTAAGCTGTTTCCACTGGGCCACACACACCACTGCTCTACACGATCTGTAGTTTCTTGCTTGGATGTGAAAAAGGGCGTGACTGTCCCATCAGCTAGGCGTCCATATAAGCCGCTATGCTACGCTTTAGTTTTTTAAATTTCAATGAAATCAGATTGTACGAACAAACTATTTTATACAAAGTTACGAATGTCATTATCAATACTGATTTGCGTCATGATGTTATTAGATATTCCTGGGACCTAAACATTGTTGTACATATCAGCAGGTATCAAATTTCACAGAGTACAGTAATCTTGCTAATATGTTTTCTCACTGTTACTAAGTCAGGTAGTATTTCAATATCTGCACAAATAAACTGTCAATTTCCTTTTATTTTTCTGTCAATTTCCTATTATTTTTTATTCATTCATTAACTATTCATTCAATAGTTATTTATGTTAAGTACCCGATTTCTGCTGTTTAGTTGGCGACTGGAAAGAGCGAGGTAACTTCGAGCGCTACCAACAACAGATGTCAGAATATCCAAGAGCACTGCCTGTTACAGAGAGAAATGATTGTGAAATTATTGTGGTCTCCAAAGCTCTAACGTAAGTACCTACCAATGTCTGTCATGAACATTGCAGTAAGTTAATAACAACCGGCAAATAACTTGAACATACGAAGTTATTTGAGGAATGTTTGGGGCGTAGGGGTGCGATTCTATACTTGAAGTCAAAAGGGGCAACCTCTGGCTAAGTCATCACATCATAAATCATTTTATTTTCAGTTAAATTTTTATTACTACTTAAAACTCGTATGAGAATATTTTCATTTTTTCTGTACATATAATGTTATGTTTTATTTCTACATCTCTCTAGGCAAAATAAGTACGTACTTCATTTATATTATTATTATTATACATTTTGCATGCTTTTATCTCAAGATTTCGATCGTAATCATCCACAGATTGACTTCATCCACTGCTTGGCATACGCCTCTCCTTTTCTTGTGCAAATCCCCACAATCACCAAAACAATGCTATTTGAAATATAAGATAATAGTTATACCTAAATACTGTTTTAAGTTAATGTTATTGCGTCTAAGCAAAAAGGCTCCAGTACTGGGATATTGAGTTAAGACTAGTTTCGGTATGTAGAATAGTCAATTGTATTTGTGTGTGGCACATTTTTTTTAAATCAGGCATTTGAAGTTGATAATCTGAAAAACCTTGATTTGAGGAAAACTATATGAACTTGTAGATAATTGAGCATTAATTAATAATCAATTAAAATCGCAAAATGCAATTTTTTCACCCAAATTTACAAAACTAGGTACGTATATCTCGGAAACTAAAGGCCGAGAACTGGACCCTTTTTGCTTGGACATCCACATAATTATGTAATATGCTTTTGTTGTACTTATTAAATAAAATATAATCAATCAATCAATATAAAAATAAATCGATCGGTCGGCAATGTTATATTTATGTGTTTAGTATTTTGATTGATCTCTCTTTGATTAAAATCTAAATCATTTAACAATGTTTGGTTTCTGATTTTCAGAGAGTACGCTGAATATATCGAAGGTCGCCTCAAAAGACTGGGAATTGTAGTGGATCTCCTATTCCCTATGGAAGATGTGCCCATTGGTAAAGTGCTGGGAAATATTGCTTCGCGCGGCTGCCTTTACGCGATACTAGTCATGCCACAGAATCAGGAAAATAGATCTTTAACACTTACAATACTTCATGGATTACCACAAGGTGAGTAAAATTGATCCTTATATATTATAAAACAAAGTTCCCCCGCCGCGTCTGTCTGTCTGAACGCGATAAACTCAAAAACTACTGAACGGATTTTCAAACGGTTTTCATGGGGAAAATTTAGGTTCATAATTCATTAAGGTTTTGTGTAAATTGGCTGAAATATGACGATTATTGTTGAACAATAATCGTCATATTTCAGCCGATTATTGTTGAACAATAATCGTCATATTTCAGCCAATTTACACAAAACCTTAATGAATTATGAACCTAAATTTTATGTTCTACAGGATTGTACATCTTAAAAAGTTCAACAAAAAAGTCCGCGATAGCATTGTCTATCTTCTAAGGATGACAGCCAATAACCATTTTAATCTTTCAGAATTTGATAAAAATTTAATTGTTAGCTCCGAAGCTATTTTAACCGGTAGATACTATATTAGTCCTTTAAATCCTTATCCAATAAAATATGTTATTTCACTTTGGCATTTAATTTACATTAAAATATGCCTTGCAGAATAATTATCATTTAAATTAATAAGTCAAAAATATATCACAGATTCAAAATATTTTATATAACAGTACATAGTTTAACAATATAATTATGGTCGACGGCGGCGGGCGCAACACTAGGAGTCAATTACCTTTTCCTCGACTAAGAGGTATGCGATTCCTTCGTTTCCTTTTAATCCCGTTAGTAGGTTCCCGCGTGGGATATGTTCCGACATCCACGCGGGCGAAGCTGCGGGCAAAAGCTAGTATTTTATATAGCAGAACTTCGATCTTGTTTGATTGAGCCAAGCTGAATTCGAACCATATCTGTTTGATAATAATTATGGTGTAAATAATGCTTTTAAATGTGTGTCTTGTCTGATTAAGCAAGGTATTTTGTATGTACGAGGTGCATTCAATAAGTACCTAGCCTCATCGCCAGAGGGCGCTGTAGTTTCAAAAGAGTTTTACCACAGTGTAGCACATTCTTTTTTAATTCTTTTTTCAAATTTTCATTCCAATCCCTTCATTTGTTTTAATTTGAAAACTTATGGAAGCGAACGTGTCGATCGGTTTTACAAAAATGGAAAAAGAGCAATATCGTTCGGTGATTCGATTCCTATTTTTGGAAGGGAAAACGCGCATCGAAATCAAAGAGCGCTTGGATGCTGTGTACGGTGACTCTTCTCCATCGATGGCCACCGTCAAGAATTGGTTCAACGAGTTTGCACGTGGCCGTACGTCGGTTTTTGATGAACCACGTCCAGGTGCACCGAAAACAGCTGCTACGGAGGAAAACATTAAAAAATCCATCATCTGGTATTGGCAGATCGCCGATTGAAGGTTCGGGAGATAGCTGAGACTGTAGGCATTTCAGAAGGAACAGTGCATCATATTCTTCACGAGGAACTCGGCATGAGAAAGCTGTCGGCGCGATGGGTGCCGCGTTTACTCACACCAGAAAACAAGCGCAACCGTGAGACCACATCGGAGACGTGTTTGGCGCTGTTTAAGCGGAATCCAGCGGAGTTTTTGCGTCGTTTTGTGACCGTCGATGTAACCTGGATTCACTGGTACACACCAGAGACCAAGGAGCAATCAAAACAATGGATCCAGACCGAGGAACGTGCTCCAAAGAAGGCGAAAACTGTAAAATCGGCCGGAAAAGTTATGGCCACCGTTTTCTGGGATTCACAAGGTGTGATCTACATCGATTACCTCGAGAAGGGTAAAGCAATTACAGGGCTTTACTATGCCGATTTATTGGGCCGATTCGACGCCGAATTAAAGAAAAAACGACCCCATCTGGCGAAGAAAAAAGTGCTGTTTCACCATGACAACGCACCGGTTCACACGTCTGCCGTTGCCATGGCCAAATTGGTCGAATTACGCTACGAATTGCTGCCCCATCCACCGTATTCTCCAGATTTGGCCCCTTGTGACTTCTTTCTGTTTCCTAATCTGAAAAAATCAGTCGCCGGGAATAGATATGGATCGAATGAGGAGGTCATCGCCGCCACGGAGGCCTATTTTGCAGAGTTTAACAAAAACTATTTTTCGGACGGATTAAAAAAGTTGGAGCATCGCTGGGCTAAGTGTATCGAACTAAAAGGAGACTATGTTGAAAAATAAATTCCCACTTTTCCAAAATTTTCGTTTACTTTTTGTAGGCTAAGTATTTATTGAATGACCCTCGTATTTGCCCAAAAAATAATTTTCAAGAAAAAGTTAGGGTGCTTGTATAAAGAAGCGGGTTCCCGGTAAAGTCATGTCGGTACTGATCGGTGCTGGTTAAATAGTCCCGTATTAACGGTTGCGCTCACATATACAGAAACAGCTAAAACAAACCGTTTCTTTCCGAAGCGTTTCAACTTGCAGCGATCTCTAAAGCCGGGTCCGCTGCGCCATGTTTTCGTGTTATAAAAACACCTAACATCGTTACCTAACCGCTATGGCGAATTGGCGCCCCCAGATCGGTTAGGTAACGTTGTTAGGTGTTCTTTTATCACGAAACCATGGCACAGTGGACCCGGCTTCACGGGAGTCGGGCACGAAAACCAGCTTCTTTATGGAAGCACGCTCAGTCCTGTCTGATGTACCAACGAATCTTAGTTGCTAACAACTAACTTCTATACCAAACGATTTGTATGTAACAGAACACCGCAACATGCCTTTGGAGGACGCCTTGCAGCTGCTATCACGTAACTTCCAAGAGGTGCAGCGCGGCGGTCCGTCAGGCAGAGAGGCCGTGTACGCACTGCTTGGCCAGCTCGCCGACGGACGGACGCTCACCGTCATGCAGTACGATAAAGTCGTAGAGTACCTACAGGTCAGTTTTACACCATTTTACCCAATTGCACGATAGAAAAGACAGGGTTATGTTTTTCAGGCGTAACTTTGTTTGTTGGATTCTTTATACCCTCGAAGCATTCTACGACCACCACTGGATGGTCTTTAATACATGAGGTCGAGTCGTCTAGGTCGCGCGATGGTTATGTCTCTTAATTTCGAAACTGCTGTTTTGCCGTCTTGTCGATTACAGGTCGTCTCTTTGAATCCTGTTGATTAATTTCTGAAATGTAAATTTTCTTAATTGGGCTAGTCCCAATAGAAAAAAAACCTGAGAAGGCATGAGTTTATGTATGTGGGTGTGTACTGCCCATCATGGTATCAATGTTACAATATATCACGACTAGTGATATGTTTATAAACTATAGTTCATTGACCTCGTTATTTACGAGGGCAATGAACTATGTTTACGATGTTTGAAATATTAGCACTTGATTAGACGGTTTATGTATTTATTTTCATAATTACAGGAACGCAGAGAGCAGCAAGTTAAGATAGAACTCGGGGAGCCCCTCACTACGGCCCCTGCTAACAAAACACAAGTAGACCTCCAACAGAGAATTCTAAGTATACTGAATGAAAAGAAGGTAACGACTCCGGTAGAACCGATCCCGCCACCTGTCGCACCGACGCCGCCCGCGCCGCCTGCACAGAGCAAGCTGCTGAACGATCCCACTGTCAGAAAAGCATTAGATACAATACTACAAAAATTCACATAGAATTTATTTTATTATTATTATTGTATAAGTGCAATTTCACAAGGAGGAAGAAGCCCTTAATATCTGCGATGGATATATGCTCATTTTTATTTGAATTTTATGAATATCAATGCAATAAAAACAAAAACCAACAGCATTACCTTATAAAAACATGGGGAAATGTTAGTTAGTCAAATTATTAATAACAGTTATAGGATTTACCTTTTTACCTAAAATTGAGCAAAATGCGGCTTTTTCCTCTCAGTAGATGCAATTTCGCAGAATGTATAAGCATTTACTGACAATAAAACTCTACCATAAGTTACATCAGTTTTATTTATTAAGTTCATACATAATTAGAGGTGGTCTAAACAAATTGTCCACAGAGCTAGCAGTTCATTGGTGATTTCCAAGTGACAAACAGTGCTTTAAAGTTAATGTGTTATTTACTTATACACGAAACAGTTTTTATATTGATGCTAAGAACTAAGATTTGGATTTACTCGTTTTTTTGATTGGTTCTCATGTTTGTATTTTTAATGACCCCCAGCTATAAACTAACACCCAAAGCTGATTCAGTCACAAAAAAAAAATCTACATGCGACAATTTCAGAATAACATTGTGTAAACATGATTAATAGATGTCTAGAATATTCTTATACCGCCAGCAGTTCTCCCTGAACGTCTTTACATGCTGAACGGCAAGATTTTTATGTACAAATATGAGGACAACAATTAGTAGAATTTAGATTTCAGGAATTCATCATTATGGCATTGTAAGAATTTGCAACTTCAATTATGAAATGGCTCTATATTAAATGATTATTATTTATAACATCATCCCATTGAGATCAAGGCTCTGAGTCATTTTTATTAACTTTCAAAAGCATCATATTTTTTAAAATTATATTCTTTCATCTTTCTAGACGTTATTAGCTATACAAGATATATATATAATAAACTAGGATAACATTACGAATATCCACATCTTACTCTATATTAACATATCCACAATACGCCCTTACTACTACAGCAACTAAATGCCACCATGCACCCATCTAACTCCATAAAGCTTTGTTGGAAGAATTTGGTGTCAGTTTAGAGCTCGACGGGTGAGAGCGATATTTACATGGGATCAGTCAGGTATTGACTGCAATGCCAACCACAACAGTGCAGGCCATTCTGCAATCCTTTGAATCCTTTTAAATTCGTCATATCAATTAGGTAGATCTCTCTGGTGGGTCTTCTTGTTTGGAAGGATCAAAACCCTCTTTTATGTGTCCTCCTGTACCTTTTGGATCTAAATCTGTAGCCCAGCTAAAGTGCATGAGTGCTAAATGAGAATTGCCTAACTTATTGTGAACTTTTCCAAGCAAATAATACACTAATGATTCTCTTGGAGCAATATCTTTCAAGTGATGGAGATCTGCTAAAGCATCTTCTGGTCTACCAGCACGTAATAATACAGATGCTCTGTGGAAACGGCACAAAGGATTCTCTGTGTCTAAAGCAACAGCCCTTTCCAAGGTAGCAAGGGCTCGGTCCATCTTGCCCAAAGCAGCTTGTGCTAATCCCAGCTGACATCTCAATACTCCTGAATGGGGATGGATGGTAAGAGCTCGACGAATATGCACTTCCGAAGGTTTCCAGCGCTCTTGGCGCGCATATACTGTTGCTATACCAAACCACGCAACGTAATTACGCGGGTCAATTGCTACTGCCGCTCGGAAGCTCGAAAGAGCCTTGTCTGTCTCCTCAGCTACTGCATACTCATGGCCCAACAATGCATGGGCATAAGCTGCTTCAGGATTAAGCTGAACTGCCCGTTTGAAGAATTTCAATGCTGTTTCCCGCTCCTTATGGAGTGAAAAGCAATTTCCAGCAGCAAGCCAAGCAATTGGGTCTTTCCTGTCCAGTTCTACTAACTCTTGAGACAATGCTGATAACTGTGCTTCCCTTTGTAAATGCCACAAGCAAGTACTGTAGATGTCCATTCCATCTGTACGATTTGGATACTGTTTTCTAATTTCAGCAAAAATTTTAGCAGCTGCCTCATATTGTGCCAGTTCATAATATGCTTTTGCTATCATAGTCTGGACCCAGGGAGAAGCTAGTTGCTTTGATGATGTCTCTTGGAATAATTTAATTGCATTTTTGCAGTCTAAGAAAGCCAGTGACTTATATGCTTCTCCTAACTCTCTCATTAAATTTAACAATGCTACACCATTGGAATTCTTTGGTGGGATTGTTGGTGTAACTGTCTCTACACTTTTGTTCCTTTCATTAGCTTCCACTGAATTTGTTTTGATATTTTTGGCTGTACGCTGTTTATTTTTTCTTGAAGGACTTTTAGGAGCTACAAATTTTCTACTTGGCGATTTATTGTTTTCTTTGACTGAGTAACTGCTGTTATTATTACTAAATAATCTGGATGAACGCCGTGGAGCTGGTCCAAGTGTACACCTAGGGGCTGGACTAAATACTGCATCTTTTAACTGACCCATCTGTGCTCGTAATGAATTTACTATCTTTGGTATAGCCTTTTGCTCATTGGAGTCTGTTAGGGTTGGTGTATATAATACAGGAGATTCTTCCATAGGCAGCATACCAAAAGACGGCGAAAATGGAATGGGTGCCATGCCACTGAACACACTATGCATTCTCTTTACAGGGGCTTGAGTTTCAGGAGTAATGCTTGCAGACATTGACATAGGGGTTCTCAAAGCTACATTGTTTGGTGTGAAATTAGTATTTATAGCAGTATTATTAGGAATGTTACTATTAACAAATGAAATGTTTTCTGAATTGCTGACTAGATTCACTAATGTAGTTACACCAAATGTAAAGTCAGAATTGTTCATTTGGAATACTTGGTGAGCATCTACTTTCTCACCCATATTACAAAGCTGAGAGAAAGATTTCCACATAAATGGATTTAATGAGAGTGCCTTCCGGTGAGCTTCTGCAGCTTTACTTCTTCTTTCTGTGAGGTTATAAATTTTACCCAGTAGTTGTAATGCATATGGGGCTTGTTCACCAAACTCAGTAGCAACAATATCTAAATTATTTCCAAGTGTAAGTTCAGCATCTTTATACCTAAAAAAGCAAAAAGAAATAAGTATAAATGATGAAAAAGGCAAAACAAAGATCTGAGATAACTATTCATTGGTATCTTTGATTACCAATATGTTAATCTAGAATAATCATTTCAAACAGATGTACCTAATAATTAGTAAAAATTAGTTCAAAATTATCACTTACGATTTTAATTCCAAGAAACATTTGGCTAATAGGAACCTGGCCTGTGGTAAAGATAATGACATGTTTTGTAACAAATATTGGGCCTCATTTATTTTGCCAGCTCTGTAGTAACAAGTTCCCAATAGAAATGCAGTTTCCTCTGATGCAACTGAAAAGGAAACATAAATGGTAATCATCAAATGCATATCAAGTGCTTAATTAATTTCGAAATCAGAAATTACGTAAAAATCAATAACAGCACACAAAATGCAGGTGTTAACAATGATTAGAAGTATCAAATTTTGGTCAAAATATGTGTTTTATGTTTACCTTCGGCGTGTAGTCTCTCAGCCAGAAATATAGCATTGTCGTATTCATAATTATTCAGACAATCCCAAACGATAACCTGTGGGAATATAAAACGAATTGAAACGTCTGCGAAAATACTTTGACAGTTCATATGAAAATCAGTTTGTTACTCACCTGTATAGGTTCTTGAACAATCATTTTGGTAGATTATATGCACTTATAAGAATGTAAATACTATAAAATATTCACATCGCAAGCAACGATTATTAAACAGTCACAAAATAAATTAGAGCGTATCTTTTACGACGGACATTTTCACCTTTGTTAATTGTCTATGATAAATGTATTGCCAGCACTATAATATAAAAAGTTTCTGTAAACTGGAGTTGTTAAAAAATTAACAACATGAAATACCCAGGCCAGGACTTCAAATTCAGCTGAAGCATGGCCCACCACCACCATAATATTTATCAAATCATTGACAAACACCACCCGGGCGTATATTTTTTCAAAGAATTAATGAAAGAAACTATTAGCAATCCCAAACAGTTTTGAAATCTAATAAGCACATCAAATTGTTTACGTAATTACGTGTTTTTGATAGAAACTTCTTATTATACTAATAGGTAATACGGGCTGGTGTCCGCAAATCCACGTCAATGCGCGTATTTTGCGTACAGGTGGGAAAATCGATTATTCTCCACCCCAGCTCCTCAAGGTCCTATGACAAAGAGGTGTTTATTAAATGACCCATGGCCAGTTATAACTGCTGTAACTGTACGCAGCTGTTGTTTAGTTAGTTGAACAACCCGTTTCGTGAGGCGGCCGTCGATAGTAGGGAGTGCCTCCTTCGCCTGCCTGCACTCACTTTGGTCTAACCATAGTTTGTGATGTTGGTACCTGGTTCGTTTCCTTATCAGAGTGCGTAGATAACCGAAGGGGAGTGGCGCGATGGGTTCAGGTTCCACTGGTGCCATGCTAGACCCCCTTCTTGCGAGTTCGTCGGCTGCATCGTTACCTAGCGAACCGCTATATACATTGAATGGTTATATTATTGGGGCAACCCACCTGGTTGAGGCGCTGGTGGCCCTCGTATATCAGCCCAGAGTCAACTGTATGACTATTTAGCGCTTGCAAAACAGCCATGCTGTCTGAGAGTATGCGTATCGAGTGGTCCATAACTTTCCTGGCCATGATCGCTGAAGCGGCAAGAGAAATACCCATGCATTTGGCCTGGAATACTATGTTATGGTCTCCCAATGGTGTGGCTATGTGTATATTGAAGTCCTCCGAGAAGATTCCAGCACCTGTGCTACTACCTGTTTTGGATCCATCCGTGAAGATGCGCAGCTCTGCGGGGCGTAAACCCTCGCATCGGTGATCCTCGTGAAGTTGGATTTTGTATTTCTTATCAAAGATAAATTGTTTGGGTACCCGGTCATTAATGGCTTTTGTAATAGGGAACTCATTATATAGTCCCTCAAGCAGAGCTGTGTGTTGTGTGTCCCTCTTACCCCAGAGATTTATTGCATTTAGACGTACCGCCGCCATCGTCGCTTCCTGCTGTATGAACAGGTAAAGTGGTGGTAGACCCAGCATGGCTTCGATTGCTGCAGTCGGAGTAGTCCTCATGCAGCCCGTGGTCACCATGCAGGCTAGTCTTTGCATGCGTTGTAGTTTATTGAAGGCCGTAACCAGCTTGGTGCGGGGCCACCAGACCACAGCCCCGTAGGTGATCATGGGGCGGATCACTGCGGTGTACAGCCATAGTATAATTTTGGGGGATAGGCCCCACTTCTTACCTATCATTCTCCTGCACTGCCAGAAGCTGATGCAGGCCCTGTTTAGCTTGTTGTCTAAGTGACTACTCCAGTTTAACTTACTGTCTAGAATGACGCCAAGGTGCTTGACCTCATTGGCCAACTGAAGTTCTGTATTGAACAATTTTGGTAGGCGGAAAGGGCCTAATGTTCGTTTTTGGGTGAACATGACTACTTCCGTTTTAGTGGGGTTCACCGATAGGTCAAATTCCCTGCACCATCTTCCTACAATACGTAGTGCCTGCTGAGTGAGGTTACAGATTGTTCCCGTCACCTTCCCCAAAACAAGGATGGCGAAGTCGTCTGCATAGCCTACTACTTCTTTTAATGTTACAAACAAAACGTCAATCAACTTTGCGATCAATGTATTATTTTTATTGCCAGGAACTTAAAACACCTCCGACTGAGCTTAAGTATTTTTTGAGATATATCATGCACCCTATGGTCAAGGTCACGGCAAACTACAACCGCTCTTCGGTCCACCTAGTTTGGCAAAGTAATAGAAATAAAGAAAATTCTGCGCCTTGTAAGAAAATACCTAAAGAATTTTAATTAATCAATCCGTGTGTTTGTGCAGATTTCTATTTTGCCACCTGTGCCAAAACTAAAATAACAAAAAAATAAAAAAACAAAAACGACTATTGTAGGCCCCCCACCTAGGACCTTATGGTGGCAAAAAAAGTAGTGTAGGTTAGATTTTCTTTTGACTATTCAGATAGAAATAGGAGTAACTTTGTTGACATAGTTAAAAAAGTCAGACAATGAGAATGTTTACAAGAGCCGAAAGTTTAAGCACCGAGTTACTTTTTAGATTTACTTTTAGCAACCTGTATTTAAATTTTGCATACTTAAGGAGCCTCCAACTGCTTCTTACGAACATTATTTGTCTTGGGCGTTCACCCTTTTAATTTGTACCATTTTTTATTATTGCCAATACAAAAATTCATCGTCTATGGTTATTGGTAGGTAAAAAAATCTAAACGTCAATTCGTCACGAAGACATCACGAAATCACGAATTTGTGCAAGTAGTGAGCAAAGTAAATGATGGGAAAGCAAGCCAAGTGAAATTGTTGTTTTTGCAGTGTTTCGTTAAATATACGTTTGTGTCCATTTTACATCAAGATAATTTGCGTGAACATTGTTGTGTAGGAAACCTACGTGATTATGTGTACAATATGCGCAGAGTGTTGATTACGAATGACATCTGTTAACAAAAGGAAAACAGAAATAAAGAGACGTTGATAATTTTAATCCAGGTAAATATATCATATTTGAGTTTATCTATAACTATTCAATCGATATTCGTAAGCTTATGGAATTGCAACATTGCTACTTTGTGCGTCAGTAAACGAATCGCCCTTCACTCTGTTTTAAACTCCAAACAAGAAAATGTCAAGACGTGTGACCTCCAATTTTCGAGTTCCGTAATAATGTATGATTTGTAACACAAGCCATGAGGTAGTTTTCATTGTAGATCATAGTTTTCGCTTTTTTGCAATAACAATGTTCCACTTAGCACGTAGGTGAAATGAAATGGTGATTGAACAACATAACAACTACTAGTAAAGAGTAGAAAATTGTTCATCAATTCATAATTGTAGTACAGTAGTAATTAATATTCATAAAAGAAAGATAATGATTTGTAAATTATGATCAGCCTTACAAACATTTTACATGGTAGATATAAAGAGAAAGATGACACAGATACCTACATTTAGAAAATTGATGCAATTATTCAACAGGGAGGAGTGAATTTCAATTCTGCATTGCTTTTCACTGAGGTACATCATAATATATCTACTTTGTTTGTACACTGGTGGTTGAAATAATAACATATTTGTTTACACAGCCAGCAGTTTACTAAAAACAATGATATCAGCTGAGATCTTAAAGCAATTGCTTCTAGCACTTTATATTCTTTAATCAATTGTGTATAGAAATACTTCTTTATGTAGCTATTGATGTAGAAACACTATGTAATTTTTTGTTTAAAATTGAGACATTAATTATTATATTTTATAGTACTGTTTTCCTCTTCCTTATTCCTCAAGGAAATCCCTGGCTTGAGTTCTAGGTTTTTACATTAGAGGTTGCTGTTAGTAACCACATAAATTGTATTTAAGGTGCTGACAAGAGAAATGATAAAAGTAGGCTTGTCTTAAACAAAAAAATTGCAAAATCTAGTTTGTGGTAGTGGAAAAATATATGTTATTCATGATCATATTTCTCAGAACTTGGTTGTTACCAAAACACGTTTAGAAAAAAAATAATCTCAAATTAACGGTAAGCTAACCCTTTACGTTGAGTTTCAATCCAAAATATCTGTATTAAATATCAACGTACGGTTGGTATTTAATTAATAACAAGAACGTCTTATTTGTATGCAGAACTTGGTTGTTTTTTATTTTCGATTATTCAACTCATTTTTGAGTAAATAGGTAATTGCTTCATATTTTGCAATAAAGTACAAGCGTTGTGTCATTGCGCTTCTCTTTCTTTTGTATGCAGTCTGACAGTGACCGCGGTTTAGCTGTTGTCAGCGTCTTAATGTTTAGACATTAAGTCAGTAGACATAAATGTTTTGACCAAAAATTCCTATTGTGCAATCATAGTAGGTAATGTACCCATGCTGGCCAGTGGATCGTCATAGGGGTGCTTTCAATTTGTATCTAAGAAAAAGAAAGAAAAGAAAAATTATTTATTCTGCACAAACAAAACGCACAGTACAACTAAAAGTCAAAAAACACACATACAAAGTAGCCAAAAGCCTCGCATCCAATACCCTAAACATTTTGACAATCTTGTTCATTGGTTGATGTCAGGGACCAAAGACAATTTACAAACTGTTTACTAGTATAAAATCTCATTATATATATCAGGCCTGCGACAGCTATAGCTAGTATCTCTAAATAGCTGGCATATAATACTTATTTGCTTGGGGCTATATAGGAATAGAAGTCAGTAAGCAAAAAAACATAAAGATTTTCTATTTATTTGTTTTTTAATAATAACAAACCATTGCATTGTGTTATAATTATAACACAATGCTTGTGGTACAGAATTTTGTGTATGTTACTTAGTTTCTTACATGCTTTACTTTTAATTATTGCTAAAAATGCATAATACAGCATTCTTTAAAGTTGTGTAGTTTTTCTCTAGGTCAGACATTTTTTTTGACTATGAATGAAAATGATAGTTTAAAATATAACAAGGTGTCCTCTGCAAGAAAGATCTGTTAGAATATTTCCCATTATTCTCCATGTAAAACTACCCTTTGGAACTAGAATCAATTATATTTTCTTGTAAATTTTGACATTCAAAAGTGCCTTTTAGTGGTATATTTGAAATAAATGATCTGATTTTCTTTTTGAATATGTAACATTCTTATTTATACATACAATATGTAAAACCCTAATAATATATCTAGACCCGAATAGTTCCCTATTTGGTAAATGATTTCAATTAGTCACAGAATAATCTTATCCACGATAATATCAAGAGCATTACTCATTTATAGATAAGTCGGGAACATTTCAAATGTTAGTGTTGTAGTCTAGATAAAAGTGTTATTACGTATTATGAAATAAGATTAAAAAACAAGTCAATCTTATTTCTTTCAAGTTAGAGATTAAAATAGCCATAGCTTATGGTGACAATATAAGAAGAAATCTTGCAGAATATCTTGTGTTGGTAGAAAAAGTGGTTGTAAAATCTCAAGCATTTGTGATAAAAATAATCAGTCAGCTTGTTTGTTGGTAAGAAGCTTTTTCTAGAATATTAATTAGGAACTCTTCGGCTTCAATCATTTTGTACTTGTCTTTTCATCTTGAAATGTTGCACTTCCATTAGAAGCAATAAAAATATATATTATGATATCCGTATCTCTTGTTGGAGACCCTTTAATAAATAAATGTCCATCTATTCATACATTCATCCAGCAATCAGTATTGCTCATGGCTTGATGGTGGATGTTTTTATCTAAAAGCCACTATGATAATAGTTTAAATAACACAACTCTCTCCTTGTAAAGTATTTGCTTAGCAAGAGAAGATTTCTATTAGATAACCAAGGAATAGGAATAAGAATTTGCAAATATAATTATACACAAAGACTATAAGTAAAGGACATTCGTTTTTAAAATGTGTAGTTAATGAAAATAAACCAATCTGGTTTAAATCAAGGTCAGTGAGTCACTAAATTTTGATACAATATTATTCTACTCTTTATGCAAACAGATTTAAATCTATTTATAGAGATAAATTTAAATGTTAAGGCTAAGAAATAAGATAAGCACGTTACTGGTCAAGAATATATTTATAGGCAAAGGTATAATACATTTTTTATTAGATATCATACAAAATATAATTAAGGCGTCATCTAGTCTCACCGTGCCATAAAATCCAATAGAAACGTAAATCAATCTCCACACGCCGCTATCATCGCAGAAATTATTTGAAGGCACAGCGTGACTATCGCCGCGATTCTCTCGTCTGTGGTGATGGCGCCGAAAAGCCCGCCGGTTGCATTTGTAGGTAAACGTGTAAATACTTGAGATAGTAAAGAGTAATCACTAATCAGTTTTAAAATTATACAGGATGTACCTACTTTTGGGATAGGACTTCAGAGCTGCATTTCTAAATTTCTCCACAACCAAGCTTAATGAATCATTTGACCATTTAGCTCTATACAGCAATGATTGCAGTTTTCGCATGAATGTCCCATATCAAAAAATCATTCTGTATAATAATAGCTGAACTCAGTGCCTGATTACTAGTTGGTGGTTATCTTAAGCTATTCCATAAGTAAGTTTTTCGCAATTGCCCTGTGACGTGACCAAATAACTGATTACGAAATCTCCAGGGACATGTCATAGTAAGTAGGTACTTACGAAGCGCGAGTGTATGACGCTAGGTCACTTGGTCTATTAGATAAAAAAATCTGTGCTTCAATTCTGCGCCTGTGTGTGCCTTGACCCCTTAGGCAAGTCGGGTAATAACCCAACACACAGAATATTCCCCTTGATAAGATTAATCTGCGAAAACGCTCTTGTTGGGCGCTCGCTGGGCCGCTGGCAATAGTTACGGCTCTGTTAATTTTGTATGAAATAGCGATATAAAGATAAAATCCTCCGTCAGTTGACCTCAGTTTAATTAACATACGGCCACAGAATCATTGTGTATATGTTCAATGTACATACTGTACTCTCAACCACACGTCCATGGTAACATTTTGACATTGACAGCGCCTTAACAACGTAGCAGTAAGCTTTTGTTACCTCTGACGTGCGGTTGTCTATACCGCTAATGTCCGTAGTGGTCAAAGCCACAATGATTTGATTATTTAAGTGCCTCTGGGATTCAATTCTATTGTTTTCATATCTCATTGATACAAAGCAGCCCTTTCTACCAGGCCTACTGGAATACAATACACGAATATAATAGTGAATGTTAAATTGCAATGTTCTGAATGTTCTTTCGTGCAACAATAAATAGCTAGCATCATATTTGTCTCTAGATGACTATCGAATGGTTTGGATTGAATGGAAAAGTAATGTAAATTATTTAAAATTATTGACAAATATTAGTTGTTTCTTTTGTGGTCTTTTTAGAGTTTATTATCATAATTAAGTATTTAACAAACCACGCGCTGCATTAACAACCGAACGCATATACTACTTACACTGTTTAAGCGTCATTAAAACTGTTGCACGTGTTAAAAACTACGATTAACCAGCGCATAAACAGCAAAAATAACTCTTAAATGATTCACTTCTGATGTAGAATATCCATTCCAAAGAACCATTCCATTTTAAACGCTACTCTGTCCACTCATCTCTAAAAAAAATTATTTCATTTTATGTCTTTAACTTTAGCCATCGTCCTTTTATATTAATCTATGGAAACGAAGACTTATAGAAAAGGAATCTCGTAGCAATATTATCGTATTGTGTGTAAATTTAACTCGCCCGTTAATTTTGTGACTCATTTACTTAAGGTCCATTCAAATCCTTGTTTCCAATCGATGTCATTTCCACTTAAAAAAATGTATTAATTATAAGTTGCTGTTTATAAAGTTGATTTCAGAATGACTTGTTGAGTTGTAGCGCAAACTGAAGTTTATGTGTGCGGAATAAAGATATTTTTTCCAAAACACGTCATATCTGTTTACATGTTTGATAACCTAATTGAGAACACATGTGAGAAATCTCGATCAATATTCTAAATGTCCCAATTTGTTGCAGAATGACGACGGAGACTATCAACGTGACGGCCCAGACCATCATCGAGGTACCCCACGAAAAGGGCATGTTTCTCCAGACCCCAGGTGCCCAGGGTATCGCCGGCATATTCGTGTTTGCCGCGCTATTCATTACTTGCCAACAGGTAAATTAATTACACCTCTAACACTCGTTCAGGTAAATCTAAATTAGCAAAAAGGTCGTACTACCGTGGTAGGACATGATCAAGTATCTTTTAGGTCAACCTGGGGACCGTGGCGCAGAGATAATATAATACTAGCCTGGGGATCGCCTGCCATCGCCTAAATTGCCGACACCGGACAAAACTTACAAAACCCCGGACGTTTAGGTGAAATTGAGATTTTTCCCGGACACCCCTAAAAAAATATTTTTGCATACAAAGTTTACATTCCAATTTTTTTATTCATTTAAACAGCCTATTTGACAATGTTAGACGAAATCAAAATATTTTATTTCACATAAACCATTTGGGCACTTATTAAACGTCAGAAACTAGGTGCACGGTTCCAATAAAAAAAAAAATTGGTTGTTTCCTATGGAGAAGAGCCGGCAAGAAACTCCACGGTTCCTCTTTTAAAAAGAATTAACAAAAATTAAGACGACTACAGCGCGTAACAAATAAAATAGTCAATTAAAACAAATAAAATGATATACTCTTCCCTTTCTGAGGTAATCAGAATACCTAGAGTGAAGATCACCGTAAGTAATCTGGAACAGAATAATTAGGAACACTCTTCTTTTTAGCATCAATTCATCAAATTAACAAAGTTTTGTTTAATTTATTGCTTTTTTTTTATTGGACACTTTTTGAAAACCCCTTCCGGACGCTCCCAGCCCCCAGGACGCCCTCTAAGGTAGGAAAAATCCGGGGAAACCTGGACTGATGGTAACCCTAGCCTGGGGTATATTCACCTTTCCACATAGTCAAGCATTATTAATTACGCTCATATTGTATTTTTTGCTGATATGGTTTTACTGGTTACTTTCGGATCTTTGTCTCAATCTCAACAATAGGTACAAAATACAAGGTGTCTTTGTCATTGATGTCTGTGTCGCCACAGGTGTGCTTACGTCATTAAATTTTTTTTTCGAAGATTTTGTGCAAAAAGTTTCAACACGAAACGACTAGAATAGTCAATAGAGAATGCTTGCGAAGATAGATTGTTAACGATTGTCATTGGAAACCCACAATTAATTAAATTGATGACATTGAAATAGTTGCTCTTCTACGACACTTCACTTTGGAGAGCATGACTATATTTTGCTGCAATTGAGGAATGTATTCGGTGTTATGGACCAAATGAAATTTCACGAAAGCAGGAAGTAATTAGTTCACTTAATCACCTACGTTTGTAGTGTTTACGATGCGATGGACGTGATGGTGCGGTCCATTAAGTAATTAGATTTCTAAGTAAATGTATACGAGGTTAAAAGAACACAACAGCTGCTAACATCGGATACTCGGATGTGTGGGTGACGTCAGAATCGAATATCACTTGTCTTGATGTCTATGGACTCTGTAGATTGTTTACGCGGCGAATATTGCGTCAGGATGACGCACCTGCGTCCTAGACTTATAAACAGTTACAATACAAATCAGTTTTCCTCATGAATGTCAGAGTGATGTAGCACTACGAATGTTATTATTTTATCTACTCTCCATCACACGTTACTGTGAGTAGGTACGCAAATGGTAACCATCAGCTCTTCTTAGAAAATTACATCTACATAATTGAATGAACCTTATTTTTATTGGGAAAATATAAAAAGTTTCCAAGTCAGACCTTCAAGCGTGGTTAGGTAGGGCGATGCGGACAGATAGTTGCGTATAAAATCGATATTATTATTAATTTGTATCGCTCCCCTGCTATCACAAGGTTTGCTACTGGCGGTATTCTAAAGTAAGGAATAAACCAACCCTTTTTTTTTTTTTTTTTTTTTGGGTGGGAAATCTTCAAATGACTTCTCCCGCTCTGGGCGGAGCGAGAGGGCGTGTCAGACTTTTACTGACTAAAACCCACCCGTGTTCCTTCCGTTGCCTGTGTGCCAGGGCCACGATATCCCTTTCGGACAAACTCGCAACCCCGGCGGGCATTGGTCCTAACGGACCCCGTCGGAACCCTAACCCCGCTACAATTTATTTACATAAATTTTCTTAACCGTTTACTGCGCTCGGCTGAATCCTAGACAAATTATGGACAGAAAATAAATCGAATTTATTAAACAAGTTTCATACGTAGAATTAAACCGTGTTTGACTGCAATTATATTCGTTAATCAGTTTTCATGTTGCAATAATCAGGCAGAAGATGCTGTCGAAATGTTTAGAAAACAGGACAGAATTTGGAGTTGTGAACTTCAATGTACATATCTTTCTCAAATCAATCAACTTCTTCTGAAAAAGTAGTCCTGTAGGCATCAGTCCGCTCTAGGGTTGCCAACCGTACTCTAATATAGAGTATTGTATTCTATTTCGCGTAGACGTATCTAAATACTCAATTATTAATGACGGTCACTTTTGACTGACAATTGAATGAATTCCTGCCTTTTCATCATTCACTGTGATAATCTTTCCGATTGGCTAGTCTGGGCAAGTGCCCCGGGCCCCGCGATCCATAAGGCCCTCCAGTTCCTGTCAGCGTCGTAGCCAGAGGCTGTCAGAACACCTAACTTATCCCAGGCGGGATTCTAAACTTCGAGCCCCCTTCTCTCGCTGATACGTCCAAAATTGTCTTACTTCTCAAATGTGTATGTATAATTCGACAAAGAAACTCCTATTTCTGTATGAATGGTCGAGAGAAAACCATCAGAGGCGGCGTGCTAAAATTTTCGAGCTCGCTGCGTTCGCTCTTGCATCTAGCGTTAGTCATAGGAGCCCCCATTCTTCCTAAAGTGCTCAGCAGGCTTACCATAACGCTTTCTATTCCTACTCTATTGTAGAATAGAAATCGTTTTTCTACCGAAAATGTTCTACTGTCTTCACGGAAACGTAATTTTTGTCTACTCTTCCGTCGACAAAACTTCTCTACGGTTCTGGTGCTAAGCCTGCTGGGCATCCATTATGTTAGAGACGGCCCGGAGAAGCACTATCATTGAAATGCATAATAACTGTGCTCCTCAAAAATTTGAATGGAAAACTTTAAGTAGAAGAGACGTACTTACAATTATTTAAAAAATAAAACGAAAATGGTTATTCTCCGCAAAAATTACAATAAAATTGCTTAAATAAAATAACATTCGGTATAAAACCCCTTTATGAAAATTCAGATATTATGCTTTATTTCTTCTGAAAATGTTGCAACCCTAGTCTGTTCCTCCAGTCTAAAGATTAATTAGAGTTTACACCAACAATACCCGAAATGACAATCCCTTCAGATAGATAGCTAAAACATTTATTCAGTGCACACAAAATAAATAGCACAATAAAATAATAGATATCAACTTAAAAGAATTTATATAAAAAACAATAGGCAAAAAAAGAAGAACATACTAGAAATAGTGACACTATGACTTAATTCAAATTAATCAATAGTCTCAAGTTTGCACCAAATGGGAGTCCAGCTCAGCATGTGTCGGGCAAATATACCTGACGCTGATATTCTGCTGGATCCCTGATCGGCAGTGACATACGGACGTTGAGCAGACGAGATAAAATTGGTGTTGTGACAAAGTGTTATGCGTGCCTTCCAAATGTGTCTTACCTATGTGCATCAGTGACCTGCTGCATCAGACTTTGAAATGGCTTACTATGAAGGTGGCCATAGACTAATAGGTGATACACCTCATATAATTTCACATAACTCTATATTCGGGTGTAGAAAGTGTGAAACCATTAGGTATTACGCATTAATTTCTCGTGTTTAATGCTAACATTATGCAGGTTAACATATTATTATGCTAATAGGTATTCTATGTTATCATAATTTCTATAATACATGAAATGCGGAATGTGCAGAGATATGTCTACTTCATGTCTGATTCAACATAACAGATTAGAGTTACAACAAAGTTTACAGTTGAATAAAGATCTATGGTAGGGAAGATGGCCCAGTAGGACGTGGAAACGGAAAATATGTAAGTATTTGCGTTTTCCTTGGAGATAACACTTATATAAACATACACGGTTAACTAGGGCGAGGATATTTCAGAGCTAAGGATTCATAGGATTGCACTCTTTAATAGTACTTACGAATAGCTCAGTTCTATGATAAATTATTTTATTTCTGTAAATAGGTTTGTACAAGCACTTTAGACACGTCAATCATATTTTAAAAGAAACTAGATGAGGTCGGCGTTTCCTATCTGACTACTCTGAGAAGAAAGGCCGAAACTAACTCATAGCTCACATTCTATTTTAAAGTCCAGACAAAATCTTGGTCAGATCATGTGAAGACCATGTAGATTGGTGCCTGAAGTGGTCTTTTGATGAAAGAACCACACAGATTGAGTGGACCTGTCCAGTCAGTGCACACATTTGTCAGTAATCGTGCAGCTCAACTCAGAACGATATACATATAGTTAACTACATAGATATTACTTTTTAGGGTTCCGTACCTCAAAAGGAAAAAACGGAACCCTTATAGGATCACTTCGTTGTCCGTCTGTCTGTCTGTATGTCTGTCTGTCTGTCAGTCTGTCAAGACCATTTTTCTCAGGAACGCGTAGAGGTATCAATTTGAAATTAATATCAAATACGTAAGTCTATGGTCCCTTGAAGCTCTAAAAAAATCAAGCTTCCAAGTCAACGCAATAAAAAAATACGGCGATATTGCGACATAATTTCGATACTCTCAAATAAATCAAAACCTATAGGGTACTTCCCGTGGACCTAGACTCATGAAATTTGGCAAGAAGCAAGGTCTTACAGCACAAGATAGGAAAAAGTCTGAAAATTGTAAATTTGTATTTTTATCACATAAAAAAAAATTGCGAATATCTCGCACATAAATCAAAACCTATAGGGTTTTTCCTGTTGACCTAGAATCATGAAATTTGGCAACAAGCAAGGTCTTACAGCACAAGTAAAGGAAAAAGTCCGAAAATTGTAAATTTGTAGTTTTATCACATAAAAAAAAACATTTTTTGCAATCGCAAAAAATGTTTTGACTGTTTTAACAGACTGAAAATTGACCGTGGCGTATATCGATGTATGGGAGAACATGTTTTTCAACTACAATGTTAAGTTTGTTTTAGGGATAAATTCATCCTAACAAGTGCGTGTCGGACCACGCACAATGAAGGGTTCCGCCCTTCATTGTGCGTGGTCCGACACGCACTTGTCCGGTTTTTTTGGTAGATCATGCTATGCACTTATGCAGTTGCATTGCAAATATTACATTATTCGCTGTTATAATACGTAAGTAACCGTATTTAGTTAGTATTTATGCAATTTAGAAATGTTACACTTACAGCGTAATTAATATGTTTGATATTTGACGTATCAGCAAAAAGTTACCGTGTGTCTTTCCGTGAGTATGTTCCGTATGATGAGTGGTTTTGTAGCGTAAATTCGGTTTATGATAAGCAGATGTGACGGAAATGGTTTTTCTTTTTTAATCGCGTGTTTACCTGGAAAAGACAATGATTCAGATTAGACAATTAGAATTGTTCACTGAAATGACAGCCGTAAGGGCGTTTACACATTATGCCGCAGCGGCAGCGTTTTTCGACCGCCGCGGTAGACAGGCTCGCCGCCGCGGCGTCGTATGTAAGGCTCCGTACAAATCCAAGGCGAAGTATTGCATAGGCACCGCTACCGCTGCGGCATAATGTGTATACGCCCTAACTCTATATAAAATGGAGACGGTCGAAATCTTTTTTTTTAAAATCTAGGTTGAGAATCAGCAACAGTCCCCATAAACGCTGGGAAGAAGTGGTGCAAGAAAACACCCCAGCAGCGCAGCTGTCTGTTAAATTAGAAGAACTTGATTCTACACAATATTATGCAAACTAATTAACATTACGAAACACAAACCAATAAATTAAATTATTTATACTACTCAAAATCAAAATCAAAAGTTATTTATTCAAACTAGGCTGAGAATCAGCACTTTTCGAACGTCAAAAATTACATAAGACAGTCCCCCAAAAACGCCCACCCTTCACCACTTCCTAGTGCTTTAGCTGGGAAGAAGAAGTGGCGCAACAAACTCCCCAGCAACTTACTCAAGCAGTAATAAAAAACGTAAAATAAAAGCCTCCAGGCATAAAGGGCATGCCCGCTTACAAGTGCAATGCTGGATTATGCCCGTATACCTGTAACTCTGAAGTCACAAATGATAAACTAGGACCATCGTAGTTAAATAATAAACAAACTAACAAACCCATGGTCAGCAAGACGACTAGTCACCACAAGCAGCACCCGTTCACGAGCATAATGGAAAGATTAGCCATTACCCCACTCGCCATATTTGAGGGTAGGAGGTAACCCGACCCCCGACGCTACCGCAAGCAGTGACATCTTAGGGAGCATGGCTAACTTACCGCCGGTTGCTCAGGCAAAAAAATATGATCAATCTATAATTATTGTCCAGGTCGCCAGATTACCACGTATTTCAAACAACTCATTCTCACAACACTCTTCGGATAAAATAAAGTCATCGTTTTGTATTGTGTTTTATTCGTAGATTTTAATCCGTGTTGGATTTAAATTTAGATTTTTTTTTTTACATATTTCATACATCGATCTAGATATTTCGGCCGTGCGATACACGATTACTTGCACTTTACTACATCCAATTAAATCGCAAAGATACGTCTAAATTATGGTCTAATTATCATTTCATTTGAGTTATGAGCAATAAAACTTAGGTATACCATTATAAAGGTCTTACAAAATGTGATATAAATAGGCCGTCATAATATGAAATATGAAAATAAATACCTATATCACTAATTCCAAAATAAAGGGTTTTCATCTTTTCATGCGCTCGCTTCGAGTGCTTTTAGTCCCAAACGAAACGTGTTGGAGAACGGACGCAGGTTGAGAAAAAATAGCTTGTAAATAATAATACATAGGTTTACGATTTTAGGATTCCGTAGTCCACAAGGAACCCTTATAGTTTCGCCATGTCCAGCCTTCTGTCCCCAGCTTAGCTGAGATACTCTTAGGCCATTAACACACGTAACCGCGCACCGCCGTGGTAGGCGGTGAAGCGGATCTCATGTCGCATTGGCCTCTTATAAATCCGTTGATGCCTAAATTGCCTAACACACGTATACCGCCCGACCGCGGCGGTGCGCGGTGTCGTGTGTTAATCGCCTAAGTACTAGAAAGCTGTAATTTGGCATGGGTATAGATAGATATTAATCACGACAAAAAAAAAAAAAACCTAAAATAAACCTTACCTTAAAACCTTTAAAAAGAAAACCTTGAAAAAAGGTTTTTTTAGAGTAGGTACCTTGCACGTAAAGTAGGGATGATATTTTTTTTTCTCGTCTATCCCATAGTAGTAGTAGTATCGTTGGATATGCCGTTCAAAATTTAGTGGGTCTGTGAAAACTATTTTTCAATTCAGGGATCCGTTTGCGTAATAAAAAGTGTTATTTTTTGTTAGGGTCGTGTCAGCCCCTGCCAGTCAAATGGTTGGTTTTGGATATATGAAAAATTCATGGCAGTAGGATACTCGTATGTAACGAAATTAAAAGGAAAATTATAACAGCTAAGGATCGATCGAGAGAGAGAAAGAGAGAGAGAGAAGGAGAGAGAGAGAAGGAGAGAGAGAGAAGGAGAGAGAGAGAAAGAGAGAGAGAGAAAGAGATTGAGCAAGAGAGAGATTATGAAAGAGAAAGAGAGAGATTGAGAAAGAGATTGCGAAAGAGAAAGAGTGAGAGATTGAGAAAGAGATTGCGAAAGAGAAAGAGAGAGAGATGGAGAAAGAGAACGATTGAGAAAGAGAGATTGCGAAAGAGAGAGATTGAGAAAGCCAGCCAAATGGTTGGTTTTGGATATGTGAAGAAAATTCATGGCAGTAGGATATGTAACGAAATTAAAAGGAAAACTATCACAGCTAAGGATCGATCGAGAGAGAAAGAGAGATTAAGAGAAAAAGAGAGAGATTGAGAAAGAGAGAGAGATTGAGAAAGATAAATAGAGAGAAAGAGAGAGATTGAGAAAGATAAATAGAGAGAGAGAGAAAGAGAGGAAAGAGAGAGAAAGAGAGGAAAGAGAGAGAAAGAGAGGGAGAGAGAGAAGAACTTATACTAATCAATTCTGTTCTGGGCCAAACAGGAAATTATAATTGGCATCGACACACTAAAAAGAAGAGAATTCAAGTTCATCTACTCAATGCTCTATTCTGTGACGCAACTTAGTAACTATTCTAGTTCGTGAACTCCGAGCGGTGCGCTTGGCGCGCGTGTTTTCTGCGCATCGTAACTTGTTACGTATCGCTACTCGTCGTACTGAGGTAAGCGTTAAATGCCTACAGCGCTCGAAGACCCCCGCCTTTGCACGAGCATTTTAAAGATGCATTAGACTAGAAAAAACAAATATACAGACGAACATATAACATCCTCCTTTTTGGAAGTCAGTTAAAAAATAAAAGTGTGTGTGTGTACTGTGTGTATGTTTTCCATCATTATTTGCTCGGAAAACATGCTTTTCTTATTGTAAGTTCTGTTCATACGTTTACAGAACATGGTGGGTGACACAATGACTGTAAAGCCATGAATTCACGAGGTGCTATTTATTTATTATACATTTCATGGAATTTCGCGTGTTAACGGAAACGAATTGACGGATAAGGTGTTCCCGCATGCATTTATCGTAAAAATCGATAGTGGAATGCCATGTATGCGGGATAAGGGGAGTATTTTTAATGAGCCTCAACGTACAGTGTCAATGTGTAAGTTTAGTCAAAATTAAAACATTTTTTGCTCCTTTTCATTCGTTTTACTCATAGTTCGGTATATGAACCTTCTCGTGGGACCTACGTCTCAATTTTGACCAGTCTACTTCCATTGCCTGCTTACTTCCCGGCGCGTAGATGGCTCTCATGCCTTACCGCGAGAATGTAAATAGCAACTAAGCAGAATGACATTAAGTTGGGCAGCATCCCCAAGAGTCGCCACAAAGGTAATCAGCAAAGAGAGAGAGCAGAGAGGTCTATAATTTAGTAGTACGGGTACTTACACATCAGGTATTCTGGGGGCCTACTTCGAACATAAATCTGAAGTATCGGCCGAATGTTCGGTCGTTTCTTTACTACGGCTAACTATCGCTGACTACGGCGAAAAAAAATATAAAAGGCAGTCGAACAGATAAGCCAAAGTCAAAACTGTGACTTGAAGTCGGGTAAGGACTCGAAAGTCAAAAAAGCATATATGGAAGTTATAAAACGGCCGAACATTCGGCCGATACGTCGGTTTAGCGCTTCGGAGTAGACCCTCAGGAGGCGGATGTAACTATATCGGATTAGACCATATTATTCGACTTAGTAATTAATTTAAAAAAGTGGCCTTTTGATATTATCCTCTCCAATCCTAATCTGTCTTATTTACCTAGAATTCGAGAATTACTTGAAACTAAAACTTAATAGTGTCCGGTTATAGAATTTATTCAATTTATTATTCGTAAGATGATTGCTGATATGTTAGCGATCATCGTATTTAGTCACTACCTCACTGGTGACCGGTATTATTAAGAATTTATGTAGTCATGCTTTTAGCTAGTATCGTCATCTTGTTCTATATATAAGTTTCTATAGGCAAGTCGGTATCTAGTAAAAGGGTTCTCCCCTTTTCTTGAGAGGACTGCAGACTTTACTCTGTCAACACTTTTGTGTCGCTATAGGAAACTGATGATGGAAAACTAGCAAGTTCTTTTCTAGTAAAACGATTTTCAATTTTAGTCTAAAGTTCAAGGTGTTATTAATCTAGGCATTAAGTTTGGTTTAAGGTATGTTAAAGGTAATTCTATATGTGGGGCTCCTGTACAACTTCATTTGTTTATTTAATTACTACAAATATACGGTAATTTGGTTCATGTGGCCTTGGCGAGGCGGAAAAGCAAATTAATTTCACACTGTTCCTGTAAAGCCCTTTCAACATGTTGTTCTATACAAATTTTATTATCTGTATTGTTATTGTGTTGCTATATCAGATAATAGACAGATACAATATTCATACAAGAAAATTATTTCCACATTCTCTTACTGATAAGCGTTCTAGAACGTCTATGTAAAATTACGGCATTAGCCAATTCTTTTGTGCCACTATCAGAGCGCTTGTTATCGCGCCTCGTTATGGGCTATATTCCGTTTTGTATTTGCCAATTGATAAAGAGTTATTATGGTTTGAGTATGAATAATGACTTTTTTGCCACAAGAGAGTAGTTGCGAAGTTCGCGCCATGATATATTCGGTTTTTGACCTTGTGTTTTCCCACCGGGACGGGAAACATACTGTTATATGTAGTTCAATAGCCTTTAATAAAGTACCAAAATGGTACATGGTGAACTACATTTTTATGTGGGAATGGAGGTTTCACGTGTAGTAATGGAGCGGTAATGCGGGCACAGGCCCACACGGAGAAGACGTTTGTTTCTTATTGTTGTTACGTGCCTAAGCAAATTATCTATGCTGACAGTTTTATTTGTATGACGGAAATCACGATTTATGAAGATGTACCAAATAAGACAAAGATTACACAAGAAAGATGTTTTTGCGAAATAAACTTGCAAGTATGTACGGTTTTTTATTTTCATATAGTAAAAGGAACACACACAAATCTTTTATAATCATAATTATATGGAACATTTGTGTTCTAGAACTGCGCAAGTGTTTTTTCATAATTAACTTTATCGTACATTAGCCAAGACAGGCGGCTTTCTATTGTTTATCTCGCTAGGTTATCAAAAATGAAGCGTAAACTACTATTACTTTTGCTTTTTGAAACTGCCTCCAAAGTATGATTTAGAAATACTGAAGAGATTGGAAGATCTCTTCGAAGTTTGTCCGTAGTTCGATATTATCAAAGGACAAGAATTTATGCTTAAAAAAAAAACAGTACGAAAATATCTACCTATAAAGTAAGATCACATTTATCTAGAACGATTTTTGCGCTTTTGAACAATAGGGAATATGCAAGTATTTTTTTTTACTAAATGATTAAAAGACTAATAGGTATAAACCCAAGAACTCTACAGTCTACTACAGTTTAAACGCCTTTTTCTGTCGCGGTCGTGATGTGACGTCATTTACAAGGAAACTGCTTTGTTTACATCTGTTTTTAGCCCCAAATATAAATTACTTAAATTATTTCTTGTAGTTTATTCAAGCAAAAATCGCACCTAATTACTTAGGTACCTTATTGAGATTTCAAGCACTTCGCAAAGAACAGATTTTTGTTCACATAGTTTTTTTCGACGCGTTTTGAGTTTGCGTTCCGTTTCAACAATAAAACGCAACATAAAACAATGAATTGTAAAATAAGTAAGTAATGCATATGAAAAAAAAAAAATGGAATTTGTTTCTTGACTGCTACATAATGAATGTGTATTTAAATTATGGATAAGTTTTGAATTATGTGCATATTCCCTAATGAACCCATTAGCAACTTCCCTAGTTTAAGAGGGGCCTTCCCGGTCCGTCTATCGTCAACGCGAGCATGGTCGAAAAGTTTGTTGTTTCATCCAGCGCAAGTGAAAACTATTAACAAACGAGTGAGAACGCGATAACATTGAACGAAAAATAATATGCAGGAATGTCATAAAACATGTTCCAGGAAATGCGTGTTTTTGAGTAAGCCTTACCAGTTTGTGAAATAAATGTTGGTCATTTAGAATCTCCGTTACATTTGCAAGGTTTCTATCGTAATGTTGTCTTAACATTCACAACTAATGAGTACATTATGAATGGCCAAAGTTCAGGTAAAATTTGTGCAAAAAAGCAGGTTTTTGCAGGCTTATACTAAATTTATTTTTCAAAATTTTTATTTTCTGCTTACATAGAAACCTAAATATAGTGCACAAGATACCTACTCGTATTAGTTCAAAAATTTCAAAGAAAGAGGTGTTACAATGCGATAATCACGTACGAGCGTTTGTATGAAAAGTATGTCGGGTTGGCCGTTCATAAGGACGGCTACATTAATGATATACGTAACTCCTAAAGACCTAAAATAACCTAGCCCTATAAATTCATAATCATGGGATACTAGACATGCTGCCTTTACCATAAAAGTTAAAAATGTATAAATGTATTTTCCATAATAGTGTAAACCACAAATCAATCAATCTGCCTAGCATTTTCCGAACAATGATGGGGTCGGCTTGCAGTCTAACCGGATGCAGCTGAATACTAGTATTTTACATGAAGCGACTGCCTATCTGACCTCCACAACTCAGTTACTGGGTAACACGATACCCAAAGTCAAAGTTAAACCATTTATTTCAAATAGGCACATAAGAGGCACTTTTGAAAGTCAAAATTTACAAAAAAATTGAATTGATTCTAGTTGCCCCTTCTAAAAGGTAGTTCCGTATGGAGAAGAATGGGCAAGAAACTCCACCGTTACTCTTTTAAAAATGTTTTGTTTGAGTTCATTAATTATATGATTATATGTGAAGACGATGCACCTAGAATAAAATTACTATACCATAATAGGTTAAAAAAAAAAAACTAAGCAATGAAAAATAACCCCCTGGTAACCCTCTGGTTACCCCTTGGTAAGACGGGCTTCCGACCCCGAACGAATGTCAAAGATCTACAACTGACAGCCAGGATTGGTCCTAAGTCGTTGGCGGCTTAACCTACTTTCAGAGGCACGGAGGAGTCTCGTTATGTTAAGATGGTTACCCATCCTCGGACCAACCCCGGCAAGCGTAGCTTAACCTGATGGATCTGCGGCAGCGGCTGTTGTTACTTAACCACGAATAAATATAAGAAACGTTACTTGATATGTACCGTATAACAGCATTATAACCGTTACGTGTTGGTCAATTAAGAGGATGCTCCCTATTTTTAATTTGCATTAATATTCTGAAACAACACACATACAAGCAAAATGAAACTTTAGTATATGATTTATTGGATCTTTTTATTTCCATGTTGAAGACAGTTACGTAATTGTAATATTTTCTATCAATATATTTTTTTATTCGAAAATCATGTCTTTTTAGGGTTCCGTACCCAAAGGGTAAAACGGGAACCCTATTACTAAGGCTCCGCCGTCTGTCTGTCTGTCTGTCCGTCTGTCACCAGACTGTATCTCATGAACCGTGATAGTTAGACAGTTGAAATTTTCACAAATGATGTATGTCCGTTGCCGCTATAACCACAAATACTAAAAAACAGAATAAAATAAATATTTAATTTTTTTGCTCGTTTTTGCTTGATATTGATAACGCGTAAGTCTCAAGAATTGAGACTTACGCTATTTAGTTTCGAGCTCGAACACGATCAAAGAGCGCACGCGATGTTCAACTTTATTAGTGATGTATTAGCGTTTAGCACAACGGAGTGGCGGGGAGCGAGGGACGGAGCTTGCGTTCGAAATTTGATTATTTATTTATTTTTATTCAAAAGGAACAGCTACAATATAAAACATAGAAACAAGAAATACACAAAACTTATAGACAATATTGCAGCCCACAACGCTGTTCACAGATTAACAATAGGATACAATACAGTGAAAATAATTATTAATATTAATTAGATTAGACTGCCTGCTCTTAATAAAACTTTATCTAGGTTTTGTTACGAATACGTGCTGCTGACCTTATTAGTGATATTCCGTAATCAATTATTTTTTGTTGTAATAATCTTACGTTTTCGGAACATCGTTTCGTACGTACGTTGCAATATGAAAATAGATGAACATGTCAACTCTTAAAGCTGAAAACTACGTTGTTTTCAGAATGACGTACAGTATCGAACAATGTTGATGTAATTGCAAATTAAAGTTGCAATGGAAAACAAATTATGTACAAAAGAGTTAGGGTTTCTAATTCCATGCATCCCAATTCTAAAAAGCGGCTGACGGTTTAAACATTATAATAATAATAATATTTATTCGGCATTTTCATCACAAATCGGTCAACTTTCGATTGGCGAAAATGTGTTAATTTGCACGCATTTATAGTCGTGACAGCTCACCAGTGGGCAGTGACAGCGACCAGCCAATAACTATGAACCATAACGGAAATTATGGATGGATCATGTCAATTATAGCTTTTGCTCTTTGCAGTATTACAGTGCAATGCAATTATAGAAAATCTGGCACTATGTTATTTTCATGTTTTTGCCGAATAGGTACTATTTTCATAACACTGCATGATTTGAATGTTATACCAATATCTTCACTGGGCTACCTATGATTTGCTTGTGCTTCATAATATAAACTATTTTCAAAGAAACAATTAAATTAATTAAGGCCAGGAAAGAGCCGTCACAAGCACTCAGTCAGTCCCAGCTGTTTTAATAATTTACTGCCTATGTATGACACGTAGTCACTATGGGTGAAATGTATATATATTGTGTGTACAATGCCTGAATTAAAATGTTTTTTTTTTAACTTAACATGGATCACAGTAAATTATTGCTACGTCATAATCACTCAGCAGTTTTCCCAATCATTTATTCAACTTTTCGTGTATGTTTTTATGGCGTGCTTAATCCCTAATCTTTGCAAGCGTACAATAGATAGTTTCTCAGGACATCTCTCTTCTTGCTCTGACTATGTTACTTGGCACATTATGTTTTTCTCTTTCAATACACTTTTCAGCTCTCGCCTTGTTATTTACTCTTTTTTAATTCATTATCCCACATACTATCCATCCATTGTTTTCTTGCGACTTTTGCTCTTTCTCCAACTTATACCAAAATTTGTCCCCATTAATCAGTCTTTTGCCTAAAATACTCTTGTTAAATGTCCGTTTATCTTCGTTTCCAGATCTACCAGCACCTGCGCTGGTACACGAACCCCTCCGAGCAGCGCTGGATAGTCCGTATCCTGTTCATCGTACCAATATACGGCTGCTACAGCTGGATCTCACTGCTGTTCTTCAATGGGAACTCCTACTATGTATACTTCTTCACCGTCAGAGATTGCTATGAAGGTAATTGCTTATCTCACTTTTGTATATTCTAATTTGCATTTAGTTTGTCCTTCTTTTAAAGTATATATCGTTCGAAGTATTAAGGCTGTCCCTAAAGTTTCTCAAAACTGTAAAAGCTTAAATGTATTGAATGTTGGCCTTCTAATAGATCGTTGAAAATGACGTTAGTCAGAGGATGAGGCATGTAGTCAGTTAAATATTGGTAAACGTAATATATTTTTAGTAGACAATAGGCGCTGTTTTCCAGCTCTTGAGTAAAGAGACTTGCCATCTACGGCTAGGGATTATGAAAAATGACGTTTGTGGTTATCAGGCCATCCTCGGCTCTAATTGAACCATATTATTAACTGTGTAGGATATCCTTTATAGATGTAGATAAGTAGATACAACTGTGTCAGCAGACTATGCAAGCAGATTAGATAACTACAGCTAAATAACGGTCAGTGTATCATGTGGCGGAATAAATTGACCATTTGTTCTAGAATCCAGTGGCTAAGAGATTTTTGTGATTATTGTTAGTCTGTGGCCTGCAAGACGGCTTAAACAAATAATGCTTCGATTACGCAAGTTCTAAAAATAAAGATCCCGAAGAAGATGTTTTCTATGTCATGAATCAAGGAAGATGCACATTTTTAACTGTTTGTTTTTCCTTTCGTTGAGAGTCTGGAGTGCGTCAGCTTAATCGATTAATTGCATGGGAACTAAATAATACCGAATCGATTACGTAATCAATTGATAAATCACTCGATTCTTTGTTGAAACTGAGACGCTGTACAACAGGCTCCTTCAATTGACCTGAATATTATGGCAATTGGCATTGTGATAAAAATATATGATGGCAAAGTCCTCGCCTTTAAACGAGTCACAGACTTTTGCAATCATATTGTAGAAAGTTGAATGAAACGTAAATGAGCATAAAAAAGCCGAGAATAAACCAAAATGACTGTTATTGGTTTTGATCGTACCTAATGTGCAGTTTCAGTTTTCTTCAAATCCGGGCTTCGTAAGGACTTTACCAAAGTATTCTCAATTTGGGTCGTCTACAATGGTGAATATTAAGTTTCTTTACAATTAGGTTTTTCCACATGAGAAATGTGTCATTCATCGTTTGCAAATTCATTGAAAAACTTGACTCAATTCATTTCTTTCAACAATATTCACTGTTAAATATTTGATAACTGTTCATATACGTATAGCTAATTATACAAACGTCTATTCAATATACGTTCTATTCGTGATCTTGTTATTAGGGTCACGGCTGTCTGTGCTAAAAGTTTAAGGCTTTATTGTATTACTAGCTGCGCCCCGCGGTTTCACCCGCGTAAGTCTCGATCCTGTGGGAATATCGGGATAAAAGTAGCCTATGTCTTAATCCAGGGTGGCAGCTACCTCCATACAAAACTTTATCGAAATTGGTCCAGCCGTTTGAGCGTGAAGAAGTAACAAACATACACACACACTTACAAACATTCGCTTTTATAATATTAGTGTGATTTAATGCTATAGAAGAAGACGTTCGCTTTAATCTTTTAATACTGCATGGGGCTCGTTTGAGTCTTTGAAAATGCAGGTGGATATGCCTAAATAGAATAGAATACTCTTTATTATGTACAACATAAACATTACACATATAAATGTATACATTTTACATAGGGTGACACAACGGGCTGTCTTGTCGCTAAAAGCGATATTTTAAAGACAATCTTTGGATGGAAATATAAACCATTTTCTATATATGTGTAAACTTAAGACAGATCTATTTATCGAAACGGTTTCATAGTTGTCAAAAGCCGTAAGTATGTAGGAATGGCTCTTTTATACAAAACTCAACGTGGCCTTTGAACACTAACAACGGCCTAACAAGGCTACTGACAAAAATTTGCCTATTATTTTCTACTAGAATAAAATACCTTTCTGAATAGTTAAACCACGTGTTTTATTCTGCTCTTACAATTCTTAAAAGATCTCGCTATAGTGTTTTTACCGTAATTTAGGATAAACGGGTCGGTTGACGCAAGATAGGTCATTTGTTATTGCTAGCAGACGGACGACTACTTTGACATAGTTTATGATGTGCTGTCACGTAGCTAAAAATATTGCTTACATACTTATGTATGCGTTTTTCTCAGAGTACCGTATCAAATATTTGGTCCACTGAGTTAATGGTGAATGTTATATATTGATGGCAACATCAGTCCCGCCAAAATAATATATTTCAATAAAACCCCTCAATTTACTGCATAAAATCTTTTTTAATTAGGTATTTTCAAGTCTCTGGATAACTTAAGGGGGATGCGCTAAGGTAGCCCGCGAAATTCATATTTTATTACGTTTTTTGCAATTTGCAGGTCAGTAACAGGTTGTATCTTGATATAAATATGATTCGCGGCCGTAACAAATATGGCTTTACAGAGTTATAATCATTAGAATCAGCATTACAACTCTCTAAGTTCATAAAATCCTACTGAATGATTATTTAAGAAATAGTCAAGGTCAAATAGGATTTTACGAAGAGAGTTAGTTGTATTGCCGATTCTAATGATTATAATTCTGTAAAGCCATATTTGTTACGGCCGCGAATCATATTTAGATCAATATACAACCTGTTACTTACCTGCAAATTGCAAAAAACTAATGAAATTTGAATTCCGCGGGCTACCTTAGCGCATCCCCCTTAAATCACCGGGGCTCTTTTTATTGACAGCGTCAAACTATATCATTTTGGCGGGACCGATGTTGCCATCAATATATAACAGTTCCTACTGAGTTTTCGGTAGCGTATCGATTAGATAAGTATTAGATATAGTGGGTGGCGGGTGGATCCATCAATGTATGGTGAAAATAGACGAAGCAGACTGTGTGGTGCCTGCAAATGTTTGTTTAGCCCACGCCCACCTACAGACGAAACGAGGATGGGCACTTCGGCAAGATAATAACATCAGTTGTATCTATTGTATTTACGTTTAACAGTATTTCTCCAAACTATGATCCATTTGTCGTTCGTCCTTCTTGAGTGAAGACTTAAATTGTTTTAAAAACCAGCTTTTGTCTGATGTACTGGTTGTAAATAATAACAATAATACTATCCTAATATTGTCAACTGCAGGGCAAATACCTCTTCAGCATGAAGGCATGAGCATTGATCACCATGCTTGCTCAAGACAGTTTGGCGATTAAAGACTTATGTTATCTACTAGCTTTTACCCGCTCCTTCACCGCGTGGAGGTCGGAAATTATCCAACGGAAATGTACTACCGGGATAAATTTACCCTATGTGTTAATCCAGGTTATAAACCATCTGTTAGGAACCTACTACGCTTTGGAATGGGCAACTAGCTTCATCTCTCTGACTGACCGACCCCTTGACTATTCAAAAGTGCCTGTAATTGGTTTATTTGAAATAAATGCTTTGAGTTTCTGTGTGCCAAATTTCACCCAAATCCGTTCAGCCGCTTTTTCTGTCGTAGTAATAGCAGAGGGCCGGCGCCACCGTCAACCATAATTATTTTGTTATGCGTAATTTTTAATCTGTGATATTATTTAAAGTATTCAATTAAATGATATAATCTACAGGCATATTTTAATCTAAATTAAATGCCCAATTGAAATAACATATTTTATTGGATAAGGATTAATCTATTACCGGTTAAAATAACTTCGGAAATTACAATGATTTTTTTTTATCAAATTCTGAAAGATAATAATGGTTACCGAGGGTCATCCTTAGAAGATAGACATGCTTTTTTTTTTTTTTTTTTTGGGTGGGAAATCGTCAAATAACTTCTCCCGCTCTGGGCGGAGCGGGAGGGAGTGTCAGACTTTTACTGACTAAAACCCACCCGTGTTCCTTCCGTTGCCTGTGTGCCAGGGCCACGATATCCCTTTCGGACAAACTCGCAACCCTGGCAGGCATTGGTCCTGACGGACCCCGTCAGTTTGTGCTGACATCTCTTTGAGGCGCGCGTGGAACACAACGCGCCGTCGACCCGGGCCTGGTCCTTATCGGACGGCGAGCTACCCATCGCTCACCGTCCGCAGGCCCGTGCCTACGGTGGCCGGAAATCGGCTCGCGACTCCCGACGCCCGGGGCGTCTCCTGCGGCGACTAAGGGCGCGAGGGCGCGAACCTTGTCTCACCCTCACGCGTTCCGCCTCCTCCTTCGCTAGCATAACTGCTTCGCAGAAGGAGGTGACGGCCTCCCATGCACTCTCGCTCCGAACCATGGCCTGAACCAGGGCCGGACGCGAGAGATCGCCGCCGCCGATCGCCTCCGTAAGATAGACATGCTATCGCGGACTTTTTGTTGAATCTTTTAAGATGTACAATCTATTGGTCTAAACCCCGTCTATTGGTGAAACTCGTTTGAAAATCCATTGCGTAGTTTTAGACTTTATTGCGTTCAGATAGACAGACACACAGACGCGGCGGGCGACTTTGTTTTATAATATGTTAAGATAAGTCCAGGTCTCCTCACGATGTTTTCCATCACCGTTGTCAGTACCCTAATGTCCAAGATAAACTCGGAAAGTAAGTAAACATGCAAAGAAAAAGTCACAAGTATATACTTGCCCGGACCCTCTTGTATGAAAGGCGATGCCTTAACCACTGGGCCATCACGGCGGTCGTATATTCCAAAAATAAAGTGTAAATCATTCTCTTTCCAGCATTCGTGATCTACAGTTTCCTATCCCTCTGCTACGAGTACTTGGGCGGCGAGGGCAACATAATGTCGGAGCTGCGCGGACGGCCGGTGCGCGCGTCCTGCGTCAACGGGACATGCTGCCTCAGTGGCGCCACCTATACCATCGGCTTCCTGCGGTTCTGCAAGCAAGCCACGCTGCAGTTCTGTCTCATCAAGCCCGTTTGCGCTTTCATTATTATATTTTTGCAGGTATGTTGCTTTTGAAGGATACAGAACTAAGAATTACCAACTACCGTCCATTCGCAGTTATTTGACCTCAAATTTTGCATCACAGTGATCTTTCATTCTTGTTGCTATATAAGGTTGCTGTCAGTGGGAAAATAACTGTCAAAGGACTGCAGTTATAAGAGATTCGAATCGCCAACATTCGTGGGCATTAACGGTCATAAAACGAGTGAGCGAGACAACACGAGGCTCGCTATTGAATTTTTACAAATCCCGTATGAAGTATTCACCGTTCTTCTCGCGCCACGAATCTTGACGTTTAATATAATAGATGAAGGGTAATAAAATAAATTGGCTGTGGTTTATTGCTTTAGTTAATTAACCACGCACTATGCCTTTGCATGGTTTATAGCAGAAAGCAAGACCCATGGCTCGCGCTCTGTTAAGTTAGTCTTAAAATTATTTTTATAGTACTGATGTGTCTTTGAGATAATTTATTAAGAAGGAGGCGCGGAGGTCAGGGTAATCCCACGGGAGCGCACTACCCACGTAAAGGGCTACCTACCTGCGTGCCAAATTTCATCGAAATTCGTTCAGCCGTTAAGGCGTAAAATGGTAACGGGGGTATTCCACTAATCCCCATTGACATCCCCTATCAATGGGGATTTGTGAACTTTTTTCCAGAATTCTCCATTGACATCTCATAGAGCTCATAATGGGGATTTATGGAAAAAAAATCACTTATCCCCATCAGTTTAAAAATAAAATACAAAAACAACATCCTAACTAATATTATATATGCGAAAGTACGTTTGTTTGTTACCTTTTCACGCCTAAACCACTGAACCGATCATCCTGAAATTTTGCATATACGTTATCAGGTGTACAGAAACGGACATAGGGTACCTTTCATCCCGAAAATAGTACTGTTCCCGAGGAAAACAACAATAACGTTCTTATGATAATAGATGGCGCCACGTGTCTTTCGAATCATGATTGAATTATGTTATGGGATGTATTTAATAGCACTTTAAATTTCAAAAGTAGGGTACAACCCGAAATGATTGTCAAATTCTAAATTAACGCGAGCGAGACGGCGGGCAAAAGCTAGTATTATATGTATAAGAATCTTCAAAAGAAGAGTCTTTATTCCATAAGGAGGTAAGAACTCATTGATTACTTTTATAATCAAACATATTAAAGTAATGGCTAAATTAATAGCCTAAGTGTAAAAATATTTTAGCTAAAAGAAGAACTCATTGATTACTTTATAATCAAACAAATTAAAGTAATAAAGCCTAAGTGTAAAATATTTTAGCTAAAATAATGAAATCACAATCTAAACTTTACTACAAATAATCTTTTAGAGATCAACATTTCAATTACTTTATGGTTACTTTGTGATTGATTATTTTAGAACTTCAGTTTACCTAAGTCTAGTGGTGCCACTGTTATTAAAATTTTATATCTCGTGAATAAAGATGCTTATGCAATCAAAATCTAGTACACTAACTCAATGAGACATATTTGTCAGTCAGTTGTTTGTATTTTATTTTTGAACTGATGGGAATTTTTTCCATAAATCCCCATTTCGAGCCCCTTGAGACGTCAATGGGGATTTGTAGAAAACATATTCATAAATCCCCGTTGATGAGGCATGTCAATCGGGAATAGAGGAATAGCTCGGTAACAGACAGACAGAGTTAAATCGCGCTTATAATATTAGTATGGGTTAGTCTGGACTAAATTGAAAATAGAAGCAATCCTGCTATGAATTTGGATACAAATAATAACTCCACAGCACAGTCAAGTAAAGGTTTTCCTCATTTAACCCAGCTTACAAACGAACTCGTTGACAGGAAAGAAGATTAAAAATATCGTATCAATTTCGACATTACAATTTCCCTTTTGATAAGCAAGTCAAAGACCACAAGGAAATTGTAGTTATTGAAAGCAAACACGATGTATTTTACAATACTTACACGTTATCTTTACTTTGCTTATTGCCCATCCTTATACATACATAACATCTTAATACTAATGATAAAACACTCGGGTTTGGAGTATCTGGTTGTGGGTTGCAACAATAATATGCGGTTTAAGCCCTCAGCTGCCGCAATCATAGACACGGTAAAACTTTCATAGTGTCTCGCGTAGATCTATTTTATTTTTTTAAAGCGAAGTTCGATTCGACATTCTTATGACCGATAAAGTTAAAAGAGAACTGATTCCACCATTGAACTTGAAACTGTACTATGTTAATTCATTTGTGTTATTAAATCCTTTTTACTTATCGTGGTATAGTAATTTAATTCTAGGTCCATCACACGGTCTTCACATATAATTAATGATACAAAATAATTAATAAATAATAATTATAATTGATGTTTTATTTAATTATACAAAATATTCTTCTCCATAGAAACCCACTACTTTTTGGAATGGGCAACTAGCTTCATATTTCTAACTGACCGACTCCTTGACAATTCAAAAGTGCCTGTAAATGGTTTAATTGAAATAAATGCTTTGAGTTTGAGTTTATTGCAAAACATTTTAAAAGGGAGAGCGCGGTGGAGTTTCTTGCCCATTCTTCTCCATACGAAACTACCTTTTGGAAGGGGTGACTAGGACCAATTCTATTTTTTTTTGTAAATTTTGACATCCAAAGGTTCTATGGGCCTATTTGAAATAAATAATTTGACTTTGACTTTAAATCTCAGCAAATAGTAATAGAAAAATATTCTATTGCCCAGGAAATACAGTTAGCAGGTTAAAACCAATTTGAGACGGCATGAGTAGCTTAAAGTATTAATTACAGCTAGGTTACATAGTACAATATATTATTTGTCAGTGAGCCCCAAAATAGACAGTAGATCTTGGGGATTACGGTTTAAGAAAATTTATTTCACTAAAAAAAAAAATACAATTATTCACTTCTGTGAGAAAAAACGTAATAATTAAGATTAAGATAAGCGACGGTTTCGCTGGGTTAAAAGCTAATATTAAAAACAGTAAAAACTTACAATTCGAACATCATTCAGAACATGGTGCTTTAATAGCGTTTTAAAAGTTGGGAGTGATTTCGACTCCCTAATTACTTTAGGTTAAGAGATAGAGTTGAGCCTCCTCATATACAACAGTCCTTCTACCGTAGTTTGTCCTCGGGGTTAGAGGTACGATATATAAATCTGACCTAGTATGTAATTACAGTATTGCATAAGCAAAGATTAATAAATAGTATTATCAGGCAGTCAGCGTCGATCAATTAACGAGAGAGATAAGGGAATGTCTGTCACGTGCATGATTTATTAAATATTTGAGTCATGTCTCTCGTATTGTCTCATATTTCGTAATCTTGTTAATAGTTTCTTACGAAAGATTGAAATATTTTAAATCATCTAATGTCGAAGTTGAAATACAATGACGATTCAAGAGGGCACATAACCTTTTAGCAAACTTAGTTTAAATAAAAGTAATGCAATTCAAGAGGCTGAGGTATATGCGAAAATAATTATATCTTCAGCATAGCTGAGGCTGACGCAGCGTCACAATCCTCTAAGTACAAAAATTATGTTATCTTGTTAAAACGCCCTCACGGCTCCTCTGTCGAACCTATTTTCATGGAATTTGATAGGACAAAGTAACATAAGACCCTATAACGACAAAGCTTAGTATTCATGCTGCTGTAATATATCTAAAAAAGACAACGGCTTTCACAATCTTTGTCGCTAAGCAGGGGTTTTCACAACAGTTTGTTATAAATATTTTCTAAGGTCTTCCTATTTTTTCCAGGCACGAGGTCTGTACCACGACGGTGACTGGAGCCCGGACGGCGGGTACATCTACATCACCATCGTGTACAACTTCTCCGTGACGTTGTCTCTCTACAGTCTGTTCCTGTTCCTGGGAGCAACCAGGGAGATGTTGAAGCCGTTCGATCCCGTACTCAAGTTCTTTACCGTCAAGTCTGTTATTTTCCTCTCGTTTTGGCAAGGTAAGCAAGCTATAATTAATGTAAACATAGAATCACGCCTGTATTCCTTAAAGGGCCAGTCAGAGGTCTATAGTACCCCCATCATATTCCAGTTATAAGTCCAGTAAAAGGAATCGAGCCTCCTGCCACTAACCGGGCAAAAAAATGGAGACTTCGGGGTGCTACTGACCTACGAATATATCTATTTACGTTAAATGATATTGATTTTGGAATGAAGAGAAAGGACAAAAGTTAAACTAAAACGAACTTCATTAATTAAAAATGACGTCAATCCTAAATACACGATTGATTTGTTTATCTTCCAGACAATTTGAGAACCTAAAGTATACAATCCGTGTAGATCACGTTGTCATTCAGCCAAAATACGACCACTGCTGGACCTAATCCTACACCGCGTATCGCCATAATGACCGGACTTGTATTGATCGTGTCCAGCGACTATAAAAAACATAAAGTTTAAATTCCATAACCTATTTCCCCCCCACAGGTGTAGCCCTAGCCATACTCGAGAAAGCTGAAGTGATCTCCCCGATCCACGACGCGAACGGCGTGCCCACCACAGCGGGCACGGTGTCGGCGGGCTACCAGAACTTCCTGATCTGCCTGGAGATGTTGGCGGCCGCCATCGCGCTGCGCTACGCCTTCCCCGCCGCTGTGTATGCGCACGCGCACCGCGACCCGCATCGCTCTGTCACTATGCAGTCGATCTCTAGTAGCCTCAAGGTGAGAAGGGACTTTTTATTTTTTAAATTGGCATTAATAAATAGACATCTACATCTTCTGGTGCCCTTACAATTACTGATAGACATCATTGGCGATAATTTTTTCAATGGCGATATTGAATACCAGTTAGTAATGGAATTAGCACGCGTGAATTGTCATGACGGTAATGCTGCGAGCTTTACAATCAGAATTGCAAGAGCCGATGTAGAAGCAACACAAGGAGGAGCTTGTGGCTAAATAATAACTGGTGCACGGGTCGATCGATCAGGTTAAGCTACGCTTGCCGCGGTTGGTCCGTGGATGGGTGACCATCTGTTCATACCAAGAGTCCTCCGTGCCTCTTAAAACACGTTAAGCCGTTGGTCCCGGCTGTAATTTGTAGATCGGTTGTTACGGGTCGTCAGAAGCCCATAAGTCTGACAACCAGTCTTACCAAGGGATATCGTGTTACCCAGTAACTGGGTTGTGGTGGTCAGATAGGTAGTCGCTCCATGTAAAATAGTGGTATTCAGCTGCATCCCGGTTAGACTGGAAGCCGACCCCACATAGTTGGGAAAAGGCTAGGCAGATGATGTAGAAGCAACACTTTCATGAAAGCTACGACAAGTTGTTTATTTCCGTTACTGTTTATTGTCAGCCTGACTCATCCAAATGCTGGGCAAACGCCTGCCGGCTATTTGTCTGGTCAAAAAATCGAATACCAATGTTTCACTATAGACGTAAACCATCTCCTAGCAAACATTATTGAGCCTAATTAAGAATTTAACCCACGTCACTGAGCTTATGTATATCTCGCTAATCCATTTAATCATTTTTTAACGTTTTATGCTAACAATTTCCAGGAGACGATGAACCCCAAGGACATAATGACGGACGCTTTCCACAATTTCCACCCGCAGTACCAGCAGTACACACAGTACAGCTCCGGTGAGTGACGTAGCACTGTCCTTGTTAGCATGCCCATTCGCTGCCTGATCGCATTTTTATTTGCATTTTTTAAATGGTATAAAAAGACTCGAAACGAAGCCGAAATCTACATCGAACAAAGTAATAGTAATATTGAACGACTTTACTGCTGGAAAACGATTTTTATTTTGAGGTATGAGAAAACGCTATTGTAACGCAAAATCGAAAGCAAGCAGTAGAGTATGCCTACGTACTACGTGATCAAACCAATTAGGCGCATGATAGGAATGCGGTTTAGAACTACTAGTAACTTTCACTCTACTTTGTGCCTGATTAAGGGGGATGCGCTAAGATAGCCCGCGAAATTCATATTTTATTACGTTTTTAGCAATTTGCAGGTCAGTAACAGGTTGAATGTTGATCTAAATATGATTCGCGGCCATAACAGATATATATGGCTTCAATCACTGGCAATCATTAGAGAGTTGTAATGCTGATTCTAATGATTATAATTCTGTAAAGCCATATTTGTTACGGCCGCGAATCATATTTAGATCAACATACAACCTGTTACTGACCTGCAAATTGCAAAAAACGTAAGAAAATTTGAATTTCGCGAGCTACCTTAGCGCATCTCCCTTAAAGAAAGAACAAATGAAAAATTATTTATTGGGACTCAACACAGGAGAACACAAATTAAACTAAAACACACTATTAGAATAATAAAAACAAAAACAATTAAAAAAAACAAAGTAAAATGAAAATAAAAACAAAGGCCTGTACGAGGACAAAAGGCTCCTATCTCAGCATGATGCTGCGACAATTTAAAATAAGTGCCGCAGCGCTGGTATTCTGATAGGGCCTGGTTGATGGCAATAGGCTCGCCCCCTATTACATGGGACCTAAACATTACTGGCGCAACCTCTGCCTAACCCTTCGGGGATTACAGGCGTGATGTTATGTTAGTAACTTTAAATAAATACACATAAAGTACATGAACACTTGAAAAACTACAATCTAATACACTTTTCCCATGGTGTTTATGACTAACTACTAGTACTAGTTGTAGTCTAGTTCCAATGACGTCATAAGTAATTTATTTCGTAGTATGTGTAAAAAGGGGCGAGGAGAATTACAATATTTAAAACGTATTTTTTCGTAAAAAAATTTTTTTTTTTTTAAATATTATCTAAACCAGTTTGTTTTCTAGCGATGCAATGATTGGGAAGAATAAATATGTGACTCTCGGTTTCGTTAAGGGTGTTTTTTATTACCCATTATACAATACAGACTCATTATTTAATGTTAGATAGGTATTACGTGTTTTAGACTAGAATTTGGTATGTTCATAGTTTTTTTTTTTGGTAATAATAATAATTGCCCTCAACTTAGTTTGAGGATTGTTTTGTTAGTTCGCGTTGTTTATGGCTAGATTGAATATAATAAGTATGATAAGATTACATAGCTATTAAAGTTTTGAGGAATGTAAGTAAAAATTTTGAGATTCACGTCACTAACTTTCAAATAAATTGTTCAGTGTCAATACAGGAAACATTACACATCAGTACAGATTTAATTTTAGTTTTAAATGCGTCCAGTCTCCACATTATTTTAATTTTTAGTATCAAACGCTGTAGGCTAGGTCCTTCTTATTTTTTCGTTTTATTTTCTTTCAGATGTCACTTCTCAACTGCCTTATGAGAAACTATAAACTCTGCCATAGCTGTGCTCAGCATGAAGTGCATTGCTGTCTGTCCGTTTATACATACATGTTATAATAATACATTATGCCCGAGCATGGAAACACCACTAACAATGTTGTAAAATAAAATCAATAAAAAATGCGTGTTCATGTTCAGAATAAGTATCGGATGCACTCGAATTTATTTTAATGCGTCTTGAAATTATCAAAATTAATTGTTGATATCATAAATATAACACCCATTTGCATGATCATCGCTAGTCTTCAGTATTTTATTTACAAATATTATCAGTATTTCCAAACAACGTAGTATTTTTATGTGATCAAATTCAGCTGAAATATTTTCTGTGACGCACGGGACAATTCGAATTCATTCGATAGGAAAATGTCAAAACGGCATGCGAAAAATATAATTGTTTATTTATTAGGGGACGTAACCCTAGTACTTAATACATTTTATAACAACATTCCGAGACTTTTTGTTTGCACACACACACATCAAACACACAAACATTTTCTTATAAAGTGCCTTAAACAGAGAAAGGTGAACTAAATAATCGGTTTCCGGTGCTCGATCGCAAACCCACGTTAGTTAAGATGTTTATTTTTATATTATCGAGGTATTTGGCTAGTCCGAAATCGCATAACGAATTTTTACGAAAAACTTAGGTAAGTATCATATCAGAAGGCATGATAGAACAAAACCCATGATCCTCTTTTTGGGTTCCGCTGCAGTCGGGTAAAATAAAGGAGACAAACAAATAAAGGAACCGATATTATATTAAAAGTATACAGTGGTGATTAAAATACAAGAAATATTATTATTCCTTGGGATCAGTAGGTGGCTAAGTATTTTAATTTATGAAAATGATTGAAATCATGTATCGGCTCATTACAAATGAAAATTATCATTTCATATTGTAATGATGCTTGCAAGTGTCGGTATTTTTGGTAATCACACGATCAATCAATATATTTTCAAATTTTGGCGAGCAGGGGGAAATTAATACCGATACCAATGAGATTTATCTATCTACAAGGGCCTAGAATTTATACAAAAAAAAAAAAAAACTGATTCGGACTATTCATTGCTATAAAACTTAGTAACTACGTACCTTTGTACTTTATGCCTTTAGTATGTGTTGTGTAAGGATTAGTGTAAATGTTAATTTTCTGTGATTATATTATTTTTCTTTTTGTATTATTTTGTTACTTTTCTTATAGTTACAGGATATGATCCTTAGTTGATGCTAGCATTCAAAATTAGTAGAAAATCTTGAGAGAACGTTTTTTTTTTGTAATTGCAATTTCTGGCATTTATCGGGTTGTTTTGATTTTGTACGTTCTTTACCTACTTCAATTAATTGTTTTTAACTCTTATGGAAGTGAAACCTGCACTTTTTATTGCCAAACCAAAGAACGGCATTTCATGTTTTTACCTTCAGTTAGTTACTGTCGAGGCATGTTGCCGCTTTGTAATAATACGCGCTTCATATAACAATAACTTAATTTAAGGCGCTGACGAGAGGCAAATGATAAAATTGGCAAATCTATATAGTTTGTGGTAGCGGAAAAAATATAATATGTTATTCTTGAATATATTTCTTAGAACTTGCTTGTAAACAAAACACGTTTAGAAAAAAAAATCTCGATACAAATTAACGGTAAACTGACCCTTTACTTTTATTTTCGATTACTCAACTCATTTTTGAGTAAATAAATAATTGCATCATATTTTGCAATTTATTACAAGCGTTGTGTCATCGCGCTTCTCTTTCTTTTCGGTTTACGTGTTGTCAGCGTCTTAATAAAAAAAACTAACTAACAACCGTGAAGCCATACTTGTGTGTTTTCATTTCCTTAATATTGTTATCATAATATTATTTTTTAAATAGAAGATTCTTTAACATTAATTCTAGCTTTTAGTCAAATATTTTTTTTTAAGTATAGTTCTGGTAGGTTTAAAATTAAGTTATTATAATTATTTTTTACAGTTCACCACAGATTGATTTTTTTAAAACACTTGTATTTTGCCTCTCACTAATAATAAATAAAGGATATTACCTAATTAAATCTGATTTTAATTATTTTTGATTATATTTCGTAAGAGACATTTACACACATCTAATAGGCTATACACTCTACGAAGACAAAAGGTAAGACATTTAAAGTTCGCTTTTATTCATTTATTTGCTGGCATGCTTAACGTATCTCGTTTGAATGTTTTTAACATTTTGTTGAGTGCATGTATAGTATAATAAACAACGTGAAGAAGACAATACGTCAATAAATGAAAACACTGATAATTCTAATTCATATGATTATTTTGAACTATCAAATAATTCCTAACGTCTAAATTGGAAACGTGATTTATTCAAACAAACTAAATAGTAGTGATGGACCGACTAAGCGTTTTGCCAATCTTAACTAGCTTTAATGACTCAATTATTGGATATATATGGTTGAATTTTTGTTTGCAGACTGGGAGAGTTATTAGATATACGAAGTTTAATTTATTGTCGTGTTGCCGTCTCCACTTTATATTTGTATGTATACATATTTATGTGTCCGTCAGAGCGTCAGAAACATTTTTTAACAAGAGTACTGTCGATAAAATCGAAACTAGAATCAATTCTATTTTTTTTTTTTTGTAAATTTTGACGTTCAAAAGTGCCTCGTAAGTGCCTATTTGAAATAAATAATTTGATTGAAAATCTAGATTTCTGGTATTTTAGTCAAGCGTGCGTTATATTGAGGTTATGGAAATTATTTTGTGATTGACAACACTTTTTCTTTTTTGTGTCGGAAATTATTAAATAACTTCTCCCGCTGTGGGCGGAGCGGGAGAGCACTGTAGTATGCACAGATTTTACACTGGGGCTGAAGGGTTGCCCACACTACAAACACGCTTGGGGCGCAAACTGGGTCCTATTACCAGAAAAGTAATTTACTACACAGATAGTTTGATTCAAGTAATGGTCGCTTCAAACGTGAGTTCAAAATATCGACTTTTTGCTCACTCTCACAAGAACGCACTGATAGTTTGTCACTAATTGAGCAATTTAAAAGTAGAGTGAACAACACACACAAGTTAAGCGTGCGTACACATCCCCACAACAAGTGAGGCCACGCAGACAAAGCGTTTAAACCTACCGGGTGCACACTTCTGTCTCATACGTAAATTACTGTAAATCATGTAGCCGAAATTGGCCTAACGCGTAAGAGATTAAATATGTATAAAAATATGCAAATAACAGATTTTATACTAGTGCTTTGGCTAAAGCTGCAAATGAGGAACGAGGTGATTAAGTTGACCTCTCATGGAACCAGCTAGTAGCAATTAAAGGGATTGCGATAAAAATCCGAGGCTTTATCTACTTAAGGGCGAATTTCACCAATGAAACTGAACACGATCAGCACATCTAAACCGAGTTCAAGAGCTGTCAGTGTCAATATTCCAAAGAAAATAATGACACTGACAGCTCTTAACGTGGTTTATGTGCTGATCGCGTTTAGTTTCATTGGTGAAATTAGCACTTAAACTGGTAACGGGAATCTTAAATAAATTAACTTCGACCGCTACAACATCTTTATTCGTGCTAATCCTGACAGCTTAAACTTCTGTCTGCGCGGACCTTCGATACTTGAACAACTCATTCAAATGTGACTAATATCTGACGTAAATAGTGATGCGCGCGGGCGCAGGCGCCGGCAAGCGCGACGAGGCCACGCTGGCGCCGCGCCCCCCACCACAGCGTGTCGCCACGATCTGCCACGCCACCAACTACCACGAGAAGACCACTCTGCTCAGCTCCGATGATGAGTTCCAGTGAATATGACGTACATCACTACACGACCAGCCCCAGACAGTTCCTTGTTGTTATTCGACCAGAGTCCAACCTCTTGATGGTTTAAGAGACATGGACTAAATGGAATATAGCAACTAAGTCAGTTGTATGCTAGAACTGGGATGGAGACATTTACAGCACTCGGCTTTTAAAACTTCGGCTTTAGAACGTTGTCTCTTTCTTAAACTCGATGTGCCATATTAAAGCCTGGTTGGGTTAATAAGTATATTGATAATCTCAGAATTGACCTGACAAAAATAGGGAATATGCACGTAATTCAAAACGTATCCATTATTTTAATAGGTATACATTGTGTAGGAGTCACAAAACAAATTCCAATATTTTTTACATTTTTTAATGTACTAAATACTTATTTTACAATTAATTAATTTATGTTGCGTTTTTTTGGTGGAACGGAACGCAAACTCAAAACGCAAACTCTTCGAAAAAGCCGGAAGTGACGAAACAAAACGTGAATAAAATCTATTCTTTGCTAAATGCTTGAAATCTCACTAAGGTAAATATGTAAGTGCGATTTCTACTTGAATAAAGCATAAACAATAATTTAGTATATGATTTGGGGCTAAAAAACAGATGTAAACAGAGCAGTTTCGTGAACAATGACGTCACATCATGACCGCGACAGAAACGGACGTTTGAACTGTAGTAGAAAAATTTTTTGAGCATCAATCAGTAGTTCAATTTAACTTTCAATACTTTTCTTAGGTTTATATTACTGTCTATTATTGATTTAGTGAAAAAAATATACATGCATATTACCCTATTACCATACAAATAGGTAGGTGAATCTAATCTCAAATCTTGTCGAATAACAACAAACTCTATTGCTTTAGGAATGAAAGCTAAATTAAAGATGTTGATTTTAAAAAGATAAGAAAATATTTTTATGTATTACTTACCGATTGTCCTTTACCGATTTTAAAGCGTAAAACCTGTAAATGCCTGGCCCATAGCAATGTACCTTTGTTATCAATATTCAAAAATATATTAAAATTCATAGAAAATAATAATGAAAAGCGTTAAGGGGGATGCGCTAAGGTAGCCCGCGAAATTCAAATTTTATTATGTTTTTTTGCAATTTGCAGGTCAGTAACAGGTTGTATGTTGATCTAATCATCATCGCGGCCATAACAAATTTGGCTTTACAGAATTATAATCATTAGAATCAAAAAAGCATCATCATCAGTTCAAAAAATTCTACTGAAAGATTATTTCTGAAATAATCATTCAGTAGGATTTTTTGAACTTAGAGAGTTGTAATGCTGATTCTATTGATTATAATTCTGTAAAGCCATATTTGATATGGCCGCGAATCATATTTAGATCAACATACAACCTGTTACTGACCTGCAAATTGCAAAAAACGTAAGAAAATTTGAATTTCGCGGGCTACCTTAGCGCATCGTCCTTAATCATAACTGCGTGTAATAGATAATACAAAATTAAATTAAGTTTTAGTTGTTTCGTGAAGTATTAATTAAATATGGCATTTTAATGTTGTGTTACAGTTTTATTTAATGCATTTAATTCGATACTATGAGCGAGCGCTGTAGGATTAATAATTGCAATCTGCATATTAAACCTTAAGTAAGAAGTGCAAAGGCATATTAAAATGAATATAATAAAAAAATAAGTGACATAATTATAGAGGTTTCTCTGCGATACCACGGCGACAACGGCTCGACATAGGAACATAAGATTGTATAGTTACGTAAAATAAGAAGTAATTTAAATAACAATTGATACATTACAAATTGTACAGGTAAAAAGGAATTATTATTCTATATATAGCTATTATTATCTCGCTGTAAGGGCCGTAGAAAATAATGGCAACCCCTAATGAGATCATACGTTTAATTTCACGGCATTTTAGAACGAAATCATGGAATCATGGAGCCGCTGTTTCACATATCTAAATATATAAACTGTTTAATGGAAATCCATTCACAAGTTCTTTGAATGTGCCTTTTGCTAAATTAGCTCCGCTTTTTTAAATAAAATAGCTGTTATTGCGATGCCATTAAAGGCTATTCTTTTTTGTTAGGACTTGTGCAAACGTCATCATTTGCTATAAATTTTATGCACAAATAATTAAAATAATACTTCTTGCCAAATACCAAAGAATCACTGCCAAATAATTGCCTATTTTGCGACTTAATTTCCCAAATTGCAGTGTATTATTAGAGTAGTCCAAATTGAAATCTATCATTGAAGCATTATTGTAAATGCTAACCTCTGCTTCGCCGTCCAAAATTGCTTAGGCTCCCAACATTTGAAAAGATATTGCCCTTACATAGTCGATCAATATTTTCACTAGCAGAATGTGCTATAACGGTGCGTTCACACTAAAGCCAGCTTGCCCCACTCTTCTGAACTTAAAACCAAATAGATCATTGGGGGAAGCTTTTGCTCTCTCACTTGGTATAAACGCACCCCAATCGTAGTTGGTCAACCCTTATATTTTAAGAAAAAAGTAACTTAATTTTATATGTTAAATGTATTGTACTTGTTGTTTTGTTGTAACGATTAACTTTGTGTAATGTATAATTAACCTTTTAAATTAGATTAGTCACTACTGTATGTATTTATTTATTTAATAATTTAATAAACTGTAAGTATAGTATTCCTACCTTCACTTAAATGTAAATAAAACTTGATTACCGAAAACCACTTAATTCATTATTAATTTTGCTTAGGAATGATTTTATTGTATTATGGTGATTCCTTTTACTTTCAAATTCTTTAGTCAATTACCTTCCCTTCTCTAGATGTGTAACACCTGTTTTAGATCATATAAAGAATCATAAAATAGGTAATTATAATTACGTAATTTGATGTGTTAGTTTGAAATAAGTGCATTTGTTGTAGTACTGTGGCTACCTACTTCAGTCTTGGGACATGAGCCCAGAGACTTATACCATTTTTAAATGGGTTTCTAGCTCCAACCGGTGATATTAATTATTCATTAAAATATCTATGTTGTGTTGTCAACATACTTATTTTAGTGTACCTAAATTACGTCTGTACTAAACATGTCTATAATAAGATATTATGATCTCAAGATTTTGCTTTAAAATTTTTCAAAATGCAATTGTGTCTTTGTATGATCTGACAATATCTTTTAACATATTCTATGTATGTGACATAAAGGCCAATTTTGTTATATAAGAGGCTTTCTTTTCTGGATCGAAAGACTTATTTTTGTAACAGAAAGAGTAGAATGACAGTAATACACGTTGCGCCTGAATGATTGTTGAAAAAAATAATATAGCATGAATTAACGTTAGATATTTTATTAATTAAAAATGTTTTAGCTCCAAGTTTTTAAGTATATGTATAAATAAATAATGATATTGATATAACAATTGCGTTTTTTATTTGACATTGTTTGTTTTCGTTTGGTTGTTGGGAAAGAAAATGCAAGTCCTTCTCTCTATTAAAACGTATGAAAAATAGCACCCATGATAGGAATTTATTTTGTTGATAAGTACTTACCTACTTAAAAGAAACATAATATTTTCTTAACCCAGTTGTAAGTACCTACCTATAGTCGACCTCGTCTGAAAAGTAATATCAGTGTTAGTAATTTCTTTTATTGATAAATGATTAAAATGATTGATAAATGATTTTAATTTCTGTAAGTAGGTTTGTACTAACACTTACAGGTCAATCATATTTTAAAAACTAGATGAGGTTTTCTATCTGACTAACGCTGAGAAGAAAGGCCGAAACAAACTCGTAAGGTCACAGTCTCTTTTAAAGTCCAAACATAATCTTGGTCAGATCATGTGAAAGGTCATGTAGATTGATATCTCTAAATGATCTTTTGAGGAAAGAACCACACAGATTGAGTGGACCTGACCAGTCAGTGCAAGCATTTGTCAGTAATCGTGAAGCACAACTCAGAAATAAAGAGCAGGCACTGCAGGCAGTCTAAATCAAATTTCGAACGCATGCTCCGCCCCTCGCTCCCCGCCACTCCGTTATGTGCTAAACGCTAATACATCACTAATAAAGTTGAATATCGCGTGCGCTCTTTGATCGTGTTCGAGCACGAAACTAAATAGCGTATGTCTCAATTCTTAGTTCGTTTATAACTAAAGTAATAATTGATCAAGAGAAAAAATATCTTGTGTCGGGATAATAAACTATATTTTCTTGCTGTGAATATTTATTTTAGACATAAAAGCTAAACAATCTTGTTTGTTTTTTATCCTTAAAAAAGACATGACTTTCGAATAAAAACAAATATTGAGAGAAAATATTACAATTATCTACGTAACTGTCTTCAACATGGAAAGAAAAAGATCTAATAAACCATATACTAAAAGTTTCATTTTGCTTGTATGTGTGACTGTTTCAGAATATTCATGCAAATTAATATAAAAATAGGGAGCCTCCTCTTAAGGAGCTCATCGATGTGCGAATGATGACGATAGGTACGTACTTAATAGAAACATATATAATACCAATTTTCTTAACCCAGTAGTATAGTCGATCTCGTAATTACTTTTACACCACTTTAGCAAAATCCCAAGTAAATTGAAACTTCACTAAGGTTAACTGCCATAAAGAAAAATAGACCTAGTCTATATATGGCGTGCAAGTCACATTCAACCTTGGGGGAATGGTGAAATAAAACAAGTCATATTATTAAATTTTATATTAAAAATATACACAGTTACATAATAACCATTTTCTCACATTGCTGCTGCGTTCTCACAGAAGTGTTATTGCTTCCAATACAATCGTTATAACGGACTACGCTCTGAGTGCATAACATAAATATGATCTAAAATGTTTTAACAATGCAATAACTATTATCTATACTTTACCAAAGGAATCGTAAGGTACTCGGTTATTATTGGAATTATTGAAGTCAAACACTACCCTTGTGCATGCCTATCCTCTTTATAAAACTTTCCCATAAAAGTTAGGCAACATAGCGTCGCGAGTCATTGCAAATTTAAAATCTCCAATGTGTAGTACTTGCCTAAGTCTTCGAGAACAAACATTAAAAACCTTCCTAGCACGAAATAGGCGCAAAATTGTAGTGCTCGAGGTTGGGTGATCACAAATAAGATATATCTATATAAATATACTATTTTTTTATGGGTATTAACAAAACTACTAAAACTTCTCATGTGTGCATCATCTCATGTGACACAGGACATTTTGATTTAAAGTTTATAAATGGCAGCTGGCACCTAAGATTCTATTTAAATAATGCGTAACGAAATAATAAGATATTCACATGGAAGTTTTTGCTAAATATGGTACTATTCAAAATCGCTTTACAAATGTCAAAACTCATTTTGGACAAAAATGTCACAGGAGATTTTAAATTTGCAACGATAGGTGTGGTGCTTCCTAGCTCGCCTCAACACTTCTACCTACAGGCATCTGTCCCACAGCTCGCGATTGACGAGAAGCGAGTAGAGTTAGCAACTAAAAACGGGTTAACGCCACGGCGACGAGTGATTACTCGCTGGTATGCGTATGTAAGCGTCAGTCTTTCACCAAGTGTCCTGCACGCCAAGCGAGTGTCGCTGAGCGAGTTCTCTCTTTGATAGGTTTTGCCGCTGCGACAAACGAGTACTCGTCGGCGCGGCGGGGTGAACAATCAGCGAAATACGTAGGTATCTTTCTTACTTACACGGGATCTAGAATCTTTTATACGTTTTTTGAGCGAGAAAATCGTTGATAGCTAATCGCTTCCTCGCCTAATTACAAAAAAAAAACTCAAACACATTAGGTGCTTGGTCCCGCAAAGTGGTCCTTCCTTATTCATTCAATCCTATTCACCCATACAAAGTTTTTAACCCGTTCTATATTCGGCGGTGACGTACTGATGTCTGATGGACTCGTATTGGTACCAATGACTAATTCTCTTTGATTGGTACTGACCAATACGAGCTAATACGCGCATAAAGCACATAGACACGCATGTTTCCAATAGTCAGGAAAGCATTTACCTATTATAGCGAATTCCCGAAAACCCTTTATAAGATAGCGACATGGTCTTGCCTTTCCAAGCATCCAGAAAACTGAAATTGATCAATAATTAAACGAGTACCAAATAAATTAGAATATTCTTTACGTATTTCTTTTAAAATTCCATTTTAAATAAGTACATAATATGTTGCTCTTAACATCAGTTTTTCACACAAAATAACTTTCAAAATTCACGAAAAATAGTGCTCATTAAATATTTCTTAAAATATTGTCATTTGCGATGGAACTTTACTGACGTGTGTGAGTTTCAAAAGTTTTCAGTGAAAGGTAGGTACTTTTACATAGGTAAGTAGGTACATAATCTACTTGTTCGTTATGCCCTTTCAAACAATAAATTTATATGTAAATTAGGTACATAGGAGTTAGTAGAAATACATCTTAAGAGGTAAGTAGATAATTAATAAAATCAAGCATACAATTTATAGGTACCAACACACAATTTAGTACAGGTAGGTATACCTAGTGGGTAAAACAATAGAATAGGCAGATAGGTACCTGCACGTACACGAACGACATAAAAATAAGTAGGTACATTGAAGTAAAATACGTCTTGCCATTTTGTAATAAACTTAAACTAGTTATTACTACATAAAATGAAAGACAGATTGATTTTTCCTAACTAAACACAAGAAAGTTTCCTGAAAATTATTAGGTAAGGAAATCGCAGTTTCTATTTCAATAAAATCCTTCTCAAATTCCATTAAATAATACGCTTAATCGAAATTAGTGAGACACCTTTCAACTTTGTTATAGGTGAGCAATTAGGACAACTGTATATACTAGGTAGTTTCACTAACCCTAGACGACACCTAAATATATGCCTAAACAAAAGGGCTCTCTTGGAAAACGGACATTAGTGCCCTCTATTTTAGGTAGGTACATTTCACAGCATAGCAAAAAGACCAAACGCAATGAGGTGGTAGGTACTTTGGTTGGACCATGAAAAGAGTGCTTGAGAAGAGTGCGTTTTTTCTGCGCTGTTATGGTGAAGGCGAAGCTATCGCCTTCACCATAACAGCACAGAAAAAACGAGCGCCACCACGGAACAAAGAAAACTTCAATCAAGATTACCTATAAACGACAATAATTTTCCTCAAAGGAACCAAATCCTTTATGAAGCACGCGAAATTCAAAATTTCTTACGTTCTTTGCAAATTGTGGTGCAATTATGATAAAATAATTTCTAAATTATAATCATTTCTAACACGAAAAAAAACAAAACAAAAATAAATTTGGCTTTTAATTCTCTGAGGGAAATTTTACGGGGCGGGGTTAGTCGTAGTTTCTTTGAAGGATAAGATCAGAAATTAAGTTATCCGGAAGAGAACCAGAGAAGCTGAAGTGGCAGTGGGCTGGGCATGTTTGTCGAAGGACCGATGGCCGGTGGAACAGACGAGTCCTGGAGTGGATACCGCGTATCGACAAGTAGTGTGGGACGCCCCATAGCTAGATGGACCAACGACCTTTAAAAGGTGGCTGGGACAGACTGGATGCGGAAGGCGGAGGACAGGGTTTTGTGGCGCAGCTTGGGAGACGCCTATGTCTAGCGGTGGACTGCGATAGGCTGAGTTGATTGATTGATTGGGAAGCGGTGTATTTCTCCAGCGCGTGAACCTGATCGCCATTCAGTAGGTATAGATGGGTACTTACCTATCTATAGGTACGTATGGTGTTCGTCACGGCCGTATTCAGTGAGTCGGATTTTATTGAGTTGAAAGAAACATGTTCAACGAAGGGTTTTTACATCAAATTAAAATAATAGCTTTTAAATTGCTTTAATCAAATTAGATACTTGTTTCAGCTGAAGTGGATAAATCACGTAACGAATAACTTAATCAAGTTATGGACAGTTGAGTGATGATTACATGATTATCTTTGTGTTTTGAACTTGGGGCCCTAGTGTTAGATTTATAAGTAATTGGGTTCACTATCCCAGGTACGAAAATGTTATTCTTTCACTTCTGCAGTTTGACGTAATTGTTAACCTAATCGATTTTCGTTGCCGACCGTACTTAAGTGTTTTCATGATACATAAGAACTCTGTTGCTCATGAACGAACAAACTGCCTCCAAAACGTTCATTAGGGCCACAAAATCCGACGAATTCGACCTCGTTTTGTTTGATTTCAGATCCAGAAAAGCAATTTCCCCGATCTTATCTACCAGACGAACCAAATGTTTGAAACTGATCAAAAATATTGCCTTAGATTAGAAATATTTACAGACTTATGAACGATATATAACAAAGCTACAGTGGCAGCATTTCATAAGTAATCATGAACAAAATGTTAATCGTCTACATATGCCACCGTGCTAAAGGCATCTAAGTAAATCACAATTTTCTAAATCAGGCTAAGCCTTGTAAGAATGAGAAAGAGAGAGATATGCAAAAATTCACAACATAGTTTGACCCTAGATTTGATTGTACTACCGTGTAGAGAAAGTACTGAGCAAGCCATGAAATGCACGTGCTTCTAACGTAAAATTGTGCTGTGCTAGGAACGGATTCAGTTTCCCTTTTTGAGCAATTATTATTTAAAACGTTTACAGACGTTACTCCTAAGCTCACCATTAGAAGTTGAAGCAAAAGGATTTAGAGCAAATCAGAGGTACAGCCCGATTCTAACTTTATGGCGGCTCGGAACATGAGGAGAGTCGCTGCGCAGTAACGAATTCATGTGTCAGCGGGGGTGAGGGGTGGGGTACTGCGCAGCGAGTAGCGCACTTCAGAGCCGCCATTAAATTTGACGCGTACCTACTATAGTTAAGAAATCAGTTATTGGGAACGTGGGTAGTCGTGAAGTTAATCAAAGTGATGTCTAACGCACGTGATCAAGGATCTTTCATATTTTAAGAGGAATATACACTTAAGTTTTGTGTTAGGTGCGCTAAACACTTGTTCGGGTCGGCATAAAGGCTCGTACAGACTGGCGCGACAGGCATCGCGACATTGCATGAAGTTTTCATAGAAATTTTGCTACTAGTGCCGCGTCGCGCCTGTATGTGGAGAGCCTTTAATCGGCATAGCCGGGCGGCAAAATCAAATATATGTAACTATGGTATCTAGGCACATAATTGCTTCGGGCCGGCTTTGTTGTTCAACAAATAAGTACTCCCGAATCAAATGTGCCGAACCGAACACGTGTGTAACACACTTTTTAAAGTATTTGTAATTGAACTTTATATCGTCATATTAAAACGTGGGATATTTAATTTACAGTGATGACTTAGGACTAAATTATATAATTAGGTATATTCTTTAGGTACTTTTAGTCTATTTGGGAAAGCTCTCGTGTTTTGGTATTCAAAACTGAACTACGGAAAAATAGAATTTAGTTTTGTTTTTACAAACACGAAAGCTTCTCTTACATTAAATAAAACTTCAAGGAATAATGTACAGTAATAAGGTCTTTCAAGTTTTCAATAGTAAATATATTTTTAAATGCATCTTTAAAATAAGTATTAGCTACAGTCTAGCTACAATAGATAAAAAATACGAGCTAACTTTATAGTATTAATCGAAGGTAGAAATCTTAGAAATAGAAATCTGAACCAGCCAGAGCGTCTCTTATTCAAACTAAGAGGTATCATCTACGCGTGCCCACCACGGCTATAAGTAGTAAAATATCATATAATATTCTTCATTACATAAGCACATTGTACTTTTCTTCATTATTTTATAAATAATTGAACTAATAAGACATTTCGCGGTAACATTTAGAATGAAATACTTAAATTATACCATTTCCACCCTTGGGCTTACATTGCTGCATGCTAAGATTTTGAAGAACGTATCTTGTTCTGCTTAAATTTCGTTAGCGAAGAAGTTGTTTAAGCATAGCGAATGCTATGCAAAATAAGCTAAGTTCCGTTTAGCTGCGCTCGAAACTCATTTCTATAAGCGCAGTCGCACAAAAGATTACAGAGCGAGAGTGTTGAACAAATTGTCACATTTCCACACTCTGAGGAACTTTTACTACAAACGTTTGCTTCCAAATTGCCGGCAATTTTTCAAGTCCAACATTTTTTTTGAACTCCGTATTATCAGGACATCTATCACTTCACATTTGATGTGACTGAGTGTGAAATGGTCACCTAGCATAGTTTCGTTGATGATAGGTTTATAATATAACATTACAAAATGTATATCACGACGACACCGCGAAGGCAAACAACATTTTAGAATTGGTACAACTGTCGCAATTCCATAACTTTTAACGTTAGGTATCAAACCTCATAAGTATCTTATAAAGTACCTTGCATCGCCAAATATTCCCCAACTATTATAATAATTCGCCGTCCAACACTTACCTACCGTCACAATATTGCTTTCATTTACAAAAGCTTCGTTTGGCGTCGATTGAAGCCACAGAAGCTTAAGGTCCAGGGGGTCTACTCCGAACATAAATCCGAAGTATCGGCCGAATGTTCGGTCGTTTCTTAACTACGGCTAACTACCGCTGACTACGGCGAAAAAAAAAAAGGCAGTCGAAGAGATGAGCCAAAGTCAAAACTGTGACTTGAAGTCGGGTAAGGACTCAAAGTCAAAAAAGGAAACTATGGAAGTTATAAAACGGCCGAACATTCGGCCGATACGTCGGTTTAAGGCTTCGGAGTAGACCCCCTGGTTTCACCACTCGCTATCAATTTAAGGTCTGGCCCTTAACTGTCAGAATCTACTCTCACAATGACATAACCTCCGGTTTCTGAAAGGCTATTCATTATCTGTGGTCAAATGTTATGATTGGTTTTGTCAAGCAATCACAACACTTAAAACGAGATTTGACGACTTAGAGTGAGGGTTAATCTGTCAGATTTGTCCTAGAAATTAAATGAGCGAGTAGCGAGACCGGCCCGCGAGTGTGCACGTTATGACTATGAGCTAGAGGACGTTGGATTGAGTGGTTGCCGTTTGTGCGGTCGACCCTGGCCGGATGCTGGACGTCGCCAGGACTCCTGCTACGAACACCGCTGCAGGGGACGCGATCTGAAACACGTCATCCACTACTTTGAACATAGAAACATCTAAATTTTCTTTTTGCATACAAGGATATACCCTGTACCTTGGGAGCTTTAACAGACACAAATCTCTCTTTATTTGTTCCTCGTGAGAATCGTACCCGCGAGTCGCGCCACGCACATTCGTAGAAGTCAAAGACTTCGACGACATTGTGCCAATCAAACCGTCCATAAAAAGCAACAAAATAAAGTTTCATAAGCCATGACATGCGAAAAACAATTTAGGAGACGAACCTACACCAATCGATAAACTCATTAGTTAAAATTGTATCATTGTTTCGTGTCAACATGACCCAAATAACGTTCTAGAAATCAGCCACTGCCCTGCTGAAACTTGATTCATATTTGCATAGCTACGCCGTCATGAATTTCAGCCAACACAAACCTACATTTTTCATGTTGAAAGGGAGCTTTCAATTAACATTGTATGATGTTATTACGTCCGTGGAGGCTTATCTCCGGCATGCGGGCTATGGTAACACAAATTAGTTCGTCCGACGTCCACGATCTGCGACTGTCCCGGACGTCAGCAGTAGGTACGTAAAATTTTATGATGTCAGCACACGACCCTGCCTCGTTAAATATGAATCTAATACGGAGGGCTCCCCGGTTCTCCTACGCTCTTCATACGATATGTACGGCTCGTCCAATTATATTTTATGTTTGAAATTGAGCTCAACGTGTACAATTTTAATGGTTGGTGTTAAAAGGAAAAGTTAACGAGTAGGTACTACCTACATGAAAGAATACATGAAAATTAAAGCTGAGGTGAGATGCTGTGCAGGGGCAGTAAATAGACTATCCTTTATTTTAAAAAAGTCGAGCTATTATTGTGATACCTATCAGGATATGGGTATTGAAACAAGTTGCACACAGTAGGTAAATAAATAGGACACTGATAAGCCATAGGTACAATGTCAAGCTACACGGACTTTATTTTGAGAAAATGTCGTCTAAAGATACAGTACTCTGTAGTACCTATACTACGTGCTACTTTGAATGTCGACCGTGTTACGGAGCTTGACGTATTGAGAAATTTGTATCCGTGATTTCTTATCTGTACTATTATTTGATTTAATTGACTTGAAACTCTTGTTAAATACGGGATGCACTATCAGAAGACAGAATACATCAGTATCTCCAAATTTGAGTTATTGTGGGTTGACACATTATTGCTTATTGACGCATTATCCCTGTGCTCGACAAATACCGTTTTAACCATAAATTTAAATCAAAACAAAAGGATTCGGGGCGAAGATCGAGGTTTCGTAAAGTGTATCACAAATAATCCCTTTTTCGGTGCACAGCCCAGTTGACGGACGTCCGACAACCTTGACAACCTTAGCCGACAACTATGTCAAAAAAGGGTGCGTCTGTTTCTCAAACGGCTTTTCTAACATTCTAGAAGCTGCGCCCTTATTGGACGAGCGGATTGTGGCGGGAGCAGTTCGAGACCTGCAGTGCTATTCTGTAACCATATCACCGTGAAAACTTAGGTGAATTGAGCGTGGAGTGAACTGTCAGAGAGGGATTGACAAGATTAACAACTCACTTCAAGCTCACTTCACCTACGTTTACACGGTGAGATTTTTCAGAATAGATCGGCAGGTTCACTTAAAATACTGTACAAACGTTCATCAATTTGGTACAGAGTCAGACGTTAATGCCTAAACTAGGTCATAACCTCTACCAGTACAAGTATGAGCTGCGTCTAAATATCTAAGTATAACTACATAACATTCCTAATCCCATTACAGTATTATCTCCACACTGCTGGAGCTTACCACGTAATATTTGTCTGCATAATTCTCGGGCTGCATAACGGAACTGAAATTCTGTCGCGAAAACGCGCAGAAATGTGTTTCCGACTTCTCGCTGCAATAGAATGAAAGCGACGCTGAGCCAGCCTCCTCTCAGATAAAGATAATGCTATACAGACTAAGAAACAATGGCGTAAGAGGCTCTATTCACTCCTGGTACTGTAGCGTCAATTATATTTTTAGACGCTTCATTAATTTCGTCATTTCAACGCTCGTCGGGATCTTCCTTTCAATTATGTTTTGTACTGTTGAAATAAAAATGTGGAAAATAAAATGATTTGCGGTTTTATTACGGCAGTAAAAGTTAACGAAAATTGAGAAGTCGGTCGAATATCGCTTTTAATTAAGGCAGCTTTTCCAAATATACCAATCATATTGGGGTCAGCTCTAGTTATGTGCCCGAATAAATGGGGCGAGTGCAGCTGTCTGATATCAGTAATCTACTTGTGGGATTGCCAGTAAAGCTACTCCACAATATGTAACTATTCTTGGAACGAAACCTTCGGTCATATATGTCGGTTGTATGTTGATACAGTACTATGATCTGCTTCACAGAGCCCGGAAAGGCACAATCTAACTAACAGATAAATTAAAACATGAAACACAACTCGTATGAAGTAATATGCCAGAAAAGTAAGTTAACCAGACTATGTTGGTAGGTAGATAGTATCCGGTGGTGAATCAGATCATTAGAGCCATAAAACCACTCAAAAATTAAAAATGTTACAAAATTACACACAAAACAGTTATAAAACGTTGAACAAGGTGCTCATCTAGACCGACGTGCTACGATGATTGTTAAATAAGCGTGAAAAACAAAAGAAACAATGCATAACCTTGTGGCAAGGCGGGGTGCGACGACAGTGATTAAAACCTCCTGAGACGTGGGCCCCTGGTGACGTCACATCGAATCGGGGTCCCACTGCACCGAGGGTATCACCCAAGCAACGCCGGGCCTAATGGTCACATGAAATGGGAAAATTAAAGACATGCCAAAGTAATAAAAATAAAATTATATGGTAGGTACACACGCTTACACATCAAGCTATAAATTTCCAGTATAAGAAATCTCGCGTTCTCGCATTGTAGCTATAGGATTTCCGTACAATGAGTGGTCAGCGTATATTGGAAATGTATAGCTTGATGCTTGATGTGTAGCCGTGTGTACAGTCACGAGCATATTATTGTAGATGCTAGGCTTGCAGAAAAAAATATCGATGTATCGATATATCGATATTTTTTGTTCGATATACCGATATTCTTTGGCGATATCTTCGGCGGTATCAAATACGATATATTTCCAATAGCAACACCGTTGTCGCCACTGACTAAAATCGCTAGAATTCAAAGCTTAGTTTATGATTGTACATCAGAAATGATGTTTCTAGTTTGGAATTTCTATGAATAAAAAACAGACACAATACAATTTAATAAAATACATATAATACTTTTTAGAAAATTTCACCGATATATCGATATTTTTTTTTTCGATATTTCCGAAATCGGTTTCAATATTTTTTTAAATATCGATACGATATATATCGATACTTTTTGCCACTTCTTGCATCCCTAGTAGATGCTGCCCTAAGTGATGTCAAATATTTTAGATCACAACAAGATATCATTACACATTCTAGTACCTACACATTCTTTTGAACTGTACTGAGTAGGCAGATATTTATGCATTCTGAAAGGTGCCAGAAAGTGCCAAAAAGTATCGATATACAGGGTGGAAACTTTCAGCGGGGCAGTAAGGGGAAGTACCTTATCCGTTGCAGCTACGCGAAAATGGTCTTAGGAGACTATCCATAATTTTTTATGGAATTTTGATCCCCATTCACAGATTATCAAAAAAAAAATACAGTTAGCAAGAAAATAGCCATTTTACACTAAAACATTTTTTGATGCCAATCGATCCTGTTTCTAATACTGATCAAAAACTTATATGAGACCAACCATCGTTAGAGTACTCAAAAAGTCACAAATTGCAAAAAACTTTTCCCTTACATTTTGTAAAGAATTTGTGTAACTGAAATACAAAAAATAAAACAAAAGACAAATGATCACGTAGAATTTTACACATATCAAAAAGATGGCGTATTACGTTTCTTTTTTAATTAACTAACATAACTTGATGATGTTATTCTTATTTAAAATCTTGCTATTTCTTGCCCTACGATATCAAGTGCTCGAAGTGACCGCCATTTTGACGAATACATAAATTGATTCGTTTCTGTACCGACCTAGTGGCTGCTGACAATTTATTTGTATGAATTCCATACAAAATTGTGGTTACTGAGTCTTTAAGTTCTTGAACACTATCTTATTGCTTTTTGTAAACCTCCGTTTTCAGGTAGCCCCACAAAAAGAAATCAAGAGGTGTAAGAACCGGACTACGCGCTGGCCAAGAAATAGGACCATGTGTTCCCATCCATTGATCACCAAACTGTCGGTTCAAAGTCGAACGCGTACCGCGGCTGTTGTGAGGTGGAGCACCATCTTGTTGAAAAAACATTCTTCTTGATTCCGTGGTAAATCATCGACGAGGTTTTCAAGATTCTCAAATATTCTGTTGTTATAAATGTTGGAATTCAAGGTGCCTTCACAAAATTCCACCATTACCACATTAGGTTCCACATTATACCACACCAACAATTAAAAGAAAATCGCATATGATTATGTGTTTCGCGAAACCTGAGAGGATTTTCTCTACACCAAAAATGGTGATTTCGCCGGTTGTACATTCCATTATTAGAAAAATTAGTTTCATCAGACCATAATATGAAATTCAGAAAATGGTAATCTCTGCTTATTTTTCCTCTTAACCACCTGCAAAAAGTAAGTCTTCGAGCGGCATCACCTGAATGTAAGGCTTGAACTAGTCTCCCCTGTCGGTAACATTTATAACCATACTTCTTCCATATCTTTAGTACAATACTATGTGAGACACCTACTTCTTCAGCGACTGCTCTTGATGATATTTCGGGATAAGCTTCGACAAGTGTAAGAACAGAAATGATCAAATTTTCATCTAGTATAAATGGGTGGCGTAAAGATTTTTTCTTGTAAGAGCCACCTTGTGCAAGATTTCTTAAAAGATTTGTAATAACCTTTCTGGTTGGCACATGACGATTTGGATATTTGATCCTATACCATTCTAACGCAGCCGAGGTATATTTATTATTTACGTCATATGCTTCTAGCAAGTCTAAACGTTCTAAATTGGAGGTCATTTTTCTCTTATCAATAGCTGTTCAATTATGCACTTAATGTAAAATCCACAACACACTCAGAGCTTTTCTGACGCAACAAACTGTCAAGATTGTTTTTTATTTAATAATAACGAGTTCGAACTTTGAATTGTTTTTAAACTTTATCTTTTTATTCATTCAACAAAAAGATCTCAACCGTCACTAAAAAAGCTTTTGCGTAAAATTTTCATACAAAATGTACGCGAAAAGTTTTTTGCAATTTGTGACTTTTTGAGTACTCCAACGATGGTTGGTCCAATAAAAGTTTTTGATCAGTATTAGAAACAGGGTCGATTGGCATCAAATTTTTTTTTAGTGTAAAATGGCTATTTTCTTGCAAACTGTAATTTTTTTTGAAAATCTGTGAATGGGGATCAAAATTCCATAAAAAAATATGGATAGTCTCTTAAGACCATATTCGCGTAGCTGCAACGGATAAGGTACTTCGCCTTACTGCCCCGCTGAAAGTTTCCACCCTGAATATGTATTCAGGGTTATTGGTAAAACACCAACAACCTCTTAAGGGGTCATTGTACTCATCATTATGAACATCTTTTATTATGGGACCTAACCATAAATTAAATCACGAAAAAAAATCTGCTCTTCCCTACATTTTGACGAGTCTAAGATAAGAAAAGTTTGAGAAATCTAAGGAACAGCTGATTTTTTTCGCGATTTCAGTTTAGGTCACATAGTAAAAGTTGTTCATAATGATGAGTAAGATGACCCCTTCAGAGGTTGTTGTTTTACCAATAACCCTGTAAAGTATCGATATTTAAAATAAATATTGACATCGATTTCGATATATCGAAAAAAAATATCGATATATCGGTGAAATTTACTAAAAAGTATTTATGTACTTATTATGAAATTGTATTGTTTATTTTTTATTCTTAGAAGTACCAAACAAGAAACATAATTTCTGATGTAAAATCATAAACTAATAAAACATTGATAAAAAACTTTTTACAAAAAGATAACAACCGAATACCAAAAATAACACTACAAATTGAAAAATAGTAGTATTATTTTTGAAAGTCGGTTGTAATTTTTTTGTAAAAAGTTTTTTATTTTTCACTTTTTAGTGGGTCAGTTTTGAATTTATCTAAATTACAATAGCCTAATGTTAACTGCTCATCACCTTTTACAAAATATTGCTTTTCCCGATGCTGGGACGTTGATTGTTGAGCAGTTCTCCTGGTAAGAACCAGGAGAACTGCCACTCACCATATGCATAGTGACGAGCATAAATTGCTTAATCGCAACCCGTTAAATAGGGGTACTCATTATTATATTGTTCCGGTGGCCATATGTGGCCTCCATCATCAGTTCCACTTCACCAAATGGTGCTTTCCGAGAGCAAATGCATGAGTTACTATAAAAAATACCCAAATCGCTATAGGTTTGCCTATAAAATTTGAGGGTTTCCCTCGATTTCCATGGGATCCATCATCTGATTCTGATTTGGTGGCAATGGGACCACCTCAGGAGTATACCCTTTCAAACAAAAAAAGAATTTTCAAAATCAGTCCATAATTAACGGAGTAATCGCGTAAAAACATACAAAAAAAAAAAAAACATTCCGCCGAATTGAGAACCTCCTCCTTTTTTGGAAGTCGGTTAAAAATAAGTTTACCTTTTACAGCTCTGAATTTTAGCGGTTTTAGTCAGTGGGGACAACGGCTCTTGGAAATATATCGTATTTGATACATTTTCGATACTTGATATTTTATATCGATATATCGAAATAATAGATATCGCCGAAAAGTATCGATATATCGATACATCGTAATTTTTTATACAAGTCCAATGAGAGGTGACACCATCTTTTCAAGGCGATGCGGTATCCTATAATTTGGCGTCGACTCCCTTGTCTCGTTAGATAGTTTTGGTGTTTCTTCGATGTCACACATTTGTGCCGCTGTTTGTATATGCCTTCCAAAAATGATCACATAATTTGCTGTCATCTTGACGACAGATATTAATGAATCATGAAAGCAGATATTATTACCGAGCTGTCCATAGTATCTAATATTTATGCTCATGACTGTACATGAATTTGCTGGAGAGGAGCGATTGAATTGCTGTAAAAAACTGAAAGATAATTAAGTCAGACTCGTAGGCTACATAGAAAGCATTTGTGAATGTTGAACGGACTGTATGTAGGTCAGTAATCGAATTGTGAATGACGTGCGGATTTCCCGTTAAAAGTTTATTATTCAAATGTTAATCTATACCTACGGCCTTGCATACCGTACCGGAGAATTCATGCATGAATTCTCCCTTTACGGTATGCAATTGCAGATTGGAATTTGAATCAGAATAAAAAAATGCAGCAACAAACAAGTACGTTTTCAATGCGAAAATGCTAGGGTACCTAGTAAGGTGTGTTTTTGTCAAATAACTAGGCTCCGTATTGTTGCATACTGTGGGTAGAATTTTGTGCTCCTAGGACTTGGTATTGCGTTGCCATACCAGCAAGTAAGAATGATTGCAATATCAAAGACAAGGGAATGACGACAGCTTGCTTAGCGGTTATCAGATTATGATAACAGCTATGATAACAAAACAACTACTTACTACAAATAATAACTACCATTCGCATTGAAAATTGTCCTTGTTTTTAGCTGCAAGTTTTTATTCAGATACAAATTCCTACCTGTATTTAATTAACTAGCGTAAAGCGAGAATTATCAGACGTCTTTACTTTTTGTTAAATTGCATCTTTGATTCAATACAAAATGAATCAAACTGAATACTGAATTCATTTGTGAACCGATCTAACTATATTGGATTTCGACACTCGCCCACAGAGTGATCGAAAAATTAAATAAAAGGCACTGAATGATTAACGTTAATTCCTGTGTAATTTTTTCCGGAGTGGTGTGAAAGTGGAATGAAACAAAAATTAACATTAATACGCGTAAACCATTCACTCTAAAGCGTATTGACATCAGCTTTTGTGGCCGTGCCTTTCACAAGCACGACGCGTCCAATGTGCAACAAAACATTGATAATACCGAAAAAGACCTTCTTACATGACTTATACAAGGTAAGGCTACGCTACTGCTGCTCACCTATGCGGTGCCCGATGCGGGGAGCCGGGCGGCGACGATGCGGGCGAGAGCGCCGGCGTTGCGGGCGCGGATGCGGCGCGGCGGCGTGAGTACTCCGTGCCCCCGACCGCCATGGCCGTGCCGCCGCCCACCGGGTCCGTCACGCGCGTCACGCTAAGACCTGACGCTGAACGGGTCGGACGAGACGGAGCTGCAAAGTAAGGATAAGGTAGGAAACTGAAGATCGACGTTAAACCATTAGTAGATCATTGCAATGTAACTCTTATCTCGGTAAGGTAAGGTATATTAATTAGAATGTTTGCCGAGAGAATTACTTATCAAACTCACGGCAATCATTCTAATTTATACTTTATTAAAATTAGATAAAAGTTACATTGCAATGACTAACTAATTATTTAAATGTGATCGCTGCAGTCAAATATAGGCGCTAAAACCACAGTCGACCTATACTAAATACTTCATAATAGTCGGTCATCGCGAGTGTTTTCGCAAGGAGGGAAGAAGATTATGTCACCATACAAACTGCCATACTTTAGTAGGTAGGTACACTGTGTTCTTATTTTATTTTGGCACAGCTTTCTAAGAAGCAATACCGACCTGTGACCGACAGTGAAATAGATTTTATTGTGTTAGCTTTAAACGGGAATGCTCGTAGTAAGTCTACGGCGTAGCACGTACAGATGCTACGGTTCCAGTCCGGCTACGCGTAGTCTGATGTTCAGGAATATTTCGTTTTTAGAACGCTTCGGAAAGACTCACTCTCAATTTTTAAGATGATATTTTAGACAGAATTTCTTATGTTTTTTTTTTAATCTTGGTAGGCTTACCATTGGTCAGCATCTCAGAGGCGAACGACGAAAATGGTAGTACCTATATAAACAGTTAACATTTAATTTAGAGTATTCACTATCACTAACCTCCAGTATAACTATAAAGTCCAGCCGGCGAAGACCTGGGTCGATACCCAGAGACGGTGGACGTGGTGGACAGAGTAGAAGGGGACCTCTTCAGCCCTGGGCCTTCCCCGGGCCCTGCGGCAACTGACGGCTTCCTCGATCGCGGCTGGCGCTTGGACCCTGTTCTGCATACCCCTGATGTGAGAGAAGGCAACACATACTTCTATAGTGTAGTGAATGTGCGGACAATGACATCGATAAACAGTGCTCGGGTGTTACAATCTTGTCGTGGGGTGGCAGTCTGTACCAGGTTTTATTTTAAAGTGCTTTTAAAAGCATGGTTTTGCTAGCGAAATGGTGCGTTATAGATTAGTACTCTTTATATTACTTAGATATATATTTTTAGTCTGTTTGTACATACATGCTGATAAATAGCTAACCAGTCTGAACTAAAGATAATACAGTCAATAAATTCTCAACGATATACAAACAAAAGTTTTAAACGAGTGTTTACTTTATAACATTCTCAGATCTTCGTACTAATGAAGCAAAAGATTGAAATCTAAGAAATTACAGTGCTTATTAGTATAAACATCAAACAAACATTCAATCCTATTTGGAAACTTCAAAGATTGGCTTATTTTACGGCCCATACAATCTACATACAAACGATATTAATATGAGATTGCGAAAGCAAAATCGAATTATGTTGGAGTGTGGGGCACACTAAACGTGGAGCGTCTGGCGATTGAATTAAAACTACGTTCGGCCTTACAACACCAAATTGAACTATGTACAAAAACGTGAGGAGAATAACGATAGTTTTCTTTTAGAGCACTCTTAAGGGGTCACAGGGGTCATTTTGAACAGTTTTTTCGCTGAAGATTAACAGCTAATGCGACATTGATAGATCAACGTTAAGCTGGTTATTACGTGTTTAATGATTTCATACAGAGAATTTTATTTGAAGCTGACATCGCGGCACTGAATCTTCAGGAAAAATGAGTTTATGACCTCTTAATCTATACAGTATAGGTACTAGTCTTACCCGTAGGACATTGTCGGCCCATGGAGCACTTCCCCTCGCAGATGGTGCGCTGGTTCAGCATCGTCTGGTAGGAGTCCAGCATGACGCGGCATTCAGAGAGGTCTCTGTCAGCTAACGCCAAGGACGGGTAACGTTCCTTCAATCTTCTTCTTTCCTTGAGTTAAAAAGTTCTTAATGAGTAAGTAACAGAGGGTTCTTTTTTCATGTTGGCCAAAGTAGGTAAATAAAAAACCGGCCAAGTGCGTGTCGGACCACGAACAATGAAGGGTTCCGTAGTTGGGATGAATTTATCCCAAAATCAAACTTAACATTGTAGTTGAAAAACATGATCTTCCATACATTCGAACTGCAAATGTAAGTTTGTACGCACAATATTGAGTAATTTGCCAGGTTATTTTAAGACCATAGACTTCTTATAGGTTTTCCTGTATTCTATAAGTAAATAACTATTTCCTGTATTTTTTTCAAAATTTTAGGCTCAGTATTTACGGAGAAAAGGGGAATGGTCGATTTTCATTTATTTTCTTAATTTTAAAAGTATTTATTTTAAAATTAATAAACAATGATGACATACTTACAACAAGCCATTTCATTTGACATGTCACACGGTACAGTATGCAAAACTTTTTAAATTTTCATTTTAAATTTTCTAATTTGCCCCCAAAAGTGACATTTTCAAAATTCATTTATTTATGTAACGTAGTAACACTTCCGTGTTTAGGTCACAGAAGTTCATATGTGTAGGTACCCTACTTAATCGGTCCAATAGATTCGGAGCAAATCAGCTGTGACAGACGGACAGACAGACAGATAGATAAACGAGTGATGATCCTATAAGATCCGTTTTTTTCCTTTTCAGGTATGGCACCTTAAAAACAAATTTATTTTCCAAATCAATATATACCTCGCACAATTCAACTCAAGTTGCCAATAAGTAGTGGGGGTAGGTACCTACTTAGTTAGTTCGGTATGTATCGGTACTTATTGTGCTTAAATGTAGTTACTTTATACCGGGAGGTAATCCCCTGTAATTTGGTGTGGAATTATATTGTTCGAATAAATTACCTCATGCTACCGTTATGTGACCCAATTTGCCATCGAACAGTCATGGGGTGTGTCTAATATGGGTTATGGTTTGTTGCCTTTCCCATTATAGCGAACTAGCTGTTCCCATCTACTTTATTCGCATACAATATTAACCCCCTTGAACCCGCAGAGTTTCGAAAAATGGTTTCTTAGTGCTGTTTGAAGCTTACACGCCCTAAAAAGGTATTTTCTTTCAAGTTAATAGTTCCAGGGTTGCGAGTTTGTCCGAAAGGCATATCGTGGCCCTGGCACACAGGCAAATGAAGGAACACGGCTGGGTTTTAGTCAGTAAAAGTCTGACACGCCCTCTCGCTCCGCCCAAAGCGGGAGAAATTATTTGATAATTCCCACAAAAAAAAAAGTTGTCTGCTGTGTGTTGTCTGTTAGGTAAATTATTACGTGTATAGAAAGAATAATGTTTTGTTACGGTATTGAAAGTAAATAAATTATTTTCATAGGAAGAATTGATTTATAACAGCTTAATAGACCCTGCAATAACACGTAAGCGGCTTTAATCAGACCCAATTTTGACAAATAGGCTGACTATCGATTCGCTGTGGTCACGCGAATGATTCATTAAGGTAACCGTACATAGTTAACTTTTGGAAGAAATACCGTGATGGTTCGAATTCCTTGATAACAGTGCTTTTGTTTCCACTAACCTAAATACCATTTATTTCAATAAAGACTTAGGTACAATAGAGCCATAATTGTAATAACATAAAGTGTCTAGGATATTATTCAAACTCAAAGCATTTATTTCAAATAAACCAATTACAGGCACTTTTGAATTATCAAGGGGTCGGTCAGTCAGAGAGATGAAGCTAGTTACCCATTCCAAAGCGTAGTAGGTTCCTATGGAGAAGAACGGGCAAGAAACTCCACGGACACTCTTTTTAATCAAAATATTGTGACAAAGTATTGGTTACATCATTCATGTTGAAATTATAGAGAACAATGTGGAAAGACGTGAGCGTTAAAAGCGCCCGCAATAAAAAGATAAAACCATTAAAAAAACAATTAAAATAAGTTAAAATAAGCCGTGGCAGCCAATAATTATATATTACTAGTGCGCCCCGCGGTTTCACCTGCGTAAGTCTCGATCCCGTGGGAATATCGGGAGAAAAAGTAGCCTATGTCTTAATCCAGGGTGTCAGCTACCTCCATACAAAATTTTATCAAAATTGGTCCAGCCATTTGAGCGTGAAGAAGTAACAAACATACACACACTCACAAACTTTCGCCTTTGTAATATTAGTGTGATTCGTATAGTTATAAGAGAAAAGAGAATATTTTGCGAATTTCTGCGAGTGTTTAAGTGACTGACATACGAGCGTGCCACGCAAGGTGGCCCAAATCCCATCATGTGTCACTAGCCGACGTATAAATTACTTGGATGTACACCAACGATGGTAAATTATGGATGCGCTGTTCCAACCGATCAAAACTTCATGCACGAACATACAACACAACAGTGAATCACTCTGTCAGTCTTTTTGTTACATTAAACCCTTTTTAGGGTTCCGTACCCAAAGGGTAAAACGGGAACCCTATTACTAAGGCTCCGCCGTCTGTCTGTCTGGCCGTCTGTCACCAGGCTGTATCTCAAGAACCGTGATAGTTAGACAGTTGAAATTTTCACAAATGATGTATTTCTGTTGCCGCTATAACAACAAATACTAAAAAACAGAATAAAATAAATATGTAAGGGGGCTCACATACAACAAACGTGATTTTTTTGCTCGTTTTTGCTCGATATTGACAACGGCAACAGGTAGACGCTTGAAATATTCACAGAATATTTAGTTATATATACACTTTAAAAATAAATAATTAAATTAAAATAAAACAAATATTTAAGGGGGGCTCCCATACAACAAACGTGATTTTTTGCCATTTTTATAGATAATGGCACGGAACCCTTCGTGCGCGAGTCCGACTCGCACTTGGCCGGTTTTTTTGTTATATTAAACGAAGTTCGAATAAAGGCAGAAACTGCTGAGTAGGTACAATAAAAACTAACGTAAACACAGCAGTTCATATATTTTCTTGAGGATAAATCTCAACAGAGCGTGTCCATAAGTTGATATTGTTGATGTACCTACACAAGAATAAAGCTTTCGATTTCACAGAAATCTCTCGTTAAAGGTATTGATTTGATTGGACAGAGTGACAGCTTAGCGTTTATAGCATGTTGGACGGGACGCATGCTAAGTAGTTACCTAAATAGCGGCCGAATGTTCGGCCGTTTCTTGACTTCCAAAGTTTCCTTTTTTGAGTTTGAGTCCCTACCCGACTACAAGTCACATTTTTGACTTTGACTTATCTACTCTATAATACTTATATAACACGCATCAAGATAACGTATTCACTCCTATAAGCATGGTAATATGAAATTGATGAGATCATTCTCGGTAGTGTTGTATCTAGTTCACGGAACCGAATTACATTTCAGACATTCTTATTATGCCTGAAATTGGATTGCATTTGAAAGCATAGGACACGTGCATTAAAAAAAAAAATTCTACATTCTATGATTACCTTATCTCATACACTCATTCATTACCTATTACTTAAAATATTAGGAAAAATCGTCTACGGTTGCAATATTTGTAAATATAATATGTGAACAACATGTATCATAACATAATATTTTTTTCTGTAATTGCTTAATTTTTAATACTTGTATTCTATTTTATTAACTTTTTAATTATTGACAGTTGTTACGGGCCGTCAGAAGCCCAAAAGTCTGACAACCAGTGTTACCAAGGGTTATCGTGTTACCTAGTAACTGGGTTGTGGAGGTCAGATAGGCAGTAGCTCCATGTAAAATACTGGTATTCAGCTGCATCCGGTTAGACTGGAAGCCGACCCCAACATAGTTGGGAAAAGGCTAGGCAGATGATGATCCTATTTTATTAGGTATAGTAAAATTATAATTAATATAAAACTAAAAAATATTGTAAATCATTTTAACATAGTAACTAGAAACAATTATATTTTCTTGTAAAGTTGACATGTGAAATAAGTAATGTGAGTTTTAACTTTAACTTAAGTACATAACTTGAAATTCATTCAATGAACTCTAGTAGCCTGTAAATTTTTGTTTATTTAATTAAAAAAAGCCATTGCTAGCGTACTACTACTACGTCAAGTGTACCTCTACAATTAAAGCTATTATTTCCTTACCTCAACGAGCTTATACGTCTCGAACTCCTGCAGCTGCCTCTGGAAGCCCAGGTTAGGGTTGGCGACGGCCCTGCCAGCGCGCACCACCTTCAGTGCTTCGCGCCACGTCAGGGGTGTCACCGACATTATGTACGCCACCGCCACCGTCACGCTGCGTGACATCCCTGCTAGACTGAGGAAATATTCCATCATTTAAAAGATTGCCAATAAACAGAAACTAAGTGCGGATTTCACCAATGAAACTGAACGCAGTTTAGATGTGCTGAACGCGTTCAGTTTCTTTGGTGAAATTCGCCGATGAGTAGTTTGGGAGCGTCGAATGTTCTCCTAACGATTATGTAACTTTAGTCCTTGATTATTACATGAGCTTGTAAAAGTCCAGTGGTCAGAATAGGTGCCCAAATTTGCCCTTTGGTATCATTGCCTGTCATGTAAAAACAAAAGATTTATCAGAGGATACTAACATGGGATAGGACTTCCATTTATGAAAAAAAATTGTGGTTAGGTTCACAACTCTACTGTCAAGTTTAGGAACTCCAGCAGAAATACTCCATTGAACAGTCTTTTGACGACTAATTATATGCTCCTTCACACTTTTTCTTAACCAAAACTGAGAGAGAAATGAATCTGAATATTAATATTCAAAGCGTTAGAAACCATCGCCCCTTACGTACCAATAAGCCGTGTTTACTATAAGCCAGTCGGCGGGAGATAGCGGGATGCCATTAGCAGCTTTCGATCGAGTTCAAACGATGCGATGCAAGTGACACTTGACCGAGAAAGACAAGTCCAACCACTATAATTTAAATGATCCTTCACATTTATTCTTACCCAAAACTGAAGAAATGTAAGTTTATAAAAGTAATACATACAAAGCTCCCATCTACAGGATTGATCCGAAACCATCGTCCCCTTACGTTCCAATAAGCTGTGTGTACGTTCAAGCTAAGCCGGTCGGCGGGGGATACCTTTATAGTATGTTCCAAATGTAGGTATCTGATGACAGTGTATACAAACTAGGTTAAATTCTTTTGCAAAGACTTACTGAAGTGAATTAAAAATTACTTTCTTTGTATTTAGAAAGTTATAAAATTAACCTCAATTAACAAACGAAAAACATTTTTATGATGAAATTTCAAATAATTAAAACAAAGCACTCAATTTGTAAAAGGCACTACAAATTGGCATACACAGGTACGTTTTCTGATCCATTTGCTTACATTTACATCAGCTACATTTGGAATAGACCATAGCGGGGTGTCGTCGGCAGCTCTCGATCGAGTTCAAACTGCAAGCGATGCGAGTGACACTTGACCGAGAAAGGTGGGCCGTGGAGATCGACTGAGGCGTATAAGATAAGATTCAAGATTCTCAGTTCTGAGGGAGCGGAGAATAACTTTTAGTGCCTACTAAGTAACTATAAAAAGATTAACCTCTTTTTGGGGCCGTATACCTACTAAATTATTCTGGAGGTAATGTAGACAGAATATTTTTACCTACTAGAATAAACGTTGGATTTGGGAAGCCTAGAAACTTTAGTCGAGACACGTTAAGCATTAATTGCTGCATTAGTTAGATACACGGTAATTACATAAGTTTGTCAGCGTAACTTTTGTGTCATTATATAAATCTGTGTACATAAAGTATACACAGTTTCATCATTAACTTTATCTCGCGGCGGTACCACTACTCGAGGTACTTGTAACCAAAGCCGCGCCAAATGATGCGTCATTAAAATCTTTCCTTGCTCCACTTTTGTTGTAACAACGTTGTTTTCTCAAGACATTTTTGAATTATCCAGATGAAGGATGGCGGTAAAAATAAAAAAAACACTGTTTTACAGTACCTTAATTGGACAGCTTCTATATAAAAATTAGACCACAGGAAGACCGCAATTTTGCTCAAGCGCCGTCTAAGGAAAGTGGTATTGAGCCGCAGATTTTGACCTTACATCCATTGACTTGAATTTGACTGGTCTGTTTTTAAGGTGGCTTAATATTCTAGACAACGGATGACAGTGGAAATAAAACAGTTTTTTTATCAGACAGCTTTTACTTTCCTACCTGAACTACAATATAAAACCGCCATCTGGGAACACGCCACAGGTTTTAGGACAAATACCTATTTAGACAGATATTTTACATCACATGGTTTGTAATAGGAGTTTCTTGCCCTTCTTCTCCATAGGAACCTACCTACCACGCTTTAGAATGGGCAACTAGCTTCATCTTTCAAACTGAAACCAATTACAGAGGTTCTACTCCGAAGCGCTAAACCGAAGTATCAGCCGAATGTTCGGTCGTTTTATAACTTCCAAAGTTTCCTTTATTGACATTGAGTCCTTAGCTTACCCAACATCAAGTCACAGTTTTGACTTTGGCTTATCTCTTCGACTATCTTTTTTTTTTCGCCGTAGTCAGCGATAGTTAGCCGTAGTAAAGAAACGACCGAACATTCGGCCGATACTTCTGATTTATGTTCGGATTAGACCCCAGGCACTTTTGAATCGTCAAGGGGTCGGCCCCTTGACAATTCAAAAGTGCCTGTAATTGGTTTATTTGAAATAAATGCTTTGAGTTTGAATTTGATAGCAAGCAGCTTAACTTAAGGGGGATTTAAAATGCTCAACATATTAAATGAGCAGGTGGAAAAGTCGTATGTGCTCTGCCTTCCACTTTCTGATTAGTATAAAAATACTACCTACATAGTTTTATTAGAGCTAGGAAAGCAAACGACGAGCAATAACATTGTATAATTAACCGACCCGGGGCGGCGCGGCGGCGATACGATTAGCAATGAATCAATAATGACGTTTAATCGCACAGCAGGACATAGTTAAGCGACCTTTTCACATGGAGCTAACAGGAACCGGAAATGAATTAAATGGCTCTGTAGGGCGATTCATCAGAACTGACTATTAACGAAGAGTTACCAGTTTGGAACGTAAATATGGACGGGTAGTTACTACCGGACTACTTACCTAAAATTTTAGGGGAGGATATTAGTTGTTATGTCGAGATTGAACCTACTTGAAGTTTCACTTTATGCTTGTTTATAATAACAGAATCACACAAGACAAAACTTAATCATCTCTATGTATACAGGATGTTAAAGAAATTACGCGCCATAGCTTAAGGGTAGGTTCAGTATCGATAAAGGAACCCAGGAAAAATAAAAAAATAAAAATTATTGCAAAATCAACCTAATTTAGTACCTATACTAACTTAAAATAGCAATCGTTTAGAATTAAAATTATTTTATTTGTTTAAATGCCTTAATTACTTACCTACTATCGAACGCGTTAGTAAATAGGTAGTACTAAATTAGGTTGATCTTGGAATTTTTGTTATGTTTTTTTTTTTGTTTTTTTTCCTGGGTTCTTTTATCGATACTGAAACTACCCCTAAGCTATGGCACGCAATTTCTTCAACACCCTGTATAATAACAAAATAGTAACAAAGTCAAAACTGTACATAGAATATTTTTGAAAAAAGTAATTGCTACGAGGTCTGGGAACGAGTCTGATGACGAAAATATAGTTTGTGGAATTTTTGTCCGTTTGTCTGGATGAATGTTCCGGAATGGCGCAAAGACGGCTAAACGGATTTGGATGATATTTGGCACACAGACAGTTTATAACCTGGATTAACCCTTAGGGTAATCCCGGTAGTACATTCCCGTGGGATATTTTCCGACATCTGCGTGGGAAGCCGCGGGTAAAAGCTAGTATCAAATGAAGCACCAAGATCAGGTGACATGTTTCTGAATTTAATATCGAGTCACTTCAGACAGGGTGACGCTTTCATAAATACCTTTAATATGTAAATATAGTGCTTACAACATAGTAGGTACATTGCTAACTTCAGTACCCCAAGTGTAAGTTTTGCAAGAGAGTAAACGTAACTATTTCGTTTGCGTTAAAATTTGACCGATAGATCATAATGTTAAGACTATAAGGATGAGAATAAAAATCTTAACGCAAAGGCGCTAGTTACGTTTACTCTCTTGCAAACTTACACTTGGGGTACTGATAATAGATTTATAATAGCGCCGCGCCCTAACTGGGGCCCAAGTCTGCTATATTTATAAATTCAGTCATTCCAATACGATCCCATTGTCATGCCATTGTCATTTTGCTAAAAGTTCGTAATCTGGTAAATTCATAATGGTCGATCATTGGTCGGTCAATGTTCTCGTAATAATTTTAATAATAATTAAATTTATAATGGCATTGTCGTATTGCCATTATTATAAAACCCATTAGTAGAAATGTCATTCATTTGTCATTATGTACCAGATTACCAATATATGCAATTTCTTTCAATGTAGTGTCAGTGGTCGACCATTGGAAAGTCATAATGACGCCATTATAATAGTAGATTACCAAACTTGTCAAAATCAACATTTATGAAATCAATGATCGACCATTCTGACACTATTGTAATAGCAGACTTGAGGCCCTGTTATGTGAATGTTTTCATAACGACAGTCCCTGGAGGACAAACGAGGCTCTTCCAAACTTCGGACATGTTATTATTTATTCTTATGTCTCAGACTTGGATGTTTACTTACAAAGCGTCGTGATATGACAAGCATTTAGTGGACAGGATAAAATAATACAAGCGTTAATATTGTGAAGAGCTCGTTTAAGCTGACTCGTATGTGTTTCTGTCGCCAAAAGGCATTGTTACCTACTTTTCGGTTGAAGGCGTTGATAAATTTTCCTTGTCTAATAGCGTTGCAGAGGTGTCTAGAATCCTACAAATGCCGTCGTCGTCGGCCTTGTTTGGTCGCCCCAAAAATAACAAACGAAGCCAGCTTTGTCCTAATTTGTGGTTTTCACATCGATTAATGGTGCCTACGCTTATGTATGGAAGTGAATGTTGGGTGTGGCAAAAGAAGCATGAAAGTAGAATAAATGCTGTGGAAATGCGTTCCTTGCGATGCATGTCTGGCGTGACTATGAATGATAGGCTGAAAAATGAGGTGATAAGGCAACGGTGTTAAAAGAAGATGTAGTAACAAAAATTGAAAAAAAATACGCTTATATGGTTTGGTCATGTTGAGAGGATGAATGAAAGGCGACTAACAAAAGGTATTTATAAAGCAGAGGTGAGTGGAAACACCGGGAGGGGACGCCCTAGGAGGACATATAGTGACCAAACTGGTGATGTTCTTCAGAAAGGTCAGGTGCGAAGTACCCGCAATCGGCGCGCGTGTATGACCAGATGTATTAACGTAGGCGAAGCAAAAGGAGTATGTAAGGAGCGTAGCAGGTGGCGTTCTATAGTTTCTGCCTACCCCCATGGGAAGAAGGCGTGAGTTTATGTACATGTACATCGATTAATTTTGTTAGAAAATTGAGTAGTTCTGATGTGCGTGATCGATGACAGAGAATTTGATTTATAAATTGAACCCATTATTACGTAATGAGTTCAATTTATACATTTTAAAATCGTTCACGTTAATATTCTGTTTACCTTCCTTCAAAGTACCCATAATTTATCAATTTGCGTTGCCTTCCATTTTTAACCGACTTCCAAAAAGTAGAAGGTTATAATATGTCCGTATGTATGTTTTTTTTTTATACGTTCACCGATTTCTCTGAGGACCGATTTTAAAAATTGTGGACCGATTTAAAAAATTCTCTTCCAAGTCAGAATCTGACGAGGGGATCCCATGGAAATCGCGAAAAATTCTCAAATTTTATAGGCACACCTATAGCGATTTGGATATTTTTTAAAGTAACTCGTGGATTTGCTCTCGGAAAGCACCATTTGGTGAAGAGGAACTGATGATGAAGACCACAACTCAAAAAGAGACCACTAATCGGTAAAAAAGTACTGTAGGTAGACTGTTGATCTCGGCCATATTAGAGGTATTTTAAGGGTTTTGGTTTCGTTCCGCTACGATACGCTAAGCTAATGGCCTAGGTAATTGGCGGCCGAGTTGTATAATGACGACTTGAATAGCTCAATGGCGGAACGGTTCGCTGTGCGAAGAGTTCGATTCCCGCATCGCCATATCAGCATGAAATTAGTACTTCAGTTTATGGAGCTTATGTAAGAGTTTTTGGCGTATTATTTGAGGCATTCCACTAAGAGCACTGATTTCAAAAGCACTTGACCGAACCGCACCTGAGCACTTCCACTAACGGCACTGAAACAACATTTTGATGAGTGCGGTTCGGTGGAACAGTTTATTAATATTATTTTCAGTCCCCGAACGGCACCTATGTAAAATATTTTTTTAGTGAGGGGGTGTGTATTTTTTTGTTCAAGACATAAGCAAACAAAACATATCGATACAAATCAGCAGAAGTTAAGTCTTCCGGATAATTCCACCTTGTTCACCTAGAGCAAAGAGTAATGTTTTATTTGTGTCGCTGTCAGTAAACAAAAAATGAGAGACCTTGTCACTTTTCTTAGCGATTTCGTTTGTTCAAAATTGTTCTGAGGTTCAAATCATACAGTATTTCAACTAGGAACAAAATGGTCGAATGAACACAATCACACATATAGACCGCTACATGAAATCTAAGTATGTTTCAGTATGCAGTGAGTCGGGGCTGTCACATCGAGGCAAGTTTAGTAATTGCGTGTTATCATGTAGGTAGGATGTCTAATTTATAATAATAATTATGTCGTTTGTTTTTTGTTTTCTTACCAGAATACATTTTTAAATATTTCCTACAATCAAAAATAAAAAACAAAACATTTAAAAATATAAAAAAAATGAGTTCCGCCGGTGTTGGGAGCAGGGTTCGAGCTACCAGTTGTTAGGGCTGTAGAAGATAGGAACTTCCTCACAATACGAGCCGTATCAAGGAATACTGCCTTTTGAATCACGCCCTTGATCCAACCGCCTAACGAGAGCCTCGAGAGATGTTGATCGACGCTTTCAGGCATCAGGCTTTTGGCCGTAACGACAATCGGCACAATGACAGCCAAGCTCACATTCCACATGTTAACAAGCTCGTGTCGAGATATTATGTTTCTCTTTCTCAGCTTTCACGAGGTTCTCGTCATGTGGAATGGCAACATCTACAATCATTGCGCGGCGCGTTAATCGGTCTATCACCACTATACCAGTGCAGGAAATAGGCCTCTCCCAGACTGCGCCACAACACCCTGTCCTCCGCCTTCCGCGTCCAGTCTGTCTCAGCTACCTTTTTAAGGTCGTCGCTCCATCTCGCCGATACGCGGTCTCCACTCCAAGACTCGTCTGTCTATGGGCCATCGGTCCTTCAACAAAGATGGGTCGCCCACTGCCACTTCAGCTTGCTTACTCTGCAAGATATGTCGGTAAATCCGGTTCTTTTCCGGATAGTTTCATTTCTGATCTTATCCTAAAAAAGAAACTCCGAGCATAGCCCGCTCCATAGTATGCTGAGCAACCCTGAATTTGTGGACCAGCCCGACTGTATGTGTCCTCGTTTTGTCACCATATGTCATATCGGGCAGGACGCACTAGTTCAAGACATTGGTCTTTAAACATTGCGGGATAGGTGACGAAGAGACTTGACGAAGTTTTCCAAACACTGCCGAACCCAACTGGATCCTTCTGTCCACTTCATTGTCAAAGTTGTGTCTACTACCGAGCTGGATGACTTCCCCTAGGTAGACATACTCCTTCACAACTTCAAAAAGCGACCTTTAGATGTAGATTGGTCTCGGCAAGACGTGTGAATAGTACATGACTTTCGTCTTGTCCAAATTGATACCGAGGCCAACCCGTCGAGAGGCTCCATTTAAGCTGTGCAGCATCTGGTCTAACTTTTTCAGCGTCTCTGCCATTATGCTATGTTGAAATAGTTTAGTGATTTGAATCCAACCTTAAACAAATTGCTTACGTAAAAATTTACTCGCATTCATAACGTACGATATCGGAGCCCTTTACTGTACGTGGTTCGATTGCACTTACTACTCGTTATGTTATAGTTGGTAATGTCCTGAACACAGAATATAATATACGTCCCATCACTACAAACTGTATGCAGGTGCCGTTCGGAGACTTAAAGTAATATTAGAAAACTGTTCCACCGAACCGCACTCATCAAAATTTTGTTTCAGTGCCGTTAGTGGAAGTGCTCAGGTTGAAATCAGTGCTCTTAGTGGAATGCCTCTATTATTTTGCCTACGGATATTTACTAAGTAAAAAGTGAACTTAGAAAAAGTTGGAAACAAGGTTTATATAAATTTATACTATAAATAATCTCATGCAGTCGGAGGCAATAGGTCTTTATTGTTAAGAATATGCTTCCGACTGCATGAGATTGTTTATAAGAGTATTAATTTATAATCTTGTTTTGTCACAAACTCTTGTAAGTCCCGTGTGGTGCGGACTTAAAGAATAGCACCATCCCATTTCTTCCCGTGGGTGTCGTAAAAGGCGACTAAGGGACTTACTAGAGAATGGGCAGCAGCGTTCTCTATGCATTTAAACACCAAACTGCGATCGCCAACCCGTATGCCAAGCGTGGCGATTATGGCAAACCCCCACTTTGGGGGAGGCCTGGACGTCTTTTGGCTGAAAGGTGAGAGTGAAGAGAAGAGATAATCTTGTTTTCAACTTTTTCTATGTTCAGTTTTTGCGCAGTCGGGATTTTTGATTTTTTAATTTACTTTTTATGTTTTACACTTTTTGGTTAGACGGTAAATTAATTAAGGTGATAACGGCCTCTCACTCCAAAAGTTCGGAATAGTTTGTTTTAATTAAAAAATATATACAAATTATATGTTTAAAAATGAGAAATGCTCATTTTTAAATATATAATTTGTATATATTTTTGTAATCATCTTTTAAAACCCTTCATTTTGGTACCCCACTCGATAGGGGGAGATATTTTTTTTTCGAAAAGTCACCTGTTGGCGCCAAAAATGTTTTGCGCCATTTTGATTTTTAAAATTTTAATAGGTATGTAGTGACGCTCGCGCTATAAAGACGAGTCTAACCACATATAATTCATCAAAATCGGTTCAGCGATTTAGTAGTTACGAGGGACGGGACGGACATACATACATACAGGTTAAACACATAACCCTCCTTTTTTGGCTTCGCAGTCGGGTAAAAAATGGGCGTATTATAAATTAAGAAGATAGCTGGGGACAGTTCTTTTTAGACTAAAATACCAGTACCTACGTGCGGTCAAGATAGGTGCTTATCGAACCCGAAAATTAAAATTTGTTGAAGAAAACTTGATGGAACAATGTAGTGTGGAATATCAAATAGTAAATATCCATTACTTTTTTACTACTTACCTAAGTGATTGCCTCTCTGTTTGATTTTATTTGCTCATATCGATTTGCTTCTTCGTTATTTGATTAGCATTATTTTAAATAGAATAAACTTTATTTCCAAATTAACAATTTACACAAAGACGATAGGTTAGGTTAGGTAGGATACATTTTTTTTTAAACTGTATAAATCACTGCTTATTACCTCCGACACCTAAGCTAAGATTAAACTTGTGATATGGCTGCCAGGGCTCTCTCTATAAATATTTTTAATTTATACAAACTAGTACGGAGTTGCGTTATGTTAGTAGCTATCGTTTGTGTACAAAAATAAAACAAAGTTATTAAATTAAATAAAGAAACAGGAAAAAAAAAAAAAAGGAAAAAATAATTATGCCTCTACAGTATTAATTTGGGACTTATCAATGGGGCTGTAGCGAAAGGAACTTCTTCTAAGCGTGTCATTTCCTTTAAAATATTTCGCAGTGGATTACCGCCTAAAAGGGAAGGGCACTGATGGCCCTGAACCGTCAGAAGGGTACAATTTATAACGTTCGTGGGGTGGAAATTCATATTATTATTTTTACGGCGATGGAAGAAATCCAGTCGACAAAACATCAATCAAAGGATTTATACTGCATCCGATATTTTCTTTGTCATAACGTATGTAGAAAATATTATTTTATGACTAAGAAGGCGATTAAATGCTTGACATTTTCAAAAAAATCTTGTCTACTTATGAATCATGCAGAATATCAGATGGTGATGTAAAGGCATAAATATTTATTTCATATTAATTGTTATATGGTTTCCTTAAGCTATGAAATTCCTGTCATAGTCCCTTAGCCAATGGTAGAAGACTATTAAGAATTGATTTCAGAAGGATTAGGTTCAGGTCCGAAAATTATAGATGGAGCAGTGGTGGCTCAGTGGTAATAACCAGGACTTACAAGTAGTAGGTCGAACGTTCGAACCCTGGCAACCCCTTTACTATGTGTAAATTATTTCATCACCACTAATCTCAAAATGGTGCAGGAAAACATCGTGAGAACCAAAAACCAAAAATCCGAAGACATGTGACATCTACCAACCCGCACTGGGCTTGCGTGGTGGATTACTAACTGGCCCACTCCCTCTCACAGAGACGAGGCCTTTGTCCCAGCAGTGGGATCATTATAGCCTTATAATGCAGAAAATAATAAAACGAATGATTATAAACTAACTACTAGCCTTTAGCAATGGACAACTTGTTGTCCAACTTTTTCAATTTGTCAAACTGTCAAATTTCAATTTGATCATTTGTCAAAATTTTAAGTTTTGAATACTAGACTTTTAGCAATTTTTTTTTTTTTTTCTGGATAATATTTACATCATAATCTTATAATGTGATTGTAATTGGCTACTGTGTATTAGAGTTTGTGTTTTGACAATTTTTCTTTCTTTTCTAAATGATTGTAACGTAACAGATCCCGCATGAAACGGATCCCGCGTGACGTGAGAGTCCAGAAAGATGATAAGTAAATCTTGGCTGAAAACTTGGCTCGCTGTCGACATGTGGGATGTCGACTCAGCGATCATTGTGTCGACAGTCGTGACAGCCAAAAACTTAATTATGAAGAGACTCGACCAACACCCGAGGAGGCTTTCGTTAGGCAGCTTGATTACCAAAGAGGTCTACACTTCTGGACACGGTTCGTATTGTTAGAAGGTTCCTCGCTCTGGAGGCCTGACCGCATAGCTTGGACCGTGTTCGGACACGAGAGGAGTATTATTTTTTATATTTTTAAACGTTTTTATATGTTTTATGTTCAAATACCTATTTAGAATTGTCATTTATATGTCGGTATATTTATTAAATTAAGAAACTAACAAATATAATTACTCTTTTTATTCTCTTTTTCTCTCTTTTTATTTTTCTTGTTCTATTATCAAGATCCATTCGTTAACGTGATTATGGCCAATTCTTTTTACAAGCTTATCCTATTAATGAATAGAACTCATGCATGCACGACATGGTCTACTCACCAATGTATAAGAACGTTGCCGTCTCTTAGACGAGCGGCGTGTATGAAGTCGTTGCAAAGACTGAAGTACTGCGTCAGGTTCTGTTCAGGGGAGTCCGACGCCATTATACACAGGTAGTGCTTGTCCTGCCAACAAAGAAAGATAACGTTAATAATTATTAATGATAAAAAAGACTATAACGAAGTAAAGACCTTGGCTCAGGAGCCTGTCAACTCTTAATCACCTATGTACCTCACGAAGGTCTCTTAGAAATTTCTACACCAAAAGGATCTTAATCAGATCTTGAAACATTTTGCTAAACATTAACTCCTCTGCAATGCTCTCGTGGCTTGACTTCAAGGTCAGACCGCAATAAATTGCTCAAGCATTTGAAGAATACTGGGGTCTCGAGGAATAATAGAATAATCCTTATCTATCTTAAGCTATTTTAAAGTAACAAGATTGCAATTCTCAAACCGGAATCAACAGCTGTAAAAAAAAAATACTTTTTAAATATTTATTTACTAACCATAGTTTATGCACAGACAGTTCAAGATCTACTTACTGGTTGTCAGCAAATAGAACCGCAAAAATGCTATTTTACTTTTATTTTAGTTCTTCCTTTATTTTGTTTTTTTTTAAATATTTTATTTCAAACTTTGTCCATAAAGTTAGTTAATAAATAGTTAGTTAGTCAATGTTCTTAGCCTAGTGTTAGTAAAAGTAATAATATTGCAAAAGGAGGATAGGAAGTGTTATTAGGATATTCAATTAGGAATTCCTCAGTAGCAGCCTGGAGTCTGGATTTGTGCCCAGTTGATGGCAATAGCCTCGCCTGTAATAGGGGATTACATGGGACTTAAAACATAACTGGCGAAATGTGGGTGTAATTTAGGTACACCTCTGCCTAACCCTTCGGGGATTACAGGCGTGATGTTATGTGTGTTATGTTTATGCTTGCCCTCGCGTGAAGGCCTATCCAGTGCGCCATCAGTACTGAGTCCCATCGGCCGGCGCACGCGGCCAGGGGCCCAAGTCTGCTATTTTTATAAATTCAGTCATTCCAACACGATCCCATTGTCATGCCATTGTCATTTTGCTAAAAGTTCGTAATCTGGTAAATTCATAATGGTCGATCATTTTCTTTGCAATTTCTTTCAATGTAGTGTCAGTAGCCGACCATTGGAAAGTCATAATGACGCCATTATAATAGTAGATTACCAAACTTGTCAAAATCAACAATTATGAAATCAATGATCGACCATTCTGACACTACTGTAATAGCAGACTTGAGGCCCAGGATGGTGCTGGGGCTGCCGCGCACCCGCGCCAAGGTTTAGGTTATAATCCATAAATCTGTTGAAACGATCCGTAAACAAGATCAATGCTGCTTTACAAACTTACCCCTTGTAAGCCAATCAAAATAGTCGACTGTAGCTTTCGGTACATAATAGTTAACATAAATAAATCATTATGAGGAGTTATTACTTGCTGTTCGGTCGTGTGGTTTCTGGGAATGGATTAGCCCATTTATTCCCGAAAGATCTGTGATTAGTTTTATTACTTAAGGGGGATGCGCTAAAGGTAGCCCGCGAAATTCAACTTTTCTTAAGTTTTTTGCAATTTGCAGGTCTTTGTCAGGTTGTATATTGATCTACATATGATTGGCGGCCGTAACAAATATGATTTTACAGAATTATAATCATTAGAATCAGCAATACAACTAACTCTCTTCATAGAATCCTATTGCATGACTATGTCATGAAATAGTCATTCAATAGGATTCTAATAGGAACTTAGAGAGTTGTATTGCTGATGCTGATGATTATAATTCTGTAAAGCCATATTTGTTACGGCCGCGAATCATATTTAGATCAACATACAACCTGTTACTGCCTGCAAATTGCAAAAAACGTAAGAAAATTTGAATTTCGTGGGCTACCCTGACGCTTTCGCTTTAACCAGATTTCAGTTGATGAGTATACAGGGTCAACTTAAATTACCTAGTGGAACTCCGCAGACGCGGTCTCTCTAAATACGATAAAACGAAGAAAACATAAAAAAAAATTGAACTGCAGTTACCTACTTACCTACTTGAAATTACAGTTTCAAAATCTGTTTTTTTTTCGTGTAAACTTAACAGACGTGATTGGTATCGATATCAAAAAGATTAAAAACACTGATTTTGCCAACTACTTCAAGTGGTCATTGACCCCAGAAAGAAAACATCAAATCTTTTTTCTTTGTTTTATCGAGTTTAAATATCGATTCCCATGACGTCTGCAGTTTCGCTAGCTAAATACTACTGCGACTGACTTGGACGGTGAAATCGCATGATTTTTTCAAGAACATTGTTTGTGCACTTATTTAAGTAGTACTTAGTAATTATCTACGAATCATCCTCATTCGGTCTTCTTTAAACTTGAGTAAGGTTTATGAAGGCGGATGATTTATGTAAGTACTCTTGCGAAAAGGCAGGACGGTTATAAATTTCAATAGCAGGTATTGCAGAGGTTCCTGCTAGCAATTATTTTTGATACCGTCGTCCAAATGTCATAGAGTAGCATTCAGGTTTTTACTTTTATTATTTGAATAACATTTTATATAGATTTTTTTAAATATTTTGTGAATGTGAGAACGTTAACGGCTTAAGAGGAGGCTCCCTATTTTTATGTTAATTTGCATTAATATTCTGAAACAGTCACACATACAAGCAAAATGAAACTTTAGTATATGATTTATTGGATCTTTTTCTTTCCATGTTGAAGACAGATAAGTAATTGTAATATTTTTTCTAGATACATTTTTTTATTCGAAAATGATGCCTTTTTTAAGGATAATTATAAAAAACAAACAAGACTGTTTGGCTTTTACGTCTAAAAATAAATATTCACAGCAAGAAAATATAGTTTATTATCCAGCCACCAGATATTTTTTCTCTAGATCAATTATTACTTTAGTTATAAACGAATAATAATTGAGACTTACGGTATTTAGTTTCGTGTTCGAACACGATCTAAGAGTGCACGCGATATTCAACTTTATTGCTGATGTATTAGCGTTTAGCACATAACGGAGTTGCGGGGAGCAAAAGTTTGCGTTGAAATTTGATTTAGACTGCCTGGTCTTAATAGACTGTAGATTTGTAGACCATTTTCTATTTTGTTAAGTACCTGGTACTTGTTGACGGGCTTGCACTGTCTTCTTGTAATTTGAAAACATTGTATAAGCCAATAATTAAAAAAAAAAGTACCCGTGGAGTTTCTTGTCGGCACTTCTCCAAAGGAAACAACCAATTGGAACCGTGCACCTAGGTTCTGACGTTTCATAAGTGCCCACGTACCTACGTTTATGTATAAAAAAAAAGTGATTTTGATTTTGTATTTACCTTCTAATGATCACGGCTTCCTTTCTTTAAAACTTTGATTCAAGTTATTAACGGAGCGCGAACGCGATAAACTTGAGTCAATAAAAGTTAAAGCGATAGTGGGTACCTACCGTCCATAGAAATGAGAACTTTTACTCAGTTCACCGGCTTTAAGTTTAAAGCTTTTGTAGTCGTTTTGTGGTTTTCGGAATAAAACTTAGATGTTACTACAATAATGCCGCTTTTTAAGAAAAAAGTTTATAAAGCGACATTATTAAAAACCTACATAAAAATCTTTGTCTGTCTAAATAGACGAATTCAAAGATTTTTATGTAGGTTTCCTTACGAAAAGTTGCGTAATGGCTTTTTCAATTTGAGCTTGTTTCCTTATATAAGGACAATAGGGTCAAATTAAGTTAGCTAGCGATAATTAGCAGACGTGATGGGTACATCTAAACACGAAAAAAACAAGAATTAACAATATTTGATGATTTTTTTGGGATCAACGACCGCGCCCCGGTGTTGTTAGTTTGTTACCTACTGGAAGTATGAATTGAGAGAATCTTTTAATACAGGGTGAAAACAAATTAGCTAGCGAAACTCTGCAGTCTTGATGGGTATTGATATCTAAACACGATTAAATTAAAAAAATAATATTTGATCAAATTAAAATGAACAATTTTGGGGGTCAACGACTGCTGGCAGTGTTGATACTTGGAACTATGAGTTGATAAAATCTGTTTTCTTTTGTTTTATCTTATTTAGATATACCACCCACGACGTACCATACCCATCAGCCATCACGTCTGTGAAGTTTACACAAAAAAACCTGATATTTCAAGTGAAATATAACCCCACAAAAAAAATATTAAAAAGAATTTCTTTTCTGTTTTATCATGTTTAAATATCGATATGCATAACGTATGTGGAGTTTCGCTAGCTAATTTAATTTGACCCTGTATTTGTTCACCGATTTCATTGGTAGGATATAGAGCTCGACGAAAATGTATACATAAGACCTTTATTGTAATACCCACATGTTCACAAATAAAGATTGATTAATTTAAAAATACTCATTATTTTTTGTTTTTGTTTTATCAAGTTTAGATGTCGATACCCATCAGGCCTGCGAAGTCTCGCTAGCTAATTTAATTTTACCCTGTATAAGTCGTAGGGTTCCACACGAGATAATGATTTTGATATTCAGATTTTCTCATTCTTTAACAGCTTTACTATTCTTTTTATTTTTTTAATAATTCATCATCATCATAATTTCAGACATCGTCAGACGTCCACTGCTGGACATAGGCCTCCCCCAAAGGGTTTGCCATAATCGCCACGCTTGGCAGCCGGGTTGGCGATCGCAGTATAGTGTTAAAATGCATAGAGAACGCTACTGCTCATTCTCTAGTACTCGTAAGTCCCTTACGTACGACACCCACGGGAAGAAATATTGGTGCTATTCTTTTAATAATTATGTATCTATCATGTTTTTTGTTAATAATAGATGGTGTTGATTTCTCTGCTAACTGCGACCCTTTTTGCTTGTTACAGGATTGGGGTAAGTGTAGACAGTAAATTAATTGTAAAAAATACTTAATTTATTACCAATTAATAATTTGGAAAGAATGTGGGTTTGAATTACAACCCACGCGTAGGTATCTAAGTATTGCGATTCCCTCTGGTCCATATTTATACATAAACTTTTAAAAGATAAATCAATGAAAATACGTAATAAGCCGCGGTGGCTTATTACGTATTTTCATTGATTTATCTTCAACTTCATATTTTTATTTTATTTATTAAGGAATAATAAACAACTACAACATGTATAATACAATAAAGTTAACAACACTTGTAGTAGGAATGTTGCAGTCCACTGCATTGTCAGCATATAGGACATATTAAAAAATCTGTGGTTGCCACTAGACGAGCACTACCACAGATAACAAATATTTTGAAATAAATTAAGTTACTATAAAGCTAGCTATAGCTACAAAACCAAATTAGATCAGAAACAGTTTCATTTACATAAATAAAGTAATAATAAGATTTAAATTTATTTTTCGAGCATGCAAATATATCAATTTCAATGAAATTTGAATTATAGGATTCCAACATTCTATGAATTGGGCAGCGTAATCCAGAGTTCGTACGACAAGAATTTAGCGCGAACAGAGTAGGTACGTGCACGAACCTAACGCGCATGAACTATTCGGGAAACAGAATAACACAGCTTACTCGTTAGATCAATGGCATCAAAATTATTGTGAACAATATCATGAAGCACGTTGGCCTCAAGGTATTTGCACCGGTTCTCCAAGCTGATAAGCTTACACTTATCAAGAAGTTGGGAGTATGACAGATAAGTCTTATAGTCCCATAACACCTGTAGCACATAGCACGGATGTACTTGCGCTGGACCCTTTCTGTTCCAACTACGTACTTTTAGTAGAAGGGGTTCCAAATTGGGACCGCGTATTCTAACTAAGAGCGAATAAGCGTCTTAAGGGTCAGATAGTCGCCGTTGACCTTCGCCATACAAATGCGCGTCGCGCTCACGTCGCGCCACCTTTAATTTTCATAGGGAATATTTATTTTTAGTAACGAAAATATGAATATTTGAATAAAATCACAGATAGAATTATAGATAATAAAACAGTCTATTCATACAGAAAAAAGCATAAAAATATCTTATGTCATTTGAAAGTAATATCGTTTTTTATGCTTTGGGTAGACATTACTTCCGGAATTGATTTCATAAAGTATTTTACTACAATACTTAAATATTCACATATAGAATTGATGTGTATGCGTTCTTGTTTAACATACATTTTTTGCATAACATACTTGCATTATATGAAGGCGTAATAACAGATTTAAAAGTCACTAAAATCATATATCTGCGCCTTAAATACAGATAGACATAGGTTGAGGAGGTACGCTTAAATTCTGTAGAAGATCTGTGTGATCATATTGGCAGGTAATCTGACTCAGTTACCTATTCACAGACTATGCTCAATTATTTACCGCATGCTCATCATAATCTGTGCTCAACCCAGCCAGCCTCATTCCCCTGGCGAATAAAACTGCGAAACTCCACTTCGGAGTTATAATTCCCCTTGGGCGAGATAAAGCTTGGTCGATGATGTGATTGTACCATCACTATGTACCATCTAGCTCCTATTTATGATGTATACTCGTTGGACAAGTTTTATTACTGTTTGTGATGAGATCATTAACTGCTGATGGTTTTGTTTTCAACCTTTTATAGGTATGTTTGGCGATGTCAGTGTTTTCATCCCGTGGGCGTCGTGTAATGCTAAGGGCTCATGCAGAACGTCGCGACACCGGTAGAACAATTGCCATACAATATTCATAGAAATCGTTCTATCGGTGTCGCGTCGCGCGGGATGTCTCGCCGTTCTGTAAGAGCCTTAATAAGACTTAGATTATGTTCAGAAGTTGAATACAAAGGCGAACGGCAGATTTCGTACCGCATATTTTTGTTGTTGTTTTGTTATAGAATTTATACCACTTATTAAGGCAACTAAGACATTTATTTTCATGTAAGTGTACTATTTTTAGAAGTTCGGATTAATGAATAATATCAATAAAAAGTTTTTAATAATTAAACGTAATAAAATCGTAAACTAAACCCAGTTATGTTTTTTAAAGTTTCCATATGTAAAATAACACTAATAACGAAATGATAGATTAATTATTTAGAAATAGAAATAACATTAAATATAATTAAACACTAATATATTATACCTAAGAATGCGTGATTGTTACATAAAATCATAATAGTTAACAATATAATGATAGGAATGATTTTCGTCATCAATATTATTTTTGTTCATATGGCAATTATTTATTGACAGGTAAAGAAAATCTGTATTACTGTTACTGTCTTTCAGTTCAAATCTGTGGTTCAGTTCTTTGCTGTTGTTTTGGATTGTGGTTTGTGACTGCATCTGAGCAATTTAGCGAATTAACATCATCATTATCAAACTGTTGCAGTACGCAGCTGCACATAGATATCTCCTAATACACCCCTCACTGAGTAGGTACGATTCTCATCTCAATCCACCTACTTAATAGTACAACTAAGTTAATAGTAGAACATTTACTTTATCACCAAAACAATGTTTATGTACCTTTAAGTAACAATCTACATTAGTACACTAGTACATAACCTTAAAAAATAAAACTCGTTATAACTTTTACGTCCCAACTTCTAAAAATCTAAGAATTTAAAAAGGGCTTGTCTATCTTATTAACTACCAATTAAAACAAAAAATATCCCAAAACACGAAATTTTATTAGCGGTACGAAGTTCCCATACAAGCCTGCCGTTCACCTTTAGTGACAATAGAATGTAGAAATACATCTGTAGATCCAATGCTATCGGCTTTTATGGAATCCTGAATGGGGCTCAAATAGGTACCAATTGATCGTGTAGATCAGTGGTTCCCAAACTTTTTTAGAGACGGAACCTTTTTCGAAAACGAAATATTTGACGGAGCCCTAAAGTAATCAAAACTGGTTTTATGTGTATTCTTCATTAATAATCATATTACTTGACATTAAAATTTACATATTTTTTTACTTTTGTTGAAATATTTAGATTGATATTATGTTACTCAGGTACCAGAGTAAAATAAAATATGGTAGGTAGACACTCCTTTAGTATTATTTTTTTATTCTGACCAGTATTTTTGCGGAACCCCCACAGAGGCTTTGCGGAACACACTTTGAGTATGGCTGGTGTAGATCATATCCAAACTATGTGGATGTATTTACAGGACCTACTTATGTATGTCGATCTGCCTAGTCTTTTCCCAACTATCTTCGGGTCGGCTTGCAGTCTAACCGCATGCAGCTGAATACCAGTATTTTACATGGAGTGACTGCCTATCTGACCTCCACAACCCAGTTACTGGGTGATACGGTACCCTTTGGTAAGACTGGTTGTTAGACTTTCGGGCTTCTGACGACCCGTAACAACTGTCAAAGATCACGAATGACAGCCGAGATCAATGCCTTAACGTGCTTTCCGAGGCACGGGTGTTGGCATGTAAAGATGGTCACCCATCCACGGACCAACCCCAGCAAGCGTAGCCTACCCTGATGGATCGGCCTGTGCGGCTGTTATTACTTAGCCACGAGCTCCTCCTATTTACCTATGTACAGACGCCAGCAGGTCAAGCTACCTGAAACTGTTAAATTTTCCCAATCAACCTTGAACCTTATGCTTTAACAATAAAGTTGAAAATCTTTTAAAGAAATTTGACAGATCGTAGTAGCTTGTTGTGCTGGCGTCTGTACATACAATGAAAGCTAAAAGGAACATGGATTAACGCTTGTTTAATTGCAAGAAAACCCAACTAAAATAAATAGTAGGTAAGTACCTACCTTAGTCTACGCACCAGACCTTAGTTGGTAAGTACATACCTACATAGCATAACTCCGTATTATTTTGCTACCCGCACGAACAGGTACATTAGCGAGCCAGTCTGAGAAAAAGAAAAACGTAAATAACATATTCAACCGTTTGCTTCCAAAGAGCTCTTTACTGAAACGCTTACTGAAACTCGATGAAAAAATAAATTACATGTAGCAATTTATTGAAGCCTAAACATTCTTTACGATCGAGTGAATTTATTTAAGTTATTATCGCCTTTGTCAACATGGCATGTTAAATGAAGTAAGACCTAATAAAATTAAGACGTGATTTTGGTCAGTTTGTTAATAGTTACATAGGTATTTAAAAATAATACCAAATTGTCATTTATAGGGTTCCATACTCATTAAGGAACCCTTATAGTTTCGCCATGTCTATCTGTCTGTCCGCGGATTAACTCAGAGACTCTTTGTACTAGAAAGTTGTAATTTGACATGGGTATATACATACATATTAAGTTTTTCGGATAAATTCATTCCAACTACGGAAATCTTCAATGTGCGTACGCACTTGGCCGGTTTCTCTTATTTAATGAATCGTCGACAATTTTAGACGAAACGAGGTTCGCATGTTCGCATCCCGCATATTGAATATTTTTTGCGACACTGATGAAGTTTTTAAACTCGTACCCTACGTGTTTGTGTGTACCTACTTTGTAACTTATATTTCAAAGCTTTTACAAGAGACTTTCCAAAAAAAATATTAATAAAATTTAGACAAAATTATGATATAATTCAAATACTAATATAAAAAAGGTAAAAATTAAAAAAAAAAAATGCAAAAAGGAAGTCAAATTTTCTACAGCAGTGTGGTGGAGGAACAGATTCCTCCAGGGTACACGAGTCTCTAACTACTGAGACATATTTCAGGTTTAAGGTACACACATATTAATATCGGTCAACAGAACCTTATCAAATACACATTATAATGGCTTTTATTACCCCCGTTGGGTCTTTTGCTTCTAATAGTTATAATAACACACCTAGTTTAGACAATAGGTTTCATACAATTTAGGGGCGGTGCAGAACAGTCCTGCCCCTGACCACTGTCGTACTGTGTAGACACGGACTCCCGACTAATATTTAGCGAAATATCGTACTGATGCTACGCTGCACGAAAACTTTGATTGCGCGATGTAGGACGTGATGTTCGAAATTCGGAAATAAGAAAGGAGCTGTGCGTCGTGAGTTCCGGCCTGGCGTGAGATTTTTTATTTTAAGAAATGTTTGAATTAAATTTAAAAAGTTTCTAATAAAATAATTATTTTATTCGAAGAATTAAAAGATTAAAAATGTTTTTAAAATGTGCACACATTATGTTTTTGTTTTATAATTAAAGAAACTTCGATCAATCAATCTGCCAAGACTTTTCCCAACTACGTAGGTGTTGGCTTCCAGTCTAACCGGCACCAACACACAAGTATACCACACTCACACACAAACCCCAACATACCAGTTTAACCCCACAGCAACACACTCACACACAAACCCCAAAATACCAGTTTAACCCCACAGCAACACACTCACACACAAACCCCAAAATACTAAGCTTCGTAGTTACGTTTCAATGGTAAAGAAATACCGGCTTATTATAATTATTAAAACGATAGTAATATGCAAAGTTTTGAAACAATGCGACTTAAGGCTCGTACAGACTCGCGCGATATCGCGGGTGCGTGCGACAGGCAGCGACAAAGAAATATTAAACTAATATTGTCGCGTCGCGCCTGCGATATCGGACTAGTCTGTACGAGCCTTTATACCGTTCTTAAAAAAAAAAACTAATAGGTATTAGTAAAATTCAATTGTAAATAGATACGTATGAATAAAGAAACATGTAAGTACTACGTCCGTAGAAAAATATATAAATCTACCCACATCAATGTACTCGCAAGAAATTACTACTACATAATGTTTTACTTCGTAGACAACTGTCCGTTTGCGTTACTAGAGACATGTTGATTCAATTTTTAGAGTTCCACAGCGACGGAGGACCCACATAAACTTGTTATCTTCTTGTCCTCAGCTGTACCTACGTGTACGGAATGTTCGCAGTAACTCCCACTTACCACAGGTGAACAAATTTTATGACCGTCCCGAAGACAACCTTCTAATCATTGGAAAACAAATTCAAATAAATGTCCTAACCACCTTCTACGGCTTCTACCATCTCCCGTATCTGGAACTACATACATAGTTATATGTATACGTGTATCTATTCATACACGAAATCTCTTAAGGGGTCATTGTACTCATCATTATGAACATTTTTACTATGGGACATAAGCTGAAATCGCCAAAAAAAAAAATCTGCTGTTCCCTACATTTGACGAGATAAGCGAACATAAATGTAGGGAACAGCTGATTTTTTTTTCGCGATTGCAACTTCGTTCCCATAGATCATATACCTTATATACTTAGCTTATATACATATCTCTGTCGCATTATTAGGTGTTAGTAATATTTGAATGGCTCGATCTTTGATATCTACTTATAAATCGAGGCAATGTTACTGTTTTACTGTGTTTATTATTTCAGTTCTTTATAAAGTAAGTACCTACTAGAATCAATTTAAGCACAAAGAACAATTTCACAGTCATTAAAAGTTGGTCAATTAGACAGAAACAGCATTAATTCTTGATTTATAGTTTTTGTAAATTACTTTTGGGGTAAATTATACATGATAATAAGCTAACTTTACCCCACTCAACATTGAATTCGTAACCGTTTATAAAGTTTGGTAATTGCCTTGTTTTTGAACTTTTTGTAGAATTCTAGTCGAAATCGAAAAATATTTGAATTTGAAATAGTCGGTCTAATTATTGCCGACAGGTCATCATCTCCCTAGGCTTTTCCCAACAATCTTGGGATCGACTTCCAGTCAAAACGGATCCAGCTGTGACCTCCACAACCCAGTTACTGTGTAACACGATAGTCTATACCCTTTGGTAAGATTGGTTATCAGACTTTCGGGCTTCTGACGACCCGTACTTAACAACTGTCATAGATCTATAAATGATAGCCGGGACCAATGGCTTAACGTGCTTTCCGGGGCACGGAGGGGTCTTGGTATGTAAAGATGGTCACCCATCCACGGACCAACTGCAGCAAGCGTAGCTTAACCCGATGAAACGACCCATGCGGCTGTTTTTACCTAGCCTTATGCCCCTCAATTATTACCGACAGGTATGAACAAAAAACCGAGTACCTACCTAAGTATAAGAAGAAGGCTAAATAAGGGGCATACCTACTACCGACCAATAATGGAACCTTCACCTAACATTGTTAGGTAGTTAGGATTCATTTCTTACAATAGGTTGTTTTGATCTCGAAGGCGGACATCGCTGTTTAGGACGGCCGTGACACAGATGGCGTGTCGATCTAGATGTGTTTGTAGGATAGACATTTTTATCATGATTTTATTTTACCACTTTGTCGGCGTGATTAATATACCCTTGCCAAATTACATTGTACTACGGAACCCTAAAAAGAGTGAAGGCCTTGCTAGGCAGAGGGATAACAGAGTCATAAAAAAACAATCTGGAATTAAACCCGTATGACAAAATACCAAATGAATAACGGAAACGGAACCATTGCCTGCACAGACCATAAAAACACATGATCTGTGATTGCCTGTATGTAGGTAAGATGTTAGTTGGATTGTTGAAGCGCAGGCCACACCGCCAGCTAGCGGGCGGGCGGGCTAGGCGGGCGAACATCGTTTCACCTCTTTACATGGTTAGTCGGTAGCTCGCGGTGTGAACCGAAGTATGTAATGAGGTGAAACGATGTTCGCCCGCCTAGCCTGCCCGCCCGCTAGCTGGCGGTGTGGCCTGCGCTTAATAATGGGTTGTTTTTATCTCACGAGAGGATATTATCGTCGCACCGTTGAGAACGACCGTGACATATTTAGATGGCGCGTCGATCTATAGATGTGTTTGTAGGACAGACATGGAAGAGAGGATAGTTTACAAGGAAAGAGTAAAGGCCTTGCTAGGCAGAGGGATATCAGGGTCATAAAAAAACACAATTTGACTTTTTGTATCAAGATATAAATCCTGTTATTAGCAAAAGATAACCGGTAAACAAGTACACAGAAATACCTACAAGCCGTAAATCTAAGTATAAAACTGTCATAAACCTCGACTGTAGTCTGGAATGATCGCAGAAACCACGTGGCGCTGACAATTTATAGCTAGCTGCCAGATTGAAATCAAGCATGCAACGATATGACGTCAGGGAAAATAATGAGATTGTTATCGTTTTGAAATAACTATTGCTATAGTGGTATTCGAGATATGTAAGCATTGCGTTTTGTCATCTACCCGCACTGGGCCCGCGTGGGCGTGGTGGATTACGACTCATTCTCTCTCACAGAGAGGAGGTCTGTGTCCCAGCAGTGGGAACATTATAGGCTGTCCTGCGGGACGAGCACGGCCTACTGTGACATGGCTTGATTCACACATTTTATCACAGTTTGAGCGATAAAACCGTTTTGTCTTAAAATGCTAGCACAAATTGATAACAAGACATGAAATAATTTATCATGTCTTGTCACGCTCGCTGTAAGCATTGCATTTTGTAATCGTTTCCAGTTGAATCGTATCGGGATCAGGCTCTCGTAATTTCGTACCTACTGTTTTTAAGCCGACCCGCCTGACCGATCCCTGTCTGAGTCTGAGATCAGAGAAGCAAAGATCTTCAATTGTCTCTTTACCTACGTGGTGTCGTCAAAACGGAATTTCGTGTGCCTAAGGGCCTGTGCACACCACGTTTTTAAACGTGCGTCGACGCGACGGCGCGCTTTTTATCCTACAGAGCGTCTACAGACTGGCGTGCGTATCGCTACAAACGCGCGTCAACGTCGCGTTTAAAAAACGTGGTGTGCACCGGCTCTAACATAAGCCTTTTATAAGGGCGTATTTTGAAATTTCCTCCATAACCTTAATCGGAAGTTGTCTGAAATATGAATACTGTTTATTAGGTAAGTATAACTAGAAACTATAAATTAATGAAGTAGGTGTCTTACTTTTGCCAACGACGAAGATGAACTAAAATATAAGAGATGAACTTTGAGCAACTAAGCTTTCTAGGCCGCTATGAAAGAAGATACACCATTAGTCTTATCATCGTTACAGACTAATACTCGTAAAAGGCCTCTCAAAAACTGATTGTGAAAGTATTAGCAATTCAATATCCGAAATTTGTTAAAAAGGGTGGAGGATGGAGTAAGTTACGAGAGAATCTGTCGAAGAGTTGAATGACTGATGAGCTTCCACAAAACCACATCGCAAGGGACGCACAACAATAAACATATAATTCATATTGTATGAGAAACATTACGAGATTTCACTCTGTGTGTCAGATCATAAAAAAACTTGTTTATGAAGTTATGAACCATGTATGAGCCAAGCTTTAGAAGTGGCTGAAATTATCTTTTTAGAATTTTATATATCGAAGATTCAGTTTGGAAGTTCGGGAATATTTTATGCTCTAAATCTTTACAATGTTATAGTAATGAATAGGTACCTAATATTGCCAAGGTTTTTTCTGTATATCTTGAAAGTGATATTTCAATATTAATATCTAAATACTTTGATGACAAGGTCGCATTAAAAATTGCTCGCTCATGAACAGTGCAGAATGAGTAAAAATTTAAAATTACCTCTTAACATTCAGGAATCCTATTCTATTTAAAATGGAACAAGTTCGTAAAAAAGTATCGGCTGTCATGCTGACACATTGGTCAGTCCCAGCGTGCTCAGTTAGAAGCATTAATTTGCATACCAAAGCTCTGTTCGCCATTGAATATTCAAAGCTTCGCTTCGGTCGCTCACCAAATAGCCGTGTGGGGAACGATACTTATTTAATGTAACCACTTGAACCAAGTTTTAACGAAGGCTTTAATATTTCCATGGTTGAACCCTTAAGGTCATGGAAGCATGATTCGTTCATAATTATGCACGATGAGTCGTGAAAATTGTTTACATTGTTGGGTGGAAAAAGTATTGAAATTGTTTTCAATTCGTGGAAGCGAATTGGCTGTACGCGTATGGTTACGATAAACGCTGAACGAAAAGCCGTATTTTGGTTGCGATTAGTTGTTTTAATGATTGCTATATTAAATGCATATTTCGACATCATTCTATAATACTTTCCAAAGGAATTAGATAGCCTTTACCACTTAACACAAGATTTCAGCGCAGTTTATAAGGTACAACCGAGCGAAAATCACACCTGGCCGGAATTCCCCTCCCGAAATGATTACGCTAATGGAACGGCACGCAACTTTTACGAGAGAATCATAGGGAAATGTAAACGTCACCTGTAAAACATGAGTTCAATAAAAATAAGTAAACGACGCTTCAGGGCAGGGCCCTTTACTCTGAACATTGTACACGATCGGCCATTAACTATATCGTTTATGTTTTACAAAGTTAACCCCTGTTATTAAATGTTATAACTAACTGTTGTATAATAAGGGGCAAAGATTAAAACACGAATTTGGGTTTATCACTTGAGTGTTTTATTACCTAATTATGTACCCGGTCGCGCTCTCATGACATGTGCGGTGTTTTGCCATAGTTTGCCGTTACTTGGGGCGGGAGAAGGTACAGTTGCATACAAGACTTTATCTACACCCATGATATGAATACTCTATAAAAGGTTCTGAAACCATAGCGTGTTGTACAGTGTTGTAAGAACTTCATGTAAATTCATGGAAAGTTTAATTGCTGAGTACAAACAAACTATGTATAGGTAATAATCAGTAATAATATAGGTATATATATATTTTTTAAATTACAGCGCTGTGGTAGTGAAACGCGCGTGCCTGACAATGTTCTTTTTAAGGGTTCCGTACCCAAAGGGTAAAACGGGAACCCTATTACTAAGGCTCCGCCGTCTGTCTGTCCGTCTGTCACCACGCTGTATCTCATGAACCGTGATAGTTAGACGGTTGAAATTTTCACAGATGATGTATTTCTGTTGCCGCTATAACAACAAATACAAAAAAAAATAGAATAAAATAAATATTTAAGCGGGCTCCCATACAACAAACGTGACTTTTTTCCTCGTTGTTATTGCTCGATATTGATAACGGCAACAGGTAGACGCTTCAAATATTCACAGAATATTTAGATAAATATTTACTTTAAAAACAAATAATTATATAAATAAAAAAACAAATATTTAAGGGGGGTTCACATACAACAAACGTGATTTTTTTTCCGTTTTTATAGAACCCTTCGTGCGCGACTCAGACTCGCACTTGGCCGGTTTTTTGAAATTCATAAAGATACCACGAACTGAGTAGTGAGAATGTGGCTGTTTGATGAGTAAGGAAGAGATCGAAAAAGCAAAGGAGTTGCATAATGAAATTTACTACAACACTATAACACTCGTTTGGATGACAATATGATAATGATAATGTTTATTCAAAGAAAACTTATATATTTAATTACAAAATATTTTAACAGGCTAATTTAGGTCAGTATAAGTGGTATGCTCATCTGTAGCCGAACTAGACAGAGCCTGTATTTCGGCTATCAGCGCCAAACCCCTCGAGTAAATATTATGGTTACTATTAATACACTGGTTGTTTTAATGTTGGCAATAAGTTATAACTGTTTCAGAAACTTTAATAGAGGATTTATAGCATGATATAAGATTAAATACTTTTGGCCCCAAAAATCATCACTTTATCATCCCGAAAAATTCTTATTTGCAATAGATAGATAATCTAGTACCTACTGAGCAGCACCCTAATGGCGTAATACACTTTCATTAAAAATCCGAGTTTTGATGGATAATTATTGGTAATCCATTCGGTATTCCATTCGTTGGAATCGAACCCGCGACACGCAGCGCAGCAGTCAATCGCTTAACCACTGCGCCAACCGTGCCGTCATTGCTTCATAGGTTTGAAAAAAATATTGGTAATCCATTGCTTGACAGGTTTGAAAAATTATTGGTAATCCATTGCTCGATAGGTTTGCAAAAATTCATCTGCTCAACAACGTAAATAACGCGATGGACGTTAGGGGAACTGTCGAAATAAAACCCATTGCCAACAATTGTTAGTTTATGTGTACGAGCCTTTATGCAATTACCCCGCAGCAGGCTTATAAGCACGAGAACCGTAGAGAAGCGTTTTTTCGACGGAAGAGTAGACAAAAATAGCGCTTCCGCGTAGACAGTAGATCGTTTTCGGTAGACAAGCGATTTCTATTCTACAGTAGAGTAGAAAAATAGATAGCGTCGTGCTAAGCCTGCTGGTGTCTACTATCCACCGTATTTTATTACGACAAGAATAAACAAGCTTATCAAATTAATCAAAGCTGAACAGTTTCACAGAATTGAGTTTGTTGAACTGGCAATTCGAGGAACTCGGTTCGCACGTAGTCATTTTCATTAAATCCGTGAAAATTACTGTAATTTTAAAGGGGAAGACGGGTCAAATGAGGTTTAATTTTTAATCCTCTTAATAAATGCTGAAGAAAATGATGTCGAGAAAGACGTCTGTTTACCGTGGGTAATTTCAAGCTTCCCAACTTTATTCCATGATTATTATTTGTGAGGCTGAGGGGAAAAGTATTACGCAGTTACAAATATGCTTATTAAGTACCGTTCTTCTTTTGAATTTTAGGATTGTTTTTTCATACCCCACAACTAGTTATTAAGCTTTTATGTGTAATTGCTGATTCGATGAAGCTCTCGGCTTCTCATTAGTCCACTCGCTGAGCGATCGGATTGGCCTGCTAATGAGCACACTAGCGCCGCGTACCCGCGCACTTTCTCACTGTATCAACGTGTCAAAATCTCCCAACGTGCTCCGCGCTAACAAAAACATTTTTCTGAAAAGAAATGGTCCTTCAGTGATTTAATGCTACAATCCCCGCAAGACACTAGGAAATAACATAACCAGCACCTGTGGACAATATGTGTAGTGTGGTTTAACCTGGATTCATACCTAGCCACCCCGCCGATCCCAAGAAGCGTGAAGCAGTGGACCGGAGATAGCAGGTAGCTTCACGAATTTATTACACATAATTGTTTGATCTGTTCGATCCGGATTTATTTCTAAGTACTTGTTGTGGGGTTATTTTCCGTTTAGTTAGTTCCTAACGTCTCAGTACATTTTGCGTCGTTACGCGTCCAAAATGGCGGAGCTAATTCAACGAGATATTTTCGAACGCGAGATCATTATCGATGATCTCCAACGTATATTACATTTCATAAATTCAGACGAACAACAGTTTAGATCACGCTCAAAAGAGTTAACTTTGCAACAAAGAAAGTTCTTCAAACTTCAGGCAAAAATAGAAAAAGCCTTAATCAAGTCCAATACTTTCGACAAAGAGGAACAACTACAGATTCGTAACAATTTCAATGATTGTTATAACGCAATTAGTGTTCACTTAGACAAACTAAAGGAAGATGATAATGAGCGTAAACGAAGATTATCGTCTGGTACGGCAATTAATAATTCAGTGGTACATGCATCATGTAATTCTAGTCATAATAATTGTGCAACTAGATTACCTATTCTTCCAATGCCTACCTTCTCAGGGGAGACTACGGATTGGCCCCCATTTCACGATTTGTTTCGTTCATTGGTGCACGGCAAAAATACTTACACGGAAACAGAGAAGTTTCTTTATTTGTTATTGTCATTAAAAAATTAACCATATAACCTTATTAAATCTATACCAATAACAGACGAAAACTATAGTGTTGCGTGGGATATATTGGTTTCTCGGTATGACAACAAGCGGGCTATCGCCACGACACATTTGGAAAAAATATTAGATATTGACCCTAGTACCGAGAAAATGACTCAAAGTCTAGGAAATCTACTCAATGTTTATCAAAAAAACATTAAGGCATTGCAGGCGATGCAGTTTCCTATAGATCAATGGAGTTTCATATTAATGACGATTTTACTACGTAAAATTCCGCCTAGTATTCGAAAACGTTTCGAATTGTCATTATCAAAACCATCGGACATTCCCGACATAAATACATTGATTCATTTCTTAGAACGCGAGTTAGCCGCGAACCAATTCTCTTCTTACCCACAAAATATTAATAATCTTGAAAAGGTAGGTAGTACTTCACGAACTACGCGACGCGCGCTTGTAGCCAACGTTACGTCCATCAAGTTCGAATAAAACAGATGTACAGTCTATCAACAAAAATAATGTTAAAAATAATTGTTTTTTAATTAGCGCGAGTACGGTCCTCTTGTGTACAGCACTCATCAATGTTCATGTCGGCCCACAAAAACACAAAGTTCGGTGTATTATTGATACAGGGAGCCAAGCGACTTTTATTACTGAGGCATGCGTGCAGCGGTTAGGTTTAGCCCGCAGGCAAGCCCACGTCCCAGTTTTCGGTATAGGTGGGTCTGAAGTAACAGCCGTTTACCCCTTTTTTGTCATATCACTCCTACGTTCGGGGATCAACCTTCAATTCCAGTTGATGCATTAATTTTATCTAATCTTATTTCACGTATGCCATGTGTGACGTTGCCTTATAAGGAATGGTCACACATACATAATTTAAATTTAGCTGATCCTAAGTTTTATCTTCCACAATCGGTGGAAATGCTTCTAGGTGCGGATATACTATCCCAAGTTCTATTAGGTCATGTGATTAAGGGTCCACCCGGTTCACCGATGGCTATGAACAGTATCTTTGGTTATTTACTAATGGGTGAGGTTTCATGCAACCAAAATACATCTACTTCACTTCAAGTATGTCTCAGTAGTTTAAGCTCATCATACAATGACGGTGACAATCTGAGACGATTCTGGGAATTGGAGTCTTTTCCGGAAAAGAGAATCCTAAGTCCCGACGAAGCGCTGTGTGAATCTATTTTCGTAAATTCACATACTCGCGATAAATCTGGGCGATATGTCATTCCACTTCCTTTCAAACTTGATGCACCCGCCCTCGGCGAATCACGAGATACGGCGGTCTCCAGGTTCAGGAAATTAGAATATAGGTTAGAACGTAATCCTCAGCTTAAGGTGGAATATCATGCTTGCCTCCAAGAGTACTTGGAACTCGGTCACATGGAGCTCATTGATGTACCTACTTCGTTAGCTAATAGCTATTACATTCCGCACCACTGCGTGGTCAAAGAGTCTAGTGAGACTACTCGTACTCGCGTCGTATTTGACGCGGGTTGTAAAACTTCCAATGGAATATCACTTAACGATGTTCTACTGACTGGTCCGAAGTTGCACCAGGATATAGTAGACGTTTTATTAGGTTTTCGTATCCATGCTATTGCTGTAACTGCCAACATCAAGTAGATGTATAGAAATATTAAATTACAACAATCCGATTGGGATTTTCAACGCAATGTATGGCGTAAATCACCAACTGAACCGTTGCTTGATTATCGATTGCGAACCGTCACCTTTGGTGTCAGCTCATCACTGTACTTAGCCCTTCGTACTATTCAACAGTTGGCTCATGACGAAGCCGCTGACTTCCCGCTAGGTTCTAAGGTTCTCCAAGACCAGGTTGTCGTAGATGACATCGTCACCGGAGCAGGCGACGTAAAGAATGCATTGATTTTACAACGCGAGTTAGTAGGTATTTGTAAGTCAGCCGGTTTCGAGCTACGTAAGTGGCAGAGCAATTCGCCAGCGTTACTCGCTGCTTTACCAACGTCAGTGAGTCAGGGCGAGCGGCTAGTTAACGTTTATTTCACTCTGATGGAGAATGACAAACAAATCAAGGTTTAAGGACTTCAGTGGAATCCTAAATCTGATACTTTCACTTTTAGCGTACAAGCAACTACGGTTAAAATTACAAAACGATCCATACTATCACAAATAGCCAAAATTTATGACCCAACTCCTGTAACTATTTACGCGAAACGTCTCGTTCAGTTGTTATGGATTTCAGGGGTCGACTGGGATGAGTCACCTCCTTTAGATATTATAAATGCTTGGTGTAATTTTCTTAACGAGTTACCATTATTATCAAATTTTCAAATTCTACGTTTCGTATTTGCAAACGTAAATGTAATTCAAATTCACGGGTTCTCTGATGCATCCGAGAGGGCTTATGCCGCGTGTGTGTACGCCCGTATATCCGATAATGATGGTCACGTTAAAACATTTCTTCTTCTTGCTAAAACGCGTGTAGCACCTATAAAACCGGTTCTTACGATTCCGCACCTTGAGTTGTGCGCAGCTGTTCTGTTATCACGGTTGCTTGATAAGGTTAGGAGTGTGTATGATAACCACATAAACTGTCAACATGTGTATGCATGGACCGATTCATCCATCGTGTTAGCCTGGCTTCATTCCCCACCACACGAGTGGAAAACATTCGTTTCAAATCGCACGAGTGAAATATTATCCCGGCTTCCTGCCAACCATTGGAGACGTGTTCCATCGGCTGACAATCCAGCTGACGCATCTTCTCGAGGAATGCTTCCTACAAAATTAATACAAAATCAGATGTGGCTCCATGGGCCCAGGTGGGTCGCACGTGGTTCTATTTTTTGGCCAAGTCCAAAGAAAATACCAGAAGCCATTGAAGACAAACGTAATCTACCGTTGTCTATGTTAGTAAACTCTTCCACCTCAGCACCGCCTGATGTCGTCGAGTACATTTGCAGATTTTCAACTTTAGGCAAACTTGTTAGAATAACAGCACTGTTATTTCGATTCTGTAATAAATGGTTCCGAGATCGCGGCTCGCAACTCCGTGAAGGTATTATTGTCGTTTTACGAGATGATAATTTACCACCATTACAATGGAGACTGGCTCGTGTCCATGCTCTTCATCCGGGTTCCGATAATGTTACTCGTGTCGTAACTTTACAAATGGGCAAAACTTTTGTGAAACGTTCAGTAGTAAAAATATGTCCTTTGCCCTTAGAATAATTATTTGGAAATTTTAGTTAACATTGTTGCGAATCTTAGTTAAGTAATCTTAAGTTAGAATAACTTAAATTTAAAACTTTTAAGGCTTCATGCTTTTTACCCGACTGCCTCAGAAGGAGGGTTATGTTTTTCGAGTGTATGTATGTATGTATGTCTATTTCTTTGGCACGCTCTGTAGCCTAAACGGCTTGATGGATTTTAACATATGAGGTATCTTTAGATTTGTTTTAATTGCAGAAGTGTCATAGGGTATAAAATGTTCACATGGCATCTGTGAATCAAAAAAGACAGAAGGTATAAAAAAAAATATTTTGTGATTTTAATAATATGGGTATCAAATAAAAGCTAGTAAAAAGCCAATTCCAAATATATATATATTATAACACTTTTTACCTACTATTTTGACTCAAACTACAAAAAGTACATTTTCTATACAATAACAAAATGGTACCGAAACCAAAATTGTACATTGAATATTTTTGAAAAAAGCAATTGCTATGAGGTTTGGAATCGATTTTAATGCCGAAAATATAGTTTTTATAATTTTTGTCTGTTTGTCTGAATGTATGTTCCAGCATCACGAAAATTTTAATGGATAGATTCTGTTCAAATTTTGCATAATATTACCTATAAGTCTGGTTACCCGGTAGGCTATATTTACTTTATCACCCTATTTATAATGGGGGATAAGCAATATTGTATTATGTTTGTATTCCTCTATGGTTTACAGTAAATTGTAAAGAGAGCCAAACGGTTAGAACATTGCAGATAGGTACAGATTTAATCTTTTAAATGATTATCATTACGCTATATCTTTATGGGACTAAGCAGTCAATCATCATGACATATACACGGTGGATTTTTAAGATGGGGAAGTAAATCTTAACTGTAGCTACATAATAACGCGAAATCGGCCTTAGGAGACTGTCCTTAAAATTTTGAGATATTTTATTTATTCTGCATAATGATATATTTTCACAAAAAAAAAATACAATAGATCCTGATTCTTATGAGAGAGTTAGACCAACTGTGGTTGAATATATCGGATCTAGTACACTTGCGTGAATGACATTTCCACTAAAGACACTTGCGCGAACTTACTTGCACAAAAAAATGGTTGTCATGATTTTGTGATGATTTTTGTGTGGTTTTCATGTTTTCGAGGTCTCTGATAACAAAACTGGGGTCAAAATCAAAATTCAAGATGGCACCAACGAAAATTTGCAAATTTTGCTGACGACGATAATGGGTGTCAAAATCCAAACGCAAGATGGCGCCAACGAAAAGAAAACCGAAACCCTCATAGGATCACTTCTTTGTCTGTCCGTCCGTCCGTCTGTCTGTCTGTCAATACCATTTTTCTCAGGAACGCGGGGAGGTATCAAGTTGAAATCAATATCAAATATGAAGGTCTACGGTCCCTAAAAGCTCAAAAAAAAAATCATCCTTCAAGTCAACGCAATAAAAAAATACGGCCATTCATGTGACATATTTTGATGGGATAAATTCGTCCAACCTACGCACACGCACTTGGCCGGTTTTTTATAATGAATAGACTGGCCGCTACAAAACTCAGAAATAGCAAAAAGCGTTTCCCATCAAAATCGTTTATTTGCATAAATGAGTACAAAAGGTGTATAAAATTCAGTGCAAAGTCATATTCCACCGTATACTGATGTCATGCAAATATTGAATGGACGTTAGTCAGTTAAAGGCTCTCTCAGACTCGGTCGATATTGCGGGCGTGACAGGCTCCGACAAAGAAATTGTGCTACTAGTGTCGCGTATATATTTTGGCTGTTGAGATCAAAACTACAAACGTAGCATATAGGGAATTCTTATAAAAATAACATACCAGCCTGTATTCCCCGAAGGGTTGGGCAGAGGTGTACTTAGTACGGCACATTTTGCCAGTTATGTTTAGGTCCCATGAATAGGGGGCCTATTGCCACCAACCGGGCACCAACCCAGACTTCGGACTGTTACTGGGAAATTTCAGATGGAAAACCCAATAACACTGCCTGACCGACCTCTGACCGGAATCGAACCTAGGACCTCATACTCAACAGTAGCACTTCCGACCACTAAAACAACGAGGCTGTATTCTATAAAACTGTGGCTGCTATTTTATTTTAGTATATCAATAACAACACTAAAAAGTTTAAAATAAAACAAATTATTAAAAAAAAACAAAAAACCCGACTGCAAAACATGTACTGAAAGGATGGAAACAAGATGAACCAGTATCCTTTAAGTACCAGAAATAAATAAATGCAGTCGGAGGCAACTAGGATGTTACGAACGCCTTAAAATTTGCCTCCGACTGCATTTATTTATTTCTGGTACTTAAAGGATACTGGTTTACTGTTCATCTTGTTTCCATCCTTTCAGTTCATGTTTTGCAGTCGGGTTTTTTGTTTTTTTTTAATAATTTGTTTTTTCATTTCTCTTTCGGGTGTAACATTCTCTATTGTACCTATTTGATTTAATATTGCAAGACCTACATTCTTTCAAGGCGAGCGGCATGTTAAGTACCGTTCTTCTTTTGAATTTTAGGATTGTTTTTTCATACCCCACAACTAGTTATTAAGCTTTTATGTGTAATTGCTGATTCGATGAAGCTCTCGGCTTCTCATTAGTCCACTCGCTGAGCGATCGGATTGGCCTGCTAATGAGCACACTAGCGCCGCGTACCCGCGCACTTTCTCACTGTATCAACGTGTCAAAATCTCCCAACGCGCTCCGCGCTAACAAAATTTTCTGAAATGAAATGGTCCTTCAGTGATTTAATGCTACAATCCCCGCAAGACACTAGGAAATAACATAACCAGCACCTGTGGACAATATGTGTAGTGTGGTTTTCATACCTAGATATTCTGGATTCATACCTAGCCACCCCGCCGATCCCAAGAAGCGTGAAGCAGTGGACCGGAGATAGCAGGTAAGCTTCACGAATTTATTACACAATGCTATCTAAGGAAAACAAACAACATTATTTTGAGGTCAAATAGGGATCTTATTAATGCATTGCATAATATACCTAGCTAAGTTCCGTGAGGTGCCGGGCGTAAAGAATAGCACCATCGCATTTCTTCCCGTGGGTGTCGTAAAAGGCGACTAAGGTCCGATTTCACCAAAGTAGAATAAGTTTTATTCCAAGGATAAAGCTATTACTTACTCTCAGAATAACTCATATTAGGTACGTTTCACCACTTTGTAAAGACCAAAAGTAACTCCTAGTGTAACTATTCTTTGAAAACTGTTTTTTTGTTATCTGTGGCACGTTGAATGTGAAGTGATGAACGAATGAATTTGAATGCAGAAACATTAAATAGGCTTGTAATTTTTTGAGTACAGTATAGCTTACAGGACCTTTTTAATTTAGTCGTCAGTTTGAACATGTGTCCGTGTGTCACCGTGTTATTTTTCAAACAAACCTAACTGTTAAGTCGCGCTGCGTGTTTAAATTTCAGTTTGCCTTGTGTTGTCATGTTTAAAATATCTCTGAATAAAATGTAAAAAAAAAAATGTGGTCTGAAAGGGAACGAAGTGCTAACTGGCTAATACACGAAAAAATGTTATTGCTGGATCTGGTAACAGACCACTTCAGCGTAATTGAAATTAAAAAAAACACGAGAAAAATGCGGAATGGGTGAAAATTGAATGGGAATATCGGGATAAAAAGTAGCCTATGTCTTATTCCAGCTACGACCATACAAAATTTTATCAAAATTGGTCCAGCCGTTTGAGCGTGAAGATGTAACAAACACACACACACACACACACTCACAAACTTTCGCCTTTATAATATTAGTGTGATGTTATAAAAGTGAGGAATGAAATCAAATAATCAATAAATAAACTTACTCACGCTACAACTGCTGTATCAAAATACCCCTTTATAGAAGCTATTATTATTATAATCGAGGCCTTCAGCGACATGTATGCAGCAATATTTATTCTGGGCAGGACTGAGGACGTACCCCTGCAGTAGCCTTGTACTGGGGAACTGAACCTTATTTTTCTTTACCTAGTAAATAGGAGACAGAAGGTCGTTTTAGATTCTTTTTGATATACATTTATTTATTGTTTGTCACAGGTGAAAAGATAGTTCTTACAAGCGGCATTATTGTATCACTATACAATATATGGGGTGTACAATATTTATATATGTACATGTCAATATTTTTGGCTATGTTAAAAATAATTAATAATAATACCATTACACTCTTAATTGTTGGTGGATATTTTCTATTGCATTGGTTGTTTTTATCAACTTCATTTTACATTCATTCATTCATAATTATTACAGTCATACAATTTACGTTTGAGAAAGTAAAAAAAAACCGGCCAAGTGCGAGTCGGGCTCGCGCACGAAGGGTTCCGTACCATTATCTATAAAAACGGCAAAAAAATCACGTTTGTTGTATGGAAAAAAAAAACCTTAAATATTTGTTTTATTTTAATTAAATCATTTATTTTTAAAGTAAATATATAACTAAATATTCTGTGAGTATTTCAAGCGTCTAATCAATATCGAGCAAAAAAATCACGTTTCTTGTATGGGAGCCCCCTTAAATATTTATTTTATTCTGTTTTTTAGTATTTTTTGTTATAGCGGCAACAGAAATACAATATCTGTGAAAATTTAAACTGTCTAACTATCTCGGTTCGTGAGATACAGCCTGGTGACAGACGGACAGATAGACAGACAGAGAGACAGACGGCGCAACCTTAGTAATAGGGTTCCCGTTTTACCCTTTGGGTACGGAACCCTAAAAATAAGTAAGTGATTAGATACGGACCGCTTTAGTCAAAGTAAAATTATTTATTTCAAAAAGGCACATAAATATCGCAATTTTGAACGTCAAAATTTACAAAATAACCTCCTCCTTTTTGGAAGTCGGTTAAAAATAGAATAAGCCCCGCCCCCCCAAAAGGTAGCTTCTTATGGAGAAGCTTAATCCAATTTTATTTCTCCTCCAATCATTGCCGACGTGTCCATAGAGCTATCAATAAGTTTCTAAAATGGCCTTCCCTAATTAACGACATTTTTACTGCTGCATAAATGCTAGAACACGATCATAATTATTTGATCGTGTTCTAATAACTGAAATGGATAAACCCACTTCAGGGATTGGCAAATTCTTGCCTAATCATGTCCCTTCCTCGGATAGGTACACGTTAAGGAGTTGGTCCTGGGTGTTATACGTAGATCTTTGACAGTCGCTACGGGTAGTCAGAAGCCCAAAATTCTGACAACCAGACTTGCCAACGGGTATCGTGTTACCCAGTAACTGGGTAGTGGAGGTCATATAGGCAGTCGCTCCATGTAAGATACTGGTATTCAACTGCATCCGGTTAGACTGGAAGCTGACCCCAAGAGCAGTACCATGCTATTGCAAACTTTAGTGTACGTACGTACTTGTTTCGGTATTCTAAGGACATAACGGATTTTTTAAACATAATGAATTTAAATGAAAGTGGAAATCAATGTGGAAAGCGAAAAAGTTGCGGAAGAGATTTTATGTAAATCAGTTGTTTAATATGGATGAAACATTAATCGATAATGGTGATTCAATTGTGCACAGAATAAACTTAACTTGAACTATTCGTTATCTAACTATTGTCACTGGCAAATCGAAACAAAAATGAGATGAAATATAATCTGCTTCTTATTTAACAGACTTCCAAAAAGGAGGTTAAATATTCTTTCTTTTAGGGTTCGTACCATAATGTAAATTTAATTTCTATGTAACTATTGTATGTCCTAAGGGCGGGACATAGCTGATCGCAATTTTTTTTTAAAGACCTGTATAATTATGTACCTACCTATGAGCCACAATACAGATATTGATTGATTGATTGATGGAACTTTTAACTTAAATAAAGATACATACTAGAGAAATCCTAGCATTATTTTTTTTTTTTTTTGGTGGGATTGATCAAATAACGTCTCCCACTCTGGGCGGAGTGGGAGTGTCAGACTTTTACTGACCAAAACCCACCCGTGTTTCTTCAGATGCCCGTGTGCCAGGGCCACGATATCCATTTCGGACAAACTCGCAGCCCTGGCAGGAGTAGGTAGGTATGTGGTTACATTTTTTATATTTACAAAACAATTTAATACCACTACAACATTTAGTACTTCCTCTCTCCTTAAACATCATCATTACATAATACAATTCCTTGCTCTAGTTTCATGTTTATTATTTTATTTAAATATATATATTTATATAGATAAGTGTATGCTTTATGTATGTATGTATTTATTGTATATGTAAATGGTACACCACTGACTACCTGCAGTATTGTCTCTCCTTCTCCCTCTAATCCATCCAAAGGTTGTCTGTAAAAGATCACTTTTAACTATAAGACCGCCCATTGTGTTACCCTATGTAAAATTTCAACATTTATATCTGTATTTTTTATGTACATAGGTTCATAATAAAGAGTTCTATTATATTCTAATAAAGAGAAATCCACAAATACAGAATCTACTCTCCCCATCACTTTAGGGATAATTGGTTATTAAACCCTAAAGTGAAGTTAAGATTGCCAGCGGAACGCAGGATTAGAGCCGAGGTGATACCTATTACAGGTAAAGTAAATTACGCAATCGAGCCGCGGTAGAATAATTAACTGTGGCTGTCAGGTACTGTGCAAGACACAGTTTTGCTTTTAGACGCTAGCTTTTAGTACCGTGGCTCGAACTTTCACAAAAAAAAGTAAGAAAGAAAATAGGTACATTTATTTCCGCTAAACATGATGCAAAACAAAATAGATTATCATGATGATGATAATGATGATGTCTTGTACGTGTACGGTTACCATCCGTCTGGATTCATTCGGATATGTCCTGTTTCTTGCCCCCCCGGCATGCCCTTGTCTTTTGTCCGGACTTTTCGACAAAAGGGGACAACAAAAAATCATTGTTAAACCGAGTACTGAAAAAAAAAATGATTCTAAAGTCCGTAATGTCCAGCCTGTTTTGCAAATGTCCGGTTTTTGCCAGGCCTTTTCAAATATTGAAATGGTTACCCTATCACTTATGTAGTAAGTGAGTCTTTGTTTATAATGTACTAGCTACGTCCCGCGGTTTCACCCGCACAAGTCTCGATCCCGTGAAAACATCGGGATAAAAAGTCCTATGATCTAACCCAGGTCGTGGTCTACCCACGTGTCAAATATTATCCAAATCCGTTCAGCCGTTTTAGCGTGAGCGTAACAAACAAACTCACTTCCGAATTTATAATATTAGTTGGGTTCTAATTTTAGATGTTCGGTCTTGTAGAAGCTTCAGCACTAAAGCTATGGGTTGATTTTGTAGTCAAAGGGAGGTTCACATTAAACTTCAAACTCTGCTGCTTCTATATTCAGGTTCAGACTGTGTAGGTATTTTTATTGCCGTGTGGTGCCTGACGTTAAGAATAGCAGCATCCCATTTCTTCCCGTGGGTGTCGTAAAAGGCGACTAAGGGAGTTAGAGAATGGGCAGCAGCGTTCTCTATGCATTTTAACACCATACTGCGATCGCCAACCCGCCTGCCAAGCGTGGCGATTATGGCAAAACCCCCTCTTTGGGGGAGGCCTATGTCCAGCAGTGGACGTCTTTCGGCTGAAAAGATGATGATGAGGTATTTTTATTTATTTATTTATTTAACAGTTTATGCAGACAAGACGAAAGGAACAGAAACATACGTACAAAGGTGATGCTTATTTCTAAAGAAATCTCTTCCAGCATACCTGCGATAGGAAAGTAGACAAAGAGATGTAGACAACGTATGTAAGAGTAGAGGAGAAAACAAAATACATAAAATTAAAAAAAAAAACTATTCACTAAATGTACCTACTCGTATGTGTCTGTCAGTCAGTCAGTTCTTTTGATTCTTTCCAACAGTGAGCAAGCCAACCTATTAATGACCGTACCTTCTCAATGAGAAAGCCCTTTGCCCTGAAGAAGACACTTATAAGTTGATAAATCTGCCTGCGTTTTTCCAACTATGTTGGGGTCGGTTTCCAGTCTAACCGGATGCAGCTGCACCAGTATTTTACATGGAGCTACTGCCTATCTAACCTCCACAACCCAGTAACTGGGTAATAAGATACCCCATGGTAAGACTGGTTGTCAGACTTTCGGGCTTCTGACGACCCGTAACGACTGTCAAAGATCCACGAATGACAGCCGGAACCAACGGCTTAACGTGCTTTCCGAGGCACGGAGGAGTCTCGGAAAGTAAAGATGGTCACCCATCCACCGACCAACCCCGGCAAGCATAACTGATCCACAACTAGAAGGTCTTATACTAAAACTAAAGAAATATCACAGCAATGTATTACGAGATACTGCGATATTTACCACAATTATGATTTTGAAAAGCTTCATTCTCATTCGGATATTATACAATAATACTGGATGGATTTCAGCTGAGCCTTCACAGACGTTTCATAAGCTCCAACAATGGAATAAGTCAAGCAGCGAAGCTTCTGAAAAATAATACTCTCCAAACATTTTGATCACGACTTGTTCTATAAAAAATATTATATTTTTTATACGGCATTGCAGTGTTAAAAATTATATAAAATCCTTCTTCGTTACCAGGGTCTACTCCGAAGCATCGGCCGAATGTTCGGTCTTTTCTTTAGTACGGCTAATAAAAAAAAAAGACAGTCGAAGAGATAAGCCAAAGTCAAAACTGTGACTTGAAGTCGGGTAAGGACTCAAAGTCAAAAAAGGAAACTTTGCAAGTTATAGAACGCTCGAACATTCGGCCCATACTTCGGTTTAGCGCTTCGGAGTAGACGCCAGGGCATATAAACGCGTCAAGGACGAAAAAGCTCCAATAAAATGCTTTTTATTTATTTCTTGCTGCGAATAGCAATCTCTACGTAAATTCTTGGCACTAACTACGGTAATTCGTAGCCTGGTAGCCACGTAGCTGTAGAATTTGTCTACGAACATTTGCCTATTCGTAGACTGTTACGGGTATAATAAACGTTTTTTTTAATGTAAAAGAAAAGCACTTTTATGTTTACGGCTACGTAGAACACGTGGTTTTTCTACAAAGTAATAGGTGACCTGTAAAAGGGTCACAATCTAATAATGTCTCACTCAATTTTGTATGCCAAGGGGCGTAAAGGTGTCCTTACTCCCTATACTTGTTGTTTAGTGTTTTTTTTTTTTCAGACACGTACATTATTTACGTTCATGATTATTAACGGTTTCACAGACGCGTAGTGTTTCGGGATTTGTGAACAAATAAACTGAAAAAACTTCATAAACCGTAATGCGTTAAATAAAGAGATTCGCACACCAAGTGAGGTAAAAATATTACGAAAATCCAATGTAATCCCTATAAAGGCTATGACGTGGGAATGGGAGGGTGATCCTGTAAGACGTAATTTTTCCTTACATCCCCATCCGCGGGGAGTTTGTCGAGAGATATACAAATACGAGTACTGAGTGAAAGTCGTCTTTCTATTAATTTTGTTAGTTAAGCTCGAACGGTTTCTCTTTGACTGCTCGTCGGAAATCATGAATCATTTGGTTCTTATTGAATTGTATTAATGTAGTTATCTTTTGGTAGGTTTGTGAATTTGATGTGTCAATTTTAGTTATGGTGAAGTCAAATCGAAATTTTATTATGTTTTGTGTCTTTGTTTTAATGTTTCTGTGTTTTAGTTATTGAGTTTAACGAAAATCAAACGTAAAAAAAATATTCATTTAAAAGTAACAGAGTGAGATTTGTATTTATTCGAAAGAACCTCTTAACTTGTAAGAATCATGCATATTTGTTTTATATTTTTAGTTTGTTTCTAATAGATGCCTTAAATCAGAAAACATAAATAACAATGATACTCCAACAATTAATGGATGCATTAGTAACTTTTAATACATTTACTTTGCAGACAGATTCAATTAATCCTTTAATTAAAATCCTTTCAAGAAAAACAGCACTGTATCATCAGTTCTTGAACTACTTATTAAGTGGAGAGACTATCTAGGTTATCTTAGTGCTTAGTTGACGATGCTACAGTAATTAAAACTTCTAGTTAATTGCTATTAAAAGGCGGCGGAGGAGCTCATGGCCAAGTAATATCAGCCGCACGGGTCGATCCGTCAGGTTAAGCTACGCTTGCCGGGGTTCGTCCGTGGTTGGGTGACCGAGACTCCTCCGTGCCTCAGAAAGCACGTTAAGCCGTCGGTCCCGGCTGTCATTCCTGAATCTTTAACAGTCGTTAAGGGTCGTCAGAAGCCCGAAAGGCTGACAACCAGTCTTATCAAGGGGTATCGTAAATTACCCAGTTACTGAGTTGTGGAGGTCAGATAGGCAGTCGCTCCATGTAAAATACTAGTATTCAGCTGCATCCGGTTAGACTGGAAGCCGATTCCTACATAGTTGGGAAAAGGCTAGGCAGATTGAGGCGCCTGCAGACATGCTAGAAAGAACGTCATAGATAGGTACTTTTTGGCGTTACGAAACAAGTTTTATTTTTAACTGTGTCCTCGGCTTCGCTCATGTAATAAATAAATTTGAATTAAAACATATTTCATTTAAATAACCCAGCCCATAACCTAGCCCTTATACCCATAGTAATAAGGTTGAAAAGTGATCGACTGAGAACTTTCGCCTAGGTACCTATAGTGGTTGTACATCCACCTTTAACAAACGTCACGTAAGGCCGCAATACTGGTAAGGGTGTGACAGTAGATACATGAAAATATAATATGATAGATAAGTTAAAGGAACCTACAAAGACCTATAAGCCTAACAGTCCCTACGACCCTAAGCCCTACAGCCCTAACCTATAATATACCTAGTATGTGATAAATAAATATATAAATAAGTTCAGGATGTCTGCACCATGCGACCTAAGGTTACCGACGGATAGTAGACAGGATTTCCAGGTTTGGGAAGGGTACACTCACTGCCAGTCCCGCAGACTCACGAGACTGATCAGAGATGGCTAAAGGTGTCTTGGCTACAGTGACGGGTAATGAGACAAGAATATAAAATTCAAATCTGATTTATTTAAAGTATGATACAGCTTATACATCTATTATACAAAATCTTTGTGTCCTATGCGTGTAAGATGCAACCAAATCATTATTTTTAACTGGGCCGCGCGTTAGCTGGGCCGAGTGCTGAGGCAATGTCCGACGGCAACGTTGAACAGTGGTTTTTGAGTTATGACATGTTATAGTTTCCCAATGTTAAGGAAAACCCTTAGTAATCAATAATAATTGATTACATAGAATTTGTCTTGTCATCATAAACAGGCAGCACTGCCTCCCGCTCCCGCAGGGAGCCAGTCTGGGTCCGATCGCCGAACCTCGATCATCTCCATTATTCGTTGTGTCTGCCAGTTTTCTTAACCAAAAAGTGTTATAAAGTTTAATCCAAAATATACTATTTCTTCCAGTTTAATTAATTGGTTTTTTTTTAAACAATGTTTACGCGGTCTCCCGTAACAGTACCAAGTACCAATTATATGTATGTGGGGAAGTTTGCAATTGTATCTTAATACTTAGTAGATATAAGCAGGTATACTCTTACTGTTCGGAACTTCGGACAGGCAGCGAACTGCGAAATCATGGCGAGATCTATAACAACTTGATGAGGCAGAGTTGTCTCTAAGCTCGATAGATGGCGTCCGCGTCGAGTTAGCTCTCGCTATGGTTTCGTTACCAGCATTTCCGTTAGTAGGATTGATTTTGTATAGTTAAAAAACAGTATTTAATAATCATACTATAATTACTATATAATATAGACACCTAACTGTGTTCTTTTTATTTACTCCGCCAATATACGGACCCCTCGGTAAAAATACACTTACTAAATTACAAAGATACATATAGGTAAGAGATAATTTTAATCAAGCATCATTTAATATTCTGCTGCAGTGCCAATAAAAATATAGAAAAGTTGCACACGAGGGAAGGTGTGTCAGCGTTTATTTTTAACTCAGTTTATACGTAGCCACAGCCAGTAGCGAAGCTTCAACTTCCATTAGAGGGAAGCCGAAGAAAAAGTTGTTCAGTTCACATAAATTTAAGATAACATCAAAATTACCTCAAAAATGTTTGTCATTCTTTTACTTTTCTTAATTTAACGCCATGTAAATTTGTCGGAATTCTTATTTAAAACATAAAATGTAAACTGCGTTCGCGATTTAGGATACTTGTAGTCTATCCTAAAAACGCGTACGTACCTAGGTACGCTTTTTTTAAATCTTTTATTTAGTAATAGTAAACTCAGATAGAGTCTTTGTTCCGAAGGGAAGCCGGTAGGAATCGGGTTGTATGAAGCCGTCGCCCCTGAGCCACACTAGCTTTTATTAATTTAAGTCCCGAGGTGCGCTTAATACTTAAGGTGAATCCGCAGCTATAGCCCGTGAAATTCAATTTTTAATTGGGAGGAATTATAATCATTAGAATCATTAATACATCACTCTAAGTTAGATTATTTTGTAGCGCAATGTCATGATTTCATGAAAAAGTCATTCAATGGAACAAGTCTAACATTGACAGATGTTATTAATGATTATAATTCTGTAAATACATACAATAAATCTTTTTTGTGATAGAAAGCTAAACTATTGGCGAGTGCCGATATTTTATGGTAGGTATAGTAAACTTCCAAACAAACGAAATCGTGGGTAGAAGCTAGTCATCATCAGCATCATTTCAGCCGAAAGACGTCCACTGCTGGACATAGGCCTCCCCCAAGCACCGCCACTTCGACCGGTTCTGTGCTTCCGGTTTTGTGCTTAATATTATTTTATTAATGGCTGGTTTGTTTCATATACTAGATCAAATCCTGTAGGTATATGAAATAGTGTAATTAAAATAATCTTAAGTTGAGCAATTGTGTGAGGACATGGTCATATAGGGTGCATTAAAATTTTTCATCATGCACAATCATCTGCTGTTTCCTACAAAAGTGCAATACCTACGCGATCAAAATGTACGGAACAGCATTTTTTTTTAATAAAGGGCGAAAATTTTCAAGAAGCCACTCCAGAATCATGTATTGTAGTTGGATTAATTAGCATTCGCATTCATTGTTAGCGTGTGATTGGTCATTTAACATTTAGCAAATTAAATGTAGTCGCGAAATTCTGTGAAATGAGAAGCGATGTACTTTTCTAAAAAATCATACATCAGAGCGTCACGCTTGCAGCGGTAGCGTGTGCTCTCCGTCGCACCCACGGGAAGTCAGGAATACTAAATCTATCGGTTTCACGTGACCGTGACTTCGTTCGCGAGTGAAGTTTAATAGCACGTGCTGCGAACCTTCGAAGAATGGGTTAAAAATAATAAAATGAAATATCTTTATTTCAGACCTAAGCAGTCCATACGTAGTTAGTGGTTAAAACAAACTGTGCTTACATGCTATGTTATTGTTGTTAGTGCTTAATTCTATTTAACATAAACCTATACCTAATTCTACCCAGTGCCTTTGGATGGGCCAGTCCACTCTGCTAACAATCATTTTCAGGATGCCGTTCCGAGTGCTACGCAAACGTTGCAGTAGGGAAGCCGCTTTCTTACGCATGATGGCGTGAAAGCCATCCGTACGTGCTTCAGCAAACATTCCCGACGCACTGCAACGTCGCGGCAACCGCAACAGCATCCTGAAGCTGTTGTTTAAGCAATTGTTATCTTATTATCTTTGATTTGCGCGTACTTAGGGTTGTATATTGAATTAATGCTTGTGAATGTGATTGTTTAATTTATTTAGATTATTAGCATTAGCAGGAAGAATGATGTTTAGTAATTATTACCATAGTGTCTTTGATTTGCTCGTACTTAGGGTCGTGTATTATTGATTGAATGAATGCGTGATAGTAAATAATAATTTATGTGGCACGAACGCGCGTCGTTTTTGTGGCAAAGTTAACGTACTGATACGTTTTGGTAAGTGATAGAGATAGTTTAGTTTACGTATTCGTTAAACAGTAATTACATTCTTTCGTTATGTGCTCATTCTATTCTAGGCGCGATTTCAGTGCCCAGTGAAATACTTTTTTCAAAAGCGGGGTATACTTTGTCAGAAAGAAGAATAAGGCTTTCTGTAAAAAAAACCGAACAGCTGGTATTTTTAAATGCCAATTTGAAAAACTGTGATTACAAAAAACTAATGCCCTAAAATGTTGTGTAATTTTGTAAATAATGTACATAATGTAAAATACAAAACTAATTCATGTAAATACGATCAAATGAACTTATATATACGCCAGTTTATAACATTTTACTGCCAGTCCTAAGCCTGTATAAAGTATGAAGGAAAGTTCATGAAATCTTAAACAATTAAATTTTTTAAATTGTTTGAATATATTTAATTATCAGCGAGTAAACTAAACGCACGCTAGGAGACGTCCTAAGGCTAACGCGATTTTTAATTCGCTTAATTCAGATACTCCATTATTATCAATTATCGTCATATTATTAGCTAATTATTGCAAATAGCATATTATCAATTAACACGCTAAGACTCAAGAATTCACATGCTAATTAAATTAATACGAAATCGCATTAATTGCCATTACTACTTGTAGTGAATCCATGGTAACAGTATACCTACCTCGAAAATTAATTGGTAACTCTTATGAATGGTGAGAGGTAGATACACTCTCTTGCAATATTATTCAGCCATCTTTTACGATTCTCACAGAAATGACTCCGTGACATTCTTTGCCAAGTCTACAATTACTACCCATTAAGTTTCAGGATCAATGTATAGGAGCTTTAGCTAGTAGATACCGGTATCCTACTTATTATGAATATTTAAAGGCTTAATGACCAAGTAGAACAGAACCACAACAGGTTCTAACCTAAGTATATTATGTAGACCAGCGTGGGAATAAACCACGTGCGTGGCCCACCTGGCGGGTGCCTCATTAAAAGAATAGGTAAACTATAGGGACCGTTAATTGAGAAAGTATTGATCCGTTTATTAACAGTGCTTTTTTGATCAGCAATCCATTTTAAGCTTGATTTATCTTTGTAAATAAAATATATTAAAACCGAAAGTGCATGTTGGATTAAGAACAATGAAGGGTTCTGTAGTTGGGATGAATTTATCCCGAAAACAAACTTAACATTGTAGTTGAAAAACATGTTCTCCCATACAACTGCAAAAAGCGAGGCACTTGATTTTAACAAAAATTAGCACTTTAAAAGCTTAATAATATATTACGCAAATGTATCCCTGAATCGAAAAATGGACTTCACAGACCCTAATAATTTTGAACCGCCTATCTAACGATACCCCGCATAATGGGATAGAAAAGAAAAAAAATATCAGGCCCACTTTACGTGTAAAGGGTACCTCCCTTACATGTAAAGTGGAAATGATATTTAAAAAATAAAAAAATATTATTATACCACTTTGTCGGCATGATTAATATATTGTATACCATGCCAAATTACAGCTTTCTAGTACAGAGTCTCTGAGCTAAGCCGGGACAGACAGGCAGACAGACGGACATGGCGAAACTATAAGGGTTCCTTCTTGACTACGGGCCCTAAAACGTAGGCTGTTGGGGCATTTTGAAAAGAAAAGTAAGAAAGATCAACCAGGTTTATAGAATTGTTCATGACTGTGAGATCTGGAACACACGTGTAAAGTATCCCGAAAATGGCGGCTAAGAGATAACAACATTACGCTATATTTTTGTCAACTTTTAATTATAGAGGCACATTAAAACTACTTCAAATCCAGCAGATTGTTTGTCCAGAACAGTGGAAGATAGTAAAGAAAAATACATTAAACCAATTGGTACTGAAAAAGATTTCAGCTTTGATAGTTTTATCAATGATTCAAAATTAGAAAAAATAAATTGGAGAATTATAGAAAATGAATCGAGAACAGACTTAGTATTATCAAGTTTTAAGGTACATTACAGATGGCTGGCCAGATAAAAATAAGTTATCAAAAGTCATAATTATTACCTTAAATAACCGTAAAAATGAAATAACAGTAGACAGGGGTTGCATATTTTTGGGGTATCGCATAGTCATTCCACTAGTACCTAATTAGAGGAACTGTTTTGGCTGAATTGCACCAAAAGTCACTTTGGAATTGTTTGCATTAAATAAATAGCACGTTCATAATATCTGGTGGCCTAATCTAGCCTCAGACATTGATAACGTTACAAAGAGGTGTATATTGTGTTTACAAAACAGTAAGACTCCTGCTAAAACAGTAAGACTCCTGCTAAAACTCAGAAACCATGGCCAATACCTTCTTCGTCTTGGTATAGAATGGAATTTCCTGGGACCATTTTACAATAAAATTTAGTAATTGTTGATAGTAAAAATGGCCAGAAGCTTTTCAAATGTCAAACACAACCAGTACTCGTACTATTGAAGTTTTAAAAAGTTTATTTACTCGATTCGGTTACCCAGCAAATTTAGTGACGAATTTTGTAAGACATTCCAAATTAAACATACATTCAGTCCACCTTACCACCCTGCAACTAATGGTGCGGCAGAGAGGTTTGTGGAAACTTTTAAATCAGCTGTAACTAAAATAAAAGAAAGTGGCGGTTCCCTGATTTCAGCCATCAACTTGTTTCTGTTTGAATAGCCCACACACCACAGCGTACCACCGGGGTCTCTCCAGCACGGCCCATGCTAGGTAGAGAAATCAGAAACAGGTTTAGTTTATTACGCCCACCGTTGTCTGACACTGTTCAGGAAGTAGTAGAGAAAAGAGAACAAGGACAAAGGAAAATTAAGTGGGAAATAGATCAAAAGGTTATGTTAGAGACTACAGGAAAGGCAGAAGGCCATGGGTCTTAGGAATAATTTTAGAAGAGTCTATACCAGGGGTTACTTATACAGTTGATGTAGAAGGTCAAAGATGGAAACGTCATGTTAACCAAATTGTAACTTGCTCAGAGGATGTAGAAGAAACTTGTTAATTTTATTTAGTTTAGAAGTAGAGTTTATGCAATTTTCTAACAAATGTTGTTACAAATAAGTGCGGCAGTGTGAGATCTGGAATACAGTGTTAAGATTACCTTACACACTCGCACTTACTTTTCTCCCTCTAAAATCAAAATCAAAAATCAAAATCAAAATCAAAAGTCATTTATTCAAACTAGGCTGAGAATCAGCACTTTTCGAACGTCAAAAATTACATAAGACAGTCCCCCAAAAACGCCCACCCTTCACCACTTCCTAGTGCTTTAGCTGGGAAGAAGAAGTGGCGCAACAAACTCCCCAGCACAGCTGTCTGTTCAGATATAAAACTTGAGTCTATACAATAAAATGTAAAAGAATTTGCATTACGCAACACAACATTAAATTATTTGCCTTTCTCTCATTTACTAATCCACCATGTTCTGTGTTGCACTGTACTACATAAATACATATTAATTAATTCATGCGTTTATTTGAGATACAACAATGACGAAAAATATCTTCTTAGGATTAAGGTTGGCCAAAATGTGACACTATTTTTTCTCATAAAACTCGTCTCATTTTTCATTTCTATTTGAGATAGTAAGAAATTGCAACTCTAAATTGTACCGACACTGAAAAATTATTATCGGGCAAGTTGCAAAAAGAACGAAATAAAAATTCACATCATTCCTCACAGAGTTCAAATTAAAAGGAAAAGACTTCAGGAAAATTATTTCTTAAAAACTGTATTCGAGAATCCAATAATAATAATATTCGCTTATTTGATTAAACAACAGCAGTTTGCGGTTCAAAACGTGGTTCAAATTGTGCTCAAACCTAGCTTTGATCACAATTTGATTGTAAACCGTATTATTAACGTATTAATTCTCTAGGTGTCGAGCACATTGTCTTAAGAATATGAGTAAACTAATCAACACGCTCCCCTGTGTTCATGAAATTGTATAGACTAGGATATAGTATGAATAACGTACTCAAATTATGAAGGCACCTACATATCGAGAGAGGAGACTGTAGAATATAAATAGCTTGAATATCTCATATGAATTGCAGCACACCGCGCGTTCCCTTTTCTCTGCCAGCATTTTTATTAGCCGAGAAAATTTACGCTTTGATTGCTAGCAGTAAAAGTTAGGTCCTTTAAATGACGCCATTCGAATAAGACCTACCAATAAAAACTTCCATTCTCACTGAATATGGGGTGCAATTATTGTACGAATAAATCTATGCGACCACACATTACTGCCCATAAAATAGTAATAGCTCGGTCAAAATGTTTATTCACGCAATAAAGTGTTTTCTTTGTTGAAACTGGGTTGGGATTGCCGCTTTGATTTATTCAAAAACTCGTTTTCAAGCTCGTTTTGAAACATTCAAAAATCTCTGCTAAAGCTTTTTACTTGTGGCGCCATCCACAATGCCACATGCGAACTAGGCATAACACTGACGTCACGCAAAATCCTGCATCGCGCAAACAGAGTTTACTGCGCAACTAGCATTTATACAACATCCCGACATCAACCGTCGGGCAGTTGTCCACCAGACACAACACCCGTCTGGTCGGAGGATCCTCCCTTCTCTATGGAGGATGAGTGAAGTTTACAACCTGTTCCTCATGCCTCTAAATACTTAACTCTTTTTAAAAACTGCAGTCTCTTGCCTCTTGAACTAGGTAAGCTAAAAGCTGCATATCGCAAAATGTCTACAGTGCATATCGATCGGAGGTTAGACAACGTTATTGGGGTCAAGTGTTGGATGGGTCACAATTCTTTACACATTGACACCCTTCCTTCGTCGGAGAACGGGTCAAACTCCTTGTCTGTGTCACCTATGAGGGTCACACATAATTATAACAACAGGTATAAAGTTACAGTAGGTATAGGTAGGTACATCTGTAACTCAGCGCCTTTTCCCTGAAGAAATGGCAAAGGTCTATATTCCCAGTTGACGGCACGGTTGGCGCAGTGGTTAAGCGATTGGCTGCTGCGCTGCGTGTCGCGGGTTCGATTCACGGAACAAATATTTGTATGACCTATAAGTAGTTGTTCCGGGTCTGGCTGTTTGTGTATGTGAGTTTAAATGTTTGTAAACGCACCCACGATACAGGAGAAATACCTAGTGTGGGGCAACGTTAATAAAAAAAATAAAATAAAAAATTGTAGTAGGTCCCATGTGATATGTGATACCTACCGACTGACGGTTGTAGTGGAAACTTTCTAAGCTGGTTTTTGGTCGGACAAAAAAATCCAATACTCATGGGGTACCTACCCGTCTAGCCTTCGTTCCGTGCTAGCCAACAAGTCGTAGGATTATGCTAACAAATGGGCAGTGTAGCATCCTTCTGTCTGATAAAGTAAACAACGTGTGCGATCTTTGTGGCAAAGGTGTCGATAATGACAATGCCCTAGTGGGCCTGGTATAGTTACCAGACAAAAAACGTGACCGTATTCAAGCCTACTGGATACGACTAAGTCAAGAAAAGTTCTGCCTGAATATTTATATGTCTAGATAGTGTCGCGCTGCAAAAGAACTAAAACAAATGTCTTACACTCGCGCCACGTTATTGTGCTGTCATTGTGTTATTCTAGCGTGCGTGCATTTTGCGGCCAACTGTTGGACGCAATTTTTTTCGACGAGTTCACAGGTTTGGCTATTTAGACATATTTATATCTTTGGGTTTTGCTAACGATAAGTAGTAGGTATGACTTACGGAGTGCAGTCTTCTGGCGGCGTCGTGTATGGAGAGTATGTGAGTGATCTTGTATTTGTCCAGCTGTACCGTGTCCTTAGAGTCCCGGTAGTTGCCCACGTACAGACCGGGGAGCACCTGCCAACAAAATATGATGATACAGTATAAATGCTATTAGGACCAGGGCTCGGAAACCGGTTAATTTTCTATGTAACCTTAACCGTTATTATAAAGGTTTTCGAACAGATTTAGTTATTTTTTTAATATTTTCTTACAAAATCAATGCTGAAATTAATGTGATGAAGCAATCTTTTAATTTGTATCTTCGCAAAAAAAAAAAAAACCGGTTTCAAGCCCTGATTAGGACAGCTTCTTTCTTATTTAGTTATTACTTAATACATTATCGAAAAGAACCTATTGTATTGAAACTCGGTATTTATATTTAAGATTGGAAATAAAGGAAAAGGTGTATCAGGGTTGTCAAAAAATCTACCCTAAAGAGGTAGTCAATTTTAAAGGGGATGATTTTATGTTTCGGATTGGCGCAAAAATGGCTGAACGGATTTAGATGAAATTTGGTAACATAGTTTATAATCGCATTAACGCATAGCGTACTTTTAATTCCGGAAGTACGTTCTCGTGACATATTTCCGACATCCACACGGGCGAAGCCGCGGGCAAAAGCTAGTATAAATACAAAATTTCAACTAAATTGGTGGAGCCGTTTAGGAGGAGTTAGGTGACAAACACACGTACAAAAGAATTATATATATTAAGATAGATACATTCATTTATGCCTTTTCCCATGTAGGTATGCAGACCACCACTTGCTACAATTCTAGCATACTCTATTTTTTATTATTTGTAAGTAGGTATAACTTTTCTAAAGTTTTCTATTCCTGTCAAACACGGTGCCAAACTTTGCCCGTGAAGAAAAATACTACACAACTAACTTAATTTCGATCTAAACTTATCATTCCCGTATTTGTTGATCTTATTAATTTCCAGGTTTAACCTTACCATGTAAGTAAATAACATTTTAATATTTCAGTCAGTAGGTAGGTACTTTTTAGGGTTCCGTACCCAAAGGGTAAAACGGGAACCCTATTACTAAGGCTCCGCCGTCTGTCTGTCTGTCTGTCCGTCTGTCACCAGGCTGTATCTCATGAACCGTGATAGCTAGACAGTTAAAATTTTCACAGATGATGTATTTCTGTTGCCGCTATAACAACAAATACTAAAAAACAGAATAAAATAAATATTTAAGGGGGCTCCCATACAACAAACGTGATTTTTTTGCTCGTTTTTGCTCGATATTGATAACGGCAACAGGTAGACGCTTGAAATATTCACAGAATATTTAATTATATATTCACTTTAAAAATAAATAATTCAATTAAAATAAAATAAATATTTAAGGGGGGTTCCCATACAACAAACGTGATTTTTTTTGCCATTTTTACAGATAATGGTACGGAACCCTTCGTGCGCAAGTCCGACTCGCACTTGGCCGGTTTTTAATGCTGTAATCGAAAATCATCGTTACTGCAAAGCAACTGTTGGTTCAGTTTGCCAGTCCATTCCTGTTTAATACCTATTGCACTTTTCAATCAGTATGCAAGGCCGCCATGCGCCAGTGTCAATGTTTACAGATTGGTATTCAATCAATCCTGTTTCATGTAAATAGACATTTTATTTTCCAACCGACATACATAATATGAATTTTCGAATTGGAATACACAAAATAACCCTCATCATAATACTTCACATAGTGCCAACATTGGTTTTGTGAATCAATCATGTCTGCTTAGTAGTAAAAAAATAAAAAACTGGCCAAGTGAGAGTCAGACTCGCGCACGAAGGGTTCAGTACCATTATCTATAAAAACGGCAAAAAAACCACGTTTGTTGCATGGGAGCCCCCTTAAATATTTATTTTATTCTGTTTTTTTAGTATTTGTTGTTATAGCGGCAACAGAAATACAATCATCTGTGAAAATTTCAACTGTCTAGCTATCACGGTTCATGAGATACAGCCTGGTGACAGACGGACAGACAGACAGACGGCGGAGCCCCCTTAAATATTTATTTTATTCTGTTTTTTAGTATTTGTTGTTATAGCGGAAACAGAAATAATAATATTATAATAATTATATAATTTATTTCACAAAAAATAATACAACGAATTACACAAACTTATAGGCTAGTAGGGAGTACATAACATGGGAGCATCTGTAGCCGAACTAGGACGAGTCCTGTATCTCGGCATGCAGCACCAGACCCCTCAAAACAGACAATAATAAATATTAGCCCAAAAGACATCCAAAAAGATGTATCATTGAATGATCATAAACAAGAAAAGAAAAACTAAAACCATACAAAAGTAAGTGTGTGTGTGTCTGTTGTGTATGTGCGCGTAATTTTGTGTAGCTGTAGAGTAGGGGAAGGTGTTGGGGTGCTGGGTAGTGTGAATACGTCTTACCGAAAAATAAAATAAAAATAAGAAATACATCATCTGTGAAAATTAAACTGTCTAACTATCACGGTTCATGAGATACAGCCTGGTGACAGACGGACAGACATACAGACAGACGGCAGAGCCTTAGTAATAGGGTTCCCTTTTTACCCTTTGGGTACGGAACCCTAAAAAATCTTTATTTCAGACATGAACAATTCATAGGTTGTTTAGTGATGGATTAGTAACAGAAAGTACTTATAAGTAGTCTATATTAGTATTGTTAGTAAGTACACAAACACAGCTAAATTGCCTAAGCCCGCCCTCGAGGCTCAGTGTGGTAGCACCCTAAGTAAGTACATCCACGCCTCTGCCCAACTCTTCGGGAATCACAGGCATGACAATATGTAATGAAATAATTTATCTATGTGTACCTATAGCACAAAAATAATAAAAAACCGGCCAAGTGCGAGTCGGATTCGCGCACGTAGGGTTCCGTACCCATTATATATAAAAACTGTAAAGAAAAATCACGTTTGTTGTATGGGAGCCCCCTTAAATATTTGTTTTATTTTAATTTAATTATTTATTTTTAAAGTGAATACATAACTTAATATTCTGTGAATATTTCAAGCGTCTACCTGTTGCCGATATCAATAGCGAGCAAAAAAAAACACGTTTGTTGTATGGGAGCCCCCTTAAATATTTGTTTTATTTTAAGTTGAGACGAATTTATCCCAATAACAAACGTAAAATGTATTTGAAAACCCCGTTCCCTGACACATTCCATTTGCAAATGTAAGTTTGTACACACAATATTGAGATATTTACCATGTTATTTTAAGACCACGGATTTCTTATGGATTTTCCTGTAATCATCTATATGTATAGAACTATTTTCTGTATTTTTTTTCAAACATTTTATTTTAGTTTCGGAGATAAGGGGGTAAAGGTAAATTTTCATTTATTTTCTTAAATAACCTCAAAGTATTTATTTTAAAACTATAAAAAATATATATCTGAAATCCTTACAACAAGCCCTTTCATTTGATATGGCACACTGTACAGTTTGCAAAACTTTTATTTTTATTTTTTAAGTTGCAATCATTTATTTCCGTTACACGTCCGTGTTTGGGTCACAGAAATTCATATATTGTGTACAAAATTACAACTTATTCGGTCCATTAGATTTGGAGCAAATTGGCTGTGAAGACGAACAGACAGACAGACACACGAGTGATCCTATAAGGGATCCGTTTTTTCTCTTTTAAGGTACGGAACCCTAAAAAGTGTAAATAATGTTTTAACAACAATAGTGCGTGCCTCACGGCTGCGCCAAAAAGGTTAATTTCAGCATTAATGCCAGACAGATGATGTCTGACGCTGGTTTTATAATGAACCTTCAGGGACAAGTGATGGGGAGTACAAACAGTTTCAACTTACCTAATATATACTGTATAGGTACCTACGGACTATATCATATTATACGAGTACATTCAGCGTCACAAAAATCGCACCTCTTTAAGAATTCCCTTCAAAGTCATTTTAACCCTATTAATCAATGGTAGACATATGACTATAAGGTATCATTGGAATGGCAATTTATTTAAATTTCAGAATAAATCAATAGATTTGGTTTTTTGTTTACCAGGGAATAAAAAAGCAAGCTAATGCAAATGATTAAAAAGTTCAATTTAATTTTATCAGCAAAAATTGCATCAAAGTCCATAAAAACAACTTAAAACCTAGTGTTACCCCCCCTAGCCCTGATGACAGCTTCCATGCGTTCTCTCATGGACCTAACTAATGTGACAACAGTCTCTTGAGGAATGTTGTCCCATTCTGCAACGACGGCATCTTGGAGGTCTTGGAGATTGGTAGGGGCAGGATCACGTGCCCGTACTTGCCGTTTCAGTTCATCCCAAAGGTGCTCAATAGGGTTCAGGTCTGGACTACGCGCCGGCCAGCGCATGAGAGGGATCCCAACTTCTTGCAGGTAGTCTTACAATTAATGCGGTGTGACAGCGGGCGTTATCGTGCATTAACGTGAACCCACTGGCAACAAAACCCGCATAAGGGACAACCTGCTTCTCTAAGATCTCTGTTATGTACCGATGAGCAGTCAGCGACCCTTGCCCGTGAGCACTTCCAGTCCGAGAAACACACACAAGGTTCGTTTTGCCGTCGATTGACATGCCGCCCCAGAACATGCACGAGCCACCCCCGTATTCCACTGTCTCTTGAATACAGGCTTGTGCAAATCGTTCCCCTTGCCTCCTGTACACTCTTCTACGCCTGTCTTTGCAGAAAAGACACACCCTCTCTGGTCTATTGTCAATCCACATGGTCACGGGCAAATTGCAACCGGTCTCTCCTATGCTGTGCAGTCAATTTTGGCCCTGTAGCAGCAGTAGTAGTTGTGAGCTGCAATTTTCTTCCCCCGCATTCTTCTTCTAATCGTGGAGACGCTTACAGAAGCTTCTGTAAGCTGATCGCAGTTGTTGTTGCAGCTCAACAGCATTGGAGAACCGATTACTTAAAGACGTTGAAACAATGAAGCGATGGTCACTTTCGGATTTGCACAGTTGTCTTCCAGATCCACGTCTTCGGATATAGCCACCAGTCTCTTGGAAGCGTTGGAACACTCGTTGAACGGAAAAACGACTTAAGTTCAGTTGCCGAGCAACATCACATTGCCGCATCCCTGATTGCAGTAGTGCAATGACTTGAGCGGCTTCATCTGCAGTGGTATCCATTTTCTGGGGTATTTTCTTGCTGTAGCTGTTCACGTGTGTTCACTTCAAAGGTTGGATAGCGAAGGACGCACATTTTTTTTTTTTTTGGTACGGATCTTTTGCAGATGGCTCCGGAGTGCCTTTTCTGCTTAACCGAGCGTTGGCGGGGCCAGAAGGGCCTCTCACCGGGTTAGAGAAATAATTTAAGTAACACAGCTAGTCCCATAGTGGGACTCGAACCTAGGCTTAGGGCGTTACTGACTACTGTACAAGAGGGGACTTGTAGTACCGGTATATTATTATTAGGGACATTTGTTAACGCTACTTGCTCCGCGCGGGCGGGCAAGGGTCGGGGGGGGGGGGGTCGTACTACTCTATTTCGCGGTGGTGCTCGCCGTCGAGTACATTTAACCCGGGTCGCCCTTTTTATACCCTTGTAGGGAGGTGCAATTAGTGGCCGTTAAAATGCGTATTATGACAACATTTTTTTTAACGTTACGTGTTAATGAGATCTGTTGTGTTTAGGAATTCTAACTAATGTTAATTTAAGGGTCGTTAAACATACTTTCAATTGATACTAATATTAATTAGGTTTAATGTATTCGTTGATGGCGGGACATGGTTGAAACTTATTTTCGGAGAGGTGCAATTTTTGTGACGTAAATACAAGTGTACTATAATATGAAACGTACATGAGGTGACTAAGAAGTAATAAAAATACTATAAAATAATTTATCAATTCGCTGAACGCCGCAGTATCTATTTAGGACCTAAGTGCAATTATTTATTTATTAAAACTTTATACACAAGTAAAAAAAATACTGTACAAAGGCGGACTTAATGCCCGAGGTATTTTCTACCAGTCAACCTTAGGGTGATGCAGAGACAAAACATGGTAGGTGCAACATAGGGGATAGAAAACTCGAAAATCAAATATATACTAATACATAGATACATATACTTATAAACAAAATAAAAAGTGTCTGGAGAAATAACGATTGGTGGAGGAGAAAACGAACCAGCGATGGGATGATTCTGCCAACTCCTTACGAATATATTCCCGTGCCTTCACTTTAAATGTTAACCGACCGGTTGCCATCCTGATGCTCAGAGGGAGCGCATTCCAAAGAAAAACCGCCTGGACAAAGAAAGTAGAGTGAATGAAACCAGGGCGGTGAGAATGACATCGTAGAAGACGATTGTTGGTGGAACGAAGATTTTTACTATGGGCAGAGCACAAGTATTGAACATGGAAAGTTAGGTAAGAAGGAGAAGTGGGTTTGTCGAGTATGGAAAACAACATAGACAGAGCACTCAACTCTCTGCTTTAACGAATGGGCAACCATTTTAAAACCAATCGGTGCGCGGACAAATGATCATACTTACGAAGATTGAAAATGAATCGAATGCAGTTATTTAGAAGGCGGTCATGTTTATTGAGGAGATCTGCATTCAGGTCATGTAACATACATCACAATAGTCAATTAGGGGAAAGATTAGGGACTGTACAAGCATCGCCTTTATGTGTGAATGGAGAAGGTAATAATAATATGGTAGTGATAATGTGCATACGGTGTATTTATTAAGAGGAGGCTCCTTATTTTCGTGTTAATTTGCATGAATATTCTGGAACATTCACACATAGACTCATTTAGACTGCCTTCTGTTAAGAGCAGGCGGACTTAATCAAATTTCGAACGCAAGCTCCGCCCCTCGCTACATCAGTAATAAAGTTGAATATCGCGTGCGCTCTTTGATCGTGTTCAAGCACGAAACTTAATAGCGTAAGTCTCAATTCTTATTTCGTCGTATAACTAAAGTAATAAACGATCTAGAGAAAAATTATCTTGTGCCGGGATAATAAATCATATTTTCTTGCTGTGAATATTTATTTTAGATATAAAAGCTAAACGCGAAAGCTAAAGAAGTATGTAAGGAGCGTAGCAGGTGGCGTTCTATAGTTTCTGCCTACCCCCATGGGAAGAAGGCGAGAGTTTATGTCATGTGTATGTGTGAAAGCTAAACAATCTTGTTTGTTTTTAGAATCATCCTTAAAAAAGACATGATTTTCGAATAAAAAAATTATTGAGAGAAAATATTACAGTTACGTAACTGTCTTCAACATGGAAAGAAAAAGATCCAATAAATAATAAATTAATATACTAAAGGTTCATTTTGCTTGCATGTGTGACTGTTTCAGAATATTCATGCAAATTAACATAAAAATAGTGAGCCTCCTCTTAACCCCACCCGAAGAACCTTTTTAATATTTACATGGCTATCATGTGTAAGGACAGTGTACTCATGATAATTATAATAAAAAAATTACTAAGCACTAGGCCATCAACCATAATTAGGTGTGACCTCAATGTGACTTCATTTTGAATAGTTTTGAATATTTTAAAACTAATGCCCATTAACTAATTAGTGGAACTAAGTTTTCATGACAATATTGACGAGAACGTCAGCATGTATAACCAAATACAAGTCGTTTTGAACATCTAGCTAGTGGTCGCAACCGCTACTGCTGAGCTTGAGGTCCTGGGTTCGATCCTCAGGTCGGACAAACTGGTATTGGGATTTTTCATTAGGAATTTCTCAGTAGCAGCCCGGAGTCTGGATTTGTGCGCGGTTGATGGCAATAGGCTCGCCCCCTATTACATGGGACTTAAAGATAACTGGCGAAATGTGGGCGTACTATAGGTACACCTCTGTCTAACCCTTCGGAGATTGCAACCGTGATATTATTATGTTATGTTGGTATTTAAAAAGACATCATAATTATACTTAATACACAAACCCAAAAACTTGGTATGTACCATACACGCTTTTCGGATAGATTAGTACTTCAAACATTATATCAATACCAATCCTCTTCCATTATGTTGCTATACTTAAGGTGATACGTAAAAAATAAATCATAGCGAACTGGGCGGCCGTAAGAAAGTGACAGAGTCAATGACTTCCACATGCGAAAAAAGAGACCGCAACAATGCGATGGAACCAAAATACAACAACGTAAGAGCGCCAAACCAAATAAAAATTGTTTAAAAATGAATTAAGCTATCTATCAAATATATTTTCAGTCAGAGTTGTCAGTTACCTAATGCGCACATTTCGGATGCAATTTGGCAATGAAATTACTTAGGATTTTAGAATTACAGGAAAAAATATGAAAAAATAGAGGTGTTTTCGGAATTAAATTTTAACGAGGAAGTTTAACCCAATTGCGTTTTCCTTCAGTCAGAGTATTAATCAAATACTCGTAGTCTATAAACATAATATCAAAAAATTAGATCCATACCTGCAATACTGAAATAAATGGTTACGAAAAAGCCCCCAATTTATTTTTGTATCGCCTTCACTAATAAAACTCAGTACTCATAATAAATGAAAAGTCTTTGTAAGTAGTCCAAGTTAATACATTCATTATTCCGTGCGTGTTTCACTGAAGCATCATGAAATCATGAAACCATAATCAGGACATGCCGTGTCAATACCGCCTGTGTAAGCGCTCACTATGCAATGCAATTATAGGATAATTGCAATCGGGACTAATCGAACACGAACCATGCGTATCAATGAAAATCGACCCTAATTACTATCGTGATTATGGGCCTGTTAGTATTAGGTATCTACAGAGTAGGACACGTTAATGTGCTGACAGAAACAGGCTGTTAACCTACCCAAAAAGCTAAGCATCATTTCTAGCTTAAAAAAAAGTATGAATTGTAACTGAAAAAAACTTTTTACAAAAAAATAAGAACCGACTACCAAAAATAACACTACAATGTGAAAAATAACTTTAATTTCGGAAGTCGGTGTCTTTGGATCTGTATTTGAGTTTTTTGCCACCGACTTCCGAAATTAAAGTTATTTTTCACTTTGTAGTGTTATTTTTGGTAGTCAGTTCTTATTTTTTTGTAAAAAGTTTTTTATTTCTCATTTTTTGTGGGTCAGTTTTGAATTTATCTAAGTTACAATAGCCTAATGTTAACTGCTCATCACCTTTTACAAAATATTGCTGCATAGTGACGAGCATAAATTTCTTAATCGCAACCCGTTAAATAGGGGTACTCATTATTATATTGTTCCGGTGGCCATATGTGGTCTCCATCATCAGTTCTACTTCACCAAATGGTGCTTTCCGAGAGGAAATGCACGAGTTACTATAAAAAATACGCAAATCGCTATAGATTTGCCTATAAAATTTGAGGGTTTCCCTCGATTTCCATGGGATCCCCTCATCTGATTGTGATTTAGTGGCAATAGGACCACCACGGGCGTGCCCTTTCCAACAAAAAATGAATTTTCAAAATCGGTTCGTAACTAACGGAGTAATCGCGTAACAAACATACTAAAAAAAAAAAACTTACCGCCGAATTGAGAACCTTCTCCTTTTTGGAACTCGGTCAAAATTGTTCGTAAATCAACTTACGCACATTTTTCAGTTACAAATTACAATACATATTTTTTTTCTGACGGTTTTTAACATAGGTCAACGGACGTTAATATCGTACGTTATCATAAAACCGGCAGTGGTGTCGGACCACGCACAATTATGAAGGGTTCCGTAGTTGGGTATTTGGGATGAATTTATCCCAAGAACAAACTTACCATTGTTGTTCCAAAACATGTTCTCCAATACATCGATATACATCACGGTCAATTCTCCAACTGCAAGCTGCAGCTGTAAGTTGGTCGACTATTACTCGTTAACTTGTAAAGCCAACTTAGCTGTGATACTTTTCCTTTTAATTCCGCTATACAGCGTGCCGCTTAAGTGGCGACATAAATTTAATACACCTATACGGTTTCGCGTTTTCTTTTTATAAAGATATTTTAATTTTATTAAACGTTATTATTTACAATTTTCTAAAAAGTATTTTGGAGCAATCTGTACTAAAAGAACTGTAGCGTAGAGGTCATTTGCCGGGGATCGGATCATAACATCGTATCAATGAAATTAAAACGAATAACGTGCAAAGAGTAGGCGAATTGAAGGAAAGAGAGAGCTTTATTATTTAGTTTGTTTGAAAATTTTAATTTTTTAATGTATGAATTATTTTATATTATTATATTGTTTATGATTACTGATCACTAGCCCTACCCGTGTGTTAAATTAATGTCGCCATTGTAGCGGCACATTGTATATTATATACTACTAACATGATTTATTTCAAATATCAAAAAACAACCATTTAGCTGGCAGGGGCTGGACACTTGACTCAAACAAAAAATAGCACTTTAAAGCTTAATATTACGGAAACGGATACCTGAATCGAAAAATGGTTTTCACTGCCCCGCTATAACGGCCTACCTAACGTTACCCCTAATGGGATACACGAGAAAAAAAAATATCATACGTGCAAGAAAGGTAACATAATTTTTTTTTTTTTCATGATTTTATTGTACTACTTTGTCGGCGTGATTAATATAAAGAAAATAAAAGAAAAGAACGAAAAAACATTTATTGGGACTCGCGCAGATCACAAATTAAAATAAAACACATAAAGAACAAAACCAAAAATAAAACAAGTAAAAATTAAAATAAAAACAGAAAGTCCTGTACAAAAGGATATATATATATATATATCTCAGCATATGATGCTGCGGCACTTAAAAATAAGTGTCGCAGCGCTGGTGCTGGTATATACCTATGTACACCCATGCAGGTGATTCAGGTCCAGTTGAAAACCAGCGTCAGGCACTAGTTGTCTTGGGCACGCCACAATTGTGGCGATAAGTCCCCTCTTTGAGGAGTGGCTGGAGAGGCGCCACGGCGTCCTCACCTTCCGCCTGACGCAGGTCCTCACCGGACATGGATGTTTCGGGAGGTTCCTGTTTAGGATTAAGCGGGAGGAAACGCCCGGGTGTCACCACTGTGTGGATCGCCCGGAGGACACGGTGGAGCATACGGTGGAGGTCTGCCCAGCTTGGGCGGAGCACCGCCGTGTCCTCACGGAGGCGATCGGCGGCGGCGATCTCTCGCGTCCGGGCCTGGTTCAGGCCATGGTTCGGAGCGAGAGTGCATGGGAGGCCGTCACCTCCTTCTGCGAAGCAGTTATGCTAGCAAAGGAGGAGGCGGAACGCGTGAGGGTGAGACAAGGTTCGCGCCCTCGCGCCCTTAGTCGCCGCAGGAGACGCCCCGGGCGTCGGGAGTCGCAAGCCGATTTCCGGCCACCGTAGGCGCGGGCCTGCGGACGGTGAGCGATGGGTAGCTCGCCATCCGATAAGGACCAGGCCCGGGTCGACGGCGCGTTGTGTTCCACGCGCGCCTCAAAGAGATGTCAGCACAAACTGACGGGGTCCGTTAGGACCAATGCCTGCCGGGGTTGCGAGTTTGTCCGAAAGGGATATCGTGGCCCTGGCACACAGGCAACGGAAGGAACACGGGTGGGTTTTAATCAGTAAAAGTCTGACACGCCCTCCCGCTCCGCCCAGGGCGGGAGAAGTTATTTGATAATTTCCCACCCAAAAAAAAAAAAAAAAAAAGGCACTAGTTGTCTGGCATTTTTGCTGAACTGGGCCTTTTTGGCGCAGCCGTGAGGCAGATTTTTCTGCTATATTTCTTTCATCGCACTTTTACACTTTTTACTTGTTTCATTTTTATTTTATCTGGTTTATATTTGTGTGCCTTTTAGTCTGTGCTAAATAAAAGTATTTTCTTTCTTTCTTTCCATGCTAAATTATGGCTTTATACTACGAGTCTCTGAGCTAAGCTGGGGACAGACATGGCGAAACTATAAGGGTTTCTTGTTCACTACGGAACCCTAAATAACGAACGTTACTCATGATTACGGATTCTTTGAAAGAACCCGCTGTTACGGTGAAATTATAGACGAATTTAACGGGCAGTATTCAGTTATATTAGAGCCTAGTCAACAATAAGCTAATAACCTTATGTTGAGAAATGGCTCAGTATGCTCATTACTACGTAATAATTCATATTCATAGCCATGTATTACAATAATTCGCAAACTGAACCACTGTCTCGACTACATGGCATTGGCGAGAAATAACTTTACTGAAATTGGGAAACTTCGTCTTTGAATCTTATTTTTAACCGACTTCCAAAAAGGAGGAGGTTATATGTTCGGCTGTATGTTTGTTTTTTTATGTATGTTCACCGATTACTCCGTCAATTGTGGACGGATTTTGAAAATTATTTTTTTGTATGGAAGGGTATGCTCCCGAGGTGGTCCCATTGCCACCAAATCAGAACCTGATGAAGGGATCTCATAGAAATTGAGGGAAAAAATCATCCTCAAATTTTATAGGCATACCTATACCGATTTGAGTATTTTTTATAGTAACTCGTGCATTTGCTCTCGAAAAGCACCATTTGCTGAAGTGGAACTGACGATGAAGACCACAGATGGCCACCGGAACTACTTAATAATAAGTATTTCACCGTTGCGATTCGATTAGGCACTTTAATATGGTTGCTAAGCAATTTATGCTCGTAGAAATGCATATGGTGAAGTCACCATCAGAACTCCTCAACAATTAACGCCCCTGCATCGGGAAAAGCAATATTTTGTAAAAGGTGATGAGCATTTGACATTAGGCTATTGTAAATTACGAACTGACCCACTAAAAAGTGAAAAATAAAAACAACCGACTTCCAAAAAAACACTACAAAGTGAAAAATAACTTTAGTTTCGGAAGTCGGTGGCAAAAAACTAAAATACAGATCCAAAGCCACCGACTTCCGAAATTAAAGTTATTTTTCACTTTGTAGTGTTTTTTTGGAAGTGGGTTGTTTTTTTTGGATTTTTTTTTTATTGCTATAAAGGTCGTAGCGTGGTTGGAATGTTTCAGGCTCTCAACGGTTTCTGAATACTGGAATTTGCTTCCCAAATCGTTGAGCGATGCTTTACATGATTTAAGAGGTTTAAGTGACGAAAATATTTGAGGAATTTACAAAATGCGGAGGTAATAAATTCGGAGCACTTATTTTGGGAGACCGCGGTGACACAACTTCTAATTTAAACCTCTGTATGAATTTATACGCCCATTTGAGAAAATTATGTGTTTTTAACCGACTTGCAAAAAGCAGGATGTTATATATTCGTCATGTATGTTCACCGTACAAAAATAATTTTCTAAATCAGCCCACGATTGACGCAGAAATCTGCGTCAATCGTGGGCTGATTTAGAAAATTATTTTTTTGTTTATGGTCTCGTAATAGTCCCATTGTCACCAAGTTAGAATCTGATGAGGGAATCCCATGGAAATCGAGGTAAATCCTTAAATGTTATAGGCTACAGCGATTTGCTCTCGGAAAACAGCATTTGGTGAAGTGGAACTGAATGAGGACCAAGATGGCCACCGGAATGTACTCAATCATAAGTATTTCACGTGTTGCAATAAATGCTCGTCACAATGCATATGGTGGAGTGGAGCTACAGTTCTCCTGGTTCTTACCAGGAGAACTCCTGAACAATGAACGTCACAGCATCGGGAAAAGCAATATATTGTAAAAGGTTAGATGAGCAGTTGACATTAGGCTACCAATTGTAACTTAGAAAAATTACAAACTGACCCACTAAAAAGTGAAAAAAAAAAACTTAAAAAAAAAACAACTGACTTCCAAAAAAAAACACAACAAAGTGAAAAATAACTTTATTTTTGAAAGTCGTGTCTTTGGATCTGAATTTTTGTTTTTTTCCACTGAGTTTCTAAATTAAAGTTATTTATTTAAATCGCTAACTTGATTATGAAACATAATAATAAGTATTATTTTATTCACCTAGGTACCTACGTTATGATCATACATAAATAGGATTACCTAAGAAGCCTAGTAAAAGTTATTAAGTTATGCATTTTTGCTTCGCATTTATATGGTTTCAAAAATCTTTGCACATTCATTGAATATTTGAATTCCAATAATAAAGCGATGGACTCATCCGGATAATTCCGGTTTCGAAATGGAGTGCCAACCACCGTTATAAATTCGAAAATAATCAGGCACAGCGGAATCGCAATCAAATCATGTCCATCAAAGTCTGTTTCTGCAATTCGGTTTCTTATATTGTAGTATTGGAGCTGGAAATGAATTGGCTCGTAAGCTAGAATCTGTGCCAAAATGACGACACGAGGCACTTGCAGTGATAAACGGAACAGTTACGACTGGATAATGCCCTAGTTTGTGATCATTTTGAACTGAAAACTGTAATAATATGTTATTGAAATACACACTTGAGTATGGGGCGGGATAGGAACGAAAAAGTTTATTAATATGCCTGAATGATTGTTTACGTCTATGGTCTGTTATGGGTGAATGATTTTTACTTTTAGGGTTTTGTACGTCCGAATGAAAAAACGGAACCCTTATAGGATCACTCGTGTGTCTGTCTGTCCGTCTGTCACAGCAAATTTGCACCGAATCAACTGGACCAATTAACACTTTCGACTCCACCCACTTTTCAAAGCGCTCATACGCCATGCCACCATACGTATAGCAAGTTATAATGAAACTAAATAAATATTAATAAAAATATGAATAATATAAATATTAATGAAAATGCTTGTATTTGAAAACCAACCAGTACTATTAAATCTTGCTAAAATATACTACTGATTTTATTTTCACAGTTTATACCTAATGCTGTAATCTCAAAGAAAAACTGATATTTAAAATGAGCCCTCCACGACGGCTCCCGGCATTCCATATGCGACTTGACTGAACCCTCCAGGAGGGCTCCCCGCACTGAACGTGTTAAGTTGAAATTTGATACCCAAACACGGACGTGTAACGTCGTGACGTAATATATGAATTTTGAATATGGGGGTCAGTTTTGGGGAGAAATTTGGAAAATTTAAAATAAAAGTTTTGCAAACTGTACAGCGTGTGTGACATATCAAATGAAATAGTTGTGAGGGTCCAAATATATTTTTTTTAAATTTTAAAATTAATACTTTTTAAGTTATTCAAGAAAATAGATTAAAATTTACCATTCACCCTTCATCAAACCCTTATCTCCTAAATTACTGAACCTAAAGTTTTGAGAAAATACAGAGAATGGTAGTCTTAGTAGTAGGTCTTAAAACAACATGGTAAATCTCTTAAGATTGTGCGTACACACTTACATTTGCAGTTGGAATGTATGGGAGAACATGTTTTTCAACTACAACGTTAAGTTTGTTCTTGGAATTAAATACATGGTAGATAACATATTCATCGTACGGAGCCCTCACCACTTGAGTTCAACTCGCACTTGTCCGATTTTTTATACCTTATTTTGTTAATATTATCTTGGATTCTACGTTGTTGTTTTATGATAGAACTTGGTAAATTCTGAGCCCTCAAAATATCTAAAGCACGTGGACGTGACCTATCTAATGAATACTAAACTACGTCATAAATGTGTAGTGGGAACTACGTTACAGGCTTTACGTGAGAAGTTCATAACAATTGACTTGTGGCAAAGTATCTTGACAGGTTTGACCTTTACTACCGAGGTTAATATCGAGGGCAAAGGTACTTAAGCAATTCCTCCTATATTTAGTGCTAGACTACATTTGGCAAACGATTTTGTTCATAATGTAGGTATACTTACATTTATTATCTATCACAAATTCATATATTTATTACCTAAATGCTATATTTAGCTTTAGGAGAAAATGAAGAATATTTCATTCTTCACGGCATGTTACGCCATCTCCAGATAAGTCATGCGGCAAATAATTTTTTACAGTTTGTTTCATTTTTAGGGTTCTTTAGTCAACAAGGAACCCTCATAGTTTCGACATGTTCGTCTGTCTGTCCCCGGCTTAGCTCAGAGACTGTTAGTATTAGAAAGTTGTTATTTGGCATGGGTATACATATTATACACGCCGACAAAGTAGTAAAACAAAATATTGAAACAAAAAATTGTTTAGGGTTACACTTGCACGTAAACTGGGGATGATATTATTTTTTCTCGTCTATCCTATAGTGTGGGATATCGTTGGATAGGCCGTTCAAAAAATATTGTGGGTCTGTGAAAACCATTTTTCGATTCACGAATCCGTTTGCGTAATATTAAACTTTAAAGTGCTATTTTTTCTTAAAGTCAAGTGTCCCCCCCCCCCCTTCGGCTAAATGGTTGTTTTTGGATATGTGAAAAAAATCATGGCGTTAGTATATTATAACGAAATTAAAAGGAAAACTATCACAGCCAAGTAGGCTTTACAAGTTAACGAGTAATAGTCTACCAACTTACATTTGCATTTGGAGAATTGACCATGACGTAAAGTATGGGAGAACATGTTTTTCAAGTACAATGTTAACTACGGATCCCTTCTTTGTGCGTGGTCCGACATGCTCTTGGCTGATTTTTAAATTTATGCAACCTACGCAAAAAGCGGCGCGGCGAAATATATGTATTATATTCTTGTTGCTGATTTGCGTTATTTTTTCGCGTGAATCCAAACGGGCAGAACCTATACCGTGAATAAAAGCTGGGGCACAAAAGCCGAGAAAACTGTTATTCAGAAAATGTTACGGAACCATCGCAGATGCCTCGGTTTAATGGCGGCACTGGAGTCAACAAAGCGAACAGGTAGGCAATATGTCTGCGGCATCGCGATTCATCTCCCGACTCCCGAGTGACAGCTGGGCTTGCTTTATTAAATAGGAATGCAGGCATGCAGGGGAAGAAAATATACCGGGTTACAAGATTCCGAAATTATCCTTTGGGGGTGTATTTATTCTTGTTTGCATGAGTTATAAGATTTATGAAGATTTTGACATTCAAATTTAAGATTCAACTATACCCTTATCTAACCTACGATTAATTTATTAGATTGTCTCCGTGAGGAAACTTTGCTGTAATTTCTGGGACAGAAATTATGCTAAGAAAACTAGATAGGTACTAGAAAACTAGATAACTTGATAAACCAAAATAAACATCGTAATTTGGTAGACCTTTCAAAGATGATATAATTATAGAACGTTACAATTATTATGCTAAAACCAAAGATTTCAATCGGCTTATACACCACTTATTTAGAGTTTAATTACTACAAAATATGACAGTACTTTGTTCGTCTCATTAATTTGTAAGATACAGAACCCCACCGCAGATGTGAAGTAAAAATAAATTAAAATGATATGAGCTTTGTAACTAAGTTACCAAGGTCAGTGTAATGAGTCAAATGATACGATGTAAATTATATTTATTACTGCTGATAATGTGACACTAAGGAATGTGGCGTTTACCAATAATTTTTTTTATTGGTAACGTTCCATTTCTGCAATCCCCGAAGGGTTAGGCAGAGGTGCACCCATAGTACACCCACATTTCGCCGGTTATGTTTAAGTCCCATGTAATAGGGGGCGAGCCTATTGCCAATTCAGCAATTCAATTTCAGCAATATAATATTATTTAATTTGGAATAGGTATTAGAGTTAAAAGGGAATAAGAATTTGAAGGACTTATTCGTAGAGCAAGCGGAGCTAGAAATAATTAGCTATTAAAACAGTATAAACCAAAGTTATCATATTTATATTTACTCGTAGGTATCGTTTATTTCGAAAAGTTAAATGTATTTATCTTAGAATTATTTAAAACAAGGTTTCTTAGTTCTCTTTTATCAGAAGCGTCTTTGCAAAAAATGTAAGGTTTTGTGTTTGAATTGACTTATTTAAAAACAAGGCTCTTATGGGGTTTAGGGACCAACTTGGGAAGTCATCGTACTTTGACCTCCCGGAGTGTTTCGCAGAGCTCCTTTACTTTAGAGTCCCTTTGGGGCACTTGGACCCTCTATAAAGGTATTGGTTGGGAACATATAGTTCAAAAACCTTACAATATCGAATATTTTTAGATTTAGGTCGAAAAACAACCTTTGATTTTGTGCGTAGGTATTTTTTCCATTTTTAGATGTTGCTGGAAAAATTGATTTGCTGAAGATCGATGAATACAAAATGGAGGTGCCTCCTTCGGATGATCGCAGTAAATACTCCCCATATTGCTTTTCCAGATATCTACGGGGAAATATGATATAGTTACCTACTCTCCTTCTTTTCAGCGAGTCAGTAGGAATCATAATGGATTCAGCTATTGGCGTAGTTAGGGATTCTGTCTAGGGGGGGCAGCCGTGCAGCTGAACTATAACCACGGTCATTTAATGAGAGATCATAAATGACGTTTAATAATAAACATGGCTGAATACAGGCCTTCTCCCTTTTGTGGCATGTGTCCATGGTCTGTGTGAGTCTCATCCAGGTCTTCCTCGCGATCTTCTGCAGGTCAGGTGCCCATCTGGCCGTTGGTCTGCCAACGCTCTTCCTACCGTTGCGCGGCAACCATTCCGTTAAGGTTCTGCTCCACCTGCCATCACCACGGCTAGCCAAGTGTTCCATTTCGGAACCGCTATCCATAGTCCGACGTCTTGAACCTTATTCCTACGTCGGATCTCTGAGTTACAGACTCGGTCTTTCAGTGATAGGCCTCCATAGCCTTTTGTGCAACTTGAGTTTTGTACACAGTCTGTTTATTGAGCGTCCATGATTCTCGTACATTAATGCATTGGAGGCTGTATTTCCTTCAGCTCTCGTTGTGGAATTTTTCTTCGACTACCGAAAATGGCTACTGCGAAAAGCAAAAGACTTGGAAATAACTCAGAGTGTGGAAGGTAGACGTTTCTATGGTGGACAAAGAAGTTTCTAGGGTGAGAGTCCCCCCTAGCTACGCCCATGGTTTCAGCACAGAATTTAGCTACGACTAGCTTTTACTTAAGTTTCTCCCGTATTATATTACTGTGTGCCAAGAAATTTCTCGTTGATTAAAACTTGATATATCTGCGTGACTAAACATAGCGTGTGACACTGGTACCGTGTGTCGGGTGTGACCCTCGCCGTTCAAACCAGACGGTCTTACTTACTCACAGTTTCGCTTGCTAGCTGACATAAAAAAGCTTGTAAAAACAGAGGACTAAGTTTTAAATGTAAAAAAAAAACGATAGTACTTACTAATTCCATGAGTAGATACACTATTTCCATGTTATTATAAGGTACTTATTAATTCCATGCTGTTAAAAAGTACTTACTTATTCCATGCTCAAGCTGTGACTTCCTGTTACACACTTCCGTCCTTTTTCACGGAATCAGTCCCACAGAAAGTGAGAGGAAAGATGTTACGTACAGACGCCAGCAGGTCAAGCTACCCGAAACTGTCAAATTTTCCCAATCAATATTGAACCTTATGCTTTAACGATAAAGTTGAAAATATTTTAAAGAAATTTGACAGATTGTAGTAACTTGACGTGCTGGCGTCTGTCTGTACATCAATATTAACACTATTCCCCTTGGAAGTTTCGAAATAAAATACAGGTTATAGGTATAGTACAAATCAATCATTTATTGGCTAAACGCCAACGCCAGAGTATTACAGTTGGTACAAGTTATTGCGTCCCCCCTTCACCTTAGACAAAGGACCTTGTTTTTGTTAAATTTTTCCTGTTTTTTCTCGTGTAAAATCCTCACGGATATCTAAAGATAAACGGAGCGCAGAATTTGTTGTACTCGAACCGACTGTAACCACACCATCACCCTTCATATAGTACGCCTTAGAATAATAATTATAGAAGAATATTTCCGGAGGAAAACTCGTATCCGGTTTGCCCAAATCCTCGCAGAGCGAGACGGCACGTGATCAGTTAACTTTCCTTGAACTGCTTGGCAAGGCTTGCATAGGCTGTCTCTCATCCTTACTGGTTCACGGCCAACAAAATGGAAAGCGAAATTTTTCGGAGCCAGTGTTAACGCTCGTGCAGACTTGCGCTGCCTGTCTCGCCCGCGATATCGCGCGAGTGAGTGTATGAGTTTATGTTACGGATTTTATACAAAAAATATGCTCATTTATTTGCAATAAGGCAAAAAATGTCAGGAACAGTGAGAGCTGTATTAAACTTGGTACATAAAGTATAATAAAAAAAGTAGTTAAGTGTTTTAAACATAACTGGCGAAATGTGGGTTTACTATTAGGTACACCTCTGCCTAACCCTTCGGGGATTACAGGCGTGATGTTATGTTTATCTTAGTTAAGTGTTTTCTTCCACGCCACATGTGCTGAAAACATTTTTCTACCTTCAATTTCGAACTGAACTTTTTTACTGCGGTTATGTGGGAGGCTTTATTTTTTGTTTGTTTTACAATGCGTCAACATTTTGCGGGCGTGGGGAAATGCTTTGAAATTCGTCAAAATAGCGACAGAGTTGAATGCGACGTACATTTTGAATGAGCCCGTATTTACAAAAAAAATGTTTGCTCATGTTTGTCGAGTGACAAACGTTTTCAGTAAACAAAAATAAATGTTTATCATTTAGAATCTCCATTAAATGTGCGAGGTTTCTTTCTATCAATATGTTTTCTTTACTTTTACAATTTATGTGTACATTATCTGTAATTTTTATTGTGTACATAATAAAGAGTATTCTATTCTATCGTTTGAGTTAACAGGTGGAAAGGTTTGGGTTGTCCTGCAATGGCGGTCACCACACTAGGAAAACGACGGTTTTACCCATCCCTTATTTGTCTGACGGGAATCGAAATTACGGTTTTGATGGCGGCGCCCTAGAATAATATTGTAGGTACTTATTCACAGTCAGGCCAATTGTCTGGTTTTAGTTTCGGTCGGCATTTCTTCGCAGAGATTGGAAATGCCGACGACAGTCAATTATAAAATAAGTCAGTAGAAAAGATTGACGTGTAATTAGTTTGCAAAGTAGTACAATCTGCAAAGTAACTACCTAAGTAAGTAATTTAATTTCAGTTTTTTCTGTGTAGTTTGTCGGACATGTTTGGTACACATATGAATTTGTTTCCCAAACACGGAAATGTAGCGGAAGTAAATGAATTTTGAACATGGGATCTCTTTTGGGGGGGGCAAACTAGGGCCGTTGTTAGGGTCTCAATATTTTTTTTAATAATTTGAATCAAATGCTTTTAAACTTATTTAAGAAAATAGATGAACATTTACCATGCCTTGTCTTCGAAACTAATGAGACAAATAAAACAGTAAGTAGTTCTTTACTAGATTACGGAAAAACCTATAAGAAATCTATGGTCTTAAAATAACATGGTAATCTTCTATCTATCATGTACCTATCATGTAAATCTCTCAAAATTGTGCGTTTATCTTACATTTGCAGTTGGATTGGAATGTATCGGAGAACATGGTTTTAACTACAATGTTAAGTTTGTTCTTGGGATAAATGACTTATGGGGTAAGGAACCCTCTCCACGCGAGTTCAACTCGCACTTGTCCGGTTTTTTTATTTGGTGCTTTGCATTGTATGAATGAGTGCGTTTGTATGAATTTTAAGTTCAAGGGTAATCGATGTTACAATTATAATTAAGTTTATTATTTCCGCCTATAGAGTAGATTAAATGATTTTGATATTTTCTGTTTGTTTTTATTATGAAAAATTTAATGTAGATTTATTGATAGATAAAACGTAAAAAAATATTTTATCAAAAGAAAATTGCAAAATTTCTACGCCAAGGGCTTTCTCTGCCCTTCTATTATACCCTATTTTTCCAGACGCGAATATTATCTACTAATATAATCCGTTATACACTTACGACATTTAAAAAAAAATATAAATGTGTATTTAAATAGGTACACACTCACAGACTACATACTCTGTGTACATTTTGTCGATAATTTCCTTTTATGAAAATAAACGACGAGACAAAAGCATAATGCTCTGCAATTTGGTTCCTCTTGTCTACCTAATTTCATAGAGAAAATCATTGTCTATACAATGATTTTCTCTATGAAATTAGGTACGGGATGATATACAGCTGTAACCTATACTGTTGAGGGTTAGCATGACAGCAAGATATTACATTGCTAGTAGATATAAAAAAAAAAAAAAGTTATGACACGTATGTCATAACTTAACAGCTACAAGTAGGAGCACCTATGTAGTCCAAACACGCAATGTAGTTGTTACATCAGTCAAATAACAATTGACGCGCCACATTCTATTGTATAGTGTCAAGTTAGCAGATAACTAATACTATTATAACTTAAGCGAAACGAAAGCGAACTTAAGAGAATTGATCGAATAGAGGATAAGGTAGGTAAAAGCTGACCACCTCGAGGTGTGCCCGTCGTGGTCCGAGCCGCGCCACAGTCTGAACGCGGTGATTGGATCGGACCTCTCACTCCCCGGCTTGGTTAACGCCATGCTGAGGGATGAGGAGTCCTGGGCGGCAGTCGCCTCCTTCTGCGAACACGTCATGTCCCAGAAGAAGAAGAAGAAGAAGAGGCGGCAGAGCGCGCGCGGGAGGACGATCCTGCCGCGGCGCCGCTCCGAAGGCGGAGGAGGGGTCGAAGAAGACGTCAGTTTGAACATCATCTCCGACTCCTCCCAGGTGGAGGCCAGCAGGCAACGGGTGCGGGGGCACCCTTACCTGTATTGCACAGGCCTCCACCAGTGTCGGACGGGAATGGCCAGGTGTTCCCGGCCATTTCCGTAGCCCCCCAGTAACGGGGGGGCATGAGGGGCCCGCCAGCTAGGCGGGCATGCGCCGGGAGGGTTGTGGAAGAAAAGGCTGAGCCGTTATCCCATGGCCCTCCCACCACGGCGATGTGGGAACACCGCTGAGTTTTAGTGGGTATACTGTAGTGACAGGAGTCCCACATACCCCGACTCGTCCCCCACGAGCGGGCGCATGGGTAATGCATTTCTCAGCGTGAAAAAAAAAATCAAAAAAGGTAAAAACCTGACCTTGTCTATGAATTATGAAAAGTAGTTTGCTACTTAATTTACCTACAGGTAAATACTAAAATTTAATGTTAATTGATTAAATAAGAACGTTCTAGTTCCTATATTTTACTGTTATTATAGTTCTAGCTCAAGCCCGCGAATTCGTTCGCGTGGAAGTCTTAAGACACCACAATATACTAAAATTACTGCAGCCAAATTTTTATTAAACTTCCCTTTTTACTACGTTTGTAGTTTTGGTCTCAGCAGCCAAAATATACAGAGAGTTAGGACTAGTGACGCGGGAGCAAGCGACGTAGTTGTCCGTATGTGAAGCAGGTCGTCCTGAGCTCGACACTCGCCTTCAGTAGCAATTTCCCATTGCTTGTTGTGAGTTAATGAACGCCTACGTTTCTGCATATACTTATTACCACCTAATGGCACAACACTGATACACGGACTGTTGCATTTATACAGATTATGAACGCCTGCGTTCCTGTATCATCATCATTCTCTTGCCAGTATCCATCTTTACATACCGAGACTCCTCCGTGCCTCGGAAAGCAGGGTAAGCCGTTGGTCCCGGCTGTCATTTGTAGATCGTTGACAGTCATTAGGGGTCGTCAGAAGCCCGTAAGTATGACAACCAGTCTTACCAAGGGGTATCGTATTACCCCCCAAGTAGCATTGCAAGCTGTATTTAAGTTCGTTTTTATACTAGAAGTGTATATTCTGGCTGTATAAAGGCTGTATAATCGCTTATATAGTCCTTATAAGTAAAAAACGGCCCAAGTTATACAGCTTTTTGCGTTAGTAGAGCTGTATAGTAGCTGTAGAAACAATATAGAAGCTGCATAATAGCTGTATTAGAGCTTATAGTCGGTGCACAAAGAAACCACTACAGATATCATAAGTATCTTGTAATGAAAAGTGTTCTAAATAGGATTTTCAAAAGAATTATAAAATAATAAAAATTAAACGAACTATTTTCGATGCGATGACACGTGTAATAAAAACGTGCTGAATGGCAACATTATTGTTTATTATTATAAAAGATAATCTTGGACTTGAATATCTGAAAAAAACCGTAGCTAAATAATAACAGCTGCACGGGTCGATTCATCAGGTTAAGCTACGCTTGCCGCGGTTGGCCGCGGATGGGTGACCATCTTTACATACCGAGAATCCTCCGTGCCTCGGAAAGCACGTTAAGCCGCTGGTCCCGGCTGTCATTTGTGGATCTTTGACAGTTTTTACGGGTCGTCAGAAGCACGAAAGTCTGACAACCAGAGTTACCAAGGGGTATCGTATTACCCAGTGACTGGGTTGTGGAGGTCAGATAGGCAGTCGCTCCATGTAAAATACTGGTAGTTAGCTGCATCCGGTTAGACTGGAAGCCGACCCCAACATAGTTTGGAAAAGGCTAGGCAGATTGATTGAGTATTATCTTAGTATTCAAATAAACACAAAAACTTTAAATAGTTGGGAGCCGAACTTACTACCACAGATTTGCAAAGCGATCGTCGGACCACTAAGTTATTTGCTTTCTTGAAAGTTGACTAAAACAGCCGTGCTAAAACATATATCGCATGATTAACTGCTTGGCTCCATAAAAGTATAGCGTGAAGATAATCATTTTAAATGTTAAATCTGTAACTATTTGCAATATTCTAATAATTTGGCTAGTTTTTTTACAATCTGCGGTAAACTATAAAAGAATACGAATATAATATAAAATTACTCATCCCACATAGCAAATAGCGTGATAATTTATAGCCTATAGACTGACAAAACTTCTAGGGAACATCTGTGAACAACAGCACGCAAACAGATAAATAAACAAACGGACAAAAATTCTAAAAACTATATTTTCGGCTTACGAATCGGACCTCGTAGCAATTACTTTTTTCAAAAATAATTCAATGTATAATTTGAGCATCGGCGTGTGAGACGCCCCCCAGCTAGATGGACCGACGACCTTAAGAAGGTGTCTGGGTCAGACTGGATGCGGAAGGCGGAGGACAGGGTGTTGTGGCGCAGCCTAGGACCAGCAGTGGGCTGCGATAGGCTGACTTGATTGTGTATAGGAATCATATGTAGGGATCAATAAAAACGGAACCCATGTTTATAAAAGTGAATGTTTTCGCCTTTTCAGCGAATAACTCACAAACTTAACTTGTATAATTGTGGTTACAAACAAATAGTGTGTATTACGCGAATGGGTAATCTTCGTAGCCGGCAGTAGGTGACATAGATAGCAAGTCGACTAACTAACATGGCAAGCTGCCAGAGCTGCATCTGCAATATACCTCCAACATAACCTAGGTATAATATGTAGCTTAGTTTCCATTTACTATTTTAGTATATACGAGTAGTATCAACCTAATTATCACATACTAGCTTCTGCCCACGAATTGGTCCGCGTAAAATTTCTTGTTGTGTGACCCACTGCGTTATTAAGTACTTCTTTTTCGCTTAGCATTCTTTCTGACTTTTTTTTTTTTGGACGGCTTCTAAGGGCCGTAGCCTGATATAAAATAGCCTATAGCCTTCCTCAAGAATTGGGTTATCAAATGCAAGAATATTTTTTCAAATCCGACTGGCAGTTCCAGAGATTACCCTCTACATACAGACTTATAAACAAACAAACAAATGTTACCTCTTTACTATACGAAATTATAACATAACATAATGTGTGGTTATAACATTAAGTGGTGGATTGTGGGTGTATCTATTGTACCTACACCCACATCTCGCCAGTTGTTGTTGTTTGAAATTATAATTTCAACTATGTAAATGTAATCTCCGCTTCAATCTTTTAAAAATATAATGCTCTTTTTATATGGATGCTGGGGTGTTATATTTAGGTAAATATCCCCAGCATCCATATAAAAAGAGCATTCTATTTTTAAAAGTCAAGCTCGAGAGCTGAGGTTAGAAAATAAATGTTGCTTAGAAAGTTAATTCTCAGCGGGCAACACTGCGCGCGTCATAAAAACTCGCGTTATCGAGAGAGAACGTTGAATGGACACCTTCGTCAAGAATTCAGTGTTCTTAGTGTACATCTAAGCTGTAAATTTTGTTTTCTATCTATGGTATAGATTAATACTATGACACCTTCATTTTAGTGTATTTTAGGAATGCAAGAAGTGCCAAAAAGTATCGATATATAACGTATCGATATAAAAAAAATATTTATATCGAAAGAAAAATCGATATATCGGTGAAATTTTCTAAAAAGTTTATGTACTTTATGAAATTGTTTTTTATTCATCGAAATACCAAACTAGAAACATCATTTCTGATTTAAAATCTTAAACTAATAAAAAATTGATAAAATTTTGTTTATTTTTTACAGCTCTGAAATAAAGCGGTTTTAGTCGGTGGGGACAACGGATTTGGTGTTGGAAATATGTCGTATTTGATATATTTTCGATACTTGATATTTTTATTGATATATCGAAATAATAGATATCGCCGAAAAATATCGATATATCAAACAAAAAATATCGATATATTGATACATTGATATTTTTTCTACAAGCCAAGCAAAGCAAGTATGTTTCCTAAGGTAGGTAAACTACTATCTACTTGTCTCATTTTGAGAACCAACAAGGGAGTTAAATCACGAATTTTCACGTCTTTGTGAGAAACATATACTATATTAGTTTTAGTATATGCGAAACCCGAAACACGTGTCTAGATTTTTATGTAAAGAATCTATGTACAAAATTTCAAAACCGTATCATGAAAAACCACAAAGTTATAAGGTACCGGGTTGTCCGTACAAAAACATGCTAACGGCGTTCCCCGCGCCTCCAGGGTTGAATTTGGCTGTAGGTACCTAAACGTGCGGCGATTGAATTGTAAGTAATTAGGTAAATGGTGATATCGTTTTCCATCACACTTAAATATGTTTCGGACAAAATATGACATGGTGTAAAAATTATTAAAATCGATTCAGTTCCTTATTCTGAACCAACTATATTCAGGTTTCGCATAAACTAAGAATAATGTTGTATACGGTATATTATGGTTTAGAGAACTGCTAACTATTAAAGAGACATTTTGTTTTTCAAAATAGAAATCTAATTACCCCGTAAGTACGGTCTATATAAATACCAAAGCAAGTAAAGAAAAATACACTTTGTCTTTGCCTATAACCTGCCTAAATTTATAAGTAAGTACCTTTCAGGGATGGAAACAGTTAGAAATCGTTTTTGAAATGTTCAATCTCTTGATGTGTTTACGGATGGTTTACGGTAATGGGAAGAGAAAAGCTTTAGAGCTGCTACGGTATAGCTACTTATTCTGTAGGTACATCCGAAATATCGGCCGAATATTCAGCCGTTTCCTGACTACGGCTAACTATTTATTTATTTAAACTTCTCACACACAATAATGTACAAAGGCGGACTTAATGCCTTAGGCATTTTCCACCAGTCAACCAAGGGTGGTGAAGAGATAAAATGGCGGGTGCTCTGATTGAGAGAAAATAATAATATTAAAAAATATAGGTAACATAATTAATTAAAAATAAAATAGGTGCACAAGTGCATAAATAGGTTATAAACTTATAATACACATACATACATATTTACTATAATATCTCCCTACATTATATATATACATACAAATTCAAGGAAAAGAGGTAATTGAGATGACTCTACACTATTTGTTTTAAAAATAACTATGGCTGACTAAGGCGAAAAAAAAGAATATAACAGTCAAAGAGATAAGTCAAAGTTAAAAATGGGACTTGAAGTCGGGTAAGGACTCAAAGTCAAAATAAGAAACTTTGGAAGTCAAGAAACGGCCGAACATTCGGCCGATACTTCGCAGTTCTCTAAGAATCGTCTGTAACCTGGTTACAGACGATTCTTAGAGAACGTGTCAACTCAATAGGTACTAAACACATCATACATAAATATATTTGTTCTCGCCTTACTTTCTTTATTAGTGATCGATGCTTACTCCCCGCAAAGTTTAGACAAAGCAAAAATGTTTTCTTTTTGTATTTTACGACACTCCTAACTTCCGTAATTGCCTTAAATTTACTAAGATAACTTAGTCTTTAAGTTTGAAGGCGCCATCAAAATACCGCAGAACATCGTTAACTTCACTGTCTTTGTCTAATTTTGTAATAGGTAAGACTTACTGCTCTACTTGTTTACTTTTGAAGTAGATAAATAATTTTACTGTAGACACAGGGGCGACGGCTTCATACAACCCCATTCCTACCGGCTTCCCTTCGGAACAAAGACTATCTGAGTTTACTATTACTACATAATATAGGTAGTACATAGTCACATTACAGGTATTTAATAAGTAAATCATAAGATAAAAACGCGTACGCGTTTTTAGGATAGACTATAGGTATCCTAAATCGCGAACGCAGTTTACATTTTCTGTTTTAACTAAGAATTCCGACAAATTTGTATGGCGTTAAATTAAGAATAGTAAAGGAATGACAAACATTTTTGAGGTAATTATTATGTTATCTTGAATTTATGTGAACTGAACAACTTTTTCTTCGGCTTCCCTCTAATGTAAGTTGTAGCTTCGCTACTGTGTAGACACGTCTTAAATTAGTGTGTAGAATCATGTGGTTTAGGTCCCAGAAATCTGAATATTGTAATATATTTAGTACCTATTTTGCGTTGTTTTCCATTCTAATACTAATGTCCTCGTACTCACTGAATAGAAGCTGCTAAATGCCTAGGACCAAATCCCAGGACAGACAAAAGATAAAACCGTAATCTAAGTACTTTGCCTGGTATAACAAAACGCAGTGGTGGGCCGAAAATGGAATTATGTCCGACAAATGAAGTCTGGGTTTCGCCATATGACGTGGGACTGTATAGAATCTTCGGCTAAATCTTCTGAGATAGGAATTTGGAACAAAGCCTTCGGGTTGGATCCGTAAAATATGATCTTATCGGATCAGCTGTCCTTACGGGTATGGGTAACCCCATACCCGTAAGGACAGCTGATCCGTTGTTTTGTTCTTTACCACGTTGTATGTAATATGCCTGATGCATGCGTCTATGGTCCTGCAACTAGATCTATACTAATCTTAAAAAGAGAGATTTGTGACCCAGACCCGACACGAAAGAGACATATCTCAGTTTTTTTGTTATTATAAATATAGCTAAAATATATATTTTTTATATTCGAAATCAATGACTAACACCAAAATATTGCCTTATGTTTTTGTTCAGGCGATATGCAAAAAAATATTGTTAATACCTGGGGGCCGACCGTGCTAATTTTGAACGTTAATACCAAAACTAAACCACAACCAAAAACGTTACGTTAGACACATTTCGTATCGCGCTAATCATTTCAACGGAAACGATTTAGCTTTACTTTGGAATTTACGTTGGAGGAACGATCGATCGAACTTTCAGTATTGGGTAACGTCAACGATTTTGTCGCTCAGAAAAAATAGCGCAATACCGTTTCTTACATCAGCTAAACCAAAACCAAAAACTTTCCGTTCGAACGGTAATTACGTTGAGAAATAGCGCGATCGGCCCCCTGTTTACCTTCAAAATTCGTTATTTTAAGCAACTCAGTCACGATACAATAATTATGGAATTATCCAGGTGAACTGGTGATGGAGCTGGATTATGTAATTTTTAAACTTCTACTAAGTATAAAAATCGAGTTAGGGTTAAAAGCGTCTTAATCAGTGATTCATTGCAGATTAGTAATTAGGGTATCATTAAGAAGCTGGATAGATAGTGGAATATTTTGGTAGCTAGGTACTAAATACACCGAGTTTGAGCTTATAAATATTAACTCTATTTCAGTGCCGTTTGTGAAACAAAAATAAAACCAATATTTGGAAATCAAGGTTCAATATTGTCAATAATCCATACCCAGTGCGGGATGGTTAAAGTGATTCTGATGTCTAGCCCACCCCAAGTCATACACAACACTAATGACGTGTGCGCAACTTCCCAGCGTCCTTTTACCGTGGTAGCACGTGCAGTAATATTCTGTTATTGCATTTATTCCATTTATATTCTCATCAAACATAATATAAGTTTCACGTAAGAAAATAATAAGTATAAGAAAGCCAAAAATCGTCGCAATATTTTCTATTGAATCTCGAAAATAAAAACGCACAGATCGCGACAGATAGAGCGAGAGTTTTTTTTTTTGTATGGCATCTTGCCCTTGATTATGAGGCTGTAAATGGTGCATGTGGGCTTTGTACGCGTCGCAGGGAAAGGAGTCGTAGGCACGAATGGTCACGTTCTTCTCGGTTATCAGTTCACGTACGTCAGCCGGTACTTTCCAGCGATGGTCTTCCATCACCGGAACTTCCCGTGAACAATCCGTCAATACGGATTGTACGTGTTCTGTAAACCAGTAGATCGCGCCCGTCGTGTCTGCGACTGAGACTATGAGGATGGAGTCCAAGTGAGGCGATGTGGTGCATTTCAGTCTGCGGAGGACTGCAAGGAACTCAAGGACTGCGCACGAGCTTCTAATGAAAGAGTGAGATAGCATGATTTGTTACTGTTACTGGGTTACCTGAGCAGCAGGTATTGAAATTAAGATTAGGAGATTATAATAATATAACATAAAATAAAGGCACCAAATAAGACTCACGCATATTGTATTCCACCAGGAATATTTTAGCTCTAATGTAGCTAAAAGCTTGATGACTGTCTATTTTTTGTGTTTTTATCTAAATTGGTGTCATTTTAAATAGATATAATTGCTATTAATTAGAAAACCAATTTTAAAATATTTTGCGTAACCAAAATCAAATGGCCAATGGGGTTGCGACAATCGTCGATAGGATCCGGCAATTGGGACTCGAGGTGGCATTGCACAAGTCCGAGGCCATGTGCTTTTATGGTCCTCGGAACGCGCCACTGTCGGGTTCCCAGATAACGGCGGGAGGGGTTCACATCGGCGTCGAGTCGACGATGAAGTACCTGGGACTCGTCCTCGACAGCCGGTGGAACTTCGTCGAGCACTTCCGACGTTTGGCTCCCAGACTGGAGCGGGCCGGGGCTGCCTTGAAGCGGCTCCTGCCCAATCTGGGGGGTCCAAACGCCTCCTGCCGGAGGCTCTACGCGGGGATCGTGCGGTCCATGGCCCTTTACGGGGCACCGGTGTGGGCGCGTTCTCTGAGGCTGCGACCAGCGCAGCGGTTGAACGCGTCCCAAAGGGTCATGGCCATCAGGATGGTACGGGGTTACCGCACGGTCTCCCGTGAGGCGGCGAGCCTCCTTGCCGGACTGCCGCCATGGGATCTGGAGGCGAAAGTCCTCGCGCACATTTGGGTGTGGCGCGAAGAGGCGAAACTCCGGGGCATAACTCCGCTGCCGCAGGAAATCGCGGCACAGCGGACGGAGCTCCGGCGCGATCTCATGGCGACATGGAGAGTGCGATTGTCGCAACCCAGCGCTGGGCACGCCACAATTGTGGCGATAAGTCCCCTCTTTGAGGAGTAGCTAGAGAGGCGCCACGGCGTCCTCACCTTCCGCCTGACGCAGGTCCTCACCGGACATGGATGTTTCGGGAGGTTCCTGTTTAGGATTAAGCGGGAGGAAACGCCCGGGTGTCACCACTGTGTGGATCGCCCGGAGGACACGGTGGAGCATACGGTGGAGGTCTGCCCTGCTTGGGCGGAGCACCGCCGTGTCCTCACGGCAGCGATCGGCGGCGGCGATCTCTCGCGTCCGGCCCTGGTTCAGGCCATGGTTCGGAGCGAGAGTGCATGGGAGGCCGTCACCTCCTTCTGCGAAACAGTGATGCTTGCGAAGGAGGAGGCGGAACGCGTGAGGGTAAGGCAAAGTCAACGCCCTCGCGCCCTTAGTCGCCGCAGGAGACGCCCCGGGCGTCGGGAATCGCAGGCCGATTCCCGGCCACCGTAGGCGCGGGCTTGCGGACGGTGAGCGATGGGTAGCTCACCGTCCGATAAGGACCAAGCCCGGGTCGACGGCGCGTTGTGTTCCACGCGCGCCTCAAAGAGACGTCAGCACCAATTGACGGGGTCCGAAAGGGCCAATGCCTGCCAGGGTTACGAGCCTGTCCGAAAGGGATATCGTGGCCCTGGCACACAGGCATCTGAAGGAACACGGTGGGTTTTAGTCAGTAAAAGTCTGACACTCCCTCCCGCTCCACCCAGAGCGGGAGAAGTTATTTGATAATTTCCCACCCAAAAAAAAAAAAAAAAAAAAAAAGGTGTTAGCCAATGATATTCAGAATAGTGTTAATTTATTTATGTTTTTTTTTTTTGGTTATTAACGAGAAAACTGAGATACGTTCCTTTTGTGTCGGGCCTGGGTTAATTTCCTAAGGACCATGCCCGTTCTTCTTTGTTTGTTTGTTTCTATGTAGGGGGTAATCTCTGGAACTACCAGTCTAAAAATTAGTTTTGCATTTTGATAGCTCAATTCTTCAAAAAGGTTAAGCTATTTATTATCACGCTTGGAACCTCAGGGGGCGATCAAAAGATCGATAAGCGAAAATGAAGTAATAGTGCGGGCGGGCGATGCAATGCGACGCAATGGGTCGGAGGAACAAGTAATTTCACGCGGACGAAGTCACGGGCAGAAGCTAGTATGTAAGTAGATATAATGAAATTAGGTACGCCAGAACATTTAAGTCTAGTAGGTAATAACTGTGGTGAATGTGATCTGGGAAGTTTTATTTTTGTGAATAGGCATTTGGTACAGTTAGTATGTTCTTATAGCGTACCTAAGACTGCTGCGGCCTTAAATTATTACAAAACAAGCTTTATCTTTAGACCCAGGTTTAAACCATCGTGTCATTTTTTTATTTCGAAACTAATTTCGTCTGGGATAAAGTTCTTAATACTTGCAGAAATTCTTGTAAACTATAAAAACAATTCTCTATTAACCATCTAAGTAGTTTAATTTTAAAATATTTAAATGGGAGATCCCTCATGATCTTCGGTAATTTATTAAAAATTGTAATGCACATATGATAAACATCTTTTTTTACTTAGACTTGTGTTACAAAAAGGAACTAAAACTTTTGTTGCATCTCTTGGTCTCTGTTTGGTGTAGATTTACCTTGTTGTTTAATAAGGCCGCTGGAGTCTATCCATTAAATATCTTCACAACACAGGTATTTCAATCGACAGATTTGCCCCGCGTCATGAAGAAGTTAGATACTTTAATAATATTAATATTTTGATAAGCACATTGTTAGTTCACATCCTTAAATATGTGAAAATCAATTGGTTTAGGTAATCATCTTAATCATTTCGGCCGAAAGACGTCGTCACTGAACTGTTAAAAAGATGTTAAAATAGTATTACTGAAACAATTATTAAACGTTATCTTCTATCTCCTCTCCATTATAAGTACTTATGTCATTATAACTACTTATGTCGGGTAAAACAAAGTAGTATATGTATTACACTTAGTTCGGTTCTATCGTCTTAACTTTGAACGACTGCACTTTGGCGCGGCAGATCTTGACCTCCGTGTCAAGATCCTGAATGAATCGACTACTCGTCGTAAGATAAATGGTTTAATACCCGATTCCTTAGTGAAACTTTGTCTGTATCTCGGTTAACTTTGAAACAACTGTAGGTATTTGGTTCAGCCGCAAATAAAAGAGCCTTTGGATCCTTACTTACTGCAGTAGCTGACAGATCCCGGTAGGGTAATCGCTTCAAATTCGGAGTCCGGTAAGAGGGTATTTTGCACATAAATCTAACTCACTGTCAAGTCTTCATTCAGACTTATTTCAATCCATTCTGCAGGTTTTTAGGTAAATGCTTTCTTATACTGAATCACGTCTCACTTAAAACATTCTCTTTTTTGCTATGATTTTATACTTTTTAGGGTTCCGTACCCAAAGGGTAAAACGGGAACCCTATTACTAAGGCTCCGCCGTCTGTCTGTCTGTCTGTCTGTCTGTCCGTCTGTCACCAGGCTGTATCTCATGATCCGCGATAGTTAGACAGTTGAAATTTTCACAGATGATGTATTTTTGTTGCCGCTATAACAACAATTACTAAAAAACAGAATAAAATAAATATTTAAGGGGGCTCCCATACAACAAACGTGATTTTTTTGCTCGATATTGATAACGGCAATAGGTACACGCTTGAAATATTCACAGAATATGTAATTATATATTTACTTTAAAAATAAATAATTAAATTAAAATAAAACAAGTATTTAAGGGGGGCTCCCATACAACAAACGTGATTTTTTTGCCGTTTTTATCGATAATGGTACGGAACCCTTCGTGCGCGAGTCCGACTCACACTTGGCCGGTTTTTTTTCCTTTTCCTTCCGTATTTGTAACCAATTACAGTATTCAATTTATTAGTATTATTCTAGTTAACAACATTGATAGTAATGTATGTAATTTAACCAATCACTTGATTTAGGAGTCAACACGTACTCGTAGCATTATTATAAGATCTGTCCTATCGAGGGAGGCAAACTGTCTCTCCTTAATACAGGTCGCTTTGCTACCTAGCTAGGAGAACAGTAGTTCACCCCTACAGATATTTGTTAGTTTTACTACTACGCTTACTTAATTATTAAGCTCTAATATGTACGTACTACAAATAGGTACCTTTTATGCAATAAATAAATTGATTTGATTGATGGATTGATTAAATCATCATCATCATTCAGTCTAACAGGATGCAGCTGAATACCAGTATTTTACATGGAGCAACTGCCTATCTGACCTCAACAACCCAGTTATTGGGTAACACAATATCCCTTGGTAAGACTGGTTGTCAGACTTTCGGGCTTCTGACGACCCGTAACAACTGTCAAAGATCTACAAATAACAGCTGGGACCAACGGGTTGACGCCCTTTCTGAGGCACGGAGGGGTCTTGGTATGTAAAGATGGTCACCCATCTACCGACCAACCGCGGAAAGCGTAGCTTAACCTGATCGATCGAGCCATGCGGCTGTAATAATAATGATCAAATATCGTTCCAAAAATATACTTGGGCATCTCTAGAAAGCGAAGTGGAAAAGTTAATATAGGGTGGCTAATTCGGATTTGCACAACTTTTTTAGCCCCCATTCTGATTCGACACCAAATTTTGCAGTTGTTTGAAGTCCATTATTTTAGTTAAAATGCGGCAAAAGACGATGGGAACTGGCGTCCCCAAAATTGAAACTTAGTCAACAGACTTGAGACATATCTCATTTAAAAGGTCTTAACTTACTGATCATTCTTTACTATGGCGACGATAGTCAAAAGCATGGGGTTTTAAGGGAAATCAAGGAAATGTAATGGTACTACTGTAGTACAAAATATGTTTGATTATGAAAAAATAAGTGAAAATCGTATTGATTTTTACTTATGATACTTCATATTGTATTTATTTTCCATGACATAACATATTCACGCTTGTATACCCCGTAGGTGTAGGTAGATATTGTGTACCCAGGGTACCCACAACACGATATCCAAACTTAGTCAACAGACTTGGGACATATCTCTTTTAAAAGGTCTTGGCTAACTGATCATTTTTTATTATGGCGACGACCGTCGAATGTATGGGGTTTTAAGGGAAAATAATAAAATGTGGTCATAATTATTTTGTAGTAGAGAATAAGTTAGATTATTAAAAATTGAAAATTGAATGTTGTGTGGGTGTGGGGACGGGGTCCATAAAAAATTGCCCATCGTCCTAATTCCACAAAAGAATAGATAGGCAGACATGTGTGGAACATTCACATTTTGCTTTATGTTGTATTTCGCGATGTAATCTATTATACTCATTTTACTTACATGATATCACAATAGCATTTCTCGTAGGGAGGGGAAGGCAGAGGTCCACCCCTATCATAGGTAGGTACTACTGCATTGTATTTTTCGTCAAAATGAATTGTCTACGACTATGTTTTTATTTTAATCTATTTAAAACTCTTTACAAGACACCAGGAACATTCTCAAAGTCGATTTCAACAGAGTGATCTGGAATTTATTTAAAGTGACCTGATACCGCCTTTATTCCCTGCAAGTGTAGGCAGAGATGTTATGTTATGCCATTTTAAATAAAGAAGTAAGTATACTTAAAACAAATATGCAATAAAGCAAAATAACATTCGATTTTCAATTTTTTTTATGTTCCATATTATGTTTTATCTCATTTATTGTGACGAAAAATAGAAAACAATCATCTATATTCTCGTTAGATAATTGAAACTGAAACATGAATTTTTCAGGAAACCCCATATATTTAAGACTTGAAACTAGCGGATTGTTATTTTGTAGTTTGTAACGAAAAATATGAGACAAAAGCGAAGTCTGTTGGATCAAAAAAAAGTAGGGACGGGGTCCATAGTAAATTGCCCATCGTCCTTTGTGATGCACAGTCTATTAGATTTCTCTCTCTTAGACATGAATACGGCAACACTGTCAGTAATTTTATCCTGGAATTCTTAAACGAATTTAAAAACGACCCCATTTTGCAAACAAATCATCTTGAACACGCAACGCAGAATATTTACGAGTACTTTGTTAGTGGGTAGGTACTTAATGAAGTGCCTATGTGAACAATTTTATGAAAAACACAATAATAAGCATTTATAAGATTTAAAAAAACCAGCCAAATGCGTATCGAACCACGCATATTAAAAGGTTCCGTAGTTGGGATGAATTTATTCCAAGAACAAACTTAACATTGTTGAGTAACTTCATGACTGTAACAAACACCCTACTCCCTCACACTCACACCATCATTCTACCTCTCCTCACACTTCACCTGTACACTACACACGCATTACACTAGACCAATTTTTTTTTATACTGTAAAAAAATTTTTTTTTGTCATTTTTATTCAAATTATTTCTGTTATTTAAATGATTTGTCTAGAGTTTAAAATTGACCATTGTAATGTTAATTAGATTTATTTCGGGATGAGAGCCTGGTGATCCGTCACACAGGGTATCCTAGATGGACGCCAGTCTCTCACAAAGGTTCAAATTTAATACATTTTTGTCAAAACGCTATAATTCTTGTCTCTATGTTTATACCTGTGTGAACCTTTGTGAAGAAGAAGAAAGAAATAAAGATTATACTTATTGTAGTTGAAAAACATGTTCTCCCATTTTTCTTAACTGCAAATGTAAGTTGGTCGACTATTACTCGTTAACTTACTAACTAAAGCCTACTTAGCTGTTATAGTTTTCCTTTTAACTTCGCTATTATATAGTATGTAATAGCGAAGTTAAAAGGAAAACTATCACATGCTGCCGTGAATTTATTCACATATCCAAAAACAACCATTTACCTGGTGACAGTTGACTGTAAGAAAATTTTTACTTCCAAAAAAAACACTAACAAGTGAAAAATAACTTTAATTTCGGAAGTCGGTGGCAAAAAACTAGTTATTTTTCACTTTATGTTTTTTAAGATCGGTTATTTTTATTGTAAAAGTTTTTTTTTCGAATATTCCAACTTATTATTTTAACAAACCACTTCTGCACTGTAGAAATAATTCATTTGTTTGGGTACACGAAAAGCTAAAGTAGTTTATTTGTATATTGTATATGTACCATTATACCATTCTATGCATATAAAACAGTACAAAATCGATACATATAAAACAGTACATTAAGCGGAAGTAATTCCCATAGCTACGTACTACATTGACCGAGCGGTTTGATGACCTGTGAGCCCTCACACCTCATTCAATTCCCTTCATGAAAAGTCTTTGAACCGAGTCGATATTCACGTAATCAATTACGACTACACTTATATTATGTTTAGGTCTTATTAGCCAATAACTAGTTACAATCAAAGTTATGGCTTTTAGGCCTATTGCCAATTTTATGAGTTGTCCATGGAATCGTGACTTGCCTATGGGAATGTATGTCAAATTTTATGACCTAAAGCTACCGTGTTATTGGGTCATAAATCAGACAGTGGTATGCTAATGTTGAAACATTGATTATTGTGGGAGAAAGATATTGTTTGATGTTAAATATCATCCCGTAATGTGACCTAAATAGTTTATGGAAAACTTGACATTATCATCTTGCCTGACAGACGAATTGGTCATTGTATTTTTATACACGACTGCCCAAAAAAGGAGTGTTATATTTCAGGGTTCGTGAAGGTATGCGTGCAATTAAAACAACCTGAAAAGAGAACCAAGGCTGCCTATCTTTTTACTTTTCAGCCCAAAAATAAAAATTGTTTTCAGCCCTGCAATGGTTTTAACGTTAATATATTATATTTGTTACGTTAACTTCGACAGGTTATAAAAGATTGATTCCTTTTTCGGCACATTCCTTTTTGGACATATTCCGTTTTCAAAACGTTTGAAATACCTACTTGTGACTTTGATTGCGTAATAAAATAAAATTTATTAGTAAAATATTATTTTTTAATCAATAAAAAATAAAATTAAAGAGTACACTTACACTGATAACTTAAAATAATGTGCCGAAAGAAGAATATGCCGAAAACGGAATATGTCCAAAATAGAATGTGCCGAAAAAGGAATCAATCATATAAAACACCCTTTCTATCAACGTCTTATAATTTTGTAGGTACTTAATTATTTAACTAAAACGTAACCTCAACATTAAGTCATAATAATTGTAAGTTATTGTTCCATGGAGTTGTAACTTTGCACACTTAATTAAGTCAAATAGCAATCGTAAACAATAATATTATACGCTTTGCATTTTGACTAAGCAGACGATAGATAGAAGTATATTTTAACAGACTATTCAATTAATAAACTAAATAACATTTTACGAAGATACAGGCATCTCGTATTCGCAATTTTCTTACAATCGACTGCTGTTATAAGACGTAATTATAAATAATATAAACAAATTACAGTTTGTTTTATTTTTTAAACAGAGCGCCCATGTTGACACTTAATAAAAAAATACTTATATCTTTGGTCAAATTACGGATTCGTAAGTGCTAAAATCTTATACAATTTTCGCCTTCAAGTTTTTACTTTTTACGGAGTACTCATTTATGTATATATTAATAGTGAAGTTTAATAATTTTCTTAAACTTAAATGTGATAAAAATCAAGGCAGTTTCCATACCGGACATTGCCTAGATGTGTTTACTGTAAAAATAGCGTTACAACATTTTCTTTTTATAATGATTTATCTAGAGAAAAGATAACATTTATTTCCAGTTACGAATGATTATAACTGCCTATTTATACATTTTAATTATAAACTAAGTAATTAAATATTAGGAGGAATATTTTCATTTCTCATTTTCAATTTTTCATTTCTTTATATTTATTTTTATTTAGGATAGTTAACATGGATGACAAAAAAATTCAACCATTTCATTCAGGTAAATAAAAAATAGCTTATTTACAATATGCCCCGAAACAGAAGCTACATTTAAAAGTAATAATCGGAAACAAGTACACAATTTAAAAGTTCTTTCATCACTCTATAATAAAAACCGCTACGAGCGTAGCCCTAGCTTGCATCCCGCTACGGCCCCTACACGGCCGCTACGAGCTACGAGCCGCCACGATATCGTTACGTAACTTCTGCCGCTTGCACATTCCTCGCGCATTTTTAATTCCCAAAAACTAAATACTTTATAATAATGATAAGAAAAAATTACCTTGTTCATTCCATTTCCCATTTTCGTATATTACTGTACAAACTATTCAAACCAACAAAATTATTGTCGTCATCTTAACAATACATAACAACCAACACACACAACGTTTTATAAACATATTTATTCAAAAATCAACGGTATTTTAGCGTCATGTTCTGTCAAACTGTCAACACGGTCGCGTCACTATGACTACATTGTTGACGCCGGTGCGCCACGCGCTATCGATGTTGCCATCTAAGATCAGTTACATAAAAAGTTTAACATGATAATAAGGATGAGTTGTCGAGCACTGGTTGGCTTGGTAACTTTAGCTTGATCGTTGGTGGTTCTAAAGTTTTTTATCGCGACTTTGTGTTATCGATCGTGTTTGTGTGAGTGAGGCTGTGTGCGCGACGAGTGCCCGAAGGACGTGCGGCGGGCTCGGCTGGCGGCGCGCCACTGCCGTCGGACGCCGGAGGAGCCGTCAGTACGCTGGCCCGGCGACACTGCGTCTATAAAATCCTGGAGGGACGGCCGCTTGTCGATTAATTTATGTCGATGTCTTCACTGTACACCAGTTTTCGTCTCGGATTTTAAGGCTGATCTATTTCAAAAGCAATTTTTGAGTCAGATTTGTAAAGGCGAACAATTTATGGCCAGTTTAGTCCTGATAGCGAATACAAATTTAGAACAGCAGCTTAATATGGTTTTTTTTTATGGTAGCAGTTCACCTGGTGATGGCGGTCTATGAAAATCTGTTATAATAAAGAGCCATCGCAGGTGCGTAGCCATATTCCCAGATAGTAAAGATAAAGCTGAATCATGGTCTTCAAACTAGACCACAGGTCCAAGCACACGTGCTACTTTTCAACACAACGTTGGCATTTTATAAATGTACCTAATAAATATAAGGTGTTTCATAATTACCCCATTTTCCCCCATTACCCCAAAAAACTAACCTAAAAAATTGCTGCTCCATACAGTATTAGGTATTAAACTTTAGTATGAAACAGCAGATTTTTTATCGCGATTTCAGTCTTTTCAATATTAAAAATTATTCAGTACGCTAGTCTAAATTACTCCTTAAAGTTTATCGGTTTAATTTAAAACACCATTAACGGTAACTTAAGAAACTATCTAAACTAACTAACAACTATCGATATTAATAATACAGCTATATCCGCCAAGTGCGGTGCAGATGGGTGAGAAAACAATCCGGCACAACCGAGCGTCTTGCCAATCCAGCTTTAATGGAGCTAGAATAATACAACAAATTGAATAAGACCTTTCATTAATCTAGAATTCCTTTGATCATTTGCGTGTTGCCGGTTATGAATATTTCTGTTTTAGATTGGTCTTTATAGAAATATAATCTTGGAACAGATTTAAACACATTTAATTTTCTTTGCTGAATCAAGAGCATAATTATGTGATCAGGTTTTTATATCTAACGTGACAACATTTCTGGATCTTTGGAATATTTTATCTTTCTCATAGCCACCAATCCATTTAAAAAAACATGGTGATTATTGGTAATCTCAAATACTGGAGCTCGTGGCTAAATAATAACAGCTGCACGAGTCGATCCATCAGGATAAGCTACGCTTGCCGCGGTTAGTCCGTGGATGGGTGACCATCTTTACATACCGAGACTCCTCCGTGCCTCGGAAAGCACGTTAAGCCGTTGGTCCCGGCTGTCATTCGTGGATCTTTGACAGTTGTTACGGGTCGTCAGAAGCCCGAAAGTCTGACAACCAGAGTTACCAAGGGGTATCGTATTACCCAGTGACTGGGTTGTGGAGGTCAGATAGGCAGTCGCTCCATGTAAAATACTGGTATTCAGTTGCATCCGGTTAGACTGGAAAATGACTCCAACATAGTTGGGAAAGGCTAGGCAGATTGTTTTTTTTTATTGGTAATCACAAACGTTGATTGCAACGATCTATGGACATCATCTTCAAAAGCTGATGTTACTCGTATAATTGTTTGGATTAGGTGTGTAGGTGACGGAAATAATTAAATAAGTAGATATAATTTATATGTAGTTTTAGGTATATTTAATGAATAAAGGAGATAATAAAACCCTTTCAAATTAGGTAGGTAAATAGTCAGTTTATTTTGATAAGATATATATCCGAGATAGGAATGCTTGGAAACATGCTAGTCCAGCTCCATAGGACAATAGAGAGTCTAGACAAAATCAAACTGGTTGCTATTATAATTCTATAATTTCTTATTTTTGTGACATTGATTTTACATCCTGTGATTACCTAAACTACTCACACACTGACTTACCTATTATTTTAAGTGTTTACTTAAAATTTTTAAAATAATAGGTAAGTCAGTGTGTGAGTCAACTTTTACGATGTTTGTTAATATGTGAACACCATGTATCTATCTCATAATTAAGTTATTTTTATTGCTTAGTTTTTAATTATTTTTACCTATTATGGTACTCGTATAGTGATTTTATTCTAGGTGCGTCTTCACATATAATCATATGATTAATGTACTCAAACAAAATATTGTAAAACATTTTTAAAAGAGTAACGGTGGAGTTTCTTGCCCATTCTTCTCCATACGACTTACCTTTTGGAAGGGGCAACTAGAATCAATTCTATTTTTTTGTAAATTTTGACGTTCATAAGTGCCTCATAATTGCCTATTTGAAATAAATAATTTGACTTTGACTTATTGTAATACTGAAGCTCACGTTTTAACTATAACATAATTATTTGTACTATAGGTATGTAGTTTATATTTTAAACGGAATGATTAACATAATATCACGCCGTAATCCCCGAAAGGTTAGGCAGAAGTGTAGGTACCTATAGTACGCCCACATTTCGCCAGTGTTGGGACCTTTACTACTGTGTGGTTGGAGACGGAGAATAAATGAAATTCTGGTGTATGCTGTGAATAAAGTCTATTGTTATAATTAGTAGATATCGAGGACAGTGACACTTTTACAAAATTAATAAATATAGTAGGTACAAGAGTTATTGCCACGGCGCTGGCGGACGACTAGCGTTAAACTCTATGTGCAATAGGGAATATGCATGTATTTTTTTTTTCACTAAATCAATAATAGACAGTAATGTAAACCTAAGAAAAGTATTGTAAGTTAAATTGAACTACTGATAGATGCTCAAAAAAATTATGAAACTCCAGCAATTTTCTACTACAGTTCAAACGTCTGTTTCTGTCGCGGTCATAATGTGACGTCATTGTTCACGAAACTGCTTTGTTTACATCTGTTTTTTAGCCCCAAATCTTATATATTAAATTATTGTTTATGCTTTATTCAAGTATAAATCGGACTTACATATTTACCTTAGTGATATTTCAGTTTTTTTTTCAAGCATTTAGCAAAGAATAGATTTTATTCAAATGTATTGTTTCGTCAATTATTTAGCAATAATTAAACTGGAGAAAAAGGGAGAGCCATTTAACATCCAAAAAGGAGTTAGGCAGGGTGATCCCATCTCACCAAACCTATTCAACGCAGTTTTGGAGCAAATCTTCAGACAGCTAAACTGGTGCGAAGTCGGTATCAAAATAAACGGAGAGTTTCTCAACCATCTCCGCTTCGCAGATGACATTGTTTTGATGAGCGAAACAGATGCTGATATGGAGCGCATGCTGACTTCTCTGGAAAAGGAGAGCCGAAAATGTGGTCTTTACATGAACACTTTACAAAAAACATGCTTGTTAACCAACAGCATAAGAGTACCAACGGTGATACAAAGCACGCCCATCGCGTACGTAGATAACTGTGTTTATCTTGGGCAAAGCATTGCATTTAACAAGCCGACAGAAAACGAAGTAGATCGCAGAATAAAGAGTGCATGGAGAAGATATTGGTATTTGAAAGAAGTATTCAAATCACGTATCCCCATTGGACGCTGGAGTGAAAGGGTTCTCCATTGGTACCCTCGCGACGCTCCACGCACCCGAGGCAGACCCAGACGCCGGTGGTGTGACGATATTGTGGCCGTGGCTGGACCCACCTGGACTAGAATAGCCCAGGACAGAGAGGAATGGCGAAAGATGGAGGAGGCCTTCGCCCTTAAATGGGCACCCAATATTGAAATTTATTGATAATAATATATTATTTATTTTATTTTTTATCCAATCAATTTATGTTTATTTAATTATTGTTAAAGTGCATGTTTAATTTATTTTATGAATTACTTACCTACTGAACAATTTTTATTAGAAGCAAATGAATGTAATGAATTTTTAATGTATTTTTTTTTGGGAAATTAAAAGGCTTAATAATAATAATAATAATTGTTTCGTCACTTCCGGCATTTTCGAAGAGGACGTGTTTTGAGTTTGCGTTCCGTTCCACCAAAAGAACGCAACATACATTAATTAATTGTAAAATAAGTAATGCATTCAAAAATGTAAAAAATATTGGAATTTGTTTCTTGACTCCTACACAATGTATATTAAAATAATGGATACGTTTTGAATTACGTGCATATTCCCTATTGTGCAGTGAACATTACATTCTTGCACCGCCGCGCGCCGCCGCCGCCTGCAAGATTGTCACCTGTAGTCTGTAGTGTAGTCCCTACGGCCAGTTAGTTATTTTTGTTACGGAATGATTATTCATCTAAATACTAATTATTTCATGTATTTTCGTATAAAATTTTAATAATGCGAACACTAAGTACCGAACTGCAACCAGAAACTACAATTTATACTGCTCGGTCACTTGGTCAGGGTCAGTATTGCTCGAGGGCACACTAAACTAACAAAAGAGAAATGGAGAATGTTCCTGTTTTTATAATGTAAGTACTGTTCATTTGTATCTACAATTTTTTTTAACAACTTTTTATTGGAAATTTATTTTTGTTTTAAACAGTCTAATTTTCGCTTTATGTTTTATATTTATTTGTTTAAACTTCTCGCACAAATAAGGTACAAAGGAGGACTTAATGCCTTAGGCATTCTCTACCAGTCGACCAAGGGTAGGTACCTAGTGAAGAGCTAAGATGGCGGGTGCTCTGATTGAGAGAAAATAATAATATTAAAATATAAAATAATTAATAACAAATTAAATATCTTAATTACATTGTATCTTATATTAGGTAGAATATTTTTGGGATATCGAAAAAATAACCAATTAACTTTTCTTACATTATCGTCCAGCAGATTAGTTTTTAGCAGGTATAGTTTTATGTTATTTACATAGTTTTGTATTATTTAATCTACCCTGAAAGATATCCACTATCTACTATCCACTTAAAAATCACTATATTTTTGCAAGTCATTGAATATAATATTAATAATTAATAATATAGAGAAGAGTGAAAGAACACTATCTTTCCCCTTCGTCATAGTTGCGTATATATTTATTATTTTAATTAAATTATAATTATTAATATTATAGTGATATTTATTTTAGAAGTATGTATGTTTGTGTGTATGTATATTATTATATTCTCATATTATTTGTTTAATTTTAATAAGTAAATTGTTTTTGATTTTATGTATTCTATTTTCTCTTCTATTCTTACACACGGTGTCTACATCTCTTTATCGACTTTCCTATCGCAGGTATGCTGGATGAGATTTCTTTAGAAATAAACCTCACCTTTGTACGTATTTTTCTGTTCCTTTCTTCTTGTATGTTTATATATGTGTACATAAATGTTTAAATAAATAATAAATATAATATTATATAATAATAATATATATAATATTTATTATTTTGCTGCTCATTCTTCTTTATTCTTGGACCTAGGCTGGGCCACCAAGGCTAAGCCGAACACGATCAACATTGCGCCGGCCCACCATTTCACGGACGAAGCTTCGTCAAATAGCGTAATTCCAATAACTCCCTGAAATATAAAACAACATCATTACATAATACAGTTCCTTGCTCTTGTTTCATATTTATTATTGTATTTATATAGATAAGTGTATGATTTATGTATGTATGTATTTATTGTATATGTAAATGGTACACCACTGACTACCTGCAGTATTGTCTCTCCTTCTCCCTTTAATCCATCCAAAGGTTGTCTGTAAAAGATCGCTTTTAGGAGTCCGCGTCCGGAGTTTTAGGTATCACTGGTCAGTTTCCCCCAGTAGTCAGTTTATTTAATTCGCCCTTTTCGTTGATTATCAGTTTCACTGATTGGTCACTTTTACCGATTAGTCAGTTGCTTTAACGCGCCATTTTCCAGTATTTGCCAGTTTTCGTCGATTCGTCAGTTTAGTACACTCAACGTAAAAGATATGTTTACGTTTAAGTAAACAAAAGTGGAAAATGTATGGAACTAAATTTAAATCAAACTTAAAGTTGTATTTTTACAATCACAATATTTTTTTTTAAATATATTTGTTTTCTAAAAAAAAAAAAAAAATTATCTCTGCCTAGCCCTTTGAGGAAAACAGCCGTGATGTTATGTTACGTAATACGTACATAATTAAATTAGCAGACGTGTATGAGTTTTCTACCGACTGTACTTTGACTGACGAATTGAATAAAACTGACGAACACTGGAAACTGTCGAGTTGACGCAACTGTCTAATCCCCAAAACTGACCAATCAGCGAAACTGACTAATCAACGAAACTGGCAAATTAAATAAACTGACGACTGAGGGAAACTGACCAGTGGTACGCGGACTCATAATAAAGAGTATTTTATTCTATTCATAACTGTACCTAGTCATTGACAGATTCTTTCTATAGGTACCTATATGAATTGGGTCGATCGATTTTTTTTTTATTGCTGGCCTGAATTTTCCCACTCCTAGTCAAATGCCCTTTCACTCTTATTGATAAAAACGCTTACTTAATCCAATCGCGAATAAATTTTAATGAATTAACTCGGGAGTGAAGATTAGCATCGATTAATCAAAAAATTTACATAATGGTCCAAATCGTGTTACTTAGTTCCGTGTCTTATTTACTTAATTTAAGGAACCTCTCAAAAACTTTTTTCGCTTCTAATGACGCACATTTTTTTTAATAATTGAGCCTGCATTTGACTTTCTGGCCTGGTATTACATTTGGTCGCAGTAATTAAGCTAGTGTACCCCGACCAAATGAGTTAGGTAAGCTTATAACTGTGAGCAACTGCGCGTGAGCCGAGCGTGCGAAGCGAGCGGTGCCGCGACAACAGCCGACGAGCACTATATTATCCAAGTTGATCGCAGTTAGGTACTTGCCTATTTAATATTTTTAGGACCTCAAATAGGAATTAATTGAGGTTCACAAAAAGAGGCGCATTCATTATATTAAAGTGTTCAATAATATTTTTAGGAGCGCAAAATGGGAACTATTAGAGGTTTGATTAAATACATACCCTAATTTATTACTAGGTAGGTACATAGTCGTATGTAGGTATATAATATACCCATATCAGCAATGATATCTTCCTATCGGTACTTAGTCGAAGCATTCTTCCTAGTTCCCGGTCTATGACCATCCTAGTCTTTTCTGCGGTGATTTGCAAGGCTTCCACTTTTTCAGGTACCTACTGATCTGGACAGAATTTTACCTATACCTACCTACCTAACCTACCCTTTCAGACCTACTGCTCCATAAAAACTATTCCATTAAGGATCTGCCCACATTACGATGCTAATTTACCCATATTATAAACTAGTCGCTTTTGGTCTGTCTGTGTGACCACAATTTTCTTCTAAACTCTGCAACCGATTTTGATGCGGTTTTCACCATAATTTAGATAATTTATTCCGTGTGTTTTGTGTGTTTCATCTGACTGTACATTAAGTACAGGGTTACTGGGGCCCAAGTCTGCTATTTTTATAAATTCAGTCATTCCAACACGATCTCATTGTCATGCCATTGTCATTTTGCTAAAAGTTCGTAATCTGGTAAATTCATAATGGTCGATCAATGTTCTCGTAATATAATTGTGTTATTATAATGGCATTGTCGTATTGCCATTATTATAAAACCCATTAGTAGAAATGTCATTCATTTGTCATTATGTACGAGATTACCAATATATGCAATTTCTTTCAATGTAGTGTCAGTGGCCGACCATTGGAAAGTCATAATGACGCCACTATAATAGTAGATTACCAAACTTATCAAAATCAACAATTATGAAATCAATGATCGACCATTCTGACACTACGAGTATTGTAATAGCAGACTTGAGGCCCTGGTAACTCGTCTTGACGTATTTCTTGTAGGACGTCATATAAAATGTAATAAATTAAGCCACAAAATGTTCTACCGAAATTCAGTAGTTTTTGAGTATGACAAAAATTATGAAACGTCAGAAGTTAGGTGCACGGTTCCATTGGTCGTTTCCTATGGAGAAGAGCCGGCAAGAAACTCCACGGTTACTCTTTTAAAAATAATGGGTTTTTACGATGTTTTCAAGTTACAGTGTTAATAGGTATCTATGGGAGGACGGCCCGTCAACAAGTACTTAATAAAATAGTTTACAAAGCTACAGTCTATTAAACCTCCAACGTTCTTACCTCAATAATAAGTCTGTACCTCAATAATTGAGACTATAGCGCCTTACTTAGCCTTAATATTTAGTCTTCCCGGATTTAATGAAATACCGTAAGGTAATACCACTTTTCAAATCCGGGGACAGTAAAGACACAAATAATTATAGACCCGTATCCGTGTTGCCGGTTTTCAGCAAGGTGTTTGAAAAGGTAATGCTTAATCAAATGCTCAATCATTTCAACGCGAATAAAATCCTTCACGATCAACAGTATGGTTTCACCAAAGGACGTTGTACGACCGACGCCGGTGTAACCTTATTAAGACACGTTTTTAACGCGTGGGAAGAGGCCCAAGACGCCATAGGAATCTTTTGTGACCTTTACAAAGCATTTGATTGCGTCGATCATGAAACCTTACTCTTGAAACTTGAGCACTACGGACTTGGAAAACTTGCGCTTAGTTTAGTAAAATCCTATTTAAACGATAGACAATAGCTAGTTCAAATAAATGGTATCAATTCACTCGGTTTAAAAGTAAAAATGGGTGTTCCTGAAGGCTCGATATTGGGTCCTTTCCTCTTTTTAGTGTATATTAATGATGTACTCCATTTATTAACAAAACAACCACAAATGGTGTTATTTGCTGACGATACTTCCTTGATTTTTAAGGTAGATAGACGTGCTACAAATTTTGACGACGTAAATAACGCCTTACTGCAGGTCCAAAATTCTATATAAAATATTACTAAAGTAAAAATAAATATATAAAAACCTATTAAAAACAACTGTAACAAATCTGAATTAATATTCTGTCCACAAGTCACTAATAAATATTTTAAACTAAAATTGTAGGAAAGAACAACTAAAAAAACCTAATTAAGTAACTCAAAAACTAATGAATTTCGGAAGAAAATTTGGTGGCTTAAATTGTTGTATTTTAGGGATACTATGACGTCCTGCAAGGAATTCGTCGCATTACCGCAGTAACCCTGTGTAATAAACTTATTGGGGCGGGTCGCTAGTTACAGAATAATTTGAACTTAACTTACCGATAGCACATAACTGGAGGCTGCTGATATGACAGTGGGTGCTGCTGAGTTTGTGGCTGCGTCTAGAGACCGGAGGTAATGTCTGCAGCCCCACGTATTGGCCAACACCATAGTCACTAGTAAGGCACCCCATATGATGTAACTATCGCCCTGTTGATGGGGAGAAGGGAACATAAGTATACATATCATACATTCGTAATCAGTCTGTAACGTTCTGCCGGGACACATGTCTCCACCACGCGGGCCCAGTGCGGGTTGGTAGATGTCACATGTCTTCGAATTTTTTGGTTTTAGGACATGACATGCCGGTTTCCTCACGATGTTTTCCTTCACAGTTTTGAGAACATAAGTATAGTTTTTTGTTTTTAACAAAGACGGTGTTGTGATAAACATGAATCAATCCTGCGGCGTAATTGATGACAGTTCAACAACATTCATTGCATTAGGTATACACGTAGTTGACCAGACAAATTTTTCGAACTTATGACGCAAAGGATTAGCATTATAGGTACTTTAAAATCATTCAGATAGTGATTGAGAGTGTGTTCCAGAGTGCTGATCAGTCCATCTGCGTTAGAATCTTAAAATGAGTAGGAGACATTTGACAATTCGTTCGTTCGCCATACCTATGTCAAGACAAACTTTTCTTTTGGTTTGGCGTCATCACTTTTGTAATTTTAGACGTTACTTTTCGATGTGGTTTTAGATTATGGAAAGAATTTAGAGGCATGAGGAACAGGGTGTAAAGTTCACTACATACTCTTTAGAAAAGGGCCTCCGACTTCTTCCGAATCCTCCGACCAGACAAGTGTTGTGTCTGTGGGAAACTGCCCGACGGTAGATGTCGGGACGTTTGTATATATGCCAGTCGCACGGTAAACTCTGCTTGCGCGATGCAGGATTTTGCTTGACGTCAGTGTGACGCGTAGTTCGCATGTGGCGATGTTGATGCCGCCACAAGAACAGCACGGGCTGACGTGGCTTACATAAGGCTCTTAGCTGAAATCACGCTGGCGCGTGAGTTTCTATGTCATTCGGGATAGCTTTGCGTGTCGTTTTGCATTAAGATGCAGTAGGTAGTAATTTGGAATTTCGAACCTTCAGTAGGTATGGCGAACCTATAAGTAGTAGGTATGTTGCAGCTACATCTCATACTTATCACCAGGGACTTATGCATTAGTACCTATATTATATGTATCTAGTTACCGACATGCCACAGGTAAATGAACTGAACTCAAGATAATTATTCACACGGTCATCAGCCTGTAAAGATTCACTGATGAATGCATGAGTCATTAGTTCCAGGCCGACGCCTACGGAATATTTATTAGCGGTTAACTATCGATCCGGCATTTTATGATGTAAGTACATCAGTCTAGTGTAGATGGGTAAATGTATGTAGGTACTCATAGCGTAGATAGCTATGGCCAGAAAGCTAATTGCTTAACACACTATCAGTAGGAATCGGTTTCAATTTGACAGTTCAACAAAATTCATTGCGTTATTTACATAGTTGAGCAGACAATTTTTTCTAACATATGAAGCAATGGATTAGCAATATACTTCAAAATCATTCCGATTCCTATTCAAACTGTGTTACGCAATTAGGGTGCTGTTCCAAAAGTTTCTGACTAAAATCTAAATAAATGGAGCAGAAAACGTATGGATATGCCTATTTGTAGTGCCACTAACAAATTGAGTGCTATGATTTAATGAATTTTATGACTAATTTAATCCGAATTGTTGGAAAATGTGGTGAGATATATCAAAACCTCTAATTACAGATGAATGTGCTACTTTAGTGAGTGATTGCGTAAGAATTTAACCTGAACGGGGTTTGTTGACAGTTTTATTAGATACGTTTGGAACAGATTATAGGTAGTGGAACAACTGGATCGAATTCAAGTCTTTTCTGGTTGGACCTAGGTTTTCGTTCGTCGATGATCAGCAGAACCATTTGAGACAGTTCTATGTGTAGGAGTCTTAGAACATTTCCATAGTGCTTATTAACGGTAGCCTAACTTAAGTAGGCACATATAGGATGCGGAGGTTTTTTTATTTACATCCGTTTCTGATTTGAAAATTTGAAGTTGAGAACTTGACAAATTCTACGGGTTACCCTTGTTTCATCGAAAAGAAATTGACAAATTATCACTTCCCAAACAATTTTCCGCATAATTTAATTTGCCAAATTATTACTTATCAAAAAATCTCTATTCACAAATAATTGTAACGCAAATTACGCAAACCTAAGGTTTGGCAAGTGTACGTTTAAACAACAACTTGTAGCCTTTACCAACTAGTACTTTTACCAATTTTAATGTAGCCAAATATTTAGTATCGTCAGTTTTCCATATACCATTTATATTAAGTCAATTGCAACCTACTAAAGTATTTTTTTTCTATATATTCTAGTGGTTTCTGGCGTAAAGGGTCGCAGTTTTAACCTAACCATTTATTTTTATTTTATAATTACGTCCTCCCCTCCCCCCCCTCCCCTCCTCCTCTTTTTTCCTCCTATTATCTTTGGTTCCGGGTAAAAAAAAATAATGAATACAATTATTTAACTAAATGTTTATTGTCTAAAGATTGTTTGCTGTAATAAATCATTTGATTAAAGACCGCCTTAATGACATTATCCTTGGTAAATTTCTGCCGAGTAAAAACTTGACCAAATGACAATGTGCGTACTAAAATCATTCCAAATATTGCATTGGTATAAAAAAGGTTGCTAAAATTTGTTTGGGAAGTGTTTTCTCAAAATCTTTTCGGTAAAACGGCAGGATCCCAAATTCTACTTTAGCATTACTAAAGCCCGCGAAATTCAAAATTTCTTTGTAAAAAACTTGGTAAGCATTTTTGTATTTCGCGAGCAAAGTTTGACAAGTTCTCTACTTCAAAATCTCAAATCAGGAAGCGGGTGTATAGAGTACACCTAAGCTATTTATCAGTTGTGAGGGTCTCAAATATATATTTTTTTTATATGTTATTTTAAAATAAATAGTTTTAAAAATATTTAAGAAATAGGTGAAATTAATTTACCATTTAACATTCCTAATTTCTCCCATACATTCCAACTGCAAATGTAAGTTTGTACGCAGAGAGATTTACCACGTTATTTTAACACTATAGACGTCATATAGATTTTAGGAACCTATATGAAGTCTATGTTGTTAAAATAACATGATGAATCTCTCAATATTGTGCGTACAAACTTACATTTGCAGTTGGAATATATGGGAGACCTTGTTTTACAACTACAATGTTAAATTTGTGGTTGGTATAAAAAACATGGTAGATAACATATTCATTGTACCGTACCCTCACCACGCGAGTTCAACTTGCACTTGTAATTTTTTTATCAAATGATAATTATAAGGCACCTCTGACTTTGTTCGGATTCATGTGCGTATTATGGCTCGATCTCAGAATACCAGATTCTCAATATAACAGATTATCTAAATATCAGATTCGCAATATACCAGAAGTACTTACAGTTAAATGAAAAATTGTTTTAGGTACTTAAGTATAATAATTATAAAAAAAATTAAATATCAAATTATATGTATTTTGATACATAATAATAATTATGCACGAACGAAAGAAACGAAAACACAGAAATAAAGTAAAATAAACTCAAATTACAGGTAATTATTTATTATTTTATTTAGGTACTTAATTTTTTTTTTCAACGTCATGACAATGTCAATAAAACAAAATAAGTAATAAAGGAAAACCAGTCAGTATTTTATTGCACAAAGTGCAATATGCAAACTATTTGCTGCAAAAAGTAGCTAGGTTTTTTTATTATAATAAATATTTTGATTTCGACTGTTCGAAATCTGATATATTGAGAATCTGGTATTTAGAGAATCTGGTGTTTTGAGAATCAGGTATTTTGAGAATCGGGTATTCTGAGATGGAGCCCGTATTATAATATGTAAATTAAGTAACTAAGTAGTTATTTAAGAAGTCTTCCCTTTCAGCTCGTCAACTGTTTGGTACAGCTGAATATAGGCAATGGTTTGAGACGTAGGTATCGCTAGATTTGAAAATCTAGCCTCTTGCTTCTACTTATCTATCTGCCTAGCCTTTTCCCAACTATGTTGGGGCCGGCTTCCAGTCTAACTGGATGCAGCTGAATGAATTAAATGAATAGAATTGTATTTAATTATATTAATTGCATTGTAAGCTAAATTTAAATTATTATTAGTTGCTAATTACTAAACGTGTGCTTCATGCATAACCAAGATGTAAAATCTAAATATTTCGACGGCTGAAATGCCGAATATAGTGAAACCCATAGATCTTAAGTACCTACTTATGTTAGCTACCTATATTCTTGCAAATAAATATACATCATTCAATACCAGTACTTTGCATGTAGCGACTGCCTATCTGATCTCTATCCTCTAGTAGCAGTAGTTCGGTTGTTAGTCCGGTTTACCGAACTACCGAAACTTTCAGTTGCGATAGTTCGGTTCTAACAAAGCACCGAACAAACCAGTAACTGGGTAATACGATACCCCTTGGTAAGACCCTTCTAGGTAGAAGCTAGAAGGATAAAAAGGTCTCTCTAGTTCGGTTATGAGGTTAGTCGTTGCTGCACAATTTACAAGTCGTACCTAATAGGTCACCAACTCGCTAATTAAAACAGTAAGTGTTTAATAGGTTAGTAGGCAACTCCTTACCTACTTTGCTTTATTAGAAACGGGCTGAATAATAAACCAAGATTACTCTTAGAAACATGTTTAATATTATAGGCAATTAATGCAAAACAACGGACGTAGATCCTGATAGTATTTGTTTATCCTTATCTAGCAAAATTTATGCAAACGTAATGAATTAAAACTTAAAGAGTTAGGGGAGAGTTGGATATTACCGTGCATCAGACATATCCGCGCCTTGGCATAACTCGATCACTATAGTATAAATAGTTGACTTCATGGATAAAAGCAAGGGCAAAATTTGTCTTTTGATACCTAATATTTTGTTTTTATGTTAACCTAACTTGAGTTATAGGATTTAGGGGTACGTTAAATATCCAACTCTCCCCGTATAATAATATGTCACTTGTGTAAGACTCTTCCGCACAGACACGATTTATCATAATTCGATATCGAATACAATTTGCACCAATAGATAATTATGAAAAGTGACTAACACTTCCCCATACTGATGGCAAAAGTAAGGAGGTAATATTGTACAAAATATTAAACATAATAATATTAGGTCGTGTATTTTGAAACAGCTAACTTTTTTATTGTCAAATGCTCACGTGGATATGAAATTACGCTGTTCTAATTTAAATTGCTAAGATTTCATACAAAATGCGAAAACAATTTATTGTGATGAAATCTGAATTACCAATACATATAATTACTTAAGTATGGTATTCAATACTCATCTTTTCTCAAAATAGGTAAGGCTTTATACTTAGAAAGTTAGCTACCTACAGGTTAGTTTAACAACAAGAATAAATATGCAATATTGTTTGAGAAAATCCCACCTGCATGAAAGACCCTTTACAATAGTATCCCCCATTCCACCTTATTAATAAAAATTACTGGTCGACACTCAAGGCCGCGTCCTGTCATTTTTTCTTAATTCTACTAGCTATCCACTCTAAACCTAAGTGTAAACCTTCACCAGTGAGTCCGCAGCACGCCTGTATGTGCCACGGATGCTGTTTTATCGATGTCAACTCTAACTGTTCAGATATCTCTGCGGCCGTCATCGAGCCTTTCACGTCCTGCTTGTTTGCGTACACCAGTAAACAGGCTTTACTGAGCTCCTCATGTTTCATCATCTGATGCAGCTCATCGCGACATAAGCTCAACCGCTGCCGGTCCGTCGAGTCCACTACCATTATCACGAACTCACTGTTCGTGAAGTAAGTGTTCCACGCTGATCTCAGACTCTGCTGTCCACCCAGGTCCCACATCACAAATCGTAGGTTCTTCCACACAAACTCTTCTACATTAGAGCCTATTGTTGGTCTGGTATGAACTGTCTCTCCTAGCAGCAATTGGTATAGGATTGTCGTCTTGCCAGCATTGTCCAAACCCACTAAGAGCAGTTTGTGTTCCTCATTACCGAACAAGCTCCAAATCTTCGATAGCAGTAAACCCATTCTTGGCAATGTTTGCACCACTCCACTAAAAGATCAAGGAGATAAAGACCGTCAGTTAAAGTAATAACAAATAGTTCAAATATTAAGCAATAACGTAAAGTGTTTTTATTAAGTAATTTATATAGGTACCTATTTATAATTTTATGAAAACAGCTTCGTGTTCTGCTTATCTCCAATCCACTATCAAGATAATATTTTTTGTTAAATAGCGCCATCTAGCGTTACGTGCAACAAATATAACTATTTGTTATCTCTTTCTAAAAATGAATGAATTCACCTTAAAATGTAGTACACTTCTTGCAGAGATACCTACCTACCCTTAACAAAACAAAACACTGACCATAAGAAACTATTGAGATTTTGATAAAGTATTTTGACATTGCCTTATGGTATGAGTACGTAATTTATACACATATTCTTATCGCACTACCAAACTTTCACCAATTAATAAATAAATAAACTTACTACGACACTCGCGGTTCCTGATAATTTTCCCAATGTGCTACCAGCTGATGCCCATAAGCCGGCTAAAAATGCTTCATAAAACATGATTTCGGTATAAAAACATTTAGCAAAACAATTGACGACATTTAGGTTATGAATAAAGAATCGATTTTATTCATAAAAACTGCAACGCTTCCATCTACGAAGAACTCTAGGCTGGGTTCAGTTGGGTTTGTTGTGTTCTTTTAAAAATGTGACATGATACTTTGAGTTATTTGCTTTGTTTGTTTGAAATATAAATTATTTCTTAATGTTAAAAATATATTACAAATTGAGTTTTAGTAATTTGGTTTTTTATAAAAAGAACAATACATAAGGCCCTATAAAACGCTGAGTATTTATTCGTGAAATGGAATGTTTCATATATTTTATCTTTAAAACAGATTTATCAGATGTCATGTTGACTGGTAGACGGAGTTGCGGTGATATTTTTAACTTTCGACATTGGTTTTTTAGCTCTGTAATTTGTTAAAAAGGCTTCTACATAACTACATTGGTCAGTAATTTAGTATTCGTTGGTCAGTGAAGTGTGAATATTGTATAATAGAGGAAAGGCTCCAAAAAAATTTATTGTGATTTATTGTATTGACTTTTGGTGGTTTTTTAATAGCCGTCGCGTCTATTCGTGTAAAACATGGAAAACGTGAAGTATGGTGATAACGTGTTAATTATTTGGAACAACGATAACCAGAGCAGCATCAGTAGTTTGGTGGAAGAGATTAAAGCAGTCATTGGAAATGGATCAGTTGTTCTGGAAAACTCTGAAATGATTACCGAATGTAAGATAATCATTATTTTCTCACTTTCACAAATAATGATATAAAAAAAATTACATGCTTATTGAGACAATTATCCTTCCAAAATGCTAAGTCAATATTAACAATCTGCTATCAAATTGCTCAAAATATTTACATTAAAACTTAATTTTTAATCTTTCATACTGATCTGTTTTATTTCTTGTTTATGATAGCATCACGGCCTGCATCATCGTATGAAGCTGTATTATCAAACTGGTTGCCCCCACACACCATGAGACACACTGACAGTATCTTGGGAATTGTTGTGAAACTCCTTAAGCCCAGCGGTAAAATAATTCTGAAAGATACAACAGACCTTACCAGCACACTCAAAATAAATGGATTTATTAATGTCACAAAGGGTTCTGATAATTTATATTTTGCTGAGAAACCAAAATTTGAGGTAAGTGTCACTTCAAGAACATTTCATTCAACATTTCTAAATTGTCCTTTGTTTAAAAAGTCTATGTTTTTATGGTAGCCAGAACCCATGTTTGACACGTTCAGGGATGCTAAACGCCCATAGGGGTCATAACAATAACGCTTCTATCGTGTCTCATTCAGTGTCCTTGAAAGCATTAACAAAAACAATCATGATACTAGGGATTGGAATCAGTTTATTTTTGACAGTTTGTTCATTGCTGAACTGTCAGCTTGAAACCTCTACTATTAACAATGAATATGAAGTTACAGCATTAATTAAGGGATAGTTTCAAGTAGTTCAGCAGTGGTAGTTTAAGTCAATGCTTGTTGTGCACTGATGTGATGACAGTGACTCTAATTAAGCAAAATATGTCTTAAAAAACATTAATTAAACTTGGCTTCAACAACAGATCTCATATTATTAGAACTTTGTGTATTTATATAGAATTGGAACACTAGCATATCATTGAAAATTACCTTGATTTGTTTTAATTAAGAAATTGTTTCCATATCTTTCCAGGTTGGTTCTAAAGCATCCTTAAAACTGAATGGGAAGCCAGCAGTATGGAAACTAGAAGACACAGTTGAAGAAGCATGGACAGGTGCTAATGATGATGACATCATTGATGATAACCAGCTTCTGGATGAAAGTGATCTGATGAAACCAGACCAAAGCTCGTTGAGAGGTATATTTTTAAGTGTTTACACATAATGTTCTAAAAAGTATAACAAAATATTTGTAACTGAACCATCTTTTTGTTTATTTTTATCGGCTCCAAATCTATCTACAGACCAGATTTGCATAACCTTATTTTTTATAGAAGGAACCAGGGCTCGGAAACCGGTTAATTTTCTATGTAACCTTAACCGTTATTATAAAGGTTTTCAAACATATTTTGTTTATTTAATATTTTGTTATAAAATCAATGCTGAACTTAATGTGAAGAAGCAATCTTTAAAGCTAATATCAATTATATCAAAGATAATTTTTATTTTCGGATATCAATATTAACCGGTTTCAAGCCCTGGAAAGAACAAAATCGCCATAAAAATATGCATTGTAACAGTAAGAATATCAATTATTCAGCATAAAATAATAAGTTTGATGATAAGGAAACACTTATCATTTGTTGTCCACAGTGCGCGTTATCTTGATAACAAAACAACGCCGTGTGTTGAGGTTTCGTGTTCCGAGCCCGCATTCATTGGCTCGGCTTAGAATGATTCGGTTGAGGTATTGTGTTGCGAGTTGCGACTATTCCTAATGACGCAGCTCATTCACGCAAGGTCAATGGCTTTGTAGGTACAAGTCGTAGAACAGGTTTATTTTTGTGTGTGTAAAGTACGTTTTTACATTATAATGCACACAATGAATGTAGATGATACAAGAACGCCTATAAATTGATAAAGGGCACAAAGATATACTTAATTCGTTTTGATAATAATTTATAATAGTAAGAAAATAATGCTTATTTTCCTTACTCAATACATGAGCAATGTACAATGGTCACAGCTGATGGCTTGGTTAACTAGAAATCTTAGACTTATGTTAGTATCTTCAACTTTAACCTTTTAAAAAAATAACATGTTCTATGTAAGAGAGCCGGGTGATAACCCAGTAGATAAAGTTGTCTGAGGTAGGAGGGTCCCCACACGGGACCCTCCTACCTACCTAACGTCTATTTAAGATTGTTCAGTGTATTAACAAGTACCCGAACCTGTAATATGATGATCAGAAAAAAGAAAAAAAATATTATTCTGATTATTATTTCTCTGCTAACAATCACTATAATTTTTAAATAAATGTTTTCAGTTTGTGCTACGACTGGCAAACGAAAAGCGTGCGCGGACTGTTCGTGTGGTCTAGCTGAGGAACTCAAGGGAGAGGTCAAGGACACTCCGAAATCCTCCTGTGGAAGCGTAAGTATTTAATAATAATAATATAGCTAATGTTAGTAAGTACTTAATGAGGAGCTTGTGGCTAAATAATAACTGCCGCACTGGTCGATCGATCAGGTTGAGCTACGCTTGCCGTGGTTGGTCCGTGGATGGGTGACCATCTGTTCATACTAGTATTCCTCCGTGTTTCGGAAAGCACGTTAAGCCGTTGGTCCCGGCTGTCATTTGTAGATCTTTGACAGTTGTTACGGGTCGTCAGAAGCCCAAAAGTCTGACAACCAGTCCTACCAAGGGATATCGTGTTACCCAGGTACTGGGTTGTGGAGGTCAGATAGGCAGTCGCTCCATGTAAAATACTGGTATTCAGTTGCGTCCGGTTAGACTGGAAGCCGACCCCAACCTAGTTGGGAAAAGGCTAGGCAGATGATGATGCTGAGTAAGTACTTAATAAAATGTTTATGAGTTTGCAGTGCAATGTTTAGGGATTTTATCTGCTGTACTGTTAGATAAATTCGCGAGCGAGCGTGACCTACTCTTAGCGGGTGAAGGTCACAGTCATTGCATTTGCAGAGAATTAAATTTTCCCCGATTGTAATTAATCTAAATCATAATTCTACTTTACTTTATACTTGAATAAATTTTATTTTATTTTTATTTAAAGTTTCAAGTAAAACAACGCGACCATCGTTCTCTAATTCTCTTTAACTACTAAAACTACCTTTTTTCTACTGTTAAGTACTAATGAGTCATTCCGGAGACAGTCATGCGTGACGGGCAGTCAGACACCCAAAATGTTCCAAGTTGCGAAACAAACAATTGCAATAGATTTTCCACGGAGCAATGGATATATTGCTTTGTGCTTCTCGACGCCAATCATGTTGACTTACCGGGCTATACATATTGGTGAATAATTTCATCGATGAAAACTACTACTTATGGGATTTCGAGTGCGTTGCGCAATCAGCATGCAATTTTACTTTAGGGGAATACCCTACAATGCTGCTTTATTCAAATGTAGAACACCGAATTAGCCCGGGAATTCCACAACATTGAGTGCATACGTGAGTTGAAGCATACACACTTAAACTGTATTTGCACTAACAGTGAACGTGTTTCCGAGTCACACAGGGAAGATTGTGAAGTTATTATCGCTATTAGTCACCTTTGGCGCTTCTTGTGATTCCATCATGGCACTTATAGGTGGTATGGGGCTTATAACACCTATTATCACAATGTAGCTAAGTCTAACGACATAGTCTGTCAACATCCAACTTTTTAGTCAATAAGCTGAGCGATGGCCGTTTTGCGCGGATGTAACGCATGTTTAAGCAACGATGAGCAACTGCCTATCTGACCTCCACAACCCAGTTACTGGGTAACACGATACCGTGAGGGCTCGTAAAGTTTTTGCTTATTAGTCGCAGAAATCCTTGTAGCACCTAAGAAGGATGTTTTTTTCTAATTTCGGTGACATACTTGTGTGTCTTGTAAATGGCAAGTTATTGTAAGCAAGAAACTACACATATGCGAATTAACTGTTCCGAAGGTTTCTGATGTAAGTGTAATGATAAATGATTTTATTTCTGTAAGTAGGTTTGTACAAACACTTTTACGCGTAAGTCATATTTCAAAAAAGTAGATGAGGTCGTCGTTTCCTATCTGACTACTCTGAGAAGAAAGGCCGAAATAAACTCAGAGGTCAGTCTCTTAGTCCAGACATAATCTTGGTCAGATCATGTGAGGATCATGTAGATTGGTGTCTGAAATGGTATTTTGAGGAAAGAGCCACCCAGATTGAGTGGACCTATCCAGTGAGTGTACGTATTTGTCAGGAATCGTGCAGCGCAACTCAGAACTTAAGGAGCTCAACGATTCGTTGAATAATACCAAAGAAAGAATAGAATAGGTATATTCATATTTTAAACACCATAAAAATTACAGACATAAATTAATAAAAGTGCCAGACCATGATTAATACTATCTGTAAAAACAAAACAGTGCCCCATTTAGTCTTTAATAATAAAAAACAATATTCAGCGGGGTAATTACGTAAAACACTATATTTTGACAGTTCAACAACATTCATTGCGTTATTTACGTTGTTGAGCAGACAATTTTTTCGAAAATATGAAGCAGTGGATTAGCAATATACTTCAAAATCATTCAGATTGTGCTTAATAGTGTGTTAATTACGCAATTAGGGTGTAGGTTAAACTCTTACGCAATCACTTATTAAAGGGACTGAATAACACATTTTATGTAAATATGTATTTAGAAGGTTTCAACCCAAATCTCACCACTATTCCAACAATTATTGGTTGAATAATATTATTAAATAGTAATTGATAAATAATCGATGAAAATTGAGGTAATTTGTATTAACTAGTGATTTAAAATTTGAATTTCGGGTTTAAGTTTTCAAATAATCACAGCTTGCTCAAGGATGCATATCCTGTAGGCTCTAATAACCCTTCCATATCCCAAGGGCACGTCTTCCCTACCATTACCACGCCCCCCGGTCTACTCTTTGATATACAATGGTCTCTGTAGTTTCATCAAACATGACGCTTCAGGGGTAGGGTAAATCTTTGGGTTCATTCGAGCAATCGAGTCTGGTACAACCACGCTGGAGTCGGTGCATTTCATTAATGCATTCATTCATAAGTTTTCAAATAATCAAATCAAAAGCATTCAATTTGTAAGTGGCACTACAAATTGGCATCCCACAGGTACATTTTCTGATCCATTTGTTTAAATTTTCATGAGATTCTTTTGGAACAGACGATAGTCGCTAAAAAGTAGTGCTTGTGTGTTAGAATACATCATCATCTGCGTAGCCTTTTCCCAACTATGTAGGGATCGGCTTCCAGTCCAACCGAATGCAGCTGAATACTAGTATTTTACATGTAGCTACTGCCTATCTGACCTCCACATCTCAGTTAGGTAATACTGGCTAATATGACTGGTAGTCAGACTTTTGGGCTCCTGACGACCCGTAACGACTGCCAAAGATCCACGAATAACAACCGGGACCAACGGCTTCATGTTGAGACACGGAGGGGTCTTGGTATGTAAAGATGATCACCCATCACCCAGTAGTGTGTTAGAATGCAAATCGTGCTGAAATACTCAAATAAATATTAGGTTGGGGAAAAAGTCTTTTCGCATTATAGTATGTATGAACTTGTAATAAAATCTCTTTGGCTATACTATTTGTATCTGGCTCGTTTTGGTATCATTGAAAGTTTAAATTTTAAAGAACATAATTCCAAATTCAAATTAGGAAAATGTGTGATTTTCATTTGTTTTTCGTACTGTCAAGATGAGTGAATCTAATGAAGAAATTCGATACATTTTAAAATTTTACTACAAAAAAGGTAAAAATGCAACGCAAGCCGCGAAAAAAATTTGCGATTATGGACCTAGTGCAGTGTCTGTGAGAGTAGCACAAATTTGGTATAAGCGTTTTCAATCCGGAAATTTTGATTTCAAAGATGCACGTCGCTCTGGTCGCCCTATTACGGATAAAATGGATGCCATTTTTAAAAAAGTGAAGCAAGATCGGCATATCAGTAGTTACGACGTAGCTGAAGAACTGGGACACACCACAAAACAGTTTTGGCACATTTGCAAAAACTGGGTACACAAAAAAGCTCGATATTTGGGTACCTCTCGAGCTCACTGAAAGAAACCTAATGAACCGTGTACTCATTTGTGATTCTTTATTACGACGTAATGAAACCGAACCATTTTTGAAGAAGCTGATAACTGGGGATGAAAAGTGGATCACGTACGACAAGAACGTGCGAAAAAGGTGTGAACAGACTGTGGCGAAATCCGGGTTAACTCGCAAAAAGGTGATGCTGTGTGTGTGGTGGGATTGGAAGGGCATTATTCATTATGAGCTGTTACCTCCAGGCAGGACCATCGATTCTGAACTCTACTGCAAACAACTGATAAGATTAAAGCAAGAAGTTGAGAGAAAGCGGCCGGAATTAATCAACAGAAGGGGTGTGGTTTTTCATCATGATAACGAAAAGACCTCACACATCTTTAGCCACTCAGCAAAAATTAAGAGAGTTTGACTGGGAGGTGTTAATGCATCCGCCGTATAGTCCTGACCTTGCACCTTCAGATTTCCACCTGTTTCGGTCTCATCAGAATTCTTTAGGCAGTGTCAGGTTAACATCACGAGAGGACTGCCAAAACCACTTGTCGCGGTATTTTGATCAGAAGTCCCAACATTTCTATAGCAATGGGATCATGTCCCTACCTAGAAGATGGCAAAAAGTTATCGAACAAAATGGTACCTACATACTTTAGTTAAATGTAAATAAACTATATAAAAAATGTTTTGAATTTTCTTAAAAAATGCGAAGAAACTTTTTCCCCAACCTATTATACGAGTTCCGTCGTCTTTCACTTGTAAATTATATCTACGATATGCATCGATATGATTGGCATAATTATCATGCGAATCATCAAAAGCGCCTTTGCGAACGTGGACTAACTATTAGGCAATACGGATTCTAGGGTTCCTAATTTGTTCACATCAAATTATAACACTACATTTATCTCGTTCCAGTGTTACCTTGGCGACGCGTTCCGTTGCGCGACGTGCCCGTACCTCGGCATGCCCGCCTTCAAGCCGGGCGAAAAGGTGAAACTCGATCTCATGTCAGATTTATGAACAATCTCAGTCGTAGCGCTCAGTCTCCAGTGTACTAGGTACTAGTATGTATTCCAAGTTGTGATTCAATGCTTTCAATAAAATTTATAAGTTGATTCTGTAATTTGATTTTGTCTCTGGGGTGGATAATGGGTGTTTCCTCCCTATTTGGGAGACATGAATAAGTGAATATAATCAGTAGAGTATTTAGAGTACTGTAGTTTTAGTTGTTTGTGTAGATTTAGTTTGTTTATATAGCACCTAAAAAATAACAATCGGTTTCTGAAAAATCAATACAAAAATTAGCCGACAGATTGATAACTCATTTTAACTGCTGTGATTAAAACTTTAAAACCAATGAAATTACTTCACTTGACATGAGCTCAACAACCAATCAGCACATTTTTTTGTTGATTAACCTGTCAGAAACCGGATGTAAACCATTTAACTTTTTACATAACACTTTTTCTAAGTTTATTATCATAAAGGCCTGCGCAGACGAGGTAGTTTTGTCCGCGGACTTTTTTGTTCGCTAAAAATAGATCGCTTACAACTGTATCGAGTAACGCAAACGAGGGATTAAAAGTACGGCGTACAAAAAGTCTTTATAGTCTTGTCTTTATATATAAGTTTTTTTTCGCGGAGCGTACTTTTTTCTCCGCCGCGGAGAAAAGTCCGTCGTCTGCGCAGGCCTTAAATGCAGTCGAGCGACACTATTTGAAACAATTTTTTGTTTGCCATAGTGTCATTTTTCATTTTTGTTTTTCTTTAATTGTCTCACAAAGAATGATGAAAACTCAATTGATTAGGCAGATAAAATAAAACAAACGTATAGCAAATATTCAATTATACATATTTTCTCTTCTTTTTACAAACAGTTAACTTATTTAACATATTTCGATCTATAACATTTTTCCATTTACAATAAATCTGAGTAGTAGTCATTCCGCTATACAATAAAATATACATATATATTTTTGCGATATCTGTCATATAATAACAATTTTTATAGTTATTTATCTATTAATTTAAATGACACAACATTTCCTGTTCTCTACAGTACGCTATTACAATGGAAAGTGTACAATACTAGGTACAAATTTGGTCTGGAAGTTCCACGGATATATTTATGTTCCCAATTGTATTACTTTCCATGATAGTATAACTTTTTGTATATTTAAGGGGTAGTGAAGTGTTTGGACAACAACTCCAACTAAGCAATATCAGTGGAATACTAAAATATTGAAAATCTGTTAAGGATGGCACAATTTGTGTCAAGTTTCGTTAGTGAGGGCACTGTCTACTAACATCACGTTCTATGTGTACCAACTGGCCTTGCCTGACATTGGCAACATCAACATAATATTATGAATCTCTTCATTCATTTATTATCTATTGTCACTATATTTTGTAACACCTAAATATCGTTCAATCACAATAATAGAGACGCGTCTCGCACACATAAACATTCTTAGTAAAGTCTTGGAAGAAACAGAAGGTGATATTTATAAAAGTCGGTCAACGGAAGAAATTGGCATAATAAATGTAACGATTGTTTACAACTCAGTTAACATTATTATAGCTGATGTCAGTCTTTTAGCATTCTCTATGACTTTTGGATCGATGTTGATGTTTTTACCGAATGGAATAGACAAAATACCTCTATAGACATTGAAACTCAACCATCGACATCGATCCTCGATTGCTGACGAGTCAGTAAACGACTTTGTTTTGTAAAAACTCTCATTGGAAGGCATTGTATTGGAATAGATTTTGTTTTTGTTAGCCCGTTGTAAACAATCATTCCTTTTACAAATGTCAGCCTCTAGTTTACGTATAACGAATATCTCTGACGGAATCCAAATGTATTGCAAACAACATTTGTATATTGTCTAATTAATACATTTTACAACAAACATCGATGCACGTAATAAGTTGACGGTAAATATTATACACCTTAATAATGTAGCATAATAATCAAGTAACAAGTGCTGACTCAATATGTACCTACACATAACGATATTTTAACGTATAATTGACTCACTAAATCTACTAGGAGGCGCGGAAGAACATCGATTGTGCCAATATTAAACTATGGATTGGCGAAAATTACAACAAAGTGTCCCTTAACAAAGTTTTCTTTATAATATCAATCATGATTGTGTATGAATTACGTCCACAAAAATAATATAGCACCTTTTTGAAATTAAATTATCTAATACTTTCTGAATTTAGATTTTGGGAAATAATACTTTTTGTAACAAATTTTGTACTAAATGATTGTCCAGCGTTTGTAGCGGAGCTTCTTAGTTAAACGACGGAACGAGGTCGCGCCCACAAATAAATGCTCCTATCTCATAATTTAAGTAATATCTTCAAAGAAACTACTATCCCACAACATTCAGTAAAGCGTCCCAGTCTTTTCAAAAGTTTATTTTCATCAAATTGAGATCTTGTTTAGACTTGATAGCGACCATTCGCTCGCGTGACGCCCCGGCGCGCGCGCACGCCGCCTGTCGCCGCCGCGAGACACTAGTCTTATAGTTTGTGAGGTAGGCTTAGTCATGATTTAATGAAAGCGCCTTGTTAGAAAATACCGATTAATAAAATGAGATCTTTCATTACAATTACAAATATTAATATAAAGACGATAAAACTAGAATTACATACATTATACAACAAATTATTAACTTTTGTACAACACCATCCGTCGTCATTGAGGTGTCCGTATTCTATGGTCGTCGGTTATCGTTTAACAAAATAATGATTAATAGCACGTAGCATGCGGTACAATGAAACCAACCCTTGCAAGTCTACTGTCCGTATCCTTCAGGAGGCCCGGCCGCTCGCTGGCCGGTCACTCGTCTATCTGCTGAGTGCGATAGAACATCCATGACTCGTTTACATCTGACAACGTAATTGTTTGAGATAAACTTATTATGCAAAACATATAAATATGGATTTGAATTTCAAGCCAACACGAAAATTATATATCTTGACTTAGTATTTATATTAAATTAATTTGATTTTGATATGGCCATGCATTTGTCGTTATGTGACATAACGATATATGTATATCAATCACAGACGCTACTTGTTATGTTATGTTTTCAGTTTTCGTTTTTCAGCGTTTTATTTTTGAGTACACAACAACTATACAGTTTCTTACCAATAACGCACTTATTTGTCTAAACATATATTTCTTTTATTCAAGCTTTACCTATTCTGACCAATAACTACAAAATATCACAGACTGTGTGTTTATTATGTATACATCTTCTCATAGAAAGGTTATGTGTATCACACATGGACGTCAAAAGCTAAATAGATGACACATTAACCATGATCATTATACATATTTCATTTTATTTTACAATATATACCTATCAATTATCAACATATTATATTAGATCAAATTATTTGTCAGAAGAGTTTGCCAGTACAGTTCAGCGAAGCGATCGCCACGTGAGCACGGCTCGTGGGGGGCGACACGACAATTACATCGTCATGGATATGTCTGCAGTCACAACCATCGGAGGAGAATGGAACTCTGACATGACTGCGTCCTTTACAAACAGAATCATTCAGAATACTCGTATATAGAAAGAAATCAGTCGAGATTTAAGCACACGTCAGCCCATTACTACTACCTACAATCTAACATTCATTGTACCTTTGTTTTGTTTTATATATGCATTGCCACGTGTCAAAGTAGACTGGCGATAAAATCTCATTGGTTATCACAATATCTAACCTACTTTAAGATCTGGTACAAACTTACACATTGTTATTTTTGTGCTCATTATTTAAAAAAAAATGTTTAACTCCATGGTTGTGGAATATAAAATTATAATATTGTTTAAATGTTTTCGTGTAAGTCTAAAGCGTTTTACTTTGTATGCCGTATATTGTAATATATCATTCGTGTACCATAGAGGAATAAGAAGTATCGAACGCGGCGTCGTGCGACCCCGGCGTCCCTTCCCTTTGTGACACGTTAGGTTAGTCATGGAGTGTAAACGTTCAACTTCGACCTAAGTTACATACATATTTACAACATCGTACACGAACGCGTACAGAAGCACCCGACAGTAAAAAGCACCTAGAGTTCCCCAATAGAATTTCATAAGCGTACTATTTTATGGACTGCCGATCGCTGCAGAAACCGCGCAAATTAACATTTAACAATAGTGCATGTCGCGACATGCAACCGAACTCACTGGGGCCGTTTATTATCTATCTACAACGTTCCTTCCGAAGAAGTAATCCATTTTATCACTTGTCCATCCGTTCACTAACAGTTCAGCAGGTTCGGCACACGAGAACAACGAAACTGAGTCAGAAACGAGTAGCGAGTCGCAACGATCACAACACGATCAGGACAGTTCCTCCAGTCCTCCAAATATACGAATACGAAGGTGAGGTTCGTTTCAGCGTTTCTTGAGGGGAGGGGGGTTGTCTTCGCACACGTCAGAGGCCGACCAGCGGCGCTTGCGCGCGTCCTCCTTGACGCTGAGGTTCTCAGGGTGCGTCTGCGGAGGTGCGGGGGGCGCGTGCGGGGTCGCGGGGGGTGCGTGGCGGCGCGGCACCAGCGACACGCACACGTCGCCCACCTGCAGCCTCTGCACGCGCAGCCCGTACTGCGCCAGCGTGCGCTCGGGCTTGCACGACGCCCAGCCGCGCCCGTACACAAAGAACGGGTGCTCCACCGTGGATTCCAGCTCCACCTGTAATGATTAACCGTTTAATTAAGTACACTGCTTTAAACTTGCTTCTTTTATAAAATCTTTATAGATAGGCTTTATCGCCGTGCGATAATGTCGCCCCGTATAATTTTAAAGTTGCTGCTGTGCATTCAGTGCGTTTTAAGTTTCACGGAAAATATTGATGCTTTTTTCTGTTATATGCTGCATGTTTGCTTTATCAAATGGGGTGGTTATTCTGCTCTACTTATATAAGTGTCTGATGGGAACATATTTATTTCTTTTGACTTGAATGACCTTTAAAAGCCAGTAAACTTAAAAAAATGTATAATAATGAGGCATGAAGTTCTCTTAAGAGAGTTGTATTGAAGATTGGCGAATCAACTAATACAAAACAACTGAACACTCAACTAATACAATCTGATACTGAACAGAAAATTGCAAAAAACGTAAAAAAAATAATTTCGCGGGCAACACTAGTGCTTTCGCCTCAGTTCGTACCTGTGAGCGGTTCCTATCGTAGGTGAGCGTGAGCGCCAACCGGTCACCTCGCTCGTCCAGTCGAAGCAGCGTGCACTGCGTGAGCGCGAGGTCGCCGCTGCGGTCTGCACTCATCACGAAGTCTTCCGTGCGCATCTCTTCCACTCGCCGGAGCGAGCCGTCTTCGAGCCGGATGAGCGCGCCGCGGCAGAAGTACGGCGCCGGCGCACCCCGCTCTGGTGACGTTGGAGGTTCCTGGAATCATTGAAGGAATATGTGAGTTCAAGAAGTTGTAGGTAGTTAATATACCTGATATGCATGTAATGCATAAATATTTTTTTTTTTTAACTGAGACTGCACTGACTGACTGCACTCGAGTTCTTTCAAGTGCATGCTTCTATTCGCTTGTTACTAGAGAAGGATTTGTATAACGGCTTTTTGGATTTGCTTTTCTATTATGTTGTAGTTTAATGTGATTGGGTATAAAATATAAATCAAGTTTCAATATTACCTCTCTGGGTGGTGGTACAGGCGCAGCTACGGACACGGGCGGAGAGTGCGGCGCCGGCGCCGGCGGCACGAAGCCGGAGGTGGCGCGCGGCCGGAGCGGGTAGTTGGACGGCGGCGGCTGCGGCGGCGCGCGCTGGCGGTACAGGTAGGACGCATACGCAGGGTGCGGCAGGAACGGCGCGTACGCCCCGGGGACCGAGGGGAAGGGCGCGGAGGGCGCGGGGGGCGCGGGCATGGCATCCCGTGGGCGCCGCGGGGCGTACCGCGCGTACGGGCGCGGCGGCGGCGCCAGGAACTCGGGCGTCATGCCGGCCGGCGGCGGCGGGTACAGGTTCAGCTGCCCGAGCTGCCCCAGCTGGGCCAGCGCCTCGCTGGGGAGACTCGCTGAGATCATCGGACGGGCTGGAAGGGAGAAACCGTACTGTTAGTTGTTTATAGTCTTAACAATAACAATAAACGTTAACAACAAAATTGGCAAAAGATAGCGCTCAATTGAATAACATTCTTATGTCAACATTTATGGTCGAGTTTGACTTAATTGCTAAAAATAACATATAAGTCATAGTATGGGACACATATTATTATAAACACATTAAAACACTGATTAATAACAAAGTAGATCACAGCAAGAAGCCTGTCTTCACGAGCAGCGAGTAGTTAACGTCCAGCATCTGCGTTAGATCGAGTGTTTAGTACCGCGACAAGATAAGAATGTGGAGCGGCCGACGTCAACATTATAAATAGATTTTATTCACGTACATAAAAGTTAGTAATTCAGTGTGCACGCCACATGACGTGGAGTAGTCTGTCGTATAAACACGGCTTTTGTTCTATTTTTAGGGTACGGTCTACCATACACATAAAACGATCTTTGTTGCTTTATCGTCGCCACTATGCGTTATCCGGAGCAGCTCCAACTGGACTGGCGTGGAATAAACGCCACTCGTGACAAATTATTGTTGGTTCTTACTACTAACTTGCATATTACTGTAACATATTATAATAGCTGTCTGGGATATATTTACCCTATAACGTGGGCGCAGGTTTACTTAAATAAATTATGTAAAACTATAAGTTTAAAGAGCTATGTTGAGACTGAACTTTCACAAAGGAAAACAAATGAAATAAGTATCTTTGTTCCTTTTGATTATTAATTTATTTATAAGCTAGTTTCAATGAGACTTGTAAATGGCATAAATACACACCAGGACTACTAAATCGAGCCATCGTACATTTTTATGTTTGTAGCACAAAAACAACAACATAATGATAAGTCTGAGAAAAAGTTTTTATACAGATTTGAAACTGACATACTGGCACTCATTTCGGTTACGAATGTAAAAACAAGAAAATCGGAGTTTGGTCGCTCTTAAAGAAGCAACAAGCTTTGATTAGAGCATCTAAAAGTCAATAGTTATTGCGTTGTTTTTATTAGCATAAAGAGAGTATCGAAATTGTTTTTCCTTATTTTTAATCCATTCTGACGTTCAAATTACTGCACCTCAGCACTTTCAGTCTGGGCTTAACCAGCGAAACGTAAGAGCCAACTTCATGTAAGTCGTTCCGCCGTTCAAAGAATTCACCATAGATACCTGGAGGCTGACGGCTTTGTGCGTCGTCCAGAAGGACCTAGAAACTGGTTCACTACAGCACGACAAGATCGGTTTATCTTTACCACCAGCATGCGTAATCGTCACCTGCCCTCAGTACAGGTCCAAGAACAGCTTCGAGACTTTCATGGACTGCCTGTTTGCGCTCGAACTGTTAGAAGGAGACTCGAAGAACGTAGCCTGAAACCTCATAAGTCAGCCATTGGTCCCAAACTGACACTAGCACTAAAAATGGCGCGCCTATAGTTTACACGCGAACATTGGCATTGGACTCAACGTCAATGGAGTCACGTTCTTTTTACGGATGAAACTAAGATTATGCTGTACGCCACTGGACTCAGGAAAGTCTACCGAAGCCAGGGAGAGAGTTTTCAGCAAAAGTTCATTGAAGAGGTGTATTATGGCGATGGGTCATAGACAGTCTGGGCGGAATTTTCACCTAAGGAAAAACTAGCCTTGAGGTTGTGATGGGACCACGGTTGCCACCACCAAACCGACCGATACATTCGTTAATGCCTAGAGGCTCACGAGATGCCATATGCTGAGTTTTTCGGCCAAGATTTAATTTTTTGCATGCTAATGTAAGGGTGCACAGTGCACTCTGCAATTTTTTTTTCGAGATTACCTGCATGACGTTAGTATCGCGTAATGGAATAGCCAGCGAGAAGCCCTGGTATGAATCCAATAGAGCACTTATGGGATGAGCTGTAAAGCCGTGTTCGAACTAACCAATCTGCTCCACAAACTTTGCATGCAGGAGCTGAAAACTGCCATCTTGGACGCATGGGAGAACATTCCATAGCACGTCAGAGTGGCATTAATTATTTTCATGCCAAAGCCCATGACGGCCGTCGTAAATGCTCTAGGAGATAACACAAATTACCAAAAAAAAAAAACGTTTTCTCTATGTAAACCATTGTTTTCTTCAAAAATTCCACGCTAATTTTGCCCCTGAGAAAAGCAAAAAGACGACTTATTGCAGTTAAAATGTTTTTTTGTAGTATTCCGATTTCAAATTTGGAACAATGACAAACGAAAATGATAGTGTGACTGGCTTCAAAATTCAAAACGAAATACTTTTTTCTTTGTACTTTAAACGAAAAAATGCAGTGTGGCTCGATTCAGGTGTTCGGGAGTATATTATATTTTAATTGTAGGTATTGTAAAACGGCAATCTTTTTTTCTCATAGCTATGAAGCGAAAAATGTACTAGACAAGATGATTATTTAGTACCTAGGTCTTTCTATAGTCCTCAAAACGAGGCACCAATACCGCAGTGTACATAAATTATTTCTAATTTCAGCTGCCATACGTTGGCACAAGGTTATCTCAAGCCAACGGTTTCTCGGCTGTTTGGGTACTTATCACTATTACATGAAACACGTGTACACGAGTAAATATTTTTCTACTTCGTTTGACTTTTCGACACTACGGCTATTTGTTTCGTAACGTTAAATATACGTTACGTTAACGTTAATGTAATCAGCCTACGTCCGTAACGTAAATCTTTTATAATATTGTGATAAGCATTTGAATAAGCGGATATTCTAATACATTGTTATTGCAGCTTAAAATGGTTGGTCAAATGATACGTTGCTTGGATGGTTTAAATTCAAATTTAAATTCATTTATTCATTTTGTGAACATAGGGTAAAATTATACAGATGGTATTTATAGAAATGTTGGTCCATACTAGGTACTTCCCGCCAGAAGGCATACATTGAATGTCACATTAACAAAATAAAACATAAAATCTATAGGTAAGTTTAAGTACATGTCACAGTTTCATGCCAAACACTATTATTAATTATTATATTAATACGTGAAGCGAAAACTTTGTACCCCTTTTTACGAAAATTACGCGAACGGATGAGTATGAAATTTGGCACAGTTAAATTTTATATGCAGGAGGAGTGCAGAAAGCTATATTTTTTGTATAATATGTATTAGAAATAAATTATATTAATAAAAAAAACATTACACACGTGCGTTTGACACTCACCCACGCACATATATACTAGGGCCTCGTGACTTGAAGATAGATAGGTGACAGCTTGACCATGGTATAAAAGTATTTATCGCTCATGGAATTAGTAAGTACTTTATATTGTAAGTAGAGAAGGTCGAATTTCGACCCGAGGGCGACCACTAGATAATAATAATATGTCAATAAATTAAGACGGCACATAATCAAATATGTAGTAAGTAGTCATAATTTCGTATACAATCCCAAATTTAAATAAAGGTCAATAAAGAATATCATTATGGAGGAACAACATTTTAATTATACAGACGGATATAAAATTATATAAATATTATTTTAATTTCTCATTAAGATATTCGTTAACATAATAATACGGCTTGTCATTCAAAAATAATTTTAAAAAAGCTGTCGTTTTAACTCATTCATGTTTTTGCTCGATACAATTTGATCAGGTAATTTTTTGTAAAGTTTTGGAGTCATTGCATAATTATTGTATACTATTGAAGAGAAATTTGGTTTTAGTGCATAACGGGTTGCAACTTTTATGAGCGTCGACATTTATGTAAAAAACTTTAAAAACATATTGTTTTATACAAAGATACAGGGGGTATACTCCGAAACGATAATCCGAAGTATGGGCCGATTGTTCGGCCGTTTATCAATACGTAGACCAAGAAATTTAAAATGGTGAAGTACAACAATGCGATATCATAGGTGTTCTTAATAGAAATATTATTCTAAAAGTACCATATCTAATAATACTTGGAAGAAATATATGTTTTGAGGGTCGTCAGCATTCCTTTGCGCGTTACTGCTACAGGCGATAATTTGAAGAACAAAGAATGCGCCGACGCACCTGCGCAAACAATAAGCTCTTTCCAGTTAGCACACCTCTCACTGTAGGGGATGACTAGCGTTCAACATTACATTATGTGGTTGACAAAAACTTGTTAGCGAACAACTCGACGGTACGTGCTGTCACTTTAGAAAAAACGTTTAAATTAAGCGCATTTTTTTCTTCAATAACTTGCTGATAGAGCGTTTTGGTGTCACTCAAAACAAAAAACTTTTTTATAATGGAATCATAGTTCTAAACACACCACGTACCTATTTTCAGCTGCAATCTCAGGTAACGTTACATAATTCTTGATAAAAGCCGTGAAAAGATGTGAAACTCAATAGGTATCGAAACATTACACCAGCCTAGGCTTTCTAGACTTAGTCACGAACCTTTCGTGACCTTGTTGGCCGTGTAAAACTGTTTCAGACGGCCTGAAAAAAGCTAGTCATGTTTCAGGGAAAATATTGCTCATTTTGTAAAGTACAGCAATGATATAACTATACGTATCTTAAGGAAACATCGCAGAGATAGGTATCGGTCCACAGCTACTTCATTTTTCCTTATCTGGTTTCATGGAAAATCAAGAAACAATATGAATACATTAAGGCTTAGCTTCGTATCGCATTCCCGGCTGATTCAGTCAACTACACAACGCATGTAAAGTGTGCAAAATTACAATAGTTAATTTCGTTGCGTAATAGTCAAAAGCGTGAAGTTTTTTACACACACAGAAATAACGTTTGCATGTGTTTAAAGTTAAATTTCACGAACGAGGAAACAAGATCGCATAAGTACATTGTTTGCGACTGTGACTCACAAAAACAATTAGAGATGTAGTGTCGTGACTAAGGCTTTAAAAATTCAAGTCAATTAGCTAGCTCTCAGCCACAGTTGAGTGTCGACAACTCGGCCCGATGCGCCACAGTGCAACCTAACTTTTGATAGTGTCAGCAACTCAGCACGATGCGCCACAGCGCAAACCTAACTAGATAGCTGACAATAGACTAGGTTCTATTTTTATTCTTGTTTTTAACGGAAATTTGCCACCGAGAACTAGATTGGCCGGTACACCAATAAAAAGCAGCTAGCAAATTACATAATTGATCACGATGTTGTCTGATGCTAAACATGCTATATTTAAGGTCACTTTGTCAATGATATAACTCATTAAAACACTTAAAAAGAACTCGAGATTTGTTTTTCACCTTTAATTTAAACGGGCAAGTGAACTGGATTTGATCATTGGGATATAATGGAATGCTAGTATAAATAAATATTAAGAACGTTAAAATTTTTGTGAATTTGTGGCGCGCTGTCTGTCGGTTGTGATCGTATCGGCGTAGGCGCAGGCAGCAAGGCCGTGAGTTCGGCGGCCGCGCGGTAAAAAACCTGGTATGAATGGCGAGCCAAATTCGCGAACGATTCTCGGCGGAAGCGCTTACATCACGTGCTCAACATGGCCGCCGCCGCCGTAACGCTCATCTAATTATTATTTGTTAAATTATTTGACAACCGCTTATTTACTTTTTTGTTTGACAGTCGGAAATAGAGCGCGATTGCGGCTTCTTTAAGACTTTTGTTTGCATGACAAGAATACCACGACGTATGAAACGACGGATGTATAAAATATAGAAAGTGGTCAATCTAATTCACATTTTTTTTTAAATCATGCTTATTGTCTTTCTAATGTTCCGTTTGCATGTTGGGTTCTCCGGCTAATCTACGTCACAAGAGCCACATCTACAACGTCGAAATCGAAACAGTAGCACACTACTCGTGAGATTTTTACGTCAATTTATAAATACGCGGAAAGTTACGAGAGTCGAGAGTATCGTTTATAAAGTAGCATAATAACACTATGGTGTTATTAGGCGGCGTGGCGGGTGGCTGCTGGCAGGGCGGGCGGCGGGCGGTCGATAGGGCGCCGCCCGTAACCCACTTCCGACGCCCCTGACCTTGCCGTCGCCATTCACGCCGCGTCTTACAGCGGCCGCCATATCCCCCCTCGCTCACCCCCCCCCCTCCCCCTTCCTAGCGGTGACCCCCTAACACCCCCCTTTCCCCTTCACCCACCGTCACGCACACCGCCCCGCTGAAACTTACAAATGGTCGGATTATTTTGACTTTACGCTTGATTACACTCGCTGGGATGTTTATCAAACATCTGTTTATGCCAAGTAAGTTTTATCAAAATTTTAGGAAGTCCTGAATTGCAATGTTCGGGAAAATAAATAGAGGTGTGTTGTTTTTAATAAGAACTGAAGGGATGCTGTGGTAACTCCTTCATAATAGAACTGATCAGGCAACAACATCTACAGGCTGTTGATACAATCATAATTGTATATAACTTGAACTGTAGGATCGCTTTAACAGGTCGATCCATCAGGTTAAGCTACGCTTGCCGGTGTTCGTCCATGGATGGGTGACCATCTTTACATACCGAGACTCCTCCGTGCCGCCTCGTTAGGGGTCGTCAGAAGTCTGACAACCAGTCTTGCCAAGGGGTAACGTTCTACCAGTTACTGGGTTTTATGGGGGTCAGATAGGCAGTCGCTCCATGTAAAATACTGATAAACAGCTGCATCCGGTTAGACTGGAAGCCGACCCCAACATAGTTGCGAAAAGGCTAGGCAGATGGATTGATAGAATTGTATATAATTTAGCAGTATTATTCGAAATAATTATTATATCTAAAATAAAGGAAAAAACAAAAGCAACTTGAAGATGAACACAGAAAACCATTGGAGGTGCAAATATAAAAATCCTAAAAACTGGCGCGGTGGAGCATATCATTCACTTTAATATTAGCAGTAGGTTTCTACAGTTCCATCTGCTTCATGATTATATTGTGTCAAAGCAGACGTGTTTATATTAGTTATTAAATTAATTGTACAGGAGCAGTGTCCAATCGGTGGGAATGCTATAATATGATATGAAGCCCACCTGTTCCGGCCAGCTGTCGCAGACATATCTAGGGCTGCCACTGCTGCCAGACGAGTATTTTGATTACGTAACGTCCTATGCCCTAAATATCTGGGATTTATTGGTCTTTAAGTCCACGGCAACAGTCGGGATAATCTCTAGTTTAGAAGAAAATAAACAATATGTTTACTCGAAACAATTTACTTATCTTAACAAGCAAAGATTATTTCTTTTCATCAAAATTCGAATCTGTAGATCCTCAACCAACTCCATGTTTCTCTAGAAAAGAAGAGCTTTTCCATCAGCTACGGAGTTTAATTTAAATGAAGTCTACAATTCTTAGGTAACCCTATTACCCTTGCTTGAATAGAAAAGAACCCAACCCTACCCAATCTAGAGTCGACATGCAAACGTTACATGCAATCGGTAATTACGTACATATGTAGGTACCTACGATAAGCATTACTTGCCGCGGTGTGAACTCAAGAATAATCAGTTAATTATATCGAGTCCACGTATTGTTGCGAACCAATGTTGAATTGCGTTTATCAGAACAGCTATTGAGATTCGTATATCCAGTTCTGCGCAGGATAATGTTTTGATTAGATGGACGGTATTTGGTATCTGAGGTGTGGTGCTCACTCACATATTAGTTAATAAACATTCGGACACTATTCAGAAAGAAAACATGTACAAGATTGCATGCTTTAGTTTTTAAGCGAAACATGATGTCTTAATGTAATAATTATTCCACCTTTGTATACCATGTTGAACACAAATAAAAAATAATTTAAAGAGGTCTAATCTTCATTCATCTAAAAAAAAAATGATGGGCACTTTGAGCACTTGTCGGTGTATCTATCAATTTTCGTTCTACTACAATTAAAATTAAAATATTTTATTTCACATAAACTGACATGGGCACTATGAAACGTCAGAAGCTAGGTGCACGGTCCCAATTGGTCGTTTCCTATGGAGAAGAGCCGGCAAGAAACTCCACGGTTACTCTTTTAAAAATAATTGGCTTTTACAGTGTTTTCAAATTTGTATACTATTTCTTTTTAGTATCTTATAAGTTTCTACAACAGCAATTGCCTTCAGATGGCCTAGTCTAGTTAATTGAGTTTTAATTCGTAGAGAAACGATTTGGTCAGTAGCTATAAAGATGCATCTGCATTGCTTTATGTATTACGTTCCCATCTGACTATAGCAATTGCCTCAGTTATCCTGCAAGGCTATGACAATTTGTAAGGATCAGCTCGGTCGAACTCTTCTGTTTGTGACCTTGAATCGACTCCTGGATTTTAAAAAGCAGAAGGCAATCCTCCTCCAGATTTGGTAGAAGTTACTGGACATAAGGGGTTTGAGGAATTTGTCAGGATTGAATTATGTGGTGCGATAGTTTTTTACTGTCTGTTTCTGCAGAACGTGGTCATACATTTTATTAATCTTATCTGTTCAATTAATAGTTCCTATGATAACTCAAATGAGGTACAATGAGGCACGCTCTGTACATGTGCGTCCTATTGACAAACAAAAACGTGAATTGACGTTTACACTCCCCTTTAACTGAAGTGATAGGTAACGTCTTTATCAGTCACTGCTTTACGTAAACATATTGAGAATTATGTACAGTATTAACATCCATTAGTTTAGTCAAACACAACATACATGATTGACGTCAATGTGGCTATTGTAAATGAAATATACCTAAATTAAGTCAGATCAGTTGCTAGTCGAGTTTTGAGTCAAATTTCAAACGATCTTTCAATGATTTCACGGCTTAAACCGTATCTATTTTGTCCATAAAATAAAGTGGCTATTACATCTCTTCAGCTTTAAGGCTCCTGCAGCCTGACGCGATATCGCGGGTGCGACAGGCATGGCAGCCCGGCACTTTCCATGAAGTTTTCATAGAAATTATGCAATTAGTGTCGCTTTGCCCCTGTCTGCGGGACCCTTTAAATTGCACCAGGGTTTTAGATTTGTACTCAGAAAATGAATTTGGACGTGCACGTCAGTATTTATTTTACAATGTAGTAGTGTAGCGGGCAAAGGGGCAAAGACTTAAATATTTACATTTCAACGTTTATGTTTAACTCAAGAAAAATACATTAACTCAGATCACTCACCAGCACATTTGCATGTGCAAAGTGATATAAAAAGTGAGTACTTAGACAGAAAGAAGATTTCATTACTGACAAACAAAGTATATTTTTGCACGCGCCCCTGATCGTTTTTTATTTTTATTAGATGAGAATCGATAGGTGGGATATCTCAAATATGTCTTGAAAACTATGAAATGAATAATGTATGTTTTAAAACTATCATACAGAATTCCGCGGTGGCACGAAGTGACGACTGCTTTTCCGTCGCAATATCAAATTCCTGAATAAAAATGAAGCGAAAGATCAAAATTCATTGCCACTTGCATGAAGTGTTAACTGCATTCTTTCGAAAAGTTCTGTACATCAACTTTCTTATAAATCAGAGGGGTGTGATATTGAGTTTGACTCAGTAGTGTGGCGATGAAAAGGAACGATTTATTAATGTGTACCTACATGATGTTGAGGCTCTGTTGCGACTGGCGAGGCTGAATGAACAGCGCTAGTCACGCGGCGCCTGTTACGTAAAGCCGAGTTTCCACAATATTACTCAGCTTACTTGTTTGCGGTAAAAAGGCAACTGACGTGTTAATTGCATTGCAGTATTGCTAATTATAATATTAACTTGCATTTTGATTCGTATCAAGAACCGGCTCCGGTGTGTTAAGGACAGTTATTTCGAGTTTCGTTTGCAGTACTGCACGTGTATGTACTTACATATGGTTTTAACAACATTGAAACAAAAGTTGCAGGTCAATGTAAAAAGCAAAAGATAGGTAGGTATAACTAAGTCTGAGTTGTTAACTGCAGAACAAAATACGCTGTATGTAATCGTATAATATACTATTAATTTCAAAGAACTAGAAGCCTCACAAAGCACAAGCGAATAACAACCTGTGGTGTTGCTCACTAGTTTTAATAATGACAAGGTGGTGAACTAAATTATCCCGCGTAATTGCCGGTTCTGATGGCCACGGTTTGCGTCGAACCTACAAGGAGGCGGTGTATTCGTTTAAACGACCAATTTGGAGTCCAACAACAGTTTTATTGAGTGTATCACGCAATAGGAGAGCCGAGGCAAACAACCCCGCCTACACTCGCGACGTTACACCGACAGACTTCTATTTACATACACGTCAGGGTTGCCAGATAAATCGTGTGTAACAACGTAAAGATCGTTTATTATGCGATGGAAGTAACATTCAAAAATACAATTATAGCATTGAGTCTATTCTCGTTCATGTCAGAATTATTTAATCAGCATGGTTGCATGATGTGGTTGGGTATGTTATTTGAAGACGATAATATTTGCCAATGTTTCCCTCAAGAGATAGAGACACGGAAGTTGAAGAATTTTAACCTCTGGCAACCCTGTGAGTGTCCATTATTGTTAAGTTGCGGCCACCATCGCCCACGCTGCAACACACCGACAAAGTGATGTTAATGTGTGGGCCACCTGTGTGTACAGGCGCCATCAATATACCAAGCGAATTGTATGAAAAACTAGCGCTGATTCATTTGTATTTGTAAAGGCAGTTTCAAGTATCTTGTATGTAGTCGCGAATTCGCGATGCAAGAGATGTCGATCTAAGGCTTATAATGTTAACCATTCAACAACTTGTAACGTAGGTACCTATATTTTGAGCTTTCAGAAAATGTTTTGCTTGCGCGACAATAAGAAATATTCCCGGGAGAATTGTGGGTGTTGTCTGATGAGTCTAGCTCTTCAGAAAGCAAGTTTCTCGTGGCGAAATTTTTCATGGGACATTTAAAATTCAAAGAAACAATTTCGCGTAATTTATATCGAATCGGATTGCTGCTGCATTAGCATTAATTAGCGAGTTCAACAACCGCTGTCGAATTATGTATTAGGTACAATTTTCTTACGATTCTGGCTCAATGCAGTGACACTGTGACACTACAGAACTCAATGGATTTAATGAATTACGATAAAAACATAATAAGTAGCTAACAATTACTGTGTAATCAAAAATACCCAGTAGGATGTAGGTAATAAAAATACGGGCTTATGTTTGAATGTATCATGTGATGTATACATGCCTGATACTCAAATAATGACGTGATCAGTGTAAGCACACTTATGGTCCATTTACCGTTTCTGAATGATTTACTCTTAAAATATTGAGTTTATTTTATTGTGTAGGTACTTCTACGTATTGATAACAAATGATGAAGTGAATTTAAGCTTTAACTACGACGTTAATGTCAAGGATTAAGTAATTAAACCTACACTGGAGGTAAACTTAAATATGCCTATCATAAATATTTCAGAAAAAAAATTGACCTTTACTTGTTACAACTAGGTACCAAACGTTAATGAAATATTTATCCTATTTGGAGTTAGATAATCCTGTTTACTGTGTAATGAATTGGCAAAATAAATAATCGAAATCAATACCCACGTAACCGAATTCAGCAGACTACCAAATATGTAATGTGATTCCTGAAATTGTGCATTAGTGGAATCAGTGTTCGAGGAATTTGTGGGAAAACTGAAACATTGTTGAAAATATGCGAATGTTAGACAGTTGTCAGCTCTGCCCACGCCGGTCGTCGCTAAATGGACTTTATTTTAGGCTGCATTAGATAGAAACACGGAATAGCCTTTTGAAATCCGGGTCACTTCTAATTATAATCCCTCTTCCCTGTGCCATTTATATCGAATCTTTTTAACAACCTCAGTTTGCAACCGCAGAATTGGCTTTAGGTATTAAAATGTTGTTCTTTCGTAACCGGTGCATGCTCTACAATTTTGAATGATTCTTACATGATTTGCGTTAACTCGACATAAAACCATTAGTAGTTCAACCGTTTTGGCAGGACTTACGTAATGTAAATGTTTAATGTGAAATTAATCAAAAGTCATGTATACAATCCGCATGTCTTGTCGAGTCCAATCCACATCGAAGGGTCGATTCTCGAAGTTGTGAAGGAGTATGTCTACCTAGTGCAAGTCATCCAGCTCGGTAGACACAACTTTGAGAAAGAAGCCAATAGAAGGAACCAGTGGGGTTGGGCAGCGTTTGGAAACCTTCGTCAAGTCTTCAACCAGTGCATCCTGCTCGTCATGACATACGGTGCCGAAACGTGGACACGGATTTTGTGGACGACTTGAAAGTCGTCCACAAAATCCGGAAAAGAACACGATTTACCGACATAGCTTGCAGAGTAAGCAAACTGAAGTGGCAGTTGGCTGGCCATGTTTGTCGAAGGACCGATGACCGGTGGAGCAGACGAGTCCTGGAGTGCAGACCGCGTATCGGTAAGCGTAGTGTTGGACGCTCCCCAGCTAGATGGGCCGACGACCTTAAGAAGGTGTCTGGGGCAGACTGGATGCGGAAGGCGGAGGACAGGGTATTGTGGCGCAGCCTGGGAGAGGCCTATGTCCAGCAGTGGACTGCGATAGGCTGACTTGATTGAATCAGTTTTAATTAAAAATATTGAATCTAATTAAAGTGACTATTTCTGGCTCTGGACCTAAGCATCAAAGCGTTAGCATATGATCAATTTCAATCACGGTAGGCGCTACCCATCCTACCTTGTCAAAAAAGCCATTTTCAAGCCACATTTCCATTGATCCTTTATAACGGTGAAAATGAAGCGGCTGAACCGTGAAAATCTTGTACGGTTCACAGCCTGCCGACACGGCCACTCGGAATAGCTATTACATGTTACGACAAAAGTAAAAATACTTGTAGAGCCACTTTAGCGGCGGACATTGACGTGTGAAATGAGAAACAAAATAAAAATAATCACTTCTTTAGGCAAGCTTGATGGATCCTCATACCAAGGAAATGTTTGTAGATAGGTACAGTTGTCTACTGATCAGTGGCGAAAGGACCATATAACACGATTCCTACCGGCTTCCCTTCGGAGGTTTTTCATTAGCATAGCATTTTTCAATAATGTATACTATTGCAAAAAAATATAGTTACACTACGGGTATTTAATTCACTATAGCATTCAAACAACAAAAATGCCTATTTTTATTAGCTTTGAAATAACAAACAAAAAAGTTTTGTTTGTGTAGTGATGCGTCTTTTTGGTTCTGCTAATTGACGATACATGGTGTAAAAATTCAGTAAAGGAAAGACTTATTTATAAGTTAATTAATTAATTTTTACTTTATTGATAAGTAAGTAATTTAAACCGGCTTCGCTTCGGCTTCTCTCATACAAAAATTGACACCTCGCCGCTGCTACTGATTAATATCTTGATAAATAAATGGGCGTTGTCAGAAAATGAATTTCAGCATCAGAGTCGACGTGGCCGGAGCGCTCGCTGTCGACTCAAATATTAGAGTAATGAGCAATTTCATAAAAGCGTAATATTGATTTATTATGAAAATATTTCTCCACACCACTTCACGGAATTTAACGATAATTAATTAATTTATGTAACTTGTATAAGAATGATAAAAAATATTTTGTTTTGTAAATGTTGTATCTGATTTTATAACATTTTCAGTCACGCGTTTTATGGTCGCGCGTTATCTTATCTGGTATTTCAACGATTTTGAAGCATTAGTAAAGGTTGTCCACATAGTCGTGTGTTAGTCGGAACTGCGAGCCGCAGATTAAATTGGAATAAACTCGTTAGAGGGCAATGTGAAGGCCACGAAATGTTGTTCGATTAAAATAAAGTTGATTCATTTCACGAGTTATTCCGCGTTAAAATCTGGTGCAATCAATCATCGGGGTGTGAGTGACGTAATCGGCGCTGTCCCGTCTCCTCGAACCAGTTAGGTGGATCGTTTATAGGTGCTATAGTTCTATAGGCTGTAGCGGATACAGTAACAGGCCGCTCCACTGTTCACGTCCTCAGATTCGCAATCGTTATGCACAGGATATGATATCCGTGGTAACTATGGCTTCACGAGAAATAAGAATTAATTTCGATTTAAACACACACAAGCCGGTTGGATAATTTACCAATAAAAATTAACTTCACATTAAGGCCGTCTTGTAGTGCGGTGTGTAGCCGGCTGTAACTGGCCGGCCGTTGCGAGCTCTTGAACTGCTAGATTTTGTGTATATTTGCTCCATAGAAAAAAATAGTAAGGAAATTATAAAATGTGTTCTCACCAAGTACTAAAAAACAATAAGGCCTATCTTTTGGTATAACTTTTACATGGTTTAACGAAGTAATCTCTTCAAGGTACACGTTTTAAATAGCGATTTAGTGTCAACTTTGTGATTTTTTTTTTATCGAGCCAATTAATGTAATTCTTGTTTCTATCTTCACACAGTGCTTGATAATATGTTCATTTTTCTTAAAATATTTTCTTTTTGCGCAAAATTTATATTTTGCTAGATTTACAGAGGTTTAAAAAAAGTTAAAAGTACTGCAACCTCGCCTTAAGGGTGCTTCTAAGTAGAGCTTTGGTGAGTTTGTTATTTACTGTGATTACCTCTACTTATTTAATTTCTAACGTTTAATTAATTTCATTATTCAAGTACCTAATTCATAAATAGATATTGTTATCTGTTGCAATTGATTTATCTGAATTCCCATTGAGCACTGTATCGAATATTAGATAAGTGTTACATTTTTTGGGAATGGCTGATATTACATCGATTAGAAAAAAAAGTTATAGGTAGGTTAACTTTTCATGAATATCCGAACATGATTCAATGAAACTAATTAATTGAATTATGTCCGGATATTCATGAAAAGTTATTAATAAATATACTATTCAACCCAGGAATCGTTATGGTGTTTATCACCAAATAATATCCCTGTAAGTTAATTGGGGCCATGTTTAAAAGGAAATCAACCGATTAAACTGTTATATTTGGGGATAAACCATTTAAGTTAATACCTAACAAACAAACGTTTTCCTCTTTTGTGATATTAAATGGGTAATAATAGATATAGGTAGGTAGGTGCATGATAAGTAAATGATAACCAACTAATAATACAAAACCAGGAAATTATACGTATTGTTATTGAACGAACTAATTGGTAAATAGGTACCTAACGTGCCAATGATTATTTAGGAAAACTGCTATCAGACATTATAATTATGACGGCACATAATAATTCAAACTCAGACTTTACTTTGTGTAAATTATTTCATCACCACTGCTCACAAAACGGTGAAGGAAAACATCGTGATAAAACACATGTCATGTCACATCTACCAACCCGCACTGGGCCCGCGTGGAGGATTACGGCCCACTACCTCTCACAGAGAGGAGGCCTGTATCCCAGCACTGGGAACAGGCTGATTGTGTTATGTAGGTTGGTCCAAACAAAACTTGAGACCCTGTAACTTTTCTAATAGTTTTCTGTATTGGGTCCCTATTTCTCATACTCAATGTATTATGAAAAATATGGACCGAACACAGAAAACTTTTAGAAATTATGATTGTGAATTTACGAGCGTTATTTCCTCTCACAATGTCGCAAATATCGTGTCCGGCTGCCAAACACTTTCGGATTATGAGCACGCTTATCCGAGAATAGCGGACATCAATCAAAGCGTCGCGTCAATGCTTAATAGACAGTGTTTGTGCCAAAGTGCCAAGTGCTTTCCCCTGGCGCGCTGGCGGCCGGCAGCCGGCCAGAGGGCGCGCGGCGCTGTCTTTTCATTCCTTATACATAAATAAACAATAGCTGCACAAGTGCACATGTCTGTATCTAGGAGTCTGATACACTAGTCGTGTATGCAAACAGTGCCTTGATAATAACAATTATTGTTAATTCTCCAAAGGTCACGCTATCTATCATGTAGATTGTGGTGTTAATTAAAAGCTTTGTTTTATGTTTGCTACATGCATAATCAAATATATTTGACACCTAAAATATATTGCATGATATTATTATACTAACGGCTTGCTATCTTGCTCGTTTGGAACTGAGTAGAAAGTAAATTAATAAATGACTCGCCTCTTAAACTGTTTGCGTGTCCTATTTCGCAAACATATTGATGCTGACCTCGTGTGAACAGTTATTGCTTCTCTATTTAGATTCAATTCGTGATTGTTACACGCGTAGGCAAACGCCGTCGTCCCTTGAATATAAAGAGCAGATCTTAGTGGCCGCGTGACTAACCTGCCAGGAGGAATTACCATCGATTGTATGCTAAGCAGTGGTGACTGAGGCCGCGCCACTACCATTGATCGGCCGACAGTACCTACGATACCCGCGGCTATAGAATCCGACGTGATTATCAAAGGCCAAATTCAATTTTAATGGCCTTGTCGCCATAAAAGTCGTGTATACGCATAACATAGTTGCCATTTGTTATTAGCAAACGGAACTTATATGAGTAAGTCTATTCATCGGATACCGCATTACGTAATAGTTTATTATAGTGCTATTATGCATTTTGTGGTTTTGATTATGCTTGCAAAATGCAGTGGTTGAATGAGGTTGACTTGGTAACAAGGATTGTTGACATAAACGGAATAGCCAACCTGCTAAACACGTGTTTCAAATGGACTTTCAACTTCTTACGTTCAACTCAACCTCTACGTCGGAGAAATTTCGAGAAGGTTTCTATGAACTTGATATCGATTAGGTTTCGCTTGAAGTCTCTCCGTGAGACCTATTCGTGGTCTTAGCACTTCTTCATTATTATTATTAGTGATAATTTTAACTTTTTAATTGGCATCCAATATAATGTTTAGGTACTAAAACCATGATGCTTCCTAGAATCCTCTTTATGAAACAAATAGTAGGTAATCGTTTTGGTGCCCGCGTTCCTTTTAACGAATTTGCATAGTTAGTGCTTACGAGGTCACGCGCATATCAGAAACATATCGGCGTAAGCTTTCAATAATTCAGCTCAATGACGAGACAAGGTTAAATAAAAGTTACGTTTGATTGATTCCGTGTTTAAAAGAAAAACATGTTCTTACATTTATTTTTAAACTAAATTGTACATAATAATATTTAAATGTTATGGTGATGTAACGAATCACTCTGTTTGTCAACCGTTACCAATTTATCTGTAGAGAAAACAAATACTGTTATCAATGTTTATAAGTTTGGCTTTATTAAAATAGATCTTGTGGAGGCACGTGTACGGACTTATATTGGCAACACAATACAAAAATATGCCACTACAAAAATTATGTTACCTACTGTGAATATTTGTTTTACTGATCGTAAATTCTGGAAAGTTCCGAACTTAGGAGATCCTTACCCTTTAGTAATATTATATCAGTAATAAACTCCTGATTTGATGTGCCGATCCGATATCTTCCCATTTACAGTATCAAGGTACTTACACTTTATTGAAAAACATACAGTGTTCATGTACAGTGTATACCCGCTGAATATTACCTTGTTATCAGTGGCATGTTTGTGCACTTCCCGGGTTAATTGGAATGAATTCGGCCACAGCGCTGAATATCACTTGGCCGTTTGTTTAACCGGCATTGGCTCAGATAAGATAATTCCTATACCAGCTGTCGTCGCCAACTGGGCGACTGCTATCAAGTGACCCGTGGACCCCGTGGTAAGATCATTTGACCCACCAGGGTTCTTTGACGACAAAGAATATTTTTAGTTGAGCACATTTGTTTTTATCGTTATATCGATGGCCTAGCTACTGCAGTGTTGCGAACTTTAAACTTTACTAAGAATGAAGGCTTGCGCTACTTGAATAGTCTTCGCATTAATAAATAAGTATTTCAAATTCTGCGAATCTCATCATGATAAATAGCAGCATTGTTCATTTTAATCTATTCTCTAGGTCTTTCTATTATAACCTGTCTGCCTACAATCACAGTCACAGTATTGCCTTGGTAGAAATTACTACTTTTTTTTTCCTTTTAATTTGTGTCGCTTTAATGTTGATGACAGACTTTGCATCAGTAGTGTTGAAGAGTTATATTGTAGACGGAACAACCGTGGTGCTCTAGATTTCCACTTGACCGATTGCGGTTTACAAATATTTTGTAATTTAATATTTCGCCGATAACTTGTGCCGATACCGTCGGTCACGTACACACGCCAACTTATTCACACCACAGATAATATTGAGAATAACAAAAAAAAGCAACCAGACCACACTGCACTGGAACAAGTCTGTTTTGAGCAAGATAGCGGTCCGTGTTCTAACTAATTGCCTATAACCGCACCTTGCTAACAAAAAAAAAAACAAGCGCTTTAGTTGCGATGGTACTTGTAAAACGATTTAGCGATAACATTGACAAGTAACACGGATGAAGAATCACCCAGTAAACAAGAAATACTACTTTTATCACTTTTTACAGGTGCCACGAATAGAATCAATTAGCCAACAAAAAGTTTTTAATTCAAATTATCAACAGAAACGTCGTTGTGACCGAGGTCGACATAGAAACAAGGTGCGTCGTCAATTGGAAGTGTAAATAATAAATATTTGGAAGTGAGAGCGACGCACGCGGATGTGAGCTGACGTCACAATGGAGGCACACGCCACAAAACACCACCAACGGCCACCGCTATGCGCTTGTTGACACTTGCGCACGCGTTCTTCGAGGAAGAACCCTCTGTCAATGGACCGAGGAAGATGCGACCCGCTGTTTTCAAAACGTTAGCCAGAATCGCTAATACTGGGATTTGAGAGCGTAATTACATGTTGTGTAAACACGACGAATGCCAGCTCAGGAAACGAACGATTCACAACGTACTAAATATGCGTGCTGCGAGTTCAGTTTTCACCTTTCTAAACGCCTAGTTATAGAGGCAGGGTATATCAATAGGTACTTAGTGTTGTAGACGTCCTTGTCGAGCGCTCTATAACATTTGACGATTATTGTTAGTGCTAGTTGGTGGTAAGGCACGGTAAAATTAATAGGCAACATTGAACTTGAACGTGTGTTGCGGTGCGTGGGGATGACGTCACTCACACGTACACGTGCGAGGCGGCGGCACCACTCGTGCCGCGGCCCCGCAAGGCCGCTGCCTATCGCACCGGCCACATCGCACCGCACCGCCCGCCGCCGCTGCCGTGCCACCGTGCGCGCTTAACTAACCGTGAACACAGCCTCACATGTATACATAACTATATGATATGCCTATATACACACACTGAGTGCCTGACTGCCTGCTACGTTCAACACGAGAAAAGCCGATTTAAACTCACACATTCTGAGAATTAATTGATTATTCTGATGGTTCTGCAATATGCATCAAATAGCATTACATTCAGCTATTTGCTCAATCATAGCGAACTTATTAACTCATTCACGGAAAAGATGACAGAGAATGAGAGAGATAAAAATATATTTATACTTTTTGTGGTAATGGATTCCAGTAAATTTTCATTTGAAAAGGAACAAACACCCAAAAAACCTTAAGAGCAGTGAGGGATTCTGCGATACATAGAACAAAAAGCAATATTCAAACAAGCAACAAGTAAGAAAAGTATAAGTCGTAGCATTTTCCTACTCACGGCTAATAAGATATAGCTCCGTTTCACACATTCACAAGCACGCAATATGAGAATACTATTTATATCTGCACAAAAATCGATAAATGTACGTACTTCACGGAAATTTACAAGGGTATCAGAACCATCATTGATAACAGTGATAAATAATGCAGGTATAGGTATTTATGTAAATTGATGTTATAATAATTGATAACGATGATTAAGGTAAGTATTTGTATTTTTTCTCAGACGATAAATTATATAGTATTAAAGTTTATGGTCATAAGAGAAAATAAATATATTAAGGCGAGAAACTGGAAATTAAAGTGTTAGTTAAACACTTTTTGTTACTCCACAGCCTAAGTTTTCCATTCAGAGATTATAGTTACAAAAAGCCAACCCGAATTAGAAGAAAGAATAATCAAATGAAACTTTCAAAAGATCCATTCTCTCATTGGCCTCCAATATATTTAACTTCATTTCCATTTTAAGAGACAGATCTTCTGAAAACTAATTAATTAAAATGTGGAGTACAGTGTTAACAACGTTAGCTAATCTCTGTGTCATGGTTCGTAGAAGCTGCAGCCGGCAACTATGTATTTGCCTCAGTCTGCCATTCCTAGAAGTTATATCAGAGACTGTTGCTAACTTGTATTCAATTCAATTTATTAGAAATTTGATCCCACAGCTAATTGGTTCTAACTTGAAAATATTTGATCGATATTGCGATACGATTGCAGAAGACTAAAGCGTGAATGAAGACCAGATATCAAAGAAATCATCTGCATAGTAACTGTAGGAAGAAATGAATACCTACAGTGTTCGATAATGAATGCACCAAAGTGCATCAAAAACGTGAGCTACATTCAAATCACAAAATAAGACAAGTGCACGTGTTTAATCACGGAGACTGCGGTTTTAAGTTAACTTCTTATGTAAACTGCCTTTCTAAGGTCGGAGTTGAATCCATTACGGTGGTGTCGTAACGTATCGTTATAAACTCATTTACCTTGCATAATATGGATACACATGATTGCATGTGTCTTGTCTAATATACTGTTTACATTTACTATCTTCCCATAAATTAGAACCGATGGGGTATCTCTTTTCTTGTTTAATTCCACCTTAGATACTGTTGATACCTGTTTACCATTGGATGGTAATTTTCCATCGTGTTTAATGGGATTATCATGCAGAAGATGTATATGGACAAAAAGAATATGCATATGGACAAAAAGGTATGTACCTAACTAATAAGTATTAAGTATAAGATTTGTACTGATGTTCTATCAGTATGTTTCCGTTGTCATTTAAGTGCAAAGAAAATCTTAGATTTGATATCTCTATATCGGAACAAATCTTTATATAACCGTGTTTTAAGATGAGACACGCAGATTAAGTATCTACCCACCCTGCTAGTGTAAGAATCTCTCATGATACCTATAAATACGGAAACATTGTCGCTATAGACGTATTAGTTAATCTACAATAATCAACAATAACCAACCAAGTAGGTACTCACATTTTTTGTTATTATGGTATATAATTTCATATCTACGCTGAAAAGCCAAGTATTTTTCGATATGCTAATTATACGTAAAAATTCCTCTGATTGTAAAAAAGATTGCGTTCATAAACTTTAAATTCATTGTTAGTTTTCCAAGTAATTTATTTAGAATAGAAAAGAATACTCTTTATTATGCATAGTTATACCTACACCATAAAAATGTTTAAATTTTACATAGGGTGACAAAATGGACGGTCTTATTGCTAAAAGCGATCTTTTACAGACAACCTCTGGAAGCATTAAAGGGAGAAGGAGAGACAATACTATGTAAATGCCAGACAAAAGATAATTATTTAGGAGTCTTCGACAAATGCACGCTACGGTTTAAGGCTCTTACACACTCACGCGATATCGCGGACGCGACAGGCACCGACAAAGACAATTCCTTTGTCGGTGCAAATCGCGCCCGCGATAACGCGTGTGTTTGTAAGAGCCTTTATTAATAAAATGTAATTGAGAATTTTGATCGCAACAGATGTTGCAAAACTTGGTACGATTATGAAAGCCTCTGAAATCGTGAAGGCCGAGTTCAAAAGATATAGAAGCTGTCAATGTACAAAATGGTGCCATTACACCTGAATATTTGAGTGCTTTTCCTACGTCAAAACGTGAGCGATTAATCTTGCGGAATTTATTTTTTCAGAGACCTTATCCATTATTTGTTATGCAAATGAAGACAATAGGCCTACTGGGTATTTCATTCATATTAGGTACAGTCACCACACACTGTCAAATTGTCTCATTCGATTTTGAACTTAACCATCAACATTTTAAGGTTTAAAATCATTTAGAGTAATTTGACAGTTTGGTATTAACCTGATGTGCTGCGACTGTACTATATACCTCTTCAAATTGTTTTCATATAGTATTTATCCTGTATAAAGATCTTTGGGACATCTTTCTACAACAATTGATAAGACCATGAAATAAATCAGTGCTCGTACAATTCTTCGTCCGATAGGTACCAAGAATGAATGCACAGCTGCAATGCAGTAACATGTTAACACGGAGCATGCAACATTCGCTCAGTTGGCGTATTTGCGTATCGTACTTCTTGCATAAGTGGCGTATTTCGCAACACCTTACTACAGTGTAGCCGCGAAAGCTGTGACGTAAGCGCTGCGCAGGCGCTGCCGACCCATTGATTAGACCGAGCTGTGAATGTAACCAGTTACTTAATCCTAATTACTCTTATTCTCAATTTTATCACTGAAGAATAACAGTGATAGGGTGTCAATGGAAATACTACAATGTAACAGATAATGTGGCAAATATCTATTGTATAACTTTATGTATACTTGCCTACCCGGTTAGCAACGTCACGAAATATATATTTAGACACGAAACCGTTTTCCACGTGTAAGATTTTCTTGAACCAGTACCCACGCAGTTTATGAAAATACTTGAAAAGTTACCTTTCGTAAATTGTACTTGAAAATGTAGCCGAAGGCAACAGGCTTCAAGATGGAGAAATATCGAGAGGGCGATGTTAAAATATTCATGCAAAAGAGGTTAGTCGTATTTTTAGACAGGACTAGTGTCACAAGGAGGTGGCCAAAGACCATTCAGACATGGATCTACATGGTCCTCACATGATCTGACCAAGATTATGTCTGGACTTGTAAGAGACTTTGACCCCTGAGTTTGTTCCGCCATTTCTTCTCAGGGGTAGTCAGATAGCAAATATCGACTACATCTAGCTTACTTTTTATTTTTTTAATATGACGTGGTTCGATATCATATTTACAGAATAAACGATTTCATTTCAACGTCGACCGTGCGTTTCGAATAAATCGAGCTGGGAGCAACACAAACCACATAGGTACTTATTCTGCTGCACCTAATGCTGTTTATGATCGCTAAAATCATTCCACAATCGAATGTCAATGCGGATAATGCAATGCTGGGAATATCCATGGAATATCCCACGACACCTGCGGTCAAAACAAAGTTACAGCTTAATGCAGCCTAGGTTATTTATATAAAACAGTCAAGTTCGACCATAATATCTGGATTACCTACCTACCTATGTGAAATCCTTTACATAAGGGGGATGCGCTAAGGTAGCCCGCGAAATTCAAATTTTATTTCGTTTTTTGCAATTTGCAGGTCAGTGTCAGGGATTTATTATTTGTTCGGCCCACTAAGTTTGGTCCTACATAAAAAAATCCTGGTTCGTCCCAAACATTATGCTTCGTTCGTCCTAAAATACAATTTTAATTATGTTATTCTCGTTTCGTCCCATTTTATATTCCTTGTACGGCCCATTTTTTTTTTTGTAAATGCCAATCTTGCTTTTTGTACAATCGGCAAAAAGAGTTACGTATTAATAAATATTTAACATCAATCAACTATTTAAAACAACCGCTCCTCTCTGTCTTTTCCGCGAAAGAAAATTTACTCTACTTTGTCACAATATTTTGATTAAAAAGAGTGTTCGTGGAGTTTCTTCCCCGTTCTTCTCCATAGGAACCTACTATGCTTTGGGCAACTAGCTTCATCTCTCTGACGGACCGACCCCTTGACAATTCAAAAGTGCCTGTAATTGGTTTATTTGTAATAAATGCTTTGAGTTTGAGTTTTTGAAATGTCATGATTTCATGAAAGAGTCATTCAATGGAACAAATGTAACTTAGAGAGATCTATTTATGATTCTAATGATAATAGTTCTAGATACCTTAATAATAATCTATAATCCATTCATTCACTGACATGACACACGCGGGATGATTTGTATGTACCTAAGCTCGTCTTTTTTGTCGATGGGAAATCGCATTAGGCACACGGCTTGTTTTTCAATCAAACTGATTTCAAATGCTCTGCCGCGTAAACCCATGTAGGCGTCGACATGGATCAAGATGAGTTTCACAGCATTTGTCACTCTAGACATGTCAACACAAGTTGTGCACAGTTCAGAGAATGTCCAGTCTAAACATAGGACATTGAATTACGGACACCTGCTTTCAGCTAAATTCACTGCTTCCTCTTGTCATAGTCAAGCCCAGCCACATACCAACTACTTAATATAATGTTCTAAGCAAAACTTATTAGAATTAAGGCTCCCACAGACAGGTGCGACGCGACACTAGTAGCACAATTTCTATGAAAAGTTCATGGAAAGTGTCGCGTAGCGCTGCCTGTGCCTTTTGCTTTATCGTTTGGAAAACCAATGTCCTGTTCTGTCAACTAAATGTTACATGGGATTACTGATAAATAACAATTGATATTTGCACAGTTGGTTACTATGTTGATGTACCCTTATCAATTGGCCCGGAATATACCAGCTCATTAAAATATCTTCTACCTATAATATTTACGAACACAGTCAGACTGTCCACATTTAATTGATGATGAGTACTTTATATGTCACTTTATCGTGTCATAACTCGTATCACAAAATTACTTAATGTAAAAACTCATGTAGATAAATGACAGCGATTAAAAACATGTCAACAAACAGTAAACAGATAAAAAGGTACTTGGACTCGCTGTGTTGCCCCACAGCATGCGTTGCATGACCACCATAGAAACGGGTTTTGTCGACGGAAGAATAGTCAAAATGACAGATTGTAGAAAGATTTGTACCGACATAAGCATGGCGAAGATCGAAGAGAGGAGGCCCGTATCCCAGTAGTGGGAACATTAAGTATAGGCTGATTATTGCGATGTTAAAACTGAATAGAAGAAATTTAATGTTTCGACGGTGACGACCAATTTTTCTCTACTTTTGACTCTTGGGGGCTAGAAACATTTCTTCTCAACGAGTGTTAAATAGTCTACATCACATTGGACCTAGACAAGAATCTATATTGATTTTGAAAACTCAATTCAATATTTTCAGTCCAAATTTATTCTCACTGAACAATGGTCAGTGGGTCGTCTTAGGGGCGGAGTTGTAGGAGTTGGAGTCTTGGAGTATATGCTTAGGGCACTATGAGCAGCAAAGACAACAATTTTTTTTTTTGGGAATAATGATGGGAAAAAATTGTTGTTCTAGCCGAAAACCGTCGCATGAAATGGCGTAAAAAACAAGCGAAATTAAAACAAAATACAGTATATATTCCTCTTCCTCCTTAAATTGATGTTGTTTTGTCATAGGACGCACCGTTTTCGAGATATTATGAAACTTTTTTTTTTTGTTTTAGTTTAAAACCAAAACGATTTTTCACTGGTTCTTATTAATTAAATCTTGGCATTGAACACTTTTTTTTTTCGATAACGGAACGTAACAACGCTTACGCAACGTAGAATGCTTAGGTTATCTACATCACTAGCTTACTCCCCGTTGCTAAGGAAAGACTAAAATTTGTCTTTGTCTTCATAGAAACGCGAGTCTACGGGTCGCCCCGTGGTCGGGCAGAAAAGATGTCGAGTTGGATAGAAAGTACTTTGTCTATTCTTGGTAGAATAGAGATAGAACATGGGGTCTACTCCGAAGTGTTAAACCGGAGTATCGGCCGAATGTTCGGTCGTTTTTTTACTACGGCTAACTATCGCTGACTACAGCGAAAAAAAACCAGACAGTCGAAGAGATAAGTCAAAGTCAAAACTGTGACTTGAAGTCGGGTAAGGACTCAAAAAAGGAAACTTTGGAAGTTATAAAACGGCCTAACATTCGGCCGATACTTCGGTTTAGCACTTCGGAGTAGACCCCTAGGTCATGCTACTCGTGCTGCTCCACACAAAGGTCTATCACCTTATATGTGCATCGTCGATTAATGAAAGTAAAATAATAGTTCTGGCATTGTTTGCAGCAGATGTATGTATACATTGGTCGAGACGATGGTAACAGTACAAACATCCAACTGTGCAAGGGCCGTGTTGACAAACAGCACCCTTATAATCATTGTTTATCTTGCAACAATGAATGTTTGTAATGAATATTATTTAAATGCAAATTGTTTCACGATTTTCATTGTTTTAGTTGAACCAGAAATAGCTCGTGATTAAAAGTCGTCGTTTAGCTTTTTGTTAAACAAATATATGTGGCTGTTTCCATTCAGGAGTGCCTTATGACAATACTATGAAATATGCAGATTTTCCTGTAAATTATACGAGTAACTACTTAACTACCTTTTGTAAACATAATTAAAACTTACGTTCATTTACACGATAATAACAATTCGTGTGTTGATTTCTGAATGACATTTTCCGTGTTTATCTTAGTAGGTTTATTAAAGTAAATTAATGATCATCTTTCCTGGATTTCGTCGAATCACTAAGCGGATAAGTATTATGTTCTTTCATAATTATTTATCTCTAATATCTGGTAAATTAAAATAGGTATCATTTTCATTAATAAAATAACCTATGTAAGTTTTTCCTTGCGGAGACGCCTGTCTTACTTTAATAATGTGTACTTAAGATCCGACAAGCTGGTTTACCATGTTATAATAGGTAGGTAATAGGTAATACGGGCTGGTGTCCGCAACTCCACGTCAATGCGCGTATTTTGCGTACGGGTGGGAAAATCGATTATTCGATCCACCCCAGCTCCTCAAGGTAGGCCAGCAACGCCTTGGTGTTACTGACAATCTCACGTAGGATACCTGGGTTACCGAAGTACTTTGCCCTGTATGTAGCGATCACAGGGCAGTTTAACAGCACATGAGCCGCTGTCTCGTCGTCCTCCATGCAGGCCCTGCACAGCGGACTGTCTGTGACTCCTATGACAAAGAGGTGTTTATTAAATGACCCATGGCCAGTTATAGCGGCTGTAACTGTGCGCAGCTGTTGTTTAGTTAGTTGTAGAACCCGTTTCGTGAGGCGGCCGTCGATAGTAGGGAGTGCCTCCTTCGCCTGCCTGCACTCACTTTGGTCCAACCATAGTTTGTGATGTTGGTCCCTGGTTCGTTTCCTTACCAGAGTGCGTAGATAACCGAAGGGGAGTGGCGCGATGGGTTCGGGTCCCACTGGCGCCATGCTAGACCCCCTTCTTGCGAGTTCGTCGGCTGCATCGTTACCTAGCGAACCGCTGTGTCCTTTGATCCATTGAATGGTTATATTATTGAGGCAGCCCACCTGGTTGAGGCGCTGGTGGCACTCGTATATCAGCCCAGAGTCAACTGTATGACTATTTAGCGCTTGCAAAACAGCCATGCTGTCTGAGAGTATGCGTATCGAGTGGTCCTTAACTTTCCTGGCCATGATCGCTGAAGCGGCAAGAGAAATGCCCATGCATTCGGCCTGGAACACTGTCTTATGGACTCCCAATGGTGTGGCTATGTGTATATTGAAGTCATCCGAGAAGATTCCAGCACCTGTGCCACTACCTGTTTTCGATCCATCCGTGAAGATGCGCAGCTCTGCGGGGCGTAAACCCTCGCATCGGCGATCCTCGTGAAGTTGGATTTTGTATTTCTTATCAAAGATAAATTGTTTGGGTACCCGGTCATTAATAGCTTTCGTAATAGGGAACTCATTATATAGTCCCTCAAGCAGAGCGGTGTGTTGTGTATCCCTCTTACCCCAGAGATTTATTGCATTTAGACGTACCGCCGCCATCGTCGCTTCCTGCTGTATGAACAGGTGGAGCGGTGGTAGACCCAGCATGGCTTCGATTGCTGCAGTCGGAGTAGTCCTCATGCAGCCCGTGGTCGCCATGCAGGCTAGTCTTTGCATGCGTTGTAGTTTATTAAAGGCCGTAACCAGCTTGGTACGGGGCCACAAGCTGGTTTACCATGTTATGAATTATTAAAAACTCAAGTTTTTTCCTTTCTTATGAAAGGAAATTAATCATCATCATCATTTCAACCGAAAGACGTCCACTGCTGGACATAGGCCTCCTTTAAAAGGAGGGGGGGTTTGCCATAATCGGCACGCTTGGCAGGCGGGTTGGCGATCGCAGTATGGTGTTAAAATGCACAGATAACGCTGCTGCCCATTCTCTAGTAAGTCCCTTAGTCGCCTTTTACGATACCCACGGGAAGAAATAGGACGGTGCTATTCTTGACGTCCGGCATCACACGGATTCAGGAAGGAAATTAAAAATAACTTTGATAATTTTGAATAATGTAGGTAAAGGTAAATGTTTTAAAAGAGTTCACGAAACCAGCTGTTCGGTAAAAAAAATTGGGGTTCTACGGATTCCTTTTGTATTTAATTTTGTACCATATTTTTCATTAATTTTATCCGTCTCAGTATGGCACAAATACATACGTGTAATTTACTTTGGGTTTCTAAGATTCTTCGAATCTACATTATGAACAGAGTGATTCAGTGGGTACGCGAACATCTGAAATTGTAAGTAGGTAGAGGTTGTTCTAAACTTGTAACCACCCCTCCACTGCCTAGCCTTTTCCCAACTATGTTGGGGTCGGCTTCCAGTCTAACCGGATGCAGCTGAATACCAGCATTTTACATGGAGCGACTGCCTATCTGACTACTGGGTAATACGATACCCGCTGGTAAGACTGGTTGTCAGTTTCGGCTTTCTGACGACCCGTAACGACTGTCAAAGATCCACGGAAGACAGCCGGGACCAACGGCTTAACGTGCTTTCTGAGCTACGGTTGGATCTCGGTATGTAAAGATGGTCAACAATCCACGGACCAACCGCGGCAAGCGTAGCTTAACGTGAACCTGTGTGGCTGTTATTACTTAGCCTCCTAAATTTCTAACCACGTCCTCGATAAAATCTATAGATATTTTTGAAAATAATTGTATGAAAGTCTTGCTAACCAAGTAAATGTCCCATGGCTGTGTGGGGTCGAGTAGCATCGATATGATAACAAAGAAGTGATGCTGACGTTACCGTCGCATCGTAACGAAACACTGAAACGAACCTCTTTGATTGTTTACATATTGCAATAAGATACCCTCTTTTACGCTCGTGAGAACGCGAGTAAGTTTAACATGATCGGTATTGTGAGTTCACAGTTTCACACTATTCACCACCATGCTATAGGTACGCTAATTCTGTAGGTATTATCCTATTTATATCAAGGAAGCAAGTAGTCAGAGTATATTTGCAGAGGAATAAATAGGTTGCTGACCGACGGAAAATATTAATTGTAGAGTCGAATTGCACGTCTCAAAATTCCCTATAACTTTTCCGATATGGCTAAGATTTTAATCCGTCTTACTTCAAAGTACCTATGCTCTTGTTTTTTTTATTCCTTCTTTATTAGTGGAGGTAATATCGGTCGATCTATTCTGTTAAAATCTCACGGCGTAAACTTAGTTAATGACAGGTCACTTCTTATTTTTTTCATTTTTGTTCAACTGTATCAATCGAAGAGTTTTATTCGTGTTTTTATAACAACTAATTGTTTTTTTTTTACCATGCACACTTGTTTTCCCAACTCACTTTAGACATTGGCAGAATAGTCGACACCGGCTTTGCTTGCCATATAACAAAAATAGAATAGACAGGTCACTTCACCTAACTTTTCACATTGAGATTTAATAGACCAGCTGAAGTGGTGACTTACAAAATGCTTTGAAAAACCGTGTTTAAATTGCTTCTATTTGAACATTTCTACCTAGGTATGGGCAAATAAAAAACATTTTTCTGTGACATGGGATTTAATAATATAAATCACAACTGGACTTATTGTCTTAATATAATATAACTAGCTGCACCCCACGGTTTCACCCGCGTAAATCTCGATCCCGTGGGAATATCGGGATAAAAAGCCTATGTCTTAATCCAGGGTGTTAGCTACCTCCATACAAAATTTTATCAAAATTGGTCCGGCCGTTTGAGCGTGAAGAAGTAACAAACATACACACACACACACACACTCACAAACTTTCGCCTTTATAATATTAGTGTGATAAAGGTGACTTTATTCCAAGGTTGAGTAATAAACATGACAAGTTCATTATGTAAATCACTGTTAATCAAAATGTAGGTTTAAAGTAATTAATATTATTATTCCTTTATTTCATTATATACATATAAATTACATTTTTAAGAAGAAGATAAGATCAGAAAGAAGATAAGATAAGAATCTAAAAAATATATAAAAACAATAAAAAATATAAAAAATAGTGCTTCACCGGTATCGGGAGCAGGGTCCAAGCTACCGGTGGTTAGGGCTCCAGAGATAGGAACCTCCTCACGATGCGAGCCGTATCGAGGAGTACTGCTAATAATTACTATTATTGTTAATATAGCAGGCTGTTTAATTACTAGTTCACCACTTGAGGGTATTATTAATAATACGCATAATACAATAGGTATCGAAACTATTAATGTGATGTAGGTAAATGTTGCCTGGATTTCCATTTCCAGCTAAATAATTCAATTATATTTTTCTGCATGAGCAACACAACATCCTTCCTTATAATTATTACTTGCTAAATTGAGTTATTATTAAATACATATTATGAACTCAAAATATTCATTGTTTTATTTATGTAATATTCACGTGGCTGAAATCCCTAACGCTATAATTACGGTACGTTTGGATTTCCTCTACCATTGTTTTTAGGAAATTCATATTTTGAGCAACGTATTATCAGGCGTATTCAGGATGCCCTCGTTCTGGGGAATTACCAGAGTTATTAATATATACAGACTATCCGGTTAATTCTCGTTGAATAAAAGCAGTTTCAAGGTTGCTGCTGTTAGGGTGTTCTAAAATTCTATAGTAGTAAAATGTTTTTTTTAATGTTTAAAACAGTTATTTTTCGTTATAAGTTTTAACCAGTTAATGGTTATATTGTATTTTAGCTATTCTTATCAAGTTATTATAATTAACACTAAACAATTGATCTTCATTGATGCTGGCACATTGCCAAAGATCAATCGAAGTATAACTGGTATTAAAAAACAAGACCGGATACGACGTAACCTGATTAGAGAAAAGGCAAAAGTTATTGATGTTCTTCATTACCAAAATAGACCAACAAAAGTGGCATTCAAGACAAATGGAGTTAATTCGTGACAGAATGGTACCCCATGGCAAAAGGAACAGGGGAAGACAATATAAAAGATGGGAAGACGAATTGAAGCTCACAGGGGATGCAAATTGGAGAAGAGTTGCGAGAGGTCTTAACTCAGTGGAAATTGTTACAACGGAGGCCTTTGCCAAAGGGCACACTGCTCTGAGAGACATTATGTAAACTACTGAAATACCACAACGTAAAGATGTTCAGAATAGAAAAGGCTTAAATATAATAATTAAATCGTCAAATATAATAACGATTCATAATGTACATTCATCTGGGCTCTACTTTACCTAGCATTTCATTTAGGTATTAATAATAATCTCATAACATTTTACTTATCTTTAAGTTCACCTCTAGGTTAATACTACAGCAAGTATTAACCTATATTTAAGATAGAGATACCTACGTGGCTATAAAACTGATTGACACTTATCAAAAGATGGTGATTTACTTCCAGCGGACTGAACACTGCTGTGAAGAAACGTGTCAGTCTGTCGATAAACTAGACAGCAATAAAGATTATCATTTCCTTTGAATACCTATGGTTAATCTACTTATACCATAATAAAAGATTACTTTCCGTTTTACAGCCTATGAACCAACTGATTGGCAAAGCAATCAGATGAACTTTTAACATGATTCGTTTCAAGCAGCTCATTATTTACAAATTTTATGTACAGTTGAAACGTAGCGTTCATTCATGTCTGCTAACTATTTATGTACAATGTGGCTATGTACAAAAATAAAACTTGTATGCATACATACGAATACAGGTATGCGAGGTATTATAGTGGCTAATACAGCTGATACCGTCAGATATGGCTACGTAGGCGGGCTCGGTAGCTGGCAACCTGATAACACACACTTACGCAAATGCGCATACGTTCCTACGTATTCTACCCATGTGTGCGTATGTAACACTATCTGTGACACAAGCTATGATATCTCTTTGTTTTCTTTGCAACCGCCGCTTGTTATCTGACAAAATGGGTCTTCGTTTATTTAATAGGTATCATGCACCCTTAGCGGAGTAGAATTACTGTTAGTTAGTAATACGCGCCGTAATAACACGTTGCAGTTAGTAAGTATGGCAGGTTAATAATATGTGTAATATGACTGATACAGGACGAAATCGATTAACTGCAAATGCATAGTGAATAAGGTTACCCTACTTGTGATTAATTATTATCTGCATTTATATTAGGTTTGTTGATAAGGAAGATGAACTCAACGCAAATGCAGTTTGGTTAAAATTACTCACATGCAATCTTTATGTTTAAATATTTTTATATTTTATCACTTTTATGGGTATTCGACTGATATCAAGTCCGTCTAATTTCAGTTTGAAATAGATAATGCTGATAATAGTTCGTGAATTATTTTAATAACACCTGGGTGTAATAACGCGGCTTATGTTCTTATTTATTAAGCAACTTACTAATTTATTGTGTATAAGAAAATGTAAAAAGATTAATTGAGCAAAACTTAACTCTTATCTATTAAAAGCAGAGATATTAAGAAAACCCCCCATGGGAAGAAGGCGTGACTTTATGTATGTGTGTGTGTGTAAAGAAAACAAAAATATATCGCTACAAATAGCGTTGCTAGGTATCCGGATACAGCCGGACACAGAAAGGCTTTTTGGTTGCGTGTGCGGCCAAATTAGACGGTGGCCGGCCTATCCGGCTTTTGTTAGGCTTTTTAAATTTGACCATTTTTTTTTTACATTTTGTCATTCGATGGTTTCCTCTTTAATAATAAAGAAGACTGATTCATTCAATTTGATTGTTGTTTCATTAGAATTTAAGATTTTATGGTAAATGATAAAAAAGCCTTGTTTTACTTTAAAAAACAATTGTCGTGTTAAGACATATCCGGTTAAACTGGCTGGTCTGTCCGGCTTTTCGGTTTTAAAACCTGGCAACCCTAGCTACAAAGAAGCATGTTGCATTTTAAAATGTTTTGAATGCATGATTGTTAGACAAAAAAAAAGGAATACCTAAGAACAATAAAACTGGTCAGTTTTTGGTTATTAGAAATACACGTAGGTAGAACCAACGGATTGTTGTGGAACCCAAACTGTTTCATGTGGCGCCCAAATGGTGGTGTCAGAGATTTTTTGTCACACTTCGGCTTTGTTCGAAGCGTTTCTCCAACATTGGGCTGCATTTGACTTGAGATTTTTTTTTGTAATTGAATTTTACCATGGGCCTCAGTTAAAAACATATATGGGATCATAATAACAAATAATCCAATACAATGTTTAATAACTCAAAAAATGTAACAACAATATTCATCAAAATACTACCAATTACTTACTAAAAGCAAGTTATGCGATTTCGAAACATTCTAGTTTTAAAATCCCCGTCATATAACCCGTTTTGTACCTGATTTGTTCAAGTGAATCTGCTTAACTGTCTATACCTGAGAAGGGGCAAAGCACCCTTCTGAATGATCTGTGAATTATTTACTAAAGTATCCATATTTAGAAAATAATGATTACGTATTAGCAAAATGGGGTAAAATGTAAAAACTCCGCCGCCGCCGGCGGCGGTGCTGCCCACACAAAATTACTTTCCGCAAAAGTTAAAAAAGTATGGTTGTTACATAATAAATTCAAAGTTAACTCATACATTAACTGTTCAGACGTTTCTTTGAGGTATTACTGAAGGGAAACCGTAATCGCTTAATGTTTTAAAATAGATTCGTTTACATTTAGGCCTACGAAAAAAGCAAGCCTGGTTGCAGGTCTTTTGAAGCATGTTCTATAAATAAATAATATAGGTAAGGAGTAAACTCCCGTAGTTGAGACAAGGATTTAAGTTTACCGTGTGATAGCTACGCCGCCGTAGCAGGCCTCTACGACATCTACGTAGATGCGCTTTTCAAAACAAAGAAAAGTTGAAAGTTTTTGTGTTTGTTACAACTTCTAACCGTACGGTTAAGCTTTTTTTAAACCACAATTTGTATTTACAAAACTGGTTCATAGTTTCGACCATGCTATTTCATACGACAAAAAAAGCAGCATATCCATCTAACATTGTCATGCTTTTTTGAACACTTAATACGTTGTTAGTGATGTAGAAAAGCATTTTGATTCTCTCAAACGGGTCTTAGTTTTTGGTTTGAAAAATGGCATAGCCTAGCTAGTACTTACCTAATAGATTGCATACGCATGTTTGATTCGGGACGGCTTGTCTTGATATTACATTGACGTGTTTCGATATCTTAGAGAATGTCACGTGTTAGCAGACCAGTGAGTTTTATCTAAGGATTTTCCGACATTATCCGCGACTTACGACCGCTTTGCGTCAACACGGAAAAGCGTTCGTGTTGCATCGCGTTTATTATTATTTTGATTATGTTCCAGCGCATTATATTGTTTTGATGACGTATTTATTTAGTACAAAGTAACGTTTTTCAGCTAGTTTGAAATGTTAGTTTCTACTACGAACTAGGATAACTGAGAACTGTTGAAAATCATGCTGTCTTAAGTTTATTATTTTTCGTACCGTTTCAATAAGAGTTTTTTTTTTACGATATTCCATTCCACCGCTGTGCACCTGTCTTTTTTTCGTGAGAAAGTAGACGGCAAGTTCTAGTGTGTGTCGGAGTCCTACCTCGTGACCGCTGAGTGTACCTTAGTCAAACTTAACTGCCTTACTTAGTAGATAACGTGCTGATAAGTAATGATTACTATTAGTTAGTTCACCGCGTTTATCTGTCAACAAAGATATATTAATAAGCGGTAGTACCTACATAGTATTGCGTGTAAGTACAGTCTCCTACAGTCGGTCGGAGGTTATCGCACGACCTAACATGACCACTTGTACTTTTCCTAGTTGGTCTAATTTTAACTCATTAATTATTGAAAATGGTGTATTGTAAAGGCTTGTCCAGACTGGTGCGATATCGCGGGCGCGACGCGACTCTAGTACAATTCTTTGTCGGTGCCTGTCGCGCCCGCGATATCGCACCAGTCTGTACGAGCCTTTAGTTGTAATGTTGCATTGGAGGAGCTCGTGGCTAAGTAATAACAGCTGCACGGGTCGATCCATCAGGTTAAGCTACGCTTGACGGGGTTGGCCCGTGGATGGGTGACCGTCTTTACATACCGGGACCAACGGCTTAGCGTGCTTTCCGAGACTCGGCTCCTCCCGAGTCTCGGAAAGCACGTTAAGCCGTTGGACCCGGCTGTCATTCGTGGATCTTTTACAATCGCTACGGGTCGTCAGGAGCCTAAAAGTCTAACAAACAGTCTTAGCAAAGGGTTATCGTATTGCCCAGTTACTGAGTTGTGGAGGTCAGATAGGCAGTCGCTCCATGTAAAATACTGGGATTCAGCTGCCTCCGGTTAGACTGGAAGCCGACCCCAACGTAGTTGGGAAAAGGCTAGGCAGATTGATTGGTTCATTGTAGTAAATTGATAACAACTTATTATCATAATGTCACAATAATTATTTAACGATAATTTCCCGAAGCTCAGCATATACTTATGATTAATACAATGCCTTTATTTGTATTACTATTAATTACGTACGTTAATTACTGATTTGTACTATAATTCTCGCAATTACAATACGTATTATAGGTATGCTTTTTTTTTTTGGGTGGGAAATTATCAAATAACTTCTCCCGCTATGGGCGGAGCGGGAGGGCGAGTCAGACTTTTACTGACTAAAACCCACCCGTGTTCCTTCCGTTGCCTGTGTGCCAGGGCCACGATATCCCTTTCGGACAAACTCGCAACCCTGGCAGGCATTGGTCCTGACGGACCCCGTCAGTTTGTGCTGACATCTCTTTGAGGCGCGCGTGGAACACAACGCGCCGTCGACCCGGTCCTGGTTTTTATCGGATGGCGAGCTACCCATCGCTCACCGTCCGCATGCCCGCGCCTACGGTGGCCGGAAATCGGCTTGCGACTCCCGACGCCCGGGGCGTCTCCTGCGGCGACTAAGGGCGCGAGGGCGTGAACCTAGTCTCACCCTCACGCGTTGCGCCACCTCCTTCGCTAGCATTACTGCTTCGCAGAAGGAGGTGACGGCCTCCCATGCACTCTCGCTCCGAACCATGGCCTGAACCAGGGCAGGACGCGAGAGATCGCCGCCGCCGATCGCCTCCGTGAGGAATTATAGGTATGCTTGCGGTTACACAATACAAGATAATTAGTACAACATTGATGTAGTACAGAGGCTAATGATTACTCTTTCTTAGAACAAGTGGGTACCTAAGCTGACCTGACAAAGATCTAATAACATAAGTTTAAAAAACAAATTATTAAGCGCCTTGCTCAAATTTTTTATTATATAGTATTTAAGTATGTATTAACAATTTGGTTTTAAAATTACGAAATAATTGTATTGTATTATTATAATATTTTTTTATTTTACCAAAACTGTATCTTTTATGCTAGTAACAATCATGTGGAAACGTAGTGGATTGTACATTTGCTTATACTCGTAGCATACTGTGTTTATCTAGATTTAATATATAATGTAAGATTGTTTGTCTTCCCAAATAAAATAAAAATAACAGCCTGTATTCCCCGAAGGGTTGGGCAGAGGTGTAAGGTTAGCTCACCCACATTCCGCCAGTTATGTTTAAGTCCCATGTCTAGGGGGCGAGCCTAAATCTATACTAATATTATGAATAGGTACAGTTTGTGCTCGTGTGAGGTTGTAGGGGGTAATCTCTCGATCTAATGAACAAATTTTGAAAATTCTTTTATCCATAGAAAGCCACTTTATTTGTGAGTTAGTTTCATCACAAGTAAATTTTTTTACCGCCCAACTCTAATAAAATGCGTTTATTATTAGATACAAATAACAATAATCTACTTAATTGGGGATTTCGGTGCAATAAACGTTTTATTGAGATCGAAATTTGACATCAACAAAAACGTATATTTAGCAGATATAAAGTGAGGTTATCGAAATGGGATTCAGTCGTTTAGAAGTCCGTTTTTCGAACAGTCTCTACATTCATTTTCATTATTATAGTGTCCTTTAAAAAATGATAAACAAAAATCACGCATGACACTTTGTGACGACCGGTCTAAAAGGTCATGTCGAGATAGTAGAATAATGTCAATATACATAATAATAAAGAGTCACTCAAACATAAGCTAATTAGCTGATACTACTGAATACCAATCACGTAGAAATCAGTAAGCTAAGCTGTTTCGTCATAATTAACAGGCTGGTAAATAAAAATGCATCGTCAGAGTACAAAGTGTCAAAATTGCACATAGAGATACTCCGTAGCATTGTTCTAAGGTTCTAAGATCATTGACATGGAATGAACAGTGGAAAATGATAATGTTGCCAACATAGTGACATAATAATAAGACCGGTTTACTTATTTTCACGCTGCGAGTTGCCAGATACGAAAACTCGTTATTGGTCCAAAACGCTACCGGTGTTTTATCATAAAATAACGATCATGTTGAAAGTCAACTCGTTTAATTTGGTAGAGTGCCTAATGTTTGTTACACTCTCAAGATATACCTAGGTATCTTCCTTACTGGATACAAGCATTTTCAAGGTTGATGTACGAAAGGTAGAAGAGTGGTTAGGGGAGGGATGCTTGAATGTTGTGAACGACGCAGATAGCAATAGACGGTGTCGGCAGCGGCCACAGTAGGCACAGCGGGCAGGCGCCAGGCCGAGCTGCCGCTGCCGAGCCGCCGACACGCTCGGAAACAACCTAAATAAAGCGGCCGCAGGGAGCAGCGGCTGACGCGGAACACGCACACACGCGCGCCGCACACCGCCGCGCGCCGCACACACGCGCGCGCACGCACACACCGACCCCCAGACGAAAATAAAATCCACTCGTATGCGCCATGCAAATAGGAAGGCGGCCCGTGCACGCGAGTCGCCAAATCAACTAACAGATCCTTACGTTTCGTGGCACTGTCGCAAGACGGTCACGGGCGCAGCATCGCAGGCCGCGGGTCACAGCAACGTTCGCCGGTCGGAGATCTCATCCGAGGGAAGGCGCCGCTGTCCGCCACTCCGAACTGGTTTCGTACGCTCGGATTCCAATGGAAAAGTACACGGGCGTAACGTCCACGAACATTCGGCACTCGCGGTATGGCGCGCCGGTTTCACTGCGGTCACTCGGCAGGAAAATCAACGGGCGGAGATTAGCATGAATGATATCATGGGTCGATCTGACGACGAACACGAACAGAGTGCGACGTCGGCGCGGGTCGCGCTGCGACTGGCGGCGGCACTACGCGGAGCGGCGTGCGTAGTGAGTGGCCGTGAGGCGCGGGGACGAGGAAACCCGGCGCGAGTACGGAGCGCCCGGCGGCGCGGGGGGCGCGGATTAATCACGTAGTAAGTATTCCTCCCCCCCCGGGCCGCGCACCCAGGCCGCACCGCCCGCGGCGCCGCCACCGATAGAACCTGCGCTCCACCGATACATAAATAAATACTAAATGCAATATGAGTGCTCGTCGTGCCAGACTGAAACCGAACACCGAACACTTCTCGGGCGAAATGAATTCTTGTGTGAGCGTTGGCCGTTGCCACCGAATGTAGTCGGCAGGCCGCCGGCCGTCGCGCTCCGCCACGTAAACCCATGATGCAATGCAACTGTTAAACGCCTCGTAAGTTATCAATCAGCTCGAGAGATGCTGTTATGTAGAGTTGTCGGACGAGTGTTCGCCTTTTCAACATAATATGAAAGTTTACTTCCGTGACGATGCTGTGTATGGCCACAGCACGCTCATTGAGCGGTTTCCTGTCCTGCCAGTAGTGCCATGCATGGGGCGCTCGTGTGCACTGGCGACAATATTCTGTGCTGTGTGTAATTGCATGTACTCTCTGCAACAGGTATTTCCCACACATCTCCAGTGGAAAGGTTCTGGAACCGGTTCTATAATTCTATGTCGCTGACGTCACGGCATGCCTCGGGCTCATGATACCTACCTTTGGAACCTTTCTACTTTTTATTTATACACAAAGTAGGTACTTGTCGTTTAGGAATTCTACATTAATTAGATATTATAAAACTTAAAATAGTGAAGCGAGACAATTTACTTTACCCCATCATCGTTAGGAATTACAACTTGGTAAAAATTCTTTTGAGCCAAGTTATGAATTGCGTCATTTAAACGTCTTGACACCGTATTTTCTTTCAAATCCTCAACCCTTAAAACTAGCACTACATTAGGGACATCATGGTAAGATTTGTCATTGTCATTATACCTTAATAGAAATCAGGGTGTCTACTCCGAAGTGATAATCCGAAGTATCGTCCGAATGTTCAGCCGTTTCTTGACTTCCAAAGTTTCCTTTTTTGACTTTGAATCCTTACCCGACTTCAAGTCACATTTTTTACTTTGACTTATCTCTTTGACTGTCGTTTTTTTCTTTCGCCATAGTCAGCCGTAGTCAGGAAATGGCCGAACATTCGTGGCCGAATGTTCGTCCGTTTATTCTTCTTATATACTTCGGATTTATCTCAAACTTAAAGCATTTATTTCAATTAAACCAATTACAAGCACTTTTGAATTATCAGAGTCGGTCAGTTAGTCAGAAAGTTGAAGCTATTTGCCCATTCCAAAACCTAGATCTCTATGGAAAAGAACAGGCAAGAAACTCCAAGGACAGTTTTAAATCAAGATATTACAAAATCCTGGGTACATTATTCTTGTTGCTTCTTTATGTGAGAAAAATGGAAAAAAAAAACAATTCAAAATATAAGATTAAAAGATTACAAATAAGCCCTGGCAGTTAAGAGTTGACCAGGCTCAACTGATGGTGCCCGTTCACGAACATGACGCGTGGATCAGCACCATCCAGCTCAACCAATTGTAGGGAACCGAGTGATCCAACACATGCGCCTCCATCAGCGAGACATTTAAGTGAGCATGACATACTCTCAGCTGCCAAGCTTTTTTAAGTCAACATAATAATATATCATAACACAATAAACGGCTCCATGGATAATATCTTCGGAGCATAGACTACTGGCCCTCAAGACATCCCAGGCTTGGATTTCTCACTCTACCTTCGTTGAAGTATACTCTATTTTTGACTTAACAATAATTGCAGCAATGCCACTTCAAAACTCAAAAGAATACATACTTACTTGTACTTAGTTAAATTGGAGTTACTACAAAAAAGGGTAAAACATTTAGCTTGTAACTATAATTGTCGGTAGCAGAGCACTTAGAAGTATAATCCTGGTTGCTCCCATTGTGTTCGAGCCACGGTTACTAAGATAAGCCTTAAAAAGACTTATCTCACAATAATGGTCTGGCCTCTTACGACACATGGTCAGACGGACATGGCATTGTCACAGAAATATGTTGATTTTTTATTAACAGTTTCATCATCGAACCCACGCACAAACAAATTATAAAAGTTGGAACCAATACTGAAATTGTAGAAAGAGGCAGGGCTTTAGTTAAGCTCAAAATAATAAGATGATGTTAAAAATAATTCAATATTGATGAACACGAAACGCTGAAAATCTTATTTTCTATAAGAATTTATAAAACTACACCATACTTTGCTTTCAACAAAAACAATAAAAAACGAAAGCTCAGTAACAATTATACTTTGACCAAAAAACCTACCAAACTAAATAATCTTAAATTGATAAAGAACCAGTAACAAAAATGCAGTACAGAGTACACAACACGACGTAGGTCGTAATGTTGTAAGTAACCATCGCGTTGAACTCTTCTGCAAGGGCCATCGATCGATTGGCCACGCTCAGGCGCAGAGCACAATCAAACGCGTTTTTTTATCCCGCCGCTCTGATGGAAACCTTGTAATGCATGTTAAACTTTGTAGTGGTTGTTCAAGTAGAGTTGCATTAAGTATATTTTTAAGCATGTAATGAGCTGAGGTTTACGTTAAATTTAAATTCAGTTTAGTACCTAAATTGAATAGGTAATCGTCCACTAGTAACTTCGCCCGCTTGGAGGTAGAAAATTATTCCGCGGGAACGTACTACTAGGATAAAAAGTATCTTATGACGAGCCAAATTTCATCCAAATCCGAGGTAACATACAGACAGTAAAACTTTCGCATTTATAATATAAGTGCGGATGGATAGTATGGATGAACTTACCATCAATAAAAAGGCTTAGGAGTTATCTCCCCGATATCTCTTCGATAAATAGATATCTATCTGGACGTAGAAGGGAAATAAGAAATGGTGAAGGTATGGTACTCGTAAAAGCTCTACGTGTATCTTAGAGCTTTATATGTTTAAAATTCAAAATTCCCAAACATTTTGAATTCTATCCATATTGATGGTGTTATAGAAACTGATGGTCGACATTAGTCTTGGTAAACCTACGCAGAGATGCACATATTGGGTTTGAGCTTTATGGCATTATACTGAGATAGGAGCCTTGGCCTCGTACAGGACTGTTTTTATTTTCATTTTACTGGGTTTTTTTTGTTGTTTATGTTTCTAAGAGTGTTTTAGTTTAATTAGTGATCTCCTGTGTTAAGTCCCAATAAATATTTTTTCTTTCTTTCTTCTTTCATGGCCTAAATGACCGCAAAACTATTTGTATAATATTGATTTCTCATTTTTCAAGACATTAAGGCCCCTATTTATAGAGCTAAAAACTTTTCATGCTCATGTTATTAACAAATTTCTGAAAATCATTAAAATGATACATCGGAGCAATTATTTAAATACGATTCCTCTAAAATATCACTGACTTGAATGTAGTTTTCTCAGAACCCAATTACTCAAAAGAACCTCTAACAAACTAAGTTCAGCATAAGAACACGTTTCTAGAATTTTCAGTCTAACGAATAAGTTTGATGTCAATATTTTTAGTTACACGTTTTGGTGAACATGAAACAAAACTAGAAACCTTCCTATATTTAATTGCCATTATAATTATAAGTACCTAATAGTAATAGGTGCTTGTCTAAGTGTATCATCCCGATATTTATAATTTACTTGTTTTCTTAAATAAAATAATGTTTTTCATTGAATATCCAATAGGACCATTATTTTCAGTGGTATGGTCTATGTACCATCATCCATGGTCTTTATATATAGAACTGGCTGCATCCCGCGGTTTTACCCGCATAAGTCTCGATCCCGTGGGAATATCGGGATAAAAAGTATTATATGTCCTAATCCAGGTCATGGTCTACCCATGTGCCAAATTTCATCGAAATCCGTTCAGCCGTTTAAGCTTGAACGCGTAACAAATAAACAAACTCACCTTCGCATTTGTAATATTAGTTAGGATAGCTGCTGAAAACGTTGTACCTAATGGATATTTAGGAGGGGTTTATTCATAAACGTTGCTTTAATTAAAGTAATGATTAGCAACTGTTTACACTATACATTTTTGTGATTTTTGACGTTTAAACGTCTCTTAACTTGTTTATGTAAAACATTTATAATTTGGTCTTAAATAGAATGCCCAACTTCACGCTATGAGTTCATTCAAACTAAAGAAAAAAGCTGCTGAAAATGGACTCTTTCCTAAAACCTCTTGATGATCCAACGAATTTCAATTTTGAATTAATTTAATTAAAAGGTTTTGTATGACTTAGCATTCTATGTGCTTTGGAATAGGACTACTGTATAATTCGATGCATCAGAATATTTCGCATTAAAACCGCCATTCTATGACTTTTTCGTTACTGACTGTGACCACGAAAAAAGAAAACATGGCTAGGAAATTCCTAATTGCTTTGCAGGTCGGTTTTTTAAATAGGTACCTACCATCCTGTGGGTACTTCGCTAAAAGTATAATAAACCTACACCTACTACGGTACGTAGTGCTAGTTCTTTGTGAGGACAATGTTGGTAGCCGGTACAACGTCGCGCCGCGCCGTGCGTGACGCGAGCAGGTGCGCCCGCGCATAGCGACATTATGTGATCTACCTACTACTATATTACTTTACTTATCAAACCCATCGATCAGAACGCAGTTCTCAGCGTGGTTTTGATCCTTTTATTGATAAATTATCAACGCGAAATATTTTGATCTTTCATTGCTTGCAATGTGGTTGAAATGATACTCTGCTAAAGTAAGATATGCTAAGTGATACAGGATGCATTTAAACTCACCGATATCTGCCAACAAGGCAAAGTATTTGAAAATAAAACAAACCTACATCCCATCGTCTACAAAAACCCTAATTGTAATATTATATTTTATACTACCCGTTTCCCAAAGCTTAAGTTGGAAAATTTCGGAGAAATCGATACCAAAACAAGATCAAATGTCGATCCACTACAATTAACTCCAACTCCAAAAAATCATAATACGGATTAAATTCCTCTTGTTGTTTATTTCTACAATTAAGCCTAACGATGGTAGCATGTAGGTACCTACAATAAGATTGTTATCTTTATTATTCGCGAATAGTTTGTTGACTTGGTAAGCTCGTGTTGGAGGCAGGGCACAGACGTCTGCCTACCCACGCGTCATCGCTAATATCTGCAGGTACTACTCTCCAATTACGAGCCATCCGTAAGGTATTTGTGATTTAAAAAGAACACAAAACAATTTATCTTCTCGTTGTTATGGATGCTAAGTGTCTGGCTGTCAAGCAAAAAGCCATCGATTTTCACAAGGACTAGCTGAAAAATCTTTGATGCTTTAGAATATTAATTATCTCAGGGTTGAGATTGCCCATGAAAATTCTTAAAAGATGGTTATTTATGTACCTGTAGCGGCATCAACATCGCCACATGCGAGCTACGCGTCACACTGACGTCACGCAAATCCTGCATCGCGCAAGCAGAGTTTACCGCGCAACTAGCATATATACAACGTCCCGACATCAACTGTCGGGCAGTTGCCCACCAGACACAACACCGGTCTGGTCGGAGGATCCCTTTTCTGTGGTGGATGAGTGAACTTTATCCCCTGTTCCTTATATCTTATAACATTATGTCGTCAAATGGTTTATTCAGACCTTTAAAATCACATCCCCCACACCGTGGACGTTACTGAATTCGTTACAATTAAGTCAGTATGTTTATTTTATGAACTGAGTAAAAATACCCACATTATACCCAAAGTTCGATTCGTGGAAACCGCCTTGACCGACCGTGAGTAGAATCTCCGCAATTCCGTGAATCAAGTTACAAGGTCTAAGTTGAAGCCATGCTTGAATAACTGAAATGGAAATAATTGATTGATTAAAAAAAAAAAAAACTATGTATTGGAAATGGTAATCATCTTATAACATACCTACATTATGTAGTATACAGGGTACCCCGAGAGTGTACTGTAGAATTAACAAAATAGGTAAGCACCTATTTAACTTACTTTGATGTATAGAAATTACTCCAAAAATAATCTTTCTTCGTTTATTTTATTTTGCTGGGGTAATTTTTCTGTGTAGTATAAATTACTACACAGAAAAATTACCCCAGCAAAATATATGGAAAATTCAATAAGACAAACAACAAAAAAATATAGTAAAGTATCTTGGCTAAGTCAATTACTGCCAAACTTAGCAATAAGTGGTGCCAACCTAAGTGTAGGTAGACCTATAGGCACTACTTATACGTCTAAGCGCCGACAAAACTGCAGTCCGACGCGACGTTTGTACTTAAAAGCATTGTACAATTTTTGTTTTCAAGCAAAAATACAATGCTTTTAAGCAGCACTCGGAGATGCAAAAGAGCTTGCATCTTTACTGAAAATTCTCTTGAAATATAATGTAGCTAAAGGAAAGTGTAAGTAGGTAGAGTCAAGTAGAAAACTCATACGTAGGTAGGACTCAAGGTACTTCTCAACGATTTGAGTTGATATCGGAAAATACTTTGGTTGCAAGCTCATATGTTTTTTTTGTCCAGCTTTTGAGAAACTTGAGAGATTTATGCACCATTTGTCCAGAAAAGAAAAGTAGGTAATAATATGGCGTCACCCAGATCAGAACAGAACACCTCGGGTCACCCAGATCCTTCACAGATATCCTAAACAGACCGGGAGACCTAATCAGCTTCTGGAGGGAGGTGGGCTGGTTGGAATAACCACTGACGGCCGCCATGGCTCAAGCAAAATGGTCCACATGAATGACTAAGTGCGGAAACCAAACCCTCTAACATAGAACATAGATGGTCATGTTGGAAGTTCGGACTTCTTAGCCTTTATTTCACCTCATAACGGGAAACTGCTAGGCTATGAATACGTATGATAGGAGATAGGAACGTGCTTTCTCACCATAATCTTGGACACGTAACAGCTAATAACTTTAAGATTTCTATAGTTCGTTGGTCTTAAACATTGATTTACAACGTAGAGTAAAATACATTGGGGTTTATGATAGTCTGCCATTTAGACTATTCCTGTTCGTTGCCCGCCAGACGCTATGCCGAATTATATGCGCCGCGGTGTCGACAGCATGCAAATATGAACACTGAATGCATAATATGCATATTATACCTGACATTCCCTGCCTGATGGAAGCCGACTATTCAATTATAATTCCTAAACGTACAAGCGATGCAGGTAGATAGAGGAATTACGTAGAAAACACGCCTTTTCTTGAACTACTTTTAGGTCTTTAGGCGGATAAACCTATGACCAAAATTCGTTGTTCGTTTATGCGAACCCTAATGTTACCGGAGCAATTAATTGAGAATTTCAGTATCAAAAATACCCATGAAAATCTTGCCGGACCTAATCGAATCCTGAGGGCACAAAGTAACATTCAGTTAGCTATGACGCTAGTAGAAAAGCCTAAAAATGTATGGGGTTGACATAAGCTATCGAAATGTCACGTGATCATAGGTCAACGAATATAAAATAGCTAGACAATGTTATCATCATTCGATTCTTTGAAACGAATCGACAGCGTCGAACGATAACTTCCTTAGAGATGCGTAGCTAAGTGGCACTTTTCGACAAGCGTTATCGCTTGCCAATCGAACTTCGTTATCGTTGAAGCGAATGCCATTATCTAGGCCCTCTGGACATAACAAAAAGCTCCCGAATTCACAACCGTCATTCCAAAGTTCACTTTAAACTAGTACTTATGACTACATAGGAAAGGAAACATATCTGAAATAATCTGAATGTCACGCCTCTTTTATTTTATGGAAAGGAATTCAAGGTGTGTGCCAGCGCATGCCTCGCAGCCATTTGCAGAAACAACTTGTATGCAAAGAGAGTGCTGATAATTAAGTTGTAAAATTCTGAAGAGAATAATGATTGTCGTTGTCGAATATAGATGGTTGTAGCTTACTACCTGCCGTATTGTGACTTGGAGCTGTCCAAGTACTGCTTAAAATTCTATGCATTTCTTAAAGCAAAAGAGGATATATAACGAAACTCATGCAAAATCTATGTCTTGCAAATAATATGAGCTGCTAAGATGCAGACCGGTTTAAATTATTCGGTTCTTATCCATTTTAACTCATGGATTAGGATCAAATTTGCAGAGGTATGTAGGTAGAGCAAGGGCTAGTCTACATATCTGCGAATCACAGAATGATCCTACAAAAAACATTAAAATATAGCTAATTTATTTCTAACTAGTTTCTGCCCGCGACTTTGTTCGCGTGGAACCACAATATATGAAGCTACGAGTAACAGCCACATTTTTATAAAACTTACCTGTATACAGCCCGATTCAAAATTTATGGCGACCTTTGTGTTTATTAACCGTTCTTATATATTTTATGATTGACTGCTTAGCTCCATAAAGGTATGATAATCATTTAAAAGGTTAAATCTGTAACTATCTGCTATATTCGTTCCCTATTCAGCCCAGTCCAGCGATTTTTGTCTTTTCTCGTACTCAAACCTCAGTTGGTCCAATTGAGTTTTTTGATCCTTAGAAAAGTTTTTGCAAAACCTTACCAATTCAACAAAAACATATTTGAAAAATCTGTGACTAGGCTGAGAATCAGCACTTTACGAACCTCAAAATTACATCCTAGTGCGTTAGCTGGGAAGAATTTAAGTGGCGCAACAAACTCCCCAGCAGCAAAAGTTAAGGACAGTCTCCTAAGACCGTTTTCTTGTAGCGACAACGGTTATGGTATCTGCCCTTATTGCCCCGTCTCAAAAATCGAAACTGTCATGTGTCAAGTCAAAAATCCCTGTATGTCATGATTGACTGCTTAAAATGCGATTGCTTAGCTCCATAAAGGTATAGCGTGATAATCATTTATAAGACTACATCTGTGACTATCTGCAATATTCTAACCTCGCTCGTCTTTTTACAATTTACGGTCAACTATTGAAGAATATACTAACATAAAGCAATATTTCTCACCCTCCATAGCAAATAGCGACTGACCAGACTTATTGGCAATATCTATACAAAATTTTAACAAACTCTTTCTGGTAGTATTTGTGTGATGACATACAATCAGACAAACAGACAAATATTCTAAAAACTATTTTTTCGGCATTAGAATCGTTCCCAGACATTGTAACAATTACTTTTTTTTTTTTTAATATTCAATGTACAGTTTTAACTTCGCTACGATTTTATTATATATATCTACAGATGAGTTAGTTAACTACCTAAGCTTGTTGAAATTAAACTAAGATAACTGGCTTCATTAGACCGGCTTTACACATTGCGAAATGCCGTTCGTTCTATATTATTTTCCTGAGGTTTACATAGTATTAATAGTGGAACATGTGGGCGGGAAAACTGCAGTGGTTAGTCAAGGACGTGGTCCCAGCTAGACATCCTCATTATGTTACACGATAAAAGCCTATATAGCTGTTCAGCCTCAGTTATGTAGAACGTATTCCCAGTGCACGTTTTTATTGAAATATAGTGTAATGTTAAAGTTTTTAAATAGAACAGGGGGCCGATCGCGCTAATTTTGAACGTTATTACCAAAACTAAACCGCAACCAAAAACGTTACGTTAGACACATTTCGTATCGCGCTAATCATTTCAACGGAAACGATTTAGCTTTACTTTGGAAGTTACGTTGTAGGAACGATCGATCGAACTTTCAGTATTGGGTAACGTCAACGATTTTGTCGCTCAGTAAAAATAGCGCGATACCGTTTCTTACATCAGCTAAACCAAAACTAAACCAAAACCAAAAACGTTCCGTTCAAACGGTAGTTACGTTGAGAAATAGCGCGATCGGCCTCCAGTAGTCTTATTTTAACCTGAAAAATGAATATGTATATTTTGGTGCAGATATTCATGTAGCCATTACATGTTTTGATATAATTAATCAGGCGGTGCGGTGGCAGCTCCACGCCGGTCGCGCCGCCACGCCAGTAGGTAAGTACGCCACTCTTCTTGTTTCACTGGCGAGGGCGTGCAGTCAGTCTGGGCGGCCGCTTGGCTATTTTCAACCAAACCTACGCATCGCCGTCTAGTTTCAATTTGTTTGCCATATAAATTGCTATCATTACATTCGAGTCGAGCGAAGCCGTTAGATAAACATTTCAGTTTCACTATTTGTTAGACTATACAACATAAGCGTTTGATTTTTTTATCAAGGCCTTACAATTGGGGCGAGCGTAAATTTTATTGGATACTTCTTCTGCGTTTACATTGCAATGTGCCAAAAAATATACCTCGGTGCACTACCTTTAGGAGTATCGAGCGTTCGATACATAGTTACGTACTCGGGTGAGCTAGTTTAGTACCGCTAACATTTAGTGCGTGTTGCTACAACTGTAAAGTGAGAATGTGAAGACGATCTATAATGTCAACTGAAATATGTAACAATAGCAATACTGCAAAACGTATACGTGTTGTAACGAAAGAAACACGAGCTGCAAGTTTTCATAGTAAACACAGCGACGCGCCAACCGTGTGAAGATTTATTTTTCCCAGAACGACAAAGCAACATTGTTCTTTGACTGAAATAGGTACGAGTTCAAAGCGACGTGCTAGCTCATTAGGAACGAGCTCGTCTTGGTTTAGGTACGTGCACTTCCTTATATAAATCCAGTTAATATCTAGCAGAGTGTGAGACCACCCATCGTATATCCTGATCGTGTTAACAAACGACTGATTCGTGACACCGAAGGTGGCTGAGAATGTACGAGTACTGGCAATACATCTGTGTCGTGTCCACGACTAAGAATGCGCCACTAATTACCAGTTATTTTAATTACAGCCAGTGTACCTACGTTCAAATGAAAGAGCAGCTCCGCCGCGGCCAGCACAATGCACAGTGTGCGATGTGAGCACACGCTAACTTTAGATTGTCACATTGTACTCGGATTTTGACTTCATTAAGCTTATTTTAAGATGTGAATCTTTTAGTATCAGCATAATGAATTCATATCAAAGAAAGGATATTCTAAGAGAGTAACAGTACCCATTGTTTGTGTAACTGTACAAAAGCTGTTAGGTATGAGGAGTAGGTATAATAATACAATAGATTGCAGGTTCCCAAACCATCCCAGCGTTGAAAGGTTTCCGTTAATTTCTAAGACTAGTTAATCAAACGATGCTCTTTTATTTCAGTGGAGAGCCCAACATTTGCTACAACTAGTCAAACAGATTTTAGTAGTAAAAAATACACAGCATATTATCCTAACTAATATGTGAGTGAGTTTATTTGTTTGTAACGCTTTCACGCTAAAACGGCTGAACGGATTTTGATGAAATTTGGTACATATATAGGTATAGATCATGACGTGGGTTAGGACAAGAGATACTTTTCCAGATATTCCCACGGAATCGAGACTTATGCAGGTGAAACTGCGGGGCGCAGCTAGTAAACTATTGCTATTGTGTTGGCTAAAAATAAAGTTATTAACATAAATAATGCACTTTTACATCATTAGAAATTAATAAAAAGCTAGCTTTTATGTAGAGTTATGTTAATTTAGCGGAGTTACGTCGTAAGTTTTCTGAACGGACTGTATGACTCACGGTCTAAACGGTTAAATAAGACTTATTTATGTTAGTGTAGGTAAATACGGCGACTACATGATCCCCATTGTTCTGCGTGCGAATGATCCGCGCAAATGTCACGGTAGGGGCAGCAGCGCGTGCGCACACTGTGATACCACTCAACGAAGACAAACAGAAGACCTACTTCATGCATTTAGGACTTGAGATAAGATATCAAGTGACCTTCACTAAAACCTTTGTTAATCACTGAATTTCTGAAGACCTGTGGATAGAGGGATAGGTAGGTCTGCCATGTAGTCATGGGGCAGCATTACTAATGAAGTGAAACGATTGTCTTTGTCAGTGCTAATGCAAAATGTTCAGCATGGCTCAATGGACAATAAATCCTTCTTCGTCGGAATTTGCCTATTTTCATTAGAAGTAACAAAATAAATACCTATATAGGTTTTGTGTAGCGAAAGAGAGTTTGCATTTTTAAATTGTTATAATTTTTATCCCTCGGTGCGGTACCTAAGTATATTTTTGCTATTCTAATATTTTCTATTCCATTGCATTGCAGTAGTAGGTCATGCTAAAAAACAGAAATAATGGGGCCTTTAAAGATATTTATTTAAGCTTCCACAAGACGTGTCTTACGTCCGGTACATCCTGGGCAGTCAGCTCTGCTTCCTCGTAGCTCACTGTTAACATATTCACTTCGTCATGAACGATTCATATATAATTCAGCAAAAAATACATAATTGTATTACAACGTCATCGCATTTATTGTCTCTTATACAAGTATGATTATGGCAACACGGGGGGGGGGCCTTCTTTTTGGGGGAGACCTATGTCCAGCAGTGGGAGTCTTTCGTCTGAAATGATGACTATTTCTATGTCCAATATCGACGAGATTTTAGACCCAGAAATTGAAACTTTCGACAGTTTTTAGGTCTGCAGGAATACTTCTGTAGTTTCTTAGTGAGTGGCTGAACTCCGGCGACGATTAATCGTGCTATTATCGCGTCTTAGTGACACGCACTAATGTCGGTGGCTGCACTGCCAGTCAGCCACCAACGATGCCAAACGTTTGATTGCACGAAGCGATCCATGCAGCCCTGCTATAAATATGTAACCTTATGAGTTTCAAATGAAAGCTCTTTCTATTCGACCATTATTTATCCCATATAGATTGGTCGTGTTTGGAAATACATGTGATTTAGACAGCAATCATTCCTGATAAAAGGTGGCAGACGCAATCAGTTAATCTAGCAGTTTTATAGAAATATATCCCAGCATGTTCAACATATTATTATCATTAGGTACACTGAAATTCTGCTTTAAGGAAAATAGATAACCAAACTTGCCAGATTATTGTCTCCTACATATTTTTTTAATTATCAAAAGTATGATAAGCGTATTTATTATTAAGGATAATGAAGATGTAGTAATTAATCGTACGTGCACAAATTCGAGTGATTAAAATTCCTTCAGTGTATGAGTTGCATCTCTGATAATCCCTTGACGTTGACAAATGAGTCGCAAGTGATGCACAGTGCAAAGACCCAATAGTAAATGAACACTGCAGCAATAATGACTATTGTTTGTATATTTATAATGTTTATATTTTGTAAAATCTTATTTAAATTCAGAGAAAAGTGTTTGGAGCGTGTGATTATTGATAAAAATGGTTGCGTAGGCATCAGAGAACTGGCTGAATAGTTGAAATGTCGGAGCGGTTTTGTAAATTGATGTAATTACTCCAAGTTTGTATCATATAATGCAACTCATAAGCAATTACAATGATCTGAAGTTGTTATTTTTATTCTAAAGAATCTTTGTCGCTATTTTTGTACCTATGTTTTAATGGTCTATAGGCATTAATTGGTAACACGTAACCCAACAGGTAAACAGATTTTGTATTAGGTACCTACCCAACTATTTTCAGGAGCAAATAGGATCCTCTCGAATATTAATAGAAGCCTAATCCTCATCTTAGAATATTAATTTGTATTATTAAAGACTGCCTCTTTGGTCTAGTGGTCCAAGCGCTACTGTTGAGCATGAGGTCCTGGGTTCAATTACCGGGTCGGATAAAAGTTTTATTGGATTTTTCCATCTGGCATTTCTCAGTAGCAGCCCGGAGTCTGTATTTGTGCCCAGTTGATGGAAATAGATAACTTAAACATAACTGGTGAAATGGTGAGTGTACCTACTATAGGTACTCCTCTGCCTAACCCTTCGGGGAATACGGGCGTGGTGTTATGTTATGTTATATTGAAGCAAACTGTAGCCCTGTAGGTGTTATCATTTAAATAATTACGTTTAGTTCTTGAGCTTAAAAAGGCTAAAGGTTGGACCGCGAGAATAATTATTAATACTAAGGATTTCTACATTATTACTAAACAAAGTAGGTAGGAATAGAATTTTCTAGTAGGCTATGTTTAGAGAAAGCATAAAATCAGGCTGACTTTATTAACCCTTTGGCATAATCTGCCAACCCTTAGCTTTTAACATATTTTACAGACTTATACCAAAATGTACATACATACCTACGACAGGTAAAAATTTAATAAGAACTGCATCAAAAAGATTTTCTGTTGAAATCGTTTTTTTAATACCTGACCTTTTAAAGGTTTATTTCACAGAAACCATTAGCTTCCCATAAAAAACCGTTATGAATACGACCGTACATACCTACGTTACTTCATAATATCAGCGTTTCAGAAGCACTGAAATTTCTAGAAAGTTGATTTCGTCAACTAAATGGAGTAAATTTTTCAGAAGCCTACTTACCGTAAGTGCAAGTCGACTTGCCTCTAGTAACGTAAAGGACAAAGGAAACTTATACGGCCTATAAATATATGGGCATCATTCTCATTAATATTATAAATAGGTTTTGTTTGTAGGTATATAAGTTTGTATGAAGGGGATAATCTCTGGAACTGCCAGTCAGATTTGGAAAATTCTTATCGCATTAGATAGCCCAATTCTCGAGGCAGGTTATAGGCTATTTAACATCACGCGATGACCCTTAGGAGCCGAGCAAAAAGAAACAAAAGGACAGTAGGTACATATTGTACTCCAAATTATAAGTATGTCGTTTTACTGTGTGTACACAAATAATAAAATAAAGAACGTTTAGTGAAAACGAAGTAATAGCGCAGGCGGGCGATGCAATGCGACGCAGTGGGTCGGGGAACAAGAAATTTCACCCGGATGAAGTCGCGGGCAGAAGCTAGTGAGTGAAAAGTGTCATGAGCACGACAGACAATCGGCGATTCGCCGTAATGTCAGCTGAGCGAGTGAGGACTGTGACAGTCCTGCATGAGCTCGTTCATCACACCTAATTGATCGTTAGCCGCCACACACTCCGCTCTAATAATAGTAATACCTACTCCTGTTCAAACAAATATCACGCACACCAAACTATCGATTTCAACGTTTAAGGAGGCGAAACCACACTGTTATCTCAATTACGCCTTGAGAGACTCTCGACAAATCCTTTCTGAATAAGTGATTGCTTGGAAACGAAATAAGCGTCTGGAATTCAGGCTTTTACAGTCATAATGAGCTGGGAACGTGGAGTAGTTATCGTGCTAAATATACGTTGTTGAAATAATAAAGTATGCGGTTTCAGGGGCACATTCCGCTGAGGCGTCGTCTCCCAGGCATGCGGCGCGCCCCGCAAGGGGTGGTGCCTCCTCCTCGTACCCGCCGGGGTATCATTCATACCCTGGAATTGGGTCATTAGGACGATTGGGAAAAATAATATTCCTTTGTTTATCATCTTCAATGAGTGTTGTCGAAAGTAGCAACGTGTTAAGTATTAGCAGGGTGTCTACAACACAGTGTATCTGTGCGTAAACTGTGGTGTGGAATAATGGTAGTTGATGTTTGTATCATAATTATGGTATCTATATCATAGCAATAAGGGCGATTTTCGTACCTACAATATCTAGATATTGTAGGTGGCTAGTATGGATTTTACTAACTGTGTAAACACTATTGTATATTCACAATATAAAATGCGTTGCTGAAGCCCAGCTTTGGTATGCAAATATGTTACTGCACTGTAGGTAGGTTACCTACACAGGTTCAGGTCTACATTTATGAATATTGATATAAATATGTACTTAGGTAGAACAGAAGAGGCCAGTGTCCCAGCATTGGGAATATTATAGGCTGATTATGTGTGCGTGTATTTAGGTAGAAATCAACTTCTACGAAAAGAAAACTAAAAGTTACAAATAAACATCATATAAGTATTATTCTGAAAAACGGTGAACTTACAGAATAAACATGAAAAATATGTAGGACCGTGGTTTATACAGGGTCAAATTAAATTAGCTAGCAAAACTTCGTAGATGTGATATGTGAACATAATAAAAAATAAAAAAGTTTTTTGTGGGGTCATCGGCCGAAGTTAGTGTAGATACGTGAGAGCAAAGGGGGCTAATCACCTTGTTTTCATTTCTTGACTCTCCCTCTTCCCGTAGTTATCTATCTCCACTTTCGGTACATTTGCGCCAACCATAATAAAAATTTACGTTCATCTCACAATCGTCTTCTTCAATGTCCCACTCACCGCACAGACTTCATACACTCTTCCTTCTTCGTTCAGTCTATCTCTCTGTGGAATGCGCTCCCCCAGGAAATCAGGATGGCAACCAACCGATTAGTTCGCGAGCACATTCACAAGAAGCTGGCTGTATCATCACAACGGTAATGTTTTTGGTACGGTAATAAATTTATGTATATTTATTTGTGCCTAGATTTATATATTATTAGGTGTATATATATTATATAGCTTTAATAGGTATAGGTATGTATGAACAAATTAAGCCACCAAATGTTCTACCGAAATTCAGTAGTTTTAGAGTTTTTTTTAAATAAAGTAATGACAAAAATTACGAAAAATAAAATGTTTAATTAGTGATCTCTGCCAAAGTTTTCGGCATTTTGGATTTTTTAATTATTAACAAAGATTTGCTACGGCATCAGCTATGATAATAAATTAAATTCCAGTATAGTCGCACCGTAAATCATTTTTAAATTGTATTTTTCATAAAACAACTAAAAACCTAATTAACTCAAAAACTACTGAATTTCGGTAGAACATTTGGTGGCTTAATTTGTTGCATTTTAACCATACTATGACGTCCTGCAAGGAATACGTCGAGTTACCAGTAACCCTGTATAAACACGATAAAACAAAAGAAAACGGATTTTTTCAACTCGTACTTCTAGTAACAACACCACTAGTGGTCGTTGACCCCAAAAAAAATATATCTTTCCTTTTTTATTTGAATTTTATCGTGTTTTCATATCAATACGCAACACGTCCGCAGTATTTCGCTAGCTAATTTAATGTGACCCTGTATAATAGCTTCGTTTTACTGTAAAATTACAATAGTATCACGATTCAAAGAAGTCTAGTGATGGTATAGGCATAAAAACGGGATGGTAAATATTATGTCCCAATGAGTAAACATTTGCATGGCTTGTCGAAATATAGGTCAGGTCGCGATATCTCGGTGGCAGGGGCTGGATGCAGCGGCGCCCCGGTAACCTAGATGCAGGCGCAAGGGCACGCCCGCACCCCTTGCGCGGCTGCCCCGCAACCCTCGCCCCGACAGAACCACTCACCAAGAGCCCCCAGACCTCGTACATCACCACCCTGTTAGAGGTATTCTGTACAGCGAAGCTTGCAAGTACCCGGGGAGACCAACTTACATTGGTCACGCGACAAGAGAATGCATTTCCTAATGATAGCCCCGAGTGAAATGTTTTTAAGAGCCGGAGGCTTTTAATCTCATTTTTGATAGAGATTTTACTTTTACGGAATGAAAATTCAAAGAAAAATTGAATTTTTCTTTGAATTTTGTATGAGTCCATAATACCATAAGAGGTGTGAATTTTTTCATCTTCGTGAATAAACAATGGAAGATCTTTGACTGTTTACATCAAGCTTTTGTAATGGTTTAAAGTGTTATTTTTCCAAGGTAATAGAAAACAGTGCATATCTTATAAAAAAGATTAATTAATAATATAAATATAATAATGGAATGACTACAAGTTACAATAGGCAGTTCTTATCGCCATAGTTACTGACAGAACTGGATGTAGGATGTAGGAATAAACATGGAAATATGAGATCATTGTATTACGAACAAGTCAAAACAAGTTGGCAGAATTGTAGAGGCTACGGTAACTCGCCTTTTTCTACGCGTTAATTAAAAAGCTTTAACTTAGCACAAAAAATGAACGCCGACTGCGAAAATATTGTTATTTTATACTTTTTATTTTATGCTTCAACTTCAGGACTGAAACTTTTTATATCATGCAGAATTGAAACCTGTAGTAGGTAATACACGTGTTGTTACTCATTCGTAATTTAAAATCTTTCAGCGATTTCATATTTGCTTTGTTTAAATGAGTTAATACGGACATAAGAAGGTGCCTTCAGTGAAAAACTTTTTGTCCGAGTCCAACTACCTCAATAGCTATCAGAAGATATGGAATGTTTACGAGTATCACACCGCTACTAATGTTTTTTACGCTGTCCAGTCAGTATGACAAGGAAGAACGATCAACAAAATTCAAGCCAGATAAACCACACTGGGATTAGTGTGATTCTAAGAATTTGTCCAAACAAGTTACGAAGCTCGAAGAACAAACACACATGTAAACAATCCGTGTTTACTCACACAGAGGCAGGGGGTGTGTGTAATAGTGACTACACAATGAGTGTATGACAGTACGAAGCCTGGCAACAGAGCCGGTAAAGGCTATGCACGCGAACAGGCGCGGGCGCTGTGTGAGTGTGGAGGCAGCGCGGCTGTGTGAGCGCGAGCGTGGGCGGTGTACACACAGAGCTTTCACGACGCAGCCTTGGCCGCGAGACACGTGCGTCAGTAGGGCGGTGCCCCGGCCCTACGACAGCCTACTATCGATGTCCACTAGACATAACACAGCTTCTATATTTTGCCTTGAAGATTTAACGGCATTCTGTAGTAATTTCAAATATAAAATGTTACACAAGAATATCAAATATCTGTGTTTAGTCGGTATAACTTTAGTTGTGTGTTATGGTAGCTTATGCAATAATCACTTTGAATGGGTAACATTTTTATGTGAATATACATAGCAACATTGGGCTTTATCAGTTTTCTTAATTGTGACTCATATTTCTTTGATGTTGTATCTAGATTCTAGGTTTAATTTGTAAAGGAAATAATGTTAATGTTTGTTTATGGCTCTTCAAAACTAATAAAGAGAATAAGCACATGGCAAGTTGATCAGTGTTAGGATCAGTGTTAATTGAAAAGCCTCTTTAACAAATAGAGAAAGACAGCGTCCAACGTCTCAAATTGCCATTCATTTACGAGAGCGGCATATAGATATTCTAGTAATATAGTAGAATCCTTAACACAGACGTTGTATTTTCTGCTGCAATTAGCGCCAGAGCCACCTTCAATTCCTTGCGATACCCACAGGAATGACAACCCAGATTAGATACAAGGGCCTAAGTTTCACGTTGGTATTCTGTTCAAAAAAGCATACCGAAATATGTTGTCATTTGTAAGAGGAGAGCTTAGGTCCTACTGTACTCTGATGGTCCTCGTTAACCGTTTCATACTTCCTGTAAAAGCGTCTACACGTCTCATGAATGAGAACTGAATATTACTTTTGGGCTTACTGGTATTTTTTTGTTTTTCACGTACAAAATGATCTCTAAAACACCAATCATCGTATATCGATAGAGCGTCGGTTCCCGTCCCTTCGAGCGCCCGGGCGTGGAGGCGGGTGGAGGGTGTCTTCCCCTCGTTCCTCTCGCTCTATCAGCTGAGCGACACGTGCACCGCATATACTATTTCGTCTAGTGTACACCAACACTACAGGCGTACAGGTCAGCCAGCCATCTCGGCCGGCTCCGCTGTTTACTTACACACAACACACATTTACATACATGTTATGTAAATTGTTAAGCACCATTAGGGAATCGTTCGTAATACATAAACACCTAGTATCTACCTACCTACATGCTTCTAGAAGTTGTGAATACGTAAACTCGGTGTGATCTTCAGCTCCGTTGAAAGAAATAAGGGTGAAAGTGGAGTTACTGAAACTTCTGTGTAAATAGAAATGTAGAAACCCCACTTTGCTTCAGTAGACAATATTAGGTTTTGCGGTTTTCCAAATATTTTAGGATACGCAGATAAATGGATTGGGTTAACTAGTGCTGTGGCTGAGACATATATCGAAGCTTCGTTAAGTTTTATTTAGGCTAGTTAAATTGTTTCCATTTTTCGTTCAGATTTGACAACCAGCAGAAACAGCCGATGACACAACGTATGGCGTAAAAATGCAAATAAAATCGTATAAAATTAGATATTAACTAATTAATAAAAATGAATCCATCACCGGATGCAGTTTGGCATTTGCAATTTTATGGTTTTCTTTGATGTATTAAATTATGTTTAATTATGTTTTGAGTTCCAACACCGTATGCAGAAAAGACTTGAAAATATCATACTGTTTTTAGATACACTGCTTTAAAAACCCACCTTTTTGACCATTTTCAAGAAATCTCCGCCTTAGATAAATTTTATATTATTTATATTAATCTTTTCCACTTCACTATTAGCTTTACCGATAAGATTATAACAAAACATTATTGAAAGGTTTTCCTTTACAACTTTGGTTTCATTACCGCAGTCACAAAAGAATCTGTCCTACAGCCGAAGAGGCGAGAAAATTGATAGAAGTGTTTCATTTGCACCTGTGACTCTGCCCAGTAAGAGAATTCGTTACATACTTTTAAAGGTACGTCATGTCCTGCAGAAACTTATGTGTGCTAAAAAGATCAGAATCGGTCGGTTTCGTTGTTTAGCCGTGAAAGCTGTGAGTTGCTTTCACATTCACCTTTAATATTAATATGGAAAATGTGCATTACTGTTGCCCCGTTCGGGACAGGGCAAAACAAGATTCGGACTAAGAGAAACCGCATTGTAGGACTATTGATCAGTTTTCCATTTTTAGCTGTTCTACATAGCGGGCAGTTTGATCAAAACGGTTAGGTAGAGTGAATAACTGAGATTATGAGTACCTACAATAACTTAAAGCAGTGGAACTTCTAGGAAGGACTTTGGGGCAATTTTAACAAAGACGTTCAAATTCATTACAGGCCAGATAGACTGGAAGCCGACCCCAACCTAGTTGAGAAAATGCTGGCAAGATTTTGATCAAATTCATTACACGTAAGTAATTGGCTAAATAATAACAGCCGCACGAGTCGATCTTCAACGTTAAGCAACGCTTGCCGAGGTCGGTCTCTGGATGGGTAACCATTCCTAACATACAGAGACTCCTACGTGGCTCGGAAAGAACGTTAAGCAGTTGGTCCCGGCTGTCATTTGATGATCTTTGACAGTCGTTACGGGTAGTCTGAAGCCAGAAAGTCTGATAACCAGTCTTGCCAAGGGGTGTCGTGTTACCCAGTAACTGGGTTGTGGAGGTCAGATGGGCTGTCGCTCCATGTAAAATACTGGTATTCAGCTGCATCCGGTTAGACTGGAAGCCGACCCGAACATAGCTGGGAAAAAGCTAGGCAGAATAATAGATCAAATTTCGGACCAGACTTCATAACAAGTACCAACAATTCGATTTTTTATGGTTTTTGTTTCAATTGCATACTACTTAGGTACCTACTGAATTACTGATACATTAATATTGTCAAATACCTAACTATACACATGGACATGAAAGAAAACCATAGACAAAGTAAATATATACAATAGATCTATGATTCAAACACTCATTTATTAAAGTCAGTTTCGTCAAAGGGTTCAAAATTTGTCGAGATTAAAGTAATAAAAATGATGTTGAGAATTAATTAATGTCATGGAGACACCTTTGTGTACGTATTATCCTTGTGTGCACCGACCTTCGATCAATAATAGGTACCTACTAAGTAGGTATACTTTATTATCTAGCCCTGAAACTAGTACTTACCTAAACTTATTTGATAAACCATTGAACCGTAAAGTTGAGAGCACAATAGGCAGCAGTAGAAAATTGAGGACTGATTGAAGAAAATACCAAGGCGCGCAGTGTTAAACGCCAAGGTATTCATTAAAGTAAGATGCTTCAATAGTTACCTTTTTCCACATGATGGCCTTCTTTGGCAGTGCGCAGTTTTTCAAAGAATTTTCCTGTGATTTAAAAATGTTCACAAACAATGCCACAAGGGATCACGTAGGTATACTCTGGTAGAACAAATTCGCCCGTCACTTTATTTTGTAACCCGTCGATCTGATATGCGCGCGCGCATGAATGCATTCGCTGTGTGACGGCTTCCCCATATGGCCAAGGCTAGGCCTTTTATGGCTCATATAAGTGGCCACTCACCCACCGCCTGAACGAGCCAGCCATATCAATGAACTGGCCATCAATAAAACATGTGGCACTAAGCCAGAAAAGGAAACGGCGAAATGAGAAAAAGAAATATTTGAAAAAGGTATTCGATGCGTACACTCGATTGTTTGTGCGATTTGAAAGCATTCAATGTAAAGCTGAGCACACACACCATGCATTATTCGTGTCCATTACTTTTTGCTTTTCGCGGTACTATCCACCATACTCGTCGGAATTGATTCAATATCATTACATAAGTATCGTTGTGTGGGCTTACATAATAGGCAACTGGAGGAGTGTAAAGACGTGCATTTTATACGAGCAGTGATAATGAATGAGTGATTCAAATCGAATCCATCAAACCTGTGTCAACACGTGCACATTATTTTAATGAAGCTTTTCCTGCGAAACAAAAAAAAATCTACTTGTGCAGCTCCACAAGTGTTTATCAAGTTGGTTCAGCGCGTTACAATTTTATCAGCTTACAAAATATGTGATATGAATACAATGTTCTAACTATGTACTCTACGTACTGGATTGTAACAGACAAGTCGCGACTCGTTCCTGGATATGTTCGACCTCTGAACCTAACCTAAACTCGGATTGGTTGTAACGGGAGATGTAGCGATACTGTGGCGGTGGAAATAAAAATAATTTGTTGAGGTCTCGAGTCGTGGGAATTCAGACGAACTGACCGGTCACGAAGCACATTCCTGTGGCTCCCACCAGACACTCCTCAACGTAGCCAAATGTATGACGCATGCTACATACAATTCGGAAATTACGACAAAATGGGTCTAATGGTGCAACAATCGTATTTCAACTTGTACTTATTTATAAGAAGAGAGTATTTATTTTATTTTTTAACCGACTTCAAAAAGGAGTAGGTTCTCAATTCGGCAGAATTCGTAAAAATAAGATTTTTTTTGTATGTTTGGTACGCGATTACTCCGTCAATTGTGGACCGATTTTGAAAATTCTTATTTTTATTTGAAAGGGTATGCTCCCGAGGTGGTTCCATTGTCACCAAGTCAGAATCTGATGAGGATATCCCATGGAAATCGAACGCAATCCTCAATTTTTATAGGCTCACCTATATCAATTTCAGTTTTTTTTTTAGTAACTCATGCATTTGCACTCGGCATGCACCATTTGGTGAAGTGGAACTGATAATGAAGACCACAGATGGCCACCGGAACTACTTAATAATAAGTATTTCACTGTTGCGATTCGATTAGACAGTTTATTATGGTTGCTAAGCAATTTATGCTCGTCACAATGCATATGGTGAAGTCACCATCAGTTCCAGTTCTCCTGGTTCTTACCAGGAGAATTCCTGAACTATAAACTGACCCACTAAAAAGTGAAAAATAAAAAAACTTTTTACAAAAAACAAAACAACCGACTTCCAAAAAAACACTACAAAGTGAAAAATAACCTTAATTTCGAAGTCGGTGGCAAAAAACTGAAATAGATCCAAAGCACCGACTTCCAACCTTAAGGTTATTTTTCACTTTGTAGTGTTTTTTTTTGGAAGTCGGTTGTTTTTTATTTTATTTTATGGTTTACATAATAGTCTATTCTACTCGATTTTTCCACTCTTTGATAGTTTTAAGAAGTAACAGATGAGATAGGTTTCATAGCCTATGGTATACACCATTTTTATTAGCTATCAGCGAAGCCCCATCTGATGAAGTAAATGTTACTAAAGTTATTCTTTTGAAACCAGGTTTCGGGTTAATTTGGGTTTAGGTTTAGGTAGGTTATGCTGAAACTGTTGATCTTTGTGAAGTCAGAACAAAAGCTCATGGGGCAAGGTCTGCTATTTTCAATGATTGGTCATTATGACGATCATACCAAGACAACGCCATGACCATTGTGCCAATAGTTTGTAACCTCCTAAATTCATAATGACGTGACAGTGGTCCATAGGAAAGTCAAAATAATAGGAGCTTGTCAGTACGAGATTACCAAATACAGACAATTTTTCCAATGGAGTATCAGTGGCACGTCATTGGAAAATCATAATGGCGCCTTTCAATTAGGAGATTAGCAAAACTGTCAAATTCTACAATTACGGTGCCAATGATCGGCCATTCTGACACAACTGTGTTAGCAGACTTGGCCCCCTGATTTAAGTTCGCACTGTTCTGGCGCAGTAGATTATGCTATGCAGCACTTCCAACTACAGATTCTATCATGCCGTCCTGGGAACAGGCCTTTGTTTAGATGAAAACGGCCCGTAGGACTTATATTTTCTTGCATAACTCTTTAGAGCCGGGTATCTCTTCGTGTTGAATTTATCCCCGTGAAGAACCGAATCTGCGTATCACTGGTCAGTTTCCTTCACTCGTCAGTTTATTTAATTATTTGCCAGTTTCGTTGATTAGTCAGTTTCACTGATTGGTCGGTTTTGCGGAATAGTCAGTTGCGTCAACTCGACAGTTTCCTTGATTCATCAATCAAAGTACCTACATTCGGTAGAAAACTGCACACACAACTGCTAATTTAATTATGTTGTATTACGTAACCTAGCATTACGTATATTTCTTCAAAAGGCTGGGCAAAGGTATATTAGAGTCCACCCATATTTCACCAGTTGTGTTTAAGTCAAGGGGTCACCTTGTTGGCATCCAACTGCAGGTTCCAAAACATTGTCCATATATAATAATTTGGAAGGGTACATGTAACATTACCACATAAACCATATTTCAGTTCTTTTGATGTGAAACGCGATAGTCGCACGTAAAACCGATTGTAGGCGGGGCGACGCAGGCCGCGTGGCGACGCCTTGCCACTATACAGTCTATATGTAGTAGTGTGTAAATAATTTCGATGTCTCACATCTGCCAGGCGACCCGTGACGGCTCAATGTTTTTTTATTAATTAATATTTTTGTGATTTTTAATTTATATTGGGTTAGGTATTCCTTACATTATCCACTTTTGTTTGTTTAAATAGTATATATATTTTTCCTTGAATGCACAAAACTGACGAATCAAGAAAACTGTCGAATTGACGCAACTGACTAATCCGCAAAACGGACCAATCAACAAAACTGGCGAATTAAATAAGCTCACGAGTGAAGAAAACTGACCAGGGATACGCTGACTCAAAGAACCACAGAAAAAAATACCAGGCACCTAATATGAAAACCGTACTCTAAACATTTTCATTAAATCAATGAAAGAATATTTAGAGCCTTGTTTATTAAAATATTGATTTGTTATGTTAAAAGTATAATGATAGCGGATGGTTTATTTCTATGCCCGCGGTCCCCTAATGAAGCAGTTTGCACAGCAGCATTCCAGGCGCTCATTTTCTGGGAACACACATCTTTAATGGTAAGGCGGAATGCAAGTTTTTTTAATGCAAGTGCGTGTGCGTATGATTTTTCATTGAAATTTAAAAAGAAAACGCCTCGCTCGTGAAGTAATAAAAGCAGCACTGAGCAGGCCGCCAGCGTTTGTGCCATTCTTTTTTTTTGTCGTCTGCAATCCTTAGCTTGTTTTATTATGTGATGACAAAACAACTTCTATTTATGGTTTTAGCCGAGCAATGTAGCGAATACCGACCAGCTTAGTACTATTATCTGTAGGTACATTTATGTAGTCTATAAATTCTATTTCAGTGCGTGGCTACGAGACCATAAATACGCAGCTTATCTGCCTCCTTTAAGATCTATCGTGTGATTTGGTCCAGGCAACAGATTTAGTAATAGTAAACATGTAATTGATTGATAGTTATGGCTTACAATTTGATTAGTTTATTGGGTACCTAATAAAAAGCATGCATTGGCGTGATTATCACCGAAAAGCGCAGCTTCCCATGTGGCTGTCGGGAAGCCTCACATGCGCGATCACGCGATGTGCGCCCGCGCAATCCGCGTGAGAATCTCCATAAAAGGACATCACTAAAATTCTTTTAACTTTCCGTGCCTCCAATAAAAGCTGAATTTAATGTAATTTCAAAATATAATAGAATTCAACTTATGATATTCATCACATCACTTCAAAATTCCCTTCCAGTTTTTCGTTTCTTCCCAATTAAGCCTCGAAAAATACCATTACCTACAAGGTTTTTATGACTAAAATAACAACATTTATCAAAGATAGATACCAAAAAATAAAAGTGAATTTAGTTGATTCTTAGAAAAAGTTCGGGTCCCTTTATGGAAAGATAAAAGGGGTTATGGGCACCGTTGGTTGTTTGCGTGTGTTAAGCCGATCTCTGGTCGGCGGCGAATGCTGCGAATATCGACACGAACAGGTTGGATGTGTTTGTTCGTTTAATGGGTCACATCACAACACACAAGTGTAGTCCTTGTTCTGCGACTGCCCACACGAATTGAGAGAATCACGTGCGCTGAACACGCAACATTGTGGCCAATTTCGTGCACTGCGTTCATACCAAATTGAGACTAAACGGTTGAATTTATAAAATAGAGAGACAGATTAATCACTAGCTTTTGGACACCTAACAGTTATAAGGACGCAAGTTAAGTGAGGACAAAGAACTGAAAGGATGTTATGTGATGTGGCAAAACTTAAATTGGAGGATCTTAATTTCGAAAAAACCCGCCTAGTGCGTGTCGGACCACGCACAATGAAGGGTTCCGTAGTTGGGATGACTTTATCTCAAGAATAAACTTAATATTGTAATTGATAAATGGTCATACATTCCAACTGCAAATGTAAGTTTGTACGTACTTACAATATTGAGTGATCTACAACGTTATTTTAAGACCATAGACTTCTTATAGGTTTTCCTGTAATCTATAAGTTTTTTCTGTATTTAAAAAAAAAATATAGGCTCAGTAGCTGCGGAGATAACGAGGAGGAATGGTAAATTTTCATATATTTTCTTATATAACTTTAAAATGATTTATTTTAAAATTATAACATTAATATGTTTGAGGCCATTATAACAAGCCAATTCATTTGGTATGTCACACGGTACAGTTTGCAAAACTTTTTTTTTTTAATTTTCTTATTTGCCCCCAAAAGTGATCCTCATATTCAAAATTCATTTATTTACGTTACACTTCCGTGTTTGGGTCAAGGAAATTCATATGTGTACCAAATTTCAACTTAATCAGTCCAGTATAGGTTCGGAACAAATCGTCTGTGACGGACATACAGACAGACACACGAGTGATCCTCTATGGGTTCCGTTTTTTCCTTTTGAGGTATTGAACCTTAAAAAAACTGTGGTACAGAGAACCCAACATTTTCATTAAAAAGTATCCTAATAAGGCCCTAATAACCAATCATAGTTTGCAATTTCACAGCAATAAACAACAATAATAATATGATTGAATGACGTAGCACCTACTCAACAATTTATTTTCTATTAAAGAGCACCACTTCCGGGTCGGCGAACGAACGGTCAACAAACAAATTCTTAGCACACCTGATAGTCTAGGTAAACAAAAGTAGGTTTTTCTACACTAGTCAAGCCATCCGAATTGATAGTTAGGTATTACGTCACCAGTTTAGCAATATTTACGTAATACAACAGTTTCTATTTTTCGCAAAAACAATCTATTTCTATCACCGCTCGTAGCAATCTAGGTAATATTTTATTAGTGGATCTGTTACTTAATATTTTTGTTGGTAATTAAAGAGTTGAATAGTGGTTATATTTCACTTGATTTAAACATTTGCTCGATGACTACGTTTCTAGTTGACTGACTACGGTCACCAGCTGGTCTGCTTTCTGAGAAAGGCTCCTGTATGTCGTCATCCCGACGCATCATTTCCTTGCAATAAAAGTGTAAAATGTAAATAAAAAATACAACGTGTTTTTTTATCAAACATTTACGTGAATAGCTCTAGGAAACAAGGAAAGAGGTCAGTGTTTATCAAACATCCTTATTTTAGTGAACTCACATTTATATCAATAGTTGCGTTAGCGTGGAACCGATTTGGGACACGCTAACAGACGGGCTTTCTTAAAATAGCATCGTTAATGAGTGTAGTGCGAAATGATGAAGCTTAAGCGCCAATAAACAAATGATTGCTGACAATTATTGCGGGCTGCGCAGGCGCAGGCGCGGGGCCGCGTAGCTCGGTAGTCGCCCGCGCCGCGCCAATGCCGTTCACTATCATCGATTTATATTTCCATTAAACTTGCTACTGCTAATTTCGGAAGATTATAATTGGCAGCAACGGAAAGGCTACGGGTATTTTTGTTAGTCAAGCCACGTACACAAGGTTGTGGTTTCGCGCGCTCTTCATACTTTTGGAACGTTAAGGCTTTTCGGTCGAGTTCGATATTTAGGATTCGTATTCACTTTATATGGATTAAAAACAGGCTTGTGGATGGATTCTGAGAACTGGACTGGATCTGGAACCATCAATGGAAAATATAATCCAACCTCCGTTGAAAAATTTACTCCTGAAAATCAAAATTATTATGTCAGCGAATATGAATTAAATTTACTTTTTCCTGGGAAAAGTTCCAGTAACTTTTACCAGGAAACGACAAGAATAGCTTCATACAAATGTATTTCAGAAAGTAGAGCGGTGTAACAAACTTGTTAAAACTTTTTGTTTGATAAATGATGTAATGCTTCATTCGTTGAAAAAGCAAGTTGTATTTATTTAAAAACAACATACATTTATAATCTAATAATAACACTTAGGTATGCATCTAAAATAATGTTTGATAGACTTTTCTCCCGCCCTTAAAGTAGCCAAATGTCAGTGAAGTCAGTCCTAACTAATAACAAATGTCAGTGAAGTCAGTCCTAACTAATAACAAATGTCAGTGAAGTCAGTCCTAACTAATAACAAATGTCAGTGAAGTCAGTCCTAACTAATAACAAATGTCAGTGAAGTCAGTCCTAACTAATAATTAACATACAACACAATATGATTAAATGTTTGTTATGTTTTAAGTTAAAAGCAATTCAGTTTATCCATGAGCTTTTTCATTTATCACAAAGGATTTTCTACCATGTCCATAAAGGTACCCACACTTCACATTGACTTAGGTAGGTATTTGGGTATTTACTCGATTTGAACGTGCAAAAATGAATCGATTCTTACTTTCTGATAATGATAAAACTGTCACTCAATGTTTGTTTTGTTTTTATATTTGCTGCGATAGAAGACAGACATAAAACCTTCCCTGTGAAACGTCAAATATAAAGAACGTTATTTAAATTCAAAGTACTGCTTTTTAATTCACACCCGTAACCTAGTTTCCTACCAGGTAAATATCTCCGAAAGCAAATAATGATACATAATTATTTACACTATGTAGATGGCACTTTTGGGAGACTATACAATTCTCGATCAATTCGTCGCCTTTTTATAAATACTCGCAAAACACAATAGCCAAATATTATCGAGTGACGTATGAGCTAGATGAAAATATCGACATGCAGGCGGCACGTCACTGGCGCGAGGTTAGCGGGCGCGCTGCGTTTGCGCACGCCGCGCGACAAGGACATCGACCCCCGCAACCTTGGCTATGCCAATTAATTTCAACAATGTTCTCTTACTCACTATTATGTGCTTAAAATTATCTCCCGCATATTCAGATAATAATTTTCGCTTGATTGTAGGTACTCATTTTCTAAGATGAAATAGTGCGATTAAAATGCTTCGAGCTTCCTGTATTCGGTTATTTATTACGCGATGGCTGATCTGCTGAGATTGGGGCGGTCTCTTTGTGTAATTATCTGGAAATTGTAAAAGATGGACTTTGATGTGGATCGGTACTATTTTTTGCTGTAGTTGAGTTTGCCATACAATAATAGAAATTGTAGGTTTTATTGTCTACTGATTCTTTGCTCTACGAAAATCTGGAAGAAAAAGCTGCTTGTGAATGATGGAAGGTGTAGCACCTAGGTCTAGAGAATCTATGCCTAATTTCTACTTATATATCCTCTAATGAAGTAACCATCCAAATATAATTATGATAACTGCCAGCCTAACTGAATGAGGCTAAAATACATTAAGGCACAGAATCATGATTATTCATGATTTACGAGAGCAACGAAAACAGCGTGATGTAGGTAGGTAGGTACAACAAAGTGAACAACAATAACAAGGCCGCCGCGTAATCAATTCCCGGTAAGTTAAGCTCCAATGATTTACTCGAATAAGTTGTAAACACACCATTGTGTAGGGCAAGCGTAAATACTACAATTTTATTGTAGCCGCTATGGGCAGACGGGCGCAGGATAATGACCCGCGAGTGTGCGCCCGCGCCTGCCGCCGCGCCCGCTGCCGCCACTATACCACGCAGGTATTTGTACTATAAACAACGACGAACAATACCCACTTACACATTTATGACACACCTACTTAATATTGTGTAAGTTCTAGTACCAATTCACAGAGATAATACATCATTGACGAATGCTTAATGAGACGTGCAATCATGCTCATTCCGAATGTCCCCATAATTAATGTGTATTATAATTTATAACTAAGTTTATAACCTATTTATGTACTTTGTACCTATTAATTTATATTTAATTATGTTATATTTTAATATTTTATAATATTATTATTTTCTCTCAATCAGAGCACCCGCCATCTTATCTCTTCACCACCTTTGGTTGACTGGTAGAGAATGCCTAAGGCATTAAGTCCGCCTTTGTACATTATTGTGTGTGAGAAGTTTAAATAAATAAATAAATTAATTAATCCGTTATCAATCTGACTGCGAAATATATTTGTTTTGATGTTTGTGGTCAATTCGTTTTGTTGACTGCAGTCTATATTTAGTGATGATGGGGAAACCTACCCGATATGAATGAGGAAATACACCATGATGTCACTTTGTGCGCACAGATAGCACAGGTCATCTAGACCACACCTATTTCTAGCTTTTGTGTGTACACAGAAACAGCAAAGGAATATCAATATTTTAACCTGGCCTTATGTTACCACCATAATCTAGAATAAACATTTACACGAGATACTGTAGCTGGTAATCCTTATTAAAGGCAATTTTTTTACTTTATACCAATCTTGTACCTAGTTGTAAACAACAATAGGCCATTAATATTTAATTTTGTAATTATTAATCACTTATATCGTTAAACAATAAGTATGACTAGACTAAATACCGTACAACGAGTTTCTAGGAAAATACGAGCGATGAACCAACAAGCTCAAATTAAACGTGAGCTGATGAGCGCTTATGTGATGTCCCGTTGATATATTAGCTCAATAAGTATGTATAATGATGCAAAAGAATGTTTCGTTTCCGGTGTGTTCGTGAAGCACTGTTTATTTGTACACGTCAAGATCAAACACGATTAAAAGGTCCGTTGAATGGTCTCCTGCTAGTTTTATTTTACAACATGAACGCCGTCCTCTCATCCTGATTCGGAATCGAGTTTTGATCTCATTAACTGACGACAATTATTATTCAGATATCTGAAACGTCTGTTCCGAAATATATTTGTTATTCTAAAAGCACCGGCAATATGAATGGCGAATTCCTCTGCCCACTTACTGGCCTGAATGATTTCGACATTCTTGGCGCAGCTCCGATAAGCTGAGAAAAAAATAAACGAGCGCCAACGTAAATAAGCCCACTCGGAGTTGAAAACTTGAAAGTGCGCACTCCGGCGACTACGCGCCGGTCGGCGGCGGCGGCGGCGGTGGCACGGAAAATAAATCACGTCGATATGGTACGCTCGGGATAACGTATTTTTACGCAACAGACTCTTTGTTTATAGCTAGTAACGTCGCCCAACAGACGGCTGGTTATTCAACCGGGCGCATTCCGCGCCGGCTCCACTTTTTGCTCGGCCTCGCCCGGCCGTCCTCCTCGCCGGTGAAAAACGACCAATTAGAGCTTTTACGGCAGGAATTAACATCGCGCATTGTCCGCGACAGCACGGCTGCGTCCGCGCCGACTGCGCCGAGACACTACTTAGAGTTTTATCTCGCAGTGAATACTTGAGCAATCTTGGCAGTGCTCATACAAAAACAAATATACACTCTGAATTATGCACATTTTCTGTTCATTTATCTGAAAGAAGAAGTTCCCATTGATGTGAGGTAATAGCGGTGGCGCCGCTGTGTCGATCCGACGCCATTGTTTAATCGCCGATGAACCATAGATACGCTTACACGATACCCAATAGAATGAAAAACCTTTTAGCACTTACCAGGGACATTTTGTAGTAAACAAAAACAAATAAGTAAGTACCTATTATAAGTATGGATATATGTAAACTCGGGTACCTACCTACATTTTGAGAAACCTCAAATAAGGAAAACGTAAGAATTAATCAGCTCAGCCTCTTGTAAACATTTACTGAAACAAGTGAATAATTCAACTAACAATTTATAAAATCAGCAAAATAAATTGCCATTCGATGGATCTTACAACTTGACATTCAATATCGAATGGAAAATAAATCCGTTTTAATATGAAGCTAATGACAAACCGAGAAAATAATTAAAATTAAATAAAAAATTACCCATGCATTCTAATTCTGGAGTGTTTTGATTAGTCACATCGATTCGTTTTAATCTGGGGGCCTAGTGTCGGACAATGTATCAATAAAAAGTAAAAAAGAACAGTTTATGGCTGAACGTGGCCCCCGAGCACTGACGCCAATAAAACCGATCAACACAGACTTGGTGTTGCTACTGCTTAGAATTATTCCCATCTTCAAGGAAAAAACTTTTAAGCACAGAAATAAACTGAATTTGGAGAAAATAGATTAGATTTTCGTAAACTTTCGTAGCACTAAGGGACAAAGGCTACGAAAATCGTAGACCTTGCCTACGATCTAGGTGGTAGACTCCAGCTACGCAGATTTAATTATTGTTATCACAGAGCTATCTGAGACATCGCACAAATATTTATTATTATTTATACCTTAGAGCATCATCATCTGCTTAGCTTTTTCCCAACTATGTTGAGTTCGACTTAAAGTCTAACCGGAAGCAGCTGAATACCAGTATTTTACATGGAGCGACTGCCTATCTGCCCTGTCTATTATATCGTTTACTTTATACCTGAAGATTCGAATGATGTTATTGCGACTCACGTCATTCGAATCTTCATATCAGTTCCTAAGTACCTACCTTTTTATATGTACCTACATCTAGTCCAAAAAAGTGGGTTTTACAACTCTTTTTTTTCAATTACCTAAGCTTCAAAGGCTATTTGTCGTTGCGCGACAGGCAGTGACAAATAAATTGTGCAACTAGTGTCGCATCGCGCCTGTGATATCGCACCAGTCTGTACGAGCCTTTAGAAAGCAAGCCCTGCCTGTAATTAAATGTAAACCTCAGCGTAACTATAAAACTAAACGATAGCAAACTGTTCGGACTTTCTATTTAAATTAATAAGTTTTTGTTGGCAGTTTTCAAATGTCCGGCACTGGCAACCCTATACAATTGGTTTTTTTTGTACGAACGCTCATCACAAAAAGTTAACTCCCGGGGCGCACCATCAACATTATTTACATTTTTTTATTCTGTTTCAAAGTGGTGTCGAATTACTATCTTGGAATGTTTAGTAGAGGCAGACACTAGACACGACACGATGGGCCACAGGAATGTGCCTCTTAAAATCCTCTTCCGAATTATGTACATTTTCTTACACGAATTTTTACTAACAACCAACGCAAAACGCCTATATTTTATGTTTGAATTGAAAGTAAGTTTGTTACTCAGTTTCGCCTAAATGGCTAAACGGATTTGGAATGTCAATGAAATACCTCTTATGAATTATGTGCCATTATTTTACACAAATTATACTAACAACAAAAGCGAATTTACAATCGCCTACGTTCACATTTGAATGTATATCTGTGTGTTACTTTGTTTCGCCGAAACGGCTAGAGAGAATTGGTATGTGGATGCATTAACTATGCAATGATACGACACTTATCTAAGAATGTGATGCATGTGAAGCCACACGGCAAGTGTTAAATGAACTATGTGTAATGCGAATTTAATGTAAAAAAACCTGCAATAAAGCTAACTAATCAGACTATTAAAGTGGCCCCCAGTCGTGATAATCGCAGAATTATTCTTAAATAGGACAAAATCAACATGGACCTTGTGTTTTATTACATATTTAAATATCTTCTTAAGATAACCTTAATATTAATGGATGTTAATTGTCAAGATTAATGCTGAATCTGGTCAAAACTTAAGATCACAAGCCATCATCACCGAATTAAGTAATTACGAGTAAATATTCAATGAATCTAGATTAAGCTAATCTAAAATGCCGCCTTTGGCGAGAAATGGTATTTCCCGAGTGAAAAAACTAACCTGTTAACCTTGAGACTTTTTTTTATACGTCCATGACCTTGAGTTTTTTTTTATGAATTAATAAGTAACTGTAGATTTTCGATTATTTAAATAGATAGAGTTTCCTACCCTTTTCTGATTTATTTATTTATTAAAACTATATGCACAAGTAAAAAAAAATACCGTACAAAGGCGGACCTGTCTGAGGCATTTGCTACCAGTTAACGTTAGATTTAGATTTTAGAGCTTTGAAAATTGTTTCGATAATCATTATCTACAACTTCATAATTGGAATAAGTAAAGGACTATAATGTAGCTGTACTCATGAAATTATTTAATTAAATCTACTTACATATTATTTATCACAGACCGTGTGAATGATGACATGAATTCAATTTCATTGACATCATAAATATAAACGTATCATTTACACAAATCAATCATAGCTAACGTACCTGAGCGATATCTACCCAAATCTAAACTTGGGAAAGATCCTTTTGAAAAAAAAATACTACCTGTGTCTCCTGGCGTCACCGAAACCTGTCAGAGTTACTACGAAACTACGTTAGAAGGGAAAAAAAAATGACAATTTTGTATGAGGTGGCGCTTAGTTGTAAGTGTTATTATGTACTTCACAATAAGTAGAGTGGCTTGAGAGCGGCGCTATTCGGCTGTTCTATTATGATCCGTCGATACCCAGGTACCTACCTGACGTGCCCAGCACCCACCGGCCCGTTAAATTCGCTGTCGCCAACAATACACGCAGTGTGGGTGTGCCCTAGAAATAGACAAGGATAATTACTATCCAACAGTTAAAATTGGTACTTATTGTATGAATAGTAAGCGTGGAAGACACGCTCTTTTCCAACAGTTACACGCCCAGTGACATTTAATTACATAACTCGTGTATTTTAATAGAACTGAAATATTTTTTTTTTACATGTAGATATGTACATTTTCCTTCGTGAAATTATAATATAAATTTTGGGATTCTGATTAACTTTGCCTTTAAATGTAAAGCTTGTTTTATCTATTTAAGGATAAAAATAACAGGTTCACGCAATTATTTACTAAATATTACTCAACGTAGCGTAACAATGTAAATCCGAAAAGAAAACAATTTTAGTCAAATCATCGTTCATGATGTGAACTCCATAAAATTTATCACAAAAAACTAGTGCAAGAAACGAGTTCTCACACGGACATTCATTAGTCGCAGCTCACAAAGCACAATGGACATATTGGGCCCATGTGTGTGCAGAACCCTTCACGGATGATTGAGTCCACATTGTGCCCAAATCACAGATTTTACCGAAATACTGTCAAAAGGCCAACACCGACTTTTGCACTTCATCAAAAATAAATTTATCTGGAAATAATGCAGTCCCAACCTGTTGGACCCTTTTTGTTCGCATCTACACAATGCCTAGAAAAAAATCACCTTCAGCGTTTTTGCATCCCATTGTGAGCCTTACACTAAACTGAATTATTGTTTTTAACCAAGTTTTTATGAGGCGTTTTCGAGTGGCCTATGAATAGATTCTTTTCAAAATGACCATTTCATTGTTTGTTCAATTCAAAATGCCACATTACCTTGTCCAACCGTTTTTTTTTTCTCGAAGCAGAATTCTATTGAACTGCGAATATGAATGCTTAACTCAGACTTAATTTAGAGCATTGTTACTAATAACAAGTATACGTTAATACTTAAATAAATGCTTAGCGGTATTTTACATACGATAATTTTCAGTATCATTCTGTATGTTCCTTGTTTCTTACAGTATCAACAGTAAGTAACTCAGCAGACATGAAAGTTCCCCAACTACGTCATGTTGAAGGCATCTCCCATTTTCAGGCCACCTGTTGGATCAAGAATGTTGAACGAATATGTCTCTGTATGCCCTCTATTGGATATGCGATGAATCAAACAGCATTTACCTCGACTCGACGCCACAGAACCAAGAGAACGGCAGACGGTAGTGTGTTTACACAACTGAAACTTTAAATATCCGCCAGATGGCGCATGTATCGCTGTTGAACAGTGATAACCTAGATAAACACCTTTTAGATAAAACCTTTTAAAAGCGTCAAAGCCAGCTTAAGCTCAATCTCTCTCAAGCTTCTCAAGCTTTAGGTTAGCTTTGTCTCAAGCTTTAGGTTCTTTGACAATTGACAACGTGTCCTTGGTGTCATCTCTTGGGTATTTATTGTTCTGTGGATGTCATGCAATCCTGTACTATAGTGTATTATCTATGCATGCAATCACTCAAGTAATGCCAGCTTTGTAAATAAAACAAATGTAAAATAAAATAAAAATTACTAAAAATATTTTCATATAATGTCAGAATTAATATTTCCCAAAGGCTGTTACACAGCTCGCTCCTCCGGGTACAAGTACCGGACGCTGTCCACGAACACCGGGGAACGAAAGAAACGAGACAGCAAGGAAGACAACGCCTTCGAGAGAAAATTCAAAGAACTTAGTAAGGCAATCTCTACCAGAGTCAATCAAGAAGTTGATAACACGAATAAAGCACGAGAATCGATTCTAGGAAAGTTCGCAAAACTCGATGCTAAAATCAACTCGATGGTAGAACTACAGAAAACAGTGACAGAACTTCATAACAACTTGGACGGTGTGCGTTTAATGATTGTGGAAGTGACCGAAAAAGTGAACAAAATAGAAATCTACAATTCTCAAATAAGCCAACAATCTCACGTGACGACGTTCAAGTCTGTGGAACCCATCACGGAGGAATGCGAAGACCGTGATTCTGTAGTAACGCACGTTTAGCTTTCTGGTGGCATGACGTACTATTTACATTACAATTTTAATGCATTTGCTGAAGTGCAATATCTATACTATTGTTCTTATCGATGGCTATCCAAACGTTCTAATTATTATGACTACATTATACGAAAATGTTTTCAACAGATTTTTTTTTATTTTCAGGTAAAATATAGAGAGCCAGAGAACTACAGAATAATACAGATGCTAGATCACCACACTAAGACTAATTCAATCTCACCGGTTTTAACCTTTTTTAACATATACGAGTATTTTAAACTAGCGACTTCCACAGAAAAAAAGACAAAATAGTTTTATTAGAATGTAGCTTATATTTTAGTAAAAATAGCAGCTACATTTTAATAAAACTTCCCTGTATACTATGTTTATAGTTTTGGTCTCGGCAGTCAAAATATACCTACAGAGAGTGAGGAATGGTGACGCAGGAGTAAGCAACGTAGGTACAGTTGTCCATGTGAGAAGCAGCTCGTGCCGAGGTAGACACACGCAGCCTTCAGTAGCAATTTCTCATTGCATGCGAAGTTTTTCGTTTTTGGTGAATTAATGGACGCCTGCGTTCCTGCATATACTACTTATTGGCACTGATGCATTCTTACGGATTATTCCTGACAAACGGCTATCACTAAAATAATATAGCCGTAGGCTGTAACACATGGGATTTCTCATTAACAGTTAACCTAATCTCTCCTAGTTAACCTAGTCTCATTAACCTAACCTAAACTAACCATAGATATTTTTATCCATGAATAACAGAAGAGGCCTTAACTTCTTGGAGTAGGTTCTATACTATCATAATTACAATAGTTTATCAAAATGTAAAAAAGAAGCACAAACATTCTTTAATGTCGGGAATCGAACTTAGGTTTGCAAAGCAGTCGTCGAACCGCTAAGCTGTTTGCTTTGTTGAAAGTTGACTATAATAGCCATTTTTATATGTATGCCATGATTGACTTGAAGTAAAGGAATAATTCGACTGTTATCATACACTGATATTTCGATATTTCGTGTTCTCTCTCATCTTAGTCTCATTTCCTATAAAATGTATGAGATTTTTTTTGCAATTTCTGAACTTTTTGTACTCAAACCCATGTCTGATAAAAATAATAATAATATAATTTTAATAAACAGGATCGATTCGATTGGCACCAAAAAAGATTTTGTGAAAATTGCCAATTTTTTTGCTGACTATACAATTTTGTTAAAATCTGTGAATGTATATCAAAATGTTGCAAATAGGAGGTATAAGGACAGTCTCCTCGGACCGTTTTCTGGTAGCGACCACGGTTAAGGTACCTGCCCTTATTGCCCCATCTCTAAAATTCACCCTGTATAATTATTTCATGACTGGTCATTGACTGATTGGCTCCATAAAGGTAATTATTCTGCAATATTCGAACCTTTTGGCTCGTCGCTTTACAATTTGCGGTAAACTTTAGGATACGAACTTATACAATATTGCTTAACCCTTATGTAGTAAATAGCGTGATAATTTATAGATTGACCAGACTTTTATGGAATATTTATGCAAAATTTTAACAAAATCCACCCGGTAGTATTTGCGTCATGCTGGATCATACATTCAGACAAACAGACAAAAATTCTAAAAACTATATTTTCGGCATAAGAATCGTTCTCAGACCTCGTAGCAATTACTTTTTTTCAAAAATATTCAATGTACAGTTTTGACTTCCCTAAGATTTTCTTACATATAATATACATACTTATACCTAATATGTATGTATGTACATATAAGCAATCCTATTTCATTCGTGTTGCTATAATGTTTTCATCGTTAGGCTGCGTTCAGACGACACGCGCCCGCTACACGATTGCCACGCGCCTGCCCCGCGCCCTTCCCGCTTGCTTTGAAATTTGTTGTATATAATTTGAGTCTTAAGACACATTAATAGATCTCAAATTACATTTATCGAAGTCGACCCGCAAACGCCACGCGCCTGCCTCGCACCCGCCCCGCGCTCACTCCGCACACGCTGCACAAGCCTTGTGCCCGCACTTCGGCTAGTGCCGTATTGACTGTAATCAAGGGCGTTTTTTGATTAAATAATAAGTAGTATAAGTGAATGCGAGACGGGGGCGTGGCGTGCGCGGATTTTGCGCGTGGCGAATGCGGGTGCAAGGCGGGCCCAACGCGTGTGCGTGGTCGGCGCGGGTTATCTGAACACGACCTAAATTTTAGTACAAACCATTTTTATAATAAGCCACCATAAAATTACGTCTTCCTAAGCAATATTTTTTTGCCTCCATAATTTTGCTGCCATCCATTGCCACAACGTATTTCAATTTTCACAGAAAGCCATCAGCCTTCAACTCATTTTATCTGATTTCCAAATGTAGAGCAACTTGCAAATATGTTGTTACATAAGGAACATAAGGATCTACAGCTGAAGACCGTGAAATTCAGTCAGGTTCTATCTTGATAAAAAAAATGATTCGCGACTATAACAGATATGTATTTACAGAATTATAATCACTAGAATCATTAATACATCACTCTAAGTTAGATTTGTTCCCCAATGTCACGGTTTGTTTGGCATGAAAAAGTCATTCAATGCCAATCTGATCTGTTCTGCGAAACTTTAACCTACAGCGTACCGCAAGGTTCCATTCTTGACCCTTTGCTCTTCAATAAACGATATATACTAAATCTCTCATAAAATAATTAAACTAAAATCTGTCATAAAATAATTAAACTATTATTTCATTACCACTATCTAACTCCCCGAGGGTTTTTTTTTTACAAAGAAACTTAATTGATGATACTATCGCACATTTATAAATATAACTTTTGCATATTAGTACACAGGCTATTAAACAAAGATATACACTCTAAAATAACGTTTACAAAAAAGGACAAACACAAAAACGTAATAAGTACTAGAAAAAAAACAACATCTGCTTAAGACCTCCACGTACTAACTACGGAAAGAAAAACATATTATATGAAGGAGCAGAGTTACATAATAAATTGCCGACCGACATTAAAGAGATCCATCCATCCAGCCCTTTACCTACTCTACAGATACCAAAAAAACCTTAACTTAAAGCATTACATCTTGAAAAACTTCTCTCGATTTTAAATCAGTTACCCATTATGCATTCTAACACCATACTGCGATCGCCACGCTATGTCCAGCAGTGGACCTCATTCGGCTGAAATGATGAATGATGATGATGACATCAAATTATTACTTATACATTTTGGTACTAAACTATCTTATCATTTTGAACCATTAACAAATTAAAAAAATATTGATAGCTTGATGCTAGTGATAACGTGCAGTTGATATTCACTTGCCATCAAGAAACGATATGTAATTGTACACTCACTTATTATATACTCGTACCTGCCGATATTTGGAAGTTCCTTGGAACTTTAGGCATCGGCAAATCGCGCCATTCAGACCTTCCTAACACAATTGGTTTAGACGATCTAAATCGCCATTTCTCCACTGTTCCAACTCTAGATAGTCTAACCAAATGTCAAACCCTCGACTACCTTGCTAGTCTGACGCGTCCCAATATCAACCCCTTTCTCTTCACCCCAGTAAACCCGGAAGAGATCAAAAAGATTATCCTATCCATTAAATCCAAAGCCGTGGGTTGCGATAATATCAGCCGCCATATGATAGTGACGGCTCTTAATCAACTCCTCCCTGCATACTCCCACATAATAAACTTTTTCCTTTACACCGGTGTTTTTCCTTCCCTGTGGCGCAAAGCCCTTGTTCGGCCCCTGCCCAAGATACCCAATCCCTCTCTTCCCAGTCACTTCCGCCCAATTTCCATCCTTATCTTTCTAAAGTGCTCGAGGCCAGTGTTCACAAACAATTCTCCCACTTTATTCATCACAACTCCCTCATCAGTCCATTTCAGTCTGGATTCAGGCCCGGGCACAGTACCGTTTCAGCTCTCCTTAAAGTGACCGACGATAAGGAGAGGTATATAAGGCGGGGTATGGAAGACACTAAAGTTACGGTCTTAGTGTTAATTGACTTTTCCAATGCTTTTAATACCGTCAGTCACGAAGTCCTTTTATCCATCCTTTCCTATCTTATGGTCTCTCCAGGGGTATTGGAATGGTTTTCATCTTATCTTCAGGGGCGTTAGCAGTCTGTTTATGCTGGAGACTCTTCGTCGAGTTAGTGTGATCTTGCAGCTGGCGTCCCTCAAGGCGGTATATTATCTCCTCTTTTATTCTCCATTTTTATTAACCTCATTACTACCGAGCTTCGGACTGCGTATCATCTTTATGCTTACGATTTGCAGCTTTACTGTCGGGCAAGTGTTGACAGCATACCCGATGCGATTGAGGAGCTAAACCGGGATTTAGATGTCGTTAAAAACTGGTCTGATCGATTTGGGGTAGCGGTTAACCCAACCAAGTGTCAGACTATCATAGTAGGGAGCCCCTACAGTATGAGGAAGCTGAATGGCTTAACTGTGCCACCTGTAATCTTCGAAAATTCGGTCATCCCCTTTAGCTCCGATGTTAAGAATCTTTGTCTGCATGTCGACAATTGTCTTTACTGGCGAAAGCAGGTCACGACTGTATGTCAAAAAGTCACCGGAACGTTGCGGTCGCTCTATCGGTTGAAAAATCTTCCATGACACATAAAGGCAATGCTTGTACAGTCCCCAATATTTCCCATGATTGACTATGGTGATGTGTGTTACTATGACCTGAATGCAAATCTCCTCAATAAACTTGACCGCCTTCTCAATCACTGTATTCGATTCGATTTCAATCTTCGTAAGTATGACCATGTATCCGCGCACCGACTGCTTTTGAAATGGTTACCCATTCGTCAGTGCAGAGAGTTGAGAGCTCTGTCTATGTTGTTCTCTATTCTCGACAAACCCACTTCTCCTTCTTACCTGACTTCCCAAATTAAATACTTATGCTCTGCCCATAGTAAAAATCTTCGTTCCACCAACAATCGTCTTCTACGATGTCCTTCGCACCGTTCAGGCTTCATTCATTCTTCTTTCTTTCTCCAGGCGGTCTTTCTTTGGAATGCGCTTCCTCTGAAAATCAGGACGGCAACCAGTCGGTTATCATTTAAAGTGAAGGCACGTGAACATATTCGTCAGAAGTTGGCCGAAGCATCTCAGCGGTGATTTGCTGGATTCGTTTTCTTCGCTACCGGTCGTTATTTCTCCTGACAAAGTTTATTTTGGTATATTATGTATCTATTTATCTATGTATTTGTATTTATGCTTACATTTTATAGTTATTTCCGAGCTATCTATCCCGTACGTTGCACCTGCCATGTTTTGTCTCTGCATCACCCTAAGATTGACTGGTAGAAAATGCCTCAGGCATTAAGTCCGCCTTTGTACAGTGAAGTTTTTACTTAAATAAAAAAATATACTTGTTACCCAGTCAGTAATCGTGTATATTAACTTGTATTTCTCATGTTAAGTGAATTGTATTATTTTGAGGAATAAATGTCTTAATCCGTAACTAGCTTTAGCTACTAAATAATATTATTACCTAGTAAGTTTTCCTGAATATTTTTTGTTTGATGTTCCAAATTTTTTTGGTCTATAAAGTTTCTAAGACAATAAAAAGGCGTTTCATATTATAACATCATATATTTATCTCGGGATTGTTTTCCTTGATTGACAGCTCTGAGCCGAACACATAGTTCATGATTATAATAAATTAATGTAATACATTTGCGAAAAAATCTCCATTATAATCTCATTTTACATTTATATTCGTTTAAAACGTCACGGACATACATTGATTAAGTAATTTAATTACATAAAAAGCTTTTTTTTTTAATTTGCTAAAGACGTAATGAAAGGAGATAATTGAAAAACACCAAAAACATTTCTATTTCATAAAGCCACATCCAATATGGCACAATTTAAAATTGATTACAATTGAAGCTACATTATAAAGTAATTCGTTCTGCGAACGTTTGTTTCAAACAAATTCCTATACACATAAAAATCCTTGACTTAATAATGTACTTGGTATACGACTAGTGAATATTTAGGTAACTATTTTACTAAATTATGGAAGAATTATACTAAACAATTCATCTAAATTTAACTAAGCAAAGCTTCTCAATTAAAAAAGAGGTGATCCAAAATAATCTTGCTTTGTTACAAATACGAGAAACAAAACATTTGGGTGTAAATTCTTTGGATTTCGAAAGTATAGCTACAATTTATATTATTATCACCAATCAAATCTGCATGGCTGACTGATATTAGGTAAGTATAATCAGATAACCTCCAACTAACTATCTTGCACATAATTGTCAATAAATGCAACAAAGTTTAATAACAACTAATTTAAACGTAACTTAACAATGACAATTTGTGCACCAATTCATTTCACCAAATGTTTATAAATGCAAATTGTTAAACAATTTGATAATGCAATTAAAATTAACGCGTTACAGTAATCAAAAATTAATGATTAAATATCACAACATACACATATCCTACTATATGAAGACGCGGTATTGCGTTAAACTTGAATTATTCGTTCTACCAATTCGCTAACAAAGAATTCTTTCCGCCAAAAGCAAACTATCATAAAATATAAATGAACACAGACTTAAAATGGACATCATAATAATTACTTAAAATCTCTAATTCTTCAGCTGCAGAAATAAAGTAATTGCATGATTAACTGTGTAGTAACTCTAAATCATAAGTACCAAATGCTAAAAATACTAATTATGTAGTCACATTCATTACGAATAGTTATAATTTCGATTCGTAAAAAAATACAAAAGATGGCATTCTTTATTTTCTTAACCTCTCAAAATCTATCCAAATAATTATTATTGTAATTAATTGTTGAATCGTAACATGTACTTACGAATTGCATTGTTTTCAAGTTTATTCAACATTTATTTTCACATTGAATAGTAAGTCAGATAGAGAGGAAAGATTGAAAAGTAGATATAGGAAGTATTTAAGAGTTTTTTTACACTTCAGTACTTAACACTCAGTCGAAAGTCTTATATAAATATTAATGTTATTTTAGTCCACACTTCTCGTGCACTACGTCCACCTTACTCATAGGTAGGCTCCGTGTCTCAGTCGAACAAACAAATGAAAGCACGTAAGAGTCCCTCTCCGAAACATGCGCAGCAGCCTTTCTTTTTGCGTTTTTCTTCTGGCGCGAAGCTGGGCTGCTTGGGGCGCTTGGGGCGGCGCGCGCACAGCTTGCTGGGCTGCGGCTCTTCCACGGGCGGCTCGGAGCGTGCGCTCAGATGCACGGGCAGCGCCGCCGGCTCAACGGGCCGCGGCCGGGCCCAGCGCCGCAGCAGCGCCTCCTGCTCCGCGCCGACCGGCACCGGCGCAGACAGCTTGCGAGCGCGTGCTGTCACCAGCGCACGCTCCATCGGCTCCAGCAGCTCCAGGCTCAGAGCGCGGTCTAACTCGTCGCCCGACAGCAGCAGGTACCGCGGGCAGTACGCGAGCTCGCCAAGCGCCGCCCTCTTGTTGGCGGGCGTTAGCTCGCGCTTGGTACGTTTGCAAGCTGCTGTGGCCCACCGCGTCAGAGCCTCTGCCAGCACCAGTTCACTCGACACGCGCAAAGTATCTCGTTTTACTATAAGCGATAAGTCTTCATACGTTAGCTCTTCCAGACGTTCATCAGTCAGGGCGGTATCTGCGTCATCATCGAGCACCAGCAGAGCGTTGTGAGCCAGAGAGTCGCACCAGCGGGAACATTGTGCGAGCGAGCGAGCTGCCGCGTCGTCTGATAGAGCGGGCAATGGTGGTGCGGAGGCAGCGCCGGGTAACCTGGCGCAAAGGAATCGTAAGTCGCGCAGTATCTCTAGCGCGACACCGGCATCCAACATATCGTCTAGGCGCCGAGCGCATCGCTCTGCCAGCGGTGAGCACAGGAACTTATACGCGGCGTCTAATGCGCAGCGCGCTGTGCCCACGGAGTTAAGCTGGGTGGGCTCGCAGTAGTGGTAGCGAAGCAGCTGCTCAAAGCCGCGACGGTCAATGTAGTCGACGACGATGACGTCGGTCTTGCAGGCGAGCAGCGCGGCGAACACAGGGCTGGTGGCGGCCAGCACGCGGCGGTGACCAGGGTAGCGCCACGTGTCCCCATTGATGCCGGCCACGAACACGATGTCGGACTGCTTCTCGTCGTCGTACAGGCGCGCGTGCTCGTCCAGGTCCACGCCGGCGCCGCCGTACTCGCACACGTCGCTCTCGCGCCCCGACTCGATCTCATCGTCCGAGTTGGTCCGCGCGGGGTTCGTCACCACTGTCATTGTGATTCTATTTGGATTGCACTACCTGGAATTAAAGAAATGCTTTCATTATGGCAACCACTTAGTTATTCTGCTCTTCAAAATAGTACACACCGAATAATACGTTCATATTTAGTTTATCAACAACAGTAAGGTGTTCTCTACGGTAAATGACTAAACCAATCAATAGAGCGCAATAAGTTAAACGTATTGTTACTTTTATTATGTTCAAGTCCTTCCTTGTGTAAGACGCTAACCAGCGCCAGTTAACGTGCTGTTAATGCCTCTTATTATATCCTGTATGAACATATCAGCACCATGTAAAGAATCGTTATTACTCAGTTTGTATTACGAATCATCTTTATGTGTTAAATCACTACCAAGGGCAGTTGTGTCTGGTGTTCCAGTTCAAAAGATAAACAGACCCATGTATTTGGAATTTTAACCTTTAGGTTGAATAAACATGAAACGGTTTTTTTTGTATTCTAGGAGTTCTACTGAGTTAGTTGTAAAAATAAAAGGTGCCGCACTCGTATCCGTGCCGCACTTGCAAGTCATCGCTGCGAGCTACGTTGCTAATCAGTTCAATAAGCTTTTCTTTAGTCCAATTTTCTTTCTAGCAGAATCGCTCCCATTAGGATGAACAAAAAAAGTGGGGCTGTCCCGAATAATATAAATGAATGCGCAGCATAAGTTGTACTACCCCGTTTCTAAAACTCAAAATATTAGCCGTTATCCTTTTGACAAAAGATAATTACATACATACATACATAAACTCACGCCTTCTTCCCATGGGGGTAGGCAGAAACTATAGAACGCCACCTGCTACGCTCCTTATATACTCCTTTTGCTTCGCCTACGTTCATACATCTGGTCATACACGCACGCCGATTGCGAGCACTTCGCACCTGACCTTGAAAAGATAATTAATTAAATAATATTTTGCAAACATTGGAATTTTTTAATGTTATTTATAATAAAATACCGTCTCTAATTGGATAATAATAAGGGTTTCGATTCCTGATAAATTGATTAACTATCGAGATGAAACTAAATATCCGTCGAAGTTAAGGCTCGTACAGACTGGCGCGATATCGCGGGCGCGACGTGACACTTGTAACACAATTTTTTTATCGCTGGCTGTCGCGCCCGCGATTTCGCACCAGTCTCTGTACTCGGAAGCTGGCGGCGTTTCTACGAGTATGCTATAGGTATAATATTATCTATACGTCCTAAAGTGAGCTTAATATACTTTTGCAACTATATTGGAATTATACCCTAATGAATGCGCAGCATATGTTGTAAGTGGCTACTTACAACATTCAAATTGTAACAATATTATTTTATTCATTATTTTTATTATCTGCTGTCAAAGGTTATTGGCTCATGTTTTGGGTTTACGGAGCCCCGTAAACCCAAAAAAACCCAAAAAAACCCATGAGCCGATAACCTTTGACAGCAGATAATAAAAATAATGAATAAAATAATATTGTTACAATTTGTTTTGCAAACAACATTGGAATTTTGCAATGTTAGATAAAGTTAAATACCGCCTCTAATTGGATAAATAATAATAATGGTTTCGATTCCCGGCTAATTGATTAACTATCGGGGAATATCTGTCGGGATTACTCGGAAGCTAGCGGCTATCCTCCAATTAGTGAGCGAGGCACGCGCCGATTTAATGAGCTTGATTGGATTCTGTTAATTTTAGCAACAGATTAAGTTACTGGTGTATTGTATTGATGTTAGTTCGGAACAATTGGCTCTGTTCAGTGAATTCCAGCATTAAGATCGCGCGCCACGTCCGTTTTGTGAAACGCATGCGTCACCTCGCGCATTCCCTGATGCGTAAACAAAAGTACACATTGAAACGCTTCTGAAGACGATCGCGCTTCTCGTAAGTGCCTCAATAAATAAACAGAGTTGAGTACCGCACAGATTGTAGAAAATGCTGCATCCTTGATCTTTAATCATTGTTATAGACAAGCAAACTGTTGATGATTCAAAAGTACAGCTGGAAATCGTCAGAGAATCTTGCTTTTTACGGTATCAAAAATATTCGTACCTTGACACAACTACCTATTAGTAGGCAGGTCATTTGGTCCTTCATTTCTACATTAATAGGATAAACAATCTTATCAAGCTGTGTTGTTAATGTAATTGTTCAACAATCAAAACGTGATCTATCTCTTGCTACTAATGTACTGACACAAACGCAGTTTCTTTTCGAAAAAACATAATTTAGATTATACTCCTGAATTTCAGGTTCATCATCATCTGCCTAGCCTTTTCCCAACTAAGTTGGGGTCGGCATCTAGTCTAACCGGATGCAGCTGAATACCAGTATTTTTCATGGAACGACTACCTATCTGACCTCCACAACCCAGTTATTGGGTAACACGATATCCCTTGGTAAGACTTGATGTCAGACTTTTGGGCTTCTGACGACCCGTAACAACTGTCAAAGATCTACAAATGACAGCCGGGACTAACGGCTTAACGTGCTTTCCGAGGCACGGAGGAATCTTGGTATGAAAAGATGGTCACCCATCCACGGACCAACCGCGGCAAGCGTAGCTTAACCTGATCGATCGACTCGTGCGGCAGTTATTACTTAGCCACAGGTTCATCCAGAAGTCAAATAAAACAGTATGTTGGAATTTGAAACGAAGTGGACATCTATACTTAGTTCCAAAATTACTGTAAACAAAAGTGTTTATCTTGTCTCTAATGCTTGTTTTTCCTCCAAAAATGTAAAACAGACTATCAAAATGTTTTGTCCAATCCATTTCTGTAAACTTATGCAACGCATCCCGTGGATCAACTTCCTACTTCGCCAGAAACATAATATAATGCAGCTAATGTCGAAACGTAGGGACATTTTACGATAGAGCGCGGTTATTTGTGATGCCTCCGGTAACCTACATACATTCGCATAGCCACGGCGGCTGGATTTGCCCTATATTTAGAGACAGTAATCCATTGGTGCACTGTTACGAAAGCACAATAGGTATGTGAGTCGATAAACTAATAACAGGTGTATTTGGTCTTCTTTATGTGCTCATTGTGAAAAGACAGTGCCTTGTAGGAATTCTAGATCGACACAATGTTAGCTACAGACGCCAGCTCATCAAGCTATATATATACTACAATCTGCAGTCAAATTTCTTTAAAAGATTTTCAATTTTATCGTTAAAGCGTATGGTTCAAGGTTGATTGGAAAAATTTGACAGTTTCGGGAAGCTAGACCTGCTGGCGTCTGTACATGCTAATAGCCGGTGCGCAGTAAAATTGATATTACATTAGCCATATATCTACGTACTCTAATATTCATTATTATTAGGTACATTTTCAGAATAATGTAAGTAACAACCTACGTATATGATTGAGTGTATTAGATAGGAGATCCATTTTCGTTCGTAGACTAACAATGAAACCCACTTTGTTCTAATGTCCAGTTACAAGAGCTAACATATTGTTCCGTAATCCTCGTGACCTATGTAACATTCAGGTAGCTTATATGAAAATACTACAGATAGTATTTTACAACAACAACAGCAACAGATTGCTCCTGACTTCGCCTGCGATCCAGGATGCAAAGTAGCCTATGCCCTTCTCTAGGTCATGGTCTACTCATGTGCCAAATTTCATCTAAATCCGTTCAGCTGTTTTAGCGTGGAAGCGTAACAAACAAACTCACTTTTGTATTTATAATCATCATTATCATTCATCATTTCAGCCGAAAGACGACCACTGCTGGAAATAGGCCTCCCCAAAGGCGGGTGTTTGCCAAAATCGCCACGCTTGGGAGGCGGGTTGGCGATCGCAGCATGGTGTTAAAATGCATAGAGAACGCTGCTGCCCATTCTCTAGTAAGTTCCTTAGTCGCCTTTTACTGCACCCACGGGAAGATATCGCATTTATAATATTAGCTAAGTTTCTACTGCATGTCTGTTTTTCTTTGTAATAAAATGTTCGCTCGAGGCACTGTTCAACCAATTATTAAAATATCAAGTGCTCGTTAGAATATTCGCGTGGAAAATCTTGTAGCAGTAATGAAGTTTACTTTGCGAAGTTGCGAACGCCTGTTATAAGCTTGTTGTGTACTTGAAATTAAATAGACTGCAGCTGCTGTAAAGAAAAGAGGATTTTCAAAGGAAACCTGTTAAGTTGCTTATGGAAAAAGCCTTTGTTCTTTTGATTTTAATCGAGAAATTTAGCTAAGATAATAGTTAACTTCGAATCTTTGTATACTGGCTTTGTTTACTGATAAAAAGGCTCTAAAGCCAGTGGTCTCGACATATTCCAACCCTCTCCAAATTCGCTTTACACAATGCTGTTTCTGCAGAACACATTTGAGAGATATTTCATACATTTCTTTTACAAAAATAAAGTTTATTATGATTGCCACGGTCGGGTGACGCCCTCAACACCTGCCAAGCGTGGATCCTACGAGTTGCTTAACTTCACTTGGCAGCGATAACTAGTGAGTGGTGGCCTTGCATCGGAGCCAAGGCTCTCCAATTAAACCATCTCAACATTATCGTTATAATTCATCGACAGGATATTCTCTTTAAATAGTTCTAATTGGATTATTATGATAACGTGTAGATAATTTGTGGAGCTAAAAATTAGGGCGATATTTTCGAAAGAATCCGAATCTTTTTTCCAAAGGAATTGTATTTCTTATTTTGAATGTAATTGCAAGATATTATGAGAATTAAAGTTTATCTTATAAACAATATTTTCAAAAAACTTCATCAGGTATGTTTCGTTGGAGTAAAACATGTTTATATCAGTTAAAGTCTTTCATTGAATATCTCAGAAAATCATTGGCAACTTATACTTTTAGAACTGTTAAAAACTGCGCTAATTTCATTGAATATATCAGAAAATCTTTGGCAACTTATACTTTTACAACTGTTACAAACTGCGCTAAATATGTCAGTCTTTAGTAAATCGCATATAAGTAAGAAGTAACATGGCAGATTGGAGCAGGAGTGTCTCTGAAATAGAACGCGGCTGCGACATGCGGAAATGAATGTGCAGTGAATCGACTCCGGCGCACCGTACAGCGCGCATGTGCAAACATGGCGCGGGTACGGCCACCAGGCCCCAATTTACATACAAACATTAGCCATATCAAGAATTAGGAAAACCAATATTGCAAGAATGTAGGTACACAGCTGGTATAAGTAATATGAGAAAATTAATCTTATGTACTCTTAGGTACCCGCACTCTACCATAGCGTGGAAAATATTAAACAAACAAGGATACAATGTGCATTAGGAAAACATTCGCGTTTCGGTATAAAGGAAAAACAAATTGTACGCTTGATAAACATCTTAAATGAAAGTTAGCAAAGATTTCAGTACTGACACTGAAAGAAGCTGCTTGAATCTTCATTTTCATTCCTCTCGTTTGGAGACTGCTTTCGAATGTATTGCCCAATAAGCATAAAAAAATAATAAAAAGCCTTTATTCTACCATAATTACATAGAACAATTTGAGCATAATAATTATTTTATCATATCACATAGTGGTATTACACATTTCATTATCATTTATATTTATTATTTGAATTAGATTCATATTGATAGTTGTATTAGTCTTACGTGCTTGTAAGCGAACAATAGTTTATAAGGATTAAAAAAATATTATAAAACCTTTCACACATTAAATGTTAAAGTTAAAAAGACCACAGATCTATGGGGTAATTCTGTGGACGTTGCTAAGTCGATTATAAACATTGTAGCACCTACTTTAGCTGTTATTTTTAATAATTGTATTTATCGTGGTGAGTTTCCTGATCAACAGTAAAATAATACCGTTGTTTAAATCGGGTAGTACATCAGACTCTACTACGAGGGCTGCACTAAAAGTATCGGGAATGGAATATTTCCACTGTTCCTGTCATATTAAAATCTTTTTAATTGAAAACTCCTTGGTTTTAAAAATCGAATACCATTTATTTATTTAAAAAAAGATTCTCGGTCTTGTCACAAGGTTTTGTCAAACTTGTTTAGTCGTTGAGAAAATGGAATTGACTCGAGAAAATTCAAGAGCGATGATTTATTATGACTTTCGAACTGGTTTAACACAAAAACAGTGTGTTGACCGGATGATTTCTGCATTTGGTGATGAAGCCCCATCCAAAACCACAATTTATCGCTGGTTTGCTGAATTTCAACGTGGACGTGTCAAGCTCAGTGATGATCCCCGTCAAGGTCGTCCAAAAACTGCAGTCACCCAAGAAAACGTTGATGCTGTGCGTAAGCTGATTGAGGAAGATCGACATGTGACATACCGCGAAATTCAGGCAACTTTAGACATTGGCATGAGTCAAATACAAATAATCTTGCATGAACAATTAGGTGTAAAAAAGTTGTTTTCCCGATGGATACCGCATTCGCTCTGTGAAGTGCAAAAAGCGGCTCGCGTTACTTGGTGCGTCAGGACTCTCGAAAGATTCCACGCAGGATCCTCAAATGCTGTATACAACATTGTATCAGGTGACGAATCCTGGATATACGCGTACGAACCCGAAACAAAAAACCAGTCACGAGTTTGGGTGTTCGAAAATGAGTTAAAGCCAACAAAAATTGTTCGTTCACGGAGTGTTGCAAAAAAAATGGTGGCCACGTTTGTCTCCAAAACCGGCCGTGTTACGACTATTCCTCTTGAGGGACAAAGAACGGTTAATGCAGAATGGTATGCTAGCATTTGTTTCCCACAGGTCGTTTCTGAACTCCGTAAAGAGAACTGCAACCGCCGCATCATCCTCCATCACGACAATGCGAGTTCTCACACCGCGCACAGAACAAAAGAGTTTTTAGAGCAAGAAAACATAGAATTATTAGACCATCCGCTGTACAGCCCCGACCTAAGCCCTAATGATTTCTATACTTTCCCTATAATAAAGAATAAATTGCGTGGACAGAGATTTTCATCACCTGAAGAAGCTGTGGACGCCTACAAAACGGCCATTTTGGAGACCCCAACTTCCGAATGGAATGGTTGCTTCAATGATTGGTTCCATCGTATGGAAAAATGTGTCACATTTCGCGGAGAATACTTCGAAAAGCAATAAATACATTTTTAAATAGTAATGTTGTGTCACTTCCTTGATTCCCGAAATTTTCACTCGTAGGTAATTATAGACCTATTTCAGTGCTACCTACCTTTAGTAAACCTTTAGCAAAGATTTTTTAATAAGCATAAGTTATTGCATAACAAACAGTTCGGTTTTACAAGGGGTCGTTCGACTACTGATGGTGTTGAACTTTTAGGACATGTTTATAATGCATGATGGGAGGATAAATGCGATGCTTTGGGCATCTTTTGAGATTTGTCAAAAGCTTTCGATTGCGTTCTTCATGAAACATTATTAAAAGTGTTTGTACAAACCTACTTACAGAAATAAATCATTTATTTAAGCTGAATAGGTCAGAGAACAGTTGCTATAATGACAGATTGATCAATACATTCTATACAATGTGATCCAGGACAATACTGGATATCATAAAACACAGGCTTTTGGCCTAGTTTAGGAGGCATCAGTTCGCCCTTTAATGTGACTCTATTGTACAACATTAATTTAATCCTTGTATGGTTTTCAGTGTACATTTTTTTTGTTTTTTATTATGAAATAGAGCCTCACGTAATAAAAATTAATGTGTGCGGCACGGATGCATGCAGCAGTAACAAGATTAGGTCTCAAGAGATGTATCCGCTCTAAACACACGCCACACGTGTTTAGGATCCAACTTCATGAGAAATTTAATATTCTATTACATTGCGAGTACACCTCCCGAGCTGCAATGTACCCCAGAGATTTTGTTCCGTTTAAAAACTGACGGGGCTATGTTTACAAAGTACTATATGATTTTTATATTATGTTGCTCCAGTATCTCTGTGAATGTACCTACGTATGTGTTTGGATATCAACATAAAGGTCATTTAGCAGCTACAGTTCTTACAATATTGACTTGATAACTGCACAAAGCCAAGCACACAACATTATTTCAGAATGACCGAATGTTGTTTGTTCATACGGTTCTGGGTTTCATAATAACATATTTTTACGGAGTTTGACATTGAAGTTATAGATGAGACCTGCCAACAACTCGTTTGTGCTAAGTAATCTTTTGTACAGCCTCAAAGTGGAGTCGAAATATGAAGAATACATAAAGATTACAATGAATGATGCCTGTCTAATGTCATATTCATCATTTTCATTGTTTGACATCACCGTAGATTTACTAACGACTTCTAGTTTGGGACAGAACTAAATAGTTATAATTTACGTCAATGTTAGGTACTTACGAGTATTTGTTTTAACTAATTAGGTACATGTATTTAATTTTACGTCAACAAAACCGCTAACAAAAGTTCATTGAAGTAGCTATGTTCACAATATAATGCATAGCCACTTCCGTCGTTCGCTGACCACTTTTCCGTGTATATGAGATGAATCGGTTGATAACATTTAAGTTATCAACCGATTCATCTTCTTCGCTTACAAGTAAACACGTAATAGTTACTCAATTGCTACGCGTAACGGTTACTTATCATAGTTTTAACACTTAACTTATTTGGAACTTAAAATAAACAAATAATTTGTCACACACCATAAAAATCTTACAGTTTCGGCGGAAGTGGAAGGTACTTCCGTTGATTTTTCCGACAAAACTGAAGCCTTTGAGGTCGCAGTTAATATTTGGAAGGTACATTTCGAAATAGACAATAAACTGGGGTAAAACTTTGAACCGAAAGAAGTCGTAAAGATTACTAGGGAAACTCGCGCTTTATGTTAGCAAAGAAAAATTTGAAATTCCCGTCTCCCTTATTGGAGAAGCCTCTCACAAGCCTGCTCTTGCGAAATCTTATTACCTCGTTCAGTGTAACGTGATTTCCTTATTTCTACGTAAACAAGTTACATAATTATTATATATATTGATATTTTAGCTTTTGGCTGCCTCGTCGTCTCGTGGTCGCAAGCCCTGCTGCTGAGTCTGTAGGAAGTTTTAGGTTCGCTTCCCAGGTCGGGCAAAGTTATTGGGTTTTTAGGATTAGTCAACAAGGAACCCTTATAGTTTCGTCATATCTGTCCGTCAGATTTTTTTCGTCTATCCCATGATGTGGGGTATCGTTGGATAGGCCGTCCAAAAATTTTGAGGGTCTTTAAAGACCATTTTTTCGATTAAACTTTGAAGTGCAAATTTTTCTTAGAGTCAAGTGCTTATAACGAAATTAAAAGGAATACTATCACAGCTATAGGCTTTACAAGTTAACGAGTAATAATTGACTAACTTACATTTGCAGTTAGAGAACAATTGACCGTGACGTATATCGATGTATGGGAGAAAATGTTTTTTAACTACAATATTAAGTTTTTTTTGGGATAAATTATTCCCAACTACGGAACCCTTCATTGTGCGTGGTTCGGCATACACTTGGCCTGTTATCTATAAGGAATTTCTCAGCCCTGAGTATGTATTTGTGCCCGGTTGATAGCAACAACAGGGTCGCTTCCTGTTGTAGGTGTACCATAGGTGCACCTCTGCTTTACCCTCGTGGAAACAGGCGTTATGATATTGTGTTATTTTAGCTATTATATGAAGCAGTAGATAGTTCATGCGTGGGTACAGGAGCCGGGCTGCGACCGGGCCGGCCCCGGGTTGCCGGGCCGCCCTACTTACGACCAACTGGGTCAAGTGTATACATGGTTTCCACTGAAATCCCTGCGTCATCGCATCGGGAAATTTGGCAACAGTGTAGCAAAGACTTTAGCGGTATTCCATTGATCAATCGGAAGTCATTCATTACGATGTCACTTGATTCTAAACATTATTCAAGATTATTGCTTATTATAACGATTGTGTTTAGAATTGTTATTATGGTTATAGACCTTATGTGAATAGGGACGAATATAATACCAACATTGTTATTTTACGCATTATCTACAAACCGCAATACCAACTAGGTACATTATTTACTGCCTCAAAAGGAAAACAAAACCAGTCATATTATTAAATAATAGCTTCATGAACAAATTAATATTTGCTTGAATTATACAATTATTATATTACGAGGAAAATAATACCATTGGTGCGATATCGCGGGCGCGACAGGCAGCGCGACTCTTTCCATGAAGTTTTCATAGAAATTGTGCTACTAGTGTTGGGCTGCGCCTGTCTGCGGTAGCTTTTACTGTGTTAAGAGGGGGATTAAAGGCTTGTATCAATTAAAGAGCTTTGACTAAATGGGCCATATACAGCAGAAGGTTTTGAGAGAAAGGCATAAAGAAAGAGTAAGAAAGCGAGCGCACCGAATTAAATTTAATTAAAAATAATTCATGTTCAGCTGTAATCACACTATTGAATATCACTGGAACAAAAAAAATACTCTTGATTTTGTGCTTTTCTTGAGTTTCACACTGCATGCCTTTTAGTTAGGATTGTAATCAACGAGAAAAGCTTTCTGTACCCCGAGTGTAAGTTTGCAAGTGAGTAAACGTAACTAGCGCGTTTGCGTTAAGATTTTTATTGTTTTTTTTTGTAGGGTTTTTTTTTTTTTGTCAAATTTTAACGCAAACGAAATAGTTACGTTTACTCTCTTGCAAACTTACACTTGGGGTACTGAATTCGCTAGCAGAAGTCTATTCTACGTACCTACTTAATATTGGAAGTAGGTACCTACATAATACCACTTAGTATATTATTCAAGTATTTTTTAAACGAGTCATAAATAAGAAATATATTACCGATGACCATATTAAGATAACCCAGCTGCTGCAGCCAAAATACAAACGACCGGTCGTAAACGTAACATCGAATACATAAGATTATAATTTACTTAAATTTTTCAGAACGATGTGTCATTTAACTTAGTCATTTCTTTGTTTAATGGCAACACTCGGGAGGACTTGGTTAATATTCGTATCATGTGGGTTATGCTCATCGTAAATCCAATTTATAGCTAGTTTTTTTTTAATTTACTAGATCTACCTGGACGTAAAAAAGTAATAAAACGAGAAGGTCAATATTCTGAGTGATACAGATCTGAACGGAATTAATTCACGCTTCATCTATAAACAGTACTGTGCATTATGAATCATGGTAACCAGTACGTATCTGCCGGTGTGAATTTCAGTAAATTTTGTTTCAATATCAAACGCCTAATATGTAACGTGCTAATTAATACGGACTTCCGAAATGACTGTTTTGAAGTAAACGATCGAAAAGCTAAGTCGGGCCAATAATGTACCATCTACTTACGTACTTTGAAGTCAAAGCTTTTCAATAAATACATCAGCTATGTGTACACAGTACCTATGTATAGTAAATATAATTTCGAATCTTACAGAACTTCTGACGTTTCTTATTAATTTTCAGGAAAACGTTTATGTATTTACAAAGGAATGACATTCAAATTAAATGTATCTAGGTACTTTCTTTCTTTTTCGTGTGGTTAGTGACTAACCTGAGAGGTGTCAGAGTTTTTATCCCGCCCATGGGCCTCTGACTTGGATTCACATACCGCTTAGAAATATCTCTCAGGAATGCCGGTTAAGCAAGTGATAATTATACAATACGCACATGAATCCGAAAAGTCAGAGGTGCGTGTCTTGGGTTCGAACTCGAGACCTATGACTGGGCAGTACGAGTCACACCACTCTAGCCTAGATTTATATTAGCTTAATCACCCCAGTGTAGAAATTAATTGAATTAATTAAGCAACAATTGCCTCTGTTAGACGAGCTTTTAAACTTAAGCTCGTTTTAGTTATTCTGACACATATCGAACCAACAACCAACCAACCGAATCGAACCTACAAATTATAATTAAACTGCTTTCTCTAATAATTAGTCTGCCTCAAATTAACTTCTGTTGTAAAAGAGATATTTCTTTTTTATATTTCTCTGTATTAGTATGTAACAGGTAATCATTCTCGTAGTAGATTTAAACGAGCTGTGTAGGTCTTCCTCCGTCTACTTGCTGCTGGCTGCGTTCAATTCTCCTTTCGTTCTAAAATCCCGTAAAAGATTGTCGAAATCCACATTTACTAAGGCTTAGAACAAAATTACCTCGAAGTACACAATAATCTTATTGAATCGATCAGCTGATTAAAATAAAAATCCGCCATATTTCCTCTTAGCATCCTCTTAGCAAGCTCTAAACAGGGTACCGGTGGTGTTTAATTTTGACAGCTATTAATCAATCGCTTAGTAACCTATTAGCGCTAAATAGCATTTATGAATAAGAATTTTGCTGATCAGTTGCTTAGCAATTGATTAAAATTTAACAGGCGTTTATAAATAAGACTGTTACTCTTTATAAAACAGAGAAGACCTATACTTAAAACAGAGAAGAACTAAACTACGTTCTCCTAAGATCATTTATGTATAAAGTTACTCCATAAATCTCAGCTAGCGAGCTTTACAGATTACAACACATTAGCTAGAGGGAGCATCCTTTCCGCAATTCTTGTGGGACCTGACCTTCTACAAACTTGATTTTAGTTCTAGAGTTCACGATCACTTAGAAATAAACAACTTTTAGCCGCTCTTGATATAATGATTATGTTTAACTACTCACTCAATTTTCACAGCACATGTCGCCTTCTTGATCACCGTTACAATAAGACATCAAACAACATACTGCGAGGGGTTTTCGTAGCGATGGATATATAAACCCATATATTAATCATTACATTTACTTGAAAGGAAACTTTTCTGGATAGAATTCACATAAAACTGAATTAAACATTTCCATGGCAAGTCACCATAAATTCGTTCATGATGACGTATCATTACATTATTATTAGCTTCACCAACCGACGCGCGACGTACCGTTTACTACCAGTCATCGGTAGGTAGGTACTACATTGAATTAAGTACATGTACACTTGAATTATTCAGCTAGAAACGGTAATTGTTTACATCATGGAAAATAATTAATTCAGTCTTAGTCCATGAATGGCTAATCTACGAGAATTATAACATTCCATTCATAGTAGAGTGAATGAAATCACAGACCAACTGAAAGGAACTTTCCAGGAATCTAAACAAATAAATAAAATTTATATGTGTCTGTTTCATATCTATCTGCCTAGCCTTTTCCCAACTATGTTGGGGTCGGCTTCCAGTCTAACCGGATGCAGCTGAATACCAGTATTTTACAAAAAAGAAAGACACAATTATAGGACTAGAAATAGGGACCAATTAGTTCAACCAGGTTTCAGGCTGGCTAAAGTAGACTCATCCTTTATGGAGTACTGTTTAAAATGTTACAATAAAATACCTCTGCACATACTTCAACTGCATGAAACAAAATTTTAATCATGTTTAAAACGCCGGGCATATTATAAGTTGGAGGATTACATAGCTGATAAAAATGCTTGGCTCAATGCTGGTCCTGCTCCACAAGGGCGCAAAAACTTAATTGATTAGCATTTGGAAATAGGTACTGTTGGAGCTGCTGACGATTTTAAAAACTATCTTTGCATTGTATAAATGCAATGTATTAGTATTATATAATTGCATAGCACATGTGTGAGTACAAAGACACAGTACACTTACTATAAAGCTACCATTTACTGGGTACGTCTTTCATTGACTTGAATGTGCCCTGGCGGCTGAGAGTATGTCATGCTCACTGTAATGTCTCGCTGATGGTGGCGGGTGTGTTGGATCATTTAACTCCCTTCAAAATGGTTGAGCTGAATGGTGCTAATCCATGCGTCATGTTCGTGAACGGGCGCCATCAGTAGGGACTGGTCTTCTCTTAGCGGCCATGGCTTATTTTAATTTAAGAATTGTTTTTTTTTTTTATTCTTTTTATTACGGACGCTTTTGACGTTTTGCATCGTTCTCACATGTTTAATTTCAACACAAATGATGTAATCAATATTTTATAACCATACGTCAATTTAAAAGAGTGTCCGTGGAGTTTCTTGCCCGTTCTTCTCCATAGGTACCTACCTACTAAGCTTTGGAATGGGTAACTAGCTTCATCTTTATGACTGACCGACCCCTTGACAATTCAAAAGTAATTGGTTTATTTGAAATAAATGCTTTGAGTTTGAGTTTACATGGAGCGACTGCCTATCTGACCTCTACAACCCAGTAACTGGGTAATACGATACCCCTTGGTAAGACTGGTTGTCAGACTTTCGGGGTTCTGACGACCCGTAACGACTGTCAAAGATCCACGAATGACAGCCGGGACCAACGGCTTAACATGCTTTCCGAGGCACGGAGGAGTCTCGGTATGTAAAGATGGTCACCACTCCACGGACCAGCCCCGGCAAGCGTAGCTTATCCTGATGGATCGACCCGTGCGGCTGTTATTACTTAGCCACGAGCTGTGTCTGTTTCATAATCATCATCAATTCAGCCGAGAGATGTCCACTGCTGGACATAGGCTTCCCCTAAAAGGAGGGGAGGAAGTGTTCTTTTTGAAATGTCAAAATAACAACTTGTTACTAAATACATATGAAAGTGTATATTATTAAAACAAAATATATATATATATATATAATAAATACTTAAAACAAAACAACTTTTGTTTTAAGTACCGTATGTTTGTTCCGGCTAATCTCCGAAGCTCCTGGACCGATTTTGACGGGACTGGACATTCACTGGCAGAATAGCTGCTATTATAAGGAGTAACGTTGACTGCTAATTCTAATAACTCGCTATAACATCAGCTATCTGCCAGTGCAGGTACTGTCAAAATCGGTCCAGCCGTATTGGAGATCAGCCGGAACAAAACCGACACACAGATAAACATTTTTTTTTAATACAGGTACAGTACAGACTTTCATATGCATATAGTAAAAAGCTGTTATTTTGACATTACAAACCAGGGCTTGAAACCAGTATTTTTTTTTCCGATGATACTTGACAAATTATTTTTGATACAATTGATATTAGCTTCAAAGTTTGCTTCATCACATTAAGTTCAGCATTGATTTTGTAACAAAATATTAAATAATTCACGAAATATTTTCGAAAACCTTTATAATAACGGTTTAGGTTACATAGAAAATTAACCGGCTTGCAAGCCCTGTTACAAACAGACACTATTTATATATTTGTATGTATAGATGATGATAAGTATTTCCTTATTCTGTTAATAGTAATCGTTTTGGAGTTATTATTTTACAAACTATGAAACTATTTGGGTTAAATTACGTGTTATTAAGTTGGGTACCTACTTATTTTAAACTACACAACTAATGTCCGTTTTCACTAACACTAGACAACATCTAAATCGAATGCCTAAACAAATGCGCACTGTTTGATTTTCAACGCTTGGCTGAACGCCGAGAGTTGGAAATTCCACGTATAGACGCCAAGCACATCAAGCTACAACAATCTGTCAAATTTCTTTAAAAGATTTTCAACTTAAGGGTGCCACGAGCGATTTCTGTCAGAATGTCAAATCATCTGACAAAAATCGCCGAGAAAATCGCTCGTGGGCGAGCACCTTTCGTTCGTTATCGTTAAAGCATAAGGTTCAAGGTTGATTGGGAAAATTTGTCAGTTTCGGGTAGCTTGACCTGCTGGCGTCTGTACAACAATCTTTAGGCATTACATTCCTGCCCTTATTCCAATTTTGGACAATTTTAGTTAAAGTTGTTCGCTAAGAACAAATCTCTTGTGGAACGAACCTAACTTATAGAGATGTATCTATTAATGATTCTAATGATTATAATTCTGTAAATACCATATTTGTTTTGGTCGCGAATCATATTTTGATCAAGAGATACAACCAGCTGCAAATTGCAAAAAACGTAGAAAAAAAATTATTTCGCGGGCTACCTCTGCGGGAAGCATAAATTTGAAATAAGAACCGTAAACAAAATTATGAATCATAAATTCGAAAGAAGAAAAGCCATGGAATCACTGACGGATACAGCGGGGGCCATGGCTCCCCCTAAAAGACCCAGGAATTCCATACGTTCGACTCAACAGCGACGTCATCCACGATGGGCAACAAATATAGGCAACAAAACGCTTTTTTTTTCTACTGTAAAGGAAAATAAGAGTGTTTTTCTAGCAGTGAAACGATTGCCTACATACATACAAACATACATAACATCACGCATGTTTTCCCTGAAGGGATAGGTAGACGTGTGCCTGTTGTAGGTATACCCTCATTTCGCCATACATAGGTACCTACTACTAACTAGGTCCATGATAGGTTAAAGATATTTTCATTTCTCATACGCGGAAAGTATTGTTTGTTTAATCCGAGTAGCGGGTAGAAGATGCTACTTCCCACCCTTGGGCGGGAAAGACTCATAGTAATTGCTTCCCTCTCTAGGGCGGGAATGCATTTTAAAAATAGAACTAAATTTGGTTAGGTAGTCGGCTACGAAATTACTTAGATAATTAAGAGAAATATCGATTAACAAAAATCCTGCGGTCTTGTGAGTGTATAAATAGCCAGTGTGAATTAAAAAATACATATTAAGCGTTACGGCCCGCGGTGGTTAAGCGGTGTGTTCCATATTTAAAAATTAAAAATGAATTTAATTTGGCGGAATACTAACGCTGTAACCTGTACTGAAATTCAAAATCTGGGTTTTATAAAGACTAATATTTGATTAAAAATGAGTTCAAACGATTCTGAAATGTTGATCCCAGATTCGGTTCAAGACGAGGCAAATTTATAGTATTGGAAATCATTTGCCAGAAATTTCAAAGGAAAGATATTTAAATACATAATGATTATATGAAGTGGCGAGCAAACAAGAAAGTAAAATACTTTCCTTATAGTCCAAATGAAAAGTAGAGTGTTTAACACCGGGTGAAAGTCACCAATTCTTTTCGACCCTTGTATAACAATGTTCTATTTCATGAAATACTTAGGTATCTCTATACCGATTTCATAATACCCTTTAAATATTGGTTTATTTCTAATATTTCTAACATGGAATACATTTCATATTCTTATTTTTCGTAGCATATAATACATAAACAATATTAGTTTTATTATATGCGAAACCCGTAACACGTGTCTAGTATTTTTATGTAAAGAATCTATGTACAAAAACATGCTAACTACGCCCCCGCGCCGCCGCGCCTCCAGGGTCGTCTCGCGCTCATTGATAATAATTTGGCAGTAGGTTACCTAACCGTACGGCGATTGTATTGTAAGTAATTAAATGGTGATAACATTTTCCATCACACTTAAATATTTTTGGGAAAAATATAACAATTGTGTAAAAATTATTGAAATCGATTCAGTTCCTTGTTCTGAACAAACTATATTCAGGTTTCGCATATACTAAAGCTGTATATTATATAATATAATATAATTATCTTTATTGATATAAGATATGCAAACATTTTTATGAATTCCCTAGCTCCTGCGCTAGTAATACACTGTATTACAGGAGCTACACACCAACACATCTAGTTCAAAGTAAAAGCTTCATCAACGTACTTAATTAGCGTAGTCCCTAGCGACGTCTGTGTCGCTCTACTGAGTTAATTAGTAAGTATGCCTGAAAGACTCATATTTACTGACTCGAAAGGATTCCTCACGATTGATTGATCCGAAAAATGATGTTTGCCTGAATTCACTTCACAGTTTTACAGCTCTATCCTCGACTCATTTCTCTGGCAGTTATTTCTGCTGATTATGATTAAAGTAATTTGCTGAAATCTGTCAAAAATAGGGGCTTTTGTTATAACCATAATGATACGTTATCTTGCCACTTTATGAACATAATCTTTTATATATCTTGTAGTTAAAAAAATAGACGTATTAAAAGTAGTAGCGGAGTTGACTGCGCAAGATACATTAAAATTGATTAGAAGTAAATACCATACAAGCCGGTTGCGGGGTGCAAGAGGGTGCACTTGCACCTCCCTGACTTCAAAATAAAATATAAAATATGATCACGCCTAATACAATAATAAAGAACTTAACCTATTCGAGGCGAGATCCTAAAACGTATCGCTAAATTTTAAAGCTTCTGTGTATTATTCGATAAAGTACCGAACTCCTATTTCCGGAAATCTAATCGACCCTAGGCGGGGTGCTAGGATGCAAGAGCACGCGAAGCAGGTTCGATTATCGAACCTACATTCTCTTAATTGTTAAAGTTTTCCTGCTTATGTCGACAAAGTTACTCCTTGTATGAATGGACAAACGATAACCTAACATATCCGAGATGAACTGCAAAAATGATCGAGCTTCGTGGAGCTGAAGATGCGCCCACCTGAAAATAAACTTACCGGCGCCCCTGGTAGATACATTGACCCCTGAGTTTGTTTCGCCATTTCTTCTCAGGGGTAATCAGATAGGAAATGTCGACTCCATTTAGCTTATTTTTTAATATGACGTGTAAAAGTGACTCCGATATCCTATTTACAGAATAAACGATTTCATTTGAGTTATGTATCACCACATTCGCCACTCTTGGAGTTTGTTTTAATGCACCCAATCAACTGCTTACCTAATGCCTTGATTACCCCTAACGAGTTTGTCTCGCCACTGGTCTTATTGCCATTACTCGCTAGATGTAGATGATCAAGGCAGTACAGTGCAAAGACAGTGATGAGACAGTGCACTCGCAACGTGTTATCAAGACAGTGGTGACTCAGTGCACTCGCAACGTGTTATCAAGACAGTGGTGACTCAGTGCACTCGTACCTAATCAAACCCCAATGCAGTACAGTACAAAGACAATGCACTCGTAACGTGTAATCAAAGTAAAGTAAGTAAAATAAATAAGTAAGTAAGGTAAAGTAAGTAAAGTAAAGTAAGTTTTTCAAAAAAAAAAGTAACTTACTGTACTCGGATAGTGGTGACTGGTGAGACAGTGCACTCGTATAACGTGTAAACGAGGCTACTTACTGTGCCGGGACAGTGCAGTGGTGAGACGGCAGTCGACAGCATTGTCTCATCAAAGCATTCAAGATTGTCGCAAAGGGATGACTAATATTGTAGAATTACCATGATCAAACCGTTTTAACAAAGTCATGAAAATCATGGGCATTAAAGAAATAATCTGAACTCATTTTTAGGGTTCCGTACCCAAAGGGTAAAACGGAAACCCTATTACTGCGGCTCCGCCGTCTGTCTGTCTGTCTGTCTGTCTGTCCGTCTGTCACCAGGCTGTATCTCATGAACCGTGATAGTTAGAAAGTTGAAATTTTCACAGATGATGTATTTCTGTTGCCGCTATAATAACAAATACTAAAAAACCGAATAAAATAAATATTTAAGGGGGCTCCCATACAACAAACGTGATTTTAGTTAGTTCTACAAAAAACATGATTTTTTTGCCGTTTTGATAGATAATGGTACGGAACCCTTCGTGGGCGAGTCCGACTCGCACTTGGCCGGTTTTTTTTAAATAGACGCGTTAACAACACATCTAGTACTTTTACTTACTGATGGAAAATTTTCTTTGAGCTAAAAATAATACGCTTTACTCGAATATTGACTACCCTGCAGCAACTCAAAGACTTTATACAGCCTTTGAGTTACAGCCGGGTAGTTTTAGGGTTCCGTACCTCAAAACGAAACAACGGTACCCTTATACCCTTACACTCGTGTGTAGGCAGACACACGAGTGTGTCTGTCCATCTGTCACAGCTAATTTGCTTTGAATGTACTGGACCTATTACGTTGATTTAAGAAAATAGATGCAAAATTGACCATACCCCCCCCCCCCCCCCCCCGCCCATTATATCCGAAACTACTAAACCTAAAATGTTGGAAAAAAATATAGAAAATAGTTCTTTACAAGATTACAGGAAAACCTATAAGAAGTCTTAAAATAACATGGTAAATCTCTCAATATTGTGCGTAAAAACTTACGTTTGCAGTTGGAATGTATTGAGGGAACATGTTTTTCAACTACAATGTTAAGATTGGATAAATTCACCCCAACTACGGAACCCTTCATTGTGCGTGTCCGACACGCACTTGGCCGGTTTTTTTTTACGAATACTTTTCCCAGTAATATAGCCCATTCCCAGTAAATAATATTGGGAAAAGTATTCGTCGTGGAAACGGTTTGATACCAATTTTCCACCTAAGTATTTCTCACATATTAAATCTCTTGAGTCCTCGCACGTATATTATCGACCATTCCCTTCATAAGCGAGTGCATTCTGCATGATGTACAGGTTATTACAAATTCTTGGAACGTTTGAATGGATGTTGATACTTCAAGTATGATTCAAATGATTCGCGTTTTGGAGATGTGCCAATAGGAGTAATCGTACAAAAATATGAATAATCGTAAAGTTCTAATGAACTGGGTATTAATAAACTGTATTATGGAAAATTAAGTTTTTCAATAGAGTTCGCAGAGTTAGATCACTAACATCTGCGACCTTTATTTTGAAAAACTTAGCATCAGCCAAATCGACATGATTCAGGTTTTCATTGAAATGTGTTTTATATTACAAAACGCAATGACGCTCAAATTTGTGATTTATAAGTAAAATTAACTGTCTCTTTGTGAGATATTAATATCACAAAGAAATTAATATTTACAGGAATTTTCAGAATCAACTTCTACAGAAGTTCTAGAGGAGTAGACTCTACACTGTGTAATGTAGACTATGTAGCATGATTTTAGATATTAACGCACGTAGGTATATATCTAATATCGAACCAAATATTGCAATCGCTAATCGTTGATATACTTATGTAGGTGGGTACCAACATAATACATGGACAAAGTAAGCTTCAACAAGTGTGTACCAGCCATCGATAATAAGAAGCACGACACCTGATAAACTATTTCATAAAACCTCTGTCTATGTGTAATTAGGTGTTCACGTATAATACACACCTTGACAATAGCCGCCACACGTTAACTCAGTTATTTTTATTGCAAACACGAAACATATTGGATATCCTTGCCATTTCACGCTCACTTTTCTCAACATTTTCAATTACTGGTTAATTTTCAGGTATTTCACCATGAAACAAAAGTCATCCTAAGCTTAAAACACAACAAAACAAAATTTTATTACCTGTTGTGATGTACGCTGATCTGTCAAACAGCACCAAAATGTTCACATTTCAGTGGTGAATCATAAGTTCTGATAGAAATCTGCTGCGCCCCGACACCTTAGTCCAATGCTGCACTTCACCGAATACGGAATAGAACTGGATTTGATGAAATTGTAAATGTATATTTGTGTTGTCGACACTTGGGAACACGTCCTGTTGTGCGTGTGGTGGATATTGTATTGCGAGGCAGGGTGCCCGGGGCGCATAGGCGCGCGCCGCCCGCCCTGCGCGACCTCGCCCGTCCGCGCGGTGAGCGATCAGCGTTCAGCGGAGCAAGCGATCCAAGCAGTACGACTCGTAGTGTGCTCGCGCTGTCGCATGCTAATATTAGCAGCGGATTTTTGCGCGGACTAGAGGCGCGCTCACGCCGAACCTCCGATGATAAGTGTTTGCTGGCTGGCGAGCGCTGGGCAGCCGCCAGCTGCTAGCGCGCATGCGCCGCGCACACATCACAACAAACAGTAGTCGCTAACTTACATAGTAACCAGACATTATTGACTAAATGACTGTAAGCTCTGCGTGAGCTTCATGAAGACGTCATGATATTTTACCTGCAATCCTTACACCTGACCTCACGCTGCAACTGAAACTTATTACCTACCTATATGTAACAAAATAGCCACCTCCTGGTTAATAAATAAGGTAGGAAATATGGTAATAATTGTACGCTAATAAAAGGTGATTAGGTACCTTATCATATTTCTGAAGAACCCGGAGTGATCGATTTCCCGCCTGCTGTGCAAGCTAGCGTTATTGTTGGTAAATGTGATCTATGTAGATGTGCTTTGACAGAAAAGCGAGGTCCAGTGTAGCATTTCAGGTTGTAATTTGTTCCATTTATTTATTCAAGCATTAATTTTACCTTAATGCAAAGTACAAATGTGCGCAAAAAAAATAATTATGAAAGTTCAAACGCTACATGCTAAAGTTAATAGCTAGGTAAAAACATTTTCATGATGTTCATTTTACTGAAGTGCTGAAATCAATCTGTAATTTTTCAACTGCAGAACTAATGCAATCTCAATCATTCTCTTAAAGACAAGGAATGACCATTGACTTTGATCTTTGTATAAGTAAGGACCTATATATTGGCGAGTGGCGACTTCAGACCTTCAAATCAATTTGCTCTTTTCATACAACCTTCATGAAAGGGTTAAGCAGTCGCCTGAATTAATTGGTTGACCGCATTTCAAGGTATTTAACGAGGGTTACCGGTTAAAGGCAAGCTCTACCTACATGCCAGAAAGCGGCAAAACCGCCACCTACCTAGAAGTGTTTTACTATAACTACATCTCTGAAAACACGACGAAATGAACGAATAAATGAACGAGTGAAACGAAACCTTCATTCAAAAACTTCATTTAAAAAAGGCGAGCCTTACAGTAGTCGCATATGATGTGTAACATCTGACATCTCACCTTGGTAATAAGCAACGGAGCAGCGACGAAATTAACAAAATTTAAAAAGCTAAATACCGAAATATTTATTCGAATTTACTAGTTTTCTACGCCCACTGGTCGAAATTAGACCCCTTCTATACTTACAATCTATATAGTACTTATTAATTTCATGGTACACTAATTCTATATATGCTATTAAAAAGTACTTATTCCATGCTCAAGCTGTCACTTCCTGTTTACACGCTTCCGTCCCTTTTCACGAAATCACTCCCACAGGAAGCGAGAGGAAATATGTTACAATTAGGTCAATAATTAGCAAGAGAACCAAACATCTACATGTTTGGTTCTCTTACTAATTATTGAACTACTTCGTAATACAAAAGCGATCACCGTAACATACAATGTACACACGGCCTTGCTTTACTTAATAACAATATTTCTAAGAATGAACTATTCATAGTTAGATATAAATGACTTCCTTGTTTTCGATCCCATAGCTTCTCCATTACAAAAATGCTTCTGTTACATGCTGAATGGAAGTCGTTGTTAACAAAAACTACCAAGACTTTGGAGCACGTAGGTAAGTAAAGGGTAAGTATATTAAGTACGTTACAACGATACGACCGAGGCCAGGGTATGAATAAGATATAGAAAACAGTATCCGTACAACCTGTGTGTTTTTCTACATAATCTAAGCACCATTTCGACGGTATCGTATAAGGCTAGTGGAAATTATGCGCAATCTTTTGCGCTACGAATAGTATTAAGTATAGTACTGGGTATACACCTCTCAGTTTTCCCAGTGTGATGGTGACTATGGCAATACCTATCTCCTGATAGTGTAAAATAGTGATAAGAGGAGAATCATGAGACCTACGAGCGAAAGCAACGGTAATTAGTAAACTTATTTGCTTGCCAAACACAAGAAAAAACTGTTTAGAAACCCTGAATTCGCCTCTTCGATGTATACTTTAACTCCATCGCCAGTTGTAGGTAGCACTCCGCCAAGCGCGTGCGCGGCGTGCGCCGACACTGACTCACGTGCAATTTAAAATTATAACAATAACATTGTAGGACGTTAACATTGTGCTCGAGGTTCTAATCTCGACGCTTATTAGTCCCTTTTATTTATTACTACATTTACATTAACGTTTTTAATATAAATTTGACCGCCTAACCAATTCCGGTTTCCATTTGTTTGTCTAAGGTTGTTCCGGTATCGTTCGGTATACAGAATAAAATACTGTTAGATAGATGTAAATAATAGATATAGTAAACAACAATTCCTTTTACATAAATGCTACAAGTTAGTGTTAGGTTATGCTTGTTTCCATGAATTGATGATTGTATATCATGAAGACATTCGTCATGTCGAGGTGGGTTTGACAGATTGTGCTTGCGTTTATGAATTTCAAACTTAAGCTTTATACTGAAAATGTTTATTTAAAAAAAAAATAACCAAAGCACGTTTTGTCTTGTTAGTTGTTGTATTATATTTTTATATTCCTTTGTTCATTATGAAAATGGATACCTGCCTATTTCAAGGCTTTTGTTTGACCTAAGCTGAAACCCGAAAAATCGTCCTACCTTGGTATGATGCTCATGTTTGTTCATACATTTAATCCCATACCGGGCCATACGTATAAGGTACTTAGACTTACCTATTAAACAAATTAAGCAATGGCACTGTATGTAAAATAATATTTACTCATAACTTTATCTAATCTGCGCCTACTGCCGCTGCGCGCTGTAATTAGGTACTCTACAAACATTATTGTTTTAATGTTATCCGCGTTACGACAGTTTACGAAATTGGCCAGGGACTTTCCGAAATTGATATTGGACAAAAAAAAAGGTAGATTACACTCAGCGGTGCTACCTATTCTGTTAATAAAGTTAGGTTTTGAAGCACTTACCTGCTGTCTGCTGCAGAGCTGAATACTACCAATAGGCAATGGTAGTACTTAGTATAGAGGCTTTGCAGCTCTGATTAAGCTACAACATCGCTAATCACCAATGTTATAAATAGGTGTAGAATGTCTACTGACGCCCTAAGTACATTAAGTTGATTTAGATTATTTTTAATATTGTTCTGTAATGCAGTCCATTGTTCATAAAAAGTTTTTGAAAGTGCAATCTTGAATGCATAGTTTTTCTAACACAACAATCAACATTACCTACGTCTTGTATTTTTGGGACAACTTGCGTCAATGCAGTTTAACGACCATGCTGTTCTTCACCCAAAGAGAGTAGGAGGTGGCTTTTTGTTAGTCATAGGTTCCTTAGAACGTACTCCTTGTTATAATGCTTATTTTTAGATATTACTTAGTTTTTGACCTACCACGACCATCAACAGGATCATAGGGGTGATTCATATCATTGTTTTTGTCGGCAATGAGTGTAATGGCGATGAATAACGTGTCTCCATACAATCCTTTCTAATATTATGTACTTACCAAGATTTATCTTCAATCTGGCAACTTACCTACCCATAAAAATACCTATAGGACTGGCGTAGGTGCCTACAGTCAGCACGTCCATGGTAACAATTTGACTTTGGCCTTGCCTTTTTTTTAAATTCAAAAGTGCATGTAGATTGGTTTAATTGAAATTAATGCTTTTAGTTTGAGTTTATTTCAAAGCAGCCTAGTAGGCTGTAGTAGAGCTTTTCGCAATTCAAGTGTTAGTAGGTATAGCCAACGACAAAAGTCGATTAACACTTCAGTTTTATAAACCTTAAATATTGAGCTAAATTTTAATTAAAATCTAATATAATTACAATAAGTAATGTCACATTTAATTGTGTGATAACGTCTTTACAAATTATACTTAACTTAGATCTATGCAGCGGTCAAAACAATAATAAAACTTTACATACATTATGTATACCGATTCAGATTTCAGATAGTGCCTAAATTAGTTTGTTTTTAAACAATTGGACATGATTGTGTTATGCAAAAACTTTGTTCTAGACTTTATATAAATTATTTAGGTAGGAGTACGTGATTCTATTTTTACGTCGTTAGTATAGCAGATTTTTTTATGTGTGGTCTTCATCCGGTCCCGAGACACGGCCCTGAGCAAGGTCCTCATGCCTTTGCATTCAAAATGCAATGATCATCTGCCGCTGCTCCAATGACACTCTTTTCTGCAAATATGCAAATATTTTCAATTACGTTTTATTACATGCAAATGAGCAAATAGCAAGAAATAGGAGGTACCTAATTGTTGCATTAATAAAATTCAAATTTTCTGTAAAAGTAGTAGATTGTTATACAAGGGTCGAAAGGAATCAATTCAAAGGAATTGGTGACTTTCACCCGTGTTAAACACTCTACTTTTCATTTCGAATTTAAGGAAAGTAAAAAATATAGTTTTTCTTAAATATTTTATTTTCGTGTTTACTCGCCACTTCATAAAATCATTGTATGTATTCAAATATCTTTCCTTTGAAATTTCTGGGAAAAGATTTTGGATTACTGTATTTGCCTCGTCTTTAACCGAATCTGGGGTCAACATTTCAGAATCGCTTGAACTCATTTTTAATCATGTATTAGTCAAAACTCAGATTTTGAATTTCGGTACAGCTTACAGAGTTAGTATTCCGTCAAATTATAATAGTCTTTTTTAAAATTTTAAATGTGGAACACACCGCTTCACCGTCCAATACTTTTGCAATTATTGTCGCAAGAGAAATGGGACGATAGTTTCCTCTGTCCGAGATGTCACCTGTCCTATTCTTCACAATGGGAACTACGATGGTCTTCATCAGGTTAGTGGGTAAGTACACGTGTCTAATACACATTGTGAAGAACATAGACAGGACTCTCGGCAGATGGACACCTGCGAGCTTCAAGTGCTCAATACTGAGCCCATCATGCCCCGGAGATTTGCCTCGTTTCATATTTTTAATAACAGCACTTACTTGTTTAGCAGTGAAAAGTATCAGAGGTTTCACTCCACAGCTGCACAGATAAGATATGTCGGAAAGTCCTAATGGGATCTCTAGACGGCCAAAATTGCTTGTCGAGATTGTGATATTTTCGTGGTCAGCGATCGAAAGTCCTAATGGGGTTTATGGGACTATAGGATATAGCAGGTCATTAGGACTTTCGATCGCTATGTATGTGGAGACTGCAGGCCCAGAAGTAAAATTAAAATCATATTGCAACACTTGCTGAAATACAATGTACCTATTGAATAGTATTGTGTGTCAATGTAAGTGATGATGTATAAAGAGATGTGATGACGCTCTTGGGTAAATAATAACATCCACACGGGTCGCTTGCCGCGGTCGGTTCCTGGATGGTAGACCATCCATTACATATCGTGATATCGAGAGTCGAGACCCTCCATTCCTCGGAAAGCACGCTAAGCCGTTGGTCAAGACTGGCATTCGTATCTTTGACAGTCGTTACTGGTCAGAAGCCCAAAAGTCTGACAACCAGTCTTACCAACGGGTACCTATCCCGGTTACCCTAACTACACAGGTTGTGGAGGTCAGATAGGCAGTCGCTCTATGTAAAATACTGGTATTCAGCTGCATCGGTTAGACTGGAAGCCAACCCTAACATAATTGGGGCTTGCTAGGCAGACTGATTGATTTTAGCAGTGGTAATCGATTGTTTTCGCTGACTGTACCTACTATTGACGTACGGTTGAAAAATGTTTTACGATAAAAAGGTTTGATCACGCTATTTGGCTTCCTATCCCCTTTTCTAATGTTTAACAATACCTAGCGGAAGGTGGTCTGAGATGGCATAGATTTTGAAAATTTTGATTTTTAGGAAATTCGTATCCAAATTGAAATAAATAGCAATTTTGTAATAAAAAAGTAGTTTATTATCGTCATAAACACAATCAACAAAACGAAATAAATCATTTTTTTCTTTGGATAATAATTAAATATATAAATGTTTGGAAAGTCCATCTCAGCCAACCCCTATACCGTAAAACGGGGTGAATAGAAATGCAGGGGTGAATCGAGATGCAACTTTATAATGGATTTTAACGTTGAAATATTATCTTTTGTTACCAAAAAGGACTATAATGTGTTACCTGTACTATAATTAACGATTAAGTGCCTTGGCAACAAACTATATTAAGTAATTCATGGTTAAAATCCGTTTTAAAGTTGCGTCTCGATTCACCCCTGCATTTCTATTCACCCCGTTTTACCCGGTAGGTAAGATATATGGCATATACCAAACTGTAGGCGGCATTTTACTTGCAAACATCGCAGATTACAAATGTTTTGCCGTTTTTGGTAACCCTATGAATGTTGCGTAGCACTATTCATGACAGACTTGACATTGAAGCCATCATTCCTGGTGATGCATTCAGCAGCCCGAATTTACCTTTCTTACGGTTAGCAAATCATTTTGTTTTTGTGAAGGTTTTGTTTTGGATCTGCTATTGTTAGACTTGACTGAGTTTGATCGTGGGAGGTCGTAGGCACTGAAGGCCCTACCACAGGTGGTCATTAAACTGAGAGTTTTTGGGTACTGGAGGCTCTGCTTCAGTTGGATCGTTTGGGCCAACTCGTAAAGTTAAAAGGCCCTGCTTCAGTTTGGTCGTTAGACTGGGAGCTCTGGACATCTACAGGTGGCGCCTCACCGTGGTGGTTCAGCTGGAGATCCTGTGACTCCTGATTTCTGGCATTGTCTGGCAGGATAGGAACAAAAGAATCACCAAGATCATTGTCAGTAACATCTGCTGGTGCAAATATCTACTTAGGGATAATATTGTTATTCAGGGGGTAAATGGCACTTGGAGCACACCCGTTTTGGCCATTGCAAACCATAGCTGCTCGAAGATAAGCTTGCTCGAACAGCTCAGCCACCTGGAAATATGTCACAGTTCGTCCTGGATCGTTCCTCAACCAAATATGCAGGTCTCGATTGTTGGGGCAGAAGAAGCTAACGTCTAGTGGTTGCATTTTATGTGTGCAATGTCGACATTGCTGCTGAATACAATGATTCCGTTCTCTTTTGCATACGTCAATACGTCCAAGTTTTTGTGACTGGAGTGTCCATCTAAATGTAACAGAAGCTTTGGTATCGCTTACTGGATAAGATGGCATATGCACTGAGTGGGATGGTATACATATAAGCCATCTCACCCGGTGTATGTACATAATCTAAAAAATAAATGTAATTTATTTTATTTAACAAGCTACATGAAGCTAATTAACAACATATCACACTCAAAAAAAACATTGACAATTATCTGTTAGCTAATGTAGAAAACAGGTGTTCTACATTAGCTAACAGATAATTACGATTTGTCTTCATCAGAAATAAAAATCTAGAGCAATTTTTATCAAAACCAACCACCGCGACTGATGTCGCGCACTGGCGCCGAGCTGTGGTAGCAGTGAGATTTCAAGCACTTATCCTTAGCTTTTCATTGTTCTGAGGAAAACACAGTACACACAGACACACACACACACACCATTCACATCTAAGTATTTTTCGTCACTTCCGGCATTGTCGAACAGGCCGCGTTTTCAGAACAGAAATTAATTTATTTTGAAATAAGTAGTGCATAAAAAAATAGGAATTTGTTTCTTGACTCCTATACAATGTATATTAAAATAATGGATAAGTTTTGAATTTCGTGCACATTCCCTATTGCGTAACACACTTTCAGTAGCAATGGGCTTCATTTAGACAGTTAAGAGGAGGCTCCCTATTTTTATGTTAATTTGCATGAATATTCTGAATCAGAATACAAGCAAAATTAAACTTTAGGATATGATTTATTGGATCTTTTTCTTTCCATGTTGAAGACAGTTACGTAATTGTAATATTTTCTCTCAATACAATTTTTATTCGAAAATCATGTCTTTTTTATGGATAATTATAAAAAACAAACAAGATTGTTTGGCTTTTATGTCTGAAATAAATATTCATAGCAAGAAAATATTGTTTATTATCCAGCCACAAGATATTTTTTCTCTAGATCAAATATTACTATATAACGAAATAAGAATTATTGAGACTTACGCTATTTAGTTTCGTGCTCAAACACGATCAAAGAGCGCTCGCGATATTCAACTTTATTACTGATGTATTAGCGTTTAGCACATATCGGAGTGGCGGGGAGCAAGGGGCGGAGCTTGCGTTCGAAATTTGATTTAGACTGCTTGCTTAGCTGCTGCAGCAAGTGTTTACGTTGACAAATTTTTCGAACCTATGAAGCAATTGATAATTTAGAATCATTCAGATTGTGATGATAGAGTGTTACGCAATTAGGGTGCTGTTCGCGAAGAGTAGCTATCCCTTCGGGACGCACGGGTGCATGTCACTGCATGTAGGGCACCATTCATAGTTATAAGAAAGAAGTCTGCTTTTTATATTTCTATGACACCACTGGACTACAAACGCTATATTATTATATACTACTACCTCACACACTGACTTATTACTTGTTAATTTTTTATGAAAATCGTCTACTTTTTTTTTACAATGTTTGTAAATATGATAATATATATCTATCACATAATTAATAATTAATTTATCTGTCAGCTTAATTTTAAATTGTTTTTACATATTGTGATGTAGTAATTTTATTGTAGGTGCATCGTCTTCACAAATATTTATGTAGGTAAAAAATATTAAGGAGTAACGGTGGAGTGTCTTGCCCATTCTTCTCCATACGAAACAACCTTTAGGAAGGGAGGGCAACTAGAATCACTTCTATTTTTCCGTTGATTTTGACGTTCAAAAGTGGCTTCTACGAGTATGTGCCTATTTGACATAAATGATTCGACTTTGACTTTTAATGGCAAAGATATTAATACTATGCCACCTCAGCCACTATTCCATCTTAGACCAGATTCCCCTACGTATTATTAATGCACTCTCACAGTCTGTACTTACATCGGCTCTAGCGATAGAGTCGTAGTGGTAGAGTCGCCACGCGATGATTATGAAGTGAAGATCGAGAAAGCTAGTGTAGCCCAAATATCATAGCACAGATGTGATTATAATAATATATTATGTGTATTTAATATGATAACTGAGCACAGCTGTTAATTTTATTTTCGGGCTACCTAGTAGCTAGAACATTCTGAAGGATTATTTTATTTTGGTAGGTAGGTGGTAGGGGTAGTGGGGTTTGGGGGTTGGGTAGGTGATTGCCTTACTTTCAATTACGTATCCACGACGACTTATCAAGATAAACATTGCCAGCATGTATATTATTATTATGGCGTCGTGTATACCTCCAAGTATAAACCTACTAACTTACTAAACTAACTAAAGGTATAAAAAATTAACATGTACCTTGTAACTTACATGCCGACGCCTTACAGACGCCAGCAAGTCAAGCTACCCGAAACTGTCAAATTTTCCCAATCAACCTTAAACCTTAAACTGTAGTGATAAAGTTGAAAATCTATTTTTGACAGATTGTAGTAGCTTGATGTGCTGGCGTCTGTAATAGGTAAACCTGTTTGTAAAATAAGATTCTAATAAATGAGAACGGCCCAAGATTTGAGCCCTACGGAACTCCTCGAGTAACCGAACCTCAAAAAAAACTTACGTTGTCTCCCTAGCTCTAGATCATCAAAAGCCCAAAGGTTTACCGGTTTACCTCTGCGGTTAACCACAACCAGTCTTATTTTGGTAGGATTCTAGTTCTTTTTCTATCGTGTTGGGATCGGCCAGAGCCAGCAATATGAGAAACTCACGACTCGTCGTGAAAACGCTAACTAGTTAGCAGTTCTGCCTCACTCCATCATTTTGCTTTTGTTGTTGGAATGTTTTTGTTTTTTCTACTAGCAATTCTAAACTGTCAAGTGTCCAACGTCATTTGTCAAAATATTGTGTTGTCAGTGTCAAACTTTAAAACTTCGCTAAATGTCAATGTGATTTGTGATGTGCTATTTCCAAACAAAATATTGAAATAATTACCGCGTACATAATTCACTCTAATAAAAAGGTAATAATAACAATAGCGAAATTCTTCATTTAATTATTCAGTGGTTAAATAGCTAACTTAGTTTCTACGATTTTAAAACAGTAATTCACTACTAAATACAATCGTAAGCTCGTAAAGTCCTATGTTTTCAAAACGATTACTGTTATTCTAAGTGCAATTAAATCATTGAATTATTTGTTTACAGTGTTTCAAGTCGTTCCAAGATGTCATCTTTTCAAGACAGACAAAAAAGCCTTTTCAACCAGTTAAAAGATGCTGAAGATCAATATGGTTATTCTAAAACAAATAAAGCTGCCCCTCAAGATTACGGAACTATCGACAAATATACGTACAAGAAACTGAAACACGAAATGAAACAATTTAGAGGTAGAGAGAGTATATACAAGAGGCCTGAAGCTAACCTTCGTGAATGCCTCAGGGCAAGAACTATTCCTGACCATATTAAAAACCCGCAGAGATACAAGTATTATTCATTAGCTGATGTCACACCAGAGCAAATGTCTGACTCCACAAATACTGCCACTGCATTAGCATTAATACGTGAAATGGAGGAAAGAGACGCAACTCAATCAATAATGGAAACAGAAATGGATCCAGATGAAGGTGTTTTCAAAAAACCAACTTTCCACTTTTCATCGGCACTAAGGAAAGCGCCTAAGCCAGAAGAAAAACCTGTATTTAAAAATAATAAAATTGTAATGCCAGAATATGTTGTGGGAGTAACAAAGAAAAAAGAAAAGAAAGTTATTGTTATAAAGAAAGATAAGACTCAGAACTCTGAAGATTCTGGCACTAAGGTGGAATTGAAACTAGATCATCTTTTTGATGAAGATGAATAATCTTATGTACCTACTTACTTTTACAATAGTTTTTAGTTCTGTAATTATGAATAAATTATAATAATAAAATAAATAAAGAAGTATAGTAATAAATAATAAAGTTGTAGCAATACAGCCCAAACTTCATTGATGCAACTTTTATTGGAATTTCAACTGCTGTCATAAGTTCTACCTCTGTTATTTTACTACTCATTATAATAGTAATGAATTATTGGATTTTCTTTATCAATGGATTTTCTGTAGGAAGGCTTAAAGCTAGTAAGTCATTGTAGACCTCAGCATAGCTAGATAAAAGCCTCATCATCATTTCAGTCAAAAGACGTCCACTGCTGGACATAGGGCTCCCCCTAAGGTGGGATGATTGCCATAATCGCCATGCTTGGCAGGCGGGTTGGCAATCGCAATATGGTGTTAAAATGCATAGAGTATGCTGCTGCCCATCCTCTAGTAAGTTCCTTAGTCGCCTTTTACGACACCCACGGGAGGAAATGGGGTGGTGCTATTCTTTACGATGGTTATGTTAGATAAAAGCCTAAATCATCATGATCTTCATTTTAGCCAAAAGAAGTCCACTCCTGGACATCGGTCTCTTCTAGCGACGCCGCATGAACCAGACTTTAATAATATTATAGTTTCACACATTCGAGTCCACCTACTTTTCATAGTGCTCATATGCCTCCAGGAGGATCACCGGCATTCCGTTAGCGTTAAAGTGAACCCTCGACGAGGGTTCTTAGCATAAAATTTGAAATCATGTTATAAAACACTAAAACGTAGTAAAATCATGTTTTTTTTTATGTATTAAAACCTATCTAATTATTTTGTGACAGCTGATTAAGCTCCTGAGTATAAGTGTTCTGTGTGATTAAGGCTACCTGTCTACCGGGGCGGGGCGTGGCTGTGGAGCGGAGAAATATTAACCAATAGGATTGCAAATCCCTGTCCACTTGCAATCCTATTAGTTAATATTTCTCCGCTCCGGTGGACAGGCCTCCTTTATACAAATGTACCGTAAAACGGGGTGAATAGAAATGCAGGGGTGAATCGAGACGCAATTTTATAATGGATTTTAACGTTGCAACACTATCTTTTGTTGCCAAAAAGGAGTTTAATGTGTTACCTGTACTATAATTAACGATTAAGTGCCTTGGCAACAAACTATATTATTATTTCAAGGCTCAAATCCATTTTAAAGTTGCGTCTCGATTCACCCCTGCATTTCTATTCACCCCGTTTTACCCGGTACTCTGTGGGACAGCGTACGTAACGTAACGTTCAGTCTGGTATTCGGCAAAGAGCGAGTTGGACTTGCGCACCCTGAGTTCCGTACGTTGGCAGGTTTTTTTTATTCTTTCGCTTATCTAAGAATGTTTGTGAAGAATTTTTACTGATTTCTTAAAGACTGTGCTAATGAGAGACACCGGCTTTTTTTTTACTAGATGTATTTCAGAATTTTCGCTTTGCAAACTTTTAATAGGTGGAGGTGGTCTTTTATGGTACTTTTCATCAAAAGTAGTTACAAAACTACGCGAAATAAATAACTAAATATTTTTTTTTATAATCAACACCTTTCGTATGAAACCCCTTGACCATCACACTTTAGAATTGAAACCACCCCCTATTTACTCTCTGTTGCAATGGAACTAACAAATGTTTTTTCAATTCTAGCTTTATATATTAATATAATATTTATATAATATCTAAATATTATTTACATTTATTCCAAATATCAGCATTTAGTAGTGTCTAAAATAAGTAGCTGTGAGGCTGTGACAGACGAACGGCAAGCAAACTAAGTAACACCATAAGTGTACCTTTTTAATACGGAACCCTGAAAATCCTTTAGAGTTAAAACTTGTCCACGTGTTTTATAATCTCAAAATAAATAATTATATTTTAGCGTGTATATTTGTAACCTTGTAAATACATTTCCACCCCTGAAATACCGCTGGAGAGCCCTGCGGGTCTCCCGGCACTTACAGAAAATCATGATTGTGATGATTTTCTGTCTTCAAGGTAAGTGCCGCTATGACAGCTCAATTACATATTCCTTACCGCTCGCATAGGCCCATAGGCCACTATCTTTTCACATTCAGCATTGCGTCCTATTTTGTTGTTCAAAGCCTACCTACCTGATTACGAAAATTAGTATACAAAGGTGAGGTGAGTAAAGAACAATTAGAGTCATATGAAATTACTGTTAAATGCTTTATTTACATAAATATATCAGTTAGCACTGTGATATAATTGCAGATTCAGATTTGATTTCCAAGTTCTCTATTGGCGGGAGTTCTGTCTTGCTCTCTGCTGCGAAGGCGTTAAGGTCACGCATCATGGAGTACGCATCTTCGCCGTCAGCGTAGTACTTGGGTTCGATCTCGAGTATTTTGAAGCCAAGACTGTTGGTGTATAAGTTGAGTGCTGCTCTGTTGCTTTTCCTCACATGTAGGGATACGTATTTAGCCTGGAATTACATGATTTAGTTAGGTTATAGAATCACCACGAAATTATTAAGCCCGTCCAAGCTAAGCTGGTGAGATGTTTCTATATCTTGTAGGGATCTGCTGAATAGTGGCGCTTGAATTATATACCGTGTGTCAATTACAATAATATTATGTGCACTGCAGTGCTATGCTAGTGCTCCAAAATTGTGTCTTTTGTGAATGCGCATTCTATTTTTAGACATTTCGGGATTCAAGTGTTGGACCCAGGTAGTGGTGACCAAACCGAACATACCTTTTAGACTTTTTAGCTTTGGGTTTGGGGCATAGGTACAAGTGGGACGTCATTGTATTTTTTGGCTACAACTTACTACTACACCAAAAAAACAGAAACCTCGGATGGAGACATTGGCGGCAGCAACATGAAACAGCATAGCTGCGACATAGAAAAGCGTCAAGAAAGCAGGTTAACCCCCTCAAAGGTCTCAACATTCGGGATTCAGCAAAGCTAGCCCTGAGCGCAACCTGGTGGCGACGTCATTAAAAGAGAAGAGAAATATAACCTGTCTCTCCACTGTTGACCAAAGATGCTTATCTGGTATGTCTCTAATAATCCCTCCATATCCCAAGGGCACGTCTTCCCGACCATTATCGCGCCCCCCGGTCTACTCTTTGATATGCAATGGTCTCTGTGGTCCCATGAAACATGAGGCTCCAGGGCTAGTGTGAATCTTTGGGTTCATTTGAGTAATCAAGTCTGGTTTAACCACGCTGGGGTTGGTGTATTTCATTCATTCATTGATCAATCTATACAATTAATAGAAATTCTCTCTAATAAAAATAATTTACCTGAAAACACTCCACCATAGCCAGTGAAGCTTGATTCATAAGTTTCTGTGCAAGTCCGAGGCGACGATGAGACCTCTTCACAGCCAGAGAGGTAATATGTCCATGACGGTTGTCCTCACCATCTTCTTCCATTTTAGCTAATACATAGCCTGAAATGTAATGAAATAGATACCAGATTAACATAAAATATTTCCCGTCATAAAGAAAAGTTTTTGGCTCTCTTCTGGTGAGCAATGCAAATACTAAATCAGTAGTAATACTAAGTGTACACGTCTGCTGCTCTTACACATTTTTTCAATCAAAATTAGTGTTCCGATTGAAGAAAAAAGCACTATACCTGGCAACTTTTGACAAGAGCTACTTGGGACCAGTCTATTTAAAAGGAGTCCAGCTCATCACAATAATAATAAAGATATATTTTTATTTCACTAGTAATGCACCTTTACTCACCAACAATGTGTCCCTTCTCATCTTCAGCAACGTAGCTGAGCTGTGGCCATGACAGTCCATGGTAGAAGTAGTACTTCATCTGGTAGTTCTCCGGCAAGCACAGCAGGTTGCAGTGCTGCATGTTCATGAGGTCGCTAGGCCTAGCGCACCGGATATTCATCTTGAGTTGTTCTGCAAACATTTGTGAAAATATTTTAGACATAATATTTTGGAAATGTTAACTAAAAAGAAAGCTAAAAAAGAACACTATTTCTTTAAAATAAAATTAATAAGTAGGAATTGGATTCCATTCAGAATCCTTTTTGTTCTTTTCTTAAACTAAGTAATTATTTACTTACCTATTTTTATAATTATTCCCTTCGAATCTTCCTAGTTTTACTTGGCTGCCTGATCTCAGATGCTGGAGGGCTATCTGACATACCACCTATCAGCTCACGGACAAATCGGAACTTCGATAAACAACACTTCCACACAATGTACCAACCTGGAACAAAGGACAATAACAATGTCATAAATGATAACAAGACAGCACTGCTGGGTAACTTTTACACCATCGTATTTTGGCGATAATTAGTTAGTAACATATTGAAATGACAAGCATATTGGGCTACTTACAAAATAACACAAAGACAAAAACTAAAAATACGCTACATACGAAGGTTATAATAGCTAATATCACTTCCTTCATATCTCACTAAGCATAGGTTAATAATTATGAACACGAGGTTAATGCATCCACTTTACCAGAACAACAACAACCACTATCTCTTTACTTAAAATTATCAGTCGTAAGAAGCGTGTCAGATTTTAACGTGAGCTGTTTATTGCTCGTGATTTTTACAGCGCCATTTTGGTTCCTATAATGTAATACATTACCTAGTTCTTTGTAGAAAATAAGACATGAGAAAGAAAAAAATTCGTGTAAAACTATGCTCATTAATGTTAATAAAATCCAATTTTACGTACTTTAAGATCTTGTTTTTCTTCAAAATTATTTTTTTCACATAATAACCTCTAAATTGTGACACTAATTTATTCGTCCGAAAATGAAAATTATTGATTCTTGCAACTTTTTCAAGATCATTGCAAAAACCCTACAAGCCAGAATACTAAAAGAAAACATGCTAGTTGCTTGTCAATGGCAAGCAAGGAGAATCGTTTTGCCGTAGAGTTTTGCTGATAAAATGATGGTTTATTCAATGTCTGTTGTGCATTGACATAGAATAGTATTCCTACCTCAATGCTGTTGTGTGTCTCTTGTATAAATTGTAACGTCTACTCTGTTATTGTTCTGAGGTATAGAAACGAAGACAGAGAATACTATAGAAAGTACTACTTCAGTCTGTGGTATAGAATGTACTCTGTGGTCTACTCAAAAGTCATAACAAAACGAATTCGATTCGGGTTTTGTTTTTTTGTGATCTTGGATTTTTTCCTTGTTCGAAATATAAATTACAGCAATAATACTAAAAAGACTTCTACATATTCTTCATTACAAAAATAATAAGAATGGACGATGATGGCCAGGAAGAACCTACAGCCTCTGCTTTCTTGTAAGTAGTACCTAGTCTAAAAATGAGGGTATACTTTGACCAAAAATATCTAGCTGTTGTAGTAGGGAATAGAATAAAATCTAGTGAAGCACAGCGGATTCGAATTCTTCAAGTAATATTTGCTACAGTGCTTGTAGCAACACATAAGTTTTTTATTGTATCTTTCCTCACTTTACAGTCGGCACAGGAGTCCTACATTTAGTTCGGAAGAAGTAAAGTCGCTGTTGAACATAATTGAGAAATTTAAAACGACAGTGTTCAACAAATCCACTACTGCTGCTGCCTGTCATGCTAAAGAGGTAGCATGGGTGAAAATAGCTAAAGTATTCAACAGACAAGGTTTCAGGCATAAAAGAAGTGCAGATTGTTTAAAAATAAAGTGGGATAATATGAAAAAGAGAGCAAGGATGATGTCTAAGAACCTGATGGATCCTAGTTACAGTGAATGTGATGAGATGACCAGTCAGATGGTGGCTATGATGTGTGAGGTAGAGAATAGCACCAGTGCTGTGGAGGAGCCAGTGGAATCTGATGGAGACCTCATTGGTAATTAGTGTCAAATCAAAGTATTATTAACTTGAGTACCAATTAGGAGCAGTGGTGGCCCAGTGGAATCAGCCCCGACTTACGAGTTATAAGTTGTGGGTTCAAACCCAAGCAGGTGCTTTACTTTGTGTAATTTATTTCATTTCCACTGCTCTCAAAATGGTGAAGGAAAACATTGGGAGCAAATGTCCTAGACCTGAAATTAAAATTAATTAATCAAGTGCCTATTTCAAATAGGCACTTGTGAGGCACGTTTGAATGTCAAAATTTACAAAAAAAATAGAATTGATACCTTATTGGTACCGTATTTTAAATGTTTTTTGAAATGGTTAAGGTGGATCCGCATTGTTAGTTACTTTTATTGCAATTTGCTGGTAATTAAAAACATTAATATGAGAGGCACACCAAACAAAAATTGATGCTTAATCAAAAATTATGAAATTTATTCTTAATTACAAATATCATTATTTTTGAAGTATTCACCCTGAGCATGATACGTGCATGTACAATATACACTTTTCCATACGTCTGAACCAATTGGAAAATACCTCTGACCACTCATCTTTAGACACATCAGAAATCTCAAAATTATAGGCAGCCAGTATCTTCCATCTTCTTTGATGTCAAACCTTTTCTTTTTTCCTTTCCTTTTGTTTTTTCTTAGATTTTTGGAAACAGGTAAAAATCACAAGACTCTAGGTCAGGGGAATGTGGCAGGTGAGGGAGAATAAACACGTTTATTGAGTTAAAAAACGGTGAGTGTTCGGGCAGACGTGCCGTTTTCTCGTGGTGCCAGAGGTAAATACATATTTGTTATGGTCGCAAATCATATTATGATCAAGTCAAGTTACAACCTGACACTGCCCTGCAGAGTGCAAATTACAAAAAACGTAACAATATTTGAATTTCGTGGGCTACCTTTGCGGACATGAAATAATAAATGTTGCCATAGTTAACTTAGCTATTCCGTTTATCATTTCAGAAACAGAAAATCACAAGGAATCTACTGAAGGACACTGGGATGCCAATGAAGACAAGGATTCTAATGACTCTTCAGTAGGTTTGTATATTATGAAATACCTATATTTATAGACTAGACATAAATTAAATGAACAAGATAATTATATTATACTGTACTTGACTACTTCAGTAACTAGTAAAATTATATTTTTAGTTTATTAATTTTTGTAGGTGTTGTATTTGAAGCACTGAAATTGAATTCTAAAAACCATCCCTCCATTTACAGATGGCGGTAAGGAAAATGACAGGTAATAATGATTTAATTTCCTTCACATAATATATCTAGACATAAGAAAACATTATTAATCAAAATCAAAAATTAATAACTATATTGTAATAATAATTTAAAAAATTAATTATAGTCTTACTTTGATAGAACTGGGCAATTTTCATAATTAATTAATTTGTTTTATTTAAGGTATATAAACCGGTCGATGAATTTTTCGCTGAATGAATGCAATTTACTGCTGCAATGCGTACGACAAGAGAAGAACATTATATTTTCAAAAACAAACACATCAAGCTTTAACAAAATGAAAAATCGAGCTTGGGAAAGGGTAAGGCAAAGACGATTTCTGACTAAAATAAAAGTTTATTAATTGTTAACAATCTTTATACCTACTGTGTGTAATTATGGAGGAGAAGTAAATTATGTGGTTAAAAAGACACGAGCGCGCCTTACAGTAGTCGCATATGATGTGTAACATCTGACATCTCACCATGGTAATAAGCAACGGAGCAGCGACACTTATTACCCCCTCTACTACAATCTATATAGCAATTATAGTTACAGGGTACCCCTAGTTTAGGAGGCAGGGTTTTTCACAATTTGTGCAGCCTTTTCCCAAAATCCAATGTACACAAGGCACAGGGGCATAGTATATGATTTCCGTACAATGAGAGGTCAGCGTATACTGAAAATGTATAGCTTGATGTGTAGCCGTGTGTACCTACTGTGAAATGTTTTGGTATTGTATACAAAGGTTTTTGTGTCAATAAACTTTTTTTTACTTATTTCATGAGTAGTTACACTAATTCCATGCTATTGTAAAGTACTTACTTACTAATTCCATGCTATTAAAAATTACTTCTTGCATGCTCAAGCTGTCACTTGTTACACTTTTCCGTCCCATTTCACGAAATAACTCCCGCGAGAGGAAAGATGTGACATCAAAATTAAAGTTTTTCTTTTGTTTTTCAGATATCAAGTTCATACAATAAGCTGAGTCCACAAAAACGTTCCACTAAAGTATTGCGCACGAAGTTTACAAATATGAGGAGGCTGGTAAAGAGTAGCAACATAAAAAAATATTTTAAACAATTTAACAAGAAACACCAAAAGCTAGAAGATTCTGGTAGTGTAAGCATTCTATGTATAACTTTTCTTTTTTAATATTAACGTCACACTCGCTAACGTATTCTCTAAAGAGGCATATATTGTACATTCTGTTAAATTCCATGGCAAAATTTTAACCATGAGTTCTAGTCAAAATATGGAAATGTTTGGACACTATCGCCTCAACTTTAATTTTTTTTTTATTCTTGTTGCTGCTTGCTGATTATAAACGATTTCGAGATTGTAGTCTTTAAAATTGTTTTAGTCATTTTTAACCTTCTCCCTTGTCAGCAAAGGTAAGAAAAGCTCCCTCCCCCCCTCCTATTCTTACGTCAACATTGGTATAATATAATATATTTTTGCATCTGTTCCTGTTTTAACCATAAAACACCGCGTGAGAACGACTTAGCAATATCAATAATTTTGGGGAATCCCTGAACATTGTTTTCAAAAACATGTGACTTTAAGTCGGGTAAGGATTCAAAGTCAAAAAAGGAAACTATGGAAGTTATAAAACGGCCGAACATTCGGCCGATACTTGGGATTAACGCTTCGGGGTAGACCCCAAGGTTATTTACAATATTAGTTCAAAACAGAATTTTCTACATTTTGCAGAAAAAGTAAATAATTAAATATTGCTGACGTAATCACCACCCAGACCCCCGTGTCCCATATCTTCAAAAATAAGCAAAGCAATGACCCCCCACCCAGGTCAGGTTAGATATTTCTATGGTTTGAATTGTAAAAAATTTATAGAAGGCGGATTTTTGTGTTGTAATGCGGATCGATTCAGCCCGCATGGTATAGATTAGGGTATGATGAGGCTGACGTACCTTTGTAAGGTAAAAGCCTCAAAATACGCCTCTAATAAATAAATAAAGATGAAAAAAAAAGCCCGCTTGGTGGATACTTAGCCTTACTAGCTTCGGTGGATCTGCAGCTCTAAGTTAGAATTGTTTCATTGAATGACTTTTTCATGAAATCATGACATTGGGGAACAAATCTAACTTTCGTGGGCTACAGCTGCAGATCCACCGAAGCTAGTAAGGCTAAGTATCCACCAAGCGGGCTTTTTTTTCATCTTTATTTATTTATTAGAGGCGTATTTTGGGTGTATTAATGATTCTAATGATTATAATTCTGTAAATAATATAATAATAAATAATATAATTAGGGGAATGATGAGCCTGTATGGATTAAACGGGGAATATTTCAGGGCGACAGTTTGAGTCCACTTTGGTTCTGCTTAGCCCTGAATCCTCTAAGTACACTGTTGGAGGATTCAGGTCTAGGCTATCGGTTGAGGAGAGGAGGTCAGGTCATATCTCACCTCTTCTACATGGATGACTTGAAACTCTTTGCCCCCAACAAATTGCGACTGATCGAGCTACTGAAGGTAACTGAAACATTCAGTAGCGCCATCAGGATGGAATTTGGTGTGGACAAATGTGCAGTCATGCATCTAAAACGAGGAGAGATTATGGAATCCGAAGGAACCCAACTCTCGGGTTCCATACACCTTAGATCCCTTTCCTCATCCGAAAGCTATAAGTATTTGGGTATGTCAGAAGCGTTAGGGATCAACGTTGCTGACATGAAGCAATCGTTGAAGGAGCGCTTCTTTGGTCGCCTGAAGAAGGTATTTATTAGTCTTCTTTCAGGCGGAAACAAGGTGCGCGCCTTCAACGGTTGGGTCATGCCGATTTTGATGTACTCTTTTGGCATACTCAAATGGACTCAGACCGAACTAGACGCCCTGGATAGGAGGGTCCGTACACTGCTGACCGCAAACCGGATGCATCACCCACGATCATCGGTGATGAGACTGTACATCCCGCGGAAGTGCGGGGGTCGAGGCTTTTTAAATGCAAAGGCCCTCCATAACCGCGAGGTGTGCAGTCTCAGGGAATATTTTTTAAAAACCGAACTGGGTATGCACCGTGATGTGGTCGCAGTGGACGAGGGACTCACCCCGCTCTCCATGGCTAAAGAGAACTGGCGCAAACCTGTAATACTTACTACCGATGACCGCAAGGAGGTATGGCAAAGCAAGGAGCTTCACGGACGCTTCTATCGGGCTCTTCATGAGCCCGGTGTAGATTTCTTAGCGTCCGTATCCTGGCTACGTTTTGGTGACCTTTTCGGGGAAACCGAAGGTTTTGTCTGTGCAATTATGGACGAAGTTATCTTCACGAATAACTACCGGAGACATATTATGAAGGACGGGACGGTTGACGTGTGTCGGGCATGCCACCGTCCGGGTGAGTCCATCAGACATATTATCTCTGGCTGTTCTCGTCTTGCTAATGGCGAGTACTTGCACAGGCATAACCAAGTAGCCAGGATTATTCACCAGCAACTTGCTTTGAAATATAAACTTGTGGATTCTGAGGTACCGTATTACAAGTATGTGCCCGACCCAGTTCTCGAAAATGACCATGTCACGTTGTACTGGGATCGGTCTATCATTACTGACAGGAATATTGTCGCCAATAAGCCCGACATAGTAGTGATAGATCGATTAGCGCGCCGCGCAATGATTATCGATGTTACCATTCCGCATGACGAGAACCTCGTGAAAGCTGAGAAAGAGAAACAAATAAAATATCTTGACTTAGCACACGAGGTTGTTGACATGTGGAATGTGAGCTCGGCTATCATTGTGCCGATTGTCGTATCGGCCAATGGCCTGATGGCCGAAAGTCTCGAGCATCATCTTTCGAGGCTCTCGTTAGGTGGTTGGATCAAGGGCCTGATTCAGAAGGCAGTACTCCTCGATACGGCTCGCATCGTGAGGAGGTTCCTATCTCTGCAGCCCTAGCCACCGGTAGCTTGGACCCTGCTCCCGATACCGGTGGACAACTATTTTTTATATTTTTAAATGTTTTTATATATTTTTTATATTCTGATATTCAAAAATATAATTTGTATGTATCTAAATTAATAAAAAAATAATATAATTAAATAATAATTATAATCTGTTATAGTCGCGAATAATATTTTGATCAAGATACAACCTGTCACTGACCTGCAAATTGCAAAAACGTAAGAAAATTAAAATCCACCTTAAGAGTTTGCCTTCATTTGTTTTGGTATAACGATTAAAGCAGCGGCACTGAATTCTGCGACCGATTCGGCAGCCAGCGCCTGGCTGCCGAATCGGCAACCAGCGCCAGCATTTATATGGACGCATCCTAACTAACGCGAGGGGAGTGACATATGAACGCGACGATCGCGTAATTTCGCGGCCGATCTTTTCGGTTAGGACGCGGGGTTCAAGTTGTCAGTACCGACAAGCAAATCGGTGACCGGCGCAGGCACTCGCTTATTAAGAGCGGCCAACAAACGCTCGTACGTGATTATGGCGTTGTAACTCATCTTTCTTTGATTTTTTTTAACTCATAGGTATCTCTGCACTATATCTAGGTTTCAATGCAAGCAAAAACAATTTTTTTGGAATTACAAATTTTGTATAAGCCTGCAAAAATCTGTTTTTTTGCACAAGATTTACCTGAACTTTGGCTGTTCATAATGTACACATAAATTGTAAAAGTAAAGAAAACATATTGGTAGAAACCTCGCACATGACAATGGAGATTCTAAATGATAACCATTTATTTCACAAACTTGTAAGGCTTATGCAAAACCACGTATTTCCTGGAACAAGTTTTATTAAATTTCCGCACACTATTTTTCGTTCAATGTTATCGCGTTCTTACTTGCTTGTTAGTAGTTCTCACTTGCGAAAACGAAACAACAAGCGTTTCGACCATGCTCATGTTGACGATAGACGGACCGCGAAAGGCCCTCTTAAATGTTACAATAAAATACCTCCCCAAATACTTCAACTGAATGAGACAAAATCAAATCTTGTATAAAACGCACACAATGCAGGCATATTATAAGTTGGGGGATTATATACTGTTGGAGCTGCTGAAGATAGTAAGACTAGCTTTGCATTGTATAAACTCAATCTCCTTTGTATTATATAATTTCATAACAGCGGTGTGAGTATTATGTACTATAGAGCTACCATTTACCGGGTAATATGTCTTTCATTGTTTGAGTGCGCCCTGGCGGGTCATGCTTACTCAGACTGGTGTCGCGTGTGTTGAATCATTTAGCTCCCCTTAAAATTGTTGATCTGAATGGCGCTGATCCATGCGTCATGTTCGTGAACGGGCGCCCACGCCGTCAGTCGGGACTGGACATCTCTTAGCTGCCACGGCTTATTTTAATTATTTTTATTTTGTAATTGTTTTTTGTTTTCTATTTGTTAAAAACAGGGTCAATTTTAAAGCATACTAATCCATTTATTTATCCCTTTCCAGAAAATTAAATCGGAGCCATTATTTGAGTGCCAGAGCAGTATGGACGCAGACAACGACAGTGACGAAGATTACATAGAGCCTGATAATAAATCTAATAGTGATGTTAACACCACTATGGACCCTTTGAGCACTGTTCTGAACAGCGATTTAGGAATAGGTGAGTAGATGCAAGTTTTATGTTATTCTGAGCTTTCTCTTGGCACAATCAAGATGATGCGTATTGTATCTTCATACACACGCATTTTGCTCTTGGCACAAACCTATGGTTGCTGAAACTCATGGCATAGGGAGATTCTTTACCACAATCCCCGTGATTATTTAAAATGTTTCTATGCTACTGGAAAGATCAGATACTGAATTATTTTGGGGATATACACATTGTCTTCTTAAGTAAAATATTAGGTTCTTAATATTTGCATATCTAATAAATACCTATTTTCATTTCAGGTTCAATTCAATTGGAAAATAAAGAAGTCATAAGATTAAAAATAGAATTATTGAAGTATAAATTGGAAACTGAAAAGGTGAAGCTTTCTTTTATCATCTAATTGTAATATCTTATTTGCACTTTAGGGTCGGACCGAAGGTTCGGTATCGGTTTCGGCCAGGGGGTCTACTCCGAAGCGTTAAACCGAAGTATCGGCCAAATGTTCGGCCGTTGCTTAACTACGGTTAACTATGACTGATTACGGCGAAAGAAAAAAAAAAACGACAGTCAAAGAGATAAGCCAAAGTCAAAAATGTGATTTTAAGTCGGGTATGGATTTAAAGTCAAAAATGGAAACTATGGAAGTTATAAAAAGGCCGAGCATTCGGCCGATACTTCGGTTTAACGCTTCGGAGTAGACCCCCTGTTTCGGCCTAAAAGTCAGTTTTGAGCCGCAGTTTCGGTTTCGAACTTTCGACCAAAAAGTGGCCGAACTTCGGCCAGACCAAAACTGACGCAAAACGTTTGTGAGGTTTTGATAGAGTGCGAACGATTGGCAGGTAGGCAGACAGCGTAGACTTAGTAATGGGGTCACGTTTTCACCCATTTTTAAACAAACTAAAGAAATATATATAATAGGGAATACGCATGTATTTTTTTTTTTCACTAAATCAATAATAGACAGTAATATAAACCTAAGAAAAGTATTGAAAGTTAAATTGAACTACTGATTGATGCTCAAAAAAATTATGAAACTCCAACAATTTTCTACTACAGTTCAAACGTCCGTTTCTGTCGCGGTCATGTCACGTCATTGTTCACGAAACTGCTTTGTTTACATCTGTTTTTTAACCCCAAATCTTATGTATTAAATTATTGTTTATGCTTTATTCAAGTAGAAATCGTACTTACATATTTACCTTAGTGAGATTTAAAGCATTTAGCAGAGAATAGATTTTATTCAAATGTATTGTTTCGTCACTTCCGGCATTTTCGAAGAGGACGCGTTTTGAGTTTGCGTTCCGTTCCACCAAAAAAACGCTACATAAATTAATTAATTGTAAAATAAGTAATGCATTAAAAAATGAAAAAAATATTGGAATTTGTTTCTTGACTCCTACACAATGTATATTAAAATAATGGATACGTTTTGAAGTACGTGCATATTCCCTATTATTTACTTATAAATAGAAGTAATTTAGTCTCTTAGTAGACATGCTGCTTTTAGTATCAGCGAGTAGGGATTTATTCGCTTTCTGGAAGATTGATACAAGCTCCTTAGCGACTGATAGCCCTTAGGCTACAGCAGCCAGCATCTTAGCGACTGTGTGTTCGGTCGCAATAGCAAAATCACACGTTTCGGCTTTGGTTTCAGCCGAAACTAGAAGAGACGCCGAAAATTCGTTTACGGTTTCGGCTATGAATCGTGTTTCGGTCGGACACTTATCACACTTTCAGTGGCACTAATGTACCTATTTAACTTTGACGAACTTCCAATTTATAATCACTTGACGTTATACGAGGGCGGCACTGAAAATTTCGGGAATCAAAGAAGTGACACAACATTACTATTTAAAAATGTATTTATTGCTTTTCGAAGTATTCTCCGCGAAATTTGACACATTTTTCCATACGATGGAACCAATCATTGAAGCAACCATTCCATTCGGAAGTTGGGGTCTCCAAAATGGCCGTTTTGTAGGCGTTCACAGCTTCTTCAGGTGATGAAAATCTCTGTCCATGCAATTTATTCTTTATTTTAGGGAAAGTATAGAAATCATTAGGGCTTAGGTCGGGGCTGTACGGCGGATGGTCTAATAATTCTATGTTTTCTTGCTCTAAAAACTCTTTTGTTCTGTGCGCGGTGTGAGAACTCGCATTGTCGTGATGGAGGATGATGCGGCGGTTGCAGTTCTCTTTACGGAGTTCAGAAACGACCTGTGGCAAACAAATGCTAGCATACCATTCTGCATTAACGTAACATGGCCGGTTTTGGACCCAACGTGGCCACCATTTTTTTTGCAACACTCCGTGAACGAACAATTTTTGTTGGCTTTAACTCATTTTCGAACACCCAAACTCGTGACTGGTTTTTTGTTTCGGGTTCGTACGCGTATATCCAGGATTCGTCACCTGATACAATGTTGTATACAGCATTTGAGGATCCTGCGTGGAATCTTTCGAGAGTTCTGACGCACCAAGTAACGCGAGCCGCTTTTTGCTCTTCACAGAACGAATGCGGTATCCATCGGGAAAACAACTTTTTTACACCTAATTGTTCATGCAAGATTATTTGTATTTGACTCATGCCAATGTCTAAAGTTGCCTGAATTTCGCGGTATGTCACATGTCGATCTTCCTCAATCAGCTTACGCACAGCATCAACGTTTTCTTGGGTGACTGCATTTTTTGGACGACCTTGACGGGGATCATCACTGAGCTTGACACGTCCACGTTGAAATTCAGCAAACCAGCGATAAATTGTGGTTTTGGATGGGGCTTCATCACCAAATGCAGAAATCATCCGGTCAACACACTGTTTTTGTGTTAAACCAGTTCGAAAGTCATAATAAATCATCGCTCTTGAATTTTCTCGAGTCAATTCCATTTTCTCAACGACTAAACAAGTTTGACAAAACCTTGTGACAAGACCGAGAATCTTTTTTTAAATAAATAAATGGTATTCGATTTTTAAAACCAAGGAGTTTTCAATTAAAAAGATTTTAATATGACAGGAACAGTGGAAATATTCCATTCCCGATACTTTTAGTGCAGCCCTCGTATTATAAAATTTGAATAATATTGAATACGAATATCTTATTTAATTGATTATAATTATTTTTTTAATGTATCTAATTTAACTTTTTCTGCATGCCATAATAACAATAATATCTCAACGTTGATGTCGTGCTAGCGCGCTCTTGAACTCTAGGTCTGGGCTGATAGAGTTTACTTTGCCAAAACAGATCCAGGGTGAGGAGCCAGACCAAGAGAGATACGTAAACCCCCCAGGGCAGCATGTGTGGCGAGCTGTTGGGCAGTGGTCAGTAGTGACCCCACAGACAGTCCTGGGAGAAGTCTTGTTCCTCACCTCTGGCTTGCCTCTATTGGCCGGCTGGAGTGAACACTGACGAGAAACAGAGCTTCCCACCTCTTTCTTGCCTTTATTGGCAGGCTTAAGTGGAGATTTGCAAGAGCAAAACGTGCTCGGAGGAAGGAAGTCTCCACACATCACTCCTCAAACACCTCAGGACATGTTGCCCCCGTGTCGCTACGTCACTATGTGCTAGTGACAGTTTCCGGGGACCCATTATTGAGTGTGCGAGTACCCCCCCCCCCTTTTTTTGGGTGGGAAATTATCAAATAACTTCTTCCGCTCTGGGCGGATTGGAAGGACGTGTCAGTTTTACTGACCCACCCGTGTTCCTTCAGATGCCTGTGTGCCAGGGCCACGATATCTCTTTCGGACAAACTCGCAACCCTGGCAGGCGAGTCATTGCGATGCCATTTTATCTGTATATATTATAAAACATTGGTTAGCATATAGTTCTTCCATAGGTCAAGGTAACCAATCCACTATAGCCACCCAAATCCCATTGTTATCTTTCCATGTTCTGCAATAGTCTTGCACCAACCGGGGGTTTCCTTGGGTGCACTTACATAGTGCATACAGGCATAATCGGCGGTTGGTGCCTCATTAAAAGCATTTAACGGGCCTCTGTGAGTTAGCTTCGGCCCCTCGTATGACTTCCAAAGGTCCGGGACCCTAGGTTCCCGAGTTATGTCAAGTCATAAATAATAATATTTTATGTTCAAACAAAATGTGAATTGTTTTATGGATAAATAAATTTAAGAATTCCAAGTGTCTTATTTGTTTGATTACAGTTAAAAAGAAAAAGGATAGAAGATTTATTACAAGCCGATGCTGCGGAGCGTGAGACTAAATCGAGAGAAAGTTCGCTAAAGCTTCGGGCCGCGAGACTAGAAGCAATAGCTGCAGAGATGAAGCTTCCCCCCGCGCACCCCGCGCTCGCCTATACCGCGGAGGAGACGCGAGCGCAGCACTACATTCACCAGTACCACACTACTTGAAAAAATTGTTATTCTTGCAGTTGCTGACAACAATTTTTTTTTTTTACAACAATTAAAACACATCCTTGTAACATCTTTCTTGGAAGTTTATTGTATCCGGAAATTTCGACCCCGCTTTTTAGCCGTGAATTTCTGATGGAACGCACCTACGTGCCGGCGGGCCCAGTACAAGCAATAGAGATGCTGAAGTGATGCATAACTAGTACAAAGAAACCGGCCAAGTGCGTGTCGGACCACGCACAATGAAGGGTTCCGTAGTTAGGATGAATTTATTTACCCCAAAAACAAACTTAACATTGTAGTTGAAAAACATGTTCCCGTACATCGATATACGTCACGCTCAATTCTCCAACTGCAAATGTAAGTTAGTCGAGTATTACACGTTAACTTGTAGAGCCTACTTACCTGTGATAGTTTTCCTTTTAATTTCCTTATAAGTTCGCTACTGCCATGATTTTTTTCACATATCCAAAAACAACCATTTAGCTAACGGGGAGGAGGGGTTGGGCACTTGACTAACAAAAAATATCACTTTAAAGCTTAATATGTATTACGCAAACGGATCACTAAATCGAAAAATGGCTTTCACAGACCCGCAATATTTTTGAACGGCCTATCTAACGATACCCTATGGGATAGACGAGAAAATAAAGAAAATCCCACTTTACATTAATTTTATTTTTCTCTTTCAATATGTTGTTTTACCACTTTGCCGACGTGATTAATATGTACACCCATGCCAAATTACAGTTTTATAGTACTAATAGTCTCTGAGCTAAGCCGGGGACAGAACGACAGACGGACATGGCGAAACTATAAGGGTACCTTGTTGACTGACGGAAAAAAGCGTGATTCCTGTCGTTTCTGAACGCTCTCTAAGGGCCTACGCATAAAGCGTATTTTTTATGCGTTTTCGAAACGCGTATACCTGCTGCAAACGGAACTAGCGCAGCCACCGACGCGCAGACGATGTATAAAAAGCTGTGTGCTTATAGGTTTACAGTTCTGTTAAACATGTTAATTGATAGAATCCCTGTTTTTTTAGAAAGCTAATTTTATTGATGTGTGGAATAATGACACGTAACCTGAAATATTTTTATAATACCATAGCAACCTGTATTATAACTAGAATTAAGCAAACTTGTACCTAACTATAAGAGGAATTGTTAAAAATAAAAACTAATGTGGAATTAACTTTTCGTTTTCTTTCCATTACATATTATAATACTTTTTTGGATTGGACCCATGGTTCATCATACCATGGTTTTTCATGTTGGAAATACTTGTAAGTTTCAACCAGATCCAGAGTATCCAAGATCAACACTCCAATACGCGTATCTTCCTTTCCACGTCCAATTCGGTACATGTCCACGAATACCGTTATCACTATTGTAAGTTCATTCGGCAACTGAATTTGAACGTCTTTGAAGTTGCGTGATGAGTTAGAATCTTCTTTGTGAGTTTTTCGCATATATCTCAAAAACTATACTAGGACAAAAATAATCCTGCCAGGGTTGCGAGTTTGTCTGAAAGGGATATCGTGGCCCTGGCACACATGCATCTGAAGGAACACTGGTGGGTTTTAGTCAGTAAAAGTCGGACACGTCCTTCCGCTCCGCCCAGAGCGGGCGAAGTTATTTGATAATTTCCCACCCAAAAAAAAAAGGTCAAAGATAATTTTTTTTTTTTTTTTTTTTTTTCTTTCAAAGATGTGAGATGTTTGTCTACAAAATAATGGATGAACTTTATTCGTGTTTAGCTTCTGTCAATTATTAAACATTGAATTATTCATCTACTAGCTTTTGTTCGCGGCTTCGCTCGCGTGGAGGTCGGAAATTGTCCCACGGGAACGTACAACCGGTCATGGTCTACCCATGTGCCAAATTTCATCCAAATCCGTTCAGCTTTTTTAGCGTAGGTAAGCCGTGAAAGCGTAACAAACAAACTCGCTTTTGCATTTATAATATTAGTTAGTCGTCGTGTCGGACCACGCACAATGAAGGGTTCCGTAGTTGGGATGGATTTATCCCAAGAACAAACTTACATTGTACTTGAAAGACATGCTCCCTATACATTCCAACGGCAAATGTAAGTTTGTACGCAGAATATTGAGTGATTTACCATGTTATTTAAGGGCCATAGACTTATTATAGGTTTTCCTGTAAAGTTACAGCTTGCAAAACTTTTTTTATAAAATTTGCTAATTTGGCCCCCAAAAGTGATCCCCATAATCAAAATGCATTTATTTATGTCACACGTCAAATTAAAATATTTTTATTTGTAGAACTTAAGTAAACAAAAAATAGATGTCAGTATTAATAAAATGAGCGCCATGTCTTGCCGTCAACGCAACGGCGCCGGCGTACAAAATATTCTAATTATAATTTCTTATGACTAATTAGTTAAAAATAATAAAAACAATCAAATTAATAATTAAACTCAATTAAGTATAACAATTAAAAAACCAAAGTATTAAATAAAAACTGTTCAATTCATTAATTAAAATAACAATAACTTTGATCAGATAACAAAACATTAAAATTAAATTAGATTATATAAAACAATTAAATTATTCACAAAAAACTAAAAAATAAAACATTTAATGAAAAATAAATAAAATGTCACTAGATCACAATTTGCCTTCTAGGTACTCATTGACTGTGTAGTAAGCTTTTTCGCCTAGTAAATTAAGAAGAGCCTTTTTGCAATGGTGTATGCTGTCAAGATCTTTTATACAAATGGGTAACTTATTATATAACTTGGGTGCCATCCCCAAAAAGCTTTTTGAGTAGAGCGCAGTCTTGTGTGGAATAGCACATATCTCTCTATTTCGTCGTTTCGATCGAAATGATTCAAATAAATGCAAGTTTGATTTTGCGAATACTGCTGTCTCTTGGATGTATATACAGGGCAAAGTGAGAAGTTTATATTGACTAAATAATTACCTACAACTATCAGTCTTACACGCACACACATCTTTTGAGCTTTGAACGCAGTATTTCTATCAGTGGAATTTCCACAATATATTATTCCAAAACGTAGGGTTGATGAGACATACGCTTTGTATGCTATCAAAACTACAGACACATTTGATATTTTCGCAAGATTGTAAAGCGCATACGAATACTGGCTTAGTTTTTTGCACACAGTTTCTACATGAAATTTCCAATTAAGATGCCCTAGAAATCTGGCACTGGTAGTTTCCGGTATTTTTTGGTCTACATATTTTATATATTTTTTTCTTTGTTCAAAAGTCATAAACTGTCTTTTTTCTAAATTGATTTTAAGTTTATTCTTACGTAGCCAGTTTATAATGCAATGGATGGCAATATTTATTTCATTTTCATAAGATTCTAACTTTTTACACGGTATAATGATTGTACTATCATCGGCAAACAGGACGGTTTGATAGTAGGCAAATCATTTATAAAAATGAGAAACAGCAAGGGCCCAAGGACACTCCCTTGGGGTACACCGCAAGTTGTATACCTAATGGATGACTTGTGAGCAACTTCTCGCTTAGAGTTGGGAAAAACCGTGATTTGTTTTCTTCCACATAAATACGTTTTGATTAGGCTCAATATATTTCCTCGGACACCATAACGTTCTAATTTTCCCAGTAATATTGTATGATCCACGTGATCGAATGCCTTAGACATGTCCATGAGTACTGCGGCAATAGGATTTTTTTTGTCAACATTATCAATGATTTTTGCAACTAACTCATAGACTGCGTTGTTCATATTCCTATTTTTGCGAAAACCATATTGTTCTTTAGCGAGTATTTCATACGAGTTAAGGGAGTTATAAATCACTCTCTCAAAGATTTTTGATAATACCGGTATTAAAGCTATTGGACGGTAATTTGAAATGGTTGCTTTGTTACCTTTCTTATGAAGTGGCTTAATAATAGTAGTTTTTAATAAGTTTGGAAAGTGACCATGGTCTATGCATAGGTTAATTATGAAACTTAGTACGGGTGCAATTATATGCGACACTAATTTGAATTTTTTTGTAGAAATTTCATCAAATGCCGTACTATTGGTATTTTTTTGAAAATTTATGATTTTTAAAATGTCCATAGTATCTGTCGGTGCCATAAAAAGGGTTTTTGGGTAGTGCTTTACAAGAGATATAGAATCACCGTTTGTACAATTTTTTTCAGCATGTAAGCACCGAATCTATAAAATAATCATTGAAAGCCGTAGCTATGCTTTTAGGATCGTTAATTTGCTCATCACCAATAAAAATTTGCTTTACAGATTCCGGAGGAAAGTTAGATTTACACCTATTTATTAATTTCCACGTAGCTTTGGTTTTATTTTCTGCGCTATTTATTATATGACGGTTTTGAGACTTTTGTGTCAAATGTATTACTCTTTTTAATCGTCTCGAATATTGTTTAAGTAATTGTTTGTTTTCAATATTTGGTGATCGCCTGTACAACCATAACATCTCTCTTTTCCGTTTACTACAGTTTTTGATACAGATATTCTATTTCACGAAGTCCGTTCGGCTTTGATTCTAGTAGTGACGTATCCCGACAAGCGCGCTTGTGTGTGTAAAAGTAGGTAACGTTAGCAAAAAAATCTGATATATATTCAAGTCGAGATTTAATAATCTAAATAAAATTTTGGTTTTAAAAGTATATACATTTTGTAAATAAATTAGATTAGGTTGCAATAAATACAAAAATATTAAGAATATGTAGGCATTTAATTAAGCATTGGTGTTACAGAATGGAAACGAAACAAGTAGGACTATTCAGTATTTTCAATCACTATCAGATAAATTTTCGATTTCCGATTCCGTTTTGCTGTCGTCAGAATCATCTTGTACATTGATTATAAATTCAAAATCGAGATCAAAATATTTCAAGTAGTCTTTTTCAATTTTTTCAACATGAGCACAAGTTTTTTGCCACGTTTCACTGCTAACTTGGCCCAAACTTTCATTGATCAGTCTTTCCCTATTCGTCATGTTTTGCTCGATATTTTTAGATGCGACATAATTTTTAACGATCCCCCAAATATTTTCAATCGCATTTAATTCTGGGTGATAAGGGGGAAGGCGTAAGACATCAAAACCCTTGCTTTTTATAAAATCGTCAATCTTGTAGATTACGTGTTGGGCTTTGTACTTCTTTATTGTATCGTACAATTCCAATTTAAGAAGAGATTCATCAAATGCTATACCCTTATCCTGAGCCATTGCTGCATATCGGCTTTCTTTGTAGATTGCGTCGGTAGTCGTTCAGCCCGTGTGTTGTGATAAGATGCATTGTCTAAGACAATGACAGCGCGGAAGTAAATTGGGTAGCAACTTTTCATTTAGCCATTTTACATAGTTATCATAGCTCATGTTTGAATGATAATCACCAGCTGTTGAGTTGGCCTTATAAACCAAGGAAGCATTTTCAATAAAACCATCCTTGGTTCCCGCGTGCACTAAAATAAAGCGAGTGCCTGTTCTAATTTTTTTTTAAAACGGAGTTCTTTCCTTTTTTTTTGCCCAGGTGTTGTTTCGCACGTGTGTCGAAAGGACGTAGCTCTCATCGGTGTAGACAATGGGCCGACTTTGAGAGCGGTACTCTGTTATTTTTTTAAAATATTTTAAACGCCACATTTGTATATGACGTTCATGACGCTCCGTCAAGACTTTACGGTTGTTCTCTGTTTTGCGCCACTTGTAACCTAATTTCAACAGTAACTTGCGAACAGTTTCTAAACAACCTTCGAATCCGATTTTTTCATTCAATGCTGTTCTTAACTTAGCTAATGTTGGAATTTCTTTATAGACAATATGGAAATCTTGTACAGTACTGCGAACCACATCGGCTGTAAAATTATCTATATCCACTTTATTATCTCGCTTTCTCCTTTTCTTCATAGGTGAAGTGAATTTTGATGAAGTGGATGGGAATTCCTTCTCTTCTTTTAATATTCTTTGAACTGTTTTTTGGCTCACACCCGTAGCTTCAGCTGTACGGCGTGTAATGTCTCGTAAATGAGACAAATCACAGTTGAGTTCCATTAATGATTTTGTAAATTCATATCATGTTTCGACCCTAAAACAAAATGTAATCAAAATAATTAAGTAATATAAACATTTTATAACACAAAAAAACATTCATTTTATAAATACTTCAATTGCTATATTAAGTATCTTTGTATAACATTTTAATTGAAAACGTATAAATAAATATTACCACACTATGGACAACTCTTCTTCGTTTTGTTGCCATGCTGACCTTACTCCGTGAAACAATTTGGCGCGAACTAAAAACCACTACTGATCCGGACCGTGTCCCGATCGACACTGAGCGCTCTCGAGGTTACGCACACAAAAACAATGTGCATGTGCACGCTTGACAACATTCATAGCCAAACGGACTTCGTGACATAGAACATCTGTACTTTTATCCATCGCAGAGTTTTTCGAGTGGAAATCTTTTTCCTCACGGTAGGGAAGCACAAGTCGTAAAAAAGTTTAAATAAGTCATAAAACGAATTAAAAGCTATTTCCGGTTTTGTGCTATTGAACACTTCAGTAAAACTTAAATTACTAATGGCTTCAATGAACTTAGATATATTCTCAGAGCTATAATCTCGACTTAGTCCGTACCAGTGATCAATTGCACACGATTTTTTAACAGGGCATTTAAAAAGTTGGGCAGTGTAGTCTGATAGGGCTAACTCTAAAACTTCCCCAGTACCACCTCTGACATTATGCATAACGTTGTCGATACAGGTTCCACTAGATACTCGCGTGGGTTTTTTTATACTTTGCTTAAGATTGTAGTTCAGTAGTAAATGTTGAAATTCAGTGGATATTCTTGTTTTTTCCAGAATATCGATGTTAAACACGTCCGTGTTTGGATCACAGAAATTCATGTAGCTACTAAGTTTAATTTACTTAATCGGTCAAGTAGATTCGGAGCAAATTAGCTGTGACAGACGGACAGACAGACACACGAGTGATCCTATATGGAATCCGTTTTTACCTTTTGATGTAAGGAACCCTAAAAACAAGGTTAGTGCATTACTAACTCACCTCCAATACGGGATTGTGCTTACTTTTAGCTACTCAATTACCCCTGAGAATTATCCCTGTATGTAAATACATAACTTGGTTAACTTGGCCTTATAGACTCTTCCTCCTCCTCCTCTGGTACTACCTGGAGCAGTAGGTAGAACAAAAGTGGAAGTGACGGGGTTACCTAAGCTTTTCTGAAAAAGTACGGGTCAGGGTAATAAATTAAAACAAAGTTATAGATACGAAAATTTTGTATATTTTACTTGATTGCGTTTTACAAGATGATTAAATTAATATTAAAATTATTAATATGCATTTGTACAATTTCATCTATACCTAACTAAACTACAAAGTCTAAAATATATTACACATCGCTAATATACAACATGCTTTTTACATTGATATCGTATCCTACGTCTATCTACTATCATATGTATAAAGTACAAAACGTAGGTACGTACATACAGTAACGCTATTGCGGTAAGTAGTTAATTAATGACAAGCCACGAGTAGTATTTATAGGTGAGCTTTAACATAATTTAGTATAATTGAGCTGTTGAGTCAGTCGCGGCGGCAAATGTAAACATTCCCATTAGACTTTACGTCTACGCGAATGTTACAACACTCGTTGTCAAGTTGAGCCATTTACAAGGAACATTCAAACAATTAATTAGTCGTTAATAGTAAAAGAATATTGTCACTATTAAATTCATTTATGCGACGTATTAGATGTCCTTATTACGGCTAACAATAAACTCCCACGAGATAGACAAAATGCAGCCATAGTTCTACAGTTATGGTCCAATTCATTTATCTCAATAGTGCTATTAGGCATGATGATAACATGTAGCACATTAATTATTATTTTAATTTCTCTATCGAAATTAGCCGTCTTTAACAGTTAAACGTGACTTTAGGCGCACAACTGTGCTAGCTTAAAATGCTTGGTGAAATAGCAAGAAAGCGATGAGACATCGCAACAGCGTTTCTTTAGCACATGCTTATACGTATGAACACATAAGTACGATTATTCCTCACTTGCATTTGTCAGCATCCTCTCATTTTCACGAGTTTTGTAAAGTAGCACACACCACAAGAGTCGTTTAAAATTAAAACTTCTAGTGTACATCTCGACAGAATCATTGCCACACATTACAATTCAATATCTTTTTCTACGAATACGGTACTGATGCAAAATTGTATAAAACTGGACGGACAACTCAACTCACTACGGCAAAATGAGCATCCAGCAACTTTAAACTCGCCCTGCTAGTTCGCGGCGAAACGCTTCACAAACAAAAAGTTCTAGTAGCAGCCTTCGATTTATCATAAACGTATAAATACTAACATTTAAATAGAAACTCTGCGATTTACTCTTCATCGTACCAGTCTACGTCGATAGGCATCGTTTGGCCTATCTCGACTTCTTTGGTAATGCTACACTCATAGGGGGTGCCACAGGGGCGTCCACTCGGCCCGTAATCGCTTCACGGCAAAGCGGACGCCGGGCCTAGCGCATCTAAACAATCGCCCGGAGGCGAGGTGAGAACAGAACCACGACCAGCGCACAGAGGGCTTCTCATTACCTCGCCGGGGGCGCGAGAACTGCGAAACGGAACAGCTTCCCGACCGAGGTTGTCCTCCGCCGCCCGTCGGAACGGGAAAGGCGTTTGGTCGGCATCGAGCCACACGAACGGTATTCGTGTCCGTTCGTACAGTTTATATCTGTAGCGTGGCGCGCGACGAGGCGGGCGCGGCGAGGGGCGTGAGCGGCGTGAGGGGCGTGAGCGGCGTGGTGCCGGGCTCGTGCGGCACGGGCGTGGTGGGCGAGTGCGGCGCGTCGGGCGGCGCGGGCGGGTCGGCGGCGCGCACCAGCACGCGGCGCAGCTCGGCCGCGCGCGCCGCCAGCGAGCGCGCCGCGTCCGCCATGCCGCCCACGGCGCCCGCGCACGGGAACTGCTGCGCTGCCGCCTTCGTCTTGGCAACCGTCGCCGCCAGTGCGTCGGATAGGGCGTCTGAACATCTCAACGCTTGCGTCTTTAGTCCAGCGTGGCGGGCACTCCTATGGGCAAAATATTTTTTTTAATTCTTCTTTCGTTTTATATCGTAGGCAAGGACAGGTAGGAAAAGTGACAAAGCTGACTAGATTCACATAACGATGGACACCAAAATTAAAATCTAAACTAGCAAATCAAACTGCAGATCATCTGAAACATGTATTACCTGTGTACTGTGTCGCCGACGTGCACGATCCGATGCGCGCTGAGCACGACGAACTTGCCGTGCGCTAGGAACACGTCGGGCGGCTGGCCCATCTCGATGGTGCGCAGGAAGGCCTCCACGGCCGTGGCTAAATGCGCGCCATATGTGGCGGCTTGTGCAGCGTAGAACGCGGCAAGCTGCCGGTCATCAGCTGGCAGGCGGGTCGCCGCTGCTACTGCGCTCACCTGGACAAAGGACAGCTTTATTAGCAACATATCTTATCATAATATCGAAGAGTTTTTTGAATTAGATAGAAACCATCTAAACTGTACCACAATTCGCATTAAAGAGAGAATTATGTGAAATCTCGGATTTTCTAACATTTTGATGTAGTAAGTGAAGTTTAGGTTATAATATTAATATATATATATTCCTAACTGGTTGTTGAAGTCTCACCTCGCCGGCATGATCGGCGTCTCTAACAAGAGCGTCGAAGGAAGCCCTGAGTTTGTCCGGCAGGGCGGCCCTAATCTCTGCGTTGCGCCGTCCCACCGCCGTGCGGGACTCCAGTCTTACATAGTCGTACTCCTCTGTCCACTCGTGTTCTGGCACTGGTACTGCAGGTGACCGTCTGAAATTGGTGATACTCATTAGTTTTAGAAGGAAGAAGAGGATAAAAACAGTATTTTTACACCTTCATTTCTTCATTCGGTTTCTAAATTAAAATTGTATCTACCTAAACAGCAGCGATGCATTTCCGTTGATAAAGGAGGCAGCTCTCCTTACATCCTCGGTAAGGGAGCGTGCACACGACACGAGTTGGTCGAGTGCGTCTTCGGTCCCGTCCGTCGGCTCCCGGTCCCGCTCCAGACGTTCGGGCGCCCAGTCTCCTGCGTCCAGCGCACTCGTGGCCTCATGCGTTATGCGCTCAGCGTCCTTCAACGCCTTCACAAGAGGCCGTAGCTTTACTGCGATACCTGGAAAAAAGACGTAATACTTGAAAATGTTTATTCAACAAAAAAACCAGCCAAAGTAGGATGATTCATCGACAAAAATGCGTTGTCATGCATTTGATTTGAAGGTCGCGAAAATTGGATGCGGGAAGCATAGATCCGGTCGCTGTGGCGGTGCTAGGGGGAGTCCTAAGGTACAGCGCACGCCTTTTGGCTGAATGATGATAAGACAGAATATTCAAATGGTTCGCTTACCTTTATCTTGTGCATCATGCGCGTTGGCGAGCGTGGCGTCAGCGAAGACAGCGAGGTCGTGCAGCGCAGCCCGAAGGCGCGCGCCCGCCACGCGCACGTCCAATACGCGCGCACGCAGCGCACCGCGCCGCCGCCAGCCCGGCGACACGTACGACAGCAGCCGAGACACCGCCGCTGATGCCTCCTCCTGGACCACACAAAGGTAAGAAGCGATAAGTAAGCTTCTTGTAGCTGCATGTTTTAGGGGATGATGATTAAATGATAGAAAGCACTTCCTCTTGTAATACCTAAGTATCGAATTGGACATCATGAATTTATCAGCTAAGGAAGATATTCGACTTTTCTGCATAAAAGTTTTATGTGATAGGTAGGCTGTTCTTTGAAAAACTTTGACCAGATCTTCTTTGACTTCGTGAGATTCTTTAGCTAAATGTGTCAACCTATTCTGTGGAGGTGTCCACTAAGAAGCTGTATCAAACAGTCTACCAACCTGTAATCTATCGAGCGCTTCAAGCGCAGCATCACAGGGCAAGGGAAGCGCGCGCGATCTTGGCACATCATACGTGCTGGAAGCGGAAGCAGCAGAATGGACTGAACTGCCGGAGTTTGCCGAAGCGCTGGATGTCGCAGAGGCTAAGGACCCAGTGCCACTACACGCCGAGTCTGCACTGGCCGGCCGTGGAGCGCGTGGCGCGTCATACCAGTCGACTAACGGTCGTGGGCAGTCGTACATGCCAATGCGTTGCACAGGCATCGGTGCGCGAGGCACGTCGTAGTGTGAGCACTCTTCGATCTGATGGGAAAGAATATATGAAATTAAGCTTATGACATACATAACATCACGCCTGTATTCCCCGAAGGGTTAGGCAGAGATGTACCTTTAGTAACACCCACATTTCACCAATTATGTTTAAGTCTCATGTAATAGGGGGCGAGCCTATTGCCATCAACCGGGCACAAGGCTGCTACTAAGAAATTCCAGAATGGAAAAATCCAATAACACTTTACCCAACCCGGGAATTGAACCCAGGACCAGCAGTTGCGCTTACGACCACTAGACCGACGAGACAGTTATAAGCTTATGAAATTGATACAAAAAGTTGATGATGGGAATCGTACGGCAGTAGTAAGTCAGACTGTGAATCTTGATCGTTTGAGGCCGTTTCTGCTTTGAAAGTGCAGAAAATCTCGAGAGCTTACTTTTGTAAAAGCAGGTGACTGCTGTGTAGGCATGGGCTGGTGAGCAACCGGTGCCGGTGGCCGTGTCCTCCGCCGCTGCATCGCACCGCTGGCGTCGAACACGCCAGCTACTATCCTCAATCTGTTGCCGGGACATATTCCCTAAAAATAAAAACAAATGAATCAATCTTTGAAGTTTACGGAAACTGTAAAATAGATTGTGTGTTCGTAGCCGCAAAACTCGCAAAGTTGTGCTTCATCACGAGTAGGTAATAAAAATCCAAACAATGACACCATTAAGGCTTGTACAGACTAGTGCGATATCGCGGGCGCGATTCGACACTAGTAGCACAATTTCTTTGTCGGTGCCTGTCGCACCCGCGATATCGCGCGAGTCTGTACGAGCCTTTATGATAATATCGGTTATACCTTCTATGTCTACGTGATGTTTACAGCCACCATGCACATAAACATCACGTACACAAACATCCAGATTTAGGAAGTTCGTTTTTCCTCAGAAAATGACGCGGTTTTACCGTAAATATGATCCTTAGAAAACAATATTGTTATTATCAACTTTGACCGTGACGCTGTCGTAGCCAACTGTGGACGTGAGATGCGTCACCATTTAGATAATGCACGTTCAGGAAATAATAAGCATAATACTCGTAATATTTTACCGTATAAGTTTATGAATGAGACACGCAATGGTAATCGATGTTAAAGCGTGGAATACACATGCTACCTAGCAGTACAAGAGCATGCTACTTTCGAGCAAATGCTACTCAGAAGCATTCAACTAGGTAGGTAGTAGGTGTATACGAAAACAACATGAGTATTTTACAGGCACAGAGAGCATGCTAGTAATGAGCATGCATAGGTATTAGTAGCATGTATATTCCAGGCTTTAGTATTTCTGTATGTAATATCAACACAATTAGCATTAGGTACTATCGGCCCAAGTTAAGCATGCTCACTTAAGAAAATATTCCTGCGAGAGCGCAGCTAGTGACAAACCACACCCCTTCCTAGTTTCCCCCAATTAGAGACAAAATGCATTTGTGTGAGTAATGAGCGAGTAACATAAAATAACAAACATTAGCTAGAGCGCGGCAGTGCCAATTTGCTCTCGCTAATTGTTGACGCTTCCCTTAAATTCCTATCGCCATTTCATTTTACGACCTGTTTATTTCTATCGGACTGATTGCCTGCCTAACTGTGACCTCTGCTTGTATACCGGACTGTGATCGAAAGCCTCTTCTTGACCCTAGCTTGTATCCTGGACTGTGTGTGTATTGTGTGTGGGCTGTGACTAACGTGGTGCAACCATGACGACCCGAAACCTGATTCAGGAAGAAAGGAATCAAATTATTGTTTTGCATAGACAAGGGTTAAATATACGAGTATCCCAAATAGCAGTGGAGTTGAACATGCAAGTAAGTTATGTTTTTGTATTCAGATAGAGGGAGAGATATAGAAATAAATAAAGTGATAGTAATATTATTATTTCATAGTTTGCATTTTTCCTTATATTGCAATTTAAAAACAAATTCCATGAAAAATATTGGTATTCAGCTGCATCCGGTTAGACTGGAAGCCGACCCCAACATAGTTGGGAAAAGGCTAGGCAGATTTATATATAAAAATAATAAAATTATTATAACTTTCAGATGGATTCTTTTTAAAAGTCTCATAAGATATTACCTACTTATAGTAATGCATTCAAATAAGATTGTTCTTTTTATTTATTTTTGCTTTCAAAGACGTTGTTGGAGCCTTTTATGACCCGATAATAAATCCTAAACCAAAACAACCTAAACAATGGTGCCTTATCTCACAGCGTCGTTGCCGCATTTTAATTAGAAAAACCAGAGCGCATTCGTCGCATTTCTAGAGGCTTGATCATTATATTTCAAACTACAATTTTTTTTCGCCCAAGCACAAGATATTTTTTTTTTATAATTATTTTTAACATTTATTTTATCATAATACTGCAGATGGAAAGTAATTGACAATAATGTAAATTTTTGTTAGTAGTGCTCGTAAATACTTACCAAAAAAACTTAAAAAAAATAGCACACATAGTTTTAAATACTAACGATTTAGTGCTTGGCTGGCCGATAAAATAGCAAGTACTTACTATTTTTTCGGCCAAGCACTAGATCGTTGGTATTTAACCACGAAAAACCTTTAGAAATGCCACGTTGCCAGCCCGCACGGGATAAACACTTTTAAATAGTAGAGATAAAGCACAAATTTGCTTGGGACAGTTTCATACAATGTTGGAATTTACGCTATGCCATTTTTCTTACTCATAGGTATACGAGGTGTAAATTGCAATATCTGAAAACCTCTTAAGGGGTCATTGTACTAATCATTATGAACAACTTTTACTACGGGACCAAACCTGAAATCGCGAAAAAAAAAAAGCTGTTCCCTACATTTAAGTTCGCGTAACTCGTCAAAATGTATGGACCAGCTGCTTTTTTATCGCGATTTCAGGTTTGGTTCTCATAGTAAAAATTGTTTATAATGATGAGTAATGACCCCTTAAGAGATTTTCAGTTATTGCATTTACAACTTGTATTTTAAAATATAGTTATGAATGTTATAACTACTTAAATTAGTTATAGAAAAGACTTTTGTAGTGTACTCGTATTATTATACTTAGTTCCTATATTATGTAAAAAATCGATGCTGATTGTTTTTTTTTTTTTTTTTCGTTAGAGAACAACGGTGCGCCGCTGGGTGCGAAGATATGAAGAAGGAGAAATTACAGAACGCGTTCGTGCACCTCGACCCCGGGCTATAAACGAAAACGAGTTAAATAATATGATAGCCACGTATGAAGAGAACCCGTTCACACCCACTCGCAGTTTCGCACAAGAATACGAAGTTTCGATGCAAACTATTAGAAACGAGTTGCATCGAGCTGGAGTCCATCACAGACGTCCCGCAAAAAAAATTATTTTGACGCAGGAGCAGAAAGCTGCTCGCGTGCGATTCGCTCGTGACTACAGGGACTTCGATTTCTCTTACGCCATATTTTCTGATGAAAAGTGCGGCGGCTTGCAAATAACCCTGTATAGCTATTTTTATTAGGTTTATTTTTATTATTCCAATTTGTATTATATTACTTCGTTGATTAATGTCACAGGGTAGACTGTAGACCGTAATCATAGTTTAAAATATTGCCAACGATTTTGAAGTCTTCTTGTAAAATTATTGATGTCAATTTAGTGTCATGTTGCCTTTATTGGTGGATTTGTTTTTTTATTTACAATCAATGTTGTCGTAAGCCCCGATCTCGTTAGTTTGTTATTTTACATATTCAGTAGTGTCATCATATCCGTCCACCTCATAAATAATTGATCTCATTTGCTTGATAAACCTAGTCTGTAGTGTAATGTAATTATTGCAAATTATAAAAATTATTAAGATTCTTAAATTGTACTAATCTTAAAACTTTTCAATTTCATTAGAACTGCACGAGCAATATTCTCCTAATCTTATTTACTGACAGGCTTTTTGCCTGTTGTTGTTGTGTTGTCTGTTTGTCATTGTTGTGTTGATTTCATATTTTGAACTTTACGATATAAGTGTAGATAAATACAGTTTATAAATGATATTATGAGTAAGAATCTTTTCACTTATAATATTTTGCATTTTGATGATAATTTCTGTGTAATTTTTTGTTATAATATGTTAATTTCTGGATGAATCTTTAATGTTTTGAAAAAGTCTATTAAAAATAAATTAAGTTACTTATATTGTTTTTTTTTCTACAACAGCAAATCCTTAAAATTGTTCTCAAGTAGATTTTAACTAACTGTTTATTTTTTCACACTGAGATTACAGCCGATAGTTTCATACAAAAAGCACTTACTAATGTTGTCGTAAGCCCCGATCTCGTTAGTTTGTTATTTTACATATTCAGTAGTGTCATCATATCCGTCCACCTCATAAATAATTGATCTCATTTGCTTGATAAACCTAGTCTGTAGTGTAATGTAATTATTGCAAATTATAAAAATTATTAAGATTCTTAAATTGTACTAATCTTAAAACTTTTCAATTTCATTAGAACTGCACGAGCAATATTCTCCTAATCTTATTTACTGACAGGCTTTTTGCCTGTTGTTGTTGTGTTGTCTGTTTGTCATTGTTGTGTTGATTTCATATTTTGAACTTTACGATATAAGTGTAGATAAATACAGTTTATAAATGATATTATGAGTAAGAATCTTTTCACTTATAATATTTTGCATTTTGATGATAATTTCTGTGTAATTTTTTGTTATAATATGTTAATTTCTGGATGAATCTTTAATGTTTTGAAAAAGTCTATTAAAAATAAATTAAGTTACTTATATTGTTTTTTTTTCTACAACAGCAAATCCTTAAAATTGTTCTCAAGTAGATTTTAACTAACTGTTTATTTTTTCACACTGAGATTACAGCCGATAGTTTCATACAAAAAGCACTTACTATACATCTTTTATTATACAGATAAGATTTAAATATCAACCTAAATAAATCTTTAATCCTGCATAATGTTAAATGAACACAAACTAAAAATATATATTTCACTAGTACCCAACATTTTATTTCAATCCTTTCACTCTCACTGCTGCCAAGGCACAAATTATAGTTTAGTTTAATTACTTGATAAGCTTCTGAATTTTAAAGTGGCGTAGGAACTGAATCATTGTTAGATTTGTCAAAAAAAAACTTGACATGCAATGCCGGTAACGCGCCTGTAGCGTTGATTACGCTTAAAATCATGAATTGTCAAACTTTGACTAGAGCATGAATTATAAAAGAGTAAAGTGTTGGTTTGATTATAATCCAGTCTTAAAGTGCTCATCCTGCACGGCATGCCTGGGCATTTTAATTGCAACGATACCTTGTTCGTTATACAGGCTGAAATTTAATTCATGGGTATCCTCTTAAGGGGTCATTGTACTCGTCATTATGAACAACTTTGACTATGGGAACAAATATGAAATCGAGAAAAAAAAATTGCTGTTCCCTACATTTTGTCGAGTTATGCAAACATAAATGTAGGGAACAGCTGATTTTTTTTTCGCGATTTCAGGTATGGTCTCATAGTTGAAGTTGTTCATAATGATGAGTACAATGACCCCTTAAAAGGATGCCCATGAATTCAATTTCACCCTGTATTATTTTAATGAATAAAAGGTAATATTACAATTACCTACTGTTAAAAGTATTAAACCAAATACAAGGAACAACTGCAAAACATTTGAGATAATCCTAAGGTAATAAAAAAACGTATGGCCCTTGTATTAAGCCGTCCTCTATTGTTTAACCGAATTTCCAGACATTCCCACTAAATAACAATGGGTCTTAGATAATGAACTTATTTTTATTTCAGTTGCAAGAGTTGTGCGGCTTGCGGCCTTGCGTTAGCTACAAACAAAAAGCTCTGATAACATTGTATGAACTGCGCAGAGTATTGGTTCAAATATTACTGTAATTTTCAAGTATTCCCAAATTGCCCAAGTATAAACAAACACATAGAAATTTAGATAGTTATTTACTTTTAATAAAGTCGATTAAACACAAAAAAAATCAATATAAACATTTGATACCTTCATGCAGTGCCGGTCAACGCACCTATACCTAACGTATTCAGGGAGCCGTGAGATAAAAGGTAAACAAACCATAAATGTCCGTTCAATCGATTTTGAATGCTATTGTGTTGGTGGCATGACAAATGGCAGCTGCAGTAAACAGTTGGTATTGTAACCACTTTTTTGCCTTTAATGCCATCCATAAGCCTACGGAATAGAAGTCAAAATCGGTGGAACGGACTGTAATAAAACGGTTCGTTTCAATGTCTCATCTTATTGTGAAGGGAATATGGTGCGGTTGCTGCGGCATGCGGCATCACATAGGATATGGTGAAAATTGGAGAGGCAGTGAAAGTGTTCATAAATAACCTATATCTATAGACCCGATAGAGAGAGGAAAATATTAAAGTGGATTAACCCTTTGACCGCCAAGGACGCAATAAAGCGTCATTGAATAACTTGCCTCATACGCCAATGACGCCTTAAAACGTCAATATCTCTCGCATTTTCGACTAACAAAAAAACACGTTTAATGTTGAGTTTTAGCATTGCTTATGGATACAATGGTTAATCTCACTCCCGATCTGTATATTTATGCAAAAAGTAATAAGAGAAACTGTCTAATTATGTACGAAACACACCAAAATATTTTCTTCAATAAACGATCATTTAGAGCTCCTTCCTGAACGCCAGTGACGTATAAAAGCGTCACGTAGTGTTGTGACTACCCACAAAATAATTAAAATTCTACCCAGTAAGTAGGTAGGTTAAAAAAAATGTTATGGACCTATGTACGATCATAATTGTTTTTTCGTTAGTCGGTACCTAACGAATGATTGTATTTTTGGTGTGTGTAGGTTATTGTCGCCACTAATTGCATATTTTTTCACTACCTACTTTGATTAAGCAATATGGATACAAACAAAGGTGAGTAAATAATTATTTCCTTTTTCTTCAAATTCATTATAATATGATAAAATAAACAAGGTTTTTTCCATTAAAACTTAACGTAGGTTTACCACTATACTGATCAGATGTATTAATGATCATCTAAATAAAAGTAATGACGACGTTTTGACGAAGAATATTATGTGTAAATACTACCACTAAGTAGTTAAAATATAGCGATATTATTTTGAACGAAGCTGACGTTATCGATCTCTAGGCAACGTGGCGGATGGATGACAATTAATTGCCTTTTTATTTTCCAACTTTTAGTACACAGGGCAACCAAAACTAACTAGGGCATGAAGGGAAACTATATTCAATTTTGAATATAGCAAGTTTTACTGTTTGGAACTCTTTTTAAAGAAAAACAGTATTCAACTATGTCTATAACAAAAGCTTTGAAAACTCTTGTCTAACACTATGTGGTTCTTTTTTTTCAGAATTAAAGCGTGGAAGAGAGCAGTCACCTAGCATCTTATCAGGAAATATTCGACAAAAAAAATGTCATAAAAAGATTGAGATAGCAAAACCTCCATGTTCGGAATGTGTTAATCATCAAGACAATGATAAGAGAAACTTGTTTTTTTCTCAACTATTAAATGAAGAGTTGATGTACATAAAACCATGTATACGTACGCGATGTTATATAAAAATGTTAAATTTTTTACAAACGGCCAAAAACTCTCATTTTGATGAAATAGATTTAACGGCGGATACTCAATAAAAATTATACTGTGGATTTATTGTTATTATTACTATAAAAAAGCATGCATGTAAATCCCGATCCCGGCTGATATGAATACTGAATTAACAATCATAAAAATAATATCGCTAACGTCCTTCACGGCACTATTCCTCGCAGAATTGTATCTACTGCAATCGCCATTGACGATTTAAAGCGTCCGCTTATGACATCATAGGCGTTTGTGCAGTTATTTGTAGTGTTGGGATGTGTGGGTAGTATAAAACATATTTTTATAGATATACCCTCGAAGAGGAAAATAATATGTCTTCAATAAGTGACTCGTTGATAGTGTCATTAAGTACGTTTTGTGTTAAACTCTACTGCAATATTGTACATTTACTGAAAAATATGGATACTGATGAGCTTCTTCGTATTTTGGAAGGTGTCGATGATGTTGGGATTATCTATGAATCTGCCTCAGATAGAGAAATTGACGAAGAATTAGAGGTGAGTATTTTCCAAGCTCGTTATCTATGGCCTAACCTTACCTAATTATATTCGATATTCTTAGCTTAATTTTTTTTTTTTTTAAGGCGGCGTTACAAACTCCGGAAAATGTTTTTGATGAAACTCAGAATCTTCCAAGTTCAGGCACAAGTTCGACAAATTCTTTACAATGGTCAAGTCAACCATTAACAATTGAGAAACCTACTTTTGATATTTTTTGTAGTGGTCTTTCACCGTCATTGAACATAACATCTTCGACTAGTGAATTGGAGATTTTTGAAAAGCTTGTGGACGAAGAGTTGGTTAAAAAAATTGTGTATTATACTAATCGTTATCATCGTTACTTTATTCTTAACACAGACATAAGGAACCATTCGAGACTGCAGGCTTGGCACGACGTGACCGTGTCAGAAATATACATGTTTTTGGCAATTACAATGTTAATGGCAAGGAACAGCCGCTTAACAATTGAAGAACATTGGTCGACAAACCCATTATTGAACTCGCCAATTTACGGTACTTTAATGAGCAGGAATAGATATACGACGATACTAGGTATGTTGAATTTTTCTGAGTCAAGGCAGAGGCAGGCAAATGATCCAATATTAACAAAAATAAGTACAGTCATAGATGATGCGAGACAAAAATTTCAAAACTCGTTAATAGCGTTCCAAAAGTTGTGTATAGACGAAAGTATTGTGCCATTTAAAGGAAGATTAATCTTCAAGCAATATCTACCGAAAAAACGGAATCGATTCGGGATTAAACTGTTTGTTTTATGTGATGTTGAAACCAAAATCATATTAGATTTCATTGTATACACTGGTAATGAAACCGAAATAATACGCAATACGGATTTAGGTGTTACTGGATCTATAGTTCTTACTTTATTACAAAAATATTACTTAACAAATAGAATAATATATATGGATAATTGGTACAGCAGCCCCAAATTATTTAATTTTTTATTGGATCAAAATATTGGCGCATGTGGGTCTGTACGAAAAAACCGAAAAGAAATGCCAAAATTTAGAAAACTTAAGAAGGGAGAAAGGGATGTTAAATTCAGTAACAACATGATGGCTTTAAAATGGCACGATAAAAAAGATGTTTACATGATTAGCACCATCCATAAAGACGAAATGGGCCCTAGTAACAAAATCGACCATTCTACTGGTTTGCCGAAAATGAAACCGGAATGCGTTTTGGATTACAATAAAAATATGGAAATAGTTGACACAAATGACATGATGTTAAGTTCGTTACACACTATAAGAAAAGTAACGAAATGGTACAAGAAACTATTTTTCCACGTGATTGACTTGCATTTACTGAATTCTTACTATTTCTGCAAAGTTTTAAGACATGACGATAGCTCTTGTTTCGCGAAATACCAATTGACGGTAATTTCTCAAATTATTATAAAATACGGCGGGGACAAATGTCTTCCTATTACAGCGCGAGCTCTTGATCAACCAATGCGTCTATTAGGAAATGCTGCTCGCCATATGCCCGCATATTTACCAGCATCAAAAAACTGCGGTGTAAATTGTGTTGTCGTTTATATAGAAAGAGGCGGGAAACACGATTTTGGTGTGAAGTGTGCAAAGTTCCGCTATGTGTCATATGTTTTCGTACATATCATGAGAAATCTAACATCGGTGGTTGAATCATTTCGCCTGTGTTACTATTCAAGATATGTTAATAGGTGAGCAGCTTTGAAAGTTTAATAAAACAATTATATTTGCATAATACGTATTGTTTTACTATTTTCGCTTACCTACTATATTCTTTTATTACAAACCAAAAAGAAAGAAAGAAAATACGTTTATGTGCGGCAAAAACGACGCAATGAAAAAAAAAAAAAAGTACACGATAATAACAAGTTAAGGGAAAATATATGCGTCACATCCACGCAAAACGGCCATCGCTCAGCTTAATACCAAACCAACCAAATCGTATTTAATAAGAATATCGATAACAATCTAACATCACTATTTCTTTCATTATTGTATGGCAAAAATTCTCTTTTCCAACGCCATCGACGCTTTAAAGCGTCGGCTAGTGATGGAAAAATATGCATAATAGTGTTATTTGTAGTTGTGACTTTCTTGTTATAAAATCAATATTTATGCGGATATCTTCACTCATATTTTTTTCGTTAATAAGTAAAGTGCTTTATTATATAACTAAAACAGAATTGTGTATGTATAATGTCAATCGAAAATATTATTTTTCATAACATGTCCCATCACTAGTGAATAGAATTACAATTTGGGTGTACAATATGGCGTGGCGTGCCAGTATAAATTTTTGTCCAGACTTGTGGCGGTCAAAGGGTTAATACATATAAATTGTAGTTTATTAGTTATTACAAATTATTTTTGTAAATACTGCAATATCAATAATACATTTTCTAAACCAAACAAACAGAAGATATGAGTAGGTACTAAAATTAATTCTTGTCAATAATAAAATAACAATTCAATTCAATAACAAAGAGCTCACGCCGCCGCCGCGCCGCCGCGCCGCGCTGGCCGTGCCCATTAAAAACTCGTCTCTTAGCAGAAACAAGTGAGCATAGTACGCTCCTAGTGTGAGTGTCACACATTCTATACATGATTATACTAATACGAACACCACTAAAATACGCTTTGTGCATCCTATTGGTCAAAACTCGTGCATTGTGCGATCGAGTCGTGAGTCGTGCTATGCGATTATCGCCTTTAAGGTGAGCATGCGGAACTTTGGCCGATAGTACATTTCTCTGTTTGCTTGAACTTGTCACACTTATTCTAAGTGACATGCCATCCCATATTTGGATGGACCACCATCATTATTTTGTCAAACCTACTAAAAAGCGTAACTTGTACATTGCCACTTCCTCAGTTATGTCAGAATGTTTAGCCTTACATGATGTCGCTTGTCTTCTCATTAGGTCCTGCAGGTTTACCAAAGTCAATATTTTGCTAGCTATTGGCAGATGACTGGCAGTCAAAATTAATACCCAATGCACATCTGAACCGGAACTGCCCTAGATGGGCTTGTCTTCAAAGCCCAAGTGCTCATGATGAAATCGAAATATCTTTTTTTGGAGATTCGACCATTGGTACCTAGGTATCGCCCCTTTTAAATACCTTACTGGTTATAAGCTGAGCAGAAGCTCTTCTAAGTCCAACTTATTTGTCCAGGCCTGATGTGGCTGACAAGTTATTTTTTGAAGATTCAATTTAAAATACCTGAATATTAACTGGTTATTGGTTAGTTACCTGTCTTCCTCTAAGTGAGCACAGCCACCAGCCCTCGCTGCCGCCGGTGTTCTGCTCCAGCACGGTCAGCAGGTCGCCGCGACGGAACGCCAGCTCGTCGGGCGACTCGGCTATGTTGTCGTACAACGCACGCGCCATACACTGTAACAAGGATACCTTCGTTGTAACAATTTGTTCACCCCGTAGACCAGGTACGCAAAATACGCGCTTGGACGCAGAGTGAGAGAGATACAGGGGGAGTTTTACTTTGTATACAGTATATTACAGAGATATAGTTCCCCCCTCCTCAGAGAGATAAAGCCCAGCGAAAACCAGAGCAAAAACATGGAAACCTAGATCCGCGCCTGAATACAATACTACAACAAGATATTATAGGTAGTCTCACAACCGAGCGTGGTTGTGAGACTACCTATATTAAATAGTTTGATTCTGTATATTTATCAAAAATCTTGAATACTTATGATAATGAAAGAGGCACTGCCTCATCATCATTGTAAATTAAGAAATATCTATACGCGTCCAGTTAGACGAAAAATCAACACCAATCAGCTCTTGCAAAATAAGGCTAGCTGATACTGATTATGATGACTCGCTAAAGTCTGAAGGCATTCTAGTTACAGCGAAAAACGGTGTTAAGAAAATCAAGAGAGATCCCCCGTCCACCATTATAACGTCATCTTGACTTGCTAACTGGCTTTCAAACGACTTTGGCTAAGAAATATTACAAGGTTCAAGAGTTAATAATGAGCTTTATACCCACAACTTTTATTCAGCATTTTCCGGATTTTCCGGAGCTTAAAATTATAACTTGAAAGTTTATTTTTATAAAGTACCCGAAAATAAACATTTTCCCTAATCTTGTTGTCTAGTTAAGATTAAAAGGATTTACTGTACACGGCAAACTTTTGGGTTTATCTTAGGTACCTACTTAGACTTACATTTATTTTATCTTATCAGCGGTAGGTATAAAAATCCATATTTACGTAAACTGCCAAAAATAATGAAACATTTAGGTACCTACTCGTAGGTTCCAATGTTTTTAACTCTACGGCTACACTGTCGCGATAAACTTCGCGCTCTCTTGTACAGCGAGACGTCGACCGGTGTGCGAGGGAGAGCGCTCGAAGTGGAGTTCGCGTTATCGCGACAGTCTAGCCGTAGAGTAAAACAATAATGAAAGAAAAATGGATAGTATTATAAAAAAAAATCAGGAAAGTCTCTTTATAAGCTAACAATAACCACTTTTGTTTTTCCTGCACACTGCATGCCTACTCCATTGTAGGCAGTGTATTCATTTGGAACCTGTTGAAGCCACTTGAATCGTGCAGTTTAAAAGGCTTATATTTATTGCTACTTTACCTGGGCCTCAAGTCTGCTATTACAATAGTGTCAGAATGGTCGATCATTGATTCATAACTGTTGATTTTGACAAGTTTGGTAATCTACTATTATAATGGCGTCATTATGACTTTACAATGGTCGGCCACTGACACTACATTGAAAGAAATTGCATATATTGGTAATCTCGTTCATAATGACAAATGAACTGAATGACATTTCTACTAATGGGTTTTATAATAATGCCAATACGACAATGCCTTTATAATAACACAATTATATTACGAGAACATTGACCGACCAATGATCGACCATTATGAATTTACCAGATTACGAACTTTTAGCAAAATGACAATGGCATGACAATGGGATCGTGTTGGAATGACTGAATTTATAAAAATAGCAGACTTGGGCCCCAGGTTGGTTGATAGAACATACAAAAAAAGTTCTATAATATTCTCTTATACTTAGAAGTACTAATATTATAAAGAGATAACGTTTATGAGTTTATAAGGGATAATCTGGAACTACTGAACCCATTTTGAAAATTCTTTCACTAATGGGTAGCTACAATATTGCCGAGTGTTATTAGGACATATTATATGTTAAAACAATCAATTTCACGCGGACGAAGTCGCAAGCAGAAGCTAGTAATCTATATAATTATATAAATTACTAATATATTTCTTGCTTCGGCAAACCGACATTCACTGAATCATCTCTAGCGAATGGACTTTAGCTTTTTGTGTAAAATCTTTCCGCTCGGTTTCTGTGGGAGTGATTTCGTGAAAAGGGACGCAAGTGTGTAACAGGAATAGTGTACTTTATACTAGCATGGAATTAGTAAGTACTATATAGATTGTAAGTAGAGGGGGTCGAATTTCGACCAATGGGCGACCACTAGTAATGAATAATTTATTCAAATAAACATTTCAGTATTTAGTGTTTTTAGGGTTCCGTACCCAAAGGGTAAAACGGGAACCCCATTACTAAGGCTCCGCCGCGCCGCCGCGCCGTCTGTCTGTCTGTCTGTCCGTCTGTCACCAGGCTGTATCTCATGATCCGTGATAGCTAGACAGTTGAAATTTTCACAGATGATGTATTTCTGTTACCGCTATAGCAACAAATACTAAAAACCAGCATTATTAGCAAGGTGAGATGTCAGATATTACACATCATATACAACTAGGTACTGTAAGACACGCTGGTTTTTTTTATTTATTAACTATACCTAAAATTTGCCCTACCTACCTACGCGTATAGGCTCGTACAGACTGGCGCGATATTGCGGGCGCGACACGGGTCGCGCTGCCTGTCGCACCGCGATATCGTGCCAATCTGCACGAGCCTCAACTGAAGTTTCGACACAAAACGGAACCGTTACTATCATAATGCAAACTATAGTCAATCAATCATACATTAGACATTGAGCCAAAACAGAAACAGCAGCATCCAGTCCCCATAATTTTCATATTAAGCTTCGACACCCGCCCACGTTGCGTTTGGGCGCATATGTTGCGTCTGCGCAGCTGCAGCGGAACGGGCGCGTCCTAAATCAGCCGATAATGACGGATCGCATTGTGCAACCAGAGATTGTGGGCGACGCGTGTTGGGGCAGGCCATGTCCGTTTCCGATCAATGCAATCATTTATGCAACCGATAAGAGGGAGCTGACAATGAGTCGGCGAACTTTTGTCATATTAATTAAGTAGGGTAACTTATTTACCTTCCAATTTTAAGCTAAGAATTGTTTAGATATTTCAGAAAACAACGGGGCAAATTGGAAACAGAACAGCAAAAAAAAATTGTCTTTTTTTATAGTCTGTTCTTAGATAATAATTAAAACTCATAATTATTTACCGTATTAGTCCAAATGGCTGTGATCTTTCTAACTTCAATATATCTTCTGCATTTACACATCTTGAATATTTTATTAAAAAACACTTCACTTAACAAACAATTCAGTTGATTAGGTACTACAAAAGCTCGAGTTTACTCCGAGCACGCATTCGTAACTGAACCAATTACACAAGTACTCGCTCCGATGAGTCCAGACGTAATGATTGAAATAATAGCCTTTGAAAACAAGTTAAATATAAATATATTTGTATTGAATTTATTAGAACCGGTCGTACATGCGTCTGAGTCAAGGGGCTACGTCATACCTGCGCACGAGTCGATGTATTGAACCTTCTTAATGTATCCCTAATTATCCATATTACGTAATTATAATTAAGGAACGGAAATATTATGATTTACCTACTCGTTTGAATTAGGTACCCACCTTTTTTAGATAGGTATATCTATGTAGGAAGGTAAGTTAGTAGCAGTAGTGGCAGGATTAGTGTAAATTTTGATAATCCATTCATAATTTACACTAATCCTACAACTACCCACTTTTCGGCGAAGTTTATGTAAACCATTTTCCTTTATTTTTCCAATTTTTATGATGCCTAAACAATTATAACGCACATGAAAATGTATGCTTTGCTTTAGGTTATATTTTATGAAACAACGTTTAACAGTAATAAACATAATTATGTTACAAAGTTACAATTAACTATTGATAAAACTGGCTAGACATGCTTGTGATAAGTTAATAGTACATAATGTAACTGTCTCTGGGTACATAAATTTATTATAAATAGTAGGAAACTTACCTACTATCACTGGTTGTCATTTATACATACGTTTGTTGAAATTGACAAAGTAAGAAATATTTTATCCCCTACTTTTTAACGTTCCGTACCCGAAAGGGTGCCAAACGAAACCCTATTACTAAGCCTCCGCTATCCGTCCGCCCGTCCGTCTTTCGGCGGCTGTGTCTTAATTTTCACAACTTGTGTATTTCTATTGTCGTTATAACAAAAAATAATTAAAGGGGGGTCCCCATTCAAGAAACGTGTTTTTCGGCGTTTTTTTGCTCGATCTTTTAATACGGTACGGAACCCTTCGTGTATTAGTCCGACTCGCAGTTGCCCGATTTTTCATACTATAGTAGGCAACGATTAAAACATTGCTGTCCTGAATTCATGTAGAGAATTCAATAAAAGTATCTAATAAATAGAGATTAGGTAATTATGTCGAGGATTAAATTCGGTCATAATTGAATAAAGTTTGAATATAATAAATAGCATTAACTAAGTAACGTCCCTAAGTGAATCTTCATTAAAGTTATCAATATAAATAGTCTTCACTAATTACGTTAAACCGTCACTTAGTTTAATGGAGGAACTCTCGTAGATATGATCATTGTGTAAGCGCCGAATTATGAAGGAAAATCTATCTAAACTAAGTTTTAAGTACAACTAAAGGTACAATTATAACTTTCTCTTGGTTTTAAAATTCTGCTGCTTCGTGAACATTTTGAGACATTGGGCAAATTAGGCCCAATTTTTTTTATCATGGTTAGTGATTTTATTTGTTTTTTTTATTATTATGATCTCTCACGTCCTATCCTATTTTTAAAAGAGTGACCGTGGAGTTTCTTGCCTGCTCTTCTCCATAGGAAACGACCAACTGGAACCGTACACCTAGCTTCTGATGTTTCATAAGTGCCAATGTCATCATTCATAATTTCAGCCGAAAGACGTCCACAGCTGGACATAGGCCTCCCCCAATGGGGGTTGCCATAATTGCCACGCTTGGCAACCGGGTTGGCGATCGCAGTATGGTGTTAAAATGCATAGAGAACGCGACTGCCCAATGCCCATTCTCTAGTAAGGTATGTGCCCATGTAGGTTTATGTGAAATAAAATATTTTGATTGATTGATTGATCCCAATTGAATGACCACAAGGAAATGATAACATCGAACCCTGCTACGCGTTTAAAGTTCAAAGTATTGATGATTAATGACTGTACGTTGATCTAATATTTATTTTCAATAGAAAGAATTTATTTATAAATTAAAACCGGGAATTAATTCAATAGCGCTTATTCAATATCGGTAAACAATTTGCATCCTGGGAGTCTACTCCGAAGATAAATCCGAAGTTTAAGCGGTTCGCGTTGCCTGACTACGGCTAACTAAAGCTGACAAAGGCGAAAACAAAAAAAAGACAGTCTTAGAGATAAGTCAAAGTTAAAACTATGACTTGAAGTCGGGTAAGGACTCAAAGTAAAAAAAGGAAACTTTGGAAGTCAAGAAACAGCCGAACATTCGGCGGATACTTCGGATTATCGCTTCGGAGTGAACCCCCTTAATAATTGCATCGTCATCTTCTGATCAGTCGGTTTAACAATGGTGAATGGTTTAACATCTTTCATTATTTTAGCATTTAGGTAGGTCACATTACGATACCTACTAGTATTATGATTTTTATCATTTTCTTTAGAAAACTTTAGTACAAAGTCAAGTTATTTATTCTGTGCTAAAAGCTACGAATAAAAGCTAGCGAAAGCTCTTAACTTACGAAGTTAGTAGTGATCTATCAAGCCAAAGTCAACTGAATAGCGTTTATATGGGTACAAATTAATAGAAATGAGTACTTTCTCTACGCCTTTTCTTTAATTAACCGACTCCATTGATCGATTAGTTGACAAAGATGCTGAGGAACCGGATGTCCGTGAATCATGACGCGGCGATTCGTAGAATTTCTTGCACGGTTGTGCGCGGGCGCCTATCGTAGGTAGGTACTGTAGGTATAGGTACCGCACGTAACCCGTGAATGCCGAGTGAGCCAGTGAGGTCGATGAGGTCATTGGCTTGACCTTTTAATACATGGATCCTATGCCAATTAGCGAGACTTCTCGTGAATATTGTTTTTCCTTAACTTTTTGCGTCTAGACAGGTAACGGGAACGTAATGGAACTAAAAGCTTTTGTTTTTTTAAACTATTTTAGTCGAGTCTAGTGGTGACCCAAATTGAAGGCTATATTTTAATGCCAAAGATCTAGTTGTTCCGCTATCTGTTTTATTCTCTTAAAAACCAATAAACAAAAAAAAAAAACTAATCTAATATTACCTACTTCAAAGTTCTGCCGAAGACCGGTTTACTGTTTAGTGCCTCATTATAATTTAAAATCGGCTCAGTTGTTCTTGATTAGCGGATAAGTAGATAACACCATCACAAAACGTTATCCAGTTTTTTTTTGTCAATAGTTATAGTTTTTTCAAATGCACCCAATAAGAAGGTTAAATATAATTATTTAAATCATACCATCGGTTGAGGCTCGCCCCCTATTACAGAATTATGGACTTAAACATAACTGGCGAAATGTGGATGTTCTATAGGTACACGGGTACACCTCTGCCCAACCCTTTGGGGGAACAAGGCGTGATGTTATGTTATGTTATGTTAAATCATACCAATATATGTATTTATTATTTCTTCATGTGGTTTCCTTATAACTATAACCTACCCACTTATGCAATACGTAACATAACCAACATAAATATTATTTTGTATTACAAAATGTTAAGAAAAAACTGGTTCACTGGTCACATTTAAGATGAAATCGATCGGCAAATATATGCTACTAATATAACATCAACAATTTAACAAATAGCTTAATAACGAAACCACTCCTCGACCACAAATAAACATGTTGTTATTGTTTACGACTACCTATATTCAATCAATGAATATACAGGGATAAACCAAGTTCTGCTTAATGAAATGCAATTATTGGTCCCCAACTAATTTATTTGAATGAATCACGAATCTTCTATGAATATTTACTTTGAAAAGGTCACTTCGTCAGACCCATACAAAATTAAATCAAATCAAATAATTTATTTGCTTGAATATGAGTACATGAGGTGATACATACACAAAAGTTCTTTAAACCACATCTTACCTAAACAAGTGTGCAAAAATCCCTGAAACAAGCCTGGTATATTTTGTTAAGCTATGTTGGTACGTACCTATCTATAGGATATCCCACATTCGTAGTGAGATGAGGACTTAGTGGTCATGACAGTTCCCTTCACAAATATTCGTCCTCGCTGGATATGCACCCGGCACGTGCTTCTAATATTGCCAAATCAACCGAACGGATGGTCCTCGCGCTCTAGTAGACCTCGCCATGTGATAGTGGGTTGAAAATCAATGAGGACCGGCAGCGGACTGAATGGCGGGGCGGCGACCTACGAAGGTCGCTCTCCCGTAGTACGCGAAGGGTTAACACGCATGCGCGAACCTTGTTAAAATAGTAGATTATTAACCAAGGGGATAAAGCAGTGTCTTCTGTCGCGGATGACTAAGACAGCTTTATCACCGAGGAAAATACTCTACTTTTCGTACCATTTGCGAAAAAAATAACACAATAATAATATGAGATAAGCATTTATTAAAAATAATGACAATTAAAAGTAAAAGTTAACATTCGAAACATTGGTCCAATTATTGATAGAGAGAGTTACATTTTTGTTTGGTACATTTATTTTTGATGAGTTGATTTGAGTATTTCTCTGTTCTTGCGTCTGAGGAACTTGCGTTTCATTGTAGATAGTATACGTCGGAGATAGTGGTGGTGGTGCATCGTGAGTTACGGACGAAGATAAGATGCCGGAAGTTGATGGTTGTGGCTCTGATGGATTAAGTTTTATATTTTTGTTAATTTGACTGCTTAATATGGTTTTATTCGCCATTGAGCTTTCGATATAACCCTCAGCTACTCTATCAGAGCTCCAACCACCGTGTCTTTTTATTGACGTAATATCCGCCCCTGAATCCGCCAAGAAAGTCGCCGAAGTTCTTCTAAAGCAGTGACCGGTATAGAGTTCAACATCTTTAAGTTTTAAATATTTAGCAATTTCCTTTGGCATATTGCTAATTTTATTTTTGCCGATGGCTTGTCGAGTACATTTCCCATTCCGATAGTTTATAAAAAATCTATTGTTTTCCATGTTGGTGGGACGTAATGCTTGGTATTTATGAATGATTTTAGTATATTGTCCTTGTACAATGAATGACCGATTTTTCTTTGTCTTAGTTTCCTTTACATTAATCAGCAGTAACTCATTGGAATGATTTTCAACGTCCTCCACCTTTAAGTTTACAAGTTCACATCCGCGGCAAGCACCATTGAGTCCAAAAATTAAGGCCACCTATAACAAAGATAAAAAGAACAGGTAAATATATAGAATAATTACCATTACTAAGATACGAAATATTCATAGTTAAATCATGTATACTTACTTTTGTGGCCAGAAAAAATTCGTCAGGAGCTTCATTACGAAATTTTTCTTGGATAAATAATCAAAATAGACAAGAAGTACTGATTCTGAAATTGATAGGCCTTTCGCACTTCTCCACGTTGAAAATTCTTAATAAGTTTTTAAATAATTTTCCTTGGATTTTGTTGGAAGCAAATTATTTATAATTGCGGCAGCATTTGCACTGATGGAATCCGACAATTCACTGTCACTGTCGCTTTGATTTAACACCGTAACGTATTTTTAGAACATTAACTTATTTATAAAAATAAATTAAAATAAACGTATCGTTTATGTATTTGAAGAAAACAAAAACGCGGCAAATTCCTAGACCAATTTTTTTTTGTCGGAAAAGCAAAGGCATCAAGCTCATACGGCCTCGTCGGTTTTCGTAATTTTATTTAATAATCATAACTGCATAATAAATGCGTATTCCTTTTTCAAAAAGATGTATAATGCTTTATATACAAACTCAATGGTGTAAACACAGATGTAGTTCAATATAAATTTCGGTAAGTATTCCAAATTTAAATCACATTCACACTCATTAGAGGATGAATGAAATTCAGTACAATTTTCTTTCCCTGTTTTTAACAGATTAAAAATTACTATTGTTATGTTCGCTTTTTGTGGCATAGAATGTCACTTTTTTGAGCAAGTGGTACGAAAAATGCATTTTTGTATTATACTTACCTAGTTACGTACGTTTTATTTTATTGTATTTACTTTAATTACCCATATACTTTTAGGATGCATATCGGGTAGGCTCTAATAATCCTTCCATATCCCATGAGCACGTCTTCCCTACCATTATCGCGCCCACCGGTCTACTCTCTGATACAATGGTCTCTGTAGTCCCATGAAACATGAGGCTTCAGGGGCTAGGGTGAATCTTTGGGTTCATTCGAGCAATCGAGTCTGGTACAATCACGCTGGGATCGGTATACTTCATTCATTCATTACTTTTATTAATTCAAAAGTTCTGTAAAATTATTTGTAAAACACAAAAATCCAGAATGATTGGCAATCCGCGAAAAAATATTTTCAGCAATGGGATCGTTCTAAAGAAAATCTGTCCTTCAGCAGTAAAAGATGGTTATCACAACAAAATATAGGTATCAGGAAGTAGGTCTTAAATATAAATAGTCTTGAAAGGTTGAAACACCGTGTAAGTAGTGTTAATCACGGGGCAATATAGCGGTAGCGAGGCGCCTCGCGACTCGTGTCTAGACAGCCATTATTTTATTTTAATTAAGAAAATTATGGTTTTACCCGGTAATAGTTTGCAGAGATAAACAATCGTATTTAATAATAATTAAGATAAGCAATCACCTATAACTATCATCTCAAACTTAAAAGGTCACCATTACAATGTAAAAAGTGGGAATTATATCAATCGTAAGTATAACTGACTGACTGCCTTGTTGGTATAGTGGTCGCAGCGTTACAGCTGAGCATATGGTCATGGGTTCGATTCCCGGGTCGGGCACTGTTATTGGATTTTTCTATCTGGAATTTCTCATTAGCAGCCCGGAGTCTGGATTTGTGCCCGGTTGATGGCAGTAGGCTCGTCCCCTATTACATGGGACTTAATTAACATAACTGGCGAAAAGTACGTAGTACTAGTGAGAAAACAAATCAACCATAGAACTGGGGCCCAAGTCTGCTATTTTTATAAATTCAGTCATTCCAACACGATCCCATTGTCATGCCATTGTCATTTTGTTAAAAGTTCGTAATCTGGTAAATTCATAATGGTCGATCATTTTCTTTGCAATTTCATTCAATGTAGTGTCAGTGGCCGACCATTGGAAAGTCATAATGACGCCATTATAATAGTAGATTACCAAACTTGTCAAAATCAACAATTATGAAATCAATGATCGACCATTCTGACACTATTGTAATAGCAGACTTGAGTCCCTGTTCAGTAGAACTAGTGGGAACAAACCGGGATTTTCGCGGATGCGCATGTAGATTGTTTCTACACAACCATGCGCACAAAAGGTGCGCTTCCATGGTGCGCAGGGTGTGGAGAAGCTCCAACAGTATCCTAAGCATGATTTCAAGTTGCCTAGACTGTGTTATCGTGGGTCGCTGTTGTGCCATCTGACATGGGTTGCCGCAATGTGATCCACTACTATTTGATTGTTTTTGTGAATTGTCAGTTCTTACTAATATAGTTGTAAGTCTTACTAATCATTTTTGAGTCATAATTGATACTTGAACAAATAGATAGGTACTATTATACCTATCTAGATAAACCTAACGAGGCAAAAAAATTGTAAAGTATATTCTTTACTTAGGCTGTATGATTTTTCATAATATTATTAAGCTTTGTTCAAAGCTGTTTCCTGAAATATTGCAAGTATCGTATAAATTCAAACATTATTTCAGGGATTATCTCATAATTATATCACCCACTGGAGTTTTTGATTAATGTTATTTACTGAGAAATACACTGTAAGCTTTAGAAGTGCACCTACTCTGCACTGTAGCGAACTCTAACGTAGGTATCAAAAATTCAAAATCTCAGGTAGGTATGATTCATTCCTGAAACTTTCAACTGTAGCAAACGATAAAGTTGAACATTCAACAGGAAAAATTGCACGTCATCTCCTACAAATATGGGCACACGTTCCTAAGGAAAAGTTTCTCCTCATGTCTGCCAAGATTTTACGAGCGTATAAAAAATCGAGACGCCTTTTTATAAGTAAAATGAAAGCGTTATCTTCTCTACATTTGAGTGATAATTTTTTGCATAATATAGATTAACCGCTCCAGCACTTGAGTATAGCTAGCAAAGAATACCTGCATATATGTAAGAACGAGTGTTGTTAGGTTCGTAAGAAATAGAGTAGATTCCAATCAGTCGCACAGCTAAGACGCGAGAAGCGTTTATTGTCGACACATAACCGCCGCGACATCCTTTTGAAATCCGTCAAGATAATCTCAACAGTAACAATGTATGCAAAGTGCCAACAAGCTTTTTCAGCAGTTCTCTTAGAAAATTATTCTCTCATAAAACCTAGTTCATAGAATCATAGTCATACGGTAGGTAGTACATTTTCTATGCCTAGGTTCGTTTTAGTAAGCCGCACATCTTCAGTGCAGATCGCCTAGGGTATTAGTGTTCAGTGGTGAAGATAGAATGTACCTTGGCGTGAGTAAAGTTGAACTCACAATGTTCTCCTTAAATTCAGTGGAATTTTGGCTGAGGTTTGAACGAATATAGCCAGGGCCGAATTTAGGGCAGGGCAACAGGGGCTCTAGCCCCGGGCCTCCACAAAGAAGGGGCTTCCACAATTTTGTTTTTTTTTGTTTTAAGAAAAATATACATCCTTCAAAGAAAAAAAGTTCACATTATTTTCTATTTTAGTCTGTTTCAGTACTTTGTTGCCCCTGGGCTTCCTCTCCTTTAAATCCGGCCCTGAATATAGCTAGTGCCCTATATTTTATTTTAACAATAATAATAGTTCATAATTCGCCTATAGTTTCCCTTTCAATGCAGTGATGTTTATCATAATAGGTACGACGCTCAACACTGCCTCGCTACTGACGCTCAGTCAATGACCTATCCCAAGAGATAAAACATCCCACGCATCATTATCCACAACTATGATCATTATATCTATCATGGCTCTTTATATCGCATCTATTACAGTGCATGGCAATCGTTATGCCTAGTAGTTGAGTAACTGTTTACCGAGTTACTGACTCAGGAAATTGAATTCGATGAAATACTAATTTGAGTAGCAATTAAGAACCATGAATGATACGCGTGTGAACAATATCGTAGGTGTGTGCGATGTTACAGGGACCACAAACAGGCCAGTGTTGATATTCCCAGGAGTGCGTCATTTGACATGATATGTGACGCGCCAGACACTGGTCAATATTGTTCAGATATATCACACCAGTGTATAATACCGGTATTGCCATAGATAACGCGCTGTACAATAAACAAACAAGATCTTGCTGTTGAGTTGAAACAAGAGGTGTCACTGTTCTGTCATTTTTTGGGTTCTCATCGGGAATCCCAATGTTAAATGTTTATCTTGCCTTCTACTACGACAAGTTCACTTAGGTACCTACCGTGCGTTAAGTACGACGAGTATTTAACAAAAAGGACAAATAAGAAGGCACTTGTAGATTATTTATTACCCAGTGATTAGATTTATTCTACGAATATCAACTTGGTACTGTGAACGGTCATTAATACACTTGTAAGACAATGAGTTTACTAACAAGCTGTTTGAGCTAGTAGATTGTTATGGTTTCCCGTCTAAGTCTTAGCTAGTGTCATAAGTTCATTGAATTAAAATCAAATAATAAATGTCATGACGCGTGTTGAGTAACTTCACGTCATCAAGCGATTGAAAAAGATTACCTATTCAATTCTCAATACGTGGGCCTCACATTCATTACGATAATTATATTTTTTATGACGTAGACATGAGTGTCCAAATTGGTTAAATTTATTTAGATTTTTATAAGCTCTTACAACAAATTGAGACCATAAACTTAACGTCGTTACGATGAAAACGTAATGTTAAAATATATGTAAATTAGAAAATATTATTCATCTGGTGAATTAAATAACATTACCGCATCAACAAGGCGAACAGCGCAACCAAGTACCAGGGGGCCGAATTGAAAAGATCTCCCTCCGACTTCGGAGGGAAACCCGACGAGAGGGCGAGCGGCGACAGAGGGACGAGTGATGCAATTTTGCAGTGCATTTTATAGATATGCAGACGCCAAAGAATAGAAGCGATTTTTTTCCTCTCTTTAACCACGGTAACAATTCTTTACGGGTTCATCTACTTTTTGTACAAGGAGCGGCACGTACACAATGGCGATTTCATCGCAAAATTCTCCGCGAAGAAAGCTTCCCGAGCTTTTGAAACATGCTTGCTGTTTTATTCACTGGAAAATGATTTTAAACTTTTAATCGCGTCCCCATTTCTGTCCCAATTATGCATCTGTCGGGAAGAAACGTCGGCTGGCACCAGTGAACATCTGACACTTGTAGCTTGTGTCACGACGTAGATTTGGCAGCCACCCAAACGACACATTGTAACAAGTCGCGCGGACAATACGCGCGCGCGGGGCCCGTGGCCCGACTATATGCGACGTCGTGCTCCGAATATTAAAGCATGTTTTGGTGAAAATATTACAAACATATCGATAAGGATTCAAAATGGCGCCCACAATTTATAAACTTTGGGCAGATTGAGCGTAGGCTTTTGTACAAAGGAAAAAGGTTCACTCAGTTTATGGTTGTAAATATTCCCTTAACACAAAAAGCGTTTTCTTTTTACAGATTAATTACAGTCAGACTGCATTTATGAACCAGCACATTTTGCGTCCATCTAAATCCATTTTTTTTATATTAGAAACGTAGTTGTAAAACATGGATTTCCAATAAAATGTAACTTCGACGGAAATTTTCTTTCACATCTTAATGCTTACTTTGCTTCGTCGCTTAATGCTTCGAATTCCAATATCAAATTTCATACAGTTCACCCTATCACCATTAAGTAGATTTCTATTTCCGAAAGCCATAACGATAGCCTTTCATGGAGATTTCCAGCCTTTACAGCGCGCAGGTAACTACCTACCAACTAATTGGAAAAAGAATACCCCAGTGTAACTTTACAAGCTGTAATAGTGTTGATTATAAGATAACATTAGTTTTAGATTACCAGCAAAACTTTCATGTATTCGTTCTGAAATGTTGCCTAGTTACGTTTCGTCAAATAACGTTTAGTCATTCTGTGCCAGCACGTTTGCGAATCGTGATCGGGACTTCGTGTCCTAATAAATTAGTGTAACAAGTCAATGTCGCAACTCGAATCGAACAGTAGCGGTCGTAGCCAGTCGAGCTCTCTAGTCGACTTCAAAAAATTTCGTCTGATGCACAGTTGTGCCCTCGTCTCGAGAGCACTGCCTCTGATTAAACTCAGCCCGCACAGTCGCGTACGGGTTTTGCTTTATTTGCTAACTGTTTCATTAAAATCCTCGAAGTTACTTCAAACATCTGCTGGAATATTTTCGCGACAATCATCTGGTACGTGTTTCACAGTCGCAGTCGCGGATTGCTTTATTTTTTCATAACTGTGCTTGGAAATGTTGCACTGAGTGCAGCTGCTTATTTCCGTCCTTTAAGCTTTGCTACCACTACCTAGGTAGATCTTTTCAAATGTAAGTAGCTGTAGCACTAACTTTTACAAGACAAAAATGTCTTCAGTTTAACGATAATCATAACTTCAACTTAGAAGTGCTGTTCCTTAATAACGCTTAATCTAGACTAAGGTGACGTATGGCATAAATTTGTCGTTAGCGCAGCAGCCACCACTTTGGAATTATGCATTAGATGGTTGGCACCAAATAAAGATCAGCGTTTCTCAAACATAAACTTAGACTCACTATTTATTGGATGTTTTATAGGCCATCTTTGCCATTTCAGTCAGCTAACCGGTAAGTAAATGATTTTAACATTAACTTCTCTACTAACTAAATAAACTTTCTAACCCGGGTTATATTACTAGAAATGCGTTTTGCGATCAAGTTTAGAAAGTTAGCAATAATTTACTACTTCATAATAAAATAACTCGTTAAGAAGTTCAATATATTTCTGCCGAGTCGTAAAAATGACTTGTTTGTTAATTTATTTTACACAGATCGGGTAATTATGAAACTTATAATGAAAACAATGGCTCAGTCAGTATCAGTATAGGTTCGTATCGTCTTGCTTAATGTAAATGTGGTACGGTAAACCTATATAGATGTATTCCTTTTACTGTGACTCATTCTGCCTTGGAAAAGCACTCCCTGGCAAATAATTCCAAGAGCGCCCATGCGACCACCGCAAGATAAATTACTGGAAACCAATGAACAGGTTCGCAAACTGGTACTAATCAGTGAGAGAAGTGATTGCAACTAATCTCGGAACAAAGCGGAGCGGTACTCTGCCGTAGTCCCACGTAGTGGACACTAACATTGAAAAGTTTGGCGACCGCTGTCCGCAGTCGGCGCACGAGTCACGAAACGACTCTCCAGAGAGAAAACTAGACGCCACTGTACATTACAGCGGTCCTGCTCTGAAATAGTGTTATTAACTGGTAGTATTTTCATCAATATTTAATGTGATCTACGTAATGCATTCCGGCCAGGTCCATTTGCTTTTACAATGTCTAGGAATTGCCACACCAGTGATTTTATTTTCGCATTCTGTGATTGTACGTGGTTGGTTCTCCGTTTGATTACTACTTTCTGGAGAAAAACTATGGAACTCTCTCATATTCAGGCAATGTTTTTAATAATTTACTGAAGGAATTGGAACGGAGAAGGCATTTTCAACTGTCTTCCGAATACCTAAGCAAAACAAATCCTCACTTGAAATACTCTTTAAGAAGACCTCTATTTTTTTCTTTGTGTAACCACAAAACTAAAAAAAGAAGAACCAAGAAACTAAAAAAACTTAAAAGTAATGAATTAAATATTTAATTCAAATAAGGTATTATTCTTTTACGATAGAAGTATTATAATGTCAAAAGCTTGAACACTTTGCCAGCTGTTCCGAACTTATAGAAGCCGTGTCGCAACTCCCCCGCGACCCGTGTCCCGCCGGGATGAAAGTCTTTGGCACCCTCCGCGTTTTTTCTACCCGAACGACCGATGTGGAGTACTCTCATTACTGTACCATTTCGCTCCCCTAAGGCTACAAACAATATATAAGTATCTATAGGATAGATTCATTCGACACAAGATTGTTTTGTAACATATATGCCACTGTTCTTTCTCTTTTACCTTGCGTTATATTGATTAGGATAAATTGAGAGTACCTTATCATATAAATAAATCTTTGATTCTTTGTGTCTTGTCATAAATCATGATAATGCTACCTCATCTAATCCATCACACCGAAAGTAGTTGGGATGTAGTTATATAAATTACTTTCTTTTGTTTTAACTCAAGTAATTGAGCTCCGTTGTGATCCGTAACGTAAAGCTGAAGTCCAATTACATTTTGTTGCTCGCTCACCGGGTCTAATGAAGCCTCCTCCAAAGTTACCTACTAGAAAAAGTTTTAAGTAAGTAAGTTAGCTATTTACCGAGTTACTTAAACCTTTTTTGATGTTCGGAGTCGTAAGGGGGTATGTTCATGTGGACAAGAAGAAATATAACCAGTATTTTTTTTTTACTCTTCCACTTTTAATAATTTATCTTTATTAGCTACATTTCGTTACCAAACTTAAAAAAAACGGCGTAGGTGCATAGATGCTACCAAAACTCGACGTAGTTGCGTAGTCACTACGAATATGCGACGTAGCAGCGTAGCCGCTACGAATACGCGACGTAGCTGCGTAGCCGGTACGAATACGCGAAGTAGCTGCGTAGCCGCTACGAAAACGCGATGTAGCTGCGTAGCTGCTACGAAAACGCGAAGTAGCTGCGTAGCCGCTCCGAAAACGCGACGTAGCTACGTAGCCGCTACGAATACGCAAAGTAGCAGCGTAGCCACTACGAAAACACGTCTTAGCTGCGTAGCCGCTACGCCAACGCGACGGAGCTGCGTAGCCGCTACAAATACACGAATTAGCAGCGTAGCCACTATGAAAAAACGACACAAATGCGTAGCCGCTATGCGAACGCGACGGAGCTGCGTAGCTGATACGAATACGCGACAGAGCTGCGTAGCCGCTACGCCAACGCGCCGGAGCTGCGTAGCCGCTACGCCAACGCGACGGAGCTGCGACTACGTGGCATCAACGCCTACGCTGGAAAGCTAACTCAGTGCGAAGACATTCTTACTTAATGTTGGGAACACATTAATTACATTAATTTACGCTAATCTTATCCCAACATAAAAACCTTAACTCGAGTTTACTGCAACAGTCATAAAGTCACGTAGCTTTGAATGAATGGCCGTACTTTAGGCGTCCAACCGTGTGGACATAGTCGCTTAATTAAAGCCTATGCGCCCGTGTCATAATGGTAAACATCCTCATCGTAACTTGAGTTGATAACGTAGATAATCTCGTGTGTGGGAACACAGCTACTTAGTGAGATCAATCGGACCGATAACCCATCGGCAATCGGCACCCATCGGAGATGTTCGGGTGTTCAAACAGACAAAACGAGCGCTCGAGCCAGTGACGTTTTGATGTATAGCCTGTCGCTTCGTCGCTTCTGTACGTCCATCAACAGCATTAGTGATGTACCTGCTTATACATAAACCAGTGTTGTACTGCTTTTTCTTCTCGCCGCCTATTACCACACAATTTTATGCGACTACCTACCTCTAATATCTACAGCCAATGAACTATGATTTTGAGTAATGACTTATTAGAAAAACAAATTAAAAGATCGCATGATTCACCTTGAATAACTGAGGCAATCAGTTTGTTTTACAAGCTAATTGTAGTTTGCGTGCTCAACCGAAATGTTTCTGAATCTGACAAAAATATTAGCCGCGATCAATGTTGTTCAGAGAAGTGTTTAAACAACACGTAAGTACCAAGTTTAAGGACCTATTTCACCAATGAAAACTGAATGCGATTAGCACATCTAAACCGCGCTCAAGAGTTCTCAGTGTCATTGTGACAGCTCTTGAACCCGGTTTAGGGGTGCCTATAGCGTTCCGTTTTATTGGTAAAAATCGTCTTCAATGTTTCAATAAGTTTAATTTGCTACTATAGAGGATATTGCGAGTGATATTGCACTCATCAATACGTCCTCGGTTTCCTATTGAGGTCGGAATTGGATACACTTCCTCCGATGTCGCGATTTAATATAACTTGTGCTCTTGTTAGACCAATTTATCTGACATTATTGCTTCGAAATAGAAGCGCCGAGCAATTTGCTCGCGTTTGAATTGCTTGTTGAAACTTGTATGATATTTTGTGATTTAAATTAGGTGAGGTAAGCAGGTATTGTATACAAATATTGTGTGTTGTTTCTCAGGTTGTAGGACAGTGTAATTTAATGATAAGCCATTTCATCTAGCAATCCGTCTGGTCTCGATCATTATGTCAGTTATTTTATGTCCACTGCTGAGAGCTGTGCTGAACATTGCAATCACCGGGTTTGTCGGTATTTAGCACGCTAAGGGCGAATTTCACCAATTAAACTGAATGCGATCAGCGCATAAACTACGTTTAAGAGCTGTCAGTGTCGTTATTTTCTGTGGAATATTGACACTGATAAATGATATGAGTTTGTCCAGATTATAAATGTGATAATTAATTGCAAATTTGACCATGTAAGACAAATGTACCTGACTATAATATTATTAATTGACTTCACTTTCATTTCTGTTTTGTTTTGTTGACATTAGGGTGTTTGTATTAATATTTTAATTTATGTAATAATTTGCACGTCGTTAGGTAGACTGTAGCCGATCACATTAATTTATGTACAACATCTTATACCTGTACCTTATTCATAGCAAATAAAGTTCTGATTCTGACAGCTCTTGAACGCAGTTTAGATGTGCTGATCGCGTTCAGTTTCTTTTGTGAAATTCGCTCACTTGTGAATTACTTCAACGTGAAAGTACCTCGACAGGATAGAATATAATGGAATAATCCTTAAGATATTGCATGGAGAGTCATATACCCAGCATTCTAATGTACCTATGTAAACATCAAATACGTATGTACTTAGTGCAAATCAGCGCAAATTGCACATAACATAACGCACCGTCTTCTTCAGACACAGATAATATTCAATCACCCCTAAACTGTCGTTAAACCCGTATCCATAAGCGTAAATATAAAATGTGCGTGTGGTTCGTGTCTAGGGTTGGCAAACGTTACTTTGGTAGTTTTTTTTAGGGTATTACTCTGAAAGTCTGAACTAGGCGAATCATGGCTAAGCTTATCGAGTTGTCGAAGTTTTGTATTTATAATAAGCTACCAGTCAAATTAAAAAACACAAATGCTAGTCTTATATGGGATATTATAAATTGCATATCAAATAAATAATCGCCTATCAATACATACTCATCATTTATATTCTTTTTTACATCAAATAACTTACTTCACTACAAATAAACTAAATGTTTAACAAAACTCAAACTGCAGATAATTCGAAATTATACATCAATATAACATTACTTTTTTCCTCATAATGCAATACAGTTAAATTTATTTTTGTACAAAAATACTACATACATAGCATAAGTACTGACTGCACAGCAAATTTTCCATATGTCATAGCAAAATAACTATCCCAGTCGCATATTAACCAGTAAGTACAACAAAACCTGTTCATCATATTTGTCTTAATTTTCAAGAAGCCATGCTCGGCAAATTTAATTATTATTATAACAAAAAAATCCTTTTACATTGCATTATTTCTAAAAGCAGAACAAATTAACTAAAAAAAGGTTCGCTCGGTCCATCATTTATAGACTGCACAGCAAATTAACCAGAGCGTATATACATTCTTTGCCAGATTGAATCATTTGGGTTAGGTTAGGTTAGAACAGTGACCATTAACGCGCGAATCCCCTCTATTGTTGGTAAATTCAGTTACCAAAACAAAAACTCTTCATCAATATCCAATTTAACTAAATTACTATACGTTTAAATACTACCCTTCAATAAATTACAACTTTGTATCTAATTTTTTTTTTTTTGCTGATCTCATTATGTGGTAATTAATAAATAATAAGACGACTGTGACTACAATTTTGTATCAAATTTTTTTTTTTTTTGCTGATCTCATTATGTGGTAATTAATAAATAATAACACGACTGTGACTAATAAAATGCTGTTTTATTTAGAAAAACTGCTGTACATAATATAAAAATAGAAGCTATATTTAAAAGAAAAAGAGTTAACATGTATAATGTGCATTAAGATTATTAGCTGTGCATTGATGAAAAAGCTTTTGCTTTAGGAAAAATCGCTGTACCTACGCTGCGAAAATAAATTGTAGTGTGTTTAGTGATATTTTGAGTTGAATATTTTGCTGTGCAATCAGTAATTTTGATGGGAATTCGGACTCTTATTGCATAGAAAAAGGATATTTTTTGATTTGCGTTTAAATACTACCCGTCTTAGATTTAAAAAACAACTGCTAATTTTACTTTTACAGAGATCATAATAAGCATATAATGTTCCCACCGCTACGACAGAGGCCTCCTCTCTATGAGGGGGAGTGAACCGTAATCCACCACACGGGCCCAGTGCGAGTTGGTAGATGTCACCAGGTCTTCGAATTTTTAAATATAGAACCTCACGATGTTTCATTTCGCCGTTTTGAGAGCAGTGGTGATGAAATCATTTGCACAAAGTAAAGTCCCTGCCTACGATTACAGAGATGTTATTACTCAATTAATTTATATTTTGAAGAGTCCCTTGAATAGACGACTCCTGACTTTTATCTACTTTCTTTTTCACTACATCTATCTATGTATATTTCATAGAATAGACGGCACGGTTGGCGCAGTGGTTATGCCATTGACTGCTGCGCTGCGTGTCGCGGGTTCGATTCCCGCACGGAACAAATATTTGTATGACCTACAAGTAGTTGTTCCGGGTCTGGCTGTTTGTGTATGTGAGTTTAAATGTTTGTAAACGCACCCACGACACAGGAGAAATTCCTAGTGTGGGGAAATGTTAAAAAAAAATGTAAAGGGACGGAAGTGTGTAACAGGAAGTGACAGCCTGAGCATGGAATAAGTACGAACTTTTTAATAGCATGGAATTAGTAAGTCATTTATAATAGCATGTAATTAGTTTACATATGGAATCAGCAAGTACTGTAAAGGTCGAATTTTGACCAGTGGGCGACCACTAGTAATGAATCATTATTCGAATAAATAATTCAGTATTTACCTTTTTTAAATTTTGAGGTTAATTTCTGTCGCTGAAGGCTCCGTTGCTTATTACCAAGGTCAGATGTCAGATGTTACACATCATATGCGACTACTGTAACGCTCGCTCGTTTTTTCTTATTATTCCACATCCTAGCCTAGAGGTATGTTGTAGAAATACTTTTAAAATTTTGACCAACTTTCATTGTTAACCACCTAAAACAACAATATTCTATTATATTCTTTGGCGTAATGTAGAAGCAACTCTACAAGAATGTTATGTTCGTAGTTTTCCGGAAATACAGCTCCCTGCGTTCTAATTTAAGGCTTCCGCACTCAGGCGCGACGCGACTCTTGTAGAACAATTTCCATTTTTTTTATACAAATTGTTCTACTAGTGTCGCGTCGCGCATGTCTCCGGGAGCCTTATAATTGGATTCTGCTTCTGCACAATGTACCTTAGTATGATTGAGTAACAAACACAGGTCTGTATAATATTTTATACTAGTGATCCGCCTTTGCTTCCCACGGACTTGATGTAACATCGTGATTTCTGTAAATAATAATACTTCGTAAATTAAATATTTATGTATTGCCCACGTTCTGGAATAAATTCGCTAAATTATGGTGAAAACCACATCAAAATCCGTTAAGCAGTTTAGAGAGAACAACGCGGTAATACACACAGACAAGAAAAGTGACTTTAATTTGTAATATCTCGTAGGTATAGATTACCAAGTACCCAATGTTTACATATTTATGAGATTATGATAACCGCACAGGATGCCATTCGTTATGCGTATTACGGCTTGACATGCAGTTCAAACTTTTGAAGTAATAATCTGTGGTAGGTAGCATTCCTACTTAACTACTAACTTCACGGATATCTAGGAGTCTAGAACTACCTACTATGCTTAGTGCTTACAGAACCCAATTCCCTTACTTGGAGATGGACATTTATCTGTTCGATTTAGGTTTAGACCCAACGATCGACTCCACAGTCCACCCTTACCCTACCTAATTCGGGACCGAGCATTCTTTCATTGGTCCAGCCAAACTAAAATGACAAGAATATAAAAAAAAATCGGTCCCTAATTGACGGAGAAATCGGTGTATGTACATACATAAAAAATAAACACACATACAGACGAACATAATTATGTTAGTCTGTATGTTTGTTTTTTTTGTGTGTTTATTATATTTATAGGTTTTTTTTTATATTGAGGTTATATTATAACCTCCCCTTTTTGGAAGGCGATTAAAATTGAATGCTCTTGCTCTTGTTCGTTTGGTCTTAAGTCTAAACCCATATTTAGGACAGCTACTAATTTTGCTTGATTGGGACAGCCCTGCGCATCAGACAGATAGCAGCAGAAGGGCCGGGGGGCTGACAGCGCCATCGCACTCGTCTGACGTGACAGCGGCAGGCACTCCAATCTGCGATACGCACTCGAGTGGCGTGGCGAGTGTGCCGACGCACTCACACTCAGATACTTGCATAACGTTCACGTTACTAAATACGAGCAAAATATTCACCGTCGCTTCTATATTTTTTGCGTGTTAGCGAAAATGGAGCACTTTCGCAATCTTACGTGGCTGTCTCTATCCGCTACACTGTTTTACATTGGTCTGTTTTGCTTTATTACTTGAAGAAGACAATGCTTGAAGGCAATACTGAAAATTAGCTTGAGGTCACTCGACCTGAAGCATATTTTCAGTATTGCCTTAGAAAACAATTTTCTATAGAAAATTGAATAATTGTAATACCTACTCGATATATGATAAATGTGAGTATGTCATGCTCACTCTAATGTCTCGCTGATGGTGGCGCGTGTGTTGGATCATTTAGCTCCCTTCAAAATGATTGAGCTGAATGGTGCTTCCATGCGTCATGTTTGTGAACGGGTGCCGTGGTCATCTCTTAGCTTATTTTAATTTAATTTAATTTTTGAATAGTTTTTTTTTTATCACGGACGTTTTTGACGTTTTTGCATCGTTCTCACATGTATAATGTCAACATGAATGAAATGTAACCTATATTTTGTAACCATATGTTAATTTAAAAGAGTGTGCGTGGAGTTTCTTGCCCTTCTTCCATAGAAACCACCACGCTTTGGAATGGGCAACCAGCTTCATCTTTCTGAACGACCGACCCCTTGACAATTCAAAAGTGCCTGTCATTGGTTTATTTGAATTAAATGCTTTGTTGATCGAAGAACTCAATGGTAGCGCCTCAAGAGAGTCCCGCTCTATTCCCTGTGGGCTGTGGCGACTAGACGTCCCCTTTGAGTTTCCCGGAAAAGATAACTTACTGATAATTCGATGGTTTTACTCTAAACCCAAAGCTCTATAACTCGTGATTCTAGTGAACACACTCAGGTTCAATTATTCAATGCTACGAGTATATAGAAAATATAGACAATTATCGTTGTTTAATTGTCTTTATTTTTATATCTATAAAGCATTGAATAATTGTACCTACTCAGGTACAATTATTCAATGCTCTATAGAAAATAAAGACAATTATCGTTGTTTTCGGAAACAATAGTTTTTTAATAAAAAGATGACGAAAGATGTCATAAAAGGTGATGACGTTTGTGCTAAGTACCTAAGTAAAATATAGGTAAAACACATTTGTGCTGAACTGAAAGAATGGATGAGTGAGTAATGCCTCACCATTATAGCAATGACACCTACTCCGTCGCTAAAATACTTAGGTTTACACAATACCTACCTAGGTTTTTAACTTTCCAGTTTAAATGTCAAATTATTTACAAAAACTATTGGTAAGTAAGTATACCTACTTAGTAGAACGTGACAAATTTGTAGGTAATAATATAACGTACCAGAAATTGATGCTAAGCTATGTGTATATTTACAATCTGAAATCATGAAATTGTCATATATAATCAGCCTATAAAAATGTTCCCACTGCTGCAGTGGGAACATTTTGCCTCCTCTCTATGAGAGGGAGTGGGCCGTAATCCAACCACGCGGGCCCAGTGCGGGTTGGTGGATGTCATAAGTCTATGAAATTTTAAAACTATGCCGGTTTCCTCACGATGTTTTCCTTCACCGTTTTGGGAGCAGTGGTGATGAAATCATTTAGAAAAATTAAAGTGCTTGCCTGGGTTCGAACCTACGACCTGCAACTCGTAAGTCGAAGCAGTATCTACTGGGCCACCACTGCTCTCATTTTATAATATTAGGTATCTTTCTAGTCTTGACAAAGATTGGTATTTCCATACTCTGATTGATAAACTAGAAAAAAAAAAAACATCAATTCTCGGATCCAGTCAAGCCTATCAACCACTCACGCAAAGCCGAAAAAATGGACTAATCGACTCTTTCAGGTGTAAATAAAGATTAAAAATCACTTCGCTTGCTTCTCGACGATCCCCTTAAAAGGTTTCGAGATGAAAAGGGGAGCTGTACTGTACACGGGATGAAATCTTGTACAACCGTTTTGGACGGGGTCGATATTGTTATGAAACTTTCCGGGCTACAACAGCGACGTAATTTAAATAGGAAATCGACCGTTTAACTTTGTGGTAAGTAATCAGTTTAGATAACTTATATTAACTAACTTTGAACCAACTACCCTATGTTTTACAAGGCGAAGGAAGACCGACGGCGAGATATACTTAGGTAGTTTCCTAAAGCTTGTTGCGTAGAACTGTGGATGATCATAATCATGAATCAGTGTTGCAAGAGTTTGGAATGCCACAAACTGCGTTCAACATGTCGGCTCTTGAAACAGCGATAATTAACGCATTTAATTAGGTTCTATTATCCTGCGGCCGTCAAGTACATATCTCTTGCTATCGGAGTACAGCTGCAGGCGGCACGAAATGATGCGCGAATGAACTGGTGATTGACGCCCAAACTATTAATAGGCATAGACAACTATCATAAACTCGATTTTGGTGCCTTGTGGCCGTATAACGATCTCGATTGGCCAAACATTGGTTTAAGACCTCACAGACTGTTTATGTCGTGTTCCTCATAACTTAAGAGCGTATACGCCGTACCTACGGCACTGCATACAAACTTTCAAGGCCTTGTTTTTCGAAATTACAGAACCGATTTTAATGAAACTGCATACACATAAGCAGGATACAAAGGTCTAAAAAGTTAGTTAAGAACATTTTCGAAATGTCTTATTTAAAAACAGATAACTGCAAATCTCTAAAATCGGTCTAATTTGGCTGTAACACTATTTTTCGAAAATGTTCTTAACTAACCTTTTAGACCTTTGTATCCTGCTTATGCGTATGAAGTTTCATTAAAATCGGGTGAATAAGCTCTTAATGTAAATCGTCGATAGAGCTCGATAGTCCACACATGTAGGAAGTGTGGTATTGTCATGCGAATGTTATGCAACCACTCAACCACGTGCACTATTAATATTAATATTTTACTCGCCATTGTTTCGGTCTTACGTCGATACAACAAATAGTTTAACTCGCTTTACATCTGACCGTTGACCGCATCCGCAAACATGCGGGGTGGTTTAAAACTCAATTCATAATTCTGACAGATTTCCATCAGGAAACTGTCGTGTTCTGGGAACTCAAATGATAATTCTCAAATTTAATTTTCAACTCATCAGTTATCGAAACATTGATTTCAAAAACACACACGTATAGAATTTTATACGCAAAATATGTGCCAGCGAACTGTCTAAGCCAATCATTCCAATGGATTACTTAATACAGTATCAGGCTTTATCCATAAAAACACTGCCCTAATGGAAGGAAATAGCGATAAACGCGAATGTAATCACAATTTCCCTCGTCACGGACAAACAGAGGGTCGCATATGTTCACTCGTTCCGTTCATTCATTGTCAGCATAATCTGGGCGAGCTTACCCGAGGCACGCGTCCCTCAGATTGATGGCGGATTTACCCGATTCTCTGTATAAAAATACCAGTGTCATGTTAAGGGTGGGTTCCGTAATATAATAATTGTGAAGTCAGAATCACTGCCTACTTGCCTAGTGCAAACACACGGATGCACAGTACAGATGGGTTTAAAGATGTGTATTTTCTCCTATTGATAGGTAGATGAATACGTACTTGCAAACAAAGAAACAAAGGTGATCTTTTTTTTTTGCGTTATTACACGACTGCCCCAAAAAGAGTGTAATGTTTTCAGGGTTCATGTGTGAGTTTCTATAATCCACCATAACTTTTAAATGCCTGAACTGAAATGCCTGAATTTGGATGGATGGAGTATCGTTAGAACTGCTTAGATTGAAAAGTGTTCCACAGAACGGTCCCCCACGACTACAATGAAACTTTTTTTTATCTGTTTATATCGAGTCAGACTCGCACTTGGCCGGTTTTTTATAGATAATGGTACGGAACGCTTCGTGATCGAGTCAGACTCGCACTTGGTCGGTAAAGCCTCTAAGGATTAATTTGATGCTGGAATGTATCTTGCCTATCAATTCTCGAATTCCATGTACATTTATGTAAAAGTTGGTCTCGTTGTAAGTAATTAGAACTTGTTCAACAACTACCGCCGTAATTAGGTATTAACGTTATAATTATTTAATTGAGCATGTCACTCTGAGGCATATAAAGGTAAAGGCATAATGAACGGGTCAATTACCAAGGTAAAAAAGGAGGTTAACGAGAAACCACGAAAACTAAATGAACGTCACACTTCCGAAAATGTCTTTACAACATCACATTACACTAATATTAAAAAGGCGAAAGTTTGTGAGTGTGTGTGTATGTTTGTTACTTCTTCACGCTCAAACGGCTGGACCAATTTTGATGCTGACACCCTGGATTAAGACATAGGCTACTTTTTATTCCGATATTCCCACGGGATCGAGACTTACGCGGGTGAAACCGCGGGGCGCATCTAGTAGTCAATAAAATAAAATAGTAACGAAGAATTTTTGCCCGTTCGTCCCTTTGTTTGGGTGTATCCGGAATTCCGGATTGGCGCAAAAACGGTTGAGCGGATTTGGCTGTTATTTAGCACACAGATTGTATAAAACCTGGATACTTATAATCCCGGTGTTCCCGTGGGATATTTTCCGAAATCCACGCGGGCGAAGCCGCGGGCAGAAGCTAGTTACAAACTAAGAGGAAAATTAACTATTCTTTCAAAAGGATAAAGAAGAAATAATATTCATCTTAACTTAATTAATCACACTAATATTACAAAGGCCAAAGTTTGTGGGTGTGTGTGTGTATGTTTGTTACTTCTTCACGCTGAAACGGCTGGACCGATTTTGATAAAATTTTGTATGGAGGTAGCTGACACCTTGGATTAAGACATATGCTACTTTTTATCCTGATATTCCCACGGGATCGAGACTTACGCGGGTGAAACCGCAGGGCGCAGCTAGTTAATATTATAAATGCGAAAGTGAGTTTGTTTATTTCGTTTATTTGTTTGTTACGCTTTCACGTTAAAACGGCTGAACGAATTTAGATGAAATTCGGCACACCGGTAGTCCATGACCTGGATTAGGACATAGGATACTTTTAATCCCGATATTACCACGGGATCGCGACTTATGCGGGCGAAACCGCGGGGCGCAGCTAGTAAATAATAAAACTTGTTTATTTAATAAGTTCACAGGAAAACCGCAGGCAATATGTAACTGTCTATACTTAGGTACTTACTACACTACAAATACCTATTTCTCAGTTGCACAAAACTATGAATGGCACATGTTTTTCTATTATCCTTAGCGAGCCAACCTTGAGAAGAACTTATAATAACAATGTTTATAATTATGTTAAAGGAACACGTATCAAAAACATGTTGTACATTTCGCGGAAAATATTCAGGGCCAGTAATCAGTAATTCGGGAATATAAACTAAAAAAAACTAAACTAAACTAATAAAAACTTGTACAGGGTCAAAAATATATAACCTGTTGCACGTATACATATAAACACTGTTATTATTCCCCTGTTTGAAACTAAGGTTAAGAATTTATTTGAGATAACTATCACTTGCTATTTGCTCATTAATAAACAAGAAACACTAATGAATCTCACGCCAACGGCAATTAAATATCTTCCAGATATACTAACGATAAGACTCCTGTAATTGTAGAAACGGGAACATATAAGACAAAGTATTGATAAAACGAATAGATATTATACAATAGCAAATTGTGTAAGGATAAACTACGGAGCGCAATTATGTGGCACAGCACATTAATCTGCATGTAACACAAAACAGACTGGAATGCGAATATCTAACGCCCCAGTAATAAGATACTGCAAACACTTGGCGCTTATCTGTTTTATCGATTAGTCGCTCAATGCCAGACATTTGAACAACAATGTGACAAGCCTAGATCGCCTCATCTACTACCATAAAACAAATAATTGCAGTCGCCAGCACTTAAGAGGGTTTACTCCGAAGATAAATACGATTTTTTTTTTCTTTTTGGCTTCGCACGGTTTGTGCATTTAGCCAGTGTCATGTAAAATTAGGTAACATGTACAAAGTTATTTAAATAATTATGAAATGAACTCCACTCAATGCATGATAAAGATGATTGATGATATCCCGCCCCGCTCCCCTTGAGTTTAAGTAAAGACGCGGCACTTTACTGAAACGTCGCGCGGACTTCTTGAGAGAAATTAAAGTGATGTTGCACTGTTTTGTTTCATTTGCCTACATTAATGCAGGTTCAAGAACACTTAATGGTTAATAATCCACCACTATTACACATTAATATTCGGCTAAACACAAATTCTAGAAAATAAAACAAAACTGCTAACATGACGCTTCACTTTCCCGCCAAGAAGTCCTAAATACGAATTATCGGCCGTTTCCTGACTACGGCCACAGATAATATAGGTGCGGCTGACTATGGCTGACTACGGCAAAAGAAAAAAAACGACGGTCACAGAGTTATGTCAAAGTCAAAAACGTGACTTGAAGTCGGGTAAGGATTCAAAGACAAATAAGGAAACTTTGGAAGTCAAGAAACGGCCGATTCTTCGGATTATCGTTTTGGAGTAGGCCCCTGGTTATAAACAAATTGTAAAGTTTACCCAAATAATTTTAAACACTTAAAAATATATAATCATATAAATGTATTATATATAATTTATATATATATATATATATATTTTAATGTTGATGGTTAAGTTCAAAATCGAATGAGAAAATTTGACAGTTTTTAACTTGGTAACTTCATTATGCTGGCGACAACCTACTTATACAGTCACAGAATACCTACAATACAAATGCCTCGAGTAAATAAATCTGAAATCATTCAGTCACCTCTGTGGAGCCGTCCTGTCTGACCACAAAAACCACAAATGTTTTATTTAGCTAACGTATTTTTTATTTTTGGAAAATAGACTTGAGACACGTTGCAGAAAATATTCTTGAACTTTATTGAAGGTACCTTTAATAATAGTAGATTGTTAAACAAGGGATGAAAGGGAGGGAGAAGAGGCACTCGAACTCTCGTGCCTAAATAGGCCTTTCACCCGAGGTAAAAAACACTGCTTTTCATTTCGAATATGAGGAAAGTAAATAAAAACCTGATAAGTTAAACGAACAATATTTTATTAAAACATCATTTATAAACAATATTGGTAAGATAATATCTATTCTACTACTATTTTAGCCTCTTCTCTAATGAAATCAGAGGGCTAGTTGCGTAACACACTATCAGTAGGAATCGGTTTCAATTTAACAATTCAACAACATTCATTGCGTTATTTACGTTGTTGAGCAGACAATTTTTTCTAACATATGAAGCAATGGATTAGCAATATACTTCAAAATCATTCCGATTCCGATTCAAACTGCGTTACGCAATTAGGGTACAGGCGTTAAATCCATATATGTAGTTCTGAATCTGATGAACTCATTTTATACAAATATCTGTATACGTATGTAGTACATTATTAGCACTCGACAAAACCACTCTGAAGATCGAATTTCCGCTTTCCTGCCTTTTTTCGGTTTCATTTTCTGTGTTTACCAGCCAGTATTCTTTAACATTGTTTTTTTTTGTGCTCTATTAAAAATAACCTATTACGATCTAGCCTTTAAGACTAATATGCAATTTTAATCTAACCTAATTTTTATGTGATAATTATTTTAAAACTTAGAATAGTGTTTATTGCACTTTACACAAGTCCGTTCCACTTTCTAAATCTGATATTATAATAAAAACACTTTTTTCATGTGTTTTCAGTGTGTAATTGTCACTGTTATTTCTACACTTTTTACACTACACCTCATATTATAGAATAGTACCTAGCACTCTAACTCAAAGGGTTTCGTTCGTTTTAATCTTCGCACTATATTTGTGTTGTCTAACAGCTGAATTGCCTCGACGTTTACATGTCGGTGGAGTCAGTGTTCATGGGCATCAGCAAATTTTTGAATTATGTTGGTGACGGGTTCCATTTTTAGGTCACGATTGAGGTCGTCATTTCTTATATACCAGGGCGCGTTAACAATACTCCTGAGTATCTTATTTTGGAATATCTGTATCATTTTGATATTGGTCGGTTTAGTACAGCCCCACAGTTGGATGCCATACGTCCATATTGGCATGAGAATATGCTTATATAATAACATTTTGTTATGTATAGATAGGCAGGAATTTCGTCCAATCAACCAATACATGTTTTTAACACGCATGTCTAGTTCTTGTTTTTTCTTTTTGACATGCGCTTTCCAGCGCAATTTCGCGTCAAGCGTTATGCCAAGATATTTGGTTGTATTTGCTTATGGCACTTGTTGACCATTTATGAAGATAGGGTGGTAATCACAATTCTTGTTGGTGAAATCAATGTGAAATGACTTTGATTCATTCAATTTGATTCTTCATTTTTGTGTCCAGTCATAAACGTTATTTACAGCGCGTTACACCTTTTTAACTGCTTCCAGTTTCCTTGAAGCATGACCCTGTAACCATAATGGCAGTGTCGTCTGCAAAGGTCGCAATAGTATTATTTCCCAGCTCTGGTATATCATACGTGTACAACAGGTAGAGGACTGGACCCAGCCCACTAACTTGGGGCACGCCTGATTTTCACATTGATGATTATTATTATTGAAAAAATCAAATCAAAAATTCAAATCTATGTTTAAATTAACATAGATTTGAGCTAAATATTTACCAATAATAATTTAGTGAAAAGTAAATTATAAGTATAAAGTCATGTTACAAAATTGTTGCTAATATTTTTTAATTACAATTTTGCCACGATTTAACAGAGTGGCTGTATTAAAAGTTGGGGCATGGCTTGCATAGTTTTTAAAGAACAATGGCGAAATCTTATTTGAAATCAATTTGAACGTCTAAAAGTGACACTCATACGAAATAAAAAAGTCCTCTGTGACCAGACGTTTGCGCTCTGTCCTGTGTTGTTCAAAAGTTCAACACTGAATATCTATTAATCTCCGCTTTCTCTAACAAAAAATCTTGCACAAACTAGCTCGGAGAATGACGCTGAGTTAAATAAGATATTTTTCATATAAAGACAGAGTAATTTAATTTAAAGTAAAACAATGTGTTATATTTATAGTAAAATAGTTTGCTAGGGACGAAAAGTACTGTTTTCATCCCTCTGATCAGGTAACTTCAAGCGTACTTTCCAAGTATGATAAATGAAAAGTACATTTAAGTTTCTTTAAAACAAAACGAAACATCAATGAAAGAACAAACAAGCCAAGTTTCCGACCATGAAACAACTGTCAATGCGACCCCAAGCTATCCTTATCCGTATGACAAATAAGGTATAGTAGGTGCGGCACTTGTGAGTCAACGTCCTCACGCCAATATACAGAAATGTTTTTGATTTATTTTACCGAAAGCGGTAAATCACCATGTGTGCCTTGAAAATCCGCCACTTCAAAATAGAATATGCAGAAATTCCCCCAAGAATAGCTGGGACCAGCTAGTTCAATAGCATGATCAAAATAGACCTAACGGCAGTCTGACGCAGGAGCTAACACCGTCATTGATGCATGCGAATCCTGTTACTAAAATAGGACGAACTGTGAAAGCAAGTGTACGGATAGGCGACGCGACGACGCGGTCAGTAAGTGCTGCTAATGTGAGAAATGGAGAACTACGCAGACCTCATGTATATAGACAAAGGATTGTTATTCGAGTGCCAGGATATGGCAGGCGCCGTCAGAGATAGACGAGCACCCGGCGACCTTGCGCGTGCGTCGGCGGCGCGTCGTCGGCGCTGTGCGTAAGAGAAACAGTCCAACGATATACGATACAAGGAATACTAAGATACGCGGCGCCTGCGACGGCGCCGAGCCCGCCACCAGCCACCATACTAACATGTTAAACATGCCATTGTGTGCCAAAAGAATACAAACAGCCGTTTTTAAAAAACTAAGTAAATATCCAATTAAAGTGTTCATGCATTACGCATGCAGGACCTTCCGTACACGGAAGAGATAAGTGAGCTTTCGCGAGCTTAGGAACTTTTAAAATGTTGATTACGGCTTTATTTTGAAAGATTTTGCATTATAGTTGATAAGACGGTGATACATGCAAGACTCAAGCCATAAGCTAAGATTACATTTCTGATACAAATCCGCTCCGTAAATAATAAAGCCTAATCGATTTTGTATTAAAAGCTAACGAGGGGTAAGAAACCAAATACCTCTTGTAATAAGGCGCAAACTGGTGTGACCTGGTGGAGGTTACAATCTCAGATAAAGGTGAGACACCTGCAAGCGCTTTAATCCTCAGACGCAGGATTATTTTTAACCCCATGCTTCTTCAGAAGGGTCCTTAGTAAATACTGCTGACAAGATACACCGACTAGATTATGAACACAATCTAGGTATGGATCTAACGTAGCCAGCTGCCTGCGAACAGAATTTTATTTTAGAAAGTAATCGCAAATTTACTGTCTCCTACACCGTAATTTACTTGGTTAAGAATCGTTCGACGAAGATCACAATAGATAATCAAGCTGCACATAAAAAATAACAGGTGTAGAGGTGTGAACAATTACCAATTAATATTTGCAAGCCGACAACAAACGTGCTAAGCTGGCTTTAAATAAATGTAATAATATTATCAAAGAATATGATTTGCGTGACGAATCCGTGATTAATGTTTTATGCAAGGTTTTCAAAACGAATATAATTTATAATATTTTTTTGTGGGATAGGTATACAGAAAACAGGATTAATCAGAGACCGACCTGTCCAGTCCTTCGAATATAGAAAGAAATAAATTGTTTTGACCGGGCGATGGATGGATGACAATAATCAAACTCACACTAAAATCTCGAAACCCCATGGCCGCGAAAACAACAGAGCAGAAAGAGGTACTTTCAATAATAATGAGTTCAATGACGACAGAAGTCACATTTTAATATTTAGAACTCGAAAATGATGACAAACACTGCAAACATTTTAAAGGTTTTGTTTAAACACTTGGTTATGTAATAAAACATTGTAAAGGGTACGACAACAAAGGAATATAAACCTCTTTGTGCGAAGTTTCTCAACTGCGTATCATAACAAAAATAATTAATATGAATCAAACATTACTGCTCTGCACGGGCAGCAAAAATTGGAGCGGTAATTAAAAGCATGAAATTATTTTCGTTCAGTAGAAGGTTTTCTTGCAAAATGCACCCGAGCGTTGGCTGAGTCAACACGATCTTACAGCCAGCGGAGAAATGCTTGAAGATTTAAACACGGCGCGTGAGAGTGCGACTTGCAGACTCTCGCTTGTCTGCCGCGTGAAAACTTAATGTTGAGAAGTACTAAAACTTGTTCGTGTCTTGAGCTGAGCACTTTAAGTAAGAGTGTTACGAACTAAAATGCTCACAGCGCAGAAGTGCTCAGACTTCTCCGATAGTAACTCGTCTTTCATAACGTTAGCAAATACAATAGTATACCTATGTATTATCATACCCTACATGCCTAAAACAGGTATCTGGGCTAATAATAACAAGGGCGTTAATAGAACCGAGGGTGGTAAAAAAATGGGGAGTCCACTCAGGCATGTGCACTGCGAAATTAGCTTGTAGGGAAACAACGAGTTTGGGTACTCAGCCTCAGGCTTATGGTCTATGCAAATCTGTATTCCGAAAATTAAAACTGGGGTTTTGTTCGTTAAAGTTTGTAACTGGGAAAACAGTCGCGATAGATTACGTAACCACGTTGGTATCCACACTAATGAGCTCGGAAGTCTCCGTCAACCGGCCACTGGACGATTAGTAGGCCATGCTGACCACGTCACCGTGGAAGTTCAACTCACTCACTAATCACTGCCAGCACACTAAATCATATCACAAAGTTAGGCGGAAAGAGGGTGTGGCGCCAGTAAGTGTTTCTAACTCCTAGTCATAACTCATTGCTTTCTCCTCGGAGAGAATGCATTAAAATGTTAACCCTTTCTAAAGCTGAACAAGGGGACAACAGTGTCGATAATTAAGTTAAATTTATAACGTGGTGAGAAGGGGCTGTGGGTGACGCAGGGCGGCAGGGAGCCGCTGGGCGGGCGGTAACGAGATGAGCGGTCACGCGCGACTGGCCGCCGCAGATAGCGACCTCCGCCCTTCATGATAGAGCACAACACTTAATAATTTCAACTAAAATGTGAGTAGGATACAAAAACGCTCTTTACGCACTTCTCATCCCGATCACAGAAATATTATATCATTCTGTGTTCCTGATCAAAATATTTTGCTACTCTTGCTGCTGTATCTACTGAGAAAGTTTAAAATAATATAATACGTTCAATGTGATGTGACTCAATGTTTTCTGCTTTAATACATCACCAGAATGTCATTCCAACAGTGAACAGAACATATCTAGTATTATTTGAACATTTAATAATAAAATAAGATAAAGAACAATTTATAACACAGACTCCAATATCATCATATATCAAACAGAGTATCTTGTTCGCTTGAACTAGTAAAGAAAACTTGAGATTTTGCGACAAATCCATATCGGAAATTCGGGAGAGCTTTAAAAGAAGAGTCAAAAGCAACGCGAAAGGCTTCGCAGCCAAAGATAGAGCTTTGTTTGATCTGTTTTAAGTACGAAGTCATGTACAAATACGTACCTAGCAAACAGAAAAAGAGTTTCGTCAGAAAGAAGGGTTCATGCAGCATATTTTACATGTGTGAGTTCAGCAAATACATAAAAAAGGTCTGTTCGTTGCAATCAGTGATATTGACGCGGGACCGAGAACAGCCTCTAACAATTTTATTTTCTTTCCGATGCGACTATTACACAATAGATGGTTCACAATAAAGGATGGACGCTGATTTGCAAAGACGCACATTCTCGTTTGTGCGATAAATGATTCCATGATAACGATGCACTATTCAATGCTCTTGGCAATGATTAAGCGTTGTATAAAACAAAGTGAAAAGACGATGAGATATGAAGAAAATATACTTGATCGATTACGAATTGATTAGATTGTCAGGTTTTCATAAAGATTTTAGTCACGCACAACGATTCAAAGAAATGTTTGTTTTAACAATTTTCTTAGGTATTGGCTCAAGATAACACTCAGTTTAACGTTATTAATTAATTCACAGTCAACATCCTTTCCAGTATCTATCAGTTTCTCTTTTATTATTCAACAAAACAAGCTGGTATAACTGAACATGATACTGGTGCACCTACTCACGTTACTAAGGCAAACAAAGATCTTTGTATATCTTTCAGCAGTTAGCCGCATTCGAATGAGAAAGTCCAGTTCTACACAAATCTTTCTGGTATATCTCCCGATGTTTGTTTATTATAAACACGGATAGCCAGGAATGGTTTTTGACCAAAATGTAATTCCCAACTTAGCTGCATATCGAGTGACGTTCAACAGTTACGCTAAGTTAATAAATGATAGTGGATTGCGCGATAGTGCCGCAGTAAAAAGCTAATAAAATAAGTAAACTGTTCACCGAGCTGTATAAAATACGGGTATTCACTTGAAGACAAGGCTTGCTAAGAATCAGTTTCATAGAAAAACTTTATCTTTGAAACTGAATGCACTTGCATACAAAGCAAATCAGGCGCGTAATTCAAGTTATGAAACGAACACTGCAAATATTTATATAGATATACCTAGTACTTTACTGTTAAGTGTTAAACTTGAGTTTGTATTTATATTTACCGCTCCATTGAATATAGTTTATTTTGTATGTAAAACAAAATTGTTTGATGGCAAGTGTTAAGAATAACATATGAACGTAAATATTTCCCATGTGGGGCGTGGTATCCTCAATAAACACGTGTAGGATGCACAAAGACGTCATGAAGCCAGCTTTGTGCTTTTATTGGCTTCGGTTTAGATTCCAACATATGGAGTTGTCATGGCATAAACATAGGCACCGCGCCGCGGGAAATATCCTTCCGCTCGCGCAAATACAATGTTTGTTGTTGAATAATAAATAAAGCATGGGGACAAGAACAAACGTATCGATTTAGGAAATAGCGAGTCCACAGAAGAGGAATAAAATGCAAATGGAATAGCTAGCTACAAAAGTATAAGTAATGTTAAGCCATCAACGTTTTACATTCTCAGTAAAGTAAAGATAAAACATTTCGTTATTATTCGGATATTGACTCCTGTTAGTTTCGAAAACTTTTACACCGTGTGAAGTAACAGCAAACATTTAGCTTAAAATTAATTATTTGCACACAACATTCCAAATATCTTGCGGTTTCGGAAGAGGGTGTTCAAACTCCCACGCCGATTTTTCATAAATGAATCACTGCGGAGTGAGCATAGCTAAAGATGAATAAAAGGACACGGTTCATTACTTTTTTAGATCCGTCTGATTCATAAAAGAGTACCTATTATATCTACTAATCGGAGTAGATGGCGAGAAATCGTGAGGCGAATCATATCAGCCCATGGACAATTTAAGATACTACATGAAGACCAGGACCGCTCTGGCAAGGGTACTACTACGAAGAAGAAGCAGATTAAATCTACTTAATAAAAATCTAAAATTTACTGATAGATAACGCACAGCCTTAAACGCTGGGTCTAGAAGCATGATATTATGCATAAGAGTTTTGCCACGAAAGTGAGCACATAAGACGGTTTAAAAAAAAATCTTCATCTAAAGGGGTTCGTTCAATAGGTGATGAAATTTTGTATGGAAGTTCGTCATTTTCTCCAATGGGAAATCCCATCGGGCACATGGCTTGTTCATCATCTGCCTATCATCTCATATCCTTATATCTTATCCATCCTTATATCTCAACTATGTTGGGGTCGGCTTCCAGTCTAACCAGATGCAGCTGAATACCAGTATTTTATATAGAGCGACTGCCTATCTGATCTCCACAACTCAGTTACTGGGTAACACGATACCATTTCGTAAGACTAATACTTCTGACGACCCGAAACGACTGTCAAAGATCCATGAATGACAGCCGGGACCAACGGCTTAACGTGCTTTCCGAGGCATGGAAGAGTCTTGGTATGTAAAGATGAACCCCTCCATGTAACCCATCCATGGAACAACCGCGACAAGTGCAGCTGTTGTTACTTAGCCTCAAGCCCTTGCTTAAACTTGTTCTTTATAATAAGGTTAGGTAAAAGCTTAGCTTGGAACCTTACGATAAAGGGCCGTGTCGACAAATAAGCCTCACATCACAAATGCTCGAGAAAGGAGGCTGGAAATGGAAATACAATCAACGTTGTGCGTAGTTTGACCTACTAATTTGTGCTAACAGTATTCATAGCAGGTTTCGCGAATTTTGTTATCAATCTGAACATGATTACCGGTGATTACGAGTTTGGTTTGAGTCAGAGGCCAGCCGTGGCCGGAACAAATTCGCACATGGCGCGTGACTGATCGAGCCTTGATTTATACATACAAGAGACTCGTGCTAACCTTATACTGATTTCCATACCTATACAGATTTTTCTATCTGTACCTTTCTTTGGATCACTCTTCTCTTTGTCTGATAGGTTTGTTTTGATCGCGGATTTGCAACATCTTCGGATTCATTCTACTCGGTCTATCACGCCAATCCAATGCAAGATCCCCAAGTTGCATTTACTAAATCAATAACAGCTTTAACAAAGCGTTTCTCAAAATATAAAAATAATAGGATCATAATTACAGAATTTCAAATGAACGGAACGGACTAAAATGACTGACCCTCTCTTCCTCATCTCATCTTTCATCAAAATCTAAACCAATTTACACCTTGTTATCTCCGGTAGTCCTCGTATCTCCACTAATTGCTAGCATCGTTAACATAATTATGCTATCAAAATGAAAATGAGAGTTTTCATTTAAAGGCCCGGTGACCTTTCATAAACGAGGTTCAATGTGGCGACACTTTGGTCAGGCCTTGCCGCAGGGCGCGACCAGGTAGGGCTGGCAAGTTTTTAAAAACTTTGATAGTCAACAACGAAATCAATGCTTGATCAAACATTTTTGCAGCCATTTTGTACGGAACATTCTCAAGTGACTTTATACCAACGGGTAGTATATTAGTATGGAAAATATTGAAAGTTGAATGTGAATGTACTAAGCTGCTTATCACTTCACACAAAGACCTAACTCAGAGAATTGGGTTACTTCGGTGCCGTGCGCGATAAGCTATGCAAGATATTAAATGCAAGTGCGCATATGGTATTTCACCTAATACGGTATTGTATTGTTGCTTGCGACTTCTACAATTCCCCCTAGTTCATGAAATATCATGTGACACAAATCATGGTAATTCTTCATCAGTCCATTATATTCTACCCGGAAACTCCAGTACTCGGGTTCGAGAGGGAGGGGTTGGCAACCCTAGGCAGGGTGGTTAAGTTCGCGTACGTTCGAACAGCTGAGTCACGCCTGGTCACCTCGTAATCTGACGTAATGTTAATATATTGACCTCTCTACCTTCCACCTCCACCATATAAGAATACCCATTCACGTGGATTATACTGAAAGAGCATTATTTAGTCAGGTATGTTGGTAGATGGCACCAAAAAAGTAGATATAAAGAACTAGGTAAATCCGTTTAAAAATATCTGCGAAACATATGCGACACACATACATGTAGCTAACACCAACCAGGCAGTTACATAACGAACATTATTTGATAATGTTTATTACGCTTGAAATACATAATTAGGAACATAACTATTAGGAAAGAGAAAGGCGTTTTACAGTGCACTAAGTTAGCAATAAGAAATCGATACAAACGGTTACTATTTCTAAGATGTTATCGTTCGACCAATGAGAATATCGCACAAAAAAAATAACGATGACATCAAAAGAACTCCTGTTACTGTGACCACCAACTAAGGAATTTGACAAACAAAATGCATCAGATTTCAACAAAAACCGCATGCCGCTACATTTGTTTTATCTTTGGGTTCGGAGGTCATCACAAAAAACGGCAGAAAAACTTGAATGGGGGAAGTGCTAATGCACCAGGGTTTAATGAATGGGCATCAGCCACACTCGAAAGCATAGCAATCGTAGTGCTAATGAAACTCATCTTCCAAAAAGCATAAAAAGGGACACACATGTGGTGTCCTAATATTTTTTCTCGCAAATTCTTCGTAAAAGTTTTGCGCAAAAACCAAAAGCGGCCGTATCGTTCAAACGAATCCATTAAAATATACCCGCGTGCTCCCTCGAGTGGCTCTTCACTTCTGGGAATGCAACTACCTGCTTTTTATAGCAGAGATAAGGGTTTCACAAATATGCGCAACCCGACCCTATTTGATTATCGATCAGTGGACCGTTAGCAGCAATACGATTGAACGACCTTTCGAAATCGATAGGATTATACTGTATGGAAGTGACCCAGAATCCCGACGGAATGATGTACAGATATAAATGCATATTCATAGCCATGTGTTGCTATGCAAGTGGCCTGTAAATGATATTCATATAGGTCAAATCATAACCATGGAGTGCATGATTGCATACATTTATCCGATACTTAAGATGTGAAGAGAAGATACTTGTACCTAGCTGTAGTGATTCTTTGTCATTTCCATCTTCGGCTTAAGTCTTGCTGCACTGGATGACAAAATAATTATGCAAGTATGTATTTATGAAGAAAACCGTTAAGCTGCCAGTGCACGAAACTGTACTGTGACAAAAGATATTGTGGATAGCAGCGTCACAAATGTGTGACATGAACGTGGTAACAGAGATGGGGCTGAGAGCACAAAGGACAAAGGTACAGTCGCCGGAGAAATTGTCGCGACTGATTTGATTGTCCGCGCCGACACGCACTTTGTCGGCGGCTAGCCTCGTAATGTACACGATACGAGTCAACGCGAGCTGCGAGCTTTACAAAACAACGAACGGAGAACGTCTTTATAACCTTCACCACCGTAACTGATACGACTGAGAACAATTCAGCTCTTAAATATGGAATGAGTTTGTCTTAGAATAATACCTTTGCCACATTGAGAAAATTAGAGCCTTCAACAAATAGGTACGCGTGTTTTTTTAGTTAATTGATCAATGCCATCAGTATCAGCTTCAACCTTGAGTACTTACTGATTATCGCCCAATATACAATCCGTTTTATCTAGACACGTACCTGCAACAAAGGACACAACAACTGTCAATATCACACTAGCATTAAATAAAATAACAACATACATATTATAAATTGTGTGCAACACAAAAGGCTGCGCTGCCGGCACAATAAAAGGCCTCAATAAACAGCCTTTACTGGTGTGACAGTAAGCCTTAAGTTATAACACATAAGCGTCACGGGGTGGCGAGTGGCGACTAGATCAGATGACAAATGAGAGGTATTTTAATGCTTTATTGCGTCGGAGTTTTTTTAGGAGAAACGTGACTTCCAATGGGCGTTGACCCCGCTACTGACTCCTGTAGGATGTCGAGATAACTCGCCACCACGATAGCTCCCGATGCATATCTTACTAATCTAACCGCCTTTTAGGGGGTTTTTGTTCATCAGTCACCCTATATGGTAACTAATGACGAATCTGAAGCGGTTCCAAAAATGGACATTAATTTCTGTGGAGATATAATGTTGTTTTATATTCCGGACAGGGCCCTATTTCTCAGATGTGGAAACATATGCTTCGGTAACATGCAGTTGTTACGCCTGTAAATAATCATCGTGTCGTTTAATTTGCATACAGCAATAAGTCTGGGAGGATACGAGTGAATCCGAGTCGCCTCGTAAAACGAGACCACAACCGCTTTCCGCAAAACTCATAAGGCATAATGACAGTGCAGTTCTCATAAATAAAATTGAAATATATCCCGGTATGTTTTCGGCGACATGTGTTGCCCGAAATGAAGTCCACGCTGCGAAGTTGTGACTACTTACCTTGTTATTCATGTAAACAAGAATATTGAAGTTTCTGGCACGTCTGGGTGGCAGAAGTCGTTCTAAGAACAAACTAAGTATTCGTATAAAAAAGTTTATCTTGAGTCGAGGCGGTCCCTCGGCTTTCTAGTGACCTTATACAAACTGTACCGACCAAAGACTTGAGTAAATCTTTTAGATAAGTGCCCCGCTTCCTTTGCCATACTATTATGTATCTCTCAGTAGAGCTATAATAAAAAGAAAGTGTATGAATGTTTACATTTGATGTCGGTGACGGCAATCGAAGCTCTGAAAACATAAACAAGAGCTAAAACTACCGACTCGCTGACGGACCTCACAAACGAACTGGTGATGGACTTATTATCTGCTCTAATAATAAACCCACTTTCGAGTGCATACCGCTATCCAAAACAAACGTCTTACTTTTCATCAGATACCATGGGTAGGAAGACATTAAATGCTTCTTACATTGATCTTTTATTTACGTAGTCGTTCTGAAGTTACTGTTATCAAAGAAGTATTTTCTAGGAAGTATTGTTACTGACACTATTCGAGTATCAGTAACAATACTCAAGGAAATTAATGGCGATGTTAAATTTTGTATTAGACAGACACTAATTACTCAAGTGCACCGTCCATTATGAGCGTTAGTTGTTTTGAAAAGCCATGCCACAAAACATTTGAAGTAGCTAAGTGCAGAGATAAAATAAGTGTGCAACAAGCAACTCTGCCAGAAGCTAGTCCCATTGATAGTATTTTCACACGCCGCAGATACAACATAGCGCCAGTAGCCGACTTGGGCGGGCTAGCGGCGGTGGCTATTTTAAATATAATTGCAGCCTCCATGCACTGCAACCTCAGTCCACGTTGCGGGCAACGTTTGTTGTCCGACCACTATGAATACAGTTCTGCAATAAACTTCGTTTTTTATTGTAACCGCACGGAGATAAACGAACAGGAGTGAGGAGCTTACTTCATCATTGCTCTAAAGTGTAGCCAATATAGCAACTCTACGACTGCGTAGAGCTGTCTTCAGTTCTCTTGACCGTACGAGTTAACTTATTGCTCGATTCGAAGGAGTGCTATTTCCTGCTCATCCAATTTTCGTTTTGCTACGGTTTCTAAGACAGAAGAATCATCTCGGGTGTTTTATACTGATTGGTTGACAGGAGTATATCTATGTCCGCTAGGATCTCACATACCCCCAGCTAACCTAGCTTCTTCAATTTTGTAATGTGAGAACTAATTATACTAAAAGTGATGTCTTGATTTTACCTAACGATGTTTAATCGGAAACATATGTAACGCATGTATGAAGTTAATGTGTTAATATAATTAGTACTCCCACGGACGATTTACACAGTGGCTCGACTCACGGTCGGTATCGATTGAAAATGCAATTTATTCTCACCGAACACCAAAAGCAGAGTGCAAATTAACTGATTTGCGTGCAAATATCCAAGCCTGAATAGTTTGCGGTCAACTTTACCGAACTTTTTGTGGAATTCCGACGTGATTTTTTTATCGAATCCTGCGTTTGCAATGCAGATTCCAATATTTATGAATAACGCAATTAATGTAGAAGATTGCTTTATTACTTTTATTTTCAAAAGAACTACTTTTACCCATTTTTATATATATTAATGCTTTTACCACATGAACTTGTAGCGTTTAAAGATATCAGATAAATGTTTACATTCCCGAACGATTATAATCTTAGTTAATTTGTTCGGATCGAGTGTGTGCATGTGAATGGACCAACACAGCTATCGATACGCGCTGGCATTCATATAATTACCTACGATATGTATAACATTACTGATACACAGGACATGTGTCCCACTATTAAGACGATAAGTTAACCCGACGCCGACGGCGCCATGCAGTAATTTATTCCCAGCTATTATTGTATAACTAAACTGTGCGTCTACGCTAGCCTACGATACAAAAATAAAATTGGTCCAAGAATCGTCTCTGAAATGCCTGCAATTTAAAGATGACGAGACTGGTTGTCAGAAAAAGAAATATAGAAGGAAGAACTTTGTTTTATTGCGGAGATATATTATTATCGTACAAGAGATACAACGTAGGCACGAAAATGTAGGCAAGGCGGTTGCCCTTTTCAAGAAGACAAATTCGCTGTCGATATTACGCTTACGTAACAAACAAATATACATAATGTTATATGGGCACCAATCACTTCAACGAGTAAAAAGAAAAGATTTTCGCGACGAAAAATATCTCGGGGAAAACTGCTTTCCTCTACATTAAGTTCCATCCCTGATTAAGCAAAAGAAAAACACAGGAAAGTCTCCAGAGTCAAGAGCTCAAGCGACGGAATTTGCTACATTTCCATTACAAGCAGTCCATGTTGTTCAGCAATTACTCGCAAGTTTTATTACGTACTCCATTGCTAATTAACCTGGATAACAGTTTACGCAGTTGGCTCTCGCAAGTGCATTAAATACATGAGTTTTACTGTTTCTGTTTTTGTAAATTTTATTTTTGCAATAAAGCATATCGGTTATACGCTGTCTACGCTAACTTTGCATGACATTAAAAATTTGTCGGCAGTCCGACATCCCAGGCTAGTGTTGAATAATTCATTAGTTGTAGCGTCGATTGAATTAAAGGTTGTATCTCAGTCTCGACATGGTATCGGTGCTCTATTTGCATATCAAACATGTTCCGATGTGCACCAGATGTCGCTACATAGCCTTTGATAAGTTATCGACTAGCAAACGTGTTAGAGGTCCAAATAGGAGTCTATTAATAGTCCATTCAGTGAAAGATTTTGTTTTATCTTTTATTCAGTTTGTGTTTTCCACATCATTAAACATTTTGAATATAAGTACCGACCTAGAGGCTCTTAAAGGGCTAAAAGAGATTTTTATTATTATAAGCAGTGTTTTAAAGCTTTTCTACGTCCACAAAACGAAGGTAGCAAAACAGAAGCTGCGTGTATTCCCAGATGGAGTCACGACATTCACGACAGATGTATTCAGTCCATCTGATTACATTTAAACACGAATTCTTCATTATACGCCCTGTTGTCTGCTTACTTTACAAGACGATAGCTACAACGCAGCCAAAACGGGTCCAAACTTCGTAGAAAACGGAGTGTCCTGTATGCAAATGTGTGTCTTTATTACGTAACTGGCCTTCCAGACAATCTATGCTAATCCATTTTGTTGGAATTGGATAATTAAATCAGACTCGGACAAATCACAACTGTATAATTTAATCACATCTTCCTACTCAATAAAATAGCCATAAAACACGAAGATTAAAGCGAAGCAAAAGACGACAAGACGGATGGTATCGATATTGGCGCCCAACACGGAATTCTAAGAAGGAATCCCATTCGATTCAGTTCGCTACAAGTACAATTCGCAACGCCTCCACTTATTATACATTCAGTGTGCATCGACTCTTTATCATTTTAGGGCGAGCACGAATGTTAATCGAGTTGGTAAAGTGTATTTTTATACACGTCATTTCTTAAAATCGTGCGTTGATATCAATTTGTTAGGACGTGACTTGAGTTTGATGATGTAAGCGTGGGCGCTCGTGCCACTGTAATCCGAAAAAATAGAGCCACACATGAAGGGAGAATGGCTGCTGTTGGCACTTTTAGCAAATGATTTACGATGTTGAGAAAAGCTATTTCATTCGCAAATTCGTCAGTATATCGTCAAATATTTTTGCTACTTACAACCCTAATTATTAAGGCAATCATATTCAATTAAACCTATTTATTATTATTGGTGTTTCAACAACAAAGCAAACATTGATAAATTCCAGACACAAAAAAAACTAGGAAATAACTACAACTGAGTAAAATGACGAAACTTAATTAAACCTACCCAGTAATTAGGGCAACCAATAAATGTTAGCGTCTAGATGAAAAGAAAACTAATTTACATTTATTCAAATAAAAAATCTTACCACCTTACTACAAAACGATCATAAAAAAAAAAAAATTGCTACCTCCACAAAGAAATATCCTTGTCAGCCTATAAAACCTTTGTGCTCATTTTAACAGTGAAGAAAATAAAAAACCTTCTTTTATCAGAAAGGAAATTCAATTATCTGTAACATAGTTACTGGATAAAACGGCAGAGTAACGTCCGGTCGAAACGGGGAAGTTTTGAACACCCAAGGCTGGGTAGGGTAGTTAGCAGTTGTTTGCATACAACCCAAATCCCCTTTTTGTCCCGTCCTAAATAATGGTATTGTTAATTGCCAGCTACATAAAATACCTATACATTAGTATATAAGGACCCACAAGTATTTTATGTACGCAAGTGATTTACCGGAGCCCGTTGACATAGAAAGTTTCCATGGTGCGGTTTGAACGCACCATTGTAGATTTAAAATTAAATTGCTCCATCTATTTCATTAGCTTTTTATTTTGCTTTTAAATCCTGTTTTGTGTTTTATATTCAGTTTGTATAAATTGTATTGACTCTTCTTTGGTGTTAGCTGTCGGCAGATGAAACTATACCTACCTTTGTTACGTTTCGTGTTACTTTTCAATATTAACTTCTAGCTGGAATTCGTTTTCACTCTCTTTCAGAATTGAATACAACTTGAACATTAAGCTTTTTATTTGTCAGGCCTCAATTGCCGATTTTGTCTACTTTTCTAATAATATAATCCTTTTCCCATTCTATTACATCAACGTCCTCATATACTGTCAAACTGCCATCTTCTATGTTCTATGTTAGAAGGTTTGGTTTCCGCACTTAATCCTTCAGGCGGACCATTGTGCGTGGGCCATGGCGGCCGTCGGTGGTTATTCCAACCAGCCCACCTCCCTCCAGAAATAGATTAAAATTTTAATTACATTTTTTATTAACAAATGTGGGTACAGCTCATCTATCCATACAAAAACACAATGTACAGAGTTTTGAGATCAAGTCTCCTGGTCTGTTTAGAACGTCTGTGAAGGATCTGGGTGCACCGAGGGTTTCCGTTCTAATTTGGGTGACACCTGTGCATTCAAGGAGCTCATGCACAACGGTTTCCTCCACCTCCATGCAAGCCCTGCACAGAGGGCTGTCCGTTATGCCTATAGTGGGGAAGTGTTTGTTTAGTGTGTCCCGTGATGGCCCCCGTCACCAGGCGTAATAAACGCATGGTTAGCTTACTATCTAAGGATAGCATAGCCTCTCTGGACTGCCTGCAACCCGGTATCGAGGACCACCAGCTCTCCACTTGTGTGTGGAACTCCTGTAGCCACCTGCGTAGGTGGTTGAAGGGGATGGGTACAATTGGTTCGGGTCCGCAGACTGACGTGCCGGATGCTCTCTTAGCTAGTTCGTCAGCTGCGGCGTTACCCAGTGATCAGCTGTGTCCTTTTATCTATTGCAGTGTCACTGTGTTGCGGTTAGATACATACATTCTAGTGCATTGTGACATTCTTGTGGTAGCCTCGAGGTAATGTATTTTTTCCTAAAGATTGGAGAACTAAGGCGCTGTCGGAGAGTATACGTTTATGGGTATGCGTAACTCTCCTGGCTTCTATGGCATAAACCGCTTGTATAATGCCCATACACGCTGCCTGGTAGACGGTGTTGAACATTCGCAGCGGGCTAGATATGTTTATGTTAAAGTTGTGAGAAAACTCCGGTTCCGGAGTCGGTCTTTGATCCGTCGGTGTACTCTCATCTCATTTGGGCCTGAGTAGTCACATGGTTCCTCTGTGAGTGTTATGTTGTAATGCTTTTGAAAGTAGTGTAGTTTCGGGGCTTTGTCGCATGGTGCTGCCATCATTGGGCGTCGTTAGATCGAGTCCTCTTTTATACGTATGTGCTTGACTTAGAATCTTTGCTCAGGGTTCCTGTTATATGGAGCCTAAAGGCCGGCAGGGCCGCGGCGCCTCCTCTCGCACAATGAGGTGTAGAGGCGGTAGTCCAAGCATTGCCTGAAGTGGCAGTGGGCGTAGTTCTCATACAGCTAGTGATTGTTACACAAGAAAACCACTGCAGTTTTTCGGATAATTGGTCGGATGACCGTGATGTATAGCCAGTAAGTGATCATGGGGTTAATTCCCCAATACCTGCCGAGCAGTCGCTTGCACTGCAAGGATACACACAAGGATATGCTGGCTTTTGTAGTAATGTAGTTGGTATTGTTTTGCCCAATTCAGCTGTTTGTTCAAAAAGATGCCATGGTTATGATGCAACGTATACCATGAGGTATTTGGTTTTAGTTGACAGGCTTAGAGCGGTCCCAAAGAATCGTGGTAGGTGTAGTGTCGACAATTTCCTCTTTTTTGAAAAGAGGATCAGTTCGGTTGCGGTTGGTATTCTCGTGGGTGCCATTTATTATTATGGTTATGACATCAGCGTAGCCTACGATGAAGTAACCTTTGTCGTTGAGTGTTTTAATGAGGCTGTCAACAACCAGGTACCATAAAAGCGGCGAGAGGACGCCTTGCGGGTAGTTCTTCGCCACTATGGCCTTAGTAGTGTCGTTCACTGTGACTTGTACAGCTCTTAGTTTGAGCATATTGGTGATCCAGCTGTCATCTTTATCAGTTCCCAATATCTAGCCAGATCGTTTTACAATTCACGTCAGTGAAACGTACCGAACGTGATAGGTTTTCGCAGTTCGACAAATTCATTCTATGAATTTAATATTAGCACTTTGGCACGTGCTTTGTGCCTAAGATGAGGTATATTTATCTTTTGTAAAATGATCTGAGAATGTTAGAGCAAATAAGAAATAAATAATAATATTTATTATAGTCAATGAGTACCGTAGTCCTTACAATGAAAGAAATTCTGAGTCGTAAGCTTTTCTCATATTTTTTTTTTCTGATCCAGTTGTTTGTAGGATTCATAAAAGTAATAGGCTTAATATTAAAAATGATAATAGATAAACACATAAAACGCTTGCAATACCAGTATTTTTACTGTCTGTCTGTCGTTCAGATAATCACGCTTGCAAGCACGTATGGTGTGCTACTAAAAGTAATTGTAACAGGATCTGTGCGCAGGCGACGACGCCACCGCGGCGTGTCTATCCAGCTCTCCTCTAACCACCGATACATAAACACTTGGCCACCAGACCAACCACTTTCGCGAAACGTGGACCGGCTTTTAGCAAAAATTTGATCAGTGAAAGTCAAGAGTGATACGTAGAGTGCGCCCGCGCCGCTCTCAGGGGTTCGTTTGATTAATTTAATCGATAGCCTCGCTAGAATAAATGTAACATACATCTTCGAAATTTAAATAGAGAGATTTTGCATAAGGTTATTTATTTGCGTCGTGCGTTCAAAGTAATACTTTACTATTAATGGAAGCTTGTAGATTGAGATGGCTTCGACCGGCAATATCTCCGGCTCGCTGCGTGACGGGTCGCCTTTCCTTTTCTTTTCAATGCTGTCAGTACAGCACATTTAATTAACAAAAGTTAAATTTATGTGTTGTCCTCCTTGGTCGCTTTAAAAGACCAGACAATTTTTCACCGCAGCGATAACTGTGGACGTAACAACAGTCATTTATATTAGCTTATCTGAAACATTCCGAACGGACAAGATCTTCGTTGAACCTTATGTTATCAGATGGCAACGATATTCAAGAGATTACATTATGTTTTAAACTCTCTCCTTTATAGTCTTATAGACTTTCTAGAATAGATCAATTTACATTTCCAATAGCATTAAAATCAAGTTGTTATCATCCATTAAAATCCCCTTATCGACTTCTATGGACATTATTAAATCGTAAACACGATATTCAGCTCCTATATTCATAAAGATTGTCTACGTTGTTTTTTTACGATTATGCAAAACAACCTCAAACCGTTTCCATATACGTAGATAAATAGTCTCAAATATACTTTTAGAATAGAACCCATTTTTGGACTATGTTATGTAAATGATAAGCTAGATAGGTAGCAATGTAGCAATAGTTTATCATAAATGTTAGATTGAATTGAATAGCTAGCCACGCAAGTGCATATCTAGAGAGCCAATATACTTAGCGGGCAGTAGCTCCGTAGCTCGGTTGATCGGGTCGCTATCGTCAGATATGGAGTCAATTTGCAGTAATGCGGCGGGCAGGTTCACGTTACTTTTTATAACACATTCGAGGTCGTTGACTGCAGACTAAACAACACATAGTACTTGCAAGGTGTCAATGCACCGGGAAAACATCCGACCTTCGTTACAATTAGGCATTGTTCGGTTGCGAGAGCTACATCTTCCGCGGATCGATTGCTTCAAAAAACTATACCTTATTTTGTTATTTTATTTTGTGTGCGTGCTTGTCTTGTATGTCCCATACTGTAAATATCCTTTATCAGTGTCAATATTAAAGCAGTTGGTGCAATATCTGCACGTACGTCAAATGGTATCAACTATCAATACTGTATTGCCTGGACATTATACTAAAACTGGTCTACGTTATGCATTCTTTTGGAATTTAATAATTATCAGCCGAATTGATAGTATCTATCGCAGTAACGTACCCTTTTCTGTTTCGATGCCAAAGACTTTGTTGTTTTCGTGTTTCAATTACTTCGTGTGGAGTAGGTTTGTACATCTACTTAAAGGTTATATAATATAATCAGTGTAAAACCTGTAAAAAATAACAGCATTGTGGCCAGCTTAATTGTTGCGAAATATGTCTAATATCAAGATAAAGGAAATACCGCAATATATTACTTGTCTTTCCATCTTAATGTATTCTTAGAAATGCTTTCAAATGCTACATGTGGCTTTAGAAAGATCAAGTGATAAACGACATCGCAAAATGGACCGGTTCAAGAAGTCATCAGAATATAGCGAGTGTCATCCCGCTGTCGCCGCACGGTCGCTGCAATTTATCATCCTCTTGTATAGGCACTCTAATTGCGACAACTTGTCGCCATGTCCAATCGTAAAGAGGATATCTCCCCTTAGTCCGCGCTGCGACTCGCGACCGTCTACAACAGCCCTTATTTCATTTTAACTTTGTTCAACTCTCTTCTACTCCTACGTTCACAAACGCAGAGCAATTTTGTAAAAGTTGTTTATTCCCCATTAAAAGTTCAATGAACCGCAATTAGCTGTTAAGATATTATTCTACGATCACCTTAAAAGAGGGGTTGTTGGATGAATTTTGATTAGGAACTTTGTAAAATTTAAATCCCAGCATTGTTATGCTGGGATTTAAATTTTGCTGACAATGATAAAAGATTTATGAAGGCTTTCGCTGTTTGGAGAAACGACTTTAGGAGAACAATAGACATACTAGCTGCAGCACTTGGAGCGAATTGATACGTGTAATGTTCAATACGACCGAATTACCTACATACATTCATTACATGGCCCAGTCTAGCCGACCGCGAACTGGGGGCCGATCGCGCTAATTTTGAACGTTAATACCAAAACTAAACCACAACCAAAAACGTTACGTTAGACACATTTCGTATCGCGCTAATCATTTGAACGGATACGATTTAGCTTTACTTTGGAAGTTACGTTGGAGGAACGATCGATCGAATTTTCAGTGGGAAACGTCAACGATTTTGTCGCTCAGAAAAAATAGCGCGATACCGTTTCTTACATCAGTTAAACCAAAACCAAAAACGTTCCGTTCGAACGGTAATTACGTTGAGAAATAGCGCGATCGGCCCCCTGGTCTACTCAGTAGGAGCACTGTCTATTTGCATTTTGCACGCACTTAGTCCACTAATGTTATTTGTCACGGTTACCTACTAAGCAATAAAATATGTCGTCTCAGATAGATTGATGATTAGGATTATTGATTTATTACTTCACAATCTAGGTCGATAGGATAGGACCGGCCGCGGCGCAGCAAAATCGCGCGATCTCGACTGATCTATTGACCCGTCATATAAAACCGCTTGAACGTTTATTAGCAAAGTCAAGATCGTCTTTTACGAGTCTATCGGCTGAGCTGAGTGTATCTGGGTTACTGATACGAGATACAATATCATCTGAACGGAATCGGCGATCTTCTGACTCTACGAATTTTAACATGACCCGATTTTGTACTTTTTTCCCAAATAACAGTTTGGCCACAGTCATGATAAAGCTGGATATTTATGAATACTTACTGAGAGCAGTCGTGGTAACGGCCACGACTTACGAGTTTGTTGGTCGGGGATTCGAACCAAGGCAGGCGGTTTGCTTTTGTGTAAATAATTTCGTCACCACTGCTCTCAAAACGGTGAAGGAAAACATCGTGAGGTAACCGGCATGTCCTTGAACCAAAAATTCGAAGACATGTGACATCTACAACCCGCACTGGGCCCGCGTGGTGGATTACGGCCCACTCCCTCTCACAGAAAGAGGAGGCCTGTGTCCCAGCAGTGAGAAAACATTATAGGCTGTATAATATATATTTACATTTACCAAGTTGCAAAATTGTAACGAACTTGTTGTTTTAAAATGGTTTGTTTAGTCAGAAATAATTATTGTTCGGGCTCTGAGGACAGCCCTGTGCCCACGGGTCAATATTTTACTAATCCTTCACGGTCAGTGGAGCCCCCTTATTTTGTTTTCATTTAAAATGGTAGTTGGATCGCGTATTTCCCTTTCCGTGTTCAACTGGCGACACCGGTCTCGCGAAATCTACACGCTTTTGTTTTACTACGGAATCCTACGATCCCGTGTTCAATTCGCGTCAACTGAGCACGCTTTTGTGATCAAGCAGATTTATTTAGTCATAAAGTGTACAGAAAAGTATGAAATCATTTGGGTTAGGTTAGGTTAGAACATTAACGCGCGAAGGCGAGCAAGCGAAGCGAGCGTGCCGCGGCAGCGGCCGCCGAGCGCCAGGTCCCCTCTATTGTTGGTAAAACGTTGCTTGATCACAAAAGCGTGCTCAGTTGACGCGAATTGAACACGGGATCGTAGGATTCCGTAGTAAAACAAAAGCGTGTAGATTTCGCGAGACCGGTGTCGCCAGTTGAACACGGAAAGGGAAATACGCAGTTGGATCATAAACGGAACTCCATTAAACTAACCGCAACACAATTTTCGGGGAGACTTGCGAATACTTGCGTGTAATTAAACTGGGCTCAGCGTTTAGTTCGGCGTGCTCATGAATAGTTTTACATATAAAGTGAACACAAAATAAGTCTTGACAAGTTGTCGATATGAGCTAGGTACCTGTTACAGAAATGTAAGTGTTTCCGAACTTGCCGTGCTAAAGAGATATTTCTCTTGTAAACCTGAAGATCTGCAAACTTGTCGCGAGTCCTTCAAGTTTTGCAGTAGATCTTGACATAGGAACGAGTGACTTTAGATAAAAAAATATCCACTGTATGTAACGCACACTATAACCACTCTTATATCTTTAGGCCAATGTGTCGCTGAGACCACCGCATAACATACCACATGTGCTCTTACGGAATGGACCACAATCCGTGAGCAATTTCCACTTGCGTATTAGTTTTCAATGATATAGCGGCTTAAGTGCAAGAAGCTATTAAGTCGACATTAGATTGCCGGGCGCCGGTGGCGGCGGAGAGTCGACCCGCTTGCGGCGGCCAGCGTTTGATTAGCTTGTTACACCGAGTATTTGCTCTGGTTTTCGCGGCGTGTCTTATCTATGCAAGACCGTCGTCCCATATCATCTCACAAGAGCAATACATACGTGATACGAATCTGTGCTGATGGCAGATAGCTTTTGTTTACAAAACCCCTTATAAGAATCTGGTTCTTTCTGCAAAGCGTATTATTAAACTCATTTATGTCTCTCTCGTGCCCTACAATCAACATTCAGATAGTATCTCGCCAATAATTGCTGTGTAAATTAAGGATCCGCGAAAAGTAAGTACTGCGGAGGAAGTTGAAAGGTTAACTGGGTTATTGTGATGGTTTGTATGGATTGTGGTGACTCGTGACGGAGATGTCCTCAAGTCCTCGCTAGGCGAGGCGCGAGGTTGCGCGGGAGAGGGCTGCACTCACTGCGCCCGCGCCGGCCTCGATGTGCCGCCGCCTTATAAGGCGCTGGCGGCCGACGGGCTCGGCAACTTGCGACAGGCCAGGTATTTTAGGCTCAGGCCCTAAATTGTTTACATGCAACTCGCATGCGTTTAATTTCATTTAAAATGTCATGGCGCTACTTAACAAGTGTTACAGTTGCGTTTAATATTGCAACCTGCCGCCGAGATCTTAATTAATCACTTCTGATTATAGTTAAACGTTTTCAAACGACATTTCAATAATGACAGACATATTTGTTGCGTACAGAAATAAGATTCCTAAGCAGACTAAGAAAAATGCTAAGGGCAAATTTTTAAAAGCAATCGTCAACTACCGTATAAAAACAGTTTTAATGACATTGCCAAAAATGTCACCGCTCTCCAAACTAGGTCGAACAATCGAAGCGTCGGGAGATACAGGAGCGATGGGTTATTATGTAGCCTAATAAGGGGGTCGGAGCATTCCCGGAGTGGTCCAAAGGACGCCGCCGAGGACGGCGCGGGCGCACAAGAACCAGCCGAATACTGGTCGCGGTTATTTAAGGAACAGGCAGTTCTGCGAAACCACACACGCGATGCGCCAGCGGCCAGCGCGTAGTTATCGTAATTTGGCCGCTTTTGATTTTTTTGCCGGTTTCTCAAAACTGGCTCTGACTCTGTGAATCCGTCGAAAACATTGCTCGAACTGTCTTGTTATGCACGAATTCTGAAGCAACTGAATAAGACTACTACATAAATATTTAAAAACTCAACTCTGTTGATTGTAAATTGGAATAAAGTCACACGAACGTTACTTCACACGTCGTTAGTGAAATCGCTGTCACAAATCGTTTAAATATTTCAGTGTTATGAAACTGTGGAACAAAATACTGCTGTGTTTTAACTGTGCCACGTTCTGTTTACGTTACCTACATTCAGAAGTAGATTACTTTCTTCGAACTAACATAAATATGTTCAGTAGGTAAGAAATGCCACATAAAGTATTAAATGTTCGATAACTAAAACAGACCCGCGCAGTTATCGCTTTATCGATACATTATCAGCATCGATAAAGGAACCGTACAAAGTGCGGATATCTACGAATCGGACGCGATAAGCCTGCAATGACAGGTAAAACGTATGGACTGAGACTGAACTCTCCATACATCGCAATGCAACGTGAATAAGGACGCGTTCAAAACAATCTTACTCACTTAATATTAATAGCGATGTTCTAAACGATAAACAGTAAAACACTCAGACTGGATAGTCATTTGATGACCACTTACGCAGAAGTACAAATAGTACCTATCTACCTAGTAAATTAGTTATCAAATGTGGAAACCAGAACCAGAGAACGGCAGAGTTGCTTCCAATGAATATTCCGCAGGTAATATCCCGGTCAGTCTCGTATAGTATGACACGAGACATATTACTGCAACAATTACCAATAATACCATATCCAGTAATAACAGTCCAAGCGGTTGCTAAACGAACATGCACATAACATGCGCACGCGCAGGACACATGAGCCAATAATATCATGCTTAATGCTCGAAGCCGATGCACGGTCCATTATCGTTATAGAGCCAGCTAAGATGCAGACAATGTACTTACGATAAGCATACTGCCTCAAGATAACCTAGTTAGCAGAAAGGCTTCTTATGTTCGTATGCACCGTCTAAAGTGCCCTGAACATTGTCTAGAGTCTAGACGTACGTAATAAAAGTAGACTTAAAATAAAATTCCCTACTTTTATGTAAATATTCTTGAATAAGAAAATAAGATAACTTGCCACATATTTTATTAAAGGAACTGCACATTTAGTCTCAGGTAAACTGTTGAATTTATTCGATAAAGTTACAAAGCATTCCAAAGCTTATGTTTTACAGCTTTACGAATAAGTACCGAGAAGTATAAGTGCAATTACTGCCTTACTGATTTAAAAGAGTAGGTGTTAACGCTGAAAAACAATAAGCAAGTGCAGCTCATTTACAGCAATTTATAACTACAATAAACCAGCTTATCTGAAATGCGATTAACATCCGCATAGAATTTTGTTCAAGGAAGTCAAACTTATTAATTTTTGTACTTGATGTATGTAATATTAGATTAGGTACTTACTAAATCTGAAAGTGTGGGAATCCACCTTATTCTGATGATTTTCATGATAATTATAAATAAGTTTAAGACTGTACTTGTCATCAAAGTGTCACTGCCAACCTTCAGTTATTTTTTAACTTCATTCAAAGGTAAATCAAGTTTGGCTAAACTATGCCAGTTGAGGCATTGACAGAGATAAAGCCAGACAGAGCTAAGCTAAAAATTCCATTAAAGAAAACTCAAGTCATCAGCTCCGCCACTATTGAAAAAAAAAACGCGTCATCGGTAAACACTAAACAGTTTAGATTTCAGCAAATCAAAAGAAACATGTGATTGTATTCCAATGGCAAACGCTCTTTGTGTAAAAACATATCTTTCCCTTATAAGCCTATGGAAGAGCATTCCTCCACAGTGCAAAGTCACGCATTTCGAGGCTTACTTTTTGTTCAAACAATCTTTTACGCGACCCTAGCTCCCTTATATAGCACTTTTATGTAAATATTCTTGAATAAGAAAATAAGATAACTTGCCACATATTTTATTAAAGGAACTGCACATTTAGTCTCAGGTAAACTGTTGAATTTATTCGATAAAGTTACAAAGCATTCCAAAGCTTATGTTTTACAGCTTTACGAATAAGTACCGAGAAGTATAAGTGCAATTACTGCCTTACTGATTTAAAAGAGTAGGTGTTAACGCTGAAAAACAATAAGCAAGTGCAGCTCATTTACAGCAATTTATAACTACAATAAACCAGCTTATCTGAAATGCGATTAACATCCGCATAGAATTTTGTTCAAGGAAGTCAAACTTATTAATTTTTGTACTTGATGTATGTAATATTAGATTAGGTACTTACTAAATCTGAAAGTGTGGGAATCCACCTTATTCTGATGATTTTCATGATAATTATAAATAAGTTTAAGACTGTACTTGTCATCAAAGTGTCACTGCCAACCTTCAGTTATTTTTTAACTTCATTCAAAGGTAAATCAAGTTTGGCTAAACTATGCCAGTTGAGGCATTGACAGAGATAAAGCCAGACAGAGCTAAGCTAAAAATTCCATTAAAGAAAACTCAAGTCATCAGCTCCGCCACTATTGAAAAAAAAAACGCGTCATCGGTAAACACTAAACAGTTTAGATTTCAGCAAATCAAAAGAAACATGTGATTGTATTCCAATGGCAAACGCTCTTTGTGTAAAAACATATCTTTCCCTTATAAGCCTATGGAAGAGCATTCCTCCACAGTGCAAAGTCACGCATTTCGAGGCTTACTTTTTGTTCAAACAATCTTTTACGCGACCCTAGCTCCCTTATATAGCATACAGAAAAACAAGCATACTGCCACACAGCACACAATAAACTGTGAATTATTCTACATAATTTTTTTATTAGCATCGTAAAACCTTCCACTAAAGTTTTACTTTCAATAAATGGAACTAGTTATTTTGTTGCTTATGAAACATCGTAATAAACCTGAAAATAATATCGCTGTAAAATTGTATAATGATTATATATATTATAATATATACATATTAATAAAACTACTTTATTTTCTAAATTATTTTAAAGACAGCGGTAGTAATTTGTTCGAACGCTTTTGCTTATTTAATATTTCTAACAACTTAGTATATAAATAAGGTTGTCTATCTGTCTCAGCCCTGACTGTACATAAAGGTAACTCGAGCTACAGATAAACGTCGCAGCTTCTTAGAACTTGTGACTCACGTCAGAACCATGCAAGTTTCTGTTAGATGTACCTACACGGACATCGAACCGACTATCTAGAGGTGTGACCTTATTTACATATCGCCAAATGACGAAATTCTTTCAGGCAGATAATTACTGTTTTAAGAAAAACTCAGGTTTCATCTTTCGCCATAGCAACCAAGTTAGACCAAGCAGTTAAACTAAACTTGCTTGTTTAAGAAAAGTAGGACTGCCTCCTCGTGCATCCACTTCCCGTATTTCTAATTATACATCGTATTTAGTTCGAGAAAACTAGCTTAATTGCCGTAAGACCTGTTTCACTACAGAATGCACGCTATAATTCGACCTAAGTTAATGTTATGGCCTTTCCTAACGCCGAAAACTGAAAATAGTGGCCCAAAATAGCCGTCTCCAACCTTGCACCCGCCTGGTGGATCAATAGAGCCTTGAACTTAGCGCCGCGCCGAACTTAACGCAGCTAAATGGACCTCAACATTATTTTACCAAGTAGAACTAAGCTGTTGCTCTTATTTGTATGACAGCTAAGGCTATCATACAAATAAGAGCAACAGCTTTTTTGTGATCTAAGTTGACTCACACTCGCCTACTTTACATCATAAATAGTTTATTTAACATTTATTTAGTTGCCTTTCACAGGTCTTTATTTGGAAGAAATTAACATGAAATCATTGTTATGATTCGTAGTTTTATAAGCTGTCTCTCTATTGATCCTCAGTCTAATCTATTGGATAATTTTACAAAGATCTTCTTATGTTTTGGGTTGCTTTCACGAGGACAGAGTCCAATTTATACGCAAATGCCATTTTTAATCAAAAATTGAATCAAGACGCTGCTTATTAAATCTAATACTTATTATAGATCTTCTTAGAAACATTTGTGTGAGCTGTATCTTAGATCTTAATTATTGGTGTTAATCTTGGTTGTTTCGGCTCCCTACATGTGCTCAACAAATTAATTGGAATGGTCACGCTCACCGCTTGTCAATATCAATATAAATTATTCGCCCATAACCTGTATTAGCCACCTTCTGAGTGTTTCTTAAATGTAGACATAGAGACTAATTTATCACAATAATAATATTGTCTATTTTTTTCCTGTTAATCTGGACTGGATTCGTGGAAAAAAAGTTTGATTGCAACATTTAGAAACTCAAGTGATTTTGCTAAGCTTTGGATCGCTCCGATGCGGTCGGACTCGAGCCTTGAGCCTGAAGGCTGAAATATTCAGTTTAGTTTGGCTGGTTCCGGACACAGAGTATGTAATGGTTCCGGATTCACGACGGTAACTAGAAGTCTACAGTGCAATTAGCTAGGATTTTTTTTTTTACATTTCCTAAATCATTTTAGCATTCATTTCCCATCAACCGGCAATCAATTTCCTGAACCGATGCAGGAAGTGTGGAAAGCAAAACTGTATACATTAGCACCCAAACTTATCAATGGCCTATTTTTTCGCAACTAGGATTTTGTAGTTCGATTGTGCAGTCACTACCCGATCTTGTTGTGCTAATGTCATTCTTATTGGTAAGTTCCGGAAGTCCACAACCGCCCGCATTGATCCTTGGGCCCAATTCTTCTAACTGTCACCGTCAAGTTTACGATCAAAATTATACGAGTAAGTTCACGTGTAGTAGTGGTCTTTCTGTGATATAGCACTTTAGATTCAACCGTTAGACTTACTCACACTTGCTTGGTCCAACCACGTTTATAGAATTGCACGTATTGATACATATTTTTAGATTCTTCGAATGAGCTTGAGCTCTACAAGTCTACAACCTGTCTAAGAGTTAGATCGTGTGACTTGTATGCAAAATTGACTTTACCTATATCAACGTTATAAACATTATTTTACTGAATATCAAGATGACTGCTGAATAATTGCCATCTTATTTTTTCAAAATTGTATAAGTAAGTACCTATATGACATAAACCTATAGGTATTATCTACTTATTATGTTAATAAAATTATAGGATCTACAGATAATTGATCGTGAGACTGTCGTGAGAGATCGTGTGACTTGTATGCAAAATTGACTTTACCTATATCAACGTTATAAACATTATTTTACTGAATATCAAGATGACTGCTGAATAATTGCCATCTTATTTTTTCAAAATTGTATAAGTAAGTACCTATATGACATAAACCTATAGGTATTATCTACTTATTATGTTAATAAAATTATAGGATCTACAGATAATTGATCGTGAGACTGTCGTGAGAGATCGTGTGACTTGTATGCAAAATTGACTTTACCTATATCAACGTTATAAACATTATTTTACTGAATATCAAGATGACTGCTGAATAATTGCCATCTTATTTTTTCAAAATTGTATAAGTAAGTACCTATATGACATAAACCTATAGGTATTATCTACTTATTATGTTAATAAAATTATAGGATCTACAGATAATTTTTATGCTATATAAGAATTTACAAAATTTCCTAAATTGTATTTTCCGGACCGCGGTAGAGGAGTGGTCCAAGTTCGCTGCCCGCGTTTATTTTCTTAATTAACTTAATTTGTAATGAATAGTTTAAGAAGCCTTTAATCATCTATTCTACAATACATGATTATTAATAGAATAGAATAGAATAGAATACTCTTTAATTAGATTATACAATATATATATAGACTCTTAATGTAGATAAAATCTCTGACGTTAGAATTTATATAAGGCGCGACGTTTACGTAATAAAGCTGTCATCGTATCCTTGCATAATAAATAGTTATTTTTAGACTTGACAGAGACGGGACTAAATCATTGTTTGTGCGTAAGCATCAGTGATTTGTGTGAAACTCTCCTGATAAGAGTTGAACGGTTTGCGCAGATACCTCCTATCGCCTGTGACAATCAGCCACGCTGTTTACGTTTTAGTGCTACGCAACGAAAAACATCGACTACATACTTATCTATCGGTATCAGGTGAAAACCCACAATGCTGACGCGTAAAAATTCTCGTATTTTATCAAAATAAATATCAAGTAACGCTATTACGCCTTTTTGCTATAATTAATGCTTGTCCAAGGAGACCCTGAAAATATGCAACAATTGATAGGTTATACCTACTTCATATTTTATATAGGTACCCGTGTATGTGTTAAGGCTCCCATAGACAGGCGCGACGCGACACTAGTAGCACAATTTCTATGAAAACTTCATGGAAAGAGTCGCTCTGCGCGTCGCGCGGCCTGTCGCACCCGCGATATCACGCCAGTCTGCACGAGCCTTTACTTATGGATATAAATAAGTAGGTATATCTGCATTCTACTTGATATTTTTATATTTTCTAGATACCAGTTTTATCAAAGATGTCTAGTGGATAGCTATGTATTTATGTATCCACCTGTTCAAGTTTCTTTAATACACAAACAAACACTTTCGAGTTCAGTTTTTCCATTAAACAAAGATAATTAATTTGTGATAATCTTTACTCTCCATTCTTAGGTACGGAAAAGCTCCTTAGTATTTTGCTAAGTAATAATCCCTACACTAGAATCTTTGTTTGACAAAATTTCAAAATAGCTTTACAAATATTTTATTCTACAAAATTAAGCAAATGCAAATATGCTTGGCACAATAATTGTCTATTCTGCAAGGAACAGTGTACAACTCAACTACTTAATTCTTGAATTAATTATTGCCAACGCATCCATCAACAGCACCGCTCCGGCTCACACCCGGCACGGTGCACGGCGATGACGTCTGAGGAGTCGAGCTGGACTCACCTGCGTGGGCAGCACCGTCTCCCGGCCCAGGGGTATCGACATTTTGCTAGCGGCGCCGCCGGCCGCGCCCCGGCGCCCGCCCGCGCCGCACCATCCACCGACCCGCCACCACGGGCCGCGCGCCCGCTCCCCGGCTCCCACCGACGCTCACCACAAACAAGAAAAACACTTTCCCGATAACGCGATTTTTCACGACTTTACAGGATTTCAGCACCTCAACTGTTTTGACGTATCTCGGAGACAATTCCACACATCACGAGCAAATCCTCATTCATACAAAGTATCACTTATAAATATAACTAATTCGATGCATATGTATAATCAGAATACGGCAGTGTGTTTAAAAGCGTGATAAAATTGACGCACCGGACTAGCAGCCACCCCGTGAGGCGCGAGCGTGCGACTGGCGCGCCGCCACAGGCCGCGGTCGCCGCGCGCATCGCTCACCCCGCGCCTTCGTGCGAGACCCTCGCGCCGCTCGGTACGCTCGCGAACCAACCGTATGGGGTCGCGGCACAGCCTCCTTCATCTCAGGCGGTACGCTCAGAATCCTTACGGCTGATCACATGGACACGTGCCGCGGACACGGGTGTAGTGCGGTTATCGAGCGCGCGTACACATGCGCAGTGGGCAGCACTATCACCGTCGTGGCTCATTCATTTGTTCAGGTCTTGCCTCGAATAGCGCACACCTGAGCAAATATTATGGAACTGGACGACAATAGATCCGTTGTTTCGAAATGTACAATTACCGGAGCAAGGCAGGCAGTCTGGAGCTTAATTTGTTCGCCTCATTAAACGATCTGTTATGAGCTTTTGTAAACTAGTAAGTACGTTACCTAGTTCACTCCTACTTAGTTTACAATAATTTTTGATTAGAAACTCCATCTAAGTACAAATGCTTTGGTACCAATAAATCACAATGCATTTTAATGGATTAGCTATACAAAACTGCCGGTAAGTTAGACTTGCATAGAACTTGGCGAAATTGGGTCGCACTTCCGTGCACCCAAAAACGTTTAGGGAAAAATGCAATTTATAAAATCCAAATAGCGATGTGTTATGTTTTCCGAGCGATGTTTCCATCATATTGCATATTTTGGAAGGGTGCAGACTCCAAGGAGTGGACCTGCGTGGGCGCAGCTCGAGGCTGTATACCTACTCAATCGGTTCGCCCACTTTTCCTTTCTACTACGTTCACTGTTCCAGATTACGTCATTATCTATACTAGGTATCGGTGTTTAGTTGACTCCTCGTTACCTTCGCCGCCGTGGGAGGAAGCAGGCGAATGCAGATGAACATACCTGTACCTACATACTCGTAGATGGGGATACCTAGATAAGTACTTCGTCGCAAGGCTTGAATTTTCATATATATACAGGTAGATAAGTATGTATTTCTCATGCTATTTTCTACTTCTGCTTACCTAGAGAGCAACAAATAAAAAAGAAGCAACTAATTCAATTACCTATAACTTATTGCTTATTTTGTGTAGATACTTTTCATTGGATTCGCGTTAAATCTGAGGACGTCGCGCTCGAGATTTTGTTGAGCTCATAGAAACTACATACATATCATCCGCCTGTATTCCCCGAAGGGTTGGGCAGAGGTGTAGGTATTGTACACCCACATTTCGCCAGACTGAGTGCCTTGTAGATCTAGGTCCTGGGTTCGATTCCCGGGTCAAGCAGTGTTATTGGTTTTTCGATCTGGAATTTCTCAGTAGCTGCTCGAAGTCTGGATTTGTGCCCGGTTGATGGGAATAGGCTCGCCCCTTTTTACATGGGACTTAAATCTTATAGAAAATAGCTGAGTATAAAAGCTCATAGTTCCTGCAACACATAATTATCAATGTTTTTGTTGGCAAAATCGTAGCTCGTGGCTATGTAATAACAGCCGCACAGATCGATCCATCAGGTTAAGCTACGCTTGCGAGGTTGGTCCGTGGATGGGTGACCATATTTGCACACCGAGACTCCTCCGTGCCTCGGAAAGCACATTAAGCCGTTGTTCCCGGCTGTCATTCGTGGATCTTTGACTGTCGTTACGGGGCGTCAGAAGCCCAAGTCTGATAACCAGTCTTACCAAGGGGCATCGTATTGCCCAGTTACTGAATTGTGGAGGTCAGATAGGCAGTCGCTCTATGTAAAATACTGGTATTCCGCTGCATCCGATTAGACTGGAAGCCGACCACAACACATTGGCGAAAAGGCCAGGCAGATTGATTGTTGGCAAATTCTGTATTTTTTTAACACTACAAACATTGGTATCTTTCAGGTTCAATTCTGGAAAGGGTTCTTAGAAATTTTTGGCCCAGTACGACTGAAAATTTTCAGACACAAAGTCAATTAACACCACGTCCGGCCGGGAAATCGAACTCAAACCTGACGAATTACAGCTTTATGTAAGCGGGCACGCCCTTTAAGCCTGGAGGCTTTTTTTTTATTTCTGCTTGAGTATATAATTTTGTTGGTATAGTGGCGGGTGCTAGCTTGGTAACATAAGGCAAATAATTTAATTTAATGTTCTGTGTTGCGCAACGTAGATTAATTTAAACCGACTTCCAAAAAGGAGGAGGTTATATGTTCGCCTGTTTGTTTTTTTTTTTTGTTTTTTAATGTATTTTCACCGATTAGTGGACGGATTTTGAAAATTCTTTTTTTGTATGGAAGGGTATGCTCCCGAGGTGGTCCCATTACCACCAAATCAGAATATGATGAGGGGATCCCATGGAAATCGAGGGAAATCCTCAAATTTTATAGGCATATCTATAGCGATTTGAGTATTTTTTATAGTAACTCGTGCATTTGAAGACCACAGATGGCCACCGGAACTACTTAATAATAAGTATTTCACCGTTGCGATTCGATTATATGGTTGCTAAGCAATTTATGGTCGTCAAAATGCATATGGTGAAGTTTCCATCAGTTCTCCTGGTTCTTACCAGGAGAACTCCTCAACAATTAACGACCCTGCATCGGGAAAAGCAATATTTTGTAAAAGGTCTGAGCATTTGACATTAGGCTATTGTAAATTAGATAAATTACAAACTGACCCACTAAAAAGTGAAATATAAAAACTTTTACAAAAAAAAACAACCGAATTCCAAAAAAAAACACTACAAAGTGAAAAATAACTTTAATTTCGGAAGTCGGTGTCTTTGGATCTGTATTTTAGTTTTTTGCCAAGAGTCGGTTGTTTTTCTTTTGTAAAAAGTTTTTACATACTAGTAAGCATAGAATCATGTTTATTTAACTGAACAGACAGCTGTGCTGCTGGGGAGTTTGTTGCGCAACTTCTCCTTCCCAGCTAAAGCACTACGAAGTGGTGAAGGGCGGGCGTTTTTGGGAGACAGCTGTCTTATGTACTTAATTTTGAAGTTCGAAAAGTGCTGATTCTCAGCCTAGTTTGTGTATATGACTTTTGATTTGACGCTCGCCGCTTTGCTGCCATTAAATTAACTGTAATAATCGTTTATTTGGAACAAAAAACCAATACAATAAAATAAAACAACTTCGATCAACATGTTGATCCAGATAAAACAATGTTGTAACTGTGGCGTTTGAGCACTGATTCGTGTTATTTAAGTGCAAGAAAGAATACACAGTCAATAGGTACTGGGTGGAACACAGTTAAGTCGGAATAATGATTCGTTTTTATGTGCCGGTGACCCAATTCGTAATTAAGTACATACCTACATACCAAACAGGTTCGCAGGTTGTCTCACTATGCCTGAATTAACTGAAGGACTTTTTGGGTATCCCAAGGAGCTTCTCTTGATTGGAAATCGGCGTGCCAAACATAAGATAAGTAGGTATTAATTACCTGCACACATTACAAGATACTGTATCTGAAAGTAAAAGCTCTCGGTACCTATTAACTCGTCACAGCGTTTCATTCACAAAGTTTGAAAATATTAAAGCTCACAGCGGAGCTTACGAGAATAAAAAAAAGAAAAGTCTACATAACTTACATACATTCTGTGAGAAATGTTCGAGTACCTACACTTGATTTTCGAGATGCCTCCGTTCCTAGTCGCCACCTTATAGAATTTAGTTACCATGACATTTAACCCACCTGAACACCTCGCATTCCACCAGCGTACATCGTCCATCTTCCGTACGTAGTCATTGTAACAGCACTTCACATGAATCCCTAATTAAATCCTTGCACAAATTACAGTCTGAACTGCACTTTATTTAAAAAAAAACCGTTGGTCATGAACACGCCACGGACGCAAACTCCGTACTGAACAGTGAACATTTGCTATGCTATGTGACACTGCGGCCTCGACAAATAAACTGTTTAGTGCTTGATTAGCACAACGTGTGCAAATCGTTCGGAGTCGCCGAGCTCCTACAAATTGAAATTGATTGTCCGTTCTCGAGGCGTACTCATTGACGTGATTGAGTAGAATGGATGAAATGGTCCTTGGAAGGCAGTTTGTTACTATTAAGGAGCCATAGCCGATGCACCTCGATACATTGTACAATTACTGTGAGAGGTGTTGTCAAACACACATATTTTCACGTAATTTAGTACCTGTGTTTTGCTTTGTGTGCCCAGTGTTAATGTTTTGTTATTAATTGGAGCAATACGAATGTGTTACATAATAACATTCATTATTTATTGTACTCGATATACCAAACCAACTCGTGAAAGCTTCACTAGTTGGCAGAATACATTTTCGCATCACACATTATTATTCCTATCTCGAGAAAAAACGATTTTAATAACAAATAGTATCGTTAAACTAAACGGTATCTAAGTATACAGAGTAGGTACTCTATTCTATTTTAGTAGATATTCTATTCTATCTTTCTCTTGTAGTTTTATCTTCGGAATAAAGTTAGTAAACTAATAAAGCAAAAAACCCGTATTTCTTGTAGCATTATTGTATTATTAAATGCTTTTATAAATCCTACCGAACATTTCAAGCCGAACTATTACCATTCTGAATCCAGTGTAAAACAGAGCGAGGACATCTCGCAATTTTGTCATAAAACCTAAAAGATGGTTGCTGAAGGGTGCGGGGCGAGCACGGACTACTGTGACATGACTTGAGTCACATTTTATCACAGTTGAGCGATAAACTGTTTTGTCATAAAATGCTAGTACAAATTGTGATGACATAATTTATCATGTCTTGTCACAAACGTCTTGCACGCCCGTGCTCACGCCGCTGTAACTGGCTAACAATGACCGATAAATCAATCACTATACATAGGTACATAATTACCGTATACCTACTTACGATATTCATATAAAAATATATTTTATTCTACTGTAAACGCCAAGTTATGGGAAATAACTAAAAAGACTTTCAAAGTAAAATATTAATTATTAAAAGCTATGTTTTTAATTAATAGTCAACTTAACGTTACAGCAAGTAATAGTTTGTTCTATGATTTCATCGATTGCTGCGACGATTCAGCCGCATATCTCGCTCTATCTCGTACTGCCGAACATCAGCGCGGTCCAAGAAATCGCGTTTGTCCAAATAACTAAAACAAAAGCAGATACAATTGACAAACCTATCTTCGAATGCATCGTTTATTCAACCTTGTTTCGATGAAGTCCTATTGTTTATAGTCATTCCAGCTAGATTCCCGAGGCATCTGAGTGGTCCGGTTGAGTGATTTAAGTCAATAAAGTTCCCAAAATGAATACCACTGAGCCCCCTTAAATATTTATTTTGTTCTGTTTTTTAGTATTTGTTGTTATAGCGGCAACATAAATAACATCATCTGTGAAAATGTCAACTGTCTAACTATCACGGTTCATGTGATACAGCCTGGTGACAGACGGACAGACAGACAGACAAACGGCGGAGCCTTAATAATGTAATGTAATATAATGTAATGTAATGTAATGGTATAATATGTTATGTAATTAGCTATTAATATATTTTTGGGCCCCTCGCGTGCAACTTCAGAGAGCTCATAAAGTTTTGCGCGTACTGTATCAGGCACGGAAAGAAACATGACACGGACTACTATGCCCACTAGAACGTATCATACCCGCTCACTATAATAATTAAAAATTAAATGAAATTAAAAATAAAATATTCTCGCCGAAAACTGTTAAATTAAATGTTTGATGATTTTTTTGGGTCAACGACCGCATGTAGTGTATTTACTTGAAGTATGAGTTGGTGAAATCAGTATTTTTTTGTTTTATCGTGTTTGGATATCTATACCCATCACAGCTGCGGAGTTTCCCTAGCAAATTTAATTTGAGCCTCTTTTGTTATTATGGATAAATAAATCACGTTGTAACGTACCCATTTCTTCCTTTATTATGGCTTTGTATTTCCTCTTCGAGGCCTTCGTCTTGCTTGTAAGTAGACCAGTCGAGCTTCGATTTCTCCAGTGTGGACAATTTGTTATTTTTGTTTAGCTGGCCGAGGACACCGGATAGGCCTCCTCCGCCTAAGCCGGGTCGCCCACGAGACGGTCCTTCCAGCTTACTTACTGAAACAGGTTTATGAATTGTAAAATTTTTAGATCATCAAACTTATTTTGCCAATTTATCATAATAATTAGAATAAGGAAGAATACTGCTTATGTTAACTCATAGCATACCAGTGACATAGAAAAGCGTCGAGAAAACAGTTTAACCCGGCCAAAAGTTTTACCATTCAAGATTCGGCGACGCTGGACCTAAACATAACCTGGCGGCCCATGGATTAATATCACCCTCTCCACTATTCCAATGCTTACTCAAGGATGCATATCCGGTACGGCTCTAATAACTCTCTAACGGCACGTCTTCCCTTACCATTACCGCGCCCCCCGGTCTACTCTTTGGTATGCAATGATCTCCGTAACCCCATGAAACATGAGGCTCCAGGGGCTAATGCAAATCTTTGGGTTCATTCCAGCAATCGAGTCTTACAAACCACGCTTTGGTTGGTGCATTTCATTCATATTTCTAAAGGCAGGTCTGAAAACTATGCGGCATAGGTATGATCTACCAAATTTTATTTAACAATTCTGGAACACTTATGTGAAATGTTGGTACGACTAGTAATTCGGTAGTTTTTATGAAATTACGTTTTAAAAGTTAGTTATCGTCGGTAGTGCTTCAGGGCTAAACTTTATCAAACCCTTTCAAAACTTAATTTGACCCTTTCGCAGTCTTTCGTCGAAATGGTATAAAATAATCTAGTTCGTATAAACAAGAAGGTAGAAACAAAATCCAATCTTCACTCCAATCAGTTTCAAATAAATTTTATGCAACTTAGCGCAAAACTTGTTGAACTAAAATCTACTTTGAAATACAAAAGTCGATGCAACGCTAGTGCTTTTAAAGTTTTAATGGAAATCGGTTGCCTGCAACTTCGCATTGTGCATAATTTTCAAGTTTTTCTTGGCAGAGCTAGCCTTGCGACGATGCCAGTTGCAACCAAGTTTGATAAAGAATTAGATGCAGGAGTGACGACTTAACTAATAATATTATAAACGTGAGCGTCAGGTACCTAGTTATTGCCCACACAAATGTATTTTCTTACGATCATACGTATCAGGGGCGACGACGGCTTTAAACAACCCCATTCCTACCGGCTTCCCTTCGGAACAACGACTCTACTTGAGTTTACTATTTTAAATAATATGGTACTACATACATAGTCACATTACAAGTATTTAATACATCATAAGATAAAAAACATTACAACAACGCGTAACTTTAGTCTATCCTAAATCGCGAACGCAGTTTACATTTTTTGTCTTATTCCGACACTAGCGCCAATAAGCCGCACGTGGTGTGTCAGAATACAGTACTAATCGTAGTTCTGACCACGCTACTTCGGGCACACTTCGGTAGCAATCGGGGGTTCCCAAACACTGCTAGTTACGGTGCGAGGTAAGCCGTTCTCGAGCGAGTTATTACCGGGAGCGAAAGAGAAAATGCGAGAACGAGATAGAATGAGGTGTTGTTGAATTTCGTAGATTTGCAAATAGTTTATTGAGTCGAATTGTTGACAGATAAATTAACTTTTATTTTATTTTCTTTTGCATTTGATTAGTTAGTTACATTCTCAACATAATTTTAAAATCTATAGTAGGTACCTATTACAGCCGAAAGTTTTGGCGTGTGTTGTGCCGTTCAGTGATAATATTTTGAAATTTGTTTAAAACGTTGTCATTTTGTTAAGAATAGAGAGCCAGATAGAATTAATAATATTCCATTTCGTAGATTTGTCGTGTTGATTTTTGACACATAAATTCACGTGTGTTTTGTTTTCACCCGTTTCTCGCATTTTATTCGTTCTAACATAATTTTAGAACATAATTGTAATAGACTGTTTTTCAGAAATTAAACTATAATCGATAAGACCTCATCATCTGTCTCCTGCCCTTATCCCAATTTATTTGTGGTCGGCGCAACGTGTCCTTTTCTTCCATACTTCTCTATTAGTCGTCATCTCGGTAGTTACCCCCTTTCTAGCCATATCATCTCTCACACAGTCCATCCATCATAATCGATAATACCTTTTATAGTTTTATTTCTGTAAAAAATTGATAATTTTGTTTGTGTAGTAATAGCGTCTCTTTGGTTCTACTACTTGACCATAGATGGCGTTAAACTAAGAAATTTATTAACTCAAAAATTAAATCATTTTTGAGGGAATAAATTTAGATGATAACTTGTGTTTATGAGCACTTAACAATTTTTTCTTCGGCTTCCCTCAATTGGAAGTTGTAGCTTCGCTACTGATACGTATTACTGTTTTTTTTATATTACACAAGTTTATGGCTTGATATAAATAACTTTAACAAAAATAATGAATGAATATTTTAAGTACCTGTTGCAGGACTATCGGCGGTCTTAATTTTTTCTTTGATCGTATTATTCTCCACAACAATAGTTTCACCAGCAAACTCGAATATTCTTTTTTCTCTGGCTTTATCATCACTTTTAGGTACATCTTTTTTAGCAGTTTCTGTCTTATCTACTGCAGGTTTGGTGGTGTCAATTCTAGAACTGGTTACTGTTGAGGTAGGTTTAGATTTACTATCGGTTCCTTCTAAAAACATTGCCCATAAATCATCTTCTTTTTTCTTCAGTTCTTCAGGATTTGCTATTTCCTCGGTTTCTTCTGGTTTTACTGAAGACTTTTCTTCCTCTGATCCACCGTTTCTTGTCTTACGTTTCTTTGTACCTTTTATTTCTTTAACTATTTTCCGTTTCGTCGCTTTCTGGTCTAGTTCCTTTTCGAACTGTAAATCTGTTTCTTCGTTAGCGGATTCCTCTTCTGACACTATTTCAGGCTCACCGGGTACGTAATCATCATCACTCTCGCTACCGGATGACGACATCTGAAACAAAGACATGAAAATATATTTATTACATGTCCATTCATTCCATAGAATTGACTAGATTAGGTAGCATATTATCCGACCCGCATTTCACATTTAGGTACTGTCGTGATTTCCAAATATTAATAATATTTGTAGTGATTTTAAATACTAAATATGAAATTGAAAGTATGTGATTTGTCTCAATGATATTTGTATTAGGGTAGTCATGAAGTTTAAAAGTATCTCATTTGACAGTTACGGTAAAAGTACTGGTTTTTTAACAGAATGGAATGAAAAACATGATATTTGGGGCGTCACGTAGTTGATAAATCAATTCTCTTCGAGCCTCAGAACGGCTGTCTTCAAGAAGTCTAAACTCTATACTGGAGGTATGTACGTGGCGGCACGGTTGGTGCAGTGGTTAAGCGATTGACTGCTGCGTTGCGTGTCGCGGGATCGATTCCCTCACGGAACAAATATTTGTATGACCTACAAGTAGTTGTTCCGGGTCTGGCTGTTTGTGTATGTGAGTTTGAATGTTTGTAAACGAACCCACGATACAGGATAAATTCCTAGTGTGGGGCAAAGTTTAAAAAAAAACTGATATTATATTGAGTACCAAATTAAATAGTTCGTTAAATATTGCTCTAAACCAAGTTTGTATGTGTGCAAGAATATAAATACATATAAAAATATTCGTACTGAAAAGGCATTACATTACAGTACCGACAGTCACAGTTGTTACATTTCATGAATGCGCGTCAATAAGTGCATTTTATATTGATACTAGCGACTAGACTAGCTTCGCAGTTTTTACGACTTGACAAAACATAGATATTTCTTCACTTGAGGTCATGGTTTCGATTCCCAGGTCGGACAGTGTTCAGCAAATGTTACGGGGTTTTTCCATTAGGAATTTTCCCAGTAGCAGCCCGGAAAACTGCTGTTTGTGTATGTGAGTTTAAATGTTTGTAAACGCACCCACGATACAGGAGAAATTCCTAGTGTGGGGCAACGTTTTTAAAAAACCGGCCAAGTGCGAGTCGGGCTCGCGCACGAAGGGTTCCGTACCATTATCTATAAAACAGCAAAAAAAAAAATCACGTTTGTTATATGGGAGCCCCCTTTAAATATTTATTTTAATTTAATTATTTATTTTTAAAGTGAATCTATAACTAAATATTGTGTGAATATTTCAAGCGTCTACCTGATGCCGTTATCAATATCGAGCAAAAACGAGCCAGAAAATCACGTTTGTTGTATGGGAGCCCCCTTTAATATTTATTTTATTCTGTTTTTTAGTATTTTTTGTTATAGCGGCCACAGAAATACATCATCTGTGAAAATTTCAACTGGCTAACTATCACAGTTTATGAGATCCAGCCTGGTGACAGACGGACAGACAGGCAGACGGCGGAGCCTTAGTAATAGGGTTCCCGTTTTACCCTTTGGGTACGGAACCCTAAAAATCGGCCAAGTGCGAGTCAGACTCGCGCACGAAGGGTTCCGTACCATTATCTATAAAAATGGCAAAAAAATCACGTTTGTTGTATGGGATCCCCCTTAAATATATGTTTTATTTTAATTTAATTATTTATTTTTAATGTGAATATATAACTAAATCTTCTGTGAACATTTCAAGGGTCTACCTGTTACCGTTATCAATATCGAGCAAAAAAATCACGTTTGTTGTATGGGAGCCCCCTTTAATATTTATTTTATTCTGTTTTTTAGTATTTGTTGTTATAGCGGCAAAAGAAATACATCATCTGTGAAAATTTCAACTATCTAACTATCACGGTTCATGAGATACAGCCTAGTGACAGACAGACAGACAGACGGCGGAGCCTTAGTAATAGGGTTCCCGTTTTACCCTTTGGGTACGGAACCCTAAAAAATGCCTAAAATTTCGTGTTTCTAAAAAATAGTTTAATTTATAAATCGATGTTTACCATGTGGTAGCCTATCCCGGCTGAGAATTAACTAAGCTAGATAGGTATGTACTTCAGGCTCGGTCTCCAGACATGGATGTTGCAATATTATGCAATATTGTTCTTTTTGATTCCAGTGTCCTTTTTGCTAATAGAAGAACATGATGATTTCCAATCTGCTTACTGGTGATTAAGTTTTGTACCTTAACTGATTAGCTATTAATCTAATCATAATCATAATCATAATCATTTATTCATTTGTAAACATAGGTTTAACATAGATGGTATTAAAATAAAAAATAATAATAATAGTAGCTCTATGTTTTGCTTCATTGGCATACAAATGTTTTTTGTTGAGAACTTAATAACTAGATTCACATGCTTAGATAATATTAGTACAATAAATTTAAAATATAATTAGGAACTATTACAGTAAGGTTTTTAGTTTTATAATTATTTCTCGTTTAAAAATTCGTCTACTCTGTAATAACATTTTTCGGTTAAAAAGTTCTGTAGAGCTGTTTTAAATTTAACTATTGGCATGTCTTTTATGCCGTTAGGTAATTTATTATAGATCTTAGGAGCCAATCCAAAAAAACTTCTGGACATAAGAGCGGTTTTACATTTTAAATTACATAATTGATTTGCATGTTGAGATCTTATTGGGTTTTTCTTTACTGCTGAGAATTTAGGGAACAGATTCGGATTCATTTTTACAAACAACGCAGTTTCTAAAATATATAATGACGGTAGAGTTAATATTTTCAAGGATTTAAAATAAGGAACACAGCTGTCTGTTACTTGAAGACCGCACATTGACCTTATGCAACGCTTTTGCATTCTAAATACCGTCTCACTGTTAGTCGATTGACCCCAGAAAATAACCCCGTAGCGAAGGACTGAACCAACTACTCCGTGATATGCTGTGACTAGTGTTTCAACGTTTACTTTTTTTGAAAGCTGAAATAGTGCATAGGCAGATTTACTTATGCGCTTACATAACAATTCTACATGAACTTTCCAAGTTAGCTTGTTGTCAATAGTTATGCCCAAGAACTTACTATTCATAACCTCTTCTATTATTTTATCGTCGTAGGCTACAGAAATGGTAGGATTTACGCGTCGCTGGTGAAAATGCATCACGTGAGTCTTGTTTAAATTTATTTTTAAGTTGTTGTTTTCAATCCATTTAACGATCTCGCTTAGAGTAACATTGATATTATTTTCGTGGTCGTTAGGGTCTGTACACTCAATAACTACTGTGCAATCATCAGCAAAGAGGACCATTTTTTGTTTTACTGCTCTTGGAAGGTCATTTATGTATATTAAAAATAGTAACGGACCCAGTACGCTGCCTTGTGGCACGCCGTATTTAACCTTTTTGAATGCGGATGTATAGGAAGTCTCTAATTTAGTTTTAGGGGATATTCTACAGATTTCAGTACATTAATAATCTAACACTATATTCCATTTGAAATAAGATTAGAAATTATTTAAATACACTTTTTTACAGTCCATTCAGCCGATTTTTACTTCTATTCCGAAGGAATAAGGATGGATAGCAAAAACGTGGTTACCACACCAAATGTTTATTACAGCTGCCATTTGTCATGGCACCAATGCAATAGCAGTCCAAATTGGTTGAACAGATTGTAAAACAGGTTTATTTAAATGTCTAATCTTATTTCAAATGGAGTATAGTGATAAATGTTGAGTTATGAAAATATAATAGGTATTATATTAGCTTTATGCCATATTAGTAAAGGTTGGGATATAAATAAAATTAATGCAGTTAATATTTGAAGAAATTTATTGAGTTCATACAAGTGGTTTCTTGGCTCTATTTCTATTTTTAACATTAGAAACTTCATAAAAGTTGCTACCAGTTTTGGTGCGTTTCTGTGCTCTGTCCAATGCCCTTCTGGCCTTTGCTGTCATTTTATTAACTCCAGTGTCAGTACCAGCCTTACGTTTCTTCCCAATCTGTTTAATTTCTTCAACTGTGAACTCACCACTTGCAGCTTCAAGCTTCTTACGTTTTAGTTCTTTAACAGTCTCTGCATCATTTGTCAAGTAATCTTCCACATCACTACATTTATCTTCATCTTCACTATAAAAGTCACTAATGTCTGATGAATCAGGATCTTCATTTTCACTTTTCGATTTGTCGTTATCAGCATTCTCATCATCAATTCCTTTAAGTTCTTCAGGAATGTCCAATTTCTCAAGTGGTTTATAATCATCATCATTGTCAAACTTAAGGCCAACTCTGATTTTAGCAAAATCTTGGGCTACTATGAGTTTATTAATATAAACAGGTTTTTCTGCATTATCTTCCTTTTCATTCTCTGTGTCTTGCTTTGCTTCTTCCGTAGCATCTTCTTTTTTTTCATCTGCATTACTTTTAGGTTCCACTGTTTCTTCTTCTTTTTGTTGCTTAGAAAGTGGGACTTCAAAACCTTCTGGAGCCACATAAAATGGTAGTTTTCCTCTTTGCCAGTCATTAAGGACCATCTTGGCCACCTGGGTGATATCAGGCTCACCCTTTTTTAATAATTTCCCTGTGCGGGCAGCCATTTTTTCCAAGAATTCTGTAGCAGTATCCCAAGCATCTACTTTATATGTTTTAACCAAGTATTCTTTACGGACTCTTTTGATTACTTCCTCTATGTAGTCTTCTGGATTTTGAACTAATTCAACCCTTACAACTCCTTTCAAAACTTTTTCTGTGTCTGTTTCAGCAGATGGATACACAATTCCTGGACAATCAATCAAAAATATTCTTTTCATCAAGGTGATGTACTGCCAAACTTTAGTCTCACCAGCGATTGGGGCAACCTTGCATACTTTCTTGGATCGTAAAGTATTGATGACAGATGATTTGCCTACATTTGGATATCCAATCAAGCCAACACTTATTTGTTTTTTATCAATGTGTAATTTTGCAAACTGGCGCAATAGATTGATAAGAGAGCCTTTTCCAAATGGATGTGTCATTGACGCATGGAAGGCTATAGTGGGGTATTCAGCACTCAGTATAGCCACCCAACGTTGTGTGACCCAGTTTGGTACTAAATCAACTTTGTTTAGGATAAATATTAGATGCTTGTGCCTCTTTTCATCTCTGAGAAACTTTTCCACATAGGGGCATCTGGTACCCATAGGATCTCTGGCGTCTAACACTTGTAATAGCACATCAGAGGAGTCTATAACTTTGTATAACTCATTCCAAATCCTCCTACTCATGCCAGCTCCAAACACCCAGTCTCTCTTTCCCTCCTTCACTCCAGTGTCTTCACGAACTCTGTCTATGTCTTTACTCTCATCATAATTGTCTGTGTTTTCTTCTACAGACTTTGATAAAGTGTTAAGATCACTAAACTTCAAATTAACACGCTTTCTCTGTTTCTTTGGACCAAACGTTTTGTCAAATCCCTCAGTGTCCAACAAATGTACTCTTGCGTTTTTTGCCGTTTCATTGAGTAATGTGATTGGTAAATTAGTGGGTTTCATAATTACTTGATAAGGATTTCTGACAGCAGCCCCAAATTCATCTTGGAACTTCTGTAGAGCATTCTGTGAGATTACTCGTGAGTTACCGAACCACTTTTGGCTAGGCTCAACGCGAGCTTGAGTACCTGATGGTAACCAACCTTGAAATGGTGCAGGTGTTAAAATTTTACCAGTTTTATCTCTCTTCGCCTTAAAGTTCCTGTACATCTGCAGCCTTTTGATGGTTGCTTTAGTTCTAGGCTTCGCAACTCCTTTTAGTCCCTCAGTCGGTCTATCTGGGTTCATAGAGTGCGCAGCTTTATTGATCCCTTGTTTCCGGGGGGCACCCGGTGCTGATCGTACTTTTCCCATCGCTACGTACAGTTAAACACTTGCATAAACTCAAATAATACCATAAAAATAACCAATCACGCGGTCTACGCAGGAAAATAAAGGTTATCAACGTTCGCGGAATGCTCTTAAAATGTGTCAAACAGCAATGAACGAACTTCACTGCAGTGGAAAGGTAAGATACTTCAAAATTACTTACGACTTTCAAGGATCCAACGCCGTCGTATTGTGTATTTTTAATTTACGAAGAAATATTTGAAATACAGCTGTCTAAAACACTAGGTATCATATATACTTATGATATAAACTTCGAATTCTTTGTTAATATTAGTTCCCAATTTCCCAAATTCCCACAGCCTATTGCTTTGTTTACTTATTGCTCACTTCATATCAAACTTTTTCCTATTGATTGGTTATCCAATTATTTGAAATGGCAACACAGGAATTAAAATCAAAGACTACTTTTTTATTTTTTATTATTTTATTGAAGATTTTATTTGACATTTTAGCTATTAGAAACCGACCGACACGTCTCACCGAACCAAACTTGGAGGAACTACCTAGGTAGTACCTCCAAGGGTAATCGCAAGATGGCGCATGTCATTACGTCATCTATGATGATTCCCGGGACATCGTTATCGCGCTCACGCTAATTCGGAACCGGTGTAAGCGCGCTCAAATCAATTACACCGCAACTGGCTAAATCGTAACGCAAATGTTTGATGTGAGCGCTGTGAACTTAGAATATTGCTGTGAGCGATTACGGCATGCATAATGCGAAATGTAGCCCTCCGCTAGTAGTAATAAGGCTGCATTCCGAATTAGATCATAATCGCTCACAGCTGCAGTTAACACGATTATGACAGCTGACAGCTGTCAAAAATTTTGAGTGCTCGTGACATCGAGGTAGGAATACTATGGAGATGGCATATTCTACTATATGAAGAATAGTTATACAAATATCTATCATATCGACACAATGATGTCATAAAGCGTTTTGTTTCTTTCTAACTAATCAAGATCTACATAAGAAAAAAGAGACATCTAAATGTTTGTCAAGGACTAAATTTGGCAACACTTTTGTGTGACGTCAAAATCTGTTTAAGCGTGACCGGACGCCATGTTTATTGCCCAGTTTTGTGGTATAAATCTCGGCATTGTGCTGTCAAACGGTTGCTTGCTTTCTCTCTCGCACTCGCAGTAACAACCCTACGAAAGGCGGCCATTTTAAGAGCTCGATTTTTGTAGGTAGTCACGCTAATTTTGTAGGTATGGCCAGTCCATAGGTTTCTATGTCAATGGCTCGTGAACGCGCTCACGGTTGGATTACTGTGTACTATTCACAACTATTCGACAGGTTATCGTGTCGGAAATGACACATTTCGATTACCTGATTTGTTTAGCTCCAGACAGCAAACAGCTGCCGAAAGAATAGCGCTCGTCTATTTGATTTAACTCACAAAATTTTCGGGTTTTCGATTTGTAAACAACGTTTAGAGAACTTTTTAGATACCATTAATTGATATCCGATTCGGCACGGAAGCGTATCGAGTGGTTATGAATAGCTATGCAGTATTTCTTTGTGTATACACTACACACACACAATTGTACCCTCCCTGTTCTTTGTTTAGATGGCAACTGTAGCCATTAGATACGATGCGACTCAAAACAAAACAGCACAACTCTCATTTTTGACAGCGCTCACGGGCATGGTCGGCGTTATCCCAAGATGGCGCAAGTCATGACGTCATCTATGACGATTAGCGTGACATCGTTTTCGCGTTGTCGCGAAAACGACATCCAACAGCCGTTGTACGGATGTACACACGGTTACACATCAAGCTATACATTTCCAGTTTACGCTGATCTCGCACTGTACGGAAATCTTATACAATGCGAGATCACCTTATACTGGAAATGTATAGCCGTGTGTACAAGGTACTCAAATCGATTACAGCGCAACTCGGAACGTACCGATTGAATCTGGCAAACGAAAGCGTGACCTGAGAAAACGCGGCAAACGCTAACTATACTTCTAGTTTATCCAAACGGAGTCATTAAAAACAAAAAATAAATGATGTTAAATACTCAAAACATGGCATGCTCTAATTATTAAAATACCACTTACAGATTTTTTTTAATTTACTGCGTTTTCTCAGGTCACGCTCTCGTTTGCCAGACTTTTTTTTTTTTAGTCTGGTGTTCTGTGAATTCTGTGATCTGTCTGTGATGCACTTTTATGTGTTCTGTTAGTATAAGTGTTCTGTGGTGATGCAGCCTATGACATCAAATGTCAAAACTGTCAAACAAAACAAAATGTCAGCTTCGGATCAGTCGATCAGCCGTATTTTTATAAAATAAACATTAGTAACTCCTCCTAGAATTGATAAGATCTACTATTGAAAATGATTAGTAAAACCACATGTGCATAATTGATTAAATAAGTAAGAAAGGTGCGAACCGTTTAGTTTAACAAACTATTCCAAAGAGTTACTTTGTGTCGTAAGACAATTTTTTATAAATAAAACTGCCCCGATGCCTGTAAGCTTTAATAACCGAAAGACAACATGTATGACATGTTGTCCGAGTTTCGAGTATCAGAATTTGATTCATTCGTGGATATATTGAAATTGACTCCTGGTGATCCTTTAGATACATTTGGTGAGATGTGGTACCCCGTGTTCTTGTGGTCTTTGTTCTCTTCAGTGTTTGTGCATACGTGTGCGGCGCTAGTCGCCTTCGGAACCTTAAGGAAGCACAAGTACGGGAAGTTCTTCCCTGTGTTGTTGATTGTGATGGGTGTTGTGAGTCCAGTGACTTCAGGTGTAGCCACCAGTGCCGCAGTCGCGTTCATATACCGAGCCGCTAACTTAACTATGCCCCCTATTCATGCAATGATTTGGGGAATAGGACAAACTGTGCTTGGAGCTGGCATGGGTTTCACAAGGATTTTGGCTACTTTGTAATAATAAAAACTAGTTCTACTTAGCTAATTACATCACAATATATTATAACCATTATATTTATAAATGAAATAAATTCTGAGTCAATTAACATAGTCATAGAGGTGGGAATGTAGTGAAAGGAAAGGTGCTGAATGTTGATGCATTATTTTCCTGATATAGTAACTAGTTGTTATGGTACTCCGAATAGTGAATACTCATTAGCTACCTGCTGTAATTTTCCTTATTATATGTAGCGGCATGTATTACACAATGTGCTTAATTTTTGTATATGAACTAAATTTCATGTCTCACATATTTGTATAAAATAACAGTAATATTAAATAGAAAGTTCACTATGAATGTAACTATGCAATAAAATGATGAATTGTTTTAGTATGTAAATATGTGCCTACCTATAAATATAATGACTGATGTTTCACAAAAAAAAACATAATTCTAGAATTAGTTTTTCTACTTTAAATATGCAACCATATATGTTCAATAAATGTTATAATATCTTCATTGTCATTAGTTTATTGTGATAATTTGTATACCTGACCTGTACATTTTCATTTCTTATCATAGATGTATAATGCATTCCATGTAAAAATTGTATCTAAAAAGTAATTATTAGCAACAGTGACATTGTCATTAGTTTCTTATTATAGAAGTATTATTTATGTCACTAATCTATTTGCTCATTACTTGTAAATGAGACTTATTGGCCCACCAACTCAACACTTTCAGTACTACAAAATATGTGTTAGTATTAGCAACACCGCTACATCGTGTTGCCTACTACTACAATGCACAAAACAAAATTTACCTGGTCTCCTGAGACACATCATATTTTATAAAATGGCTGGAAATTAAATGGATTAGTAAAACTTGACACCTAGAAGTATCATTATATCCATATTATCTGGTTTTGTACTTATGTGCCTGTACATAATAGATCCACTGTGTTGACAGTGATTCTATAATAATTTACTCCACTTTGTAGAAACAGAAGTAAGTAAATAAGTTGAAACTGTTGAGTTTTTTGATGTTGCATCCTAATTTGTTGGAGAATGTACCATATTATTATAATATTTAAATCCACTATTTATACAAAAATGAGTTCTTATTTATTTATTTAATTCTTTTGTAATCAATTGAAAAACAAATTCTAAATTTTATTAATCTTTGTAAATTAATAGAAAATGTAATGTATAATATAATATAGTAAAGTTGATTGTGGTGATATGTACTTGTAATGTTAATTTATTCTGTGGTTTTGGTGTTATTATCAAGTGGCTATATGAAGATGTGATAAAATGTATAGTATAGGTGTGGCAATAAAAGCACAATGCATGCATACATATTTTAATTGCTTTTAGTGAAACATTTATGCATGCAGTATGGAAACAAAATATATTGGGATTCTACATACTTATTTATATAAGGCAAGGTATACATAGCACTAAGGGTTTCTGCTTTTACTGTCAAAGCCACAGTGTTAGCATTAAATGTGGTTTATTTGTAACTCTGTATTGTGTCATAAGTTTGTACTTATATTGTACAACAAAAATATCACTTCAAGTAGAAGCAAAATTATTTAAAAAACGCAAAGCTAGTGTGATCATGTTGTAAATAGATGTATTGTAGAGGAACATTGCAAAGGGATAAAACATTTTCCATACTTCAATATAAATATTATCCAAAGGAAATAAATAGTTTGGATATTAACTAAAGTACTTTTATTACAAAACCTTCTTTTTTTTGCTACTCAGTTTCAGCTATAAACGTTTTATAATGCACTGACTACAATTTTACAGTTAAAAATAAAAACTTTTTGTAATGTCAATTCATATATTAGATCTTTTTATTTTTAATTCAACTTTATGATATAATAAAGAACAGAATTAAGCTAAAACAAATTTATATTTGTCAAATAAAATATTCTAGAACACCATGATACTTATTAAAGTATTCATCATGTATTTATATTTACATAGAATTTGTATAACAACATCACACCTGCATTACTGCAGAGGCGTTTAGTACATCCACATTTCGCTAGTTATGTTTAAGTCCCATGTAATAGTTATCATGTGTGGTAGCATGTAGGGGTGAGCCTTTTGACTTGACTTTTGTAAAAGTACAGAAATGTTCAAATGAATTTAGTATACCTTTTACCCTGTATTTGAAATGTTCATAAACATCTGCAGAACATTGTTATAGAGTGCTGCTACTGTGAGAATATTTTAAGAAATTTTTGTTGATTCTGTGATAACGCGTAGATTCCTCATCATCCTCATGGCTACCTTCGTGAATCTCATCCAGGGTAATGGGTAGTTCATATTCATGCTCCGTCACCAACTTAGTCTGAAAAGTACAAATTTTTTTAAAATCATTATTTTTTTTTAACAAAGGTTAACACTATCACTGAGATAAAAATAAAGAGATTAAAAAAAAAAAATGGTCAACTGCGGAAATATACAATGTGAAATAGGTATTTCAAAAATATATTACATCACGGTGTTCTTCATCTCTCCTACTCAATCTGCTAACACTCTCTTGCAAAGATTTAGTTTCTGAGGTAGCATCTTGCAACACTAACTTTAGCTCTACAATCTCTTTTCTTGCGTTTGATAGTAACTTTTCTGTAGTTGCTAAGTTTTTCTTCATTTCCTCATTCTGTACTTCTAATTTAGTCTTTCTATTAGAAAGACTTTTAATTCTAGTCTCATAGAGCTTCAATTCTGAATCAGCTTCACTAATTCCTCTGACTGTGTTTGAGCTTTCTGAATGCAAATTATTGCACATCTGTTTCAAATATGAAATGTTCTGTTCTAGAATAGTTTTTTCTTCAAAAATTAGTTTTACTTCGTTTTCTAATGCATTTATTTTGCATTGCATAGCAGCTATACGTGCAGCTTGAGTGTCAATGATATTATCTTTGTCTAATAATTTTTCTTCAAGGTCTTGAATCTTGCTTGTATAAGTTTGCAACTGCATCGATTTAGATGCTGATTCACTCTCCAAAGAGTGATTAGTATTTTCCAAAATGTTAGCTTCAACAGAGAGACTGGCAAAATGTTCTAACATATCAGACCTCTCAGCTTCTTTTTGTGATAACAACTCTTCAATACGCCTAACTTCAGCAACATAATGTTGCAATTGTTGTTTTAAGCATTCTACTTCTTTTCGAGATTTATCATATTCTATCTTCGTCAGTTTTAATGCACCATTAGCATCAGCTAAACTATTCTGCAGGTGTTTATTTTCCATAATAGCAGTATCATGTTGTTTAGTAAGTCTTAATATTTCACCATTGAGGAAAGTTATTTGTGTTTCATGATCTGCTAACTTGTGTTCAGACACTTTATTTGAATTTAATTTTCTTTTCAAATCTGAGATTTCATTTTCTAATTTGCTTATTTCATATGTTTGAGACTTCATCTTTTGTTCGAGCATACACATACTTTCAGTTTTATGATCCAGCTCCATTACAAGTTTATCCCGTTCTTGGTCAACCTTTCTAATGTTATCCATGAGATTAGATTTGTCATTTCTTAAAGACATAATTTCAGATTGTAGATCTTTGCTCTTTCTTTCTAATGAGTCTATAGTGTCATTAGATAAACTAAGTTTTTTCTGGGCACTCAACAATTCATTGTGTAACTCATTACCACTCCTTTCAGTTTCTATTTGTATATTTTTAATTTGACTTGAAAGTGTTTTCTCTTTTATAACATCTGATTGCATTTTCTTTAGTTGCTCTCTCAAAAAATTACATTCATCTTTAAGATGTTCAGTAGACGCTTTTCCATTTCTACTGGTCATTTTATATGAACAATTTTCCTCTTCCAGGTGTTCAATCTCTTGCTGTTTAAAAACTAAATCCATTTTTAATTTCTCAGATAGTTCCAATTTGTCTTTATATCTTAAATTGTATTCCTGTTTATCTTTCTTTAATAATTGGATTTCATTAATTAGTTTGTTTATTTGGTCTTTCAGTTTCTGAGTATCATTCCGGTAGAAATCTCCTCTATCACTGTGTTTCACTGTATTTAAATTCATGTACTGACTTAGTTGCTTACTTAAGTTTATATTTTCTTTTGATAGTTCAGCATTTTCTACATTCAAATGATTTATAACATCTTTAAAATTTTGCTTGCTGTTTTCTTCTACATAACTTGTTTTTCTTTTCAATTCATCATTTTCTTTCTTTAACATCAACATCTTTTGCTCACATTCACATAACTTTGTGTGCAAATCTCTTATAAATGCGTTCTCTTTCGAGTTATTCCGTTTAGGACTGTCCATGTCTTTCCATTTCAAAAAGTGCTTATTGAAGGTATTAATTATTTCAGTCATCTTTTCTTGAACATTAGTCACATGAATCTCATACTTATTTCTTTCTTCTCTTAGGAGGTTTTGTAATTCATTTTTAGTAGGACAATACATTTTATCTTTGCTATATCCAAACTTATCACTAAGTTCTAATGGTTGGCTCATTTGGGGCAACGTTGTGATCTTATCTTGTAACCTTTTATTAAGATCTCCCAGATCTTTGATCTCAGTATGCAAAGCTTCATTTTGTTTTAAAGCCATTCTCAGTTCTTCTTGCAATTTATCAATTCTAGGTGTATTTTCTTTATTTGACTGGTGGTCTGAAAGTTGCTTTTCTAATTCATAATTTCTTGATTCCAAACCCTCTATACTCTTTTGCATAACTTTAATTTCATTCATCATTGCAGATAATCTCTTGTTGCAGTCTTCTTCAACCTTTAATGCTAATGTATCAACTTTCTGTACCTCTTCTTGTAAACTTTTATTTTTGTCTGCAAGACTGAGTGCGCGGAGCATTGCTTCATGTTGTTTTGCTAAACTATTATCAAACTCTTTTCTCATAATATCATTTGCAGATTCTAGTTCTCGTAACTCTTTCATTAATTTTTTAAGTCTCTCATTAGAGCTCATGTTACAACAGTCTCTACTAATAGCTGTTATAGGTCTACCACCTTCCAGTAACATATTCAGGCGTATTATTTCATCATCTCTGTGTTCAACTTGATTTTTTAGCACCATTATTTCATCACAATAAGCATCATTCTTTTCTTCAAGTGAGTGAATCTTGTTTGTCAGTTCTGTAAGGTCTTTATCACTGCAGGTACTCTTTCTTTCACTACAAATGCATATTTTGGACAAACTAGTGCCCTCTCCATCTCGTCTCTTACTTTTATTGCGTGTACTACAAGTTTCTGCACACAAACCTCTCAGACTTAGGTCTCGTAAGTCATGTTGCAATTTGCTAATAGTTGAATCTTTCCTTATGAGCTCTTCTGACAAACTCTTGAGTTTTCTCCTGGACTCTTTTGAAAGTTTGAGATTTTCTTCTGTCAATTTCATAATCTCTTTGTGGAGTCGATTATTTTCTTGAATTAACTTAGCGTTATCACATTTATAGGGCTCGGCTTCCATCATCAAGGAATCCCGCTGCATTAGAGCTTCTTTAGACAAATCCATGTAGTGTTGTAAACTACGAGTAGTTTGTAAGAGGTCTGCTAGTATACATTCTACCAAAGGAACAGCATCTATCGGTAACGAGATGTTATAACCAAGATCCTCCAGTTTGCGCTTCAAAGTAAAATATGCTTCACCCATTTCGCACGTTTGTCCTCACGACGTCACTCAATCTAAAACTCGTATTATAATTATAGGTGAATACTTTACAAGTGTCATTGGGCACTTAAACATAATAATATTCTGTTTATTACAAATATTTACAAAATTCAACGACTTTTCAAGTTTTGTTTGGATCTGAATGAGTGACGTACTGACTGACGCACAGCACTGACGTTTGTGCAGGGCTGCCAACTACAGGTCTACAGCCAACTACTTTTTAACGTCTGTGGTCAAACGTTAACGTCACGGACACTTTCACAGAGTACATTTTATTAAAATCACTTTCATTCGTTTGTTGCCCGTGGTACTACCAGTCTGATAATAATATAACTTTAGTAATCTGTGCTTCTGTATTGTGTTAGCTGTGGTAGGATTGTAGTTCTATAATCTGTACTTCTGTCTGAATCTCCGAACAATGAAAAGCATAGAAGTAGGCTATTAAAAATAACTCTGTAACTACCTTTGCTCCAGTTCTATCATATGACACGAAGTGTGGGAAAGAGATAAATGATTTACTCTTTGTTTTACTTTTTTGGCATGTCACAAGATGAAACTGGGGAACTTCTAGGCGGGAAAGTGAAGCGTCATGTTAGCAGTTTTGCCAAAAAAAAAAAAAAGATGAAACTCATTTGGTTCAACCCGGCCAAATTTTTTTTTTTTTTATTGATGATATCCCGCCCCGCTCCCCTTGAGTTTAAGTAAAGACGCGGCACTTTACTGAAACCTCGCGCGGACTTCTTGAGAGAACTTAAAGTGATGTTGCACTGTTTTGTTTCATTTGCCTACATTAATGCAGCTTCACGAACACTTAATGGTTAATAATCCACCACTATTACACATTAATATTCGGCTAAACACAAATTTTAGAAAATAAAACAAAGCTGCTAATATGACGCTTCACTTTCCCGCCAAGAAGTCCGGCCAAATTTGATATTACGTTATTTACGTTGCTTCAATGTCTGACAGTTCTTTCATTGAACTACTTGCTACTTGACTTATTCGCGTAGTCTTTGTTTATGCGTTTGAGTTTTTCGATGTTTAAATAATATTTCTACTATTAGATTGCACGAATTATTTGAGTAACTACAAATAGTGAGTGCAAGTGAGTGCATGGATGCCGAGGAGCAATGCCTTGCCCATTCATTACGAAAAGAAATTACACAAGACATTTTAACCTTCCCTCGGTAAGTTTTTGCTATATTTTTGTTGAATGTGAGCTGATAATTAATATAAATACGTAACACATGTGGTTATTATGATCATACATAGTGATGTAAATAATGTTGTCGATACTTTTACAGATTTCCTAAAGACGATGTGAAACAAAAATCATGGATAAATTCTATTGTTGGCGAAATTGGACTCTAAAAAAGCACAGTCGCATATGCTCCAACATTTTACTTTGAATTCATTTGTATGTAATGAAACTGTGAAATAGTTATTGTTCGCGATGATGTGCCACCAAATAGTGTTTTTAGTGTTTTTGGTATTAACTTAAAATCTGAATGATAACAGTGATATTTAAACAAAAAAAACAGTGGTGAAACAGTGTTTAGTACATCAAACCGTTAGTACAACCCTTACAAACCTCAATTTAGTGGGCTTTTTAGACGTAAGTAGTTTTTTTAGTGCGTCCAGGTAACCTAGGCCGAGACCTAGCCCTGGACCTAACTTTTATGTATTTAGTCTCTTGAGAAAGCCCATTTAATTGAGTTTGTATGTCGTGTTTTTAGGTTGTTATTGTTATTTTGGTTTTGCCAATCATCTTTTCAGGGCGCGTCATGGCCTGAAAAATATAGTGGTGATATTTTAAATATTAGATTGATATAGGTCTATAGACCGGCCTGAAGTATCTATAACTAGTTGTAAAATCGATTCTGCAACCGTTCTCCGACAGTCGTTTCTCCTTTGGACTGTTCACTGACAGGACGTTTCGTTTTTGAGAGATTCGTCGATAGAACGTTTCACCTATGGATTTTTCGCCGACAGAATGGTTCGCATTTGTTAGTTTCGACGACAGGACTTTTCAACTATGTCATACTACAACTAACTATATCATACTTTTCGCCGTCAGATCGTTTTATCTACGATTGTTTCGTTTCTGCCACTCGCCGGCCGCTGCCGCGGCACCGCTCGTTTCGCTCGCTCGGCTCGTGCGTAGGAGGTCACAGTTTTAACCTAACCTACCCATTTTTTTTAAAGAAGAAATTAACCCAATCAAAGTAGTTGAGTTCCGGGTAACCTATGAAAAGTCCTGTCGTCGAAACTAACAATGCGAACCATTCTGTCGGCGAAACATCCATAGGTGAAACGTTCTATCGACGAATCTCTCAAAAACGAAACGTCCTGTCGGTGAACAGTCCAAAGGAGAAACGACTGTCGGAGAACGGTTGCGGACTTTTTAAAATCGGTTCAGTTGTTTTTGAGAAAATCAAAAGTAAAACAGTTTTAATTAAAAATAATAATATTCTTTGTTTCCTTTGAAAAACCCTTTCAGTGGTAATATATGTATATATAGCTGATATAGATACCTCAGGAAACAAGGAATTTTATAGGAAATCCAATGTTATGTAACATGCCTTCTTCATTCATGCATTCTTATAGTTAATGTGTTATAATAAACATTAAGGGAAATCATCAAATAACTTCTCCCGCTATGGGCGGAGCGGGAGGGCGTGTCAGACTTTTACTGACTAAAACCCACCCGTGTTCCTTCCGTTGCCTGTGTGCCAGGGCCACGATATCCCTTTCGGACAAACTCGCAACCCCGGCAGGCATTGGTCCTAACTGACCCCGTCAGTTTGTGCTGACATCTCTTTGAGGCGCGCGTGGAACACAACGTGCCGTCGACCCGGGCCTGGTCCTTATCGGACGGCGAGCTACCCATCGCTCACCGTCCGCAGGCCCGCGCCTACGGTGGCCGGAAATCGGCTTGCGACTCCCGACGCCCGGGGCGTCTCCTGCGGCGACTAGGGGCATGAGGGCGCGAACCTTGTCTCACCCTCACGCGTTCCGCCTCCTCCTTCGCTAGCATAACTGCTTCGCAGAAGGAGGTGACGGCCTCCCATGCACTCTCGCTCCGAACCATGGCCTGAACTAGGCCCGGACGCGAGAGATCGCCGCCGCCTATCGCCTCCGTGAGGACACGGCGGTGCTCCGCCCAAGCTGGGCAGACCTCCACCGTATGCTCCACCGTGTCCTCCGGGCGATCCACACAGTGGTGACACCCGGGCGTTTCCTCCCGCTTAATCCTAAACAGGAACCTCCCGAAACATCCATGTCCGGTGAGGACCTGCGTCAGGCGGAAGGTGAGGACGCCGTGGCGCCTCTCCAGCCACTCCTCAAAGAGGGGACTTATCGCCACAATTGTAGCGTGCCCAGCGCTGGGTTGCGACAATCGCACTCTCCATGTCGCCATGAGATCCCTCCGGAGCTCCGTCCGCTGTGCCGCGATTTCTTGCGGCAGCGGAGTTATGCCCCGGAGTTTCGCCTCTTCGCGCCACACCCAAATGTGCGCGAGGACTTTCGCCTCCAGATCCCATGGCGGCAATCCGGCAAGGAGGCTCGCCGCCTCACGGGAGACCGTGCGGTATCCCCGTACCATCCTGATGGCCATGACCCTTTGGGACGCGTTCAACCGCTGCGCTGGTCGCAGCCTCAGAGAACGCGCCCACACCGGTGCCCCGTAAAGGGCCATGGACTGCACGATCCCCGCGTAGAGCCTCCGGCAGGAGGCGTTTGGACCCCCTAGATTGGGCAGGAGCCGCTTCAAAGCAGCCCCGGCCCGCTCCAGTCTGGGAGCCAAACGTCGAAAATGCTCCACGAAGTTCCACCGGCTGTCGAGGACGAGTCCCAGGTACTTCATCGTCGACTCGACGCCGATGTGAACCCCTCCCGCCGTTATCTGGGAACCCGACAGTGGCGCGTTCCGAGGACCATAAAAACACATGGCCTCGGACTTTTGCAATGCCACCTCGAGTCCCAATTGCCGGATCCTATTGACGATTGTCGCAACCCCACGTGCCGCCAGTTCGGCCGCCGCCTGATGCGAACTCCCTTGTGCCAGGACTAGCGTGTCGTCAGCGTAACAGACTACGCTGACGCCACTAGGGAGGTCGGCACGCAGCACCCAGTCGTACCCGATGTCCCACAGATGCGGCCCCAGGACCGATCCCTGTGGGACACCGCACGACATATCTCGCCGGTTCCACTCTCCTTGGTGACCGGGGTAGATGACGGCCCTGTCCGTCAAATAGGCCTCGACCACGCGACAGAGGTAGGTCGGCATCCGGTGATACCGAAGTGCCTCCCCAATGCAACTCCAGGGCAGGGTATTAAAGGCATTGGCGATGTCAAGAGACACCGCCAAGACAACCCCACCCCGGGCAACAGCATCCCCCGTCGTGAGGGCTCGAACGCGCATGATGGCATGGCATCCACCGTAGAGCGCCCCTTACGGAAACCAAACTGGCTCTCCGCCAAATCCGGCCCCACCCGCACCAGCCGCCCGACAAGAAGCTAAAGTAAGCCTGTACCTACCTATGAAAGGGTGTAAAATACCACAATTCGTAGTTATTTACAAGTTACTTAGTATGTCTTCAAAGCTTCAATATAGTTGTAGTGTTTCTGAAGAATCCCGAAAATTTCTTCCTGAAGATTCGTGAAGACTTGTGTATTATTCAGGTAAAATATTCCTTTAAACGACGCTCCTCGAACAGATGTCAAACCTACTCCATAAACAGATCTCCAAACTCTTTCCCGTCAAAAACACTGGAACATAGAAGCTGCAGGTAGCCGTCTAGAAGATAATTGGAAAATATAGGTGCAGAACGTCAGCGCCGCCTGGACTGGAAGGCCTACCCTCAAACTGGGACGGTTATCATTTTTGGAATTATAAGATTTATGTCATTGTAAATTCTATCGACGTTGAAATTTAGTGGGTCAAATCACTAGTCAGAATAAAAAGAGTGATACCCTACAAAATTTTGCAACGTCTTCTGTATACGTGTCCTTCTCTAACATCATAGCGGCTCCATAAGTCAAAACGAAGCAAATATATTGAGTTCAGTTACTATTTTAGTCCTCATTCTATGCTTTTTATTGTTCTGAGGTCTGAATCCTGGAATCCTGAGTCTGAATCTCTGCATCTGTAGATCTGTACCAAATCTGTAATACTAGGAATCAGTCATTCTGCATTACTTATGTTCATTACATTCGATATAATCTGTGATAACATTATTTATTCATAAGTCCTACTTATTCTGTGACTGTCTGTGCTGTGCAGGTCTGTCACGGCGCCTTGGCGGGAAAGTGAAGTGACATGTTTAGCAGTTTTGTTTTATTTTCTAAAATTTGTGTTTAGCCGAATAATGTGTAATAATTGTGGATTATTAACCATTAAGTGTTTGTGAACGTGCATTAGTGTAGGCAAATGAAACAAAACAGTGCAACATCACTACAAGTTCTCTCAAGAAGTCTGCGTGAGGTCTCAGTAAAGTGCCACATCTTTACTGAAACTCAAGGGGTGAAGGGGAGCGGGCGGGGATATCATCATCATGCATTGAATATTTCATTTTATCAATATTTAAACAAAAGAGAGGTCAAAAGTGGTATAATATTCCGAAGATTTATAAACGCTAATGTGATTTACCTTATTAGAAAGCTTATTTATTATGCTACTCGATTATATTTAAATCTGATTTTTGCACGCCCCCGTTTTTGTAAAAAAGTGAAAAATGCTTCAGTACGAACAAAACGCACATACGTCTTTTATTAATTTCTATGCAATATAATTATGTTAAAACTTTCTAAAGTTTCCGTTTCTATTAAATACTTTGAGATTTTATTATAATTTTAGCTGCAGCTCCATGGAATTGTGACAAAAAAAATATTGAATATCATGACAATGCAATAACAAAACGTGTCGATAAAAGGTCAAATCTGTAAATATCAGAATGACGTTAGGGGTGATGTAGCCCGCGAATTTCAAATTTTCTTAAGTTTTTTGCAATTTGCAGGTCAGTAACAAAGTTGTATGTTGATCTAAATATGATTCGCGGCCGTATCAAATATGGCTTTACAGAATTATAATCATTAGAAGCACCATTACAACTCTCTAAGTTCATAAAATCCTACTGAATGATTATTTCAGAAATAATCTTTCAGTAGGATTTTTTGAACTGATGATGATGCTTTTTTGATTCTAATGATTATAATTCTGTAAAACCAAATTTGTTATGACCGCGAATCATATATAGATCAACATACAACCTGTTAATGACCAGCAAATTGCAAAAAAACGTAATAAAATTTGAATTTTGTGGGCTACCTTAGCGCATAATAAAAAAATCTGACCCAAGTCCCGTTGACTGACATTGTTAATGTCATTGTCACATAATTTACCACAGGGCTGCCATCCCTAAAATATATATAATGTTTGTAAATAGTGAAGCAAGCATTTTATTTTTCAACACGGTAAAAAACGGGTGGCTGTAAAAAAAAATTAAATGCTTAAAGACATCAAAATAATTACCCTCTTTCAGCCTATATAGCTCAGAAGGCTGTTTAAATTTTCAATTATTTTAGTACATTACATACATTTAGTGAACGTCTCCTTTGTAACCAAATAAAGACTTGGCTAAAAAGTCCTAGTAACCAGGCCACTAAAATATTATTAAAAAAAAAACAGGTCTGTCACAGATCAGATAACTATACTATATGAAGACTTCTTGGCGGGAAAGTGAAGCGTCATGTTAGCAGTTTTGTTTTATTTTCTAAAATTTGTGTTTAGCCGAATATTAATGTGTAATAGTGGTGGATTATTAACCATTAAGTGTTCGTGAACCTGCATTAATGTAGGCAAATGAAACAAAACAGTGCAACATCACTTTAAGTTCTCTCAAGAAGTCCGCGCGAGGTTTCAGTAAAGTGCCGCGTCTTTACTTAAACTCAAGGGGAGCGGGGCGGGATATCATCAATCATCTTTATCATGCATTGAGTGGAGTTCATTTCATAATTATTTAAATAACTTTGTACTTGTTACCTAATTTTACATGACACTGGCTAAATGCACAAACCGTGCGAAGCCAAAAGGAAAAGAAAAAAAAAAAAAAAACTATACTATATGGACGGATGGACTAGTGGTCCATAGTCAGAGAAGGTCGGGAGTTCTTGGCGGGAAAGTGAAGCGTCATGATTAGCAGTTTTGTTTTATTTTCTAAAAATTGTGTTTAGCCGAATATTAATGTGTAATAATGGTGGATTATTAACCATTTAGTGTTCGTGAAAGTGCAGGCAAATGAAACAAAACAGTGCAATATATCACTTCAAGTTCTCTCAAGAAGTCCGCGTGAGGTCTCAGTAAAGTGCCACGTCTTTACTGAAACTCAAGGGGAGCGTACGGGCGTGCATATCATCTATCATGCATTGTTTAGAATTAATTTCATCATTACCTATTTAAACAAAGTAACTAAATAAAGACTTTGCTGAAAGGTCCTTGCAACCAGGCCATTAAACTATTATTAAAAAAAAAAACAGAGAAGGTCTGTGCTCTCCTGAGTAAGTATGTTCGTATGTTCCAATGCTCTGTGGTATGTTCCTTGTCTGTGCTGCTATAGTCTCTGTTGTTATTTGTCATCATTGTCATTCAGGATTTGTGGAATACGTTTACCTACGAAAAACGTTGAATGAATCTTGAAAAAAGTTGGCGTGTAATTAAAACAACAATTTTATAATACTGTAATACATGTGGCATGTAAACAGTCGTCTATTGCAATATGAATCCGTATAAGGACATAGAAGAAAGTTCCTTTACAGCATCACCTCACTTAGCTTACGAGGACATCGCTACGAAACTGCTGAAAGATAATTACTTCCTAACAGCCTTGGAGCTTCACACAGAGCTCGTAGAGAGCGGCAAGGAACTGCCACAACTAAGAGAATTCTTCTCCAACCCAGGCAACTTTGAGCAACATGTTTCTAGGGCATCCGAATTTTCTTCGATGCGTATGTTATTTTGAATTGCTCTATTTACACTATTACTATAACTTACATTTTCATACACTATTACTTAACTACTATAACTTACAAATTATTATAATTAAGACTAATACTTTCTTGAGAGTACAAAGATGATTTCTACTATATTTAAAAGCCATTTCTTGATCTGACTATTTTTAAAACAATTGAACAAACTATCTGCAAACTTTAATTTAATTTGTTCAGAATCTTACGTTCCTCAGAATCTGTATGAAAATATATGTAATGTAATGTGTGTGTAAAAACTATGAAATTTCATATAAAAATATTAATTATTAATCTATTCTTAGATCGGACCCCAAGCCAGGCCACACTTGACTCTCTGGACACTGCCCGGTACTCTGAAGACGGCGGTGGTGACCGAGGTGGCAGTGGCGGTGATGTTGCAGTGCTAGAGTTCGAGCTAAGAAAGGCCAGAGAAACTATTAACTCACTGAGAGCGAATCTTACTCAATTTGCTGGTAATTATCATGTTTCATTTAGGTGTATGTTTTTACAATTAAAGTGTAAATTCAATTAATTCTCTTGATAAGGTATTGTGACACAGTTTAGGTATTTGCATATTGAGCTGTCTTCTAATTCAAATACTTATACATACAAAATTTTAAAGCAAGTTTTTTTTAAGGATGGTTGACTTTATTTATAATATCAGATTTTTTTTGTTTACTGAAGATGAACAATAATAATAACTAATATTTTATTGTTTAAACTACCAAAATAAGACATAGATAATATCCAAAAAAAATTAAAGACTGAGGACAAACAATGGCTGCAATTACAAGAAGACAAAAATATAAGGAAATACTTTGTGTGCCAAACAGAGTAACAAATAGCTTTATATTGGTGTCAAATTAATATTGCAACAACTGAATAAACACAAGACAAATTAAAATGAGATGTTGTACAATTATTTCAGATGGAGAATCTACATTAGACAAAAGTGTTAAAGATTTGTCTAACCAGCGTTCTCTAAAGCCTCATGAAAAAAGAGCTCTGAACTTCCTTATCAATGAGTACCTTCTTCTTCAAGATTATAAACTCACTTCAATCACATTTTCTGATGAAAATCCGGATCAGGTTCGTATGTATTCATTATGTAATTAGAAAAAACATGTTACTACAATCATCTCAGACATGTGGCTTCTGTAATGACTTGCGGTTTTTTTATTTACATAGTATTATCCCATGGTCATTTAAATTATATTAATTCTTACACATAACATGGAGCGGTCTGTACTTTGTAAATAAATGCATGCAAACACTACCAGTAATTTGAGATTTTTGATCTGAACTGCAGGTATTTATTTTATAGTTTACTTAGCACAATTAAATTAAGTTACAGCATATAATTTTCAAAATTTGTAATCCATTGCTAGACGAGAACTACTGCCGACAAACTGTTTTGCAGTTTGGCAGACTTTATGTATGTAATTGTTAATACAGATTTTGAATAAATATATAATAATACATAATAATTATGAAAAATGTAGTTTCTTAAAAAAAACTAGAATTTTTATTACAAACTAGCAGCGCCCCGCGGTTTAACCCGCATGAGTTCGATCCCGTGGTAATAATCCTGGTTATAAACTATATTTGTGTGCCAAAATTCATCAAAATTAGTTCAGTAAATTTTGGGTGAAAGCGTAACAAACATCCATCCATCCTCACAATCTTTTGCATTTATAATATTATAATTTTAAAACTATGATATCTCCTAAGATATTCATTGAAATCATATTATGATGTCAAGGGCAATTTTGTTCAAAATTAAATACTTGTGATGAATAACGTATTTATTTGGATAAGGATTGGAAACACCTTCGCAAATAATGCATTATTTTAGAACAAATTTGATTAGGTACCAGGTTAAAAAGGTTATAGTGAGTCAACCTTAAAAGATAGACATAATTATGTCGCGTACTTTTTTTAGAACTTTTAAAGGGGAACAATTCCGTCATACATGATTTTTGCGTAACTTTAATCCTTTACGCAGCTTACGAAACGGAAGCTGTCAAAAGGATTTTTTTTTTCCGTTTTAGCAACATTTTTCATTAATGCTCCGCTCGTCTTGGTCGTAGCGTGATGTTATACTAAGACTATCCAACACAAAAAGATTTTTTCAATTCGATACAGTAGTTCCTGAGATTAGCGCGTTCAACCAAACAAACTCTTCAGCTTTATTATATTACTAGCTGCGTAAGTCTCGATCCCGTGGGAATATCGGGATAAAAAGTAGCCTATGTCTTAATCCAGGGTGTCAGCTACCTCCATTTAAAATTTTATCAAAATTGGCCCAGCCGTTAGAATGTCAAGAAGTAACAAACATACACACACACTCACAAACTTTCGCCTTTATAATATTAGTGTGATGTGATAAGTATAGATTACGAGTATAATATTATTATAAATAATAACAATAAAGGTCTGATTTATGTAATCAAATATCATCAATCTCTATTAATAGCATTGTGAGTTACATGACTGCAGCTTTTAATTAAATAAAAACCAGTCATGTATGAGTAATTTGTTACGTGTTTGTGCTAATGTCAGACTATTCAAGGACGATGTGGGAAAAACCTTAATATTTTATGTAGCGAGCAATACAAAACAAATCAATCACATGGCAATATAAATTCGTGGGAATAAAATTTTATATTGCTGTGGAACATAACTATACTTCTATCTATACTAACACGTAAAGCACGATGTCTTATTAGTCAAACTGCGTAGCTTTGGTATCAGAGGTAACATTTAAAACTACTTTAATGCTATCTCCCCAACAGAATGCAATGTACAGAGATTGCAAGAATATGTGAAAAAACAAAATTTGAAATGAGTTTTTTATCTTATTCTACATTGATAAAGTTTGGTGTCCCACAGGGCAGCGTCCTTGGGCCACCTCTTTTCATAATCTATATAAAAGATCTGCCTTAGGTAACTCAACATCAAATGGTGATGTTTGCAGACGACAGTACTGCCGTAGTGAAATGTATTGATCTCAATATTTATCAAGATGACATAAATAATACACTATCGGACATAATTAATTGGCTTGATAAAAATAATTTAGTTACAAACTTAAAGAAAACAAAAATAGTGCACTTTCACCAAAGAACTGTAGTACCAAAATTAAATATCAGGCATAGTAACCGTGACATTGATGAAGTTAAAGTAGCAAAATTATTAGGTTTATACCATGATAACCAACTTAACTGGAAGCCCCCCACATAGATGACCTAGGTAAGAAAATAAATAAATCAGCATACACACTTTTCGAAATAGCTAGAAAAATAAATATGGATGCGCTACTAGTTGCGTATCACTTAGGCTTAGTAGCCTCAATTTTGCGAAATAGTATTATTTTTTGGGGCAATTCTACTGATAAAGATATCGTTTTTAAGGCACAAAAAAGATGCAAAAGATCAATGTGTGGTCTGAAAATTGATATAGCTGTGTACTATTCTTTAAATCGCTGAAAATACTTACGTTACCCTCATTATACAGGGTGTCCCAGAAATCAACGTCAAGCCGCAAACGGGTGATAGTCCTGCCCTTTATCAGAAAAATATATAAAAAAAATCTTGGTCATGTAATTTTTACATTATAAGTATCAAAAAACTGACACCCTGTGATGATCTTTCAAGTCCTGTGACTACAAATATTAACTTCTCTTTGTTTTATTTCTTTGGTTTTACAAAAGGGTTATTCATGTTTACACTACAGAAAAAAATTAAAGAAAAGTTAATATTTGTAGTCACAGGACTTGAAAGATCATCACAGGGTGTCAGTTTTTCCGATACATTGTTTGATACTTATAATTTGAAAAGTAAGTACATGGCCAAGATTTGTTTTATATATTTTTCTGATAACTGTCATGACTTGGCCTATCACCCGTTTCCGGCTTGACGTTGATTTCTGGGACACCCTGTATATTATTGAAATTAGTGTTTTGTCAAAACAAACATGAGGTTATTTGAAAAAGTGTCAACGTTACGAGATGTTGCGATTCGTCGCCAATACGCAGTCTTTAAGTAATCAGCGTTGTAAGACTGCCTTAGTGAGAAAGAGCGTTTTAGGCATGGCACCGTGCAGTCACAATAAATTACCAGATGTCAAAAAAATTTGAATGTTACACAATTAAAAACAAAATTAAAACTGTTATTAATTGAAATATGTTATTATACGACCGATGAATTTTAAATGATAAATTAATATAGAATTATTAACTAATTGGAATTTATGATAATTTATTTATGCATTGACTGTAGAAATTATTTCATATTGTGCCATTTATAATTTTTATTTATTTATCATCATTCTATTAATTTTGACATACCTACCAAATAATTTATGTTTACCTATCGTATGATCAATATTTTATTTCGCATGCAACCATATTTGTTGGCCTCTTGGCATAACATAGCAACCTAAGAATTTTAATTTAAGAACTGTATTCACTACCTATGTTAAACAAATAAAAAATGATTATGATTATAACATATAATAATGCGGAAGAGTTTGTTTGAATGCACTAATCTCTGGAACCATACCATTCAGATTTGAAAAATTATTTTCATATAATAGCTCAATTTTTGAGGAAGGTTGGCTATTTAACATCATGCTATGACCGATATATAAAGAAAAAAAAATCACGCGTACGAAGTTGGAGTCAGAAGTTAGTCCTGGATAAGCACATAACTAAGAACTTCTAAATGTTGCTGCTAAACTATGTCCTGCAGCTCTGCAATATCTTTTAATAAAAAACCGCCAAGTGCGTGTCGGCCCACGCACAATGAAGGGTTGCGTAGTTGGGATGAATTTATCCCAATAGCAAACTTAATTGAAGTTGAAAGACATGTTCTCCCATACATTACAACTGCAAAAATGTAAATTTGTACGCACAATATTGAGAGATTTACCATGTTCATTTAACACCATAGACTTCTTATAGGTTTTCCTGTAATCTATAAGAACTATTTTCTGTATTTTTTTTTCAACATTTTAGGTTCAGTATTGTTTCGGAGTTAATGGTCAATTTTCATCTATTTTCTTAAATAGAATTAAAACTAATTATTATAAAATTAAAAAAATATATTTATTTGAGACCTCACAACAAACCCTTTTATTTGATATGGCACACGGTACAGTTTGCAAAACTTTTTATTTTAATTTTATATTTTGCCCCCCAAAATTGACCCTCATATTCAAAACTCATTTATTTACGTTACACATCCATGTTTAGGTGGGTCATAAGTGTACCAAATTTCAACTTAATGGGTCCAGTAGATCCGCAGCAAATCGGCTGTGAGAGATTGACAGACAGACAGAGCCAGCCAGCCAGCCAGACAGACAGACAAGTGATTCTATATGGGTTCCGTTTTTTCATTTTGAGGTACGGAACTCTAAAAATAAGCAACTTAGCTTACAAAATCTTTAAAAATGCTTTCAGGAGTTTGAAGATTGGGATGATGTTGGCCTCAATATGCCTCGACCAGCTGGACTGGTATCATTATTCCGTGGGAACACTTCAAGCATTAGTCCACCTAAAGCAGATGTGTCCACAGAAATTGACTGGTCATACATAGAAGTGGATTGCCAGACAGATCTGGATGAAGGAAATGTTTGTGCCAGCTGTCAGACTTCACTGCAGCATGACACTGATTGGAGCCATGAGGTGAAGCATATTTGTCATTATTATTATTGCCATTAACCTTTTTAACTTCTTAAGATATTTACAGTCAGCAAAATAATTAGTAATCCAGTCAAAAATACTCTCATAATATGGGTTTAAAAGTTCTTGAATTTAGTTGCATACTTTAGTCTCCTGACTCATCTTCTCGCCGTCATCCCAGTTTTTCATCCCAGGTTGGGATGTCTTCACAAGTGATCCGTTTTCTTTTCGTGATTTAATTTATAATTTACAGCTCCTCATCCAAGCCGAAGAGATAGAATTACTGAAGCAAAAAATAATAGCACTAGAGACTGAAAAGCTTGACTTCCAAAAATTATATGATGCTGCCATTGTCAGCTTAAACTCACTCACAAGTCCTGCTTCCGAGAGCAAAGGGCTGGATCTTCATATACCTGAGCATAAGCTGTTATCAGTGCAAAGGGTAGAACAGAGCTTAGAAGCCAAGCCTATAACTTGTACAGCTTCAGAGAACCATTATGGAAGTGGACATTCAACTCATAGTGCGACTCCAGAGCAGTTTGAGATGATAGATAGTGAGAAAAACAGTGCAATGTAAGTATAAGGCCGAAGGAGCTAAATGTCCAACAGCGCGAAACGTCTAATGAGCAGTAAGTCTTTTTAGCAAAATGGCCATGTAGCAAAACGTCCAACTATCAGATGGTCTCTATAACAGAAAATCTATTTAGCAAAAAGTCATTTTTAGGGTTCTGTACCCGAAGGGTAAAACGGGAACCCTAATACTAAGGCTCCGCCGTCTGTCTGCCTGTCTGTCTGACTGTCTGTCTGTCTGTCTGTCTGTCTGTCCGTCCGTCTGTCACCAGGCTGTATCTCATGAACCGTGATAGCTAGACAGTTGAAATTTTCACAGATGATGTATTTGTGTTGCCGCTATAACAACAAATACTAAAAACCAGAATAAAATAAATATTTAAGGGGGCTCCCATACAACAAACGTGATATTTTTTGCTCCTTTTTGCTCGATATTGATAACGGCAACAGATAGACGTTTGAAATATTCACAGAATATTAAGTTATATATTCACTTTAAAAATAAATAATTAAATTAAAATAAAACAAATATTTAAGAGCTCCCATACTCGTACACCAAAAGTGTTTTTTTTTTGCCGTTTTTTACAGATAATGGCACGGAACCCTTCGTGCGCAGGTCCGACTCGCACTTGGCCGGTTTTTAAAATAAAGGAACACTCATGATAGAAAGTAAAAGTCATTTGTAAATTACATTACATTTATTTGTTAAAAAAATATCTGGGGTTAAAAAGCTTAGGGCCTTTTCTGATTTGATTGGTCGGCGCGGCAGCGCGCAAACATACCGCGTCGCCTGCACCTGCACATGTAGGTAAAAAACCGGCCAAGTGCGAGTCGGACTCGCGCACGAAGGGTTCCGTACCACTATCTATAAAAACGGCAAAAAAAACATGTCTGTTGTATGGGAGCCCTCTTAAATATTAATTTTATTCTGTTTTTTAGTAGTTGTTGTTATAGCGGCAACAGAAATACATCATCTGTGAAAATTTTAACTGTCTAACTATCACGGTTCTTGAGATACAGCCTGGTGACAGACGGACAGACACACGGACGGACAGCGGAGTCTTAGTAATAGGGTCCCGTTTTACCCTTAGGGTACGGAACCCTAAAAATTATGCAGAGCCGCTTGTGCCGTCGCGAAATAAAAATAACGTCGTCTTCTAGTCATTTTGCACTGGGCGCTCGTCCGGCTCCTCGGCAGTAAGCAGAACGGCCACATGCCGAGCCGCGGTAAGCCGAATCAGTACCCAGTGGCGTAGCTAGCATGGGTACTGACCCGGTGCGCATAATTGTGTCACCCAAGAATAAAAACCGACTAAGTGCGTTTCGAACCACGCACAATCTAGTTGGGATGAATTTATCCCAAGAAAAAACTTAACATTGTAGGTGAAAAACATGTTTTCCCATACATTCCAACTGCAAATGAAAGTTGGTCGACTATTACCTTCTCGTTTTCCTTTTAACTTCGTTATAATACTAATGCCTTGATTTTTTCCTTCCCTTTTTTGCTTTATTTAAATTATTTAGTTTGGATAACTTTTTTTGGCTTCAAGTCTAAGGCCCGTATTACAGAACGTACTTAAAATTAGATTGAAGCCATTTGATTGGTTGAAACTAGTATTAAGTAATGCTTGAGTATTGAATGACGTTTTGTAATATGGCCCTAAGTGGTTTATCGTTGAAAAACGTGATAGTATGTTTAATTTTTTTTTCACGGTTTGGTGTCACCCTCAGTCAGCTAGCACCCGGTGCGGACCGCCCCCGACGCCCCCCCCCAGCTACGCCACTGTCAGTACCCACTCTAGCGAATATCGAGCTAATCAGGAACGCTTAATTGAAATATAGGCGGTTGGTAAGCTTTTGGTTCTGCGAATACCGAGCTTACTGATGACAAATCAGAAAAGGCCCTAAGTAGTAACAATTGACGCGTAATATTTTTGGCAACGCTGTACAGACGTCTTCATCAATGGTATACTCCTCACGCATAAAAATACCTTAAGAGTGCAACTCTTTAGACTCTGGACGATCAACGACATCGTGACATATTTCGTGGGTTATTTTGAGGCCACGACAGTCGGCGTCGATTGACTGCAATCATTGCACCCTTATCAAAGTATAATGTTGGTCATTGAATATTAATTGTTGTTGTGAAAAAATTGTTAGGTATTTAAAACACAGGTTAAGCTTATTAAAATGTATTTGATTATCTCTACCGCTTAATTGAGAATAGCACCAGATTCATATGAAATTACAACATGCATCGTATGCTAATGTATTTACAATAATTATGTAAGTATTTAGTTGGTCTTGTGTTTTATTGCTTGCTATAGAACTAGCTCACTATGGATGTTGCATGACTCACATTTTTAAAGCACTCGCAAATATAATGGGAGTGGTTCTGAATTCGAAAGAATTTAGTTTTCTTACAGGTACCTTTCAGCTCAAATTGTATTGGAATCTAAAGATTTTTTTCTGTTATCACAAAAAACTATGTTTTTAACTTTTTTCCGATAAAACATTTTAATTGTATGTTGATTTGTTAATTCTCAAATGACCGATTCATCTATTTTCTAGTTTTCTCATTTGCCTTACTTTTTAAGTTTATGACCTTTTTAGTTAATTTGACTTAAAATTGCCCCACAGAACAAGAAAAGGTTCAAACTTAAGTTCGTTCGAGGCGACTGGCGAGGGTGGTGTTGGCGACAACAGCACACGCGACTCGCCGCTACGTCGCGGCAGTGTGACGACGCTGGACGAGACGCTCAGCATCAACGACGGTGGCGAGTGGACGCGCGTGCACTACGAGTACAACAGCATCGAGACCAACAGCAAGGAGATGTGGATCGATAGGTAACATACAGTTAAACCAGAGAATGTATGAGTTTCGGTAATCTTCGTGTATCAATTAGCACGACCGTCGTGCCACACAGAGATCCCGCACTGAGGCAAAGCTTCTAAGTTTTGTACTGCGGCGCTTCATAGGGTGCGCATAACATTGTACGTTTGGGTTGCCTTCTCCGATCACAGATCGTTATCTGTCGCTCAAAAGTTTTGAAAAGTTTTATGGAATTGCATAGAGTGGTTAATCTATAATTTTGTATTCATGGTAATACAAAATAGGCAAGAGCTTCCATGGTTGTAGCTCTATATTAGATCTCTGTTATGTATTTATAGGGAGCGGGGTAGTAGACGTGCAATCAAACCACGAGTCAGTGTCATACTGGTTTATACTGGAAATCGTAGATGCTATGGAGCTCGCGCGCCGACACACACACGCGTGTCGTACGCGCACTAGGTACAATACATAATAATCTCGTTATCGCGCGTTCGTATTTGTGAACATAAATGAAGATTCTCGAAGCGCATACTTTTCTTGGTATACCTGTACATTGAATCCTTGTCCAGAGAAAATGCGACTTGCGAATGCGATTGTCTTCGTTGGTGTGTAACGATAGCTGTGAAACGATTAGTCAGTCTGCAAGATTACTAGCGAGCTCTCGCCGTGTGGCAATTATTTTCCCGATGTCTATTGTAATTGTAACGAGCCATGCCTGGCAAAGAAATTCTTCGTTTTTAGGGTTCCGTACCCAAAGGGTAAAACGGGAACCCTATTACTAAGGCTCCGCCGTCTATCTGTCTGTCCGTCTGTCAACAGGCGGTATCTCATGCACCGTGATAGCTAGACAGTTGAAATTTTCACAGACGATGCATTAGGTTGGGGAAAAAGTCTTTTCGCATTATAGTATGTATGAACTTGTAATAAAATCTCTTTGGCTATACTATTTGTATCTGGCTGGTTTTGGTATCATTGAAAGTTTAAATTTTAAAGAACATAATTCCAAATTCAAATTAGGAAAATGTGTGATTTTCATTTGTTTTTCGTACTGTCAAGATGAGTGAATCTAATGAAGAAATTCGATACATTTTAAAAGTTTACTACAAGAAATGTAAAAATGCAACGCTAGCCGCGAAAAAAATTTGCGTTGTTTATGGACCTAGTGCAGTGTCTGTGAGAGTAGCACAAATTTGGTTTAAGCGTTTTAAATCCGGAAATTTTGATGTCAAAGATGCACGTCGCTCTGGTCGCCCTATTAAGGATAAAATGGATGCCATTTTTGAAAAAGTGGAGCAAGATCGGCATGTCAGTAGTTACGACGTAGCTGAAGAACTGGGAATTGACCACAAAACAGTTTTGGCACATTTGAAAAAAATTGGGTACACAGAAAAGCTCGATATTTGGGTAACTCAAGAGCTCACTGAAAGAAACCTAATGAACCGTGTACTCATTTGTGATTCTTTATTACGACGTAATGAAACCGAACCATTTTTGAAGAAGCTGATAGCTGGTGATGAAAAGTGGATCACGTACGACAAGAACATGCGAAAAAGGTCGTGGTCAAAGGCTGGTCAGGCTTCACAGACTGTGGCGACACCCAGGTTAGCTCGCAACAACGTGGTGCTGTGTGTGTGGTGGGATTGGAAGCAGACCAGGCAGGACCATGGATTCTAAACTCTACTGCGAACAACTGATGAGATTAAAGCAAGAAGTTAAGAGAAAGCGGCCGGAATTAATCAACAGAAGGGGGTGTGGTTTTTCATCATGATAACGCTAGACCTCACACATCTTTAGACACTCAGCAAAAATTAAGAGAGCTTGGCTGGGAGGTGTTAATGCATCCGCCGTATAGTCCTGACCTTGCACCTTCACACCTGTTTCGGTCTCTTCAGAATTCTTTAGGCAGTGCCAGGTTAACATCACGAGAGGACTGCCAAAACCACTTGTCGCGGTATTTTGATCAGAAGTCCCAAAATTTCTATAGCAATGGGATCATGTCCCTACCTACAAGATAGTAAAAAGTTATCGAACAAAATGGTACCTACATGCTTTAGTTAAATGTAAATAAACTATATTAATTTTTTTTTTTGAATTTTCTTAAAAAATGCGAAGAAACGTTTTCCCCAACCTATTATTTCTGTTGCCGCTATAACAACAAATACTAAAAAACAGAATAAAATAAATATTTAAGGGGGCTCTCATACAACAAACGTGATTATTTTGCCGTTTTTATAGATAATGGTACGGAACCCTTCGTGCGCGAGTTCGATTCGCACTTGGCCGGTTTTTTTATTTAATTGTTTTAGAGTCTATAGCTATCATGTTATGCTTTATTTACTCTACAGTGGCATACCCAACGGGCTCAAAGTATCGATATTAAACTGGTGCTGTGAAACACTGAATCTGAACGAGCCACTAGCGAACGACCTACTCGCCGAGCTAGTGAGCAGCGACAAGCCTATTACTCTGCCTGGACTACTCACACTTGTTGCAGACACTTTACCTCGGGTTTGTACATCATTTGCTACTTTTATTAGGGTTCCGTAGTCAACAAGGAACCCTTATAGTTTCGCCACGCCCATCTGTCTGTCTGTCTCCAGCTTAGCTCAGAGACTCTTAGTACTTACTACAAAGCTGTAATTGTTTTTTGGGCATGATATTTTTTTTTTGTAGTCAACTGGTGTTGGTTATCGTTCCATAGGCCGTTCAAAAACATTGCAGGTCTGTGGAAACCATTTTTTGATTCAGGGCTTTGTTTGTGTGCCTTAAAGTGCAGTAGTATATACAGGGTGTCCCGTAAATAATGGATCAAACGTAACGGGTAGGTAGCTTACCTCATTTCCAACAACTAATTTGAACAGTAAAAAAAAAACCGATAAGGTAACCAAGATATTTTTTTTTTCGATTTTTACTATTTTCTGTACCAGCATTCAGTGTTTTTAATGCTGTTGCTGCAAATGGTATCATATTTAGGTGTGATTTTTGTCAAACATTTCTGAATAGTTTACTAATGTTATAAGATACCATTTTTTTAAATAACATTTTATTTGCTTTACAAAAAAAATCTTGAATTGAAAAGTTTTGTTTTTACGATGAAAAGACCAGAATTGGAAAAATCCTCCTGTAAAAAAAATGTATGACACCAAAGTGTACCATTATTTTAAAAACTTGTAAAATTACTAAGGTTTTCAAATTGGTATAAAACTTACGTCTAGTCCTTGCGGTTACAAAGATATTGCTATGAATGTGATGAAGAAGACAGAACAGAAATTAAAATGGTACAATCTAACTTTTCTTTCTCGTAATGGCTTATGCTTGTAATCTAAGCATGTGGTTAAGCGTGTAGCGTAATTCCGAGCCGATGACGTCATCTGTTCGGAATTTGGGACCGCTACCTGCGGTGTTGCACCTCACTCAGTGTGAAAGGGATAGATAGCGCCGCTTTTGTATTTTTGGTAAATCGGTGTCTTTGTGCAGGTATTTTTTTTCCTTCACCCTTCACTCATACAGGGCTTCATTGTTGCATGATTTTATTTGTTTAGTTGACACGAATCTCTCTTCGAGTTGATACGTACGTCAGACTACTTTCGCTCCCGCTGTGCCTAACTGTTGTGTTCCTTAAAATTAAACTTGTGCTGTGTATTAGGACTTTGCTTTGCCTAACGATTTGGAACTGTTTGTGTTTTGGACGAATGACTTGGCAATCCTACGGACTTCGAAAACAATCGTTTGTGTGAGGTTGTACGTGTGTGCAGTAGTACGAGGCCTCGTTACGAGTACACGCCACGGGAGTATGCCGAAATGCATTTTATCTACGGAGAAGCAAGAGGTAATGCCAGGGCGGCCGCAAGATTGTATCGTGAAAAATACCCGAACCGGGATCGACATCCCGACTATCGCGTATTCATTAGAGTGCATAACGCGCTTCTTGAGGGAAGAATTCTTGGCACCGGAGTTGGGGGTGCCAGTGAAGGGCGACCGTCACAAGTCAATGACGAAATTATTATTCGAGAAATCGAGGAAGATTCGTCGGTCTCAATTCGCGTCATAGCGCAACGCACAGGTATTCCAAGATCGACGGTACATCGAGTTCTAAAAAGGCACCGGTTGCACCCATATCACGTGCAACGTGTTCAAACGCTGACGTCACGTGATTACCCGCAAAGAGTAGCATTTTGCCAAAGGATGTTAAGAATGATACGGGCGGACCCACAGTTTTTTAATAAAATTTTATGGAGTGACGAGTCTTCATGCCGGCGAGATGGATATCTCAATTTGCAAAATTTGCACAGTTGGCAGGTGGTAAACCCACATTTGATGCGAGAGGACAGGAGCCAACATCAATTTAAAATAAATTTATGGGCAGGAATAATAAATGGGCAAATAATAGGGCCCTTTGAACTACCAGCAACTCTAAACGCCGAATACTATCTGCATTTTTTAAGGAATGAGTTGCCAACGTTATTAGAAAATATTCCAGAAGACGTGCGGCAAGCAATGTGGTTACAAAATGATGGTTGCCCCGCTCACTATGCGACGGCAGTAAGGGCGCAACTCAATGAAACTTACCCGGACAGATGGATCGGCCGATTAGGACCAATTTTGTGGCCTCCGCGATCTCCGGATTTAAATCCCTTAGATTTTTTTTATTGGGGATGTTTAAAAGACAAAGTTTACAAACAACGAATAACGTCGGAAGAAGAATTACGTCAGCGCATCCAATCTGCTGTATCAGAAATAAACAATAGCCATTTTGTCCGTCGGATAAGAGCTTCCTTTATTAGGAGGTGCAGACTTTGCATTCTCGTAGGGGGACGTCAGTTTGAACATTTACTGTAAAAACAAAATAAACGATTTATTTGTATTTTTTTTAAATTTAACCTCCTAATTTTTTTCATACGCATTTTTTTTTTTTTTATACCTAAACATTTTTAAGAAAATAGTTGAATTGTGCACACTTTTTCAAATTTTATTTTATTTCGTAATTTGGCACCTCTGACAGATTCATAGCAATATCTTTGTAACGACAAAGACTAGGCGTAAGTTTTATACCAATTTGCAAACCTTAGTAATTTTACAAGTTTTTAAAATAATGGTACACTTTGGTGTCATACATTTTTTTTACAGGAGAATTTTTCCAATTCTGGTCTTTTCATCGTAAAAACAACACTTTTCAATTCAAGATTTTTTTTCTAAGGCAAATAAAATGTTATTTAAAAAAATGGTATCTTATAACATTAGTAAACTATTCAGAAATGTTTGACAAAAATCACACCTAAATATGATACCATTTGCAGCAACAGCATTAAAAAGACTGCATGCTGGTACAGAAAATAGTAAAAATCAAAAAAAAAAAAATCTTGGTTACCTTATCGGTTTTTTTTTACTGTTCAAATTAGTTGTTGGAAATGAGGTAAGCTACCTACCCGTTACGTTTGATCCATTATTTACGGGACACCCTGTATAACGAAATTAAAAGGAAAACTATCACAGCTAAGTAGGCTTTACAAGTTAATGAGTAATAATCGGCGTATTGACCGTGACGTATATCGATGTATGGAAGAAACATGTTTTTCAATTACAATGTTACGTTTGTTTTTGGTATAAATTCATCCCAACTACGGAACCCTTCATTGTGCGTGGGCCGACACGCACTTGGCCGGTTTTAATAACAAACTTATCTTTTAATTGGGCAAGCAATATGCAGCTCCAGTTTAAACTAAAGTAAAGAGCCAATGATATTATGATTAATAGGCAGTAGCGTCCATTTCTAATCCCAATTTCACTATCGTTGTGGCCAGGAAGCTATGAATGCGTCATTTTAAAATCAACGTCAGTGACTTTCATTTTCAGTGGTAAGACCTTTGTGACCAAAATACATAGTAATTTATAATATTATGTTAAAATTTATACTGTATATTGTAATTTAACTGTGTTATACTTGCAGCACGTATTGGAGGTGGGTAGTCTATGATTACGACTTAGTTAGAGAACTTATAATTAAGGCCTGCTTGCATCATAAACTCCTAAATAAATTTCGCGGCTAAACGTTTTTGTTATATTGTTAAGCAACGTTTGCCGCGGTTGGTCCGTGGATGAGTGACCATCTTTACATACGAAGACTGCTCCGTGCCTCGGAAAGCACGTTAAGCCGTTGGTAACGGCTGTTATTTCTAGATCTTTGACAGTTGTTACGGGTTGTCAGAAGCCCGAAATTCTGGCAAGCAGTTTTACGAAGGGGTATCGTGTTACCCAGTAGCTGGGGTGTGGAGGTCAGATAGGCAGTCGGTCCAAGTAAATACTGATATGCAGCTGCATCCGGTTGGACTGGAAGCCGACCCCAACACAGTTGGGAAAAGGCTAGGCAGATGATGATTAATTTTTTAGCATAAGTTGATATTATTATAGTCTACTAGCTGCGCCCCGCGGTTTCACTCGCGTAAGTCTCGATCCTGTGGGATATCAGGATAAAAAGTAGCCTATATTTAATCCAGGGTATCAGCTACCTCCATACAAAATTTTATCAAGTTTGGTCTAGCTGTTTGAGCGTGAAGAAGTGTCAAACACACACACACACATACCGACAAACTTTCGCCTTTATAATATTTAGTGTGATGTGATAGTGATAGACAAAAATGTATAAACAGAGCTCTTTTTTTTCGGGTGGGATATTATCAAATAACTTCTCCCGCTCTGGGCGGAGCGGGAGGGCGTGTCAGACTTTTACTGACTAAAACCCACCCGTGTTCCTTCCGGTGCCTGTGTGCCAGGGCCACGATATCCCTTTCGGACAAACTCGCAACCCTGGCAGGCATTGGCCCTATCGGACCCCGTCAGTTGATGCTGACATCTCTTTGAGGCGCGCGTGGAACACAACGCGCCGTCGACCCGCGCGTGGTACTTATCGGACGGCGAGCTACCCATCGCTCAACGTCTAGGTGGCCGGAAGTCGGCCTTCGACTCCCTAGTATAAACTGTCGTGTGTCTAGATCCTGCCCCACACGCTGGTGGCGCGGCGCAGCGAAGCGGCGGCGCTGGTGGCGGCGGCGGCGGCGCTGCTGCCGGGCGGCGACGCGCGCCGCGCCCGCGCGCTGCACGCGCTGCTCACGCTCGTCAAGAAACCTGACCGCGCTGACACAAGGGCTATTTGTGAAGGTATCAATAAAACATAAAAACTTTATTGTCTGCATTTTATATTTATGTATATATTGATGTGAAACATCTCTATAGAGACGCACGTAAAACCGATTGCTGGCGGGGTGACGCATGCCGCGTGGCGATCGGTCACTATACAGTAGTTTGTAAATGTGTGTAGTGCGATGTTTCACATCTGCCAGTCGTCCTGTGACGGCTCAATTTTTTATTTAGGATATGTATAATATATCTGTGTATCTATTTTAATATTACTGTTTAATTATTATTTGCACTAGCGACAGCCCCACTATATGTCCAGACTAATCACTGTCCATTCAAGGTTGCCTGGAATAAATCGCAAAAAGCGATAAAACCGCCCATTGTATATTGTTGGAGTGTTTGATTTATGTTTTATTATGTATTTTTGAGGTGTACAATAAAGTAAGTATATATAAATTAATTAAAAATATATAAATTGCCAAAATGATTACCAAGGTTTTCACATTGACCCCAAACTAGGCAAGCTGTATCCGTATCGCATACGTATTCAAAGTATTTAATTAATAAATATTTTTAGGGTTCCGTAACCCAAAAGGAAAAAACGCATCTCTTAAAGGATCACTCGTATGTCTATCTGTCTGGCCGTCTGTCACAGCCAATTTGCTCCGAATCTACTGGTCCGATTAAGTTAAAACTTGGTACACATTTGAATTTCTGTGACCCAAACACGAACGTGTAACGTAAATAAATGAGTATTGAATACGGGGTCACATTTGGGGGGCATACGAAAAAAAAAATTGTTTTGCAAACTGTATACCGTGTGACATATCAAATGAAAGGGATTTCAAATATACTTTTTTTATAATTTTAAATTAAATTGTTTTACAGTTATTTAAGAAAATAGTTGAACATTGACCATTCCCCTTAACTCCGAAACAACTGAGTCAAAATTTTAGAAAAAAAAATACAGAAAGTAGTTTTTGCAAACTGTACCGTGTGACATAATATCAAGTAAAAGGGCTTGTTTTATGGATTTCAGATATATTATATTAATATTTTAAAATAAATCCTTTAAAGTTATTTAAGAACATCAATGAAAATTAAACTACTGAGCCTACAATTTTGAAATAAATACAGAAAATAGTTCTTTACTTATAGATGACACAGGAAAACCTATAAGAATACTATGGTCTTAAAATAACGTGGTAAATCTCTCAATATTGTGCGTATAAACTTACTTTTGGAGTTGGAATGTATGAGGGAACATGTTTTCAACTACAATGTTAAGTTTGTTTTTGGGATAAGTTCATCCCAACTACGGAACCCTTCATTGTGTGTGGTCCGACACGCACTTGGCCGGTATTTTACAATCGAATTAATTACTTATTAAATCGAATTTGTCCATTTTGACCATCACAAATTAAAGTATATTTTTTTCTTCCAGCAACCTGCCTTGTAGTTAAATGGGGCGGCAGCGGCGAAGTCCTCTCCTCAATAGCCGAGCTCTTAGCATCAAGATCTACAGAACGAAGGGTCTTAGCCAGCCAAGTATGCATGGCCATAGCTCCTTACGTACCCATCGAGCTGTGCACATCGCTACTGCTAAGCCTTGTGGTCCTCATGTGCGAGTCCAATGAACTCGAGATCAGGACCTTAGGACTCAAGTCTGCCTGCCTCATATGTCCCGTGGCGGATCATAAGTACAGCCAGCTAGAAAGCCTGTTGTTCAATTTCTTGAAGGACCCGGTTGAAAAGTGTGTGAAGGATACTGTTAGTATATTTATGCCTGTTCTCGCGAGGAGTGCTTTGATTGCAGGTAAATTGGTGTTACTTTATTTATTTTCTTTTTGGTTAGTTTTGTTGCATAAGATTACGAAATCAATTTCAAAGTCAATAGAATATAATTGAATATTATGAAGCAATATCACAGATTACGAGATAAATCACTCCATGTACTTACGCGCGTTAATTACCGGCCCGGGTCGCACGCGACCCATTTCTCAGTGGGTTGCCGACAGCCGCGAGGCGCGTACGTACGCACAATAATTACGCGGTAGCGCGCAGTTTCAAAGCAAAACTCACTTTACTCTTGTAAGGTTAGGTACATTTTCGTTTGCAGCGTCTAGCTAGCGACTCGAAGGTGTTGGCTATTATAGCAGTAGGTATTGAACATTTTGTATGGAATGATTTATCTGGTAATCTGTGGCAATATGTAAATGTCGGCGGGCGGTCTTATCGCTTCTTCTTCTTAGCGTGTTGATGGCAAAAATAACATGAAAAAATATATTAAGATTTTTAAATTTGTTTGGCCCAAAATTCAGCAACGCGAATACCGTTTGCTGACGCAGCCATTAGATCCTCATTGCTAAAATCGATCAACTTAATCCTTTCACGAGGACAATACTAATGAAACGTTTAATATTTTCCCTGAAAATCTGTCATTCGATATTCAAATATCCAAAGAATATTTTATTTAATTCCAGGAAAATTCTCAACGGACTTATGCAGCCGAATAATGACGAATTTAACGAAAGCGAGCAGTGATAACGAGTGGAAGACTGTGCTCTTATACTTAGATGTGTTGAGAGTGTTAGTGTTAGCGAAACTGGCCTACGTAGTTAATGTACAAATAGTTAGGGATGTTACCCTCAGTAACTGTGATATACAATCGGTTAATTTACAAGAAGTACCCTTAGAGGAAACGGAGTATTTTATGGAACTACAGTGCTACGTCACTGATAATGTTGACGCGAAGATATTGTTAGTAGCTGCAAATAATATTATTAAGGAGAAGCCTGAAGTCAGATGGTCGGAGTTAAGTTGGTTTATTAGCACGTGAGTATTAGCGCCCTGGTTTGCTTAAAAAAATCATAAAGACATTTAAATATGACATAAAAATATTGTTGACTGAAAACAGTGTTTGCTTCCCTAATGTAACCAGAAGCACCGTTATGATATTAAAAAAATGCAATCATTACTCTTTGGACATGAACTAGTAATAATTTCAAAGCATAATAATTTTCAATTTATAAATTAAAATCCCTAAAAACGAAAGATAAATAAAAAGTTACACATTTCGTTACAGATTAAAACAAATTCTAGACGTGGCAACAAACACCAAAGTTTTAAGCCACACATTGATATACGAGGTACTCATATCCCTGGTTAATAGTTATGTGGATAATTTCGGTGTAACATTTACTACACACATACTGAAGCCTATATTTAATGACGTCATAACCGAGTTGGAACAGAAGATGGAAAAACTACACCCAGTGAATGTGGATACAACTATTCTTGTTGGAATATTCTTGGTGACCATATTACCTGCGCTTGAAGATAAGACACAACACGGGGAGTTTTTACAAAAGTAAGTTGTATGTCAATTATTTCTTAGTTTTAAGGCGGAAACTGACTTGCAACGTTTGTTTGTATCAAGTTTTTGTAACTAGTTACTTAACCAGTTAGTAGTCAGTGCAGCGAGCCACGCCGCTCGACGCGAGCGCGATCCTCCATTCGACCATCGGCTTTTTCTTGAATTCCTTTGAAACGCGTTACAGTAGTCTTTTCAGTAGGCTGGAGTCAAGTGCTCGAAGCGAGCGTTCGTCACGTTTAGTGTATCGCCGTTTTGTAACAAGAAATGTAGTGCGCTTGAGCAATGTGCTCGAATTGAGCGCGTCGCCGCGTCTTATGTATCGCCGTTTCGTAACCGAGCTCGCCTCGAATGATACATTAAAAACAAACGTTGCAAGTCAGTCTCCGCCTTTACAGTATCACGAGCGCATGTATCTGTCTTTTATGCTATTGACATAAGGTTTTAATTTCAATGTTCGACGCGCGACGCTTGTTCGTAAAATGCAAGAAGTATAGATCTAAAAATGTTCCGTTCGTGATGATTTTTTTTTCAATAACTTTTCCTGTGGGTTAAAAATTGTTGGACGCATTTGCTGTCCTTGTCCCAGGAAAAGGTTATTGTAAGATTTTATTTTGAACAACGACACATTCTTAATAGTTCTCACTCTTTCTAGGAACAATACTTTTAATTAATGTCCAATACAATTAATTAGGTGTCCAGCGGAAAAGTTTCATGTTCAATAGTGAATAAAAGAAAAAAACAACAACGTTATTCTCATATTTTGAATAGGACACTGTTGACCACATGTGAGCGTTATGTGACTGAACATGGGTAACCCATGTTCAGTCACATAACGCTTTTATGAACATTATACTACTGTATAATGTTCATAAAAGTCAGTATATTGTTTTTGAGGCGAGGACCAAATACCATCTCGATGTGCCTCCCATACGTCTAAACGGTGTTCCTCTTGAGCGAGTGGAACAATTTCAATATCTAGGTCATTTGATCACCATTGACCTTAGAGACAATGCTGACATTGAAAGGGAACGGAGGGCTCTTTCTGAGCGTGCGAATATGATAGCCCGCAGGTTTGCACGTTGTACTGCAGACGTAAAGGTGACGCTATTCAGAGCATTCTGTACCACCTTCTACACATGCAGCTTGTGGGATTAGTATTCGCGGGAGTCGTATGGAGCCCTCGTGTCCAATCGGGTTGCCATGGCGTTGCAGTGCTTCTGGAATGTTTGCAGCGGCGCGTGTAGATTGCTTTTACACAATAATGCGCAAGCGCACAGCGACCCTATATGAGTCTTCGCTCGAAATAAAGATTTGAATTTAAAAACAATATCGTCTAAATGTCGTCCATTTCTCTAATGACATTCTTGCAATCGGACTCTATTTTCCATTGGACACCACCACCCTTTATACAATATTAGTTTTAGTATATGCGAAACCCGAAACACGTGTCTAGTATTTTTATGTAAAGAATCTATGTACAAAATTTCAAAACTGTATCATGAAAAATCACAAAGTTATAAGGTTGTTATGTTACCGGGTTGTCCGTACAAAAACATGCTAACGGCGCCCCCGCGCCTCCAGGGTCGTTTTGCGCTCATTGATAATAATTTGGCAGTAAGTACCTAACCGTACGGCGATTGTATTGTAAGTGATTAAATGCTGATAACATGTTCCATCACACTTAAATATTTTTGGTACAAAATATAACATGGTGTAAAAATTATTGAAATCGATTCAGTTCCTTATTCTGAACAAACTATATTCAGGTTTCGCGTTAGACTAAAAATAATGTTGTATAACTATTTATATTTATAACTTGTTTCGTCATCCTATTCAGTAATACATCACGTTTCATTCGCTGCTTGATTCCCAACAATGTTTTTGTTATAGGTGGATCATGTACAGCAGCATACGCGGTCTTCCAGTCAAGATATTCTCCATACCATTGAAATGGGTGGCAGAGCACAGAGAAGAGTCGCTCGACTTCTATTTACAGCATCTTAGGGAATGTAAGTATTGTAGTTGCGTTAATGGTCACTGTTCTAACTTAACCTAACCTAAATGATTAAATAACAGTAGATTCGCATTCCCATTGATTTTAAATATTACTTCTATGTTTTAAATAAAAATAATTGCCCGGGCATTTTTTATAATGTCCTAATAATCACTTGGTCAATAATTTAAACACTACACCGCATCAAAATAGGTTGCGTAGTTTAGAAGAAAAACCTACAGAACGACGCTTTTGAAAAAGTAAAATCTTCGTGCTCATCAGTAAAATCACTCTTTACAGTCGCGGCAAGCAGTTGTGAAAGTTCAAGCGGCACTACTATCCGCATGTATATCGCTAACCTGATCACTGAGCTACTGAACGCGACGGAACTGAATGAGAAATGCATCGAGCGACAAATGTTACCCGCTGTCATGGCGCTGCTACACGATGAAGATGTGTAAGTTATTATTATCTACACCCATGCTATAAATCCTCTATAAAAGTTTCTGAAACAGCTTATTGCCAACATTAAGAGGAGGCTCCCTATTTTTATGTTAATTTGCATGAATATTCAATATACACATGCACAAAACAACACAAGCACACAACAAGCTAAATTAAACTTTAGTTTATGATTTATTAGATCTTTTTCTTTCCATGTTGAAGACAGTTACGTAATTGTAATATTTTCTCTCAATAAATTTTTTATTCCAAAATTGTCTTTTTTAAGGATAATTATAAAAAACAAACAAGATTGTTTTTAGATATTTTAGAAGATAGCTTTTATGTCTAAAATAAATATTCACAGCAAGATTATCCCGACACAAGATATTTTTTCTCTAGATCAATTACTACTTTAGATTAAACGAAATAAGAATTGAGACTTACGCTATTTAGTGCCAATTTCACCAATGAAACTGAACGTGATCAGCTCATAAACCACGTTTAAGAGCTGTCAGTGTCATTATTTTATTTGGAATATTGACACTGACAGCTCTTGAACTCGGTTTAGATGTGCTGATCGCGTTCAGTTTCATTGGTGAAATTGGCACTTAGTTTCGTGCTCGAACACGATCAAAGAGCGCACGCGATATTTAACTTTATTACTGATGTGTTAGCGTTTAGCACTTAACGGAGTGGCGGGGAGCGAGGGGCGGAGCTCGCGTTCGAGTTTTGATTTAGACTGCCTGCTCTTAAAACAACCAGTGTCATAGTAACCATAATATCATCCAAACGAGTGTTATAGTGTTGTACTAACATTATGCAACTCCTTTGCTTTTTCGATCCCTTCCTTACTCATCAAACAACCACATTCTCACTACTCAGTTCGTGGTATCTTTATGAATTAAAAAAAAAGAACATTGTCATGCACGCGCGGTTCAAATCACTCCCACAGAAAGATAGAGAAAAGAAAGATGTTGCACATCATAACATACTAATAGATTGTGTTGTATTACACTTTTGAAGGTCTGTCCGGGAAGAAGCTATTTCGTCATGGGGCAGTGTCACACGAACATGTCTGATCCGTGGGTTAGATTGTGAAGCTCAGTGCTGGGCGCCCGTCGAAGACATGCTGGGAGGGAACCAAGCGCTCACTGTGAAGGAAGCCGCGCGCACCGCTGAGGCGTTGGCGCTGCTTGTGCTACCTACTGTGGATAACCATGCGGTGTCTGAGAAAGGTATGTGACAATATCTAGGAAATTAATATTTATTTCTGTTTATACTTTCTTGCATTAAATACTCATGTAGCACAATGTCTATGAAAACTTCATGGAAAATGTCGCGCTGCCTGTCGCGCCAGTCTGCACGAGCCTTAAACCTTCGGAAATACAGGCGTGTTGTTATGTTATGTGTTTAATACTTACCTATTTATTTTGTTTAAACTTTATTTCACTATGGTGGAATACACGGCTACACATCAAGTTATACATTTCCAGTATAAGCTGATCTCGCATTGCATAGGATTTCCGTACAATGAGAGGTCAGCTTATACTAGAAATTTATAGCTTGATATGTAGCCGTGTGTACATAAGGTAGAAAAGACCGCACGATTCATAGATTAGTTGTGCATTGCCTCATTTAAATGACATCGCGTCCTTTCCTCTGAGCTTCAACAGGGAATATACATGTATATTTTTTTACTTAATCAATAAAATACAGTAATATAAAATAAATAAATGTATTAAACTTCACAAGTTCTGCTAGTTACTCAAAAAAAAAAAAACTCCAGCAATTTTCTAGTAAAGTTCAATCGTCCATTACTGTTGCGGCCATTTTGTGACGTCATTAGCCACGATACTGTTTTGTTTACATTTCCTTTTTATCCACAAATCATATTAATTAAACATTTTTTTGTGGTTTATTCCAGCAGTTTGCTAAGAATAGGTGTTTATTCATTATGTCTGGTATTTTGTCTACAGCGGTATCCCTTTTATGCGTGGTATGTCGCGGCACTTTGTCTCGCGACATCCTGGCCGCCCTCACTCCTGGTCTGCAGCTGGCCGTGCACCACTGCCGACACCACCCCGCCTTACTACCCGCACTCAGGTACACTACCCTCACGAGTAATATGAAATAAAATAGAATAATTTAAAAAAAAAGTATCGAGCTTTAGAAAGAAACGAACATGTATGAGTGACAGAGAAGGCGCAAAGCCGAACTTTTTCTGAAACTTGATGTGCCATTTGAACAGCCGCGTATTGTTTGTGCTAGCTGCCTTAACCGAAATATCAGGACTTACTATTCTTCAAAGGAAATACAATCTTATCAGCCTGTAAAATCTAGCGTTAAATATTACTCGAAACGTACAGTTACATTAGCCGCGCGCGTGCTATGCGTTGCGCGTTCTGCACAATGTTATATCCAACTATACTCCATTTGAAATAAGATTAGACATTTAAATAAACCTTTTTTACAGTCCGTTCAACCGATTTTTACTTCTATTCCGTAGGTCTAAGGATGGCATTAAAGCACAACCGTGGTTAAAAAACCAACTGTTTATTACAGCTGCCATCAACGCAATTGTCATGCCACCAACGCAATAGAAGTCAAAATCGGTTGGACGGACTGTAAAAAAGGTTTATTTAAATTTCTAATCTTATTTAAAATGGAGTATAGCTTCTGCCCGCGTGATATTTATTGTGCCTTGACCCACTGCGTCGCATTGCATCGCCCGCTCGCGCTATTACTTTGTTTTCGCTTAGCGTTTTTTCTGACTTTTTTTTTTTTGCTCTGCTCCTAAAGGTCGTAGCGTGATCTTAAATAGTTAGCCTATAACCTTCCTCAAGAATTGGGCTATCAAATGCAAAAATAATTTATCAAATCCGATTAGTAGTTTCAGAGATTACCCCCCTACACACAAACTTACAAACAAACAAATTTTACGTCTTAATAATATTAATAGGTATAGATTTTTACAGCAGGTTTTTTTTTGCATACAAAAATTCTCATGCCTCGTCACTTTCCCCTCACTAGTACTCACATAATACGAATTCTATTATTTTCCAATCAGGAAACTAGAGGAAGGCGTGCAAGTTCCAGCTTTATCCCAATACAAGGCCGCGATAGAAGCCCTAATACACAACGTAGCCGGCATCGGGAGCAGTGGAGACATGATACGGGAGCCCCCGCCGCGCCCCAACTCCAACCTGCAGACGGCGCAGGAGGTCGGCAGGAGAGTCACGCAGATGTTCCAACAGTCTAAGTCTAATATGAACTTACAGAATATATTCAAGAAGAAAACTTAGCGGAGAACTAGTCGAGCAAGTAATGAAAAGGGAATATGTGTCGAGTGATCACCTACATAAAGTTGGGTTTGCCTAAACGGTAGCATATAATTTTTACATGGAGAGATTAATCGGACTAAACGTGACGAACGTGCCCCATTTTGGTCTGACTGTTTTGTTCACTCTAGCCGTGATACTAGCGTAGATCTTGGACTTAAGACGCTGACAACAGCTAAAGCGAGGTTACTATCAGACTACATACAAAAGAAAGAGAAGCGCGATGACACAACGCTTGTAATTTATTGCAAAGTATGTAGGAATTATCTATTTACTCAAAAATGAGTTGAGTAATCGAAAATAAAAAAACAACCAAGTTCTGCATTCAAATGTGATTAAATACCAACCGTACGTTAATATTTAATACAGATATTTTGTATTGGAACTCAAAGTAGGAGGTTAGTTTACCGTTAATTTGAATCGAGATTTTTTTTTTCTAAACGTGTATTGGTAAAAACCAAGTTGTGAGAAATATGTTCAAGAATAACATATATTTTTTCCGCTACCACGAACTAGGTATATCGATTTGGCATTTTTTTGTTTAAGACAAGCCTACCTTGATCATTTGCCTCTTGTCAGCGCCTTAAAATCTACGCTAGTATCACGGTAACTGCCAAGTTACAGCCACACGGTACGGATTTTGGTAAGGTCAGACGGATCTGAAAGTAGAACTTACCATGTATTTAACAACAGGGCAGTGTAGTAGCCTACTGAACGAAGCAAAACGTGGAGTATAACGTAGGCCAAAGTTTTCAGATGTTTCCGTAAAGCAATAAAAATTAAATTCCAATCATTTTGCAGAATAGTGCTAAGCTGTTTGCTGTGTGTGCACAGTGATCATAGTTACCGTATAATTCCGCGTCCACTAACAAACTTATAATAATATCATTTCATAACATAAGTTACTATGTTGCTGTTGACTATTTGGTAGTCATCCAGTTAAAAACATTAGGGTGATAATTACTACAATAAAGTCGTCTGATAAAGACCAGAGTTCTTTATTGCAAAATCGATCAATCATATATGAGTCAATAAAAATGAATACCTATATAATATAATCTACACACAATATTGTTTGTGTTGTGTTTACACATTAACCAGGAACTTGTTAATATTAATATTATATTACCACATCCATGTTTCCTGATATCGTAAACAATAAAACCAATACATTTAATTATGCCATAAACATGTTTTAGTATTAATAAAATAAGGGAATGCTTTAACCCGATGCATGACATAGAATAATCTCCCAACTCCACATTTTAGAAGATTTTTGGTGTTACTATATTGCCAAATGTTAAGTCAGTTGAAAACGATCGAAATTATACATTCCTAATGATATTACTCCTTTACTCTGATATCATTTTTATTTATTAAAGAGTATTATTTGAATGTCCATTACAACTAATGCAACGAAGGTCAGAGTTAGAATGTTTTCTTAAAAAGTAACGATAATTAACAACTCATCAAGGCGATGTCCGCAATTCGGTTTCTTGCTAGCTGGTGTCGTCCATTTTAATTAATTGCTGATAATATGCGGTTTCTTGCTAGCTGGTGTCGTCCATTTTAATTAATTGCTGATAATATGCTGGGGGCCTACTCCGAAGCGATAATCCGATGTATCGGCCGTTTCTTAAGGCCCAAAGTTTCCTTAATTGACTTTCAATCCTTACCCGACTTCAAGTCACGCTTTTGACTTTGACTTATCTCTCTGACCGTCGTTTTATTTTTTCTTTCGCCGTAGTCAACCATGGTTAGCCGTAAAAAGGAAACGGCCGAACATTCGGCCCCCTGTCCCTACTCTGATGTTACATAGTCAAAATGAAAAGTGTCATATTAACAACTCGAATACTATTTAATCATAATTGGCGCAAATGTTACTGGCCTCGTTTTCAGCGCCAAATGTAAAAATGCACGTTAAAATAGTACTCTTTCAAAAAAGTACTTAATTAGTATTATTTAGTAATCGTTTTAGCTTAGGATAGTACAAATTAGTGCAATATACAACTCGATAGGACATTTTTGTTTATTATCTTCAATAAACAATACAACTTACGATGTACTTAACGAGTTATCTTTACATGGATTATTATCTGTGCCTACCCGGAGTCAGTGAGAGTTACGTATACAATGATATCTCTGATCATGGCTCCTATTGTAACAGATAATATTATGCAAATACATGAAGTACGGTAATAGCTTACCGCTGTTTTCCACTATTTACTCCGATGCTTGAAACACTCGAGTATCGAGCGTAATGTATCAGAGATCGCATTTACTCTAGCCAGTATGGTGCTTCCTCTGTTATTTAAATTATAAATATATGCTCTTCGTATCATGTACGATTTTATCTAACCATGAACACATGTGATAATTTATTTTACTGTATAATATTATATGCCTTCTTATAACAAATACTCGATTTATATTTTAACTATGAATGTCTTGTACATAAAATCAAAAATAATACTTTAAAACTATTTATTGTATTCACTGTATAGTGTTTATCTTTATCACCTAGTATTTAACATAGGTACTCGTTGAATAGTTGAATCTCAAGCATAAGGGTGCCCGCCCACGAGCGTTTTTCTTGGCGATTTTTGTCAGATTGTATACATTCTAACAAAAACCGTAAATGTTATTTACTAGGCCATAGCGTAGTAGGTACGTCAATGTTGTATGTTACGTAAAAACACACAGTTGGGAAACAAAGTGCTTTGTATGAACAGATCAGTGATTGGCACACAAACATTATTGGAGGTTGTGTTAACATTTGTGAAATATATAAAGTTTATTTTATAAAATTGTATTTTTATTTTTTCTTCCTTGTCTTACCTGAAACGTTGAGGAACGTCACCGTTGTGCGTTTATTGTTGTCTGGTAGTCGAACTTTTATATAAATAAATAAAAATATTTATTAAAAAATTAAATTGGTAAAATACAGTATAAATCTTAGAAAATAAAAGTTTGATACCTGTACAAGGATAAACTTGTGTTGCAGGCTGCATGAGTTCTTAAAATTACTATTAGGACAACAGATTTCTTGACAATATTTAACATACGTTTTAAAAATAGCTGCAGTTCATTTATTACTTTACTAGTTGATGCCCGCGGCTTCGCCCGCGTGGAGTTTGGAAATTATACCTACCACTCGAACTACCGGGATAAAAAGTAGGTATCCTACTATGTCATAAATAACCCAGGTCATGGTGTACCTGTGTGCAAAGATTCACCGAAATCTGTTCAGCCGTTTACATACACTGATAACAACTTAGACCAAAAATAATACAGGTCTACAATGTTGATAATTTGTATGTTATTTACGGAAAATTGGTTTTTAGCACTTGATTAATTACACTGTTATGATTGCGTCAGTAGTATTCTTAAGAATACTACTGACGCAATCAGGTTAAACTAAATATTGCATCACCTTCAAGGCTACAGTAAATTTTTGTAGCGGGCGGCTTATTGCTTAGACAGCGGAAAATCGATGATAAGTAAGACTAGTCAGTGGCAAGGTTATACGGAAGCCTGGCCTTGAGTATGACGCACTAGGCGTCCTCAAAATCGATTGATTATGTATTCTGCTAATTTCCTAGCAGGGCATTCAGCGTCGAGGAGCTGTGGTGGCCCAGTAGAAACGGTAGGGACTTACCGAGTTGTAGGTCGTAGGTTCGAACCTAGGCAGGCACTTTGTGTAAATTATTTCATCATCACTGCTGTCAAAACGGTGAAGGAAAACAACGTGAGGAAACCGGCATGTCCTAGAACTAAAAATTCGAAGACATGTGACATCTACCAACCCGCATTGGGCCCGCGTGGTGGATTACAGCCCACTTACACAGAGGAGCCTGTGTCCCAGCCGTGGGAACATTATAGGCTGATTACGCATTCAGCGTCTCCCGTTTTGTGTGGTCCCTGACCTTTTTAAAGCGTAAGCATTTTGCACATTTCGGAATATCGGCTTTCTTCGCGCATTCGGACATCAAATGACCTGCTACATCACAGTGACCACACATAGAATTTAGGTATCTGCAAGTTTTTGCTGCTTATCCATATTGTTGGCATTTATAATACCTATATTAGTTACCAATGGAAATTTTAAGGCCCTGACAGAGCAGGACGTCCAATTTATAATATTATTTTTATAGTTTGATTCCCGGCTAACGAAAAGTAGGTAGGTACTCATTAGTGCTTTTCGTTAGCCGGGATTGTTATGTTCTTACCTGACACCACGGAATACAACCATGATAATACGTTTATCATAGGTCACTGGACAAAATTGGTTATGAACCATAGGTACAGATCAAAAATATTATGACGTCATTATAAATAATCCCAAACTGACTCGAGTTTTTAGAAAAAATAATATTAGGTCATGGGATCGATTCCCGAATTATTTTTTCCAGCTGAAATTTCTAGCAGCCCGGAGTGGCTGCCAAATGAGGGTGTACTACAGGTAGACATCTGCCTAACCCTTCGGGCAATACAGGCGTGATGTTATGTTACGTATGAATATTTCCTATAATTAATCGTTTGGAACTTAAAAATTATTTGTCATATCTGTTGCCAACTCATTTGCTATTTATGATGACGTGATGATACACACCCAGACAGATCCGAATCAACCTTTTGTGTGAGCCCACGAACCACAGCGCAAAATTAAATACATTTTTTATTGCTTTAGCTCTAAACGAACCATCGAGTTTTTGAACATAACAAGTCCTAATCAATTGATTGTTGAGAAAATGTGTTTTCCAATTTCCCGAATAATTATAGTGGCGATAAGTGATACTGTTGATGGTCGACTTAACTTGATAGCGCTAATGAAAAAATAATGTGTGGAATAAGTAAAATGGCTACTAGCCTAATGGTTGTAGGTAATAATCATTGAAAAAATACAATATGTACTTCCGATGCCCCTCATAAATGATTAAAAACAGATGGTCTATTTTAAAACCACAGCCGCAAGTTACTTTTATAGATATTTGGTCACCAAAAACCACTATCAAACTGATAAGATATAAGTGGGCAGTCATTGACATCAATTGAAAAAAAAAAAACATACGAAAGAAATATGTGCTTTATTGTAAAGTTGAATGTGCTACTGTAATTTGATAAAGTATAATAATATACAATGTTTTTGAGTAGTATCAGTGGTTGTTTCAATTAGTCGTGGTTTTATTCCTTCTTCTTCCTTGGGCGCATGCAGCACACAGCGCTGGTGTCCAGCATATTGTAGTTAGCGTCCCCCTTGTTGTGCGACTCAATGAACTTAGCGTGAGTCTCAGGGGACAAGTAGTACAACTTGACGGCCGGAACTACCTTCATAGCTTCAAAGTAGGTCAACTGTAACAATGTATTCAGATTGAATGCTTTTATAGTTTCTCAACTTAGAATTATGGAAAGTTCTGCAGCGTAATTTTATTGCGAAACACACTTCCAATCTTTTATAATTCACTACGTTATTTATCATCACTTTTTTACATCTACAAAATGTTAAAATTTCTACTTGATGGCTATTTTTAAGTGTTAATAATTTTTTGAGGGGTTTGGCGCTGATAGCCAAAATTCAGGCTTTTGCCTAGTTCGGCTACAGATGTCTAATTCATTTGTAACAGGAAACTAATATAGCCTTTATACAATTATACATGTATATCATTGTAAACAATTATTGAAATAAACTTATATTATTATTAATCACAATACGAACGATTTATACGGAAATTGCTAATTCATTGCTTCAAATTATTTTCAAAAAAAATCGACTGGTTAACAACATAAATTACGCGATCAGTGTTGTTGAACCGTCCAGTCATTACTTTCCTATTGTATAGCTGTCTGGGGTGGTGCAGCCAAAACAAAATTTCTAGCGGTGGATAGGGCACAACGCGCTCATAACAAGTGCATGTACTTTAAAAAAAAAGGGATATCCTACTGAAGCCTATTTCCTGCCTATGACCTATTTCGACCTAATAACTTGCTCTCAGTCAGGAAACTTTCCATTACACAAGTTATATTTAAAAAAAGAAAAACCGGCCAAGTGAGAGTCGGACTCGCGCACGAAGTGTTCCGTACCATTATCTATAAAAACTGCAAAAAAATCACGTTTGTTAAATATCTGTTTTATTTTAATTTAATTATTCATTTTTAAAGTCAATATATAACTAAATATTCTGTGAATATTTCAAGCGTCTACCTGTTGCCGTTATCAATATCGAGCAAAAACGAGCAAAAAAAAACACGTTTATTGTATGGGAGTCCCCTTAAATATTTATTTTATTCTGTTTTTTTAGTACTTATTTGTTGTTATAGCGGCAACAGAAATACATCATCTGTGAAAATTTCAACTGTCGTAACTATCACGGTTCATGAGATACAGCCTGGTGACAGACACACAGACGGCGGAGCCTTAGTAATAGGGTTCCCGTTTTACCTAAAAACCTAAGTCTCTTTCCTATGATGCTAGCATACTGACAAAAAGAAGGAAGATATGATAATAAATATCCTTAGGACAAGGACTTTGCTTGACATTATGAAATATAGTAAACGATCTGCTGCACTTAATAAAATCAATAAATACATCTATATTTATCCCAAAAACTACTATGACAGTAAAGAAATATAATGGAATGGATACAAATGCTAACCTACAATGAAACCGAAACACTTCTGAAACATTTTTTTTTTTTTTGAGAACCTTACCCCACACTAGGAATTTCTCCTGTATTGTGGGTGCGTTTACAAACATTTAAACTCACATACACAAACAGCCAGACCCGGAACAACTACTTGTAGGTCATACAAATATTTGTTCCGTGCGGGAATCGAACCCGCGACACGCAGCGCAGCAGTAAATCGCTTAACCACTGCGCCAACCGTGCCGTGCCTTGACACATGACATTACACACCCTCACACTCCCATACTCTCATTCACACCTACAAGCTACACTTTCACTCATGTATAGGTACTTACACACATACTTACCCACACATACACATATTTGATTTAATTTAATGTTAATTTATGTAGTTTTAGCATAAAAATTATGCATTTTGCTTTTTATATACTATATAATACGTCTTGCTATGGAAGAGCGGACTCTCCTAATACAGGCATTATCTGCCCAAAAGGAGGATCCAATAAAAAAAATTGTTTATACGTACTTGCGTTATCAATAAAATATTTACAGTAAGTGTATTACATAATTACACACACACATAAACTCAAGCCTTTTTCCCATGGGGGTAGGCAGAAACTGTAGAATGCCACATGCTACACTCCTTACATATTCCTTTTGATTCATTTACGTTCATACATCTGATCATACACGCACACTGGTTTGCGAGTACTACACACCTGACCTTTCTGAAGAACCTCACCAATTAGTTCACTATAATATGTCCTCCTAGGGTGTCAATTACACTTACCTCTGCTTAATCTGCTTTGTAAATACAATTACCCTGGTACAATACTATTAAAGATTTTAAAGAAACCTGGCATCATTGAGCTTTAGAAAGAGCCATTGCCGGATCTGGCGTCACTAAACATATACCTGATCCAGCATCAATATACCAAATCCGGTGAGTGTATCAATTATGTTAAATTTTATAGTTAATTGTAATTTTTATCATGAAAAATAAAAATTAACTTAAATAATACACTTACTGGACTGGACCGGATTGGAAATAACGGATTGCAATCCCTAGACACAGGTATGAGGGAGAGAATATGCTCTACCTATTACTAAAACTTGATGTGCATATTTATGGCTGACTGTATTGTTCCTTAAATAAAAAGTCATGCTTACCAATAGTTCATATTTTGTCTTGGACAACTCAAATTCAGTTTTGCCAATTAGCGGCAAGGCTTCGAAGCGCTCCAAGAAGGGGAACAAAGTATAGTCCACTAATCCAGGGTAGTCTCCATGTAAGAACTTGGTGCCACGTTCCTTCAGTCGTGCCTGCAGAGCTTCAAGGCCCTTGTGAAAGTTCTCTACCATTGTTGGCTGCAGGGATTGTGCATTATAAGCAGCGGTGTAAAATGCTGATTGAGCCTGTAAAAGTTTTACCAGAGATTAGACTGATTTGCTTATTATATTATTAGAATGTTTGTGCCATACGCAACATACGCGCATTGACGTGGAGTTGCGGACACCAGCAAGTATTACCTAGAATGTTTGTGGTTCTGTGAGAAGACAAGAGTAATAAGATTAGTTTAATTTAGTATTAATGGCTAATTTGCAGTACCTACTAAATATATGATAATAAATAAATAAAATAATTATTGCAATGGTTAGTTAGTTATTGTCTTTTGTAGAAGAGTCAACAGTTTTCTTTATTTCATGTTTTAAGAATTCTTTATTGAAATGACCAAAGAATTATTTTGAAACAAATTATGAGAATGCTTACCGCAGCAAAAAGTTCAACTATTATTTTGTCTTCAGCCCTGCGCAATGGGTCAGTTGACTGCAGTGGCACATCTGGGTACTTCTCATCCAGGTAAAAGTTTATGATGTTGCTGTCAAATAAGCCTTTACCCTCTTTATACTCCAGAGCTGGTACTGTGCCTAGAATGCAGAAAAAATATAATAGTAGTATGATTTTTAGACACAAATAATAATATTGTGTAATCAAGTTAATGTAGGGCATAAAAAATTATAGCATATTTTTGGGCTGACTGACCTGATCACATGACATTTTCTTTCAAGGGTAATTTCATGCTTGAATAAACTCAGACATTGTTGGAGTTTAGTTCATTCACAAAAAAACATTTATTTGCAAACTTTTGGCATTTTTATTAGACCTACTAGACCACCATTTTTATAAAATATCAGCTAGTATTTATGCTTTTGTATTAAAAAATAATTCAGATTCACTGCCAGATGTGCAACAAATCTTCAGTGCCAACAGTATGTTTATCTAATCTGGCAAGCTGAAATTAACATCTTACTTGCAAAATAACACAACACTTTTTATCCTAATACCTTGCACAACTATTTTTAGATTATTCTAGTAAAAATATGCAATGATAACAGAACTTACCTTTAGGGCTGTAGTTGAAAACCCACTCGGGTTTGTGATCCAAATTCACGAATACTGTATCATATTGCAAATTCTTTGCATTCATAACAAGAACAGTCCTCTCGGCGTAAGGGCAGAATCTCATCGCGAACAAGCGAAGTTTGCCGCCGTACGGAGGGAGAGCATCACCTGATAACAAAAAAACAAATGAGGTTAATTTTATCACGAAGTTTTTCGGCGTACAATAATCATAAAATATTCGGTGATAAAGCAGCAACATACCGGTTTGTAAATGCTTTTCAGACATTTTGTTGGAGACTTCTTTTTTGTTTAATTTATTGTATAATATTAATGCGCCGCTAGTCAGCACTAGCCCCACAACTCGCAGTGGTTTTATTTTTGAAGTGACCGGCCGGCCTGCAAAGTTCAAATAAAAACCTCGAAACTGCTCGAACCTCCTTCTTTCTACTTGATTTGACACTGACACTACTGACAGCAATATATTTTAGTGTTGCCAAATGTCTTTAACCAAATTTCCTTACTGGGTTGAAAATTCCCTAATCCGTCTTTTCTAATTTGTAATTAGTTATTTCTTCCTGTCCTTTACGAGTCAGAAATTATTTCTAACATTGAAAAAATAGTTTTAGCGTTACACAAATTAAATATTATTTTCGTTTTTTAAATGCAAAAATCTCCTAGTTGATCGTACGTTACAAATAACTAACGCTATAAAAGTTCGAAGTTTCATCTAAATTAATGAAAAACCCCATCAACCCTACAAATAAATAGATTCCTAATTTAGATGGTAACAATCCGTAACCAGGCAACATTTAACTGAATTGACATGACTAACCGGCAACCACCATGCATGACTTGGCACATTATTTTTTGCTCATACTCAATGAAAACCAGAAATCCAATGTGCCTTTGACACACCACGTGTACGCACACCAGTGGTCCGCCTTAAGCTCTTTTCAGACTACGCTATAACATAATAGCGTATAGCATATAGTTCATAGCACAACAATAACGCGCAGCGTATAATTATTTAACAAAGCTCCATAATTGCTATACTTATATCAAAATAGTATAGACTATAGTCTGAAAAGCCGCATGCATGCATGTTTAGTGTTTCGTTGCCATGGCAATAATATTATTTTAATTAAGTAAAGGCTCGTGCAGGATATCGACTACGCGAGCGCGACACGCGTCGCGCTGCCTGTCGCGATATGGCGCCAGTCTGCACGAGCCTTCAACTGAGGCTAGGTGGCGGGTGCCTTCTTAGAGCGTACCTAGTTTAGATAGAAATTCTGAAGATTCTGCATTTTATTTAAATAGTTAGAATGAACGACCTCTTTTGGCAAACGGATTTGTGATTGCAGAGTTTCTAGAAAGGAACCATGCTGATGATCCCATTGATGTGCCTCTAAGTTTTGACATCACCATATTGTGTAGATACTTATCTCTTTTTCACCCACTATTAAGAAGGTAGGTAATCGATTTTTTTGTATTTTACCTCCTCCTTCTTTCACCCTCCTTCTTTTAAGTCCTTGGAATGGACGCAGACCTATCTTTAAAAAAATCGAATAGTTTGTACTCAAGGAGCTCGGGGCTTTTTCCAATCTGTGGGCTGTGGATGACACCTAAGCCATAGGGAATATGCATGTACTTTTTTTTTTCACTAAATCAATAATAGACAGTTATATAAACCTAAGAAAAGTATTGAAAGTTAAATTGAACTACTGATTGATGCTCAAAAAAATTATGAAACTCCAACAATTTTCTACTACAGTTCAAACGTCTGTTTCTGTCGCGGTCATGATGTGACGTCATTGTTCACGAAACTGCTTTGTTTACATCTGTTTTTTAGCCCCAAATCTTATATATTAAATTATTGTTTATGCTTTATTCAAGTAGAAATCGTACTTACCTTAGTGAAATTTCAAGTATTTAGCAAAGAATAGATTTTATTCACATGTTTTGTTTCGTCACTTCCGGCATTTTCGAAGAGGACGCGTAGTAATAATTAATTTTGTTACTTGATAAGCCTACATTTTTAGCTTCGAGTCAGGGACCAGGGTGGGGCAGATGCCTCCCACCTTGCCCCACCGCACAGTGGATCGTCCCCATACAAGAGGTGTGAAATAGAATAAAAAATTGGAAAAGTATTTAATAAAAAAATAAAAAAAATACAGTTGCATTCCTCTATTAAAGAACAACAAAAATTGTTACCACGCTTTTTTTATTTGACCAGCGCTTTCGGAGCGATTCGATGAAAACTGTTATTTTTGTATGGAAACGAACACAAAAATGTCTGTATCTCATGATTCCCTCCTTGTTTCGATTTGCGGTTTTCACTACTGTTATTTACCTACTCATTTTATACCAAATTTCTTCAAGGACACATGGTGCCCCCAGAGTGCCCCTTTCGAGATATTTTGCCTATAGAACTATCTTTGTTATTGTATTCCTGATGGAATGGAGGTACATTAAGTATATTTATTACTGAGTCCTTAAATATTATTATATAATAGTTCCTTAACCCTTTACCGCATGGAATTTTAGATTTGGTTCAAATTAATTTACATGGTTCTATGGCATAATAGGTATCCCAGTATTTTTTTATTCATTTTTTCGGACATTAGAAACCGAAATAATTGCTTCGAAACACAAAATCTCACATTTGATACAACATGCAGTCCAGGTAACGGAATATACGACATCATATATGGTACAACATGCAATTGGGGTAAATATTTTCGTATATCTATATATATATATTTTATGAAGCATTAATTTTATTGAATGAATAAGATTCACATTTTATGTCAATATTTAATGCAAAACCATATGAAAATCCTTAAAACAATTACGATCTTTGTTTAAACAAAAATAACATTCGCATTTACTACAGTAAATGTAAGATAGGCGTGAACAATTTTTGCATCTCTGCCGTTTTTCACCCCAGTTGGGCCAATGTCCAATCCCGTCGTATACCACTTCTTGCGGAGGCAGTTCAAGACGTCGTTTCCTTTTTCTTATATGTTCTAGATCATGTTCTAGAGCAGGCCGCCCTCGGCCTCGGGTAGATGGAGTAAAAACACCTCCCGTTTCCCGCATCAAAACATCAGCTATATACAATTTAAAATCTAACAACGACATATACACTTCGTTTTTAGATTTTTGTTTGTTGCGGCGACGCCACAAAAGCCAGCTATTCACACACGTCATATCGGTTAACTGGAAGAATATTCGATGCTACCATTTTTTGCTTTTTATTTTGATCCTGTAAAAACCTAACATTGCGTCCAATAAATCCACCCCGCCCATATATTTATTGTATATTTCTACCGATTTTGGTCGAGGTACTTCAATTATCCGCTTTTGTTTTTTTGAAAATCGTTTTACGGGAGCCATAGGTTCCGTTCCAACATAGGAAGAACATAAACTTACGACTTTATTGTCAACCCATGTAGTCACGCTTAGTTGAACTCCATCTATTTCCGTGGATTTTTCAATGCAGTGACCTCTCTCACATTTCAGCAATGCCTTTTTGTTTGGCAAATCAATGTCTTTTGCTCTATTTAATTGAATTGTACCTAATGGTAGGATTCCAATGCCATGAAGATGTGCCATGAGCGGAAGACTGGTATAAAAATTGTCGATAAACAGTTTGTGGTTTAAATTTTGTGACACTGTGTTTAGCAATCTTGTAACCACGTTGCCAGTTGCTCCAAAATTTGGGCAATTAGGTCGCACATCGGTTTTGTGTTGTCCTGTAAAGATGTCAAAGTCGTAGCTGAATCCCGAAGCGCCACTCAAAACATAGTTAATATAACCCCATTTGTGGGGTTTCTTTGCATTATATTGTCGAAAACCAGATGTTTTGGCTTTTGTGGGTATCATTTGCTCGTCTTTTGCTAGGTACTCTTCATTAGGGATAGTTAATAATTGTGCTCTCAGAATGTCCAGAAGCGGTCTTAATTTCTGCAGTCGATCGCAATTTGGGTCAGTTTTAGGAAGTTCTTTGGTTTTATCAAAAAAGTGCAAAAACCGTTTGATTTCTTCAAACTTGTTACAAGTAAGAAGAGAAGCTACTTTTTCGACATATGTTCCTTCACTCCAGTAGTGTCGCGTAGATGGCAAATGTACAACTGACATGTACATGATAACTCCTATAAATTTTGATATATCGTCACTAGTTATAGAATTTGCTTTATCTGGTTGCAACTGTTCTGCATATAGATTGATCTGTTCATGTATGAGATGAATAACACTAGTTGGAAACAAATACTTAAAAGAAGCTATTGGCGTCTCCAGGTCCATTATATTATCAGGTAGATCAGTACAGCCCATAAATGCAACGTCCTCGCTGTTATAAGTAATTGTATTGTTGGTCCAAGTCAATTTATCCTTTTTTACCTTTTTTTTTGTTTGTCCCTTTGTTTTTCTGTTTTTGTCCGATATACCCGTTGACGTTGATGGTTCTATGATGTCATTTATGGTGTCCGCACTTTCTAAACTTTCATATTCAAAATCGTCTTCGAGATATACTGCCTCCAATGCATCTTGAGTAAGACTCCCTTCATCTTCACTTTTATCAGAAAAATCATCGTACTCCGAATCTGTTTCTTCGATGGTTACGCCTTTGGGTGGTAAAAAATAATCTTCATCATCGGTCAGGTCTTCATCATCGCTATCTAAAGGAATATCACGCCCGCTGGCGTGTCGAGTCCCTGAAAATAAATAAAACACTAAATACCTTCATAAGCCCCAAATGTTTATAGCACCAGTAAATAAGAACAAGCAAAAAAATAAACATTTTTTATAACATTAGATGAACCCACGGAGTAAAACTTCCCAAATAAATATTATACAAACACGTTCACTTGTTCTACTTTCTCACTATCAATTATTAAAAAAAAAAAAACCCTGTACGATGTACTTATTGCATGTAGTCTCATATCTGACCGAGTACTGGCACAAACTCTAATGCATGAAGTATCATATTTGAAAAACGTATGCAAACATAACCGCATAGAGTATCATTTCAGATACAAAGTTCAAGTCCGTTTTTCGTCAAGAAGTATTGGATATTACTTACATGTTTTTCCGTAAAGCTTCTTGGGATCCATTTTATTCACTCGCAAATAACAAAAATAATTTTAGCTAGAGGAAAAAGTAGCCAAAATCGGCTTTTACAATCCACAAACCGCACTCACTGCTTGAATTGGCAGTTAATATTCGGTGACAGAAATAACGTACCACAGACAAGGTAGAAATCTGCCTATTTCTTTTTCATGTTCGGATACAACCTTTGTCTAGATATCAGTCATCAATACGCGGTTTAGGAGGCCCAAAAATTATTTATCTGTAGAAACTCGTAGTGTGATACAATATGCGGTAAAGGGTTAAATAACAGGTGCATTTGGCGCTGCCATCACGCAAACATCGCGCTCCGTTTGTTTTCATTAAAAAAAATGTTTAAAATAGTATTTTCGTCCCGATTTTAACATAAATACAATCCATTTAGTGCATGCAATAATCCCTAGTGTTATCCAAAGTTAATAAACTCTGTAGGCTTATAAATAGCGATCTTATCAACCCTATTATTGTTCATAACTATGTGATCCAAAAATTGTGTTTGTGCTACAAAAGTGACTTAAAGTGACTTACAACCAAAATACTAACTCAGGGAGTACATAAACAGGCATGTTTTAATAGTTTTAAACTAACATTATCATATAAATAACCAGTGTAAGAATTTTCAAACAGTGCGTCGGTTTTTGACATGTCTTCTTAACGGACATTCTAACGAACTTTAAAAAACATAAATCATACAGAACGTGAATTTCGCGCTGCTAGATAACTCCCGCATTGACTTTACACGAAAGTGCGCGATTGCCGTGTACGTGGGCTCGAGATCGAATCTTACGAGATCCTTCTCTTTTTGTATTAATATTATTACAGAATATTATTGTCAACATTGAATTGGATTAATTTGAACTATTTTATAAAATAATATTTAATATTTCATTAAACATTCATATTTTTCACCGTATAACTATGCCTCTTAAACGAACACCACCAACAACACCTAAGACGGCTAAGACGACAAAAAACTGTACTTCTGACATGACTACTAACATCAGCAATACGGACACTACGGGCACAGCAAGTCGTACGCGTTCGCGTAAGCAAACGCCTGATTCTGTGGATTTTATGTCGGAAATAAGGAACATAATTGCCGATTTTAAACATGAACAGAACTGTAAGCTTGACGCTCTCCAAACTACGATAAGTGATATTAAAAAACAAAATATTGGAATTATACAATCTATTGAGCATCTATCTGAAGATTATAATAACCTGAAAAAACAGCTTGAATTAATCGAAAAGGAAAAACGAGATAATTTACAATACATTTATACCCTTGAGATAAGAAATATTCCCCCTAGAAAAGGAGAAACGAAAGATAATCTTGCTAAGTTAATGAATACAGTCGGACGAGCCATAAATCTTACTATTCAAAATAGTGATATAAAAGATGTCTTCCGAATTAATACAAAAACTGAAGGAAACAAACCTATTATCTTGGACTTCAACTCAGTTTTACTTAAAGAAAAATTTCTGGAACACACAAAATACTTCAACAACCAACATAAAGACAATAAATTGAATACATCACATCTGCACATCCATGGCTCCAGTAAACCAATCTTCATAGCTGAAAATCTTACGAGCAAAGGTAAAAGGCTGTTTTTCTTAGCTTTGCATATTGTTGGGCCGCCTACGGCAAGATATTTATTCGGAAAAATGAAGAAGATAATCGTATTCGTATAAGTTCGGAGGCTGATTTAGATAAGCTTAAATCAGAGTGTGAACTCTGACTAGCCACTTTTTCATTGCTACACTATTTTATTCAATTTTATATAACTTTGTTTATGTTAATTCTTAATATTTTGTTAATAACTTTAAAAATATTTTTAATAACTAGTCAATACTTAATTATGTTGATTTTTATAATTTTAAAAAATATATTAGTACTAAGTCAAAACACCTTACGTTATGTTCACTTCACAATTATTTTTAAATTTGATATAAATAACATCTCATTATACTCATTCACACACACAAACACACACTTATTATATACAAACACAGACTGTTATCTTGCTGGGTTAATTGTTTTAATATTTTCTGTAACGATTTTATGCGTGAGAGGTAGTGTCACTCAATGGTTGGTAAAACACATTGTTCAATGTCACCTTTGGACATTGACTCAGCACTCGGCCCGGCTCACGCGCGGCCCAGTTAAAATATTGATTGGGTTGCATCTCACACGTACAGAACACAAAGAATTTGTATAATAGTGTGTGTTATGAAACTATAGTATATAAGCTGTAACATACTGTTAATAAATGAGATTTGAATTTTATATTCTTGTCTCATCACCCCTCACTGTGGCCAAGACACCTTTAGCCATCTCTGATCAGTCTCGTGAGTCTGCGGGACTGGCAGTGAGTGTACCCCTCCCCAACCTGGAATTCCTGTCCAACATCCGTCTGTAACCTTAGGTCGCATGGTGCAGACATCCTGAACTTATTTATATATTTATCTATCACACTAGGGATATGATAGGTTAGGGCTGTAGGGCTTATAGGGCTTAGAGTCGTAGGGACTGTTAGGCGTGTAGGTCTTAGCAACTTCCCTTACTTATCATATATTTTCATGTATTATCACACCCTTGACAGTATTGCGGCCTTACGTGACGTTTGTTAAGGGTGGATGTACACACATTGGTAACTTAAATTGCACCCTAAAATATTATGTTTTGAAAAATGGATGACTTTAACGTGATACTAAATAATGATTTGGATTCTGTTTCTGTAGCTCAATCCGGCACTTGTGACATTGATGACTGCCACTCTTTGTTAAAAAATTCTTCGAGAACCCTAAAAATATTAACCCAAAATATACGTAGTATTGATTGCAACACTCCCAACTTTCAAACATTGCTTGCAAGGTCAAAAGTTGATTGGGATATAATTGTGCTAACAGAATGCTGGTTGCAGCGAAATCCTACCGTTCCTGAATTCGATGGTTATGTTTCATTTACTACACGCAATAATCAAACTCAAAATGAAGGTGTGGTCATTTCCTGCAAAAACACAGAACAGTACAGTGTTGATGAACACGAAATTGTCGAATCAAATTGCCTTATTTTAAAAATAAACACAAACACTGTAATCGTTGCTATGTATCGACCACCTAGCCATAAAAATATCGATAACTTTTTAATATCCCTCAACGATTGTCTAAGCAATCTTTCATCCTTTCAAAATATCATATTAGTTGGCGACATTAATATTGACATTATTGAAAATTCCCAAGATAATAGATCCTACGCATATCTCAACCTTATCGCTTCTCATGGTATGCTTCCAGCTCACACGATTCCTACTCATAGTCGCACGTGCTTAGATCATATAATGTTAAAGACAAGATTATCAGCGTTCTGTTATGTTGCTCAAACTTCAGTTACATACCACAATAGCGTTATACTATTTTTAGACCGTACACTTAACAAAAACCAAGGCCCCAAAACTATTAAACGAATAGATGACGCAGGACTTGAATCGTACGTTATGAACATAGATTTTGAAAACATTTACAGTATGACAGATGTCAACGAGGCAACTATTTTTTTTATACACTCCCTAGGTCAAGCTATAAATGATAACACAAAACTAATCACGACTTCTAGACGTAAAATAATTTTGAAGCCTTGGATAACGCCAGGCCTATTAAGATGCATGCGAAACCGTGATCAATTACATATTAAAACCATTAAAAATCCAGATAATGAGGTAATACTTTGCACTTACAAAAGATACAGGATTTTTTGCAATGATATATTAAAGAAAGTTAGACAAAGTTACGAGCAAGATAACATTAAAAAAGCAGGAAAAAACATCAAAAAACTTTGGGAAGCAATTAAAACTATAACCTATACTAATAAAGCTAAACAGCAATCCACACAGCTCATTTCAATAGACAATCCGATGGAATCAATTAATAGAGTAAATTCATTTTTTGCAAACGTAGTAAAACATTGTCAGAAAAATTACTCTCACAAAATATAAATTTTCCTAATGTAGAACTCGATAGTCAACCAACTAATTCTTCTCAAAATTCCTTTGTTCTTCTTCCTACCGATGAAGAAGAAATAAGATCCTTAATTATTAATTTAAAAAACGAGTGTGCAGTTGGAGTTGATAATATATCTGGATCATTTTTAAAACGATTTGCTGATATTATTGTTCCTCCACTTACATACATATGCAATCTCTCTTTCTCTGCTGGAATATTTCCACGTGCCTTTAAAAAATCCAAAATTGTACCCATATTCAAGTCCGGAGACAGATACTGTGTTAATAACTATAGACCAATATCCATACTACCAACGTTGTCAAAAATTTTAGAACGATTGATGAACACCAGACTTACTAAATTCCTGGAACAAAATTCTCTTTTATATCCATCACAGTTTGGCTTTCGATCTGGCAAATCAACTGCTGAAGCCGTCCACGAACTGACAGATTACATAGTCAACAAACTAGATAATAAAAAAAAGACCTTAGCCATTTACCTAGATTTAGCTAAAGCATTTGACACACTATCTGTTCCGATTTTGATAAAAAAATTAGAGAATATGGGAGTAAGAAGTTTACCACTTCAATTATTCATAGACTATTTGTCTGACAGAACACAAAGTACTAAAGTAAATAATTGGATTAGCGACGAACTTCTTAATCAGTACGGCGTTCCACAGGGTAGCATCCTCGGTCCGACATTATTCTTAGTTTATATAAACGATTTGTGCGACATCAAGCTGCAAAACGGTAAAATCATCACTTTCGCCGATGATACTGCATTGATATTCGATGCTAATACGTGGGATGAAGTTAATAATTATGCTCAACAAGGTCTTGATACGGTGTATAAATGGTTATATTCCAATTTGCTTACACTCAATGTCGATAAGACAAAATACATGACATATTCCCTTAGACCCCAGGATCAACCAAACTTCAACTTGAAAGCCCACTCATGTAATTTCATCAACTATTGTTCTTGTCCTGTATTAATTAAAACAAACTATATCAAATATCTTGGCATAATCATAGATTACCGTCTCAGCTTCCAACAACACATCGAAGCCCTAGTTAAAAGAATTCGAAAATTAATTTACATATTTAAAAATCTAAGACATATTTCTGATACATCAGTTATTAAGACAGTTTACTTTGCACTTTGCCAGTCTTTGCTAGTATATTGCATTACTACTTGGGGTGGTACATCTAAAAGTTTTATGATAAATTTAGAGAGAGCCCAAAGAGCTATATTAAAAGTTAGTTGCTTTTTCCCAATTCTCTATCCAACTTTCGAACTTTACCAACACTGCCAAGTGCTAACGGTTCGGCAGTTGTTCATTCTCATGACAATACTAAAAAAACACACTGAACTCCCCTTAGATCACGATTTACTAACACAAAATAGACGATCAACAAATGTTTGTTCAATCATCCGTTATAACACTAGTTTCTCCCAAAAGTTTTTCTGTTTTCTTGGCACTTTTATTTATAACTCAATTAATAACAAAATATCTATCTACACTCATACAAAAGCTGTTTGTAAAAGAAAATTAAACATTTGGCTATTAAATCTAGATTACAATGCCACTGAAAACTTATTAAAACCAGTGTCTTAACACACACTTATTAACACTCACACACCTATTCTTACAAACATACAATACACACAACATTCTTCATTTTCCCCATTTCCATTCTTCATTTTTTGGTATGCTCATTATTATTATAATAATTTAAATGTGTATTAGTTAATATTAATATAAGTACCTACCTACATAATTTGTATATTTCTTTGAATTTTAGTTGTATTGCTTTACTTGCTGAATTTTGTAAACTCAAACAACCAGATAATAATTATGTATATGTCAAATTAGTTATCAGACAATATAATTTGCAATTTTCCCCAGTTTCATGATTATCAAAAACATTATGTACATTTCTAACTATATCTTTAGTTTTATAAGTTCTGCTTATACTAAACTACAATTTCAGACTTTTATTATCCCTATAGTATCTTGACCATAACTGTTTGTAAATTAACATGTCCTATCTAAGAGAGCCGGTGATCTGTAACTCAGGACCCTCCTACCTCAGACACCTTTCTCTATTTAAGATTGTACATTTTATTAACCAGTGCCTGTAATATGATGTTGAGATAAATAAAGATTTATGATTATGATTATGATGATTTGTGAGTACTTTAATGACTTATCAACGCTTTTGTTGCAATATAACAAAAGCGTTAATGAATCATTAAATAACGACTATCAGTACTTCTAATTAGTTATTGTAATTACTATGTTAACAGCCCTTAAGCTCTGCATTGTGATTGGCTCATGTCATCATTAGCATATCAAATTCATTGCTAGTTGCAAACTCGCTGCCCTTTTGCTGAAACTTGCTGCTTTAGTGTGTTTTGCAAATATAATTCAGTTGTAATTATAACCTCTACCAAGTGTTGTCATTATGGCTTTCCATGGATTTTCTACTTATCTAGATCTTTATGTTGCTCTTCGTAATCATAAAGATATTCATGACTATGAACATTTATTTAACACATTGAAGTCAAGTTAAGTGAAAATGATGTGTCAGATCTAAAGAACTGGTGTCGTCGATTTTGCTATCGGATTTACTCCAAATGGGTGCAATCAAGAAGGACAGTCGACAAGTTCATGGACAAGAACAGAGACTGGTTAAGTTCAGATATCATTTGGCCAGATTGCTTTATGGAAAATATTGTTCACACTGAAGAAGCTGAAAATGAGACAGAAGAGGTAATCAGTCCATCAAAATCGGATGCTTCAATTTCAACATATACATCTCCTCGCAAACGCTTTGAAGATTTATTGAGTAGACAGAAAAGAAGACGTGTTGATGAAAATATTGCTAGTTGCAGTCGTCCAGATGAGCTTTTACATACTGTTGAAAGTGCACTTAAGTCTGCCGGAAAAAATTATGTGGCCAGAATAATGAAACATTTGCTGGGAAATCCTGAACACGCCTCAACAGTTTTGAATGTCCTGGAAACTAAACAGAATACTTTGCTTCGTGAAGTTCCTACTCACAAAGCACTTGCTCTTTACGTTTACATGCAGTTATCAAAGTGGCGTTACATCACACTTAGGGACTTTAGTTTTAAAGAAGGTCATGCGAAATACCCAAGCTATTACATGTTAGTGAAAGAAAAACTTAAGTGTTACCCGGCAGCGGACGGAGCTCCGGAGGGATCTCATGGCGACATGGAGAGTGCGATTGTCGCAACCCAGCGCTGGGCACGCCACAATTGTGGCGATAAGTCCCCTCTTTGAGGAGTGGCTGGAGAGGCGCCACGGCGTCCTCACCTTCCGCCTGACGCAGGTCCTCACCGGACATGGATATTTCGGGAGGTTCCTGTTTAGGATTAAGCGGGAGGAAACGCCCGGGTGTCACCACTGTGTGGATCGCCCGGAGGACACGGTGGAGCATACGGTGGAGGTCTGCCCAGCTTGGGCGGAGCACCGCCGTGTCCTCACGGAGGCGATCGGCGGCGGCGATCTCTCGCGTCCGGCCCTGGTTCAGGCCATGGTTCGGAGCGAGAGTACATGGGAGGCCGTCACTTCCTTCTGCGAAGCAGTTATGCTCGCGAAGGAGGAGGCGGAACGCGTGAGGGTGAGGCAAGATTCGCGCCCTCGCGCCCTTAGTCGCCGGAGACGCCCCGCTCCTGCGGCGACTAAGGGCGCGAGGGCGCCCGTAGGCGCGGGCCTGCGGAGCGATGGGTAGCTCGCCGTCCGATAAAGACCAGGCCCGGGTCGACGGCGCGTTGTGTTCCACGCGCGCCTCAAAGAGATGCCAGCACAAACTGACGGGGTCCGTTAGGACCAATGCCTGCCGGGGTTGCGAGTTTATCCGAAAGGGATATCGTGGCCCTGGCACACAGGCAACGGAAGGAACACGGGTGGGTTTTAGTCAGTAAAAGTCTGACACGCCCTCCCGCTCCGCCCAGAGCGGGAGAAGTTATTTGATAATTTCCCACCCAAAAAAAAAAAAAGTGTTACCCGGCAAAAGAAGACGTAACTGTGACTGATACTTCCGCAAAGATACGACTCCAAGCCCTCCTTGATCTCACAGTTAGGAGGCTGATCGATTCACTTGAATCGAATTTTGATGCTGGTGAACAACTTGTGCTTTACAGTAAATGGGGTTTTGATGGAGCTTCGAGTCAAAGCATTTATCATCAAAGGACAACAACAAGTGAACAAGATTTATCCAGTGTATTTATGGCAAGTCTTGTACCTCTTAAGTTAGTGACTTCTAGTGGAATCACAGTGTGACAGAATGATCGGCCATCGTCAACCACATATTGTCGCCCGATTTCATTTACGTTTATGAAAGAAACGGAAGCAAATGTAAAGGCTGAAATGGATATATTTAAGGTCGAGATTCTTGGACTGAACCCAACTGATTGCGGCAATGCTACTATTACGCACAATCTGTGGTTAACCATGATTGATGGTAAGGTGCATTCAATCATATCTGGAACATCGGCAGCAGTGTGTGATTTGTGCAAAGCTCGCCCAAGCGAGATGAATAACTTGAAAGAAGTGAGAGCTAAACCTGTGAATGAAGATTTATACAAGCATGGATTTAGTTCGTTGCATGCTTGGATTCGTTCTATGGAGTGTTTATTACACATTGCCTACAGAATGGACATAAAATCATGGCAAGCAAAAGGTGACGACAATAAAAAAATAGTTAAAGATAGGAAAGAAGCTATTCAAGCAGCTTTCCGAAGAAACACAGGCTTACTTCTGGATGTTGTAAAGCAGGGTAGTGGCAATACAAACACTGGAAATGCTGCTAGAAGGTTTTTTGCAAACCCTGAAATGACTGCGGAAATTACAAAACTAGACGTCAATTTAATTAGAAGACTCGTCGTAATTTTGCAATACATTTCCTCAGGCGAAAAAATTGAAATCCTAAAATTCAAATTATATTGTGATGAAACAGCAAATTTATTCGTGCAGTGTCCATGGTATAACATGCCATCAAGTTTACATAAATTGCTGATTTATGGATCGCAGATAGTGGAGCACCTATCAGTAGTGCCTATAGGTTTTTTGTCTGAAGAAGCATCTGAAGCAAGAAACAAGGATTTTCGTAAATTTAGAGAAATTCATACACGAAAGCATAGTAGCATCGCCACTAATGAAGACATCCTTCATAATCTTCTGTTATCTTCCGATCCTCTTCTAACGAGCCTACGACCAAAGATGACCAATAAAGAAAAAAGATCTTCATTTAGAGAACTGGACGATTTGCTCATACATGATCGGAGTGAATTGGAGCTCATTGACATTTCAACTGATACAATAGTTGGATCAGTTTCGGAATGTAGTGACATTGAAGTAGATGACGACAATAATGATTATGATGAAGATGAAGAAAATATAGTTTAAGTCTTATAGTACCTAATAAAATTTTTTGTAACTAAATGGTAGTATTAATTTATTATTTTTTTAGTATAATTAGTATTTATAATTTATATATTTTTTATTATAATTAGTATTTTTAATTTAGTTATTAGTACTTAGTTGTTTTATTTTTTATTTATAAATTATTATAGCTTTAATTGTAATTTACTTTAAGATTTAATGATATTTTACAGTGTTATATTAGTTAGTGTTATATTTTACATTTTATTGTATAGATTCAAGTTTTTAAATGAACAGACAGCTGTGCTGCTGGGGAGTTTGTTGCGCCACTTCTTCTTCCTAGCTAAAGCACTAGGAAGTGGTGAAGGGTGTGCGTTTTTGGGGGACTGTCTCATGTAATTTTGACGTTCGAAAAGTGCTGATTCTCAGCCTAGTTTGAATAAATGACTTTTGATTTTGATTGATTTTATAAATAAAAAATATATTAATACATATTATATTTTCTTATTCAGCATAAAACTTTTCTTTTCGACTTGTTATTGTTAATGCGATGTCACAACTCATTACCGATATTTTTTGCAATATATAGAACTCACTAATGCCTTTTCTTCATTTAACTTCTTAATTATGTGTAATTCTCAGTAATTACAATAACAGTAAAATCTTATTTAAATGATAGACATCAGCAGTCTATCATTTAAATAAGATTTTACTAAACTGACTGCAGGTTTTCCAAGTCCTTAATGCTCCAGTTTTAAGAGTAAGGTTTAGTGATTGACGCAATCAAATGCCTTGGAGGGGTCACAAAATATTACTATGACGTCTTGGGTCACTTCCCTTGTATATTTTCATTACTGCATCGCTAAAACGATGCGGAAATGAAACTAAATCATTTCTGCACTGTTTTAGCGACGCAGAAATGTTTTAGGTTTCTACTGGCATTTTGAGTTAATAACTACGATGTTACTAGGTAGTTGGAAGAATACATACATACATAGGTACCTACCTGTTAACGGGTATTGGTTTCGGACCCTCTGTAACAGGCTGGCCTCGTCACTCGTGACTGGCAAACACGTACAAAAATAGGTTTCAGACAGGTGGTTATCTATTTTACACTTAAATGTAAAATGTTTATGGGGCAAATCAAAATCCTCCATGAATAATGCTTCTGGTAGGTCTGATTTGATGTTATTATTATGAGTGCTATTACTTAAACCCTAGAAAAATCGGGCATGTTCTACCCTTAAATTTTAAGTTGTACAAAGTACCGGTAAAACGGGGTGAATAAGGATGCAGGGGTGAATCGGGACGAAACTTTAAAATGGATTTTAACCTTGAAATAATTATAGTTTGTTGCCAACAAAGACACTTAATCGTTAAATATAATACAGGTAACAAGTTATAGTCCGTTTTGGCAACAAAAGATATTATTTCAACGTTATAATCCATTTCAAAGTTGCGTTCCGATTCACCCCTGCTTTCCTATTCACCCCGTTTTACGGTACCTAGGTACCCAAAGCAATTAAATTAGGTGGAGCAGCAAAATGAACAGGCAGTTTGCTTCCATTACTCGAATTGAATTATTTAAAAGTAGGTACTATTCTGAGTGTTTGTATGAATTCTGGAAATCGCTTAGTCATGCTCCTATTTGTACATCATATAAGCATGATCTAATGCGGTCAACGCCTATTTTACAAGCTTTTCAGTAGTTCTCATAAAACATGCCATAGCCAACTATAGCTCCCACAAAAATGTAAATGCCTATCTCCGAAACTTCTAATGCTATTAGACCTACAGTTTGCAAGTGTTTCCCTGAAAAATAAAAATTAAGAAGTAGGTACTACCTGAAGCAGTAGTTTTCATTTAGGGTGATTTTATGATTATTTATTTGTGACCGATACAATCATTCCTCCTTGAATTATTATTGTAAATTTGTAACACTCATTGAACCAGTAATTGCGATACAAATCATTGATGTACTTCATGTTGTTATTCAGAATGATCGATACCTACATATAAAGGTGATAAAATATGTAGATAACTATGTATTTCAAACCTCCTACAACAGTGGCCAATGACTTTCATTTTTATATCCTACTTATCATGTTATATCTTTATTTCACTTTCGATTTCTGTTTATTCACGTTCAACAACACCAGTATTTTGGTGCGATTGGAAGATTAAACATAAATAAAAACATTTATCACGGCAAAGTTGAAATGTGATGTGATTAAACAAACACACAATACAATTTAGCGAGTCATCGTCGTACCAGTTAGTAGTTTTAGATCTTGTCGAATCATTACCGTCAGTCTCATTTGGGGCAGTGTTAAGTCGCTATGTTATCGTCAACAATCAGTTTCGCTGTCCATTTATACTCCTCACTGCAAGGAGTGCAGACATTCGGACGAGCGCTCGGATACGTTTTACCGTATAGCAACATGGCAGCAATCAAGGTCAAGAGGAACTTCAACACAAAGCACCTTACAAAAGGTTAGTTGTGATATTATATTAAACATTTATTCATATAAATGATGAAATGAAAGTATAGTCTCTGGAAGATAGGTGAACATTGTAAATTATAGTACACTCAAACAACGTTTTGATAAAAACAAGTTTTTTTTAAATAATAGTTTAATGGCCTGGTTGCTGTGACCTTTTAGCCAAGTCTTTATTTAGTTACTTTGTATAGTTATAGGTAATGATGAAATGAATTATTATTTAATTATTAAACAATGCATGATAGATGATATCCCCACCCGTACGCTCCCCTTAAGTTTCAGTAAAGACGTGGCACTTTACTGAGACCTCACGCGGACTTCTTGAAAGAACTTGAAGTGATATGTTGCACTGTTTTGTTTCATTTGCCTACACTAATGCACGTTCACGAACCCTTAATGGTTAATAATCCACCATTATTACACATTAATATTCGGCTAAACACAAGTTTTAGAAAATAAAACAAAACTCTAATCATGACGCTTCACTTTCCCGCCAAGAAGTTCTGACGTATTCGATAAAAACAAGTCCACAGAATAATCCACAGAGCATGTAAGTGTAACTTTGATAATTTGATTAATCTTTAGGTAGTGTTACCAATGGCTTTTTGTGGTTATAAAATGTGCCAGAGATATTAATTAAATTGGTTAATTGCGTAGATAAATAAAGTTGAAAATGAGATAGGTGTAGGTCCTTATGTAGGATGCTTTATTTAAAACCAAGGGGTTATGAACGTTAATGTTTACATAAATTATTTTGGTATGACCTAATCGCAAACCTGATTTTTGTGGCGGGTATCATTTGCTGCTAGGCGCGTAACTTAAAAACCTGCCAAGTGCGTGTCGGACCACTCACAATGAAGAGTTAGTTACGTAGTTGGGATGAATTTATCCTATTATCAAAACATATTCTCCCATACATAAATATACGTCACGGTCAATTCTCCAACCCTGAATCGAAAAATGGTTTTCACAGACCCGCAATATTTTTGAATGGCCTATTCAACGGTACCCCACAGCATGGGGTAATCGAGAAAAAAATATATCATCTCCACTTTACGTGCAGAGAGAGACACTTACCACAAAAAAAAAATACCACTGTCGGCGTGACAGACCCATGCCACATTACAGCTTTCTAGTACACACGGCTATACATTTCCAGTATATGCTGACCTCTCATTGTACGGAAATCTTACACAATACGAGATTAGCTTATACTGGAAATATATAGCTTGATGTGTAGCCGTGTGTACCTACTAAGAGTCTCGGAGCTAAGCTGGGGACAGACAGACGGTCATGGCAAAACTATAAGGGTTCCTTGTTGACTACAACTACGGAACCCTAAAAAAGTACCTACCATAAGATAGATCAAAAGTGAAGTACCTAAATTAATTGAAAAGCTTGGGGTAGGTTGGTACCTAAGCTATAAATTCAAGTGTATTTTAAATGAGCAAGGTAAGTATAAGAGTAGGTACTTGTATGCCAGGAATAGTAATTATAAGCGGCAAACAGGTTTTTTAACTCAAAAATCGGAACCGGCTTGAGACAAATTATAGGCAAGATTTTATACAACATTTTATAACTTTATCTACACCCATGCTATAAATCCTATAAAAAAGTTTCTGAAACAGTTAGCTTATTGCCAATATTAAAATAACCAGTGTCATAGTAACCTTTATCAGTATATCAGAATGTCCAGGGTTACGAGCCTATCCGAAACGGATATCGTGGCCCTGGCACACAGGGATTTGAAGGAACACGGGTGGGTATACCTACTAGTAACCCTTATCATCTCCGTTAGGAGTATATGTGTTCTGTACTTATCATCCAAGCGATTGTTATATTGTTGTGCTAAATTTAATTATGCAACTCCTTTGCATTTTCGATCCCTTCCTTATTCATCAAACAGCCAGTCAGCCACATTCTCACTACTCAATTCGTGGTATATTTATGAATTTCAAAAAAAGAACATTGTCCTGCACGCGCGATTCACTACCATATCGCAGTAATAAAAATAAAAAACTTATATAATATTCGAATTCACGTCGTATCCCGATATTTTTGTACGTTATTAGTTTTCCAAAAATATTTTGTTGTTTACAAAAATGAGTGATACAAGCTTTGATAACACACCACCAGATATTTTTAATGCAGCAAAGGACATTTCTAACCAATTATTTCCAGAAAAGTCGAGAAAACAATATGAAAAGGCGTACCAAGATTTCATGAATTGGAAAATATCAAAGAATATTCAAGTGCATTTCAATAATTGTACGATCTAAAATGTAAATAGTTATATTATTACTTAAACATAGTTTGTTTGTATTAGTTACTCAGCAATTAAACTTTCCATGAATTTACTTAAAGTTCTTACAACACTGTACAACACCCTATGGTTTCAGAACCATAGAAAGATGATACTTAATGGAATAGACTGGAATAGAGTTGGATTGGCTGTTGAGTCGACAGTTTTTCTTAGAATAACTATTGACGGTAAATTACAATTGGGCCCAATCTTAGAAAAATTGTCAGGAAGGCTTATTTCGGCCGCCTATGCTGTTAAAAAAATTCGACAGATAACTGATGTAGATACTGCCAGAATTGTTTATTTTAGTTATTTTCATAGTCATAAGTCATAAGGGATTGTTCTCTGGGGAACCTGTGCGGACATTAATAATATCTCTGTTTTACAGAAAAGGGCTGTTCGAGCCATTTATAATCTAGGTCCAAGAGATTCACTTCATGAAAAATTCAAAGACATACATGTTCTGACTGTAGCCTCTCAATATATACGAGTATTTGAAAATCTATTGTATGTACATACACAAAAATATATCAAATTTTAAGATAATGTCTGGTATTCATAGTCTAAATACCAGGAATAAACACAATCTTGCTGTACATACATTGCACTCGCCTCCACAGAGTAGGCAACCGTTCATGGGTCAATGTACATACGCTTTTACAACAAACTTCGACTGACATTCGAAACATACCCATTAAACGATTAAAAGCTGTATGTACCAAACTTTGTAAAAAAGGGTAAGTACTATAAAATTTCTGATTATATATTAAATAAGACAAAAAAGCTTGGGATTAAGCTGCTCGCTCTGCTAGCCTTGTGATAAAATTGGGAAACTTGACATTTTAATTATTGTACATTGCAGAATAATACAATATTACATGAATGTTTACTGCTTTAATTTATTATGAATGTGAGCACTATGTGGGTCATTTTTAGGGTTCCGTACCCAAGGGGTGAAACGGGAACCCTATTACTAAGGCTCCGCCGTCTGTCTGTCTGTCCGTCTGTCTGTCCGTCTGTCACCAGGCTGTATCTCATGAACCGTGATAGTTAGACAGTTGAAATTTTCACAGATGATGTATTTCTGTTGCCGCTATAACAACAAATACTAAAAAACAGAATAAAATAAATATTTAGGGGGGCTCCCATACAACAAACGTGATTTTTTTGCTCGTTTTTGCTCGATGTTGATAACAGCAACAGGTAGACGCTTGAAATATTCACAGAATATTTAGTTATATATTCACTTTAATAATAAATAATTAAATCAAAATAAAACAAATATTTAAGGGTAATCCCATACAACAAACGTGATTTTTTTTTGCTGTTTTTATAGATAATGGTACGGAACCCTTCGTGCGCGAGTCCGACTCGCACTTGGCCGGTTTTTTTTTATGTATCCTATTTGTTTTTTCTTTTCGTCAGTTAGTTTTAATAATGGTTTGGCATTTTGAGCACTTTATGCGGCCTACCCAAATGTCATTTCTTTGGTATTGTGGTCGAGTCGTTGAGCTCCTTAAGTTTTGAGTTGAGCTGCACGTTACTGACAAATGCTTGCACTGATTGGACAGGTCCACTCAAATTTGTGTGGTTCTCTCCTCAAAACACCATTTCAGACACGGATCTACATGGTCCTCACATGATCTGACCAAGATTATGTCTGGACTCCTGAGTTAGTTTCGCCATTTCTTCTCAGGGGTAGTCAGATAGGAAATATCGACTACATCTAACTTATTTTTAAAAATTTTAATATGACGCGTAAAAGTGATTCTGGTATCCTATTTACAGAATAAACGATTTCATTTTATTTCCATTATATTTCATTCATAGCATGGGTGTAGATAAAGTCTAGTATGCAACTGTACATAATTAGGTATTAAAATACTCATATCACACTCGGCTTCGCCTCGTGTGATAAACCAACATTCGTTTTTTAATACCCCTTATTATACAACAGTTGCAATAACTATTCCATCATAGTTTTCCGATGTATTTTCTTATATTTATTTACTTAACTATTTTTTTCGTATAAATATCTAATTTTAGTTTACTTAGTTCATTCACAACCTCAAAAGTCGGGTCCGCTTGGTCATGTTTTCGTGTTATAAAAACATCTAACATTGTTACCTAACCGATTTGGCGAATTGGTGCCCCCGAATCGGTTAGGTAACGATGTTAGGTGTTTTTATTATATGCTGGTGTTTATATTATGGTTTGATTTAAAAGTCCCGTTTTTGGAGAAATTGAACTTGATAAAGTTGAACATAACGCTAAACGTAGTTTTATAGGTTACGGTCTACCCTTCAAGTATTTGTTAAATTATATAAACAAGTAAAAATTAGCAAGTTTTCATTCATAAATTTCATCTGAAAAGTATACACTTGAGACCAATAAAATCGCACACCCCTTGTAATTTGGTTTATTACTGATTGTTTTCTAAAATCTAAAGATATTGAGTAAAAATCATTAGACAAAATTAAAGCATACAAGCTTAGCTTTACAAAAACATAAAATTAAAATCATTGACCTTCACGTAACTTACAAAAACCGACGGTACACCGAATTCCCCAAATTCACGCGTTTGCGTTGTCACTACTTGCACCCTTAGCCGCAGGTATAAAAAGGTCGGTTTATTGGAATTTTTAATCTCATCCGATCCGCGCAGGCGTCCCTCATGGGTCTGTGCTGGCTCCGCTCATTTTTACGCTGTTCACCAGTGACATCCCGAAAAGTAGAAAGGCGCAGTTAGCTCTGTTCGCAGACGACACGGCCATCTACTACACCGGCCGCAGTCAAGACCAGATCTCCCGCATCCTACAGACCGAAGTCAACAGACTCGGTGACTGGTTCAGGAAGTGGAGGATCGAGGTCAATCCTGATAAGAGCCAAGCGGTCCTCTTTTCTAGGCCCCGGCGTAGACCGGACCTACCACGACAGATCAAGATGTTCGGCAAGCCTATCCCTTGGGAGAAGCAAGCCAAATATCTCGGTGTGATCTTAGATCATCACATTTCGTTCGCTGAGCACATAAAGCAAGTGCGTTCGCGCGCCGCTTGCGCTCGGTAGGCTTCATTGCGTTCTGAACTCACGCAGCAAGTTGTCCCTTAAGGGCAAATTGCGTATTTACACAGCGTGCATCCGGCCGATTATGACGTACGCGTGTGCCGCTTTCGCACACGCCCGTCCCCACCTCATTCATAGAATGCAGGCACTTCAAAACCGATTTCTCCGTAAAATTACGGACGCTCCATGGTTCGTTCGGAACGAAACCCTTCATGTAGATCTTAGAATCCCCACCATCAAGCAGTTTATGAAACGCGCGACAAAGCGGTTCTTCGAGTCCGCAGATAGACATCGCAACCCCTTGGTTGTGCAGGCAGCTAGCTATAGGCCTTCTCAAATTAGTCAGACTCGCCGACCTAGGCATACTCTCTCAGACCCGGATGACCCCATTACTCTCCTTCAGGAAAGCAATAGGGCCACAAGTACAGTGCACAAATACAAACCGTCATTCCGTCCTCACCGCCGAGGTACCACGCGAAGTTCAAGAATTAATTGTTCCCCCCGTCCCTTGCACGTCGAACCGCCAGCCCCAAGGCTGAGTGAGCCGTAGCATTTAATAGTAATCCCCGTTAATAATCATGAATTTAAACTTTCGATCCAGCCCGTCCCCAATTTGCTGTTTTTCCCCAACGACGCCCTAAGCCGAGGTTCGTACCCCACAGGGGGTGCCCTTCGAGCGCTGTCGTTTAGTTTTTAATACTTATATTTACGCTCCTGGCTGGAGGCTTTAAGCTAATACCTTAGGGCAGCCACAGGAAAGACCGGTTAAGCAGTCACGGCCTCTCAAGGTCAACTGCGAGATGCCATACCTAAAAAAAAAAAAGGAATTTTTAATCAGTTGCATACCGAAGGTCAACGTGATAACATCTCTACTGGAAGCATACGGATTTATTGGAAAAATATGGATACCACGCCCGCAGAAGCCGCTCTAGTTATTGCCTTGCTCGAAGCAGGCCATAACCAAAGTGAAGTTGCTCGACGGCTAAATTTGAGCCGCTACTCTGTTCGTCGTGTATACCAGAGCTTCCAAGAGACCGGTGGCTACATTCGGCGACCAGGATCTGGCGACGCACAACATCAGAGCGTGATGACCGCTTTCTTGTGACAAGCTCTTTGAGAAATCGGCAACTGAACGCGGTTCAACTGGGACAACAGCTTCGAGAAGTTCGCAATGTCAGTATAAGTCGGTGGACAGTTCGAAGAAGACTAGGTGAAGCAGGAATGACTTCACATCGCCCAGCAAATGGTCCCAAATTGACCACAGCTCACCAACAAGCCCGGCTACAATTTGCTAGGGAACATTTAAATTGGACGTATGACCAATGGCGGGCTGTTATGTTCTCTGATTAGTGCAGAATGACCTTACATGGTCATGATGGACGCTCTAGGGTCTACAGAAGGTCATCAGAGCGATTTTCACAATGCTGCATAAGCGAACGTGTGACTTTTGGAGGTGGATCGTGTATGTTTTGGGGTGGCATAATGTTGGACACTAAAACTGACATTGTATTCATCACTACGCCGAATACCGGCCCGAGATCGAGAAGTTGACGGCTGCACGATACGTCGAAGAACATGAGTGGCCAGCTCGTAGTCCTGATCTCAATCCGATTGAGCATGTCTGTGATGAGCTAAAAAGAAGAGTTCGAACAAGAAGCCCTGCTCCTACGCGCCTCCAAGAGCTTCAACTTGCCATTGAATAGGAGTGGAACGCCATACCACAAGATTTCATGGTGAAATTAATACGGTCCATGAAAACCGGATTAAGAGCTGTAATCAAGGCTAGGGGAAATATAATAATATTATACACCTTATTAAAAAACAATTTGATCAAGCATTTTGAGTTTTATTTTTATTCTTTCTTAAGCAAAGTTGGGTAATTTTATCCGTATGTTGGGTTTTGTGCCCTAAAACCCCCTATGGGTATTTTTTTTTACACTGTATTTGATATCATTAGAAAGGTACTGAAGTAAACATTCAAATAGTGTAAGTTTTATTTTAATATGTGTTTTATTAGAATAAAATAAGTATTTAAGGGGGCTCCCATACAACAAACGTGATTTTTTGCTCGTTTTTGCTCGATATTGATAACGGCAAATGGTAGACGCTTGAAATATTCACAGAATATTTAGTTAAATATTCACTTTAAAAATAAATAATTAAATTAAAATAAAACAAAAATTTAAGGGGGGCTCCCATACAACAAACGTGATTTTTTTTGCCGTTTTTATAGATAATGGTACGGAACCCTTCGTGCGCGAGTCCGACTCGCACTTGGCCGGTTTTTTTTTATTTCTTCTGTAGCCGCAACCATTAACATTATACTCACCTACGGCGAGGCCGCAACGCAATGCCCTATATAACATGTGACATTCATGAAAAAAACTGCTTTTACAACAAAAAGTCAACGTGTGCGATTTTATTGCTCTCAAGTGTAGTTCACCGGCTTTTTTGCTGACTGTAGAGTGTTGATGGCGCCGACATACCTATAACATAAGTATGTAAAAAACCGGCCAAGTACGTGTCGGACCACGCACAATGAAGGTTTCCGTAGTTGGGATGAATTTATCCCTAAAACAAACTTAACATTGTAGTTAAAAAACATGTTCTCCCATACATCGATTTACGCCACGGTTAATTTTCCAACTGAAAATTTAAGTTTGTAATCGCAAAAAATGTTTTTTTTATGTGATAAAACAAATGAACAATTTTCGGATTTTTTCCTTTACTTGTGCTGTGAGACCTTGCTTCTGCCCAAATTTTATGATTCTAGGTCAACGGGAAGTACCCTATAGGTTTTGATTTATGTGCGAGGTATTCGCAATTTTTTTTATGTGATAAAACTACAAATTGACAATTTTCGAACTTCTTCCTTTACTTGTGCCGTAAGACCTTGCTTGTTGCCAAATTTCATGATTGTAGGTCAACGGGAAGTACCCTATAGGTTTTGATTTATGTGCGAGATATTCGCAATTTTTTTTATGTGATAAAACTACAAATTTACAATTTTAGGACATTTTCCTATACTTGTGCTGTAAGACCTTGATTCTTGCCAAATTTCATGATTCTAGGGCAACGGGAAGTACCCTATAGGTTTTGATTTATTTGCGAGTATCGAAATAAATGTCGCAACAATGTCGCTTATAACGCCGTATTTTTTTATTGCGTTGACTTCGAAGCTTGATTTTTAGACAGACGGACAACGAAGTGATCCCATAAGGGTTCCGTTTTTTCTTTTTGAGGTACGGAACCCTAAAAATCAAGTTCAAAGTTTCCGTTACCTACATACATACATATCTACTAACATACGTATGAAGCTAATAAAAGCGTGTTAATAAAGAGATGCACTCTAATTCCATCACTATCGATCACAATCTGAATGTTTTTGAAGTATATTGGTATAACTAACTATTGTAAGTATAATTAACGCCATTTTGTATTCATGACTACTCAGTAAAAGCAACAATTTTTTGGTCAGAGAGACCATTAACTTAATTGTTTATCGAACATAATTAAAGTAGTTTCGCGTACTATATTGTTTTTTAGAAAAATTGTAATTAGACCTCGCAGAATACTATATTATTTATTAGGGTTGGCAACCCTAAGTCTAACACCCTGCTGAGGAGTGCATAATGCATTACAAAAAATGCTAACTATGGTCTCAAAGTATATTTTCCATACTCTTCAGTAAATTGTTGATATAAACGAGATATTACCAAGTTTTCATTCATATCTTTATAATATGTTCTGAAACTAGGTTAATAGTTTCCATCAGTGTAGGCGAAGGTAGCTAGTGCAACTACCCCTACAATGTTTATGCCTCGCTATAGGGTGCATGCACTTTGCTGCATGTCAATATTGACGTGCAAGTTGATACCTACATTAGCACTTAGGTAATAGCCTATTATACGAGGTAGTTAGCGAGGGAGTAAATAAAAACAGACTTTTAATGGGATTTTAGCGCCGTGTGTTACACTCTACTTTTCACTACGATTGCGAGAAAATACAATAATCCAATAAACCTTGACGGCAACAGATTGAAAATTCTTTAGTTTCCTTTCTCTTCCATCTGTAAATTAGGGTCTCAATTCTCACTAGATGATGACATTTTCACTGTTGTAAAATAAATTATGGTCACTAATTAAATTTGTAATTATAGAAAAGTTCTAATAAATATTTCGCGCCAAAAATGCCTTTTTAGGGTTCCGTACCCAAAGGGTAAAACGGGAACCCTATTACTAAGGCTCCGCCGTCTGTCTGTCTGTCCGTCTGTCACCAGGCTGTATCTCATGAACCGTGATAGTTAGACAGTTGAAATTTTCACAGATGATGTAGCTATAACAACAAATACTAAAAAACAGAATAAAATAAGTATTTTAGGGGGCTCCCATACAACAAACGTGATTTTTTTGCTCGTTTTTGCTCGATATTGATAACGGCAACAGGTAGACGCTTGAAATATTCACAGAATATTTAGTTAAATATTCACTTTAAAATTAAATAATTAAATTAAAATAAAACAAAAATTTAAGGGGGGCTCCCAAAACGGCAAAAAAATCACGTTTGTTGTAACAAACGTGATTTTTTTGCCGTTTTTATAGATAATGGTACGCAACCCTTCGTGCGCAAGTCCGACTCGCACTTGGCCGGTTTTTTTTTTCTTCTGTAGCCGCAACCATTAACATTATACTCACCTTATGCGCGCGGCGAGGCCGCAACGCAATGCCCTATAGAAAATGTAGGTACTCTGTGACGCAATGCACACATAACCGAAGAGATTGCCGCTTTTAGTTCCATTTTCAAAAATAAAATGTTCTTCTTTTTTTATGAAACAGTTTAGTAAGTCGAGTCTTTATTCGTGAATCCGCAGCTGTAGGCTGTAGCCCGTGGTATTCTTCGTACGTTTTTTGCTATTTGCAGGTCAGTGTCAGGTTGTATACTTGTATCTGAATCACAATATAATTCGCGACTATAACAGATATGTATTTACATAATTATATTTGGATCAAGATACAACCTGACGACGAAAAAACGTAAGAAAATTTCGAATTCGCGGGCTACAGCTGCGGATTTACCTTAAGAATAATGACTTTTTCGTTTTTTTAGGCTCGTTGGTAACAGACATAAAAAAAAACTTTTTCCCCTAGAGGAAAATATGCTATTTTATCCATGCTCTGGTACCCTACAATCAATGACGGACTTTTTGAGCAAGAGGAGTGAAATCATTATTTATTTTTCCAACGCAGGTGATGTTCTCCCACCGTTCACCGGGAAGCTTCGCGTGTACAACATGCGCTACTGCCCATACGCGCAACGCACCATCCTTGCTCTGAACGCGAAGAATGTTGACTATGAGATCGTCAACGTTGACCTGCAGGACAAACCCGAATGGCTTTCCACCGTTAGTGTTTTTGGTAAGAGAAATTCTACTGTAATTGGTTTTTAATGCTGTGGCCGTACTCTCAGGAGTACCATACACACGTTGTGGTCGGCATGATTTGGAACAGCCGGGCAGAAAATCGAATAGGCGTAGATAGTAGATATTATGTTCGGGAAAATGCCGTTCGGCTTAGCTCGAATTATGCAAAGCCGATCCGAACATGATACATGCCGAACGAAGTTTGCCGATCGACACGAGCCGAACGAAAGCCGAATAAGTGTGGAAGTTGATTTGGGTCGGTTTTGTTAAGTAGTGGTACTGAATTTAAGTACTCCCTGGGCGCATACAATCGTGGAAAATCATCTTGGGTAGTTTTGAACGGAATCGGGGAACTATTAGTCAAAAATAAATGTTATTTTGCTGGTTTTCATTCCCTGCCTAGCATATAGACGTCATCTGGTCGTGGATACTTTGACCCAAATCACTGATTCCCTGATCGGTTGCCCGATGTTAGAGTTTTGCCTGGTTAGTATCATAGCTTGTTACTATGGCAAGCAGGAACTTAGGTGTAAAATGACTTCCGGGGAACAGCGATTGTGACAGATCTCCCGCTATGTGTGCCATAGTTGGTCCCCAGAACTTGTAGGGATCAGCTTATTTATGTTTCAAGAAGCTATGAAGTGTTTGTTTAGCCAGCCTTTACCGAAAATTGCTTTTAGATAGTTTTTTAGTTTTTCTTTTTAGGGTTCCGTACCCAAAGGGTAAAACGGGAACCCTATTATACTAAGGCTCCGCCGTCTGTCTGTATGTCCGTCTGTCATCAGGCTGTATCTCATGAACCGTGATAGTTAGACAGTTGAAATTTTCACAGATGATGTATTTCTGTTGCCGCTATAACAACAAATCCTAAAAAACAGAATAAAATAAATATTTAAGGGGGCTCCCATAAAACAAACATTTTTTTTTTTGCTCGTTTTTGCTCGATATTGATAACGGCAACAGGTAGACGCTTGAAATATTCAAGAATATTTAGTTCTATATTCACTTTAAAAATAAAATATTATTTTAAAATAAAATAAATATTTAAGGGGGGCTGCCATACAACAAACTTGATTTTTTTGCCATTTTTATAGAGAATTTTATAGAGAGTACGGAACCATTCGTGCGCGAGTCCGACTCGCACTTGGCCGGTTTTTTTTACTAATGACATAATTATTTGGTTCTAAAGGCAAAGTGCCAGCATTGGAGATATCAAAAGGTGTTTCTGTCATCGAGAGCGGGGTGACCGTGGAGTACTTGGACGATGTATACCCACAGAGGCCTCTTCTTCCAAAAGACCCTCTGCTGAAGGCCAAAGACAAGATCCTTGTTGAAGCTTGGGGAGGTGTAAGTATTTTTTCTTCCAACTACCTAGTAATATCGTAGTTGTTAACTCAAAATACTAGCAGAAACCTGAGCATTTCTGCGTCGCTAAAACAGTGCATAATGATTGTATATATTTTCATTACTGCATCGCTAAAACGATGCGGAAATGGGTGTAAGTTTTCATTTATGTTCCATATAAAATGTACGCTGACAACCTAAGAGATTTAAAAATAATAGGTACCTAGGTACGTGCTGACTGTAAAGCAATAATAATAAAAAAATAAAACAAATTGGCGCGAACTTTATAATTATTACAGCTAAACATTACGAATTTCATCAGAATTAGTAAAAAAATGGATTCTTCTATTGAAAGTATATTTTTCTTACTTCCTACTGACTTTTATTGCTGTAGGTAGTAGTTGAAATAAAAGCAGATTACGCACCTCACTCGACGTGAGCTCGATGCAGTAATCTACTACTTATTCTTATATTATATTATTATTTGTTTATTCTGTTTTTGCCGCATTAAGCAGATCTAGATCTGCCAGGATTACGAGTCTGTCCGAAAGGGATATCGTGGCCCTGGCACACAGGCATCTGAAAGAACACGGGTGGGTTTTAGTCTGTAAAAGTCTGACACGCCCTCCCGCTTCGCCCAGAGCGGGAAAGGTTATTTGATAATTTCCCACCGAAGAAAAAAAAAACAGACCTAGACGAAACCGTCACAAAACAAACAGGCAGCTTCATTGTTTTCTTTACTAGCGATAGGCTAACTTTACATTGCATTATCATGGTAAACAAAGCAGAGTTGAGTGAGATAAAACTAGGTACCTGTTAGAAGTGTTAGATAGTATGACTTGCAAATGCTGTTATGTGACGATTACGTTTTGTTTTTATTAAGTACCAGTAATCATATCACACTAGTATTATCAAGGCGAAAGTTTGTGAGTGTGTGTGTGTGTGTGTTTGTTACTTCTTCACGCTCAAACTACTGGGCCAATTTTGATAAAATTTTGTATAGAGGTAGCTGACACTCTGAATTAAGACATAAGCTACTTTTTATCCCGATATTCTCACGGGATCGAGACTTACGCGGGGCGCAGCTAGTAATAAGATAGGTCATTCAGGTCTAGACAGCACGTAATTAACACCTCCAAATCATCCTCATAATTTTTTGTTCCATTGAAAAAATACTCAATTCCGTTCATAGCAAAACCTTGTTTTGAATATCACAACAAAATAAGTATAAGTAGGTACGTATTATCAAAACGAAGGAAAATTATTATTCGCATACTCAATTAAAACTTTAACAACTGGGATATAAAAACGACTAAGTAGTTAATTATTATAATTGAAGTGAGATTAAACCCGTTACCCAATGATATTAACAACTAAAATTTACTAATATTATCATTGCCGTTACCAATAAAAATTACATGATTTCAGATTCTGTGTATGTGTTACGGCTAATACCCGAAGTGCGGCTACACCTAGTTTTAGCCGGTTAGAACTAGGTGTTCGCTGCAAAGTCATCTACTGTTATTGAATCATTTGGGTTAGGTTAGGTTAGAACAGTAACCATTAACAAGCGAAGGCGAGCGAGCGAAGCGAGCGTGCCGCGGCAGCGGCCGCCGAGCGCCAGATCCCCTCTATTGTTGGTCGAAAACAATCGGCTCGTACTAGGTTTAACCAAGAGTAAGTGGCTACACCTAGTTCTAACCGGCTAAAACTAGGTGTAGCCGCACTTCGGGTATTAGCCGTAACATATGCACTGCCATTTATAATAGGTAATAGCTTTCACGAGTGGCGACACTTATAATATGTACTTTACTACTATTTCCATACTAGTACTTACATACGTGTACTTAGACTTACGTACTTGTACTTACATACTAGTACTTACATCCGTGTACTTACGTACTTGTACTTACATACTAGTACTTACATACGTGTACTTTTATACGTGTACTTACATACGTCAGAGCTCGCTATAATTTTGCTAACAGTCTAATTATTTTACCACGACGCGCCATGAGCTATTCTGATATCGTACGTACTAAGACGAAGTTTTTTACATAATGAATACGATATCTTATCCATACTAATATTATTAATAACGACTAACTCTGTCTGTCTGTATGTATGATACCTTTTCACGCTTAAACCACTGAACGGATTTCGATAAAGTTTGGCAAGGAGATAGATGGCATCCTGGGCAAGGACATAGACTTGTATTGGCTCAAAAATAATCTTAAAGGGGATGAAAGTTTGGGTGGAAACTTAGCATTTCTTATGTTAGGGATATAAAAATTAAAATTTATTTTTGGTAACAGATAAAAAATTGTGTTTCAGCGTTTTTCTAAAATCATTCCCTATAATGGGGGATGATTTTAAAATTCACACGATTATTATTTTTATTTACTTATTTTTAAAAGATTTAAGGAATTGGAATATGATCAGAGTCCGTATCTTGAGGTAATATTTATTTTAGTATTTATTTTAAAAACAGTCTACTCGCTTAAAAGTTATTACAATTTAGAGTTATAAAATAACTCTGCTAATTTGTAGGTATTAGGTACGTGGTCAATGGCGTCGCTGGAGTATTGAAAATGATGTTAATAATGTTAAAATTAATTATTATTAGTTTTTTAGGTTAGACATTTAAAATCATAAAAATCAGTTTAATAAAAAAAAAAATGCATTTATTATCTGTCTGTCTGAAGCCTTTTCATGCTTTAACGGCTCGATTTGGATGATAGGTATACGGGTACCTGGGTAAGGACATAGGATAGTTTTTGACACACGCGGGTGAAGCCGCGGGCAGAAGCTAGTTTAAATATAAGTGCTAACATTAACTAATAGGTAAACTAAGTATATGTGAATAAAAAACCCTTATATACACTACACTATTAGTATACTATAATAATATTAGTGTACTCTATTAGATTTCGTTCAGAAGACTACTAGATTAATAGTACTAGAGTTCTAAGATGATAAGCTAAGTTTTCTAAGCTTCCTCTCTTAACTATATATATAAAAATAATTTTAAGTTACCACCTAAGTAGGTATGTGTACCTACTTAGGTGGTAACTTAAAATTATTTTTCGAATATTTTTTTTTTTATTGGTCGAATGCAAATAAAATATTGAGTATTTCAGTTTTCTTAACTTTAAAGTTAATAAAATTGAAACTTCTTCTAACCCACTAAATATGGATGTTGCTTATCCGAATTAAAGATTATTTTATTTTCATTCAGGTCCACTCCTTGTACTTCAAATTGGTGAAAGGACCAGACACCATCACGGAGGATAACATTGCTGCCTACTTCAAGGCAATTGACATGCTTCAGTCAGAGTTGAAGCAGCGAGGAACCAAGTTCTTAGATGGAGAGCAGCCTGGCTACGGTGACTACATGATCTGGCCCTGGTTCGAGAGGCTGCTTATCATCAACAGCGATGTTGGAAGGCTGGATGAGAAGAATTACAAGTTGGTGGTAAGTTTCGTAACCTAAATCTTTTTATGATAATTCATTTGTTTAAAATTACAAAGTTCTATGCCAGTAGCACACCTCCGCCGCGAAACCATCACAGCGAAACCGCAGTAATTCAATTCAACTGGCTCGCGTCATGTTTCGCTACTCGAATCGGATGCGACTAGCGGAACATGACGCCAACCAGTTGAATTGAACTACCGCTGTTTCCCTGCTCTAGTTTCGCGGCGGAGATGTGCTACCGGCGTTAAGGTTCGTTTAAACCAAATTAGCCAATGCTAATTTTAGTCCCGCTCGATCACATTCACTTGTCCTATCATTGTTCGCGGTGATTCTATGGAATGTGCTAACACGAGTAGGAAGGGACCTAATTAAAACTAACAAAACCGCAAATTGCAGAAACTATAATGTATCGTATAACACGTCTCAATCGGTAATATATTACGGCATCAATTAGTTGATTGCTTAATACATTCTTGAATCACCTGCCTAGCCTAAAATAATGTTGGTCGAACCCAATGCGACGAACATGTAAGCCGTAAGTCTTGGTATTTTTAACCGACTTCCAAAAAGCAGGAGGTTCTCAATTCGGCGGTGTTTTTTTTTTATGTTTGTTACGCGATTACTCCGTTAATTATGGAGCGATTTTGAAAATTCTTTTTTTGTTTGAAAGGGTATACTCCCGAGGTGGTCCCATTGCCACCAAATCAGAATCAGATGAGGGGATCCCATGGAAATCGAGGGAAACCCTCAAATTTTATAGGCAAACCTATAGCGATTTGGGTATTTTTTATAGTAACTCGTGTATTTGCTCTCGGAAAGCACCATTTGGTGAAGTGGAACTGATGATGGAGACCACAAATGGCCACCGGAACAATATAATAATGAGTACCCCTATTTAACGGGTTGCGATTAAGCAATTTAAATATGCTCGTCACAATACATATGGTGAGTGGCAGTTCTCCTGGTTCTTACCAGGAGAACTCCTCAACAATCAACGTCCCAGCATCGGGAAAACCAATATTTTGTAAAAGGTGATGAGCAGTTAACATTAGGCTATTGTAACTTAGATAAATTCAAAACTGACCCACTAAAAAGTGAAAAATAAAAAACTTTTTACAAAAAAATAAGAACCGACTACCAAAAATAGCACTACAAAGTGAAAAATAACTTTAATTTCGGAAGTCGGTGTCTTTGGATCTGTATTTGAGTTTTTTGCCACCGACTAGTCGGTTCTTATTTTTTTGTAAAAAGTTTTTTTTATAATAAAGATCGGTTAACACATAACTGCGCAACGATTAGATAATTTTAGAACATGATTGTGTGATGATAAGTCTATACCTACCTAGAGTGACTTGACAATATTTTGATGACACGCTCAGTTCATATGTGCTGTAGTTATAATTATCTCGGCAAAAATGATGATAACTGTTTTGAAATGATTATTTTAAATGTGAATTCATGATTAGTGTCTCCTTCATGATATATCGCCTTTACGAACGTCTAGAGAGCACTTAGTAAGAAAAAGCGCGCAGTTTCTAATGAATAAGGCGAAAAAAAAAAAACGGCGGAATCGTGGCGAGTCACGCCTGTTTCTTTAAATTATCGCCGCGATAATATCGCCGTGTGGAGATTGATTCATGGAGTTTGATGGCACGGCGAGACTATCGCCGCGATTTTCTCGCCCGTTGAGATGGCGTCTAATTCGTAATTTGAAAATACTATTTTCACACATCGATCGACTCATTGACACTGTCTGACCCTCCTTGTTAAACCAATATCCTGAAATGATTATACAGAGCGTCCCACAGATATGCCACATGGAGGGAAAGTACCTTGAATATTGTAGATGGAACATTTTACTGAAAGAAGAAATTATTCGAATTTCAAAAAACAATTTAAACTGTATGCATAGCTGCTGCTGCTATGCTATGCTGTAAGCATGCTTCCTTTTATTTGTGACACTATGTTATTTAGCAAACAATAATCCTTATGATGAAGCCTTTCGATGGGTATTATAAAGCTACAGGTTTATTATTTAGTTTATTATTTTTCTCGTGTAACGGGTTCGATTTCCGGTTCAACCATGTAATTATTTAAATATCTATGAATGCAGTTTAAATTGTTTTTTAAATTCAAATAATGTTTTCGTTCAGTAAAATGTTCCATCTACAATATTCAAGGTACTTTCCCTCCATGTGGCATATCCGTGGGGCGCCCTGTGTAGTTAATGACCGATTTTTTTTCGCACTCACTTTTCCCTATGCTTAGTTGATCAAAGTAATTAAAACAAAGATGACTTGGTTTTTTTTTTGAGGCTCACAAAAAGACGCTCTGTTATTACCTATATTAGTGTGACGATAAATATTAAATCAATTGCCGTGCGTTAGTCTCGCAAAAAGTAGAAAATGGCTCGACCGATTGTGATGAAACTTTGGTAAGTTGTTGTGTTGGAGAAAGATCCAAAAAAAGATGATAAATGCATTAGCTATGCGACGAATGTCCGAGGTAATATGCTGATCCGCAGATTTGCCCGTTGTACGACGCAAGTCAAGATAACCCTTTTCAGAGCATACTGCCAGTCTTTTTACACGTGCAGTCTGTGGGTCAGGTATACGCTGAGGGCATACAACGCGCTGCGTGTCCAGTATACCAATGTATTCAGGATGCTGTTGGATCTACCACGCTTTTGTAGCGCTTCCGGGATGTTTGCCGAGGCCAGGGTCGATGGTTTTCATGCCATTATACGGAAACGGTGTGCCTCTATTCTCGGTAGAATATGTGCTAGCTCCCACAGCATCCTGAGTGTATTGTGTGATAGGTGGGACAGCCCCATGCTGGCTCACTGGATACGGCTGCACACGTAGGTGTCAGTCGTTTCAATTTTGTATATAGAGTGTGGTTTTTTACTAACATTAGGTTAAGACCTTTACTAACAACTTATGGATCTTGATCTGACATAAAATAAATATATATATTAGCTAGTGGGTTATAAAAATAAGAAGTTTACCACTAACAGCTCGATACTGCGAACAGACGTTGAAAAAAATGGCCTTCTGGTTCTATTCCTAAACTTTGTTTCTTAATTACAGTTGGCGTACATCGACAATTTGGGCAAAGACCCCGTCATAGCCGAGTACAGGCTACCCTCAGAGGCACTACTGACCTTCCAAACCGCGTATAGCCTGAACCAGAAACCCAATTACGATTTACTTCTTGAGGAGTAAACACATGCTGGGCACTCTGTGATGAAATTAAAAGTACAATTTTATATTTTTCCTTTAATAACTTTGTAGTATTACTTGTTTGTCATATTTGTAAGTACCTATATTTTTAAGCACCAAAATGAAATTAAATACAGCTTCACTAGCAATGATGTTAACTATCAACGTTCATGAAATAAATATACTGTTTTTCTTTATGATTTTGGTTTTACTAAATATTTCTAAGTTATTATAGTCTAGTCTACCCTTTTCTGTTCCGTGTGGTGCCGGACGTAAAGAATAGCACCATCCTATTTCTTCCCGTGGGTGTCGAAAAAACACCATACTCCGATCGCCAACGTCAAGCGTGGCGATTACGGCAACCTCCCTCTCTCTTTTGTTATATTTGTTAGTATATTATAAGTATCAAAATGAAATTAAATAAACATTCATTTACATACAGACTTAAAATAATAATAGTACCTAATAATATTTACAAGTATATACAAAGGGAGGGGAAATAATCATAAGGCTTCAAAACATTCGTCCGCATCTCTGTCAACAGAAAAAGTGCCCAAAAGGCTGGCAGCATTGCCACGTTGTATGGCAATGCTGATTATTTGGCCAAAAAATAGGCCAGCCCTCTGGTCACGTGAGGGGTCGACCAACCGCTTGGCGATGTCTCGAAAAACTAAGTGGGCACACGGACCCCATGGCCCTAGTGTTTCAACCCCAAACATATGTCCCAATAAGATTGAAGTATTTGCGCCGTTTGAGGTTTTCTACATCTGAAGCAGCCGCCCCAGCACAGCCCGCCGCGCCATGCTAGGAAGATAGGATGGCGCAAGGGTGTCGACACACGTTGCATCCCACACCAAAGGCCTACCTTCCTTCCAAGGCATTATAATCATTCCGTCTGGTCTCTTCCCATCGTCGCGTGCCAAGCTATTGGGTTGTAAAACAGCGGGCACCCCGGGCGGCGGTGACAAGAGCACGACCGTTGATGTTATTGATGCTGGCATGCCGTACTATCCGGCCTGCGATTTTACTGCAGGATAGGCCATGGTGTCCGAGGCAGTCGACACCTTCACCACAATGACAGCAATGTGGAGCCACACACAGGGAGCGCCCAGACGCAGAAAAGTAGCGAGCCGGAAGGTAGTGTCACCCAGCATAGTGCGTATGTTAGTTTCGATAGTTGATTTGAAGTATGTCATAGTGTTACTCTATTTCTTTAAGAGGAGGCTCCCTATTTTTATGTTAATTTTTATGAATATTCTGAAACAGTCACACATACAAGCAAAATGAAACTTTAGTATATGATTTATTGGATCTTTTTCTTTCCATGTTGAAGACAGTTACATGATTGTAATATTTTCTCTCAATACATTTTTTATTCAAAAATCGTCTTTTTTAAGGATAATTATAAAAAACAAACAAGATTTTTTGGCTTTTATGTCTAAAATAAATATTCATGGCAATAAAATATAGTTTATATATATACTATATAATATAGTATATATAATTGATCTAGAGAAAAAAATATCGTATGGGTGGATACATACGATATTTTTTCTCTAGATCAATTATTACTTTAGTTATAAACGAAATAAGAATTGAGACTTACGCTATTTAGTTTCGTGCTCGAACACGTCCAAAGAGCGCACGCGACATTCAACTTTATTACTGATGTATTAGCGTTTAGCACATAACGGAGTGGCGGGGAGCAAGGGGCGGAGCTTGCGTTCGAAATTTGATTTAGACTGCCTGCTCTTAAGTATGTTTTTCTTTTTTGTATATTGGCACCTTGTTTTTATATATATATGTTACGGCTAATACCCGAAGTGTGGCTACACCTAGTTTTAGCCGGTTAGAACTAGGTGTAGCCACTTACTCTTGGTTAAACCTAGTACGAGCCGATTGTTTTCGGGTAAAATCATTTGGGTTAGGTTAGGTTAGAACAGTAACCATTAACAAGCGAAGGCGAGCGAGCGAAGCGAGCGTGCCGCGGTAGCAGCCGCCGAGCGCCAGATCCCCTCTATTGTTGGTAAATTGGTTTTATCCAACAGGGATTGTCTGGACCTATAATTCTAACCGGCTAAAACTAGGTGTAGCCGCACTTCGGGTATTAGCCGTAACATATACATGTAATTTTTTATAATGTAACTGTGCTTTTGTGTGTTGTGCTTTGTTTTTTGTGTGCACTGAATAAATGTTTTATCTATCTATCTATATACCTATTCCCAACTTTGTATACACACATAGAAGTAAAGTTTTATTTAAACTATACGTGAACAATAAAACGTACGAAAAGACTGATGGAACAACCGAACATGAAAGAAAACTAATCATTGAGGAGTGCTACGCCGTGCTACGAAAACGTATTGAATGGCTACGTCGTAGCATGTCAACGTAGGGGTAAAAAGTCAAAAAGTTACTTCTCAAAATTCTATGATGAACTGATGAGTAAGTATACAAAACCAATACAAAACATGCCCAGAAATAAATTGAATAAAACGTGAACGATGGTATATTTTTTAATAAACTTAGAGACGTATGAGGATCAGGGTGTAAAGTTCATTCATCCTCTATAGAAAAGGGAGGATCCTCCGACCAGACGGGTGTTGTGTCCGGTGGGCAACTGCCCGACAGTTGTTTTTTTTTTTTCGTGTATGGCATCTCTTAGTTGACCTTGAGAGGTCGTAACTTAACCGGACTTTCCTGTGGTTGCCTTAAGGGTGAGCTTAAAGCCTCCAGCCAGGGCATAAATATATTATATTATATATGTTATAGACTAAACGACTGCACACTAAGGGCACCCCCTGTGGGTTACGGACTTCGTTGGGGGGTACAGCAAGTTTGGGGACAGGCTGGATCAAAGTTTAAATCATGATTATTATCAGGGGTTACTATTAATGCTACGGTGCACTCAGCCTCGGCGCGGGCGGCTGGCGATTCGACGAGCAAGGGACGGGGGGGACAATTACGTCTGGGAGTTCGCGTGGTACCTCGGCGGCGAGGACAGAATGTCGGTCTGTGTGATTTGTGCACTGTACTGGTGGCCCTACTGCTTTCGCTGTATGCCTCGGAAGGCGAGTCTGACTAATTTAAGAGGGCCTGTAACTAGCGGCCTGCACAACCAGAGGGATGCGATGTCTATCTGCGGACTCGAAGAAACGCTTCGTAATGCGCTTCATGAACTGCCTAATGGTGGGGATTTTTAAATCTAAGTGGAGGGTTTCGTTCCGAACGAACCAAGAAGCACCCATAACTTTACGGAGAAAAGGTTTGAAGTGCCTGCATCCTGTAGATGAGGTGGGGCTGTGCGTGTGCGAAAACTGCACAGGCATAAGTTATGGTGGGGCGGATGCACGCTGTGTAACTACGCAATTTGCACTTAAGGGACAATTTGCTGCGTGAGTTGAGTACGGAGTGAAGCCTACCGAGAGCGAAAGCGGCGCGTGAACGCGCCTGCTTTGTGTGCTCTGGAACCGAAATGTGATGATCGAGGATCACATCTAGATATTTGGCTCGCTTCTCCCAAGGGATAGGCTTACCAAACATAGTGATCAGTCGGGTCGGGGAAGGGTGGAACTACGTCGGGATCTAGAAAATAGAACCGCTTGGCTCTTATCAGGGTTGACTTCGATTCTCCACTTCCTAAACCAGGCCGCGAGTCTGTTGACTTCGGTCTGTAGGGTGCGGAAATCTGGTCTTGCCTGAAGCCGGTGTAGTAGATGGCCGTGTCGTCTGCGAGCAGAGCTAAGTGCGCCTTTCTACATTTGGTGATATCGCTAGTGAATATCGTGAAAATGAGGGGACCCAAGACAGACCCCTGAGGGACGCCTGCGCGGATCGGATGGGGGATAGCGCTCCTTCGATGCGATAGCGGAAGGTGCGGTTCGACAAAAGGTCTCGCAAGATGAGCACGAGACGATCTGGCACACCGAGTTTGTAAAGCTTATATAATATATTATAATAAGCCGTTGTGCCAGAATTTGTCGAACGCTTTCGCAATATCGAAGAAAACAGCACCCGTCATGAACCCACGTTGGAAGCCAACGCTTATTATGTTCTATGATACGGTGGACCTGTTGTACGCAAGAATGTTGGGTTCTAAAACCGAACTGTTCGTTGGGGATGAGGCCCTTCGTCTCGGCATAGTCTCTGAGACGCTTATAAATAAGCCTCTCATAAACTTTGCCGACGACGTTGAGCAGACTGATAGGCCGACGGTTGATGGCGGGATGTTGTATATACAGGGTGTAAAAGACACATCACAAAGCCGTCAACTCCGCATACTGTACATCTAACTAGGTAGCTTTGCGCAAAAAATATTGCTGGGAACCGATTTTTATTAAAAGGGATTAAAAACTTGCAATTTTTATTGCGCGCAATGTAATGTGAACCCAGGCAAACGGACTCAGTGCTGTTGTGTGAGTTTAAGCCCCACCCTTTCGTTCTACGCGGTACGCGTAGGTACTTGTCGAATACTCGCGGCTATGAATGAAATTAATTTATGAAAAATCGAAAATACAGGTAATGTTTGCTTGGATTTTTTTTTTATAATAACACTTGGAATTCGTTTTCGTAAAAAAAAATGCGAGTTTGGCCTTCAATATCTCCAGAACCAGTGGATTCCCAGGTATGGTCTAGTGGAAAAAACGATCCAAATAATCGGTAGAATATGTAGCTTTTGGCTTCGGAAAGGATCTTTTTACATCCGATATACTAGTTGCGCGGTAAACTCTGCTTGCGCGATGCGGGATTTTGCGTGACGTCAGTTTGATGCGTAGTTCGCATGTGGCGATGTTGATGCCGCCACAAACTTGTTCAAGCTTTATCACGTTATATGTCTGTGTAGACACATTCAGTAATAAATAGCCTCATCTAATTGTCTTTTGGATGGCAATTTTAGATTGCGTAGCCCATATACCACACACATATGTATGTCCTATCAGCGTAGCTCTTAACACCCTTCATGAAATAAATTAAACATTGAAAGTAAGTACTTACCTAAACGTTATCAATTACCAAAGTGGGGAACTATACAAAGACAGGTGCGGACGCTAAGTACCTACACAAATGTAACAAATCGTTACTTTAGGGAGGTGCCTACGTTATTTTTAGATCTTTACTGTATCGATCTGTGCCTGAGTTGTGTGGGAATCGGTTGTATGTGATGCAGAGAAATGCGGATAATGCCGTGAAAATTTTTGAGTATGCATGTAGATGGTTTTAAGAGTAGGTTGGGGAAAACCAAAGAAAACATGGAGTCAAAGTCAAAGATTTATTTCGAAACTAAGTGTACATTTTGGTGTTATTTTACAATGTAGTGTACAACCTACTTACAACTTAGCGGCCTCATCCAGGCATCGCAAATCTGAGGGTTATTTAACATCAAAAAATTAAAATAACTATGCTATTGACACGATTTTACATTAATAATTTAAATAATTTAGTATTACTCATTCAAATAATAATATATATACATTTTTTATTACTTCGACGGTTATACTGTGTTCAAGATATGGCTAGAAAGGGGATGACTACTGATGAAATCATTAATTATCATCTCGTATACGATTTCTGTAAGTAGGTTTATACAAAGTCTTGTAAACTCAATCATATTTTAAAAACTAGATGAGGTCAAGAAGGAAAGTTCAGGGATTTGGGGTGGGTCGGGTGGGGAGGGTGGTGACTGGTGATTCGAGGGGAGGAAGTATGGAAGTGGAATACGTGCTGCGCCAACCCCAATTAAATTGGTATAAAGGCAAGAGAATGATCGATAGTGATCGTGTCTCTGTCCGCTGACGAACGATGGGATCGATTGTATGTAGAGGTACCTACGCACCGCAGTGGTACAGACGCCAGCACAAGCTACTACAATCTGTCAAATTTCTTTAATAGATTTTCAACTTTATCCCTACAGCATAAGGTTCAAGGTTGATTGTGAAAACTTGACACTTTCGGGTAGCTTGCCCTGCTGGCGTCTGTACAACAAAACCATTACAAGCACACACACACACAACCTCAATTGTACTACGTTGACAACTTTTACTATGTGATACTCGTATAATGGCCCCCCTGGAGTTCTAAAATACAGGCCTAGGCTTAGTTTAGACTCCACCCACCAATTACAACATTTTCACAAAATACCTGTCAACTTAATATGCTGAACTAGTTTATGATGTATTTTGTGGAGATAAATAAACATAATTTTATTTATTAATTTATTACAAGCTCTCAAGGCCTCATATTCTATTGAAACTCCATATTACGCTAGGCCCGCTCAAGATCAAAGTGTTACCACGGACTTTCGGCCTATGCACATATTCGGTTAGAAGGAAATAAACTGAATTATCAGCTCATAAAACACAGGCTTTAAAGTTCGCCCTTTAATATGAAACTATTGTACAACATTTCTTTAATCCTTGTGTAGGTACTGATAGTTTTTCAAAGTGTACTCAACATTTTGTTATGTACACCATACAAATTATAGTGGGCGGTCTTATCGCTAAAAGCGATGTTTAAAGACAACCTTTGGATGGATTTAAAGGGAGAGAAAATACTGCAGGTAGTCTGTGGTGTATCATGTTGTGGTGTTTTATTTTGTAACCAGGCTAAATAAAAATAAGGAAGTAGTTCAACAAATATACCTATATTTAATTTAACTCTCGTTGTTGCATTAAATATTTATGTACAATAAATAACCATTCAAAACTTCTTAAAAATAGTTAATAAAAATATAAAACACATAATTACGTACGATTATCAAAATAAAAAATTCTAAAAGTAAATAAGCTTGTAAAATAAACTGATAAAGCATTGTGACTTATGTTATAACCTTATAACGTACTTCAATAATATTTTATAAGCATTGACTAAAGATTTCAAATAATAATCAACACAATAATATAAAAAAAAGTTTAAGTAGAATTCAAAATAACTTAATATAATATTGAGGTTTTCCACTGGGATATTAGATGGCTAAGCTACTTTAACTACGGATTCATGGCATTAATTTGACAGTAACTAAACATCCTATCCATTTTCATTCATATACCAAACATTCAAGAACTACATACATTCACTTAAATTATTCGTAAAGTGTTCTTAGTTCCTTCTTAGTTCCTCATCTCAGTTATTTCGTAAAAAATATGTACATCTGAAATTAACTTAAATGAACTTTCCGCCAGCCCAGCTTATTTTCAAGCTTTTAGTCAAAGGGAGCACACCACGTTCTTTGGAACGTTCTATCATTCGCAGCTATGACCGCTTCACAGTTTGCGTTTCATAATTGATTTATTTAGCTTTTAGACCCTAGGCTTCTTTCTTTGTGGTCTTTATGCTATGCTCGGCGAAGGCATTGCTCGCCAGGTCTCGAAGACTCTGTTCGGAGGCTGGTCCCAGTTGTTTGACCATCTTCGTGAAAGGACCGTCTTCATCTTGTAACAGCTCGTGTGGGTGACCGCACTCTATTATCTGGCCTGCTTCCATTACCTGGAATAGTAGAAAACAATATATTAATACTTAAGAAAAACAAGGTATAGATAATATAGATATAGATGGTGAGATGCCTATGAAGCTGTGAAAGCTAAAGAATCTTTGACAGTAAGATGGTATAAAACACGTCCGATGACGCACCACAACTAGTGAGAAAAAGATTAAACAACATCAAAAACAAATCTCGAATCTAGTTTTACTTACCAAAACTCTGTCGGAGTCTGCGACGGTGTGCAGTCTGTGCGCGACGGTGATCACCGTGCAGTCCGCGAAGTGCCGACGAATAGACTTCTGGATCATAGCGTCCGTGCTGGAAATGAATTATTATTTTATAAATACTAGCTATAGTATTTACTAAATTCATTTAACTCACAATTTTGTAGAGGTTCCTGTAGTGAATACTACAGGAACCTCTACAAAATTGTGTATGTACAAGAATCAGTGCAAAGCTATTAATAATTCGAGCAATGTAGCAGCCAGAAAAGGTGCCAGGATGAAAGGCAATGAAAATTCAGGCGACCTCCGCAGAATTTAGGATACATGGAGCTGACTTGCATCCCGTTCACAGGAGTACACTGTCGGCTTCAGTTTAAACTATACTAACTAACAAAGTGGAAATATTAGGACATTTATGGACATACGTAGGATCAACGTTGGCAGTAGCCTCGTCGAGCACGAGCAGCTTGTTCCGCGCAAGGGCGGCGCGCGCCAGACACAGCAGCTGTCGCTGACCCGCGCTGAAGTTGGAGCCGCCCGACGCCACCGCCGACGACAGCGCGGTTATACTGTCCTTCAGCTCCACCTGGACGCAACGAAACATTTTGAAATTATAGAAAATAATGTAATGGAACAGACGGAACAGTTTCAACATAATTTGCACCAAGCCTTTTTTGACTTCTGTTGTTATAAGTTACCTGTTCCAGAGCTTCCCAAATCTGAATATCGGAGTATTTGTCGAAAGGATCCATATTATAGCGCAAACTGGCGGAGAACAGCACTGGTTCTTGTGGAATGATGGCTATCTTCGACCGTAATTCCTATAAAATAAATCCAGGATTTAAGAACTTATTTTAAAGTTTATTTTTTGTACTTGAATGAGAGAAAAGGCATTTACTTTCTTATCATTACACAAACACAAGACGTACTTTAAGAGCAATTTTGCCAGTCTCGATGTTGTCGATGAAGATATTGCCCTCGATCGGCGCCAGACGGAAGAGAGCAGATATCAGAGAAGATTTACCAGCTCCAGTACGTCCAACTACTCCAACCTGACGTGAAACAGAATTTTTGAAAACTAGAAAAAATATTATGTTATAACATTTAATAAAAAATAATACATTTTATTCTTTAGTTAGTGTTTTTACAAAAATCATATGTTTGTTAGTTTTAAACTCACTTTCCATCCACTTTCAATTTCAATGTTCAGTCTCTTGAGTACGGGATCAGCATCCTTGTCATATCTAAGAGTGAGGTCTTTGAATACGACTCGGGCTTTCTGCGGCCAGTCCACGGGCGGGTTCGGTCCGGCCGTCTCCTCCTGGGGCAGCGTCGTGAACTGAATCACTCGCTCCACACACGTCATCTGTGAGATGACTTCTGTCGCCTGTTTCACTCCGTATTGGACCATGTTTACCAGAATTAGACCCTGACTGATGGCCAGGCCGACGTTACCAGACTGGGTGTTACCTATTTTGAGAATATTTTGGGTTAATTGGAGCGCTGTTAAATCTTTGGAATTGTATAATCTCATCCAGTAATAAGCGTTATTCTATCATTTTGAAACTTGCTTGAAATTCTTATCTGTATCGAACTCAACAGATCCTTTCAACTTACCATCATCCATGAGTAGGAAAGTGTAAGCAACCACGATGACGTACATACTGCAGATCAGACTTAACCAGATGGAAAAGGCAGTGTTGGTGACCAGAGTTAAATACCTACAAAATAAAGATTTACATGAGTATTGTACGAGACTGAGTAAAGTCTTTACCACAATAATAATCGTCCAACGGCCTCTCGTTCAGAACCATAATTTATATTCTATGGTAAAATGAATTGTTTTAGGTACTGAACGAAATTAGGAAATGTTTCCCCACTCACCATGCAGCCGTGTGCACGTCTTGCTTATCGTCAAACTGTATCTTCAGCAGCTCCTCCGCCTGACACGCGCGCACCGTGCCCAGACCTGACATGGTCGCCGTCACGTGCGAGAACACTGGACTGCGGGAGACGCCCTCGACTCTGTCCACAAAGTTATCACCAATTGCATTACTTATTGCCAAAAAGTATTATTTTCACATATTGCAAGTTTGAAAAATGTTTAAAAAAGAAACCTTTTGATAGCCTGCGCTGTGCTGAGGTAGACGACGGTCAAACCATACATGAAAATTGCGCAGACGGCGGTGGTTAACAGCATGTAGGGGCTCACGATGGCCACCATCACCAAAATACCCATCATCACCATGAAAATCTGTACAACAAGGGTTTAATACTATAGTACTTTGATAAGAATCGCATTCAAGATGAACTCGCTCACAAAACCTTATTAAAATTCTGCGGACTAATAAAGGCTCTTGGAAATATACCTGAATAGTGTCCAAGAACATTCTCGGTAGTATTTCATCGACGACGCCCATGTCCTTAGAGAATCTATTAAGTATGCGGCCGGATGGGTTGGTGTCGAAGAAACGCATCGTGGCGCTCAAGATATTGCTAAACATCTGATTGTGAAGCTTGATCGAGCTGCGCATGCACACCCACAGGAACAACATGGCTCTGGAATAATCAAATAAACCAAATAATAATAATGAACTGCTTGTTTTTAGCCCAACTCAGCAAAAAGGAAAGAAGCATCTGAGAGGATGATTATGATGATTAAGAATCTGCTTATAAGTTAAACTAATTGGAAAAAAAAATATAGGGTGAAAAGCAATTTATAAAATGCCTGACCCTAAAGTTATAAATCTGACTAGACTAAGACGAGGTAAGGGATATGTACAAACCTGCTGGAAGTAACGATAATGCATCCAAGAATCGAAGCTGCCCAAACGTAGATGTAGAAAACATCATAAATTTTAGGCGGTGCCACAGTTACAACACCAGGCACAGTACTGTTATTCAGCAAGACGTCAGACGTATCATTAAACGTAATCACAGAAGTAATGGCAGCTATAGTTGAGGTCAGAGGGCCTTCAGTCGTAGAGTACTCTGTGACATTCAGGGGTATGACAGTTGAATCACCAATGGTACCATTTGAATGAAGGAACATAGGTACATTTCCTACATATTGCGCCTCTACGTCGTTCATCCTGAAAAAAAAAAAGATGTTCAAAGGCGTGAAATGTACAGAAATTGGTACGGCTTGCTTATGCAAAATATCAAAGTTTGTACAAAAGCAACTGAACAGTAATGTTTGAAGTGTAAATTACCAGTGTGTAAGCCATAGATCACTAATGGAGGTGATAATCTGTGCAACCAATATGGCAATGACTGTAGAACTGACCAGGAACCAGCCGCCTCCGATGCTGAAGTATTTGCTGTACACTTTACCTGGGACACGACCTGAAACAAATGGAACGGAACGTTAGACATAAGTAATGAGCGCGCCATTCGCACCAATAGTAGTGTGAAATGCACTCTTCATTTGCAGATTATGAAGATTATAGTAGTTTAGACCAGGAATAACAAAATAAACCAAACTTAGTGAGAAACGAGGAACAACCTCAAGCATGCTGAAGTCACGGTGGCAGGCACAATCTAAGTTGATTTTGTGGAAATCGGGCATCCAGACGTGGAACGCCTTGTTATTTTATCAAAAACGTAAAGAACGTAGCTGATATAAATTAGATTTCAATATAAAGCACTAAGATTTGTAGCACAACTTATTAAAGCAGACGGCGTGACAGGACCAGCAAATCCTTGGTCTCCGCCATATAATAAAAATGGCGTCATACCTGTTCCTGTGATTTCCTCAATTTCTACTTGTTCGTCTATTAAATCTTCAATACCTTCCGCATGTGAAACGCTGCTTGCTTGTGACTGAGAAACAAAATATTTTATTTATTTATTGTGGAGCATTGTCGTGTGTATTGTATTATCAGTTAGCATGTCATTGGCATAAAATATTTTTTTGTTATCTACACGAGTATGTTACGAGTGTGTATAAATATTTATCAATGAGTTTTGTAGGCTTACCCTAACAGAGATGCTTCGCTGCATCTTCACGTGCTGGCCTGCTGCCGTTAACTCTTCATCTTCGTCTTGTAAGAGTTCAGCAAACAGAGGCGTTCGGGATACTTCGTCAAATGAGCCTTGAATTTCCATTTCACCCTGTAAGAGGAAATTCTAATTGATAATTGGGATTTCATCATGATCATCCTCCTTCCCTTATCTCAATATATTTGGGGCCGGCCCAGTATTGTTTTTTTTCATGTGTCTCTATCAGCTGTCATTCAGTATTCAGCTCCTTTCTTTCATAAAGTACGTTCATCGTTTCTATTGGTATTCATAATATGGGTCATAAATTTTCAGAAAATACTCAAGAACAACTGTTCTGAATTACTTTAAAATCTAGAATTGTTATCTTCTTCAAATAATGAATATGACCTTCACAATGTTGCAATATTTGTCAAACGTAAACAGAGATAGTGTTATGTATATTCTTACATGTCGTAATATGACGACTTTGTCTGCGCTCTTGAGGTGATGCAGTTGGTGCGTCACCAGGATCCGAGTAGACTTCTCCAACAGACCCATCACGCACTCGGAGACCATGTGCTTCCCCACGTGTGTATCTACAGCTGACAATGGATCGTCCAGGAGATAGATATCAGCCTGCGGAAAAGAATAGTTGGGCTCCTTAAGTTCTGAGTTGAGCTACACGGTTTTTGACGATTTTTATGATCTGTGTGACAAATGCTTGGTTCAATCAAATCTGTGTGGTTATTTCCTCAACAGACCATTTCAGACTAGTGTCTGAAATGGTCTGTTTGGTCTCGTCTGTTTACCGTGTACATTAGTATCTACATGGTCCTCACATGATCTGACCAAGATAGTCTAGACTTTATAAGAGACTTTGGTCCCTGAGTTTGTTTCGCCATTTCTTCTTATGGGTAGTCAGATAGGAAATGTCGACTCTATCTAGCTTATTTTTAAACGACTTCCAAAAATAAAGAGGTTATAATTATGTTCGTCTGTATGTTTGTTTTTTTTTATGTTTACCGATTTCTCCGTCAATTGTGGACCTATTTAAATTTTTTTTTTTTTTACACGGTATGCACCCGAGGTGGTCCCATTGTCACCGACTCAGAATCTGATGAAGGGACCCCATAGAAATCCTCAAATTTTATGAGCACACCTATGGCGATTTGGGTATTTTTTATAGTAACTCGTGCATTTGATCTAGGAAAGCATCATTTGCTGAAGTGGAACTGATGATGAAGACCACAGATGGCCACCGGAACTACTTAATAATAAGTATACTATTTAACGGGTTGCGATTCAATTAGGTACTTTAAATGTGGTTGCTAAGGAATTTATGCTCGTCACAATGCATATGTTGAGTGGCAGTTCTCCTGGTTCTTACCAGGAGAACTCCTCAACCATTAACGTCCCTGAATCGGGAAGCAGTTGACGTCAGGCTATTGTAACTTAGATAAATTACAAACTGACCCACTAAAAGGTTAAAAATAAAAAAAACTTTTTACAAAAAAAAAAACAACCGTCTTCCAAAAATCATTACATAGGAAAAATAACTTTAGTTTCGGACACCGACTTCCGTATTTTTCACTTTTTAGTGTTTTTTTAGAAGTCAGTTGTTTTGTTTTATTGTAAAAAGTTTATAATTTTAAGGTTTACTTTTTCCAATTTTCATATTTTTTCCTTATTTCCAAGGCTGTTCTATTACATTTTTTTTTTAAAGTGGGTTAATAATATGCCAATGCGCCAATTTCAGGAAACAACGCTAGCCTAATGCCAAACCCAAGAATGACTGTTTACATTCTGTTATCAATTAAACACTCACGAATGCACATTCAAAGGCACGTGATTACACTGTATTAATAACAGGAGCCCAATTCTGTAACTTTGAGTTAAGCAACACGCCATTGACACTCTATCGACACACTACAGACATTCTTTTGCCACTGTTGCAAATTTGGCAACAATAATTGGTAGTCTGGTCCACTATAATGATACAATGGCATCATGATGCCAAGCTTACGGTAGTCTGTAAATATTTTAAGTGTATTTGACAGTTGCTTCCATCGTGTTTGAATAGTGTTTTGGCCATTGAACCGCCATTGTGAAGCCATCGAACAACGACACCTATTTTCCATATTGTTGATTGGGTTCAATTTGTATATTTTTTAAATTTGAAATAATGTGTCCGTGTGTGTGTGCGACTTACGTAGTGAAATTGATAAAGTGGACGTAGAGCAAGCAAGGAAGCTAATTGACGAGCTCATTCCCTTTCTCCAGAGACAGCGACGGCGGAATGGAATCCCTGCTAAATTAAAGGTTTGTATGTGAAGGTACCTAATTTGATACTCCGACCGAAAACCATGAGATGATGTAAAAAATCTACGAAAAAAAAAATTTTTTTTTTCTTCAAATATCTAATATTTTTTTTATTAATATACTAATTCAAATATTTCGAAAATGGTGCGTCCTAGGCAAAAAATAACCAAAATCTGACCCCCCGTATGTACCAGCCCCCGTGTAAACAGCATCCCAACATGAATTAGGGGTTTTTTTTTAATATCGAAGGCCCGTATCCTCGCGCCACAGCGCCCCTAAGGCTACACTCATTAAACGTTATTAAACGCCTGTTTTTAGTGAAATTTGATGTTTCTAATAATAAAACGTTTTTATATTAATAAATAAACCCATAATATAAAGATTTAATTGATAAAAATTGGATTTGAAAAAGTGGTAGGTTTGGTTTACATCATGGTAGATTTTTGATAGCAACACTAAAACTATTATACGCCACACTATCGACTTACTACCGACACACTACTGAAACACCACTGAAACGCCATTGAAGTTTTTGCAGAATGCCAAATTTGCAGCAGTGGCAAAAGAATGTCTGTAGTGTGTCGATAGAGTGTCAATGGCGTGTTGCTTAACTCAAAGTTACAGAATTGGGCCCAAATGTTCATGACTATTCTATTGAGACACTACTGACACACTACCGACACACAATTGACAAGTTGGGCCCCAGAAATGTGAATTTTGAATACATAGGCACTCCTATTAATTTTACGGAACCGCTTCGAGAATCCGTTCGAGATTCCGTGTTCAAAATCTGGCATCAAAACTTTTACATCTTCACTCATTTTAAGTACATAATATAAGTAGTTGCCAACGTCTTTCCACGCAGAACAAAGATCCTACTGACTAGCCTGAATAGTCGTAATAACTATCTTAACCTAATCATAACTGTTCATAACGCCTTAATATTGTCAACTGAAATTTAGAAGAAAAATCCCGGCCAAGTTTGTCGGACCACGCACAATGAAGGGTTCCGTAGTCGGGATGAATTTATAGCAAGAACAAACTTAACATTGTAGTTGAAAACTGTAAATTGTATATGTATAGAAATATTATCTTTTTTCAAAATTTTTGGGCTCAGTTGTTTCGGAGATAAGTGTGGATAAATGTTGGAATGGTCAATTTTCATCTATTTTCTTAAATAACTACTATTACTCTTACTTTAAAACTATAAAAAAAAATCTGAAACCCTAACAGTAAGTCTTTTCATCTGATTTATCACGCGGTACAGTTTGCAAAACTTTTATTTTTAATTTTCTTATTTGACTGTCAAAAGTCACTCATATGTGCACCAAATTTCAACTAAATCAGTCCATTAGATTCGGAGTAAATCAGCTGTGACAGACGGACAGACAGACAGACAGACACGTGAGTGATCCCATAATAAGGGTTCCGTTTTTTCATTCGGACGTAGGTACTAAAAATACTGATGGAAAGACATAAGTCAGATTTTGATGACTTACCTGTCTGTAACAGGCGCGAGCTAGTCCAATCCTGGCTCGTTGTCCACCGCTGAGACTGATGCCCCTCTCGCCCACCAGAGTCGAGTCACCATGGGGCAGCAGTTCGAAGTCTCTCACTAAGGCACAGGCTCTTATCACCTGGGGAAGCATGTATGCATAATTGGTACAAGTTTTTATTTGGAGGGAAAAGATTAGAGTTCCATGTTCTTCGCTTTCTGTTTCATTGATCATGACCAGAAATAAATATTTCTCCCTTATCTTTTTCTTGTTCGAATACTGGGGACACTGGGGTTATACAACATTATTTTTAGTATATACTAAAACCTAAATTATTTGTTCTGAATAAGGAACTGAATCGATTTCAATAATTTTTACACCATATTACACTTTGTCCCAAAAATATTTAAGTGTGTTGGAAAATGTTATCACCATTTAATTACTTACAATACAATCGCCGTACGGTTAGGTACCTACTGCCAAATTATTATCAATGAGCGCAAGACGACCCTGGAGGCGCGGGGGCGCCTCGCCGCATACGGACGGACAACCCGGTAACATAACAATCTTATAACTTTGTGATTTTTCATGATACAGTTTTGAAATTTTGTACATAGATTCTTTACACACGTGTTTCGGATAAAGCATATACTAAAATGTATATTTGAGTAAGACTAGTTGAACCACAGGGCATTATTTTGGGCTGTTTTATAGATTTTATGGAAGCACTACGTACCTTCTTATATCTTATGCGGTCATAGGGCAGGCCAAACAGGATATTTTCTCGAACAGTGGCTACGAACAGCCAGGGCTCCTGACTAGCGTACGACACTCGCGCTCCGCTCAGACACAACGTTCCATCTTTAGGAGTCAGCTCACCCAGGATCAGTTGCAGGAGAGATGACTGAATGAAATGAAACACGAAAACGACGTTAATCCTACAACTAGGTATTCTAACTAATATAATAAATGCGAAAGTGAGTTTGTTTGTTTCCCAACTTCCTAACTAATATTATAAATGACAAAGAAAGTTTGTTTGTTACCTTTTCACGCCTAAACCACAGAACCGATCATCCTGAAATTTTGCACATACGTTGTCAGGTGTACAGAAACGGACATAGGGTACCTTTCTACTCGAAAAAAAGTACTGTTCCCGAGGAAAACACTGATAACGTTCTTATGATAATAGATGGCGCCACGTGTCTTTCGAACCATAATAGAATTATTATTGTTAAAGAAACTTTGGTAGTGTGTTAAGAGTTTTTTTTTAAGTAACAATTCTTTACGCATGCTTGACTTGTGGAGCAAGCTGGTGAATGCGTGACAAGAGGGTTACGGAAGCGAGCGAACGGAAGTCGAGATTGAGATATAAGTTAGTGAAGATAGAAAGAGAGAGAGTTACGTTTAAGTTTTACTTCCGTCATTTGGTCTAAAGCACAAATGTTTTTTTTCCTACCTATTACATTTTGTGAGTCTAGAGTGTCGATAGACCGGTTTTTTATAACTATAATATTATAAATTATTATATTTAGTTTGTTACGCTTTCACGCTAAAACAGCTCGGCTCGGATTTGGATGTAATTTAACCTGGGTTAGGTCATAGGATACTTATCTCGGTAGTACGTTTCCGTAGGATAATTTTCGACATCCATGCGGGCGAAGCCGCTGGCAAAAGCTAGTAATACATAAAAACAGACAGTCTAAGTTCCACATTAATAATATTTCTAGATTTATAAGAGCATAATACCGTCAGTTTTTTTTTGTTTCCTATCATGCAAAGTTGATTTTACGATACAGTTTTTACGATTTTTTTATATACAAAACTTAAACAATATTTACGTTACTTATGAAACCTGATACCTTGCTTTTTGGTGGAAGAGCGAAATATAACATTAAGTAATCTAAACAATAGATAAAAATAAGAAGTAAGAAGAGTAATTCGGATCTAAGCCAGTCATCTTTATAAAGTAACTACTTATTTGAAGAACATTTAGATTGTTACCAGCGGGGTGAGCACGGCCTACTGTGACATGACTTGAGCCACACATTTTATCACAGTTTGAGCGATAAAACTGTTTTGTCATAAAATGCTAGTACAAATTGATATAACATAATTTATCATGTCTTGTCACAAACGTCTTGGACACGCCCGTGCTCGTCCCACTGCCTGACTACAAACCACACACACTTTCTTGATTATTAAGAAAACATTAATGGCGTTCTTTGTTAAAACGACTTCCTCTCGAATTTCGGAATGCTAAAGAGGCGTCTGTCATCATTGTAATTTCGGTACAACACCGCAAAACCATCTTTCAGTACAGAATCTCACCTTGCCCGAGCCAACTGGCCCTGCAACGCCAATAAATTCTCCAGGTGCAGCCATCAACGTGATGTTCTTTAGGGTTTCCATAGCGGAGTCAGCCTGCCAGCTCGCCGTCACGTTAGATATAGTCACACCCATCAGTCTCGGCTTCTCCTGAAGTTTCTTCTCTTTCTCAGTTCCATTACCCAACAGGGTTTTGGGATCGAGTACGATATTAGATGTCAGCTTCTCTGGCTCGTTTTCATCTAACAATAAGAATTCCTGTTGGAAGAGAAAAGAAACCATTAACATCAGTAGCCTGCCTGGTTATGAGTTCTAAAATGGCTGTACTGCTTGGAGTAAGCGAATATGAATAATCCCGAAGATTTTCATTAAATCAATAATTTTAGACAATATTCTACCTCCAGTCGCCTGATGGTCACTTTTGTTTCAGCCAAGTACGCAAGTCCCATAGGCATCATGATGTTGCACACCAATTGCATCAGGTTGAAGTACTGGACCAATGAGAAGGTGGTCTGCGCTCGGATGTTGCCGCCAATCAGGACGAACGTTGCGATGGCAGAGAAGAGAATGAATCGCTCAGTGAACACGCCCAGGGCTGTAGAGAACCCTTTGACGAAAGACGTCCTCAGAATGTAGCCGACTTCTAGTCTGAAAAAAATGTACAGATTAGGTAGGTATCTCCACAGATCATAATTAAAAGTAATAATTAGCTTCCCGAAGGCGGCTTTGAAGTTGTTCTGGTTAAATGAGTACTTACTTTCGCAACCGGTGGACTAGTTTTTCGAAGGGCTTCTCCCAAGCGTACATTTTGATCACCTGTACTCCTTCAACCAGTTCACTCATTACCTTCACTCTTTGATCTGTTCGATTAGCTATTTTACCGCGAAGTTTTCCTTGAAGGTTGCTCAAATATACTAGAAGCAAAAGAACGATTGTTGTTAAATGAGGGTTAAATTAGGATCACTTAAATTCAGTTGCTGATTTGCGATCTTTAAATAATGCTGGGCACTCTGAATTGCAAGCTTCTAATATATTGATAATAAAATGTACGACTAAATCATGGTTAATACCTTGTACAATAACTGTTTGCACAACAACGACGAGCAAAGCTGCGAGGGTGGCGATGCCGACATGCTGCCACACCAGGTAGCACACCACAGGCACCACAATAGGCGTTATCCACAAATAATTGAGGAATAAGGTTACTAGATCGAACCGATTCACGTCATTTGACATCAAGTTGATTACTTGTCCGGGTTCTGTCTTGCCCAAACCAGCGCGATTGAGTTTCAGAATCTAAAAATTAAATACCACGTTACTCTTATTGTTACTGTACATGGTGGCCAGAACAAGAACGTTTAATAACCAAGAACGCTTGCCTTGATTTACTGCTAATTCGATCACGCAGCGAAACTCCATGCATAGCCCTTTTAATATTTTTGACTTTGTGCCTTATCAGACCCATTGTGAGCAACCACGTTTCAGTGCCGTAAGTAATCGCTGATAATACGCACATCATTTTGAGACACTGCAGTATTACGACGCCATAGCCGGCGGCAACCCTTATCATCAGCCTTGCTCATTCAGTGTAATTTGTCAAAATATCTGACTGTCCTTTGCCCAAAAGGGTAAATGTGTATCCCTTCTTGTTATTAGCGGGTCGATGGCAATCTATATGTTTGGCACCTGAATGTGTATCCCAATAGTCGGGCAATGGACATCTTTAAAACTTTTCAGTTACAAATATATAATATAATACGGCGTATTAATAATAAGATCCCTCACCTTTCTGTACATCAAAGAACAGCAAGCTATCCTGATTCTCATGCCGACCCGACCCTGGGACAGATTTGTATGGTTCAGCATCAGAGCTGACAGAGCACTGAGCAAATTCATCAAGCAGTTGTAAATATGTGCGTCGCGGTAACTTTCTGGAGTCTTCTCTTTTGAAAAGTATTCTATGAATAAAGCTAAGGTAAACGGGATAAGGGGCCTGAAAAAAATGGAATGGTTAAACATGGCTTAAGAGAACTGATGCCAGACTGCTTTCTAATTTAAATCAGTGCTTACCAAACAACGATCATAAGCAGGCCTACCAGAAGACCGCACAACAGGTATTCTAACCAAAAGGATCTAACTATAGCCTTCGTGAAAGAGGGCTTGGTGCCGTGTTTCATTGCATTTTCCTGTTCTGTCTGCCAGGCCTGCTCAAGGCGGTCTCCGAGGCGGCCGGACGCGTCTCCACTGCGGGCTTGCCACAAGTCACTCATTGTCAGTCCTTGCTTGTATCCTTTGCGGAATAGGCTGAAACTCCATCTGAAAAAAAAAAACTTCTTTGTTGGTACATCTACCAGAACAGGGTTTTAAAAACTTGTTGCTGCAAGCCGGTAAACGCAGCTCGTAAATTATATAGTTCTTGCCGTGAAGTAGATATTTTTAATCATGAAGACTAATACGGTTCTATGAAGTGTCCCATTAAATTTTCGAGCATAGGAGTAAGGTTTAGAGATGTAAACGATGATAAATTTTATATCTAGGTACACCCCTAATACAAAGGATGGTTAGAGGTTGCACAATTTTAAAATCATGGTCAAAATGTTTTAGAATTCCTTTCAAGAAAAAACACGAAAATTATCATCATGACTTGCACAAAATACTACTATCATGACGTCATGGTACCTCATCGGCTTATGTGACTAAGTTCATGTAAACGTCCTAAAGAAGACGTATTTTTGGCTCCGTTATTTTCTTTGCATAGTTCTTAAACTTTTTTTTTTGACTTTAATTTATAGATGATTAATAAGTAAAAATTTAATGTTAAATTTTTTGCACCACTGTCCTGTCATTTTAACAATGACATTTCTTTATTCACATAAATTAGCTGAATTAGAGGCTTAGTTATAGGTAGTTTACATGAACTTAGTCACATAAGCCGATGAGATACCATGACGTCATGATAGTAGTATTTTGTGCAAGTCATGATGATAATTTTTTTTTCTTGAATGGAATTCTAAAACATTTTGATCATGATTTTATAATTGTGCAACCTTTAAGAGTCCCTATCAATTTCGCAGTCAAAAACAGAAAATTCAAGTTTTTTCAGCGCAAATATCTCAATTACCTTAAGATATCTGTTTTTTTTTAATACACAATTATGTATCAATTATGTAATTATGTATGTGTGTGTAATCTAGTAATTGTACTAATTTAAATTTTGATAACTACTCAATATAAATTACGAAAAATAAGAATCTAGGACATGTTTTTAGGTAAGCACGACACACCAGGTTTTAAAATTCCTAAATACTGGGCATATAGTATATTAGTAAGTCTATAATTCATTTTTTTAAAGTTTAATTTATTAGTACTTAAAAAAAAATGTGATGCACGCTGAAAAAACCCAATAAAACCATGTGTAAAACCGTCGTCTACACGAAAGCATTTATTGAAAATAACAATTAGTGTTAAATATTTTAAAATTTGAGGTATTTATCTACCAAACTCAATTTTTCTATTTTATTTTTGACTACTTATTTAATTGTAATAAAATATCTAAATAATGCGTTATAAACCGATGCGCTCGCTCGAGATATTTAGTCGCGCGGCGCGCCCAAAGTCTTGTCGACGACGGACCTGTGTCGCCCGTGACGTTCGCCGCTCCCGACGTAATTCGCAAATCGCGCGTGATTTTATACTTCGCCTAACCAGTTTTGAGACTGTGAGTATACAGGGTGACTGGAAAATAGTGGCGGAGCCGTTAAGGGGAGGTAGTCTAGGGTTATTCCGACAGATATCACTATATTCTAAATAAATAATATTAATTATTAAATTTCCGCAACTGTCATTATTTTATGCAAAAACTGCTAAACAAAAACGGAAAATGTAAAAAAAAATACTTTGATGGCTGATAAAACATCAATTTTCTTTAAAAAAAAAGGGTTAAGTAAGGACGGTAGGTCTCATAGTGATATCTGTCGGAATAACCCTAGACTACCTCCCCTTAACGGCTCCGCCACTATTTTCCAGTCACCCTGTATATTTTATTTAATTTATGCTTAGTGATGATTTGTTAATGTGCAGTTCTTAGGTAAATAATAATTTTTGCCATCACCTCAATCAAGAAAATTGTTAGCATTTACTATTATTTCTATAATCTAAAAATGTGTTTATTATAACAGTTTGTAGAGGTTAAAATGTTTGTACTGTTATAATAAAGAAACTTAAAAATATCTTGTCTTATTTTTACGCTGTTGCTACACCTGAAATGAAAAACACAATTATAGGAAATTATAAATTTGAATAAAGAATGTTTCATTGAGTAAATTTTGCTATCTTCAATATTAAAGCAATTTAGTAGCAGTATCTACTGTATGTTCAATTTGTACAGCAAGCGGACGTTACTGAATATGGCACGAGTTGTGGGATCGAGTTTCAGTAAAAATTCGGTTCTGTAGAGCGTCGTGTAATATTGACACCCGGGGTGTACATTTTAGTTCCATAGGTTAAAGTACTTACGTTAAAAATAGTTTGGAGATGGGGTTGGCTTTGTCATGGGGATTCTTCTCCGTTAATATCACCCTGCACTCCATGGCGTGATGTAGATCAGTCTACTTTTTTCTTTAAACTATTTACATTCGCAGCGATGAATGCATTGACGAAGCTATCCACTACTGCTAGCTTACCTATAAATAAAAAAGTTTCAAATATACATGTTAGTAACACAACGAGAGATGTCAAAGTATTAGCAGAATTACGTTTCTTTATTACCTATACGATGTAAATACTATATTTACTATCGACAATCAAATCGTATCTGAACAGATAGCGATAAAGTCCCATCGAAAATATGTTAGCCGTTCGCAAATCTCGAATGACAACCGATAAACAGACAAAAATAAAAATCTTCAGATTAAACTTCTGATTGTGAATAGTGAATCAATCGACGTAGAGATAGTAATAAAAAGTTTAGATAGGAAATCGGAAGTGCACTAGCATTGAAAAAAATAGTGGTTTGTTCACATAAATATTTTCTTACAAGATATATATTACCTCTGCCAAACTGCAAGGCGGTTTGTTGGCAGACGTAGCTCCATTTTTTTAAACATATTAATATAATTAATGATGACCCTTCGTATACTGGGACGTGGATCCACGCAAGACACAATGGCTTTTTAATTATTTCTGTAATTATATTATTATTATTATTATTCCCGGGTGATCAAGCAATTATACTAGTGGTTGTGATCGGTTATGTTACTAATGATACAAGGTTTTCGTCCGAATTGTATTTGGCCTAACCAGTTTTGTCTAGACCAAATTATTTGGTTCGCCAAAAGCGTCTGCGTCATTATCATCCATTGAACTCTGTCTGTTTGTCTGTTCGCTTTTTACGCCGTAACGGCTGAACGGATATCGATGACATTTGGCACTTTTTATCCCGGTCGTACGTTCCCGTGGGATAATTCCCGACCTCAACGATGGCGACGCTGCAGACAAAAGCAAGTAGGAAATAGAAAAGCCCTAACAATAATATTGTTCAAAGTCAAAGTCAAATTATTAAGTTCAAATAGGTACATAACCACTTTGGAACGTCAAAATGTACAAAATAATTGAATTGATTCCAGTCGCCCCTTCCTAGGTAGTTTCGTATGGAGAAGAATAGGCAAGAAACTCCAGCGTTAAGGCTCTCACAAACTCACGCGATATCGTGGGCGCGACGGGCAGCGTCATAGAAATTGTGCTACTAGTGTCGCGTCGCGCCCGCGATATCGTACCAGTCTGTACGAGTCTTTACCCTTTTAAAAATGTTTTACAATTTATGAATTACTTCATTATATGTGAAGATGCACCTAGAATAAAATTACTTTACCACAATGGGTAAAAATAATTAAAAATGAAGCAATGACAGATCAATTAATTAAATGATAGATACATGGTGCTCACATATTTACAAACATTGTAAAAATACCTACCTACAAAAAATTAAGTAATATGTCAGTGCGTGAGTATAGATAATCACTTAATGTAATATAAATGTAATTAAATTAGTAATTGTACAATTAAAATAGCAACCAGTTTGACTTTGTCTACACTATAGATTGTCCTATGGGGCTGGGAACAGTATGTTTCCAAGCATTCTTATCTCTGAAAAATTGGTTACTGACATCGAAGTGGCCTGGGTTAGTCCATTATGCTTTTGCCTAATATTTTTGCTTGAAATAATCTAGTTAAATTCTGATAATCGAGTTTTTTGCCAATTTAGCAATCGGTCACAAATTTTTACGATATACAGGGTCAAATTAAATTAACTAGCTTATACTCCGCATACTGATTTGATGGCTGTTTTTGCAGGTGGTTGTTTTTTTTTGCGTTCATCAACGGCTTTTAGTGTAATCACTTAAAAAATCAGTAAACAAAATGTGTAGACTTCACTGACGAAAAGAAATGAGTAAACTTCACCAACAAAAAATAATACAGATTTTAACAACTTATACTTCAAGTAACATCACTACAAGCGATCATTGACCCAACATTTTATTTTTTATTTTATTGTGTTTAGATATCCATACCCGCTCACGTCTGTGGAGTTTCACTAGCTAATTTAATTTTACCCTGTATATCGTAAAATATCATCAAAAACACACTTTACAATTCATTCGACTTTAATATTTAAGTTAGCTGGCTTATAATCACATAAAAAAGTTGATTTCGAAAGACTCCATTATTGCTACGGACTGGGACTACGCCGTAGCTGACCTATGCTACGCGGGGCTATGCTACGCAATCTATGCTACGCGACGCAATGCTAGGCGTTGCTACGCTGACATCGTATCTTCGTATTTTCTGGCTGAATTAAGATGTTTTTAAATTGACAGTAACAAAATACAACGAGTGGTTCAAAATTTAGTTTTATTATATTAAGGAACTTGTCTGTGTGGTCCTGACGTAAAGAATAGCACCACCCTATTTCTTCCAGTGGGTGTCGTAAAAGGCGAATAACGGACTTACTAGAGAATGGGCAGCAGCGTTCTCTATGCATTTTAACACCAACTGCGATCGCCAACCCGCCTGCCAAGCGTGGCGATTATAGCAAACCCCCCTTTGGGGGAGGCCTATGTCCAGCAGTGGATGTCTTACGGCTGAAATGATGATGATGATATAAGGAACTATTCATTATTTTGTTTTAACCTTGTGAATACCGCATAACAGTAAATGTAGTATTGCATCAGTTTCGAGAGAAAAGTGTCATTATTCAACCTAGGCTGTAAATCAGCACTTTTCGAACGTCAAAATTACATAAGACAATCCCCCAAAAATGCCCACCCTTCACAACTTCCTAGTGTTAGAAGAAGTGGCGTAGCAAACTCCCCAGCAGCACAGCTGTCTATTCAGTTAGAAAAACTTGATTCTATACAATAGTATGCAAAATAATTTACATGACGCAACACAAACCATTAAATTAAATTATTTGCCACATTTTAGATAGCAAAAATAAAAACCGGCCAAGTATGAGCCGGTCTCGCGCACGAAGGGTTCCATACCATTATCTATAAAAACGGCAAAAAATCACGTTTGTTGTATGGGAGCCCCCTTAAATATTTGTTTTATTTTAATTCAATTATTTATTTTTAAAGTGAATATATAACTAAATATTCTGTGAATATTTCAAGCGTCTACCTGTTGCCGTTATCAATATCGAGCAAAAACGAGCAAAAAAATCACGTTTGTTGTATGGGAGCCCCCTAAAAGATTTATTTTATTCTGTTTTTTAGTATTTGTTGTTATAGCGGCAACAGAAATACATCATCTGTGAAAATTTCAACTGTCTAACTATCACGGTTCATGAGATACAGCCTGGTGACAGACGGACAGACAGACAGACAGACAGACACAGCACTTTAAACCTTAATATTACGCAAACGGATCTCTGAAATTAAAAATGGTTTTTACAGACCCACAATATTTTTGAACGCCCTATCCAACGATACCCCATAATATGTAATAGGCAAGAAAGAAAATATATCATCCCCACTTTACATGTAATGGAGGCAGTATAAAAAAATTTTTTTTTCAATGTTTAGTTTTACGAATTTGTCGGTGTGATTAATATCTATATCCATGCCAAATTACAGCTTTCTAGTACTAAAAGTCTTTGAGCTAAGCTGGGGACAGACGGACGGACGGACAGACAGATGAACATGGCGAAAATATAAGGGTTCCTTGTTGACTACGGAACCCTAAAAATTAAACCAAAAACGTAAACAGAACTTAATAGTTTCGTAATACGCATTCCACTTCATACAATTATTTGCATACATATAATAGAGAGTTGTTATCAACTAAGGAGAGGAGATAACTGCATTGTAAATAGCCAGTAAGTATTTAACCTAAAAGTTTTAAAAGATTGGAGTCTGGAGTGAAATTAATTGGAAGAAAATCTGGATCGAAGAAGGTTGTTATGTTTTAGGGTCGCCACAATTAGGTACTGTGTGGGTTGCCAAAATACACAGAACCATCCATTTATACTGGCTGTGCTCTGGGATAAGTAATAAAATAATATTATTATGTTTATTTCAATAAATATTGACAATGATATCATATAGGCTATATTTTCCTGTTAAAAATGAATTAGACATCTGTAGCCGAACAGCGAACTAGTCGAAAGCCTGTATTTCAGCTATCAGCGCGAAACCCTCAAATAATTATTAACACTTAAAAATAGCCATCAAATAGAAATGTTAACATTTTGTAGATATAAAAAAGTGATGATAAATAACATATTAATTGAATAAAATAATATAATCATTAAAGGCAAGTAGCTCAGCAGTGGGCTGCTGGGCAGGAGTACCTAGGCATTATTATATTATCGTTCAATACTTACTTGATAGAAGATGCACTTTGAGTTTCCGAGTTAACTACTATTCAGCTCCAAGAAACTTCGTTCAAAATGTTATACATAACACACGCACTTTACAAAAATAATACTTAATTTAAGCGTAGTTTGTACTGTCGCTTCGTTCCTCAAAAATAATGTAATAATACCAGCAGTTTCAGCTGGTTAAATTATTTTAACCGTGGTCCATGAATGATTACGATTGCACACCGTAAATTCGCGTCCACGTATCAGGAGTGGAGCGATATCGCACTGACATTAATAGATACTACACTCGGCTACACCTCTCAAGTTTACTAAATACAGTTATATACTTAAATACTAGTGCCAACAGCAACTTTACTCGTCTTATCAGTCTTGTGGATTCCACTCGCAGTGATATCGTTGTGTCATCGTTACCGCCAGATTTTTAGGGTTACGTAGTTCAAATGAAAAACTGAACTCGGCTGTGATGCAACAAATATCAGTCTAACGAATGATAAGAAAATACACCTTTTTTTCTCAGATGATAGGTATTTGGATTCGGAGAGGACAAAATATGAACCAATTTCTTGACCCGACTGAGTCCTTGGTTAGGTAGCAAGCACGTCTCTTAAACATCGGGTCCTGGGTTCGATTCCCATTTCGGGCAAAGCGTTATTGGGTTTTCCAATAGTAATTTCTCAGTAGCAACCGGAGTCTGACCGCTTTATGCAATTACATGGAACTGGCGAAATGTACGTTGTAGGTACCGTAGTGTACATGGAACATGAATAAGGTAGTTTTTGTACGGAACCTCTGTTTTGCTTTAAACCTTGCTATGCGAGTGTGCATTTTTAGGATTAGTCAACAAGGAACCCTTATAGTTTCGCCATGTCCGTCTGTCTGTCTGTCTGTGCCTGGCTTAGATCAGGGACTCTTAGTACTAGAAAGCTGTAATTTGGCATTTTTTTTGGGTACTTACTTACTTTTAGTGGGAATGATTTTTTTTTTGGCGTATATCCCATGATTTTGGGTATCGTTAGATCATCTAGATAGTTCAAAAATATTGAGGGTTTGTAAAAATACCATTTGTCGATTTAGGGATCCGTTTACGTAATATTAAACTTTAAAGTGCTAATTTTTGTTAAAGTCAAGTCTTAGTGTCCCCCTCTGCCAGCTAAATGGTTTTTTTTGGATATGAGAAAAAAACATGGCAGTAGTACATATAACGAAATTATAAGGAAAACTATCACAGCCAAGTAGGCTTTACAAATTAAAGAGTAATAGTCGACCAATTTGCAGTTGAAGAGTTGACCGTGACGTATATCGATGTATGGGAGAACATGTTTTTCATTGTTTTTGGGATAAATTCATCCCAACTACAGAGCCCTTCGGCGTGGTCCGACACGCACTTGGCCGGTTTTACTTTAATAACTGATGCTAATACCATTTATTTGCCTTTCTCAAATAGTTAATCGTAGTATAAATACAGAATTTACTTACAGTAATAAAAGTAGATACCTACGTAATTTAACATAATAAATTATATTTCATTATTTTATTACTAAGTAAGTAGATAAGTAAGTAATTAGTCATGATTAGTGAATATAATTGAAGGCAGAGAGAAGATGCTCGCGGAACATAAATGCTGTTACGTAGACATACGTAAGTGCCGCATATACGATCACTTGCCCGCGTGTATTTGTCCTAGTTCTTATTTTATTCTGATAGCAGCTCCGCCCAACGATTGCTTATAAATATATATATATAATATATACAAAATTAATTTTAGTATATGCGAAACCCGAAACACGTGTCTAGTATTTTTATGTAAAGAATCTATGTAGATACAAAATTTCGAAACTGTATCATGAAAAATCACAAAGTTATAAGGTTGTTATCAGTTATGTTACCGAGTTGTCCGTACAAAAACATGCTAACGGCGCCCGCGCTGCTGTTTTGTACGGACAACCCGGTAACATAACATACTTTACATAAAAATGCTAGACACGTGTTTCGGGTTTCGCATATGCTAAAACTAATATCTATTTATAGGCTGTGTCGTAAATAGTGGTCCAACGAGAAGGGGCCGATACATCGTATATTACAATAAAATACTCTTTAGACTCCACACAGATTACAGATATAAATGTACAATATACAAGGTGATTGGGAGATGGGTGCAAAGCTTTAAGGTGAAGACCGTACAGACAATTTAGAACCATTTAAGCCATGGTTGTTTTAGACGAAGTCTTACCATTTAAAAAAAAAACGAATTTTTATGTTTTTTTTTGGAAATTCCCAAAATTTTAACTAAACTGCTTATTTATGGCCATATTGAATGATAAATTAATTTATTTTTATTTTATTTAATTAAAGTAATGTGTAAGCAATCTAGCAAAATATGTTTTAGGCCTCTGTGTCGTTAGACATTTTTTTTGCAGACATTTAAAGATAATACAAATTTTAAAAATTCAGAAATAGTTTCTGTAAACCTTATTTAAGAAAAAACGAATGGTGCTTTTTTTGTTTAAACCTTTTTGAAAACATGCTTGATAATCGCTATCTTACAAATGATTGAAATTAGGACCTACAAACCAATTTGAGGGAGAAATTTAAAATTTTAGGCAGACCAATTAAAACAAAACTTTTGAAAAAATTACTTTGTGTGTTCGAAATGATAACTTAGTTCAATTCTAAGAATTTTTAGCACATGCAAATTGAGGGGATTATCTAAACAATGGCCGCCGCGCGCAGTGTGTCACACATGAAGGAACGAATTGAGGGGATTATCTAAACAATGGCCGCAGCGCGCGGTGCGACGGCATTTTCAGGTAGAACGCCCTTTTTTTTTTTTTTTTTGGGTGGGAAATCATCAAATTACTTCTCCCGCTCTGGGCGGAGCGGGAGGGCGTGTCAGACTTTTACTGACTAAAACCCACCCGTGTTCCTTCCGTTGCCTGTGTGCCAGGGCCACGATATCCCTTTCGGACAGACTCGCAACCCCGGCAGGCATTGGTCCTAACGGACCCCGTCAGTTTGTGCTGACATCTCTTTGAGGCGCGCGTGGAACACAACGCGCCGTCGACCCGGGCCTGGTCCTTATCGGACGGCGAGCTACCCATCGCTCACCGTCCGCAGGCCCGCGCCTACGGTGGCCGGAAATCGGCTTGTGACTCCCGACGCCCGGGGCGTCTCCTGCGGCGACTAGGGGCGCGAGGGCGCGAACCTTGTCTCACCCTCACGCGTTCCGCCTCCTCCTTCGCTAGCATAACTGCTTCGCAGAAGGAGGTGACGGCCTCCCATGCACTCTCGCTCCGAACCATGGCGTGAACCAGGGCCGGACGCGAGAGATCGCCGCCGCCGATCGCCTCCGTGAGGACACGGCGGTGCTCCGCCCAAGCTGGGCAGACCTCCACCGTATGCTCCACCGTGTCCTCCGGGCGATCCACACAGTGGTGACACCCGGGCGTTTCCTCCCGCCTAATCCTAAACAGGAACCTCCCGAAACATCCATGTCCGGTGAGGACCTGCGTCAGGCGGAAGGTGAGGACGCCGTGGCGCCTCTCTAGCCACTCCTCAAAGAGGGGACTTATCGCCACAATTGTGGCGTGCCCAAGGTAGAACGCCCTGTGAATAGAAAATAGCAATAAATACGTTAGTTTTTACAGCAAAATGGTATTAGTTACTAAGGCAACAAAGTCGTGTTTTTATTTCAGTCAGTCTGTGTTGAAGCGGTTACATCTTTTACTTATTACAATTAGTTGAATTAGTCAAACTGCAGCTGCCCATGTGAGAGGACGTTGTCGTGTTGATTCGCAATTTACCGTGTTCAGTTGTAGCCCTTTGCGTTCCTGTCCATGTTGTTTGCGTTAGTTTTGAACATTTTTGTTTCACCGTGTCCAGTCGTAGCCCCAATCTCCTGCACGTGTTGATTTTCGAGTTACTTGTGTTGAGTTGACATTTAGTGCGCTCCTACGCCGTTTTTTTTTAAATTGTTAAGTGGCTATGGCTACTTAACTTTTTTCCAATCAGGAATACTTATGCGGATATTGTATTTATGTATGGCAGAGCAGACGGCACTGGAGCCTTGGCGCGACGGATGTATCAAGAACGCTATCCGAATCGCAGGGTACCTACCAAATATGCGAGTGTTTTACAAAACTTTTCGTCGACTTGCCCAAAATGGGTTTCACCGCGTGGAACCTGGAGTCAACCCAGGCAGACACGCAGCTGACGTCGAGAAGACATTTTGCCAGCATTTCAAGCGGATCCTACTACCAGCACCAGAGCAGTAGCTTAAAATCTTAACATTTCACAATGGAAGGTATGGCATACAATGCACCAAAATGATAAATATCTGTTCCATGGCAGGGGTGTGCAAGGTCTGTAAGAGCAAGATCCCCAAAGAAGAATACAGTTCTGCCGTTTCCTCCTCAATAGAGACATCGAAGACGCGAGGTTCCTGAAATTAATCTTGTGGACGGACGAAAACAAATTTTCTAGGGAGGGCATTACAAACTTTCATAACTTCCATGAATGGCCGACAAAGAGAACAATCCACATTTTAAGAAGCAGGTGTCGTTTCAGAGAAAATTCTCTGTCAATGTATGGGCTGAAGTAATTGGCAGGACGTTGATTGGGCACCACTTAAATAATTGCTTCCCTGACGGCTGGATCGGCAGAGATGGACCCATACCTTGGCCCGCTCGCTCACCAGATCTGACCCCTCTGGGCTTTTTCATGTGGGGCCGGGCTAAGGAACTTGTGTATACGCATGTTGAAATAAACACGAGAGAAGAATTGTTGGAGAGAATTAATTTAGCGTTTGAAACAATGAAGCTGGAGGTAATGTTGAAAATAACAACAACAGAAGTGAGAAGGCGGAGCCGTGCTTGTATTAGGAATCACGGCAGACATTTTGAACATGAAAAATAAATAATTTAAAGTCAAATGTTATTTTAATTAAACTGGCTAAAATTTAAAATTTCTCCTTCAAATTGGTTTGTAGGTCCTAATTTCAATAATTTGTAAGATATCCGCGTAAATAATACTGTACGAGTCATGTATCGTACATGGCACGCGCGAATTGATAGATCAGCACTTTTCCGTCGCCTTGCACAAAATATAGTGTAACGCGACAGTACACGAACAGCGTTCATAGTCAGCTGTACTCATTCATACAACTTCATATAGCATTAGTTACGTGGTACTTAAATATATTCAATAAACCATCATCTTTGGCTATCCGTGACTTATCATTCAAGCTAACATACAAGGTGTATGCGACCCAGTCAGCAGCGCAAACATCTTTTTGGTCCTTCGAGCCTCAAGATTATAAGTGTTCCGTGTTTTTTGTGCGGTGGCGATTCGGTTGGACTGGCCGATCAGAAGCAGCATCTCACCAGCTCAATAGACGAAGCATCACCTGGACAGAGGATACGGACCGCGGATATCATTGCACCAGCAGCAGCCAATACAAGATATCACCGAAGCACATCAGCAGTATCGTCAGAAACAGATTTGGTAACTCGAAGTATTAATCACTAATTCTACTATCATGGAGGGAGTTATTCAAACTCCGTATCAAGTCATGGATGGCAATGCATAAACTCCTGATCAATTTCAAAAAAGACGGAGGAAGCCGTAAGACTGCCGACAGTGTGCAGAAGAAAATAGACTCGACAAGTATTGGGCAGAATTTCAAAATAACCACGAGAAGATTCGCGAGCGTGAAGATCCTTCTCATCAATACTTTGTGCAAGATTCCCATGAACAGACAAGACAATTTTACAGAAGCACTAGGGAATTCTTAATCAAGTATTTAACTCAAGAACAAAAACCAGCTTCACCCGTATTAAAGCCATCAGCCTTTACTTTCGAGCTGGCACCGTCGACCTCGCAGTCATCGGAGCCAAAGCTCCTTCAAGAGCAAGGTGCAGGTGGAGCTGGACGAGGTAACCAATCACCCCTTTCAATAAAGGTGCCTGAAATAGCTGAGATTGCGAGTAACAGCAAAACAGACGAGATGCTACGCAAACAAAGGAGCAATATTAAAGCGTTCCAAAGAATCGCATCAAACATCAATGTGGACCTCCTCAAAGCAAATTGGCAATTTGAAGACGCCTAAAGGTGTTAGAGTCAAGGTGGAAAGCAGTTGATTTACTTTATTGGGACCTTGACAGTTTGCCCAATGAAGCCGAGGTGCAATATGAGATGTCGTATAATACGTGCGAACTCGTTTACAACCAAATGAAAGCAACCATCAACTCCAAAATGTGGTCAGTTACTCACCGAGAAAGGTCGACGCCGAAGATCGAAATACCATCCTTTAGTGGTAGCTACGAACACTGGACAGCATTCAAAGATTTGTTTGTAGAGACCATCTATACTAGTCCGTCTCTTTTTAACGCACAGAGAATGCAGTTTCTCAAAAGCAAGGTGAAAGGCGAAGCCGAGAAACTCATTCAGCATCTATCAATCAGCTCTGAAAATTATGACACTGCATGGGAGATCCTCAACCGCAGATACAACAACAGAAAACTGATCTTCACATCACATCTCAATTCATTGCTCGGTGTTCCTATCACTCAACATTTATCAGCAGCATCAGTCAAAAAACTCCACGATACGACGAAAGAATGTATCAATGCGATCAAAAACCTTGGAGTAGACACGTCATCGTGGGACCCAATATTGGGTCATTTGCTTTCACAAAAGTTGGATACGGTGACTCACAACGACTACTTAGAGGCACTGACGGAGCCGCGTGAGCTACCCAACATAGCAGATTTTCTCGATTTTCTAGAAGGAAAATTTACATCATAGGAATCATCTCGTCGTAGGCCAGAAACAGCAAAAACATCTCAGTCGGAGCCTGCACAGATAAACAAGAAATTTCATTCATATCGAGCATTTACCGCTAATCAGAACAAAAGTAATAAGTACAAATCAAACTCATTGACAAAAGACAACGAAACTGCAATAAACTGTCCACACTGCAATCAAGAACACAAGTTGTTCTCGTGCAAAACATTTCTCGAATTACAGCCTGACGCAAAACGGAAAGCAGTGGCGAAATACAATTTATGCAAAAACTGTTTAAATGTACATACGAATAGCAAGGAATGTGCGTCAAGAAAAACATGCCGCGTCTGCAACTCAGATCATAACACACTGCTTCACGACGCTTACGCCAAATGGGAAGGACAGAAATCAAACAGCAACTCAGTGCAACAAACGACAGCTCCCACGGATAGTAAGAAAACAACAAGCAACAAGCGGCATCAACAATCACGTGTCTCAAGAAGATGTATCAGAAACTCTGCTTACCACAGCATTGATCAAAGTGCAAGCATATGATGGGTCCCTGATAACTTTAAGAGCGCTGCTTGATCAGGGTTCACAAACATCCCTGATAACGGAAAAAGCACTGACGAACTACGATTACCGCGCACAAACGCACAAAAACTACGATTACCGCGTGGCCGCTGCAAAGGTGTCATATTCGGTATCGGGGCGAAAGAAAATAACTGCAAAGGTGTCATACGAATCACGTGCAGTGCCATTTACGGTGATTATACATTTGACACCGATGTTTTCATTATGCGCAATTTGATCAACAATTTGCCTAACAAATCATTTACAAAACCAAAATCATGGACATTTATAGAAAATATCCCAATGGCTGATCCAGATTTCCATGAGAGTCGCCCAGTAGACATTTTACTCGGGGCTGAGATATACTCAAACATAATCCAAGAAGGTATCATCAGGCACAACAAATCACAACCAGTCGCACAGCAAACACGTTTGGGTTGGATTTTATGCGGAAACGTGCAAACAACATTTCAATGCAACGTTGTGATGAATAACATTGAAGACATCCAACAATTTTGGACAGTAGAAGACATAGCGGAAACCTCGGGAATGTCACAGGATGATCTGGATTGTTTGCAGCACTACAAGAACACAACGACTCGCGACGAAGAAGGTCGTTATATTGTTGAGCTACCGTTCGAACCAAATTTTCAAGAAAAGCTAGGAGCTACGAAGCCCATGGCTCTGGCACAATTCAGGCAACTTGAGAGAAAATTTAGCAAACAGCCACAACTAGCAGAAGCATATAGACAGTTCGTTCATGAATATCAAGCACTGAATCATATGGTCGAGTGTACTAGTAACGTGACACCGACTTGCTATTTACCTCACCATTGGGTTCAGCGCGCCGATTCCACAACTACGGCGTTAAGAGTAGTATTCAACGAATCGGCTAAAACATCCTGTAGCTGCAGTTTATCTGTGTCGGTGGATTTGTCGTCGTCGGTAGAGGAGCGCCAACTTACAGTTGGACTCCGAGATGCAGCCTCCGGCGCATAGACAGCACACGGCCCCCGTCGTCGATCCGACGCCTCGCACTAGAGACTCGAAGCAGCCACGAGAAGAGAGCGTGGAATTAAGAAACTTTTCTAGCTTACTCAGCAGCATCAAGCGCCATAAAAGGACACCTGCTTTCGTCACACCGCCGGTGTCTGCAGACAGTGACTAATTCAATTTACGGCTAAGAATAGATTTAATTCATGTATTGTAACTTGGGTAAAATTTATAAGTTTAGCATTTAAGCACTCTATAAACTCATTTTCATCATCCACTCGCATCTCTCTCGCCCGGGAATATGTACGAGTCATGTATCGTACATGGCACGCGCGCATTGATAGATCAGCACTTTTCCGTCGCCTTGCACAAAATATAGTGTAACGTGACAGTACACGAACAGCGTTCATAGTCAGCTGTACGCTGCTGTGTCATACAACATTCATATAGCATTAGTTACGTGGTACTTAAATATATTCAATAAACCATCATCTTTGGCTATCCGTGACTTATCATTAAAGCTAACATACAAGGTGTATTGCGACCCAGTCAGCAGCGCATACAAATACCTCAAGGGAAAGAGCGATTATCAAGCATGTTTTCAAAAAGGTTTGAACAAAAAAAGCACCATTCGTTTTTTTTTCTTAAATAAGGTTTACAGAAAGTATTTCTGAATTTTTAAAATTTGTATTATCTTTGGGTGTGTAGGCAACCAAGGAGTGGAGTTGAATTGTTTTTGGAACAGACGAAAATAAATAAACAATATAAAAAGTTACCGTGTGAATGTGAACTGTTTTGATGTATCTTTCCTCTCGCTCTCTGTGGGAGTGATTTATCTTTCCTCTCGCTTTCTGTGGGAGTGATTTCGTGAAAAGAGAGGGAAGTGTGTAACAGGAGTGGAATAAGTTAGTACTTTTTAATGGCATGTATTTAACGCGGCGGCAAATTAATTTGAATTTGGGATTAAAAATAATTAAAGCCGGTAGCAAAAATAATAGGTTGGCAGCTACAGCGAAGTATTATTTTAAGTAGAAAGTAGCAGCTCAATAATCAGTTTTTAGCTTTATTTTAATTTAAACTGGCATCGAATTTTTGTTTTGGTAACTGAATTTACCAACAATAGAGGGGATCTGGCGCTCGGCGGCCGCTGCCGCGGCACGCTCGCTTCGCTCGCTCGCTTTCGCTTGTTAATGGTTACTGTTCTAACCTAACCTAACCCAAATGATTCAATAACAGTAGATGACTTTGCAGCGATTAAGAAATAATATTTAATCGCTGCCAAGTTATTATTTTAGTAGCAAATAGTTAGTCGCCCTTTAAGTTATTAGTCGCCAAGTTATTATTTTAGTAGCAAATAGTTAGTCGCCCTTTAAGTTATTAGTCGCCTGGAAAATTATTATCCCTTTTTAATAGCATGTAATTAGTAAGTACTTTAAAATAGTATGAAATTAGTGTACCTACTCATGGAATTAGTAAGTACTATATAGATTGTAAGTAGAGGAGGTCGAATTTCGACCAGTGGGCGACCACTAGTAATGAATAATTATTCGAATAAAGAGATTCGAAGAATTAGATATCGACACCCATCAAGTCAGCGGAGTTTCGCTATCTAATTTAAATTGACCCTGTTTGTTTTAGTACGTTTATAGTCATTTTCTAAAATATTAAAGTAAGTAGTAATAATAAATATTATAAGACTATTAGCTTTTAAATGATGGAAGGTGCCTTATATGCTTTTCGCTTAGACTTTATGAACTCCGAAGGTCACATTTGAAGGAATCGGACAAACTGGAAAGGTATCCCTTCCATTCTGCCACGTACTAGATTAGGTAAGTACGGTTAGTGCTCTGCCTTACCTGACCTGGGTTATGCAGGTCACTGACAGTACTAGACTTACTCGTACTTACTCGCTTGCCTCGTCAGACAGTTTTGGTGTTTCTTCAATTTAACACATTTGTGCTGCTACTTGTATATAGACTACAGATGATCACATTGCTGTATTTTTTAATAGTATATACATTAGAATAGACATTTGCAATGAATGTAGGTACCATAATCAGTTTTTTCAGTTTGTACAACAAACAAAAAAAAAAACTTTTTACAAAAAAAAAAAAACAACCGACCTCCAAAAAAAACACTACAAAGTGAAAAATAACTTTAACTTCGGAAGTCGGTGTCTTTGGATCTGTATTTTAGTTTTTTGCCACCGACTTCCGAAGTTTTTTTTTCACTTTGTAGTGTTTTTTTTGGAAGTCGGTTGTTTTTTTTGTATAGTTTTTTTATTTTTCACTTTTTATCTAATTTACAATAGCCTAATGTCAAATGCCCATCAACTTTTACAAAATATTGCTTTTCTCGATGCAGGGGCGTTAATTGTTGAGGAGTTCTCCTGGTAAGAACCGGGAGAACTGATGGTGACTTCACCATATGCATTTTGACGAGCATAAATTGCTTATCAACTATATTACAGTGCCTTATCGAATCGCAACGGTGAAATACTTATCATTAAGTAGTTCCGGTGGCCATCTGTGGTCTTCATCATCAGTTCCACTTCACCAAATGGTACTTTCCGAGAGCAAATGCACGAGTTACTATAAAAAATACTCAAATCGCTATAGGTATGCCTATAAAATTTGAGGATTTCCCTTGATTTCCATGGGATACCCTCATCAGATTCTGATTTGGTGGCAATGGGAGCACCTCGGGAGCATGCCCTTTATAAAAAAAAAGAATTTTCAAAATCCGTCCACAATTGACGGAGTAATCGGTGAACATACATAAAAAAAAAACAGACATACAGCCGAACATATAACCTCCTCCTTTTTGGAAATCGGTTAAAACCAGTTTAATCAACTCAAGTACTTCAAGCACACACACTACCAGCGCACAAAGGTTGATTTAAAGTATTTAGGCGGCCAATAGTAAAATTTCAAAAGTGGTGGTAAAACTAAAAAAAAAAAACGCGGAGATAAAGTACAGTCGCCAGCACATCAAGTTACCATACATTGTAAAATTTTCTCATAAAATGAACTTAACCAAGAAAATTTTACAGTTCAACATTTTAAGACTTAAAATCATTTGGAGAAATGATGAATCGTGATGAATCGGGAGCGAAAAAGAGGCTAATCAGCCATATTTTGACGTGCCACTTGAGGAGCGTCGTATAAACTAACTTACTATTTTTACATAATACAGCGTGTTACGGAAAGGGTATATCTATACAAACAGGGTGAAGAGTGCATAGACTGGTTCTGAAGCTCTGTACAAAATTTCAGCTCAAAAAGAATAACTTTGAAAATGTTTGATTTTTTTAATTTAGTTTATTTAATTTAAATCATAACAAACGTGTCACCGCACTACGAGAGTTATTATTCATTATCTGTGTCTTTGCGCCTAGTGCCACACACACACACATGCCACAGCTCTACGACACGGCACCGCCGCAACGACACGCGGCGGCGCGTGCGGCACGATTGGCGGCGCGATCAATTCATCATCAACGCATAGATTAAAACGTGTACCGATCAGCTGACTTGGTCTAGTGATGTGTAGAATTCAATTGGAAACATTTGATTTTTATTAGTTAAATGTTTCTTAACTTTATAATTATGTATTAAAAAAATGTTGCCATGTAGTTTGTTATCACCAAAAGAATCCGTGCCTTTGATATGTATATACCCTTTCCGTAACACGCTGTATAATATCATTGGTTATAGTTGGGCAGGTTGGGTACTGAGTAATGAAGTAAATCAGATTTTTTCAAGAAAATATATTTCATTTAATGCGTTTCTTATTTTTTTCTACCATTAAAATTTACAACAAAATTTATTTTAACGAAATAAATAGTAACGAAAACATAATTTGGAAAAGGAACGTGGAGTACCTACTGATAAGTTACCAATTCACAGGGATCAATTAAAATAAATACGATTCTTATACATATAATTATTTCTTAAAATTAGTTTATAATTTATTAAACATTTAAATACAAGTATCAAAATTGATTATACCTAATTGCCTACCTAATATAATACCTACATTAATATACTATAAGTAAGTAGTTTAAATAATGTTAATGTTACCATAATTGTGTAGCATGATAAATCTAACTTTGGAATCCAAAGACAAAAGGCAAAAGGACTGAGCTTTCATAAATTAATTATTGCCTCATAGTTTAAAGCTACACAAGTTATCACAACCTACTTACTTGAAATCAGATTGTCTTATTGTTAATCGTAAAAGGTTTAAAACCGTAAAAGTGCCTAATGAAAGACTGTAAAATACTAATAATACTCGAGACAATATTTTGATACCTAAGTATTTAAGTAATAACAACTTGCAAACAACATTACATTCTTATTATAAGTATAAAATAACTCAACAAACTTATTTTGTTCTAAATCCCTGAGTGGGAATATAATAGCACATTAAATGGCAATGGTATTACATATATTTTGTTTTGTCTACGTATTCATGGTATAAAAATGATAATTTTATTATCATTCATACCCATTCAAATTATAAATATCTTACATAAATTAGTTAGATTATTATCTTAAAATGACTTTATTTTCATAACGTACCTAGATACAGGCAATAAAACTCTTATCTCAGTTTCTACCCGTAGGAACAGTATTAGTTTCCGCCTGCTCATCTTATTTTAGTGAAAACGCGCCCAAATCCCATTTTGAAGCCTTTCAATCAGGCGTTCAATCATTATCATGTTTTTTTAACGTCTGCATACTCGAAACAAATGCAAATGGCATTCTGCTGTGGGGATCGGCTGCTGACGTAGATTCAATTTTCATTATACAAAAGAGGGCAATCCGCGAGATCTATGGAATGGGTCCTCGTGAGTCCCTTAGAAACAAATTCAAAGAAATTGATGTACTAACTCTGCCTTCTCTTTATATCTTAGAAAGTATTTTATATGTTCGCAAAAACTTAGGACTTTTCAAAATAAGAAGCGATTTCCATAATATAAATACACGTAGTAAACATGAAATTGTGATACCCAAAAGATTAACTAAAACAAGCAAGTCATTTCTTATAAACAGTATCCGCTTCTATAACAAGTTGCCAAAGTCGGTTATAGAACTTGAAGAGCGATGGAAAGTTCAAAACCCACATCAAACGTGTCCTAATCAAAAAAGCATACTATAAGATTAAGGACTACGTTGAAGACAAGGAAGTTTGGCAATAATTCCTTCTGCACATGTGGCTTCCCTGGTACCTCATAAACGGCATAACTATGTAAATGTCTATTAACTGCTCCTAAATTACGATTTTTATTCCATTTTTTTTTACATACTTTGACATAACCTACAATTTTAATTTAAAATATTTATTAGTGACTTGTGGACAGAATATTTATTCAGTTTTGTTACAGTTGTAATGACAAGGTTGTCATTTGGTTTAAATATGTAGGTTTTTATTTTTATTATTTTAGTAATATTTTATAATTCTTTTTTAATTTGTGAATGTGAGAACGTTGTAGGCCTAATAGACTGTAGCTTTGTAAACTATCTTCTATTTTGTTAAGTACTTTGTACTTGTTGACGGGCCTATACTGTCCTCCCATACCTATTAACACTGTAACTTGTAAACATTGTTAAAGTCAACTTTTTTTAAAAAGAGTAACCGTGGAGTTTCTTGCCGGCTCTTCTCCATAGGAAACGACCAATTGGAACCGTGCACCTAGCTTCTGACGTTTCATAAGTGCCCGTGTAGGTTTATGTGAAATAAAAAAAAATGATTTTGATTTAAATACATGTCGAAGCAAGTCTAAGGCTTCATCGCGTTCTTTATGTTATGCTCGGAGTAAGCTCTGCTCGCTAGGTCTCGAAGACTCTGTTCGGAGGCTGGTCCCAGTTGTTTGACCATCTTCGTGAAAGGACCGTCTTCATCTTGTAGCAGCTCGTGTGGGTGACCGCACTCTATTATCTGGCCTGCTTCCATTACCTGGAATATACAAGAGACAATTAATTTTAGATGCATCATGGGTATGGTATTCTGGTATTTGTGATCCAAAGTGTAAATTGTGCGATGCCTGTCATCCCATCGTCAAGCATACCATTGGTAAGTCATCCGAGAGCGTTCCGAGTCTGATCTGCACTGACAATGTCCCCCTGAATATAGTGGTCCCAGAAGCATCAGGCCTTGAGGGTTACGTATAAATGAGTAGGTACCAACTGTACACTAGGCTTATGCGGCTTTTGTCGAGTAACATTTTGGTAAGAGACAAAACTATAACATAAACTAAGTACGAGTATTACCACGACTCTGTCGGAGTCTGCGACAGTGTGCAATCTGTGTGCGACGGTGATCACCGTGCAGTCCGCGAAGTGCCGGCGAATAGATTTCTGGATCAAAGCGTCCGTGCTGAAAAGGAAGATTTTAAACACTTTTAAAGTAACGCTTTTATAAAGTTTCGTGAGGGTTACAGTGCCCAACGAGATCGTCCCGAAAATCATAATTTGAAGCTATTCTTTGACGCTGTCGGGCCAAATGGAACACAACAGATATGTCGACCGCATGTATTTGTATGTGCAAGTCCGTTCGACAAAGCTCTTTGATCTGAGAAACCGCTCCAGTTCGTCTATGTCTAGTAGTGTAGTACAATATGGACTGATAACATACGTAGGGTCAACGTTGGCAGTAGCCTCGTCGAGCACGAGCAGCTTGTTCCGCGCGAGGGCGGCGCGCGCCAGACACAGCAGCTGTCGCTGACCCGCGCTGAAGTTGGAGCCGCCCGACGCCACCGCCGACGACAGCGCGGTTATACTGTCCTTCAGCTCCACCTGGACGCAAAGAATTTTTTTTAAATTATCGAAAATAATGTAACGGAACAGACGGAACAGTTTGAACATAATTTGCAACAAGTCTTTTTTTGACTTCTGTTGTTGAGACCTTATAAGTTACCTGTTCCAGAGCTTCCCAAATCTGAATATCGGAGTATTTGTCGAAAGGATCCATATTGTAGCGCAAGCTGGCAGAGAACAGCACTGGTTCTTGCGGAATGATGGCTATCTTCGACCGTAATTCCTGCAAAATAAACTCCGGATTTTTTGAAGACTCATTTTAAAGTTTATTTTGTTAAAATTGAATGAGACACTTTAACTTTCTCAACATTACACAAACACGATTCGTACTTTGAGAGCAATTTTTCCAGTCTCGACGTTGTCGATGAAGACGTTGCCTTCGATGGGCGCCAGACGGAAGAGAGCAGAGATCAGAGAAGATTTACCAGCTCCAGTACGTCCAACTACTCCAACCTGAGGTGAAAGAGATAATATTAGTTTCTTTTTTTAAGTAAAGAAAATAATTTAATTTATCTGTTGGCTCTTGCAGGTTAGGTACTCCACATGGAGGAACTTACCCGTTCTGGGTTCATTTTAATCATTTTAATTTTACGCGCAAATAATGTCATGCTAGCAATAGCCAAAGCAAAGTTTTGACGAAACAAAAGGATAATTATATCTAGGTTTTCACTCACTTTCCATCCACTTTTGATTTCGATGTTCAGTCTCTTAAGCACGGGATCGGCATCCTTGTCATATCTTAGAGTGAGGTCTTTGAATACAACTCTGGCTTTCTGCGGCCAGTCTGCGGGTGGGCTCGGTCCAGCCGTCTCCTCCTGCGGCAGCGACGTGAACTGCATCACTCGCTCCACACACGTCATCTGTGAGATGACTTCTGTCGCCTGCTTCACTCCGTATTGGACCATGTTTACCAGAATCAGACCCTGACTGATAGCCAGGCCGACGTTACCAGACTTGGTGCTACCTGTATTGAAAAAATATTTAGAGCTAATTGTAATGCTGTTAAAACTTTAGAATTGTATATTATCATCCAGCAGAGGTATTCTAACATTTTGAAACATGCATTAAAATCTTATATGTATTGAACTATATAAATGTTTTCAGCTTACCATCATCCAAGAATAGGAAAGTGTACGCGACCACGATGACGTACATACTGCAGATAAGGCTTAGCCAGATGGCGAAGGCAGTGTTGGTGACAAGAGTTAAGTACCTGGAGAAAAATTCCATGATTATTCTACGAGACTGAGTAAAAATATTCATCAAAATAATAATCGTCCACACCGCCTCTAGATTCAGAACAATAATTTACATTCGTTGGTAAAATGAATTGTTTTACTGAACAAAATTAGGAAATGTTTCCCCACTCACCATGCAGCCGTGTGCACGTCTTGCTTGTCGTCAAACTGCATCTTCAGCAGCTCCTCCGCCTGACACGCGCGCACCGTGCCCAGACCTGACATGGTCGCCGTCACGTGCGAGAACACTGGACTTCGGGACACACCCTCCACTCTGTCCACAAAATCATTACAAATTGCATTACTTAAATTGCGAAAAGCTTGCTTTTCAGATATTACAAGTTATAAAAGTATTTATACAAACAAACCTTTTGATAGCCTGTGCTGTGCTGAGGTAGACGACTGTCAAGCCATACATTAAAATGGCGCAGACGCCGGTCGTCACCAGCATGAAGGGGTTTACGATGGCCACCATCACCAGAATACCCGTCATCACCATGAAAACCTGTAAAACAAGGGTACACCTAAGGGAGGTACAACAAGGGTACATAAATACGGGAGAAATGAATGTTATGTCTTTTTGTTTCTCATCGAGAAATTCGCATTCGTCCATTGTAATATTGGTTGCTCTAGTCCACGTCGCACCAATAACTGAATTCGAAACCCCAGATTATAATTTTAACCGGTCATTCTTCTAACTTTATTGATTCACTCAACCGTTTAAACTAGGCTTATGATTGCGGACGGCCATTTGCAAAAAAGTGGTTTGAAATATACCTGAATAGTGTCCAAGTACATTCTCGGCAGTATTTCGTCGACGACGCCCATGTCCTTAGAAAATCTATTAAGGATGCGGCCAGAGGGGTTCGTGTCGAAGAACCGCATCGTGGCGCTCAGGATGTTGCTGAACATCTGGTTGTGAAGCTTGATCGAACTGCGCATGCACACCCACAAGAACAACATGGCTCTAAAATAAAAAAAATGTTGATAAAGAACTGATCACAGCTGAATTAAGCTACACTAGAATTAGTGACTGCAACGACGTAAAAAATAATATGTGCAAACCTTCCAGAAGTGATAACAATGCATCCAAAAATAGCAGCTGCCCATATGTAGATGTAAAAAAGATCATCAAGTTTAGCCGGTACCACTGTTACAACATCAGGCACAGTACCGTTATTCAACAAGACATCAGTTGTTTCATTAAACATAACTGCTGAAGTGATGGCAGCTATGGTTGTAGTGATAGGGTCCTCGGTTACCGTATACTCCGTGATATTCAACGGTATATCAGTTAGGTTACCAATGGTAACGTTTGGATGACGGAATAGAGGTTCATTTCCTAAGTATTGTGCTTCTACGTCGTTCATCCTGAAATTAGAAATAAAGATGTTATGCAAAGACAAGGAATGAAGAGAAATTGGTACAACATGCATACTATAAGAATATAAAATCCTGTACAAATCTAACTAAACACTTGGATAAAGGTAAATTACCAGTGTGTCAGCCACAGGTCACTGGTGGACGTGATGACCTGACCGAGAATGATACTAAATACTGTAGAGCTGAGTAAGAACCAGCCGCTTCCTACACCGAAGTATTTGGAGTACACTGCACCTGAGACACGACCTGAAACAAATTAACGGAACATTACAAATAATGTAAAACCAAAATACAGTGCAGGCTGTTCCCCGCACCATATCAAACTGTAGGAATTGATAAATTGGAGGAGACCAAGATGTCTTTGGGAACAGATCACCATTCGGTTTTTCAATAGATAGTCATTATTTTAGGTGAAGTTTTTAGGTAAATTATCATAATTATAGACGTCATATACCTGTTCCTGTGATCTCCTCAACTTCTACCTGTTCTATCAAATCTTCAACACCATCCCCTCTCCCTATGCTGCTTGCATGTGACTGAAAATAAAACAATGTTTATTGTTTTTACATCCTATCATTCATTGCTTTGCATGTCGTATGCATTGTGCATCTTAACTTTGTTGGTGTAATATTCATTGTTATCAGTACAAATGTATGTTTTAAGAATCTTTATACGAATATTTATATGTACTTGATGTTTACCCAAAGGTTTATGACACTCACCAAGACAGAGATACTGCGTTGGAACTTCATATGTTCGCCTGCAGGCGCTACTTCTTCATCTTCGTCTTGTAAGAGTTCGGAAAATAGCGGCGTACGTGATACTTCGTCGAACGATCCCTGAATTTCTATAACACCCTGTAAAATTAAATGGTTTTTTAGGATTATGTAATGAGCTAACTTTGGAAAAAGGCTGTGTATAGCCGCCGCCGAATTGTATAATACGGCGTTCAGCCAAAATGTCGTAATGATACATTTGCTTAAACCAACCTGTAGCCCATCGCCATCGCCACTAGTGGCACCACGACTAAATGGGTTAGGTTAGGTTAGAACTGTGACCAACCGCGCTACATCCAAGTCGGTCGCAGAAATGGTTTTTGGAACTAAAAACTACAAAGCGACGCGCCAATTTGTATTATGGCGGAGCGTTGATCAGCCGCATTGAAGGACGCATTTTGGCTGAACGTCAATTAGCCGTAATAGAAAAAAACGCCTTTATGTACTCGTATTTCTTTCATATATGTCGCAGCCGAACTTTTCGTATGTGTCAAAAACTACTAGAATAGGAGGATAAACTTCTTTTTACTATACATCAGTTTGAACACACAAACTATTAACATTATATCAATATTAAACTTACATGTCGTAATATGACGACTTTGTCTGCGCTCTTGAGGTGATGCAGTTGGTGCGTCACCACGATCCGAGTAGACTTCTCCAGAAGACCCATCACGCACTCGGAAACCATGTGTTTGCCCACGTGAGTGTCTACAGCTGATAGTGGATCGTCCAACAGATAGATGTCAGCCTGCGGAAAACGGTATTGAAGATGATAATGGAAATCCAATAGGTTTGACTTCCAGTCTATCGATGCAATAGTTTTTTTTTTAACTAGGCACTTATTATAAATGTATTTCAAAATCGCATTGCGCAGGGCTCGTACTGGATAAACCTTATTCTATATTACCGCTGGTTCTCGAGGGAGAGAAAACCAGTTCTAGGACAGTTTTGCCTAACTACCTATGTAACTCAAAAAACCCAAATTAATTATATAAATCATTTGAAAAAGTTCTGAAAGAGTTGATGTCCATCTGGATGAATTTTTGGAACAACTGAAGTAGACCTTGTCCTACCTGTCTGTAACAGGCGCGGGCGAGGCCAATCCTCGCTCGTTGTCCACCACTGAGACTGATGCCTCTCTCGCCCACCAGAGTCAAGTCACCATGAGGCAGCAGTTCGAAGTCCCTCACTAGGGCACACGCTCTTATGACCTATTGCGAAAGGTCGAATATAATTTTAAATAAAAAAGCTAGGACATGGAAATGTTTATTTATATTTTCATTCATTGGGCCTTCCATCACTTTAATCTTTTTTGTCAGTTCCGTACCCAAAGGGTAAAACGGGAACCTTATTACTGAGGCTCCACCGTATGTCTGTCTGTCTGTCTGTCTGTCTGTCCGTCTGTCACCAGGCTGTATCTCATGAACCGTGATAGTTAGACAGTTGAAAATTTCACACATGATGTATTTATGTTGCCGCTATAACAGAAAATACTAAAAAACAGAATTAAATTAATATTTAAGGGGGTTCCATACAACAAACGTGATCTTTTTGCTCGTTTTTGTTCGATATCGATAACGGCAACAGGTAGACGCTTGAAATATTCACAGAATATTTAGTTATATATTCAATTTAAAAATAAATAACTAAATTAAAATAAAACAAATATTTAAGGGTTTTGTTGTATGGGCTCCCATACAACAAACGTGATTTTACTGCCGTTTTTATAGATAATGGTACGGAACCCTTCGTGCACGAGTCCGACTCGCACTTGGCCGGTTTTATCTCTTCTTTAATTGAAATTTCCGAATCAACTTCAATACTTCAAAGACTTAGTGGTGTCAAAATACGTACCTTCTTGTACCTAATGCGATCATAGGGCAGACCGAACAAAATATTCTCTCGAACAGTGGCGACGAACAGCCAGGGCTCCTGACTAGCGTACGACACTCGCGCTCCGCCCAGAGACAACGTTCCATCTTTAGGAGTCAGCTCACCCAGGATCAGTTGAAGGAGAGACGACTGTCGGTACAAGAAAAAGTTTAAGATTTTTACTTTTTTCAACTTAATTCGTTTCCTTTTTATTCAGACGGAGCTTGTGGCTCGCCAGAAAAGTGTATTATTAACAAAATGCAGTTAGGTTCGTATTTCGGAATAAAACGGAAATCTATTATAGCTTTTATAAGTCTAACCTTGCCAGAGCCGACTGGTCCTGCAACGCCAACAAACTCTCCAGGTACAGCCTTCAAGGTGATGTTTCTCAGGGTGTCGACGATGGAGTCGGCCTGCCAGCTCGCCGTCACGTTAGATATAGTCAGACCCGTCGGTGTCGGCTTCTCCTGAACTTTCATCTCTTTCTCTGCTCCATTGGCCAACAGGGATTTTGAATCAAGTAAGATATTCGCTGTTAAGTTCTCTGGTTCATTTTCGTCTAACAATAAGAATTCCTGATGAGAAAAGTAAACACCAACATTAGTAGTCTACAAATGGCTATAAGGTCTAGAATGGTTTCAACACTTGGCCAAGAGGATAATAAATCATTTGAAAGAATTGTCATTAAATAATAATATCATTAAAACCATCTCACCTCCAGTCGCCTGATGGTGACTTTTGTTTCAGCTAAGTAAGCAAGTCCCATAGGCAAACAGATGTTGCACACCAGTTGCATCAAGTTGAAGTACTGGACCAAGGAGAAGGTGGTCTGCGCTCGGATGTTGCCGCCAATCAGGACGAACGTTGCGATGGCAGAAAAGAGAATGAATCGCTCGGTGAACACCCCTAGGGCTGTTGAGAACCCTTTGACGAAAGACGTCCTCAGAATGTAGCCGACTTCCAATCTAGAAATAATAAAAGCGGGTTTTGTGTGTGGACTTAACATGTTCCAGGACACTTGACTATTTGCAAATATCATGATATGACACTTTAAAATCCCATACATTTTATCATACCGTCTACTACATAATTTTTTAATTTTCATGCCGTGACTCTAAATATCAACATCATTGTACTTGTATGGCTCAGTCTACGCCTGTCGGCGGTGTGAATGTGGTGAATAAGAACTGTGTATGTGTGTGTTGAAAAATGACTCGAAAAGAGTTTGCCGTGACACCTACGAACGAATGAAGTCGCGTGATGTGACACTAGATGATGTGCTTCCTAGGAATGTTATGGGCAAGCAACGGCTATCGACGGTGTGCCAAATGACATGAAATAAAGTTCATCGCCCTTAGCCGTACTATCACGAGACCGAGATAACGTACAGAGGCGTTCTGTCCCGGAAATGCTAGTAGGAAATACGTGACCGCCATAAATTAAAAGTTGAGTTGAGAGAGAAAACTTGGTATTCTGCGGTGCGGTGGTGCGCGTGCGTCTATTAAGTACCTTTTCTGTTTTGATTTAAGTAAGTATCTGTTTTTGTTCTGTGTACAAGCCTAATATATTCTATTATTGTAGCCGTATACGTAAGGGTACTTACTTTCGTAAACGGTGGACTAGTTTTTCGAAGGGCTTCTCCCAAGCGTACATTTTGATCACCTGTACTCCTTCAACTAGTTCACTCATCACCTTCACTCTTTGATCCGTTCGATTTGCTATTTTACCGCGGAGCTTTCCTTGAAGGTTGCTCAAATATACTAGAAATAAAAAAACGATTATTGTTACTAACTTTTGGCCGCGGTTTCGCCCCGTGAATGTCGGAAATTATCCCACGGGAACACACTACCGAGATTAAAAGTATCCTATGTACTAATCCAGGTCATGGTTTACCCGTGTGTTCAATTTCATCCAAATCCGTTCATCCGTTTTAGCTTGAAAGCGTAACAAACAAATAAAAAAACTCACATTCGCTAAAAACTAACGCTAACTATAAAATCATAGTTTACCTTGTACAAGCATGGTTTGCAAGGCTACGACGAGCAGAGCTGCGAGCGTGGCGATGCCGACATGCTGCCACACCAGGTAGCACACCACAGGCACCACAATAGGCGTTATCCACAAATAATTGAGGAATATGGTTACTAGATCGAACCGATTCACGTCATTTGACATCAAATTGATCACTTGTCCGGGCTCTGTTTTGCTCAAGCCGGCGCGGTTGAGTTTTAGTATCTAAAAATGAAAGAAAAATATTACTTACTCTGATTTATTCAAATATCATATCCATTTATTGCTGTGCCTCGTAGAGGAGACATATATAATTATTCAGCCTCAAAATGTTGACCTATTCTCACCTTTCTATACATTAACGAACAGCAAGCTATCCTGATTCTCATGCCAACCCGACCCTGGGACAGGTTTGTATGGTTCAGCATTAATGCTGACAAAGTACTACACAGGTTCATCAAGAAATTATAGATGTGTGCCTCGCGGTAGCTTTCTGGAGTCTTCTCTTTTGAAAAGTATTCTATAAATACGGCTAAGGTATATGGGATAAGGGGCCTGAAATAAAAATAAAATGGAAGGGTCAAACACGGCTTAAGAGAACTTAAGCGTTGCCAGAGCGTTTTCTAATTCATATCTGTGCTTACCAAACAACGATCATAAGCAGGCCTACCACGAGACCGCACAACATGTACTCAAACCAGAAGGATCTGAGTATCGCCTTCGTGAAGGAAGGCTTGGTGCCGTTTTTCTTTGCGTTGTCAAGCTCCTCCTGCCAGGCCTGTTCCAGCCGGTCACCGAGGCGGCCGGACAAGTCTTTGCTGCGGGCTTGCCATAAGTCGCTCAGCGTTAGGCCTTGCTTGAACCCTTTCCGAAATAGCCTGAAGCTCCATCTATAGAAATATAAATAAATTATATTCATAACAAGTGCCACAGTTACAAAAAACTAGTAAACCAAAACGAATTATTCAAAAGTTTTACAATGTTAGTGATATACTCCTGCGGGGTAATTGCGTAGGGATTAACTAAGATAATTGATAAAGAAAAAAAAAATGGAAAAGATAAAGAGGTCCCTCCAAAATTGAAAGTATTTATACGCATTCGTGCGTAATGAGACGGCCGGAAACAAAAACAAATCACGGATTTGTCGCTCGACTAGTGGCGTCATTAATCGCTCATTATTATTAGTATGGCGCTGCACCTCAGAACAATGAAAACTGCACTGACGTACTCTATGAAAACGACACGTGCGTTGTCTTGCGCGATCGGCTAGTTATGATTAGTTGACCAACAAATCTGGTAATAAGTGAGATATTACGAGTACTTACAACTACATACAAACTCTTTCGTAAGGATGTGATTACACACATTGAAATAGTAATTTGGAGGGGCGAGCCATGTTTATCGTAGTTTATCTCTAACACACTATCAGGGGCCCTAGTCTGCTATTTTTATAAATTCAGTCATTCCAACACGATCCCATTGTCATGCCATTGTCATTTTGCTAAAAGTTCGTAATCTGGTAAATTCATAATGGTCGATCATTTTGTTTGCAATTTCTTTCAATGTAGTGTCAGTGGCCGACCATTGGAAAGTCATAATGACGCCATTATAATAGTAGATTACCAAACTTGTCAAAATCAACAATTATGAAATCAATGATCGACCATTCTGACACTATTGTAATAGCAGACTTGAGGCCCAGTAGCAATGGGTTTCATTTTGACAGTTCAGCAACATTCATTGCGTTATTCACGTTGTTGAGCTGACAAATTATTCGAACATATGAAGCAATGGATTAGCAATAATGCTTCAAAATCATTCAGATCGTGATTGATAGTGTGTTCCGCAATTAGGCTGCATTAGTAATATGATCCATTATATTTTTTAAGGGATGAGAGTATGCTTCTCCTTATTACTGGTACCTACGTTGAACTTATATACTGTAGTTTTATGTCATCGTTAGATCAGTCGGTTTATATCTCACCGTGAAAAGGGTAAAGTGAGCTTGAATAGAAAATAGAATAGAATGCATTTATTTGTCAGAATATTATACAAAGTTGTTATGTGCAATATGTAGTTTACAATCATAATATTCTGCCGTTTCCGGCGTAGACTTATGGTTTGTAAAACTATAGGTCATTATTACATTAAAATTAAATTATTAATCATTAGAATTACAAATAATTGAAATAAATTGAACACTAGTTTTAAAGTGATTAATTATAAGTTTAAGTCAAATGCAATAAGGTCAAATACCTAGATAAAAATGATTTATGTAAATCTTTCCTTATCATAGAATCTTCAATCCAGTAATAACATTAAATAATTTACATTTAAATGTTCTGAGACTGAGAGTTTTGAAGCCATCGGTAATTTGTTATAAACAGTAATGGGCATACAGTACTGTCCTGTGTGACTGTGTATGTCATAAAGGTACTACGTCTCCATTACTGTCTAGAACATATTAATCAATATTAGAAAACAATTTAATTCTACGCCTAGGTACGCCCTTGAAGTGAGCTGTTATTCCACCAGGAAGATGACTCGAGGGATTAACGCTATAGACCAGCCATACTCAAAGTGTGTTCCGCGGAACCCTAGGGGAACCCTAGGGTTCCGCAAAGCCTCTGTGGGGGTTCCGCGAAAATACTGGCCAGAATAAAAAAAAATACTAAAGGGGTATCTACTATATTTTATTTTACTCTGGTACCTGAGTAAAATAATATCAATCTAAATATTCCAACACAAGTAAAAAAAATATGCAAAATTTAATGTCAAGTAATATGATTATTAATGAAGAATACATTTTTGATTATTTTAGGGCTCCGTCAAATATTTCGTTTTCCAAAAGGGTTCCGTCTCCAAAAAAGTTTGAGAACCACTGCTATAGACACTCACTTCAATTCAAGTTATCTCGGTGAGATCTTTACAGAATAGATCGGCTGGTACAGCCTCATGAAAACTTTATGGCGGCTCGGAGCACAGGCGAGACACTGCGCAGTAACAAATTCACGTGTCAGCGGGGGTGAGGGGTGGGGTACTGCGCAAGCAAGCAGCGCAGTTCAGAACCGCCATAAAGTTTAACGCGTAATAAAGATGAAGATTGTGGGAAACAAAACGAATTAGTTCGTTTTTGAAGCTGTTCTATTTCTAGCTTCCGCGCGGCGATTTTTTTTATAAAACTACGTTATCTACACGTTGTCGTAGTATTATATTATCTGTGACGTTGTGTAATTAATTTATTCTATCAGCAACCCACTGATCACGAATACCGTTTTTAGAAAAACACTGTCCAATGTTTTAATTTCTTATCTCATCGGTAATTATGACGAAGAGTGTATGGATCTGCAAAGCATGCTGTGTCATGCATACAATATCTAATTATTTATGACCATAAGTTTCTTAAAGATACGATTTAGTGTCGGGTGTGTTTTGCATGGATAATATTTTTCATGCTTAAATGATTTTATTACGTCATTGTTTTTTCATATTTTAATATCTATTAAATAATTATGTAGCAAGGTACAGACGCCAGCAGATCACGCTACCCGAAACTGTAAAATTTTCCCAATCAACCTTGAACCTTATGCTGTAGGGTTAAAGTTGAAAATTTATTGAAGAAATTTGACAGATTGTAGTAGCTTGATGTGCTGGCGTCTGTACATAGATATCATACAAAATCTAATAACCTAAGTTAAATTCATCGATCCTTGGAAAAACCACTACGAAGATAATATGATAGCAGTAGGTACTTTATGCATAATATGATAGCAGTAGGTACTTTATGCATAATATGATAGCAGTAGGTACTTTATGCATAATATGATAGCAGTAGGTACTTTATGCATAATATAGTGATATTACTTAATTTCAATAATACATTAGTTCTAGTTTTCTACATCCAGCACTTTCATCAATATAATTATTATAAATGTTACACGAGATGATTATCTCTATGGGCACGTGTACAAATTCAAATTCAAAAGTTTTTGCTCAACACAGTACATAATCATACATTTCCAGATGTCAAGTGAACGCGCAGTCCACTAGGCTGTGTTGTACCAATTCAGTGTAACAATTTCATGAATTACAAAACAAAGTCAACACATAATTATTAAAGATTATATTATAATTAAGAAAACAAATAAAAATAATTTTAATAAAATAAATCGGATTCAAGTATTCACCATAATTATATTTAATATGTAGGATCCGGTCATTAGTACGGACATGAAACGAATCGCAAGCGCGCGACATCACGTGATCTACCCACACCTCTAGCGCGCTTTGTTTTGAAACGGCGATGGCGAGGAGGACATTCAGTGTCTGATCGCATCGGAGTTAAGACGTCGCGGAACTGTACTCGATTCGTTGTGCTCAGTTATTGTGGTAATTGTAATTTGTAGTGATTGTGTCAATTTGTGATTTTAATAAACGCTTTGTATCGCTCCCAGTATGTTTTCATTGCACGAAACCCAATACACACAAATTTCTATCTGACAGGTATTCATTTAAAGTGTAGTTATGTCTTACTTATCATAGATTATTGAGTTGCTTCATAAATACATTGATATCTTTAATACTTAACAAAGCATTAGGTAATTTTATCGTGGTCTTTTATTGAGATTATCGTATCTTTATCGATTCGTTCAGAAAATATCTTCGATATTCTCTGATATGTTTGATTGACAGCCAATAAGTCCACACAACTGAGATACGTACCTAGGTTTGCAGGCGGCTAACTACTAATAACTTTTTAAAGTCATGTTGTGTATGTGCTGAGTAGTCAAGTCTCAATACCTAAAGGCAAAATATATGAACGCTTTATTTTAAGTTTTTACACCACTTGCTTGATAATGTAAAATTATATGTCATGCAGATCTAACCTAAAGTAATCACTTTATACTGCTAGCCGAGCGATAATATTGTATCCAATAAAACGCGCTGGCAAATAATGTGATTTGCACACGGGTTTAAAGGAGTGTCTGCGTCTTGGGTGAACTTGAATCCCTCGTTGCACTCAGGATTCTAATTTATTCTAGAATTATACCATACGCTCGGGATTCAATATAGCGCCCGTGACATAAGACACTGCTTTATACCCATGTTAAATAATCTACAATTGATTTTGACATATACTTATCTCGTCTCGTCTCAGCAACAATGTTTGTCTAACTTCGGTGTAAATCTATAGCAGAAGGATCGAAGAAAAGCTGTTAGAAGTCTTGCTTGTTATTGTGGAATCAGTAGCAGAGAAGTGTAAGAAATCTTAATGTCGTACCGGCCATTAGAACGATTTCTCTTAAAAAAGTGATTACACGCGTAGGTATATATTAGTAATCAATTTTGACTTCATTAGTGATGATCATTCTGTGTACCAAACTCCTGTAATTGGTAGAGTAATTGAAAATGATAACTAGGAGTAAATATATGTACCGATATCGTTCCCTACCCAGAAGACAGGCAGATACTTACGTTAAAAAAATATTGGAGATCACGTTGGATTTTTCATGAGGATTCTTCTCCGTTAGTATCACTTTGGACTCCATAGCGTACCGAAGATTGTTCTAAGTATAATAATGCAGGTATAACTATTGGTTTCCACAGCAGCTGTGTATCGAAACTGAAGATCAGCGAAGACTGCCGACTGACCTAAATAGATAAATAAATAAAATATGTTAGCTGCACAACGAAAGATATGCAAGAATTGGGGAATTACAAATTTTTCTTCGCAATGTATACTATCGACAATTGTTACTTATACTATCTAAACTAAGGTAACTTCCCGCTGCCCGCTTTCGTTATTTATGCCTTTCAAGGAATAGAAAGGCATAAATAACGAAAGTGGGCCAACTGTTCTCTTTCAAACGATAAACGGATAAAAAAGTAATCAGCAATGCGGTTTTTGTTGCAAAAATAAAATATATTTTAATAAACAAATCAAACTTCTAAAGAAGAACAGCCGGTCTATTCCGTAAAAACCGTGAGAATTTACATGAAGTGAGCTTGAAATGAACTGTTATCGGGTCTGACGCTAGGGATTGGCACTGTTGAATGAACTGTAATGGCGTCCAACGCTAGGGATTGGCACTGTTGACAGCTCACTTCGAACTCACTTCACCTAAGGTTTCACGGTAAGATTTTTACAGAATAGACCGGCTGTTATTCTTTAGAAGTTTGATTTGTTTAAAATATATTTTATTTTTGTATCTAAAACCGCATTGCTGATTGTTTTTTTTTATCCGTTCATCGGTTATCGTTTGAAATTTGAGAACGGTTGTCCCGCTTCCGTTACGGCTTTTATAAGAAAAGTTATCTGAAAAAACTATACCTACTTAATTAGATTTAAAAAAAAACATTTTTTAATAAAATTATATTTAAGTTGGGGTCAAAATGCACTGTTGCTATGGCGTAGGTGTAGCTCTGCTTCTACTACACAAACTCAATCAAAGTGGGGAAACTATGGGAAACAATTCGGGAAACTATTTTGACCTGCACTTTCGTTTTTAGTTTCGGAGTAAATAAACTTTAAGCACATGCACTGACAATATTAAAGTATCGTAACTGGAATTTTATCAAATACACATCATTCCCTATGTTAAAGACTTGTTTTAGGACGCGTGTTTCATATAACTTTATGTTACTGTGGTGTATGTGTATGGTGTTTTTAATTGAATGAAGAACTTTGGGTTCAGATTATCTCCTGTATTATGGGGAGGGTCATCTTAAATAACAACCTCATGACACTAATGCTACGGCTACACTGTCGCGATAAAGTGACAGCGCTCGAAGTGTAGTTCGCCTTGTCGCGACAAAGTGGCTGCAGCAAAACAGCCAGACAAACCTGAATCAACCATCTGCAGATCATTTTTTAGGGTTCCGTACCCAAAGGGTAAAACGGGAACCCTATTACTAAGGCTCCGCCGTCTGTCTGTCCGTCTGTCACCAGGCTGTATCTCATGATCCGTGATAGCTAGACAGTTGAAATTTTCACAGATGATGTATTTCTGTTGCCGCTATGCAACAAATATTAAAAACCAGAATAAGATAAATATTTAAGGCTCCCATACAACAAACATGATTTTTTTGGTCGTTTTTGCTCGATATTGATAACGGTAACAGGTAGACACTTGAAGTATTCACAGAATATTTAGTTAAATATTCACTTTAAAAATCAATAATTAAATTAAAATAAAACAAATATTTAAGGGGGGCTCCAATACAACAAACGTGATTTTTTTGCCGTTTTTATAGATAATGGTACGGAACCCTTCGTGCGCGAGACCGACTCGCATTTGGCCGGTTTTTTTTTATTTAGTTGGTTTATCGAACCCGAACCCATAGCGCAGCGATCAATCACTCAATCATTGTGCCAATTGGGCTGACATTTGGCTGCAATTTATGAATGTATTTTAGTTTCATATTGCCTACCCACTTCTTGCAAATATTCGTAAACATTTACCCTCTTCTAGCAATAATTGGTAATATAAAACATTGAAGGTAAGACAGATTACATTCATCTGTATCGGAGCCAAGCCGCACTGCAACAATAGCCGATACTTTTTTTTTTTTTTTTTTTTTTTTTTTTTTTTTTTTTTTTTTTTTTTTTGGGTGGGAAATTATCAAATAACTTCTCCCGCTCTGGGTGGAGCGGGAGGGAGTGTCAGACTTTTACTGACTAAAACCCACCGTGTTCCTTCAGATGCCTGTGTGCCAGGGCCACGATATCCCTTTCGGACAGGCTCGTAATCCTGGCAGGCATTGGCCCTTTCGGACCCCGTCAATTGGTGCTGACGTCTCTTTGAGGCGCGCGTGGAACACAACGCGCCGTCGACCCGGGCTTGGTCCTTATCGGACGGTGAGCTACCCATCGCTCACCGTCCGCAAGCCCGCGCCTACGGTGGCCGGGAATCGGCCTGCGATTCCCGACGCCCGGGGCGTCTCCTGCGGCGACTAAGGGCGCGAGGGCGTTGACTTTGCCTTACCCTCACGCGTTCCGCCTCCTCCTTCGCAAGCATCACTGTTTCGCAGAAGGAGGTGACGGCCTCCCATGCACTCTCGCTCCGAACCATGGCCTGAACCAGGGCCGGACGCGAGAGATCGCCGCCGCCGATCGCTGCCGTGAGGACACGGCGGTGCTCCGCCCAAGCAGGGCAGACCTCCACCGTATGCTCCACCGTGTCCTCCGGGCGATCCACACAGTGGTGACACCCGGGCGTTTCCTCCCGCTTAATCCTAAACAGGAACCTCCCGAAACATCCATGTCCGGTGAGGACCTGCGTCAGGCGGAAGGTGAGGACGCCGTGGCGCCTCTCTAGCCACTCCTCAAAGAGGGGACTTATCGCCACAATTGTGGCGTGCCCAAATAGCCGATACTTGTGAGTAGGTAAAAATCCAAAGCCTAAAGAAAGAAGGCATCATTATTCATAATGTCCACTGACAGATTGAAAGGTCTGTTTAATTGCAATTCCTGAATGTGTATGTAAGATTTGTATCAAATATTCTAATATTGATTTGTCGTCTATCTCTGAGTAAGATCACCCCAAATAATACAGCATTTTGGTAGCATTTGTGTACCCAACCACCCTAAAGAGAAGATAGAAAGACAATGATAATTATCCTCCTGGGATAGTGCTACAGCAGTTAGCTACTGGGTTCGTGGGTTAAAATATTTTTTTCAAAAAATACTTACATGCTATTTCTTTATTCTCACTTTTGGATGCACTCTTAATTTTAATTCCACAAGACACCGTTAAAATATTGTAGGTAATTATTTTAGTATCGAGGTACTAAGTTAAAAAAACCCTAAGACGATCCACTGACCAAAAATACACTCGCACTTTCCAAAATTACTAACTTATTCGAGTTTAGTATTAAAAGTTGGAACTTTTCTCAAAAAACAAGGTTTAAAATCCCATCTATTTCTAGGCTTTTACATTAAATTGAGCTACTTCATTTAATGCACCATTATTAAACATCAATAAAAAAAATCGCATCAACGTTCTAATCGGTGGAGCGTTGATAACGCACTGACACACGTTGTTGATAGGTCTTACACTATGAGGTTACTAAGTACATAATAATTATCTAAACTCATGCGCACCGTCTTAACACGCTCGTGGATTCCTACATTACAATCGGTGTGATTCCGTACTGTCATCATTACAGTGACGTGCCTGAAAAGTCGCGTCAAAGTTTCAGTCACGAGACCTCTGGGCTATAAGGTCGTAAAGGACATTTGGGCGAAAATTACTTTTTGATACTGTTTTACTCAGTTTTTAATTTTCTATCGATCTGTATATTCCGTTTGTAAAGTCGCATTTTGTCCTGTACGACCTTTGAGCCCAGAGGTATCGATATTTGGATTTGAATACTCACCTTTCAATCAATCGATTAATCAGTTATTTTGCGAAAGTAGGTAATTTTATGAAAATAATAATAATAATTTTAAAAAAATATAAAAATAAATGTATATTATTTATATAAATATATTTTAAATTAATTTTGATGCATGTAATTTCATTTAAATTTATAATGGATTGTATTTTTTTTGTGATTTTACTATGGGTTTAATACCTGAATTAAACGATATAATAATTTAAAAGGAGAGGGCAAAAAAAATAACAGCCGACTACCAAAAATAACACTACAAAGTGGAAAATAACTTTAATTTCGGAAGTCGGTGTCTTTGGATCTGTATTTGATTTTTTTGCCACCGACTTCCGAAATTAAAGTTATTTTTCACTTTGTAGTGTTATTTTTGGTAGTCGGTTCTTATTTTTTTGTTAAAAGTTTTTTATTTTACACTTTTTAGTGGTTCAGTTTTGAATTTATCTAAGTTACAATAGCCTAATGTTAACTGCTCATCACCTTTTACAAAATGTTTCTTTTCCCGATGCTGGGACGTTGATTATTGAGGAGTTCTCCTGGTAAGAACCAGGAGAACTGCCACTCACCATATGCATAGTGACGAGCATAAATTGCTTAATCGCAACCCGTTAAATAGGGGTACTCATTATTATATTGTTCCGGTGGCCATATGTGGTCTCCATCATCAGTTCCACTTCACCAAATGGTGCTTTCCGAGACCAAATGCACGAGTTACTATAAAAAATACCCAAATCGCTATAGGTTTGCCTATAAAATTTGAGGGTTTCCCTCGATTTCCATGGGATCCCCTCATCTGACTTTGATTTGGTGGCAATGGGACCAACTTGGGAGTATACCCTTTCAAACAAAAAAACAATTTTCAAAATCGGTCCATAGGTAACGGCGTAATCGCGTAACAAACATCCAAAAAAAAAAACATACCGCCGAATTGAGAACCTCCTCCTTTTTGGAAGTCGGTTAAAAATGGGTAAAGCTGACCTTCCACTAATAAGTATTTAGGATGTGCACGGAGATTCAACCCGGATAGCACAGGCGATTTTTTAACGCGACGATTTATGTTCGCGCATTGTATTATCAACTAAAAGTTGAGCTGAACATTGAGAATCCAATAGAGTGTATCCCAGCGCCTCAAAAGAACACACTGTTGAATTTTCACGTCTCGGCGCTAAGCGGTGCTGTAGTGCGTTCAAAATCTAGTGCGCGACAAAAAATCTTAAAATAGCCCGTAGGTTAGGGGGTTGGATTTACGTTAGTTACGCGGTTCAATCGAACGTAGTGTGGCCATGAATCGCAATAGACGATCCCATCAACATTTTAAAAAAAGCGAAGCTATATACACGTGCGTAGCTCAACCGTGGGTTGCTGTGGAGTAGTGCCTTTATGCAAAACATACGGAACCCTCTCGAATCCTGTCTTGTGCTTGAAAACTTGTGACGAAAAAAACCATTTATTTGCATTCGTAGATAGTTTATCATTTTTAACACGCTTTTATTAGCTTCATACGTATGTTAGTATGTATTTATGTAACGGAAACTTTGAACTTGATTTTCGACCACTTAAAAACGTCGACTTAATGTAAAATTTTGCACACTTATCAAGGACCGATGACATTACAATAATTTAATAAGTAAAAAAATATTGTTTATTTTTTTTAATACTAAAAACACGCTCTAATAGAAAAGCAAACTAAAAAAGCAGAAAATAAATAATAGTTAAAAACTAAAAACACGCTTTAATAGAAAACTAAACTAAAATGTAGAAAATAATTTTAAATAAGTTTGTTTTAAGTGATTAATAGAAATTTATTTTATCGTAAAAAAGCGCACCCCACGCTTTTTAACGATAAAATAAATTTCGTGTTTAAATATCCATCAAATCAAATCAAAAACGTTTATTTGTCTACATACCGGCGTAAAAATATCTATATATAAAAACAAAGCCCATATTACTATTATTACTAACCTATTTCCCCATACACCATACTTAAATTACATACCCATACCCATCACGTCTGCGGAGTTTCTCTAGCTTTAATTTAATTTGATTTGTATACGATCATCACGATATAGGTACTGCTGACGTGCACTGCTACCTACTTCACGCCGCCGAAGTCGCTAGTCATCATAATAGACTTGCAAACGGCTTTCAAATAAATATGGTAGGCCACATAGTAGAGTTATTAATATTCATGTAGCAGCTCCATTAAACGATGACAGATGAGTGCCTATATTTTTTGCTCATTTATGTTTATTTTTATAACGTGTGAAAACGGTTCTTTATATAGCCGGACCTAATAATGATTATTACTATCAAACAACCCAAGTGTAATTATTTTTAATGTCATTCTTGCCTTCCCAAAATCGTTGCCGGTAAAGCTTTAAGTACGCCTACCTACCATAGTGGTTTAGTTTAGTATAATAGTACGGAACCCTACTATTATACTATACTAAACCACTATGTGTAAAGGTTCCGAACCTCAAAAGTAAAAAAAAAAAAAAAAAAAAATTGATTTTGTTTTTTTGTTTTCGATTTTTAAATGGAACCGGAACGGAAAGAGCTTGCTGTGAGGGTCTCAAATATATATTTTTTATAATTGTAAAATAAATAAAGTTAATTAAGATTTATAATTAATAAAGTTATTTAAGAAAATAGATGAAAATTTACCATTCCTCCCCCTTATCTCCGATACGGCTGAGCCTAAAATTTTGAAAAAGACACGGAAAGTATTTATTTTGTTATAGATTACAGGAAATCTAAAAGAAGTCTATGGTGTTTATATAACACGGTACATCTCTCAATATTGTGCATACAAACTTGTATGCACAATATTGAGAGATGTACCGTGTATACATTCCAACTGCAAGTGTAAGTTTACACTTGCAGTTGGAATGTATGTGAGAACATGTTTTCAACTAAAATGTTAAGTTTGTTTTTGGAATAAATTAATTCCAACTACGGAACCCTTCATTGTGCGTGGTTCGACACTCACTTGGCCGGTTTTTACCCTTTGATTGACTGACAGACTCTAGAATTCTAGATGGACTGATTGGTAGACTCTGGGATCTCTTGGTTAGTGTACTGTGGTCGCGAAAGGAGGCATGATAGGTATTAAAGGCGTCTGGGTGCAAAAGTTTGAACGATAGCGTTTGACAATCTTGTCATGCGTTTTCGCTGTGCAAATGCGGCCCTGTACCTTACATCAGATGTGTCGTCTCCATTTGCTGTCTTCTCAAACAATCTACGTCTTATAGATAGGCGAGTCTGGAAGTCTGGAAAGCACGAGATTATTATCAGTAGTCGATCGCAGGAGGCAGTGTCCATTATAATTGGCAAGACGCAGCATGGCACGGCAAAGCATTATCATCTGTATGGCTGGTAACCACGATATGCTCAGATCCCCTTGTGACGATATCAACGAAAATAAATTCAAATTCTTTATTGCGAACTAAGTGTACAGGATTTTGTAAATGTTAACAATAGGTAGGTTCTAGAACGTAGTTGCCTGTTAAAGGTCACAGCTCATTAGGGCCACCCGGCACCCACTCCGCACCGCCGCCGTCGCCGCGCCGCCTCGCCTCCTGCGGCTAGTATTCTTTATATGGACTTGTATGGGTATGCGCTCACTATATCAACATTATCAACTCCGTAACGTCACCGGATCGCATCGGTCGTAAGCCCTCCATACGTGGACGGGCGGCGGGTGGACCACTCGGTGACAACTCGCTGCTCGCATGCTTGCCTTGCGTTGACTGCGCGTTGCCAACGCGCGGGTCCCGAGTGGACCGCGCGCTGCCCGCGAATTGTACCAATAAGCAATTGCACCCAATAAGCTTTCTTTTTTTTGTTGCGTCTTTCATTTTCTTCTTCATCAAGCGCGACAGCTATGAATGCCAATTCACGGTTTGTAAAATTTGACACACGAAACACACGTGTAAACCTAGTGCCAATTGTTAACAGACTGCTCGAAAATTCGTAGACCAAGCGACATCCACTCGTTAACCACTCGGCGTTCACTCGTTGACCGCGCGGGGTCCACTGGTTGACCGCGCGACGTTTATTGGTGATAACGCGGCGTCCACCCGTCACTCGTGGACCACCTGTCGACAACGAGTGGACGCCGGCTCGCCGGGTGGCTCTAATGAGCTGTGACCTTAAGGCATTGCAATTAAAATGGTTATAAAATATAAGAAGAAAAAAAAAGATAGAAAGAGAAAGATTCAAAATCATTTCTTCTTTACATCATTCATGGCATGCGGCGCCGCCGCCGTGCCACCTGATGAGCACCGGCCTTTAGGTAGGTATAGGTTCCACATACTCTTGCATACCTGGCAATACATGTATATGCTTTCTAGTTTAATTATGGTGTAAATCGTGTATCTCGTATCGTGTGTCGTGCTGTATTTATCAGATAGAATATTATCAACGAGACACATAACACAATGTAATACCTAATTAAAATGTGGAGCATAGTAACTGTGGAAGCTTGTAAATGGCTTGTCGTGAATTACCTCACTATTACAGCTGTAAGCCACCCAAACACAATAAAAATAAAATAAAATCAGCAAATTTATTATTGCGCAACCCTATGCATTCGACCTTCGTAGGAATTTTCCGTTTGCTGTGGGCTCCATACTATGTATGAGGACTGAGGACGTAATGAGCAGTGCCACTTTCTCGTCTCTCAACTGAATGAACTCTATTTCGATTTTATTTCCAAATTTCCAGCTATTATTTCTCTATAGTTAAATCAGAATTTTCAGTAATTATTTATATATTTCCTCGTGCCTGTTAACTGTTTTAACTACTATTCCTGAAGCTGTAACAATAAAATTGTTGCGTTTAAAATGAATGACGTTATTTCCGGTATAATCAACAATTTTATACAAACGGTTAAATGGATGGAACACTGAATTGTTCCAGTAATTTTCCCATGATAATACCTATGCAGCTATCCTACTACGTACACATACGGAATCCTACAATTCTACTATCAGAGAACGAACTTGATATTATATAGGTATAAACAATACATCTATAAGATTCATTATCTCTCCAATTTCCTACTTCATTGAAATCGCACCGACATTTATATTAACTACTAACACTTCGCCCTTGACTTCGTCCGCGTGGATTTCGTATCTTCGCCTACAAAGTTCAACACTCTCTCCGTCAATTTAAAGAGGAATTTACATGTATTAGGGCTGCCATCACCTAAATTACCGACGCTGGACAAAAGTTACAAAACCCCGGAAAAAATTTAGTTTTTTTCCTAGACACCCTAAAAAAATATTTTTTCACTTCAGTAGCTCAAACATGTAGGTTTTGCTGCCTTTTTTTTTTTTTGGGGTGGGAAATTATCAAATAACTTCTCCCGCTCTGGGCGGAGCGGGAGGGCGTGTCAGACTTTTACTGACTAAAACCCACCCGTGTTCCTTCAGTTGCCTGTGTGCCAGGGCCACGATATCCCTTTCGGACAAACTCGCAACCCTGGCAGGCATTGGTCCTAACGGACCCCGTCAGTTGGTGCTGACATCTCTCTGAGGCGCGCGTGGAACACAACGCGCCGTCGACCCGGGCTTGGTCCTTATCGGACGGCGAGCTACCCATCGCTCACCATACCGGCCCGCGCCTACGGTGGCCGGAACGCGGCTTACGACTCCCGACGCCCGGGGCGTCTCCTGCGGTGACTAGGGGCGCGAGGGTCCTCCGGGCGATCCACACAGTGGTGACACCCAGGCGTTTCCTCCCGCTTTACCCTAAACGGGAACCTCCCGAAACATCCGTGTCCGGTGAGGACCTGCGTCAGGCGGAAGGTAAGGACGCCGTGGCGCCTCTCCAGCCACTCCTCAAAGACGGGACTTATCGCCACAATTGTGGCGTGCCCAAGGTTTTGCTGCCTGAAATCAGTGAGCAAAATGCAAGAGTAACTTTTTTTTTTTTTTTTCAGAAAGTCGCTAATATCTAATTCAGCCTTGGGTTAATCATACAATTCGAAACATTCATACTCTATCTCTTTCCCGCCATTAGAAAGAGAGAGAGAGAGACAAAGACCAGCCCTTTCGTAGTTCCGATTTTGAATTCGACCTCAAAGACGAAGAAACACGTTCGGAATTTCGTACTAACTAAAGAAATTTTGCAAAAAGATAATTATGTCTTTTAATGTAATTTATTGAATTTTGAACTTATTGTTGTATTTAAACGAAAATAAGTATTCACTGCAAATAAAACTGATATTTAACCTGTAAATATTTATTTCTAGTTTCAATAATGTTACTTATATTTTGAATAATAAAATATCATGGGTGCTATTTCCGAACACGCCTTAATTTAAATAAAAGAGCGGGAATAAAATTTCGTGGCTGACGTAAAGAGTTGAATAAGTTAAAAAAATATTAAAATAATCGTAAAATATTAGTGAAACTAGCGACGACAACAGTATTTTAACACCGGAAGAGTTAAAACAACAAGTTATTAATGCAGAATTGAGTTTCTTACCTGTCTCGCGAGACCATGTCTTCAATGAATGGAGACACAAATGGAAACTTACAAAGGGAGCAAACAGTTTTTCGGAGACGGTGTTGCTATCTTATTTTTTAGATTTATCACAGACGAGGCGATCATCTACAATGTGGAGTATTTACCCAATGTTGAAAGCTACTTTAAAAACAAAACATAACGTGCATAGTGAAACATACGCAAAACTCGTATCTTTTCTAAAAAGAATGTTAGTTGGGCGCATATGGCTAAAAAGTCCAAAATTTTCATAGCCCTTAACATAGAAAAATTTCTTAATGAAGCTCCAGACTGCAATTTTCTTGCTGCTAAAGTAAGTGGTACCTACGAATCTATGTTGTTAGTTATTTAAATTTGTGTGTAGACTGTTATGTATAAAGGTGCCTTTATACAGGTACCAGTGGCGAAACCACCGTATAACACGATTCCTACCGGCTTCCCTTCGGAAATTCGGAACACAACCACTCTATCGTCATTGAAAAATGGCATAATCAGTAGTGTTTAATAATGCCAAATAATATGTATAATCACACAGTAGGTATTTAATACCTCAACACAACAATTAAAACATTACAAAACGCCTACATTACACTTTTGTCTTTATATCCCAACAACAAAACATTTTGCTCTAAAATAACTCGCTGGCGCGTCCGGCTTGCTATGAGTTCAGTTTGTATACAAAATCGACGTCGTCAGGAGGAGTTTATTTTGTATAGAAAATATTTTATTGCTCCGGCTTATCTCTCTTATAAAATCACTTCGCCACTGTCATAATTACATACTTATCATCAAACGCAATGTCTCTCAGTCTGTCTATCCGCTAGTGCAAATACAACTCGAGAACTATCACATTACACACCATTACAATATTTAATTCGTATTAATAAGTAGGTAAGTACATTGATCAGACAGTATCTGTCTAACATTAATGCTGTTATTAACCTTTTTTTAAGTTGATTGTTTAGAATACCATTTTTAAGTTAAATAATAATAATAAAATTATATCACACTAATATTTTATAGGTGAAAATTTGTGAGTGTGTGTTTGTTACTTCTTCACGCTCAAACGGCTGGATCAATTTTGATAAAATTTTGTATGGAGGTAGCTGAAACCCTGGATTAACATATATAGGCTACTTTTTATCCCGATATTCCTACGGGATCGAGACTTATGCAGGTGAAACCGTGGGGCGCAGCTAGTAATTAATAAAATGTCATTAATAATTTAATATTAATATTTGTAAGATTTTTTTCTATTATAGTAGATATTTGCACACCTGTTTAGGTAGGATAATATGGTTTAAATAACTTTTTTGTATAGGTACGTATCACCTATGTACCCATATTCAAGCAAATAAATGATTTGATTTGAACCTTTCTGGCGCAGCCATGAGTCACACATTATTGTTGTTAAAACATTATTTTCACTGTTTTATTTTGATACTTGTATTTTGTGTTTCACGAACTGTGTCCAAAATAAACTTTATTCTTTCTTTCTTTATCTCTGTGTCTTACATTTCGGTAAGAGCTCGTAGCTAAATTACAACTGCCACACGGGTTGAAGGAAGATTAGGCTACTCTTGCCCAGGACCGTTCGTGGATGGGGTGAAACCCTCCGTGCCTCGGAAAACACGTTAAGCCAATAATCCCAGCTGATATGTCGTAGATCTTTGACAGTGCTTACGGGTAGTCAGAGGCCCGAAAGTCATCAAGACATTCTTACCAAAGGGTATCGTATTACCAAGTGATTGGGTTGTCGAGGTCAGAAACGAGTCGCTCCAAGTGAAATACTGATATTCAGATTATTCAGCTGTAACTGGTTAGACAGCAAGGGCGTAGCGAAGGAATAACCCGATTCCTGTCGGCTTCCCTTAGGAAATTATGAGTCAGTAGTTCTCAGCAGTGTTTAATAATCACACTGAATGTATTATTTAATACTTACACCATAAAATTAAAGTATTACAAAACCCCAACCTACATTAAAAAAATTGTCTTTATATTCGAACGAAAACAAAACATTTAAAGTGCGCGCCAATTTTGCTCTAGTGCCTCCAGTATAACTCGTTTTCCGCCCGGGTTATGAAAACTTAAATTTCTATACAAAATAATCTCGTCATGACGTCACTTCAGGTCACGTGACACGCTGTTTTTTGAGGCAATAGTAAGCCGTAATAAGTCGAGTTATGATAGGTACAGTGTAGGAATATAGCTCCATGCATTCGCTGAATTTCGTAAGCGTTCGGTTTGGTTCGGGACGGGGGGAGGGACAAACTTCGCTCCACGCTCCACGCACGCAATAATTTTAAATGTTTGCTGACGATTGACGTAAATAGTTAACAGAATTTATAACCTTTAATTTTGTTGATACTTGTAGTTAATTAGCATTTTGTTTGTTGTATTCATATAAGTTATTAGTGTAGTTTTAGTGTAACAATTAGAATTTGATAATCGTGAGTTTGTTGTGAAATTGTGCGTTCGCCGTCGTTGTAATTAGGAATTTGTGGTAAGTCGATAGATTAGCAAGTTGAAATTACTTTTTTAGAGTAGATTTGTGAAGTTATTAGTAGGATGGCGGCATTAATAGTTTTAGATTGTTGTGTGACAGATTATTTGCTTCGTGAGGAAACATGCTTTTCAAGGTTAAGTTTTGAAAATAAGAAACACATAATTAGGCTAGGTCGTGCTCGACCAGATATGACTATAAACTACAAACGACGCGATGGGTTTTTCAAACATTTTAATGTTTCCCTTTACGATAAATATCATTGGCTGACTGGTAGTTGTAAATTAAATAAGATGTTTTGTTTTCCATGTTTACTTTTCTCAGATTCTAGTAGTTTATGGAATAAAGGGGGTTTTACAGATATTAATAATCTGACGAAGTCATCAAAAAAACATGTGCAGACTGAAAAGCATATTCGTAGCTGTTTAGATTTACATGACTTCGGAAATAGTAGGATAGAACCATTTTTCACTAATTCGCATGAAGCTCATAATAGGAAAGTAGCTCGAAATAGGAATTTAATGAAACGGTTTATTGACACCGTTATTTTGTTAGGTAAACAAGAAGTAGCTTTTCGCGGCCACGATGAACGTCCGAATTCTGATAACCGCGGTAACTATATTGAAACCTTGTTATATCTGAGCAAGTATGACACCGTAATGGACTCTCATTTGGAACTATGTTCTTCAGTTCAGAACCCCGCGTTTTCTGGTCTCTCAAGTGATATTCAAAATGATTTAATACATAGTATTGCATCCGTTTTACGAGACCACATTAGAATCGAGATAGATACTCGTAAAGCTCCATTTCTGTCTGTAATGATTGACGAAACTCCCGATGTCAGTCATAGGGAGTAATTGACTGTAATTTTTCGATATTTATCTGAAACTGGAATCGAAGAACGATTCCTAGGTTTTTACGATGTTAGCGGAAGTCGAACTGCTGAAGTTTTATACAAACAGTTGTTAGAAATATTTGACCAGTATCGTTGTAGGAATAAGTTAGTTGGTCAGTCTTACGACGGCGCGGCAGTAATATCTGGCAAGCACGGTGGAGTACAAGCAAAAATTAGCGATGCATGCCCAAAAGCAATGTTTGTCCCATGTTACGCTCATATATTAAATTTAGTACTTAGCCGTTCCCTTGAAAATATTCAGGAACTGAAAACTTTTTTGGACCCGCAAGTTAGATAACCCGCAATCTTGGGATAGTGAATCTCTTTCCTTGGCAGAATGTTTCCTCAGTAAGTTAGATAACAGGCAGTTTTGTTTTTTTTTGCATGTTTTATCAGACATTTTTCAAAAAACCGACGTTCTTTTTAATTTATTGCAGTCAAAACAGATTGATATCGAAGTGGCAAACCGCGAAATAGATTCATTCAATAGTTGGCTTGCGAATGATTTTATAAATAATTTTGATTTTATTTATGACAGCGTCCAGGAATTCCATGAGCCGCCGCGTCAGCGTAGACGACTAAATACAGAAGTAGACACTAGAACTATGTATCGGCGTCTTTTCATTGAAATAATAGACAATGTTAAGACGCAAATACAACACAGGTACCAATCACTTTCTCAAATGAGTTTTCTTCATTTACTTAATAAATCTAAGTATAGTTTTTATAGTAGATAATTTCCTGATGAAATAATATCTTCTTTGCTATTCAAATTTCCGCAAATATTTGAGTTCACTGATTTAAAGAATGAGTTGAAAGTCTTATACACAACTCCGTCTTTGAACAAACTAGTAGTTTACGAGCTTTATCTCAATTTTCAAAATTCATTATTGTGTGACACTTTTCCACAAATTACAAAATTATGTAGTATATTTTTGACACTTCCCGTTACAGTGGCATCCGCGGAGAGGTCGTTTTTGGCTTTGAAGCGAATTCATACGTACTTGCGTAATTCTCAAAACCAAGAACGATTATCTGATCTAGCCATTTTTTCTATAGGAAAACATTTATTGCTAAAAATTAAGAATCATCCCGGTTTTTATGATAATGTCTTAGCGCACTTTGTACGAAAGAATAGACGAATAGCTTTAGAGTATAAGTAGTGTTATAAGTAGAATAAGTCAGCAGTATTTTAGTTAAGTAGTTTTGTCTAGTAGACATCATACGTCAACGTCATCACACTGATCACGCCACAAACGGCTTTTTTCAAAGCCTTTTATTATACTTGCAAGATACTGTTTCAATCTATCAGTGCTTACACGCTTATAGAAGACTGAATCCAGGAAGTCAGTCACAGATTTTAGGTACTGGACTACGTGCGCCACGTCCGGGCTAGGTAAGCATTTTTTTTTTGCTCCGGCTTACCTTTCTCATAAACCCACCCTTCGCCACTGGTACCTACCTACTTACTGCCTACTACTAATTTGGCACAATGAAGTCGCAATCACTTGAAAAAATCAAGGCGCAATGAATCCTAGTCTGGCTTAGCAATACTGTTAAAATATTTATTACGTTAGGTAAAACATGCTGTAAATGTTAAATTATGCATATTAATTATTTAATATTTTCATTACAGGTTGTACTAATCATAGGAATTAGTGGAGCGTGTTGCAATAACGAGCTATTACAGCTAACAGTTAATAATATCGAAAAGCATTCAGATAAATTACTTACTGTTAGTAAAATTGAAAAATATACGAAGATGAACCTTGACAGGTCTTTTGTCGTACGCGAAGAATATGTAACTATTGTAGAAAAATACCAAAATTTTAGTCCAGCCAATATAAAAACCGACCGATTTTTCATACAATACTTATTTCATATAATAAATGCTCAAGACAGCCTATGGGAGTAAATAAAATAGGTGCTATACCTACCGCGAGAAATTGCCACTTTCTTAAAACTAGAAGAGCCTCAGCTATACACGGGTCACTGCTGTCGGAGAACTTCGGCAACGCTCTTGGCTGATTCCGGAGCCGATCTCACCACTTTAAAACGTCACGGCGCGGCGGGTGGAAGTCCAATACGGTTGCAGAAGGCTATACTGAAGACTCAATAGAAAATAAGTCGAAAATCTGTAAGCGTATAGTGGAAACAATAAGTCTGAATTCGACCTCGGATCCTTGGTCTCACCCACGCCCATCCACTTCCAACGACGCACAGTGTACTTATACAGAAAGCGTCACCAACGTTCACCGTTGTTCCTTCTCAATCCGCCACTGAAACAGAAACTTTAACCCCAGATAATCAAACTCGACTCAATACAACTATAACGTTGCCAAATAAATCTGTTACTTTTAATTTGCACAATTGCAGTAATTTTACTTTTAACTTTAAAAATGTTCAATTTTATTGAATTGGTACCTCTACCTACAATGTTAATTATTTTGATTCACAATAAATAGTTATTTCAATCTATTCCTGTTTATTATTTTATCTCCTAAAGTGTTCTCACTGCTGAAGTGAAAAGTTATGTGTGTTACACGAGGGCAAAGTTTTGTGCATCTCGTGCCTTTGAATCCCCCGCCACACTCAGGATTCAAAATCAGTATCGCAGCAAAAAACGACTTTGCTCTCTTGTTTCACAAATAACTACCTATTGCACACAAAGTTTACATTCAAAGTTTTTTTATTAATTTTTATGAATTTTTTCATTCATTAAAATAAAGAAAGAAAAATTGTTTATTCTAACAAAGTCAACTACTGTGAAACAAATAAAATAGTCAAATATAAAAAATAAAATTATAGACTCTTCTCTTTCTGAGGTAATCAGAATACCTATAGTGAAGATCACCATAAGTAATCTGGTATCAGAATAATTGGGAACACTGATCTTTTTGCCATAAAATTAACTAAGGTTTGTTTTAATTTATTGCTTATCTTCCAATTAATTGGGATTCCAGTGACACAAAGGGTCCGGACACTTTTTGAAAACCCCTCCCGGACGCTCCTCGGACGCCCTCTAAACTAGGACAAATCCGGGGAAACCCGGACGGACGGCAAGTGGCAACCCTACATGTACTTACATAACATAATCAAACTTGATTAAAAAATTATTTAGCTGGATAAGGACTAATATCACGATACGAATGTAATCATCTTTCGATTCTACCCGTGTTTTGTGGATGGACTAATTTGAACAAAAAACGGTTAAAATATTGTGACTTTACCATAATAGTTAGACATACAGCCTCGCGGACTTTTTGTGGGTAATGATGAATAAGTACTATAAACATATAGTACCTACATTATTCTAAGTATCATCAATAGTTTTCGTAGCGCACGCCAAATAATGACTTTTATAGGCAAACTTTTGATGGGGTACATTATTGTAATTTTCGTAAGGATCTCTAATTTGAATGAAATAAAATACTATGTTACTCGCTGATAATGTAGCTTTCCAAAGGTGAAATAATTTTTTTAAATCAGGTTTTTCAGTTTATCCATTACTAACAAACAAATAATCAAATATTTTCTCTTTATAATATTATATAATTATTATATTATATAAATTAAATATATTATTAGTATAGAGTATAGATTACCTATATTACAATACTACGACAACTAGTCGACCCGGTGACGGTCACGGGACATCAATCAAAAATTCAGGACGCGAGTGGCCCAGAACGGACCATATGAAGTCAATGGGGGAGGCGGAGGACCGCCAGCATTGGACGCCATCCGTAGCCATACTGCCATGGCTATAATATAATTAAGTAGGTACCTATACTGTTTCAGAGCACCACTTCTGTATTTTACAGCTCGTTCGCCATGCGGCCGACATGTCCTGTCCCTTAAGATTTTTAAAATGATTATAATTAAATACTTCATTATTGAATTTTATTCAGCATTCAACGTATCACAGCGCTGCAATTAGCAAAAAGAAAGAAATTTTTAATCTCACGGACTATCTTGACGGATCCCCATTAAATAAAACAGCCAATTCAAGTCTCGACGATCACTGTGTCCTGCGTCATTCGGCATAAGGTCAGTGATAAAGTCTGGAGCCTTCGAAACTGAAGAGCTTCGGTGATAGCAGAATTATATTATTATGTCACTGAATCCTCGAGTGAGTGGACTGCCTCGATAGTTTAGTGCTCGCAAGCGCTACTGCTAAGCATTCTATCCGGGTTCGATTCCCGGATCGAGCAGTGTTATTGGGTTTTCCAATCTGGAATATCTCAGTAGCAGCCCAGAGTCTAGATTTGTGCCCATAGCATAATCAGCCTATAATGTTCCCAGTTTCCCACTCTTGGGACACAGGCCTCCTCTCTGTGAAAGGGAGTAGGCCATAATCCACCACGCGAGCCCAGTGCGGGTTGGTGTGCCCGGTTGATGGCAACAGGAGAATGTTCGGCCGTTTTATAACTTCCAAAGTTTCCTTTTTTGACTTTGAGTGCTTACCCAACTTCAAGTCACAGTTTTGACTTTGGCTTATCTCGACTGTCTTTTCTATTTTTTTTCGCCGTGGTCAGCGATGGTTAGTCGTAGTAAAGAAACGACCATCATTCGACCGATACTTCAGATTTATGTTCGGAGTAGACCCCAGGCTCGCCTCCATATGGGACTTAGACATAACTGCCGAAATATGGGTGTACTAAAGTTAGACCTCTGCCAAACCCTTCGGAGAATACAGGCATTTTAATATGTGTATGTTAAGTCACTGAATCCTCATAAGTAGATACTTACTGGGATTTTAATCCTTGCAGGTAGATACTACTACTTCATCATCATCATTTCAGCTGAAAGACGTCCACTGCTAGACATAGGCCTCCCCAATAAGGGGGGGTTGCCATAATCGCCACGCTTGGCAGGCGGGTTGGCGATCGCAGTAGGCATGGTGTTAAAATGCATAGAGAACGCTAGTAAGTCCCTTAGTCGCCTTTTACGACACCCACGGGATGAAATGGGAAAGTAGGTACTACTACTTGTTTGTACTTAACTACCTATGTTCAGATGTCAATAGTGGTAATAGGCTCGCCCCCTATTATATTGTACCGGTCATTACTGGAAAAATGTGGGTGTAATCAAAATCAAAAGTATCAGCATTTTGAAGGTCAAAATTACATAACACAGTCCCTCAAAATGCCCTTCACCACTTCCTAGTGGTTTAGCTGGAAAGAAGAAGTGGCGTAACAAACACATGACCAGCACAGCTGTCTGTTAATAAACAATACACCTCTGCCCACTACTTCGGAGAATATAGGCTGGATGTTTGATTTGTGACGTCTCGTCGATTTCAATCTAATGGTGGGTTTCAATCTAACGCAGCTACATGCTCGATGAGCATGTTTCATCCGAGCATGGCTATCTACAAACATGCTCGACCTGCGTCTACACGTAAAAAGCTTGCTCGAAGAACATGGTTAGTGTGCGTTGAAACTCTTCGAGCAATGGACGATTCGTTGTTGTGTTTGGTGGGCCTGCTGCATTCTTTGCATTGCTTCGAACATCGAGCAAGAATTATGGACGTTTGAATCTTGTTCGAATTTAACATTTTGGTTGGCGTCGAGCATTTGTCTTGAGACATGCATGGTACACACGTTCGTACTTGCTCGAGATTGAACAAGTTTATCGAGCATGTACGTATGTGTGTACCCACCATAAGATCCCATTTCAAGTGAAAATGGCTTGTGGCTACGGCGTAGCGACCTACGTCGTAGCCCATAAGGATGACTGTTGATGGCTACGCACATTTCACTGTAGCGATTTTACGCGTGCATACAAATGACATTTCATATTACAAGACTGATCATTATAATTTAAATCATCTTTTTAATGACTGCTAAAGAAGTATGTAGACACACATTTTTATCATGGATAACACTTTTCTTGAGTGGTTGTTGAAATTGAAACAGGCTTCGTACTACCTAATAACATTTTTATTTAACTCACACTAATACTTGACGTAGATAATTTAATTTCCAAAATAATATTTCTACTAGGTTAGTACCTAAGTACGTATGAATAGTTTAATCATTAGAATCAAAAAAGTCAAAAAGTCAAACCATTTATTTCAAATAGGCACATAAGAGGCACTTTTGAACGTCAAAATTTACAAAAAAAATAGAATTGATTCTAGTTGCCCCTTCCAAAAGGTAGTTTCGTATGGAGAAGATAGAGAGAAACTCCACCGGTACTCTTTTAAAAATGTTTTACAATATTTTGTTTGATTACATTAATTATATGATTATATGTGAAGACGATGCACCTAGAATAAAATTACTATACCATAATAGGTAAAACGAATTAAAAACTAAGCAATGAAAAATAACTTAATTATTAGATAGATACGTGGTGTTCACATATTTACAAACATCATACAAGTATGTTTTTCTAAAAAAATAAGTCAGTGTGTGAGTATAGGTTATCACAGAATGTAAAATGAATATCATAAAAATAACAGATTTTACCATAAAAATAGCAACCAGTTTGATTTTGTCTAGACTCTAGATTGTCCTATGGAGCTGGACCAGCATGTTTCCAAGCATTCCTGTCCTGGATATAATCCTCTAACTTGTAATATGCTTGTTTACTAAGTGTACTTTTAATATGTGTTTTAAATTTTCTCTCATTTAATTTCAATATATCACAAGGTATTTTGTTGTAACATTTAACACAGTACCCCATAAAAGATGTATGTACTTTAGATAATCTGAAAAATGGTTGATCTATTTTATCTTTATTTCTAGTATTAAAATTATGTCTATCGCTTATCTTGTTAAAAATATGTAGATTTTTCCTTACATACATAATATTTTCATAAATGAATTGGCAAGGTACCGTCATAATATTAATCCTTTTAAATAGTTCCCTAAGAGATTCGCGGCGACGGAGATTATAAATTGCTCTGACAGCCCTCTTTTGCAAAATAAAGATGGACTCAATGTCAGCAGCCCGACCCCACAGTAAAATGCCATACGACATAATGCTGTGGAAGTAACTAAAATAAACCAAACGCGCGGTTTCTATATCTGTTAGCTGTCTTATCTTTCTAACAGCATAAGCGGCCGAGCTTAGCCGCCCCGCCAGAGGTTATATGTGGTCCCCATTGCAGTTTCTCGTCTATAGTGATTCCTAGGAAAACCGTTTGATTAATAAATTCCAGTTTTTCTCCGTTCAATATGATATCACATCATGATCATTAATCATTAATACATCTCTCTAAATAATCTAACTTAGAGAGATGTACAATGATTCTAATTCTGTAAATTAATTGTAATCTGTTATAATCGTGAATCATATTTTGATAACGATAAAACCCGACACTGACCTGAAAATTGCAAAAAACGTAGGAAAATTTGAGTTTCTCTACAACTGCGGATTCACATTAAAAGGCAACCGACGTGGATGATCATCAGAAATAAAGCGCGTTACCAGGTCCGGTTTGAGTCTATGAGATGTAGATACGGCGCCTTTTGGCCCTTAAAATACCTACACAAAGTAGAAAACTATGTTCTATTTTTGAATAATGATGCAGGTTTGAAAAGGATTATTACCTACATCTGAAAAAAAAATGCCGACAGGACTTTTATCAGGGAGGTGCATCTATACCTACACATAATGCTGATCACGGTCTCAGTTCAGCTATAGCTTTTACAAAAAAGGTAAGATGCAAGAGCGAACGAAGCAAGCTCGAAAATGTTTGTACCTGATCGGGTATGTATGATTTTATTTTGACTTAGACAATCTAGAATGCAAGAGCGAGCGAAGCGAACTCCAAAATTCAAGCACCCCGCGGCGGATAAGTTAGATTTACTTTTGACCCTTCATACAGAAATAAGAGTTAGGTACATGGTCGACATAAATAAACAGAAAAGTTAAAGAATTAAGCAAAGCTGCAGGGCGAGCACGAAAAATTTTAGCACCCAGCCTCGGATAGATTTAGATGCCAGCATACAACCTGACGACTGCAAATTGCAAAAAACTTGAATTTCGCGGGCTACCTTAACGCCGTTGGAAGTTTCATATCGCGCCATACTGAATGTGGCTAACTTCCGTCTACTAATTTATGCAGCTAATCAGTTATAAGTACAAAAACTGCAACGTCCTCAACGTGCGGTAATACTTTATTTTACAATCAATTCTAATGCAACACCGCTTATTTCCCCTAACTATGTTGAAATTACCAAACTCCGAAAAGATAAAATATTGTACTCCTCCAAAAACCCGCTTGTCGTTTAAAAAAGATTAATTTTTTTACTTAGGTCCGTCTCTTCTCTCTCTACAAACAAAAAAAATCCAATACAGTGTGAGTCTTGATAATATGCACTTATCGAAATGAGAGCTTCATTTTAGGCCGCAAAAATATTTTAAAAATTCTAAAAAAAAGTCTCTACCTGCTAAAGTAAAGTACGTAGCCGAGTGCAAGGCCTTTCTTTAACAGTTAATAGGAAACGTTGTGATTGAGTTATAAACATGGTATTTTTACTTTTAAAAAGCTGATACGATGGAGAAAAGTAATATAAAAGGGTAGGTAATCGGAACTTTTATTGAGATATTTTACAATTATTGTAAAAATTAATGAAAAAAATATTAGATTTTTGTTATAAAATCACCCTAATTCTCAAATTGAGGGCGAGTTTTTGAATTATTTTTTAATTTAATTATTTATTTCGAAAGTGAATATATAACTAAATATGAGAATATTTCAAGCGTCTACCTGTTGCCGTTATCAATATCGAGCAAAAAAATCACGTTTGTTCTATGGGAGCCCCCTTAAATATTTATTTTATTATGTTTTTAGGGTTCCGTACCTCAAAAGGAAAAAACGGAACCCTTATAGGATCACTTCGTTGTCCGTCTGTCTGTCTGTCAGTCTGTCAAGACCATTTTTCTCAGGAACGCGTAGAGGTATCAAGTTGAAATTAATGTCAAATACGTAAGTCTATGGTCTCTTGAAGCTCTAAAAAAATCAAGCTTCCAAGTCAACGCAATAAGAAAGGCGATATAAGCGACATTATTGCGACATATTTCGATACTCGCAAATAAATCAAAACCTGTTGGGTACTTCCCGTTGACTTAGAATCATGAAATTTGGCAAGAAGCAAGGTCTTATAGCACAAGTAAGGAAAAAGTCCGAAAATTGTTAATATGTAGTATTATCACATAAAAAAAAACAAACTTAAATTTTCAGTTGGAAAATTGACCGTGGCGTATATCAATGTACGGGAGAACATGTTTTTCAACTACAATGTTAATTTCTTTTTAGGGATAAATTCATCCTAACTACGGAACCCTTCATTGTGCGTGGTCCGTGGTTCCGACACGCACTTGGCCGGTTTTTTTAGTATTTGTTGTTATAGCGGCAACAGAAATACATCATCTGTGAAAATTTCAACTGTCTAGCTATCATATTTCATGAGATACAGCCTGGTGACAGACGGACAGACAGACATACAGACAGGCAAACAGACAGACGGCGGAGCCTTACTAATAGGGTTCCCGTTTTACCCTTGGGTACGGAACCCTAAAAATACCCAAATCGCTATAGGTGTGCCTTTAAAATCTGATGATGTCCATGGGATCTCCTCATTAGATTCTGACTTGGTGACAACGGGACCACCTCGGGAGCATACCGTTTCAAATAGAAATTTTCAAAATCGATCCACAATAATTGACGGAGAAATCAGTGAACATACATTAAAAAAAAAACATACAGATGAATAAATAACCTTATTTTTGAAAGTCGGTTAATAAAAATATAGGCGGGATTTTTCACTGCCACGGCCAGGCTACGCACGAATGTGTTTTTAAGACTTGACAAAACACTATGTAAGTTAAAATTAAGAATTTACACATGAACCTTCCAGGATAAATTCTCTAAATTATGGTGACAACCGCATCAAAATCCGTTCCAAAGTTTAGAAGAACAACTCTGATACACAGACACGAAAAGCTACTCTTCATTTAGAGTATGTATGGAATAGAGAAAGATTTTATATTACCTAAATTTTTTTTCAATAATTATTATACTTGTGATATGGGCATGAAGTTCAAAAACACACTGATGAAAAAAATGTTTAATTAAAGAAAGAAAAATTACCACACAGTAAAGAAAAAGAAAATTAAATTTATACTAATACTAATTCAATACAAACTCATAGGTTTCACATAGTTATCCAGTTCATGTCCTGAGAAATATATTAAATTATGCTATGAAATGGTGGTTTTAATCATTATTATAATATAAATAAAATATAAAATGTCAGCTTAAATCTACAAGATTCAACCATGTCAATATGTGTTTTTGGTCTAATGGTTTGATATCAAGTCAATTTACTATTATTCTGAACATTAACCAATTAATACTGTAGACCATTACAGTACAATTATGTACTATGTACAAACCATTTGATTTGTATATTATTGTACAAACATTAAGACTAATAAAAGAACATAACTTAGTTCATAAAAACTGATTAAAATTTAGCTTTCATAATTTAAACAACATTGTTTTATACATACTCAGTCTTAATTAGTAATGTCAAATTGTTTTAAACTACAATTATTCGTTTTTGTATTTATTAGCTAACGCCTCTAACTTAGACATATTTTCTTGCAAGTTAGCATTTTTATCTAGTTTCAGGTAAGTATTGTTTCTTATTTCATGTAATTTAACCCAATCTGGCAGCTCCTCTGTGAGAACTTTAATATCTCTTTGTAAATCATTTGCAGAAACATTTGCTTTGAAGCTACTGCCCAACTTTGAGAGGATTATGTTTAGTGCCAGAACATTTTTCCTCTCAGTCACAAAGATATTGCGAAGTGTGCGAGCAAGATCTGGTAGGCGACAATACACCAAATACTTTTGGTCATTTTCAGATGATCTAGTCATGGCCTCAAGGGCTTTAGCAGCCTGTTTAGCTTTTACCTTCTCTAGGAGAGCAGTAGGCAGATTACGAAGTGCTGGATTCAATATTGTAACTGTATTAGTGCTTGGCTGACTTGTCTGTGTACTGTTACTCTTCATTCCGTTTACAGAAGTATTTGGTTTAGTGTCTGTAATACCTGTTGCAGCTTTTTCTTGATCAGTGAGTCCACAGGCCTTTGCTTGAGAGAGCTTCTCTAAAGCTCGTTCCATTTTTGTATTACATTTAAATAGTTCGCGCGCCTTGGCTAACACGTCTTGGGCACTTGAGAATTTCTCAACATTTGGCATTTCAGGCAACTTGCCACTCTCAACTTCTGGTACCTTTTCAATATCGAATTCAGGATGCCAACGAGTCAATTTATCATCAGGGATCACCATTGGAGGATCAAGAGATTGTAAATACTGTGCATGATGTTTCTTTACTAACTGAAGCAAAATATTGTAAAAGTATCTGCGCCTCTCTAGTAGCACACTTGGATTCATAACCTTAATATCATTAGGAAAATTTGGTGATATTATTAGTTCATATTGTTCCTTATGAGATGAGGCACTGAAATTCTTCATTTTCTGAATTTCGAAATTGTAAAAATCAGGCACTAATTGTTTTATTTGAGCCAAATGTTTTTGGGTGAATGAACGTTTCAGCATCTCTTGTACAGAGGGTTTCAGTTTAGCAAAGGTTATCTTTTCATTTCTGTTATAGAGTAAAGCAACAACAGTCTCCATGCCACGGAACAGTTCAGCAAGGAACCTGTAGTGATGAGGCAGTGGCAAGCTGCTGGAGGATGTGGCAAGTGTTGCATGCCGGATGTATGCTGGAACCTGAAAGAAATATCAGATATTTAAATACTGGCCAGTGGACAAAATTATGTGTTCTTTGATAAAACATTAATATGAAAGATAACCACAAGCTCACTATAGCTTAACCTTAACATAAAGTTAAGAGAAGAACTGCAATGCCATAGAGTTAGTTAAATTTGAATAGTTTTGAACTTTATAATACTAACCTTGCTTGGACTCTTGATGGGACTGATAACCACTTTCCTAGGTGATATAAGAGGCCTCTGTTGAGGTGCAGGCATTGCCATGCATTTCTTTGGTGACAGTAATTCATTTTGAATGAGTGCTTTCTTGCTTGGACTGTAAAATTAAAAAAAAAACATTTTCAATTCCAGTGCCATAAGGACTCTAATCCTAACCTGATTATATACTGATATGGACAAAACAAAATATTCTGATGGGTTTTTAAGGAGCAGTCACATGTAAGACTCACAATTAATTTGGTAATCCAATCTACCTACAATAGTATTTATGATAGAATCTTATAACAATCTAACAACCCTAATGTCCTAATTGATTTAGTGTTAGTTATCGGCATTGGATATGATAATACAATTGATTTGATATTGCAAAACTCATAGTGGGTTATGCCAAGCAGCATGATGTATACATAACATCACGTTGCATGCCATAACTACTTTACTAAATCCATCTACTATATACACGGTTTGGGCCACAATATTATCTCCGATTTAAAACCATTGCAAATTCAATAATTTGCAATGGTTTTAAATCAAGTAAGTAATCAAGTGGTTTTAGTCAATGGTTTTAATAATTTAACAAGTTAACAATTCAGTCCCTACAAAGAGAACACTAAACACTCAAATTCATTTCTTACAATCTTACCACAAGTAAAGCATAATTAAGTTATTACTCTCACATACCTTACTGGTACTTCCACATCAATAGACTTGAATTCTCGGAGATTACGCTTCTCGCTGGTTTGTTTAAGTTCTTCTATGCCTTTGCTCAATCGATCAGCGGTAGCCCGTAATTCAGCTAACCTCGAACTTCCAGCCAATTTCTTCCTTATGTCACCAAGACTTAGCTCTTTGCGAGAAGTGGTAATAACTTCCGCTTTGGAGGCTTCTGTGATTTTAGGTGTGTTAGAGGCATTCACTTTCTTACCAAATGCTGCTGAGACTTTTGGCGGATTTTGTTTCGTATCTTTAGATGACACGACATGCTGACTAACAACATGTTTTAAATCTTCCTTTACAGTTTCACTTAATTTAACTGGTTGCTTGAATTCTCTAGTAACGATTTCACACCTCTTCTTTAGGGGAGCCGTACCAGTGGATAATATCTTTTCTAGAGTCCGGTCGATGTGAGGAACTTTATTTTTAGAAGTAATAAGATCCTCTGTATTCGGTCTTTTTCTACTATTGAAAAACGAAGTGATAGATGTTTGTGACATGATAGCTTTAGTTACCTACCTATAGTTATATTTAAGAAAGATTATTTAGAAAGACAATAAGTTTTCGGCAGGAATTTTTCCCTCCAAAACGACTGTTGGCTGGCACTTGTGGCGAACGCGGAACGAATTAGCGCGCGTCTGTCAAAACTATGCTTGTCAGTTAGTTTTTTTTTCTTTTTGTTCCTTGTGGAACAGGCTAGGGTCAGGGACCATGCTGTCTAGTCATTAGATAATTCGTATTTTTTTGTAAATTCAGTTATATTCATCAGTTTATTTTTTAATGACTTATACAATGCGTGATAGATGTTATCCGATGATATTGAGTTTCAGTAAAGATGTAACTCTTTACTGCACGTTCACAAATACATAATGTAATCAAAAATATCAAAATTTTGAAGGTCAAATTTACATACCTACACAATACAAAATAAATCCACCATTATTACATATTATTATTATAATAGGTTGGAGAAAAAGTTTCTTCGCATTTATAAGAAAATTCAAAACATTTTTTAATATAGTTTATTTACATTTAACTAAAGTATGTAGGTACCATTTTGTTCGATAACTTTTTGCCATCTTGTAGGTAGGGACATGATCCCATTGCTATAGAAATTTTGGGACTTCTGATCAAAATACCGCGACAAGTGATTTTGGCAGTCCTCTCGTGATGTTAACCTGACACTGCCTTAAGAATTCTGAAGAGACCGAAACAGGTGGAAATCTGAAGGTGCAAGGTCAGGACTATACGGCGGATACATTAACACCCCCCAGCCAAACTCTGTTTAATTTTGGCTGAGTAGCTAAAGATTTGTGAGGTCTAGCGTTATCATGATGAAAAACCACACCCCTTCTGTTGATTAATTCCGGCCGCTTTCTCTCAACTTCTTGCTTTAATCTCATCAGTTGGTCATCGATGGTCCTGCCTGGTGGTAATAGCTCATAACGAATAATGCCCTTCCAATCCCACCACACACACAGCATCACCTTGTTGCGAGTTAACCCAGGTTTCGCCACAGTCTGTTAAGCCTAACCAGCCTTTGACCACGACCTTTTCCGCACGTTCTTGTCGTACGTGATCCACTTTTCATCACCAGTTATCAGCTTCTTCAAAAATGGTTCGGTTTCATTACGTCGTAATAAAGAATCACAAATGAGTACACGGTTCATTAGGTTTCTTTCAGTGAGCTCGTGAGGTACCCAAATATTGAGCTTTTTTGTGTACCCAGTTTTTTTCAAATGTGCCAAAACTGTTTTGTGGTCAATTTCCAGTTCTTCAGCTACGTCGTAACTACTGATATGCCGATCTTCCTCCACTTTTTCAAAAATGGCATCCTTTTTATCCGTAATAGGGCGACCAGAGCGACGTGCATCTTTGACATCAAAATTTCCGGATTGAAAACGCTATAACCAAATTTGTGCTACTCTCACAGACACTGCACTAGGTCCATAAACATCGCAAATTTTTTTCGCGGCTTGCGTTGCATTTTTACCTTTTTTGTAGTAAAATTTTAAAATGTATCGAAATTCTTCATTAGATTCACTCATCTTGACAGTACGAAAAACAAAAGAAAATCACACATTTTCCTAATTTGAATTTGGAATTATGTTCTTTAAAATTTAAACTTTCAATGATACCAAAACCAGCCAGATACAAATAGTATAGCCAAAGAGATTTAATTACAAGTTCATACATACTATAATGCGGAAAGACTTTTTCCCCAACCTAATATATTCTACCAAACACAATTTTTTGAAAATAAAACAAAACTGCTAAACATGACGCTTCACTTTCCCGCCAAGAAACTTGTCAGTTTCAAGTTTGTCTGTGGTCAAAAGATATGAAAAGTTCAAACCGTCAAATTAACACAATGGTCTAAACTGAGGGCTGAAGGTCAAGGTCAAGACATAGACTACGAGCGATAGATCGTTAAAGCCCGTCCCCCGACCCCATTTAACAGGTGCCAGAAACTCGGGACCAGTTTGTAACGGATATCAAAAAAGAAAGTTTAAAACTAAACTACGACAAAAACGCCAACTAAAAAAGTATTTTATACAAGACATATACCTGTTCCCTTTTCACCCAACTATGACAGAAATGGAAAGGGCTGTTTTAGCAGTATATCATAACTAATCTGTTCAGTCTATGTATGTACAGACGCCAGCAGGTCAAGCTACCCGAAACTGTAAAATTTTCTCAATCAACCTTGAACCTTAAGCTTTAAATTAAAGTTGAAAATCTTTTAAAGGAATTTGACAGATTGTAGTAGCTTGATGTGCTGGCGTCTGTACTACGTGTCGCAGCCTTACGTCGTGTAACCACGAAAAAACAACGAACATCGGATGATCGTACACTTTGTTAGCATGTGCGTACCACTAACGAACATGAACAACTGAGTTCGTCAAAAAAATTCGTGGTGATCCAACTTTGATGCTCTGTGTGGACGGTATAAGGTGTTCGTATTCGGTTTATATTTTTATTTTATTAAAGGAATGATGTCCTTGCAACGCCCTAGTTTCACAAAAAAAAAGTATAAGTAAAAATATTTTTTCTGGATCCACAGCTGAAGTCCGCTAAATTCAAATTTTGTTACCTACGTTTTTGCTATTTGCAGGTCAGTGTCAGGTTGCATCTTGATCAAATATGATTTACGACTATATTATTACAGACTTTTTACAGAATTATAAAATCATTAGAATCAATAATACATCTTCTCTAAGTTAGATTTGTTCCATTGAATTACTTTTTCATGAAATCATGACAATTGGGGAACAAATTGAACTAAAATCTATTAATACTACATAAATCTTGAGGCTTATCTTTAAATAAAAGAAGGAAGTTCACGCCTCAAACTCAAAAAAAAAAAAAGTTTTATGTTTATGTAAGTTTTTTACAGTAGTTAGTTAGTTAGTTAGTTATTTAGGTTTAGTTTTTTTTTAGGTCAATTAAACTTTTATTTAAAAAAGATTTTTATCATCGAACGATCATCTATTTAAAATCATGAGAGTGCCCAAAAAATAACTAGTCCGCCATATTGGATTTGGAATGACGTCACTTAGCTAACCATGCATTATTGTCATCCAAACTAAACGTTTATCCAAAATTTCATCCCAATCGGTGGAGGACAACTGCTTTAAAATTCAGTTGCAAGATTTGACTAAAAACTTTTAAAAATCATAGTAGTCCTTTGTGGAGCAAAAAGGTATGGGCATGGTTAAATAAAAAAAGATTTAGACCAAATCAGTTTTTTTTTTATATTAAACAAAATTTAAAACAATTTTTTCGGGATCGTTATGTTGAGTTTTCAGGTTGTAGCTTTTTAGATACAAAACACAAATGTACAAAACAGGTTATTCCGAACTCGGCGATCTCCCGCGTCCGGCCCTGGTTCAGGCCATGGTTCGGAGCAAGAGTGCATGGGAGGCCGTCACCCCTTCTGCGAAGCAGTAATGCTCGCGAAGGAGGAGGCGGAACGCGTGAGGGTGAGGCAAGGCTCGCACCCTCGCCCCCTTAGTCGCCGCAGGAGACGCCCCGGGCGTCGGGAGTCGCAAGCCGATTTCCGGCCACCGTAGGCGCGGGCCTGCGGACGGTGAGCGATGGGAAGCTCGCCGTCCGATAAGGACCAGGCCGACGGCGCGTTGTGTTCCACGCGCGCCTCAAAGAGATGTCAGCACCAACTGACGGGGTCCGGTAGGACCAATGCCTGCCAGGCTTGCGAGTTTGTCCGAAAGGGATATCGTGGCCCTGGCACACAGGCAACGGAATGAACACGGGTGGGTTTTAGTCAGTAAAAGTCTGACACCCCCTCCAAAAAGGTTATTCCGAACTTCGTATCTAAAAAGACACAAAATGACTCTAGAGCGCGAGTAGCATCGCTGTCCTGCGAAAGCCGCAGAGGACGATGGCCGTCTGAATCATCAGGGGATATCACACGATCTCCTACGAGGCGGCTTGTGTACTGGCCGGATCCCCGCCCTGGGACCACGAGGCGAAGGACTCGCGTCACTGTACCTATCGGTGGCGAGAGGAAACGAGGCCGCGGGGCGAGTGGCTGATACAGCGCAAATGGAGTTGCGTCAGTCGTAGCTTCGCCCAGCTCTGGTGGCGGAATACCCCCTAAATGGGTCCGGGACGGCGGACTCGGGGACGTCTGCCGCCCCCTATCATACAAGTTCCGAGGTGGTGACGTGTAGTGTTCCACGTGATCCCCTTTTAGAGTCGCGCGATGGTCAAACACCCCCCAGACTTGATGTCCGCCACAAAGGCGGGCACCAGCCGGGGATCGCGGAAGTCGCACATTTATTTAGATATTTATTTGTTTATTTATTTATCCTCTCACTGGAACGCCATACAGCAATAATAATATAATATAATAATATTTTTTATTCAGTATTACAATTGGTAAAATATTAACTTAAAATCAAATAATTTACAAAGGTATTATAATGTTATTGTTGGTATTGTTATGTTGTTTGTTGTAATTACACCAACATAGCAAAAAATTACTTCAAGTGCTGAAGTATTTTTTTATTAATTATTTCACATGATCCATGATCGCCGGTGCAACGGAGGACGTCCATGAGGAGTTTCTTAATTAAACCAAGAAAAAAAAAGAAGGTTCAATACTCAATCTCCAACCTCCAACACCACATAAGTTGTTGACGTTTAATAAATCTAAGACAGAATCCTCAGACCCTGAGTTAGCTAGCGGCACCAGGGTCAATAGTCTTGAAACCCTCGAACTTTGCTTCATTTTTTGTAATAAATGTTAAGAATCGTTGTATCTTTTTGGACACAAACAAATGTGTTTACAGCAAAATTGACTTAAAAAGTGCGTACCATCAGATTCCGATTCTTGAAACAGATAAACCTTATACAGCATTTGAAGCAGAAGATAATTTATACCAATTTCGAAGAATACCTTTCGGTGTTACCAACGGAGTAGCGGCTTTTCAAAGAACTGTCAATAATATAATTGCAAAAGAGGAACTTAGAGGAGTATACGCATATTTGGATGATATAACAATCTGCGGAACAACCCAAGCTGACCACGATCAAAAACTGCAGCGTTTTCTTGATATTGCCGAACGGTATACACTGAATCTTGAAAAGAGTAAATTTTCATTGAAAGAGATAAGTATTCTAGGATATACTATAAACAGTGGAGTAATTAAACCCGACCCGGATCGTTTACGTCCACTATTAGAGCTGCCTCTGCCTTCAGACTCGGCATCGCTGCGGCGAGCGTTGGGATTATTTGCTCACTATTCAAAGTATGTGCCAAGATTCTCTATTAAAATTCAGTCCCTCGTTTCACATGGCACATTCCCTCTCGATTCTGAGGCAGTAAATGCTTTTAACGCTCTAAAGCAAGAGATAGCCAGATCAGCAGTAAACGCGATTGATGACAATATACAATTTGTTGTTGAAACAGACGCTTACGCTTCAGACTATGCCATCGCGGGAACTCTGCCACAAGAAGGCAGGCCTTTTGCGTTTTTCTCGAGAAGCCTTCACAGTAGCGAGCGGAATCACCCAGCCATAGAGAAGGAGGCCGCGGCTATAGTCGAATGTCTTCGTAAATGGAGACAATTCCTCATCAGACGACAGTTTAAATTGATAACTGACCAAAAATCGGTCGCATTCATGTTCAATCAGCAGCATTCGTCAAGAATTAAAAATGACAAAATACAACGTTGGCGATTAGAACTTTCCGAATACAATTTTGACATAGTTTATCGCCCTGGAAAGGAGAATATAGCAGCTGATGCTTTATCAAGAGCTAATGCACCAATAGTAGCCTCTGCACACAATTCAGAAAATGCACTCAAAGAACTGCATAAAACCTTGTGTCATCTTGGAGTAACAAGAATGCTTCATTGGGTTCGAAGCAAGAATTTAGCCTACTCCACTGAAGATATAAAACGCATTACCGCAAATTGTTCTATATGTGCAGAAGTAAAGCCTCGTTTTCAACAAAACATGGGAAAACTAATAAAAGCGATGGCCCCATTCGAAAGAATATCGATAGATTTTAAAGGTCCACTTCCCTCAGATGGCACTAGGAACAATCGATATATGCTTACGATTGTGGACGAATATTCTCGATTCCCATTTGCATATCCCTGCCCAGACTTGAGTACAAACACGGTAATTAATAAACTGACTGACTTATTTTCTATGTTTGGAATGCCAACTTACGTACACTCAGATCGAGGTACTACTTTTCTTTCAAAAGATGAAAGACTTTCTTCACCAGAAGGGCATTGCTACAAGCTACACTACACCATACAACCCTCAGGGTAATGGACAAACGGAGAGATACAACGGAATCATTTGGCGTACAGTACAATTGGCTCTGAAAAACCATGATCTGCCTATAACCAAATGGGAGTCAGTTTTAACTCAGGCTCTACATTCTGTAAGATCACTTCTTTGCACGACTACAAACAGTACGCCCCATGAGCGGATGTTCTCTCACGCCAGGAGATCCTCAACTGGTCAGTCGATAACTACATGGCTAAACGTCCCAGGAAAAGTATTAATGCGAAACCATAATCGAACTAGCAAATATTATGATCCACAGGTTGAAGAAGTAGAGACTCTGGAAAGTAATCCTCAACATTCTCGTGTGCGTTTGAGCAGTGGAAGAGAAGTCGTCGTATCTAATCGACACCTAGCTCCTGCTGGGGAATCTTCGTTAAGAAGTGATGAAGCTGATTCCAATGATCATATCACAGATGACCAGCGAGATTCCCAGAATGAGATGGTCCAGCCACAGAACATCACGACAGAGACTCTGCGTCATTCTCAAAGAGTACGACGTCCGCCTGCTCATCTAACTGACTACGTGGCACAATAAATAGGCCCAGGAGAATGTGGTTATAAATTATAAACTCCTTGGTCAATATTTGACGAGTATTTTATTTGAAGAAGAAACTGAATTCATTATGTCACGGAATGAATATGTTGAATTTTGTTAAATAAAACCTAAATACTAACGGGTATATTCTTTACTACTATTAGCGCTAAATAGCGTTTAAGAATAAGAATTTTGCTAATCAGTTGCTTAGCAATTGATTAAAATTTAACAGGCGTTTATAAATGAGACGGAATATGAATAATATATTTTTATTGCCGCCTGTGTCTAAACGATGCATAAGGTTAATTAAACTAGAGGAATATTGACAATTATATGATTCTAATTATTCTGTGGTATATATCAATAAAAAAAAATTACACTGTGTCAACCTGAGGTGTCAACATCCGATAAAGACATCTGAGTACATTTATAAGTATGACATTGTTGGAGGTCGAAGATGAAGGCTGTTGAATACGATAATTAAAGTAATGTATTATGATTTTTTGACGTGTCCTGTTGGTTTGTGGACTTCATTCCAATCTTTTGATACATAATTAATGATGAAATAAAAAAGGAAAGAATGCCACCTAAGGACACTGCAACGCCTGGAAACAAATTCGAGGGAATAAAAAGTATAATTATACCTAGCACACACAATTACACTTCTCAGGACCCTCAGGACCTTGAAGGCGTTGAAGAAACAGAAATCACTGCACAAATATCATTACCAGTGGAAGGCGGATGGGGATGGGTAGTAGTTGCAGCGAGCTTTATGACTATTTTCGTGTTAGACGGAGTTTTCTTCACGTTTGGCAGTATATTGAACGATATGGCAGACGATCTTGCAGTTGGAAAATCTCTGGTAGCACTTACCAATTCGGTAGCAGTGTCATTGTACTTTATAGGAGGTCCTTTAGCGTCTGCGCTTATTAATAGATTTGGATTTCGAGCTATTTCTATGATTGGTTCAGTGATAAGTTCTATGGCTTTCTTGTGCACATATTTCGCCTCTAGTTATGTAGCAATAATTATATTATATGGATTTTTTGGTGGATTTGGAGCCTGCCTCTCGGGTATGGCCTCTGGATTAGTAGTGGGTTTTTATTTTGAAAGACTTCGATCCTTGGCAATGGCGATATCAAGTGTTGGTTCCAGTGTTGGAATCATGATTTTATTTTCCGCAAATACACAAATAGTAAAAATTGCTGGATGGCGTGTACTTACGTTGCTGCAGGCTGGACTGTTAGGCACAATTTATTTTTATGCTATGTCATTTCGACCGTTGCTCTCCTTAACTGTGACAACGACAGCTCCAGATGCAGACCCTACTCGTACAGTAACTTATTTACCAAGTTTGGCAGCTGTTAAAGCGTCACCGTCCCGCGTGAAAAGAAACACGAGAAGAGAAAGCCGTATGCCCAGTGGTGCAGAACGGCTCTTTAGTGCAGTATCTAATGCCAACTATCCAACTGCGGCTGCAGTGATTGGAGAAAGTGCAGTGCCGACACCGTCACCGACTAAAGCGGGTCCATCAACAGGAGCTGCATCGAGGCTTACAGTAACAGCTCAAGGTCCTCAAGATGGAGTAAGTCGTAGACAGTTAAAACAAGTTCAATCTATAATATCAAAATCCAAATCAAATATAAGAGATAAAGATGAAAATATTGAGAAACAAAAAGAAATACATTTATATGTAGATGAAAAAGCTCCGAAAAAAAAATGGTGGCAAACGTTGTGTCATTGGGAGGAGGAGGTATCCCAAGCTCGACCAATGTATCGAGATGATGCTTTCTATGCAGGCAGAGTAGATAAGTTACCAGCCTACCAAAAAAGTATGATGGAAACCGTGCCGGAAGAGAGAACTGGCCTTGAATATCAAATGGCAGTTTCACGCGCCGTAACTGCTGCGGAGTTAACAGAAAATAAGGGTGTTTTCACAACTGCTGTTAGAAGGATTCTTGCTACTATGTTGGACCCAAAACTACTTAAAAGACTTTCATTTTTATTGTTATGTACCAGTGGTTTCTTGACGTATTTAGGATATTTAGTGCCTTATGTCTTTCTGCCGGATAGGAATATGAGCGTTGGCATTTCTCCAGAACATTGTACTTTATTTGTAAGTGTCATCGGTTTCGCAAATGCGATCGGTCGCCTGGTTATAGGGACATTGGCCGTGAAATACAATCCAGTAACTTTGTATTTATTAGTGTGTGTAATAACTGGAATGTCGATAATCGCATTTAATTTTTCATTTAACATAATTTATCAGTATGTGATATGTGTAATTTTTGGATTTCATATTGCGAGTTTAAGTTGCGTACGAAGTGTGGTAATAGTACATTTGTATGGGTTAGAAATGTTAACTAACGGAACTGGTATTATGATAATGTTTCAAGGTTTTGGAAGTCTAATAAGTACACCGTTAACCAGTTTACTAAAAGATCAGTTTGGATACACAGTGTCTTTCTATGTGGCCGGGACGTTTGTTATCATTAGTGGTTTAGTTTTAATACCAGTTTCTAAATTAAATGACAAAGAGAAAATTAAGATAGATTTACCGCCAGAACAGCCTACTACGGCTAAGACTACGACTACAGCTACGCCAAAAAACGATATAAAAATCAGAGCCAAAGACTGAAAAAAAATAAAAAATTACTTGGTTTTCTTTATTTTACTGAAAGCCCCAGCTTATCAGAAACCCAGCTAATCTATACATATAATAAAATCATAGCGAAGTCAAAATTGTACATTGAAATATTTTTGAAAAAAGTAAATGCTACGAGGGACCGATCCCAATGCCAAAAATATAATTTTTATAACTTTTGGATGTTTGTCTGAATGTATGTTAGAGCATCACGCAAATTCTACTGGATAGATTCTGCTCAAATTTTGCAGAGATATTCCCTATATGCCTGTTCAATTGATAGGCTATATATTATCACGCTGTTTGCTATGGGGGATGAGCAATATTGCATTATGTTTGTGTTCCTCTATGAATGCATGTTCCAGGTATCACGCAAATTCTACCGGATAGATTTTGTTCAAATTTTGCATAGATATTCCGTATAAGTCTGGTCAGTCGATGGTCTATATATTATCACGCTATTTGCTATTGGGGATGAGCAATATTGCAGTATGTTTTTGTTTGTTGTATTCCTCTATAGTTTACAGTAAATTGTAAAAAGATGAGCCAAACGGTTAAAACATTTCAGTTAGTTACAGATTTAATCAACACGCTATATCTTTATGAGGCTAAGCTAATCATCATGAGATATACAGATTGGATTTTTGAGATGGGGCAGTAAGCGTACGGAGACTATCCTTAACTTTATGAGCCATTTTGATATGCAGACACAGATTTTGAAAAAAAATACATTCAGCATGAAAACGGCCAAATTTTACAAAAAAAAAAAAATATGAGGATCAAAAAACTACTAGACCAACTGAGGGTTGAGTACTAGAAGATTCAGAAATTGCAAAAAAAACCTTTTCCCATACCTACATTCGTGGGAAATGAGACCCCAACTTACTTAATAGGGTTCCGTATCTCAAAACAAAAATACGGAACCATTAAAGGATCCCTTCGTTGTCCGCCTGTCCGTCGGTTTGTCTGCCTGTCAGGCAAGACCCTTTTTCTCAGGAACGCGTGGAGGTATCAAGTTGAAATTAATATCAAACGCGTAGGTCTACGGTCCCCTGGAGCTCAATAAATCAAACTTCTAAGTAAACGCAATAAACAATACGGCCATTTTATTTAATTAATCAATTTATATTAATCAAAACCTATAGGGTACTTCCCGTAGACCTAGAATCACAAAATTCGGCAAAAAGCAAAGTCTCGCACCACAAGTAAAGGAAAAGTCCGGAAATTGTTAATTTGTTTTTACCCGACTGCTCCAGAAGGAAGGTTATGTTTTTCGAGTGTATGTATGTATGTCTATTTCTTTGGCACGCTCTGTAGCCTAAACGGCTTGATGGATTTTAACATATGAGGTATCGTTAGATTTGTTTTAGTTGCAGAAGTGTCATAGGGTATAAAATTTGCATATGGCATCTGCGAATCAAAAAAGACAGAAGAAATAAAAAATAAAAAATTGTGATTTTAATAATAAGGGTATCAAATAAAAGCTAGTAAAACGCCAATTCCAAATATAATAAATATATTATAACACTTTTTAGCTACTATTTTGACTCAAACTACAAAAAGTACATTTCCTATACAATAACAAAATGGTTGCGAAATCAAAATTGTACATTGAATATTTTTGAAAAAAGCAATTACTATGAGGTTCTCACGCTATTTATTACGCTATTTATTATGGGAAATAAGCAATATTGTATTATGTTTGTATACCTCTATGGTTTACAGTAAATTGTAACAAATTATTAAAAAAACAAAAAACCCGACTGCAAAAAAATGAACTGAAAGGATGGAAACAAGATTAACAGTAAACCAGTATCCTGTAGGTACCAAAAATAAAAAATGCAGTCGGAGGCAAATTTTAAGGCGTTCGTAACATCCTAGTTGCCTCCGACTGCATTTTTTATACGTGATAATATAAATATAGCCTACCGGGTGACCAGACTTATAGGTAATATTATGCAAAATTTGAACAGAATCTATCCAGTAGAATTTTTGTGATGCTGGAACATACATTCAGACAAACAGACAAAAATTCTAAAAACTATGTTTTCGGCATTAGAATGGATTCCGAACCTCATAGCAATTGCTTTTTTCAAAAATATTCAATGTACAATTTTTTTGAGTATTGAGTATTGTAGCTTTATCACATCATAATCAATTCAGCCGAGTGACATCCACTGTTAGACATCTCAACCTCAAGCATCGCCACTTTAACCGGTTCTGTGCTTCCCGAATCCAGCGGATTCCTGCGGTCTTCAAATCATCGGTCCACCTTGTGGGAGGCTTTCCAACGCTACTTCCTCCGGTACGCGGTCGCCATGCACTACAGAAACTTTCGGCCCCATCGGCCATCTGTTCTGCATAATCTACTGTTATATTTTTTTACTGATAGTCGTTTGTCAGGCATCAATTCACTAAAAACGAAAAACTTCGCAAGCAATGGGAAATTTCTACTGAAGACTGCGGAGTGGATCTCAGGACTAACTGCTTCTGACAACTAACTTGACGTCGCTTGCTCCCGTGTCAACAGTCCTGAGTTTCTGTATATTTTGGCTACTGAGACCACAATTACAAACGTAGTATAGAGGGAAGTTTTATAAAGAGTAAATGCGGGAAATAAAGTAAATTATGCTATACATGCGATTGTGACCAAACAGTCGATGCCCAAAAGGCTCGAATGGCTGTTCACAATCGTGTTCTTAAGCACCCACGCTTATAATATGGAAGTGAATATTGGGTGTGGCAAAAGAAGCATGAAAGTAGAATCAATGCTACGGAAATGTGTTGCTTGCTATGAATGATAGGGTAAAAATGATTTGTTAAGGCAACGGTGCGGTTTAAAAGATGTAGTGACAAAATTTTAAAAGAGTAGGCTTAGATGGTTTGGTAATGTTGAGAGAATGACTGAACGGCGAGTAACAAAAGGTATTTACAAGGCAGATGTGAGTGGAAACGCTGGGAGGGGACGCCCTAGGAGGACATAATTATAGTGACCTAATTGGTGATGTTCTACAGAAAGGTCATGTATGATCAGATGTATTAACGTAAACGAAACAAAAGGATTATGTAAGTAGCGTAACAGGTGATGTTCTATAGCTTCTCCCTACCTCCTTGGGAAAAAGGCGTGAGTAAATGTATGTATTTATGTTTTATAAAAATAACATAGTCACGTCTGTATTCCCGGGGTTTAGGCAGATGTGTACCTGCCTATAGTACACCTACATAAAATTTCGCCAGTTATGTTTAGGTCCCATGTAATAGGGGCGAGCCTATTGCCTTTAACTGGGTACAAATTCAGACTTAGGATGGTAACTGTGAAATTCCAGATGGAAAACCCAATTACACTTTGCCTAACCCAGGAATCGAACCCAGGACCTAATGCTCAACAGGAGCGCTTGCGACCAACAGACCAACGAGGCAGTTTTTAGGGTTCCGTAGTCAACAAGGAACCCTTATAGTTTCGCCATGTCCGTCTGTCTGTCTGTCTGTCCGTCCGTCCGTCTGTCCCCAGCTTAGCTCAGAGACTCTTAGTAATAGAAAGCTGTAATTTGGCATGGGCATGGGTATAGAAATTAATCACGCCGACAGTCGTAAAAAAAACCTTGAAAAAAATTTTTTTTTAGTGTAGGTACGTCCCTGGCATGTAAAGTGGGGATGATATTTTTCTCGTCTATCCCAAATCCCATCGTATGGGGTATCTTTGGATAGGCCGTTTAAAAATATTGGGGGTCTGTGAAACCCATTTTTCAATTCAGGGATCCGTTTGCGTAAAATTAAGCTTTAAAGTGCTATTTTTTGTTAGGGTCAAGTGTCCCCCCCCCCCCTTTCAGCTAAATGGTTGGTTTTGGATATGTGAAAAAAATCATGGCGGTAGTATATATAACGAAATTAAAAGGAAAACTATCACAGCTAAGTAGGCTTTACAAGTTAACGAGTAATAGTCGACCAACTTAAATTTGCAGTTGGAGAATTGACCGTAACGTATATCGATATAACGGAGAGCATGTTTTTCAACTACAATGTTAAGTTTGTTTTTGGGATAAATACGGAACCCTTCATTGTGCGTGGCCCGACATGCACTTGGCCAGTTTTTTTATTAAAATGTGGCTGTTATTTGTATATTTTGGTGTCTTACGACTTCCACGCGACCGAAGTCGCGGCCCGCGGGCTGAAGCTAGTATCCTATACATGTAATATAGTGTATTAGGTATATACCTAATACACTATATTACAATGTTGTTATTCAGGTTGAGATGGAGACATCAGGGAAAAGAAAAAATAATGATCAGTTAGAAATGTTTAATTAATTATAATATATATAGATTTCAACAATATAACAGGTTATGGGCCCAGAAAGGCGTGAGTAAAAATGAATATACATATTGAAAAAAATATTGAAGAAGCGGAAGCTAGAAGAAATACATATAGCTAGTACATGTGAACAAAATTCTGAACAAGAAGCGCTATATAGTAGACACACAGACTAAGAGTAGACAGCGTATAAGAAACAAATTTTTTATTGTTGAATGTTATAAATGTAAAAAATAAACCGGCCAAGTGCGAGTCGGACTCGTGCACTAAGGGTTCCGTACCATTATATATAAAAACGGAAAAAAAATCACGTTTGTTGTATGGGAGCGCCCCCCTTAAATATTTGTTACATTTTTATTTAATTATTTATTTTTAAAGTGAATATATAACTAAATATTCTGTGAATATTTCAAGTCCGTTATCAAAAACGAGCAAAAAAAAACACGTTTGATGTATGGGACCCCCTTAAATATTCATTATATTCTGTTTGTTGGTATTTTTTGTTATAGCGGCAACAGAAATACCTCATCTGTGAAAATTTTAACTGTCTAACTATCACGGTTCATGAGATACAGCCTGGTGACAGACGGACGGACAGACAGACGGCGGCGGCGGAGCCTTAGTAATAGGGTTCCCGTCTTACCCTTTGGGTACGGTACCCTAAAAAGGTTAAAAAACAAATGAATGCTGGTCAAAAGTTGTACAAGGTAATAAAAATATTACAAATCTATATTGTGCTGAAGAAACGTGTCTTAATACAAATAATAGTAAAGAAAAACTAAACAAATGGTGTCTTGACAGTGGTTGCACGTCACATATGACATATGAATTAGGAAGATTCCAAAATCTTGATAAGGATGAGAACAAATCCTTAAAGTTAGCATTAGAGAACTGAACAGCGTAAATTGAAGGCCGTGGTTCAGCAAAACTTAACATCAAGGAAAGACCAGATCTGCAACTGACCGAAGCTTTATATGTACCATCACTAACTACAAACCTAATGTCAGTAAGAAAAATTACAGATAAAGGTACAACAGTTTTATTTAAACAGAAAAACGCAACTGTAAAGTGTAATGGTCAAGTATCGTTAAGAGCAGAAAGAAATGAAGACGGTTTATATTATATTAAAGAAAACATACAAGAAAAAGCCAGATTCTGCGAAACAAATAAAATGCAGCAATGGCATAGAAAACTAGCTCATCTCAATGAGTGGCAAATGCGAATAGCTCTAGATAAAAAGAACATGGATGGATTGGAATTCAATAAAAATGACACTGTTATAGAGTGTGAAGTGTGTGCTAAAGGCAAAGCAACAAAACTACCATTTAATACACCCAAAAATGAAGAGAGAACAAATGAAAAGTTACAAATAGCGCATACAGATGTATGTGGTCTCATGGGACAATTATCGAAAGCGGGTTCCAAATATTTCATCATATTTACTGATATTACTAAACTACTACTACACTGCTACTATTACTATTTATTTTCAAGATATTCACGAGTATATACCATGAAAACTAAGGATGAAGCCCTATCAGAATTTAAAAACGAAACAGAAAGGTTCTCCAAACAAAAGGTAGTTTGTTTACAAAGTGACAACGGGACAGAATACATAAATCATGCATTAGACAAATATCTAAAAGACAATGGCATCAAAAGAAGGCTATTTGCATCACATACACCAGAACAAAATGGGTTGGCAGAGAGAAAAAATAGAACATTACTTGATAAAGCTAGATGTATGTTAATTGACGCTAATATGAAAGAAGTTTTTTGCCATCTGTAAGGCATTTCCACAATTTCGGGACTAAGGCATTCGTTCTAAAAAAAGGAAAACGTAACGGAAAATTTGAAGCCAGATCGAGTGCTGGTATATTTGTAGGGTATTCGGAAAATCATAAAGCGTACCGTATCTTTAATCCAAAATCAGACAAGGTGTTACGAGCAATAAGAAGAGATGTCAAAGTATTGGATAAAATGTTCTACGAAAATGAGCCAAAAGAAAGATGAAGTTGATAAAAATGAAATAGTAGTTGTACTTTATCCAGAAGAAGAAAATGAATACCTACTCGAATGGACATGAAATTAATGAATCAGAGCCTTTTCTCGGTCTTCTCACAAAAGCATTATAGTCTTCCTGAATCGTTGGACACTGCAATAAATTGTTGAAACAGGTCGGAGAAGAATGCTGGAGATCACTCTGTAGGTTTGATAATTTCTCCTCATCTCAAGTGCCCTGGCAATCTCAGTCGCGCTCAAGTCGGGCATAATCAAATCCTTGACTTTTAAAAAGATTGAAAAGTAAAAAAAAACAAAAGAAACAGATTTTTAATGAAGATTTTACGAAATTTTAAACCAAAACCATAAAATGATGATTATGAGAAATTCGCCCCATGAGTCCATTGCCACTCCCAGTACAATCTCCTTGGAGTAAATGAATTAAATTACCTATATCTTGTTAACATTTTATTCCAATTTTATCCCAATTGTATTTAATTTTATCTTATTTTGTCTAATTTTATCTTTTTTTGTAGTCCCTGGAGGGACCACGGGTATTTTTATTACCCGTGGTCCCTTCGAGAAATACAATGCTGCCAAATTAAAATGGTAGACCGTTAGTTTTAGCTCTTAGTTACTTGAAACATTCAAAATGATTCAGCAAAAATAGAGGAAATCTGGCGCTCGGGGGCCACTGCCGCGGCAAGCTCGCTACGCTCGCTCGCCTTCTCGCGTTAATTTGATGGTCGCTGTTCTAACCTTTTTTTTTTTTTGTTCACGCGGTGGTAAATCCTCATGGATGTCCTCCGCCCTGGGGCGGGCGGAGGGGTCTGTCAGAATCTTACTGACTAAAAACCACCCCAGTGTTCCCTTCCCACACTTGCGCCGGGGATCTTGGAATCTGTTATTACTTCATTAGTTCCGCAATCCCCGGCTAGTGCCGGCCCGCCTCTGCGGGCCACCTTAAGTCTGGGGGGGGGGGTGTTATACCCCCCCCCCAGACCTCCGCTGTCCTCGAGTAATTTCAGAGATCTCCTTATACATCCGCTTCTCCTGTTTATGTATTGTCTGCTCAACAACGTAAATAACGCAATGAAAGTTGATGAACGACACAAAATTGAAACAAATTCCTACTGGTAGTGTGTTACGCAATTAGCCCGCAGGTGTTGCCGTCTTTATATTTTCAAATTCTATTTTTTTTTTACTTTGTAGAGTTAGCGTGGCCAGACTATAGTACTAGAAATCTGTAATTTGTGTTTTTGTTTGTTTAATTTCGTCTACAAATTCCTGCCATCGAGCGTTGATGGCTTATCACATAACAGTGCTAAAGCCAACATGTTCATGAACCACTTTAAAGTCCTGCATATACATAATGCATCTAGGCGAGGCATTCGGACCCCATGTGAGGGTGATCCTCATGTAAGATTCAACGTGAAAGCTGTAAAAGATACGTTGAAAAGTATGAAGCGAGGCAGGGCATCAGGGCACGATGGTTTGAGTGTTGAGCATTCAAGGTCCGCTGGTGTACATTTACCTAGGTTACTCGCCATGTATTTTAATTTTTGTGTTGGTCAATCTTACCTGCCTGACGATCTCGTAAAAACTGTCGTAGTTTCCATAATATTAAAAATAAGACAGGTGATTCATCCGACAAAAACAATTATAGGCCTATTTCACTGGGTACAGTCATTGGCAAAGTGCCTGCTTGAGAGACAGTTGAAGATGCATATCAAACTCAACGACGCGCAGGTTGGTTTTAGAACGGGTTTGTCGACGGAAAGTGCAATCCTGTGTCTCAAGCAGACTGTGCAGTACTACACAGACAGGAAGACACCTGTATATGGTTGTTTTCTGGACCTTTCGAAGGCTTTTGACCTGGAGAATTATGACATTCTGTGGCAAAAAATGGCGGATGAAACAGACCTTCCATCTGAACGTTATAAATATATTTAAATTTTGGTATGAAAGTCAGATAAACTGTGTTAAGTGGTCAGATGCTCAATCAGTACAGTATGGGCTGGATTGTGGAGTGAGGCAGGGGGGTTGACTTCACCCACTCTATTTAACCTGTACATGGACCGGCTGGTTGGTAAGCTGGGCAGCGCTATGGTTGGTTGTTCTGTGGATGAACGAATGATCAACAACTTTAACTACGAAAAGCCAGTAAACAACAAGGTGACTCATCGGCTGCAGCGCTCCTATTCGTCGATCAGCGGTGAGTCAGACATCGCATGAGCCAGCTCAAAACGTGCCCATTTATGGTCACAAAGTATCACTCCGAAGCTTGGATCCAAACTCGTATCCTCAGACGTTTACTATATGTTCGCCAATTTCGCAATACAAGCAGTGAGCACGGTGGGGTGGTGTGTTTGAAGCGGTCGGTGGTGAAATATGTCCTGAGTTCGATCCTGACCATCTGATAGTATTTTTGTTTTATTTAAATTTTTTAATTCTGGTTTTTTGATAAATTCATAAAATGATGCGTTCACCTCCAACACCAAAAACTGTGATACAATCACACTCTGACTCAGATATTAACAAATTATGCGAAATCGAGCAAACTTTTGAGTCCAGTGCGCCTTATGTAAGTCAAAGAGCAAAACGTCCCAGGTCCTCTAATAATGACAGTCCGGATAAATATGACTTGGACCTAAGAAATGAGCTCAAAGACATGATGAAAGAGTTTATCTCAAACCAAAACGCCCGGCTTCTGACTCTCGAAACTCATATCATGGACCTCAAGACACTAACGACTAAAATAGAAACCTCAAACACTGATTTAATGAGCTCCGTAAACAACGTGTCAGACCAATTATTTTCTCTTGAGTCTAAAATCACAGGGCTTGAGAAGGAGCGCGCTGAAATGTCTTCCCAGCTATTCAATCTAGATAATAAAATAGATAGTTTGGAACGTAACCATATTAAAACACATGTCGAAATTAGAAATGTTCCTCTACGCCCACGAGAATCTAAGCAGGATTTATATACCACAGTGTCTCAACTGTCCACCACTCTGGGTGTCAACATAGCTCCTGAAATTCGAGATATATCTAGATTCCGTATCGATAAGTTAAGGAATTCCTCGACAATAAGTATTGAATTTACAAACACTCTTATCAAAGAGAAATTCTTGGGTTCTGTAAAGCAGTATAACAGGAATAATCCCACACAAAAACTGGACTCTGTAAGCCTGGGTTTTCAGTTAAAGGAACCAATGCCTATATTCATTGCAGGACAACTAACCCCTCAGGCTAGAAAACTGTTTTACTTGGCTAGAAATCTTGCCAAGCTGCAAAAATACGAATATTGCTGGATATCTAATGGCCGTATCCTTATGAAAAGAACAAAGGAATCTCCCTACATTGTGATAAGGAATGAAGCCCAATTGCAAGACCTTTCTAATTCATCTGAAGCATGACTACATGTACTGAATCGTAAACTCGATTTACGTTTGTGGGTACGCCCGAGTTGTTTAGCTTTTAGATCAATACTTATGAAATGTAAAACTATGTTCATTCTACTTTTATTGCATGCAAATCTTATTTTATTTATAGTTATAAAATCTCTGCTGTACCAGTTCAATCACACTTACACCACTCACATCTCCGTACTCACACTACAAACATACAAACTTAAACTATTTCCCTTCACATACCTTCACATTTCACCGTACACCTTTCAGCAAGCCAATAACCACGCTTTTTTGCTAAAATGCCAAAACTATCGCTCGGACTGTCTTTTTACCTAATATGTTACTCTTAGATAATAAAATTCGATAACATAGACTCCCTAAATCATAATTTGGATAACTTTTCTGTATCTAACATTTACCAATGCACCCCAGAAGATTGTTTACCAATTATTAAGAACCCTTCTCCTTACCATAAAATCTTATCACAAAATATAAGATCTATCAATCGCAACTTCCTTAGTTTTGAAACCCTTCTTACCCGTCTCTCTTTTGAGTGTGATATAGCCGTACTTTCTGAATGTTGGCTTCCCTGCTTAACTAACTCCAACTTACCTCACCTCCAAAACTTCTCTTGTCACCACACCACTAAACATCAAAATCAAAGTGATGGTGTGGTTGTCTACATAAATTCAAAACTAAATTACAAAGTTTATCAACCAGAATTTCATGGCTCTGCCTCTGGTATGATTGTTGAACTAAACTCAGATGTAGCAATCGTCTGCATTTACAGATCTCCCTCAAATGAGGATATTGACATTTTTCTCAGATCACTTAACGAAATTTTACCGTCCCTAACCAATTTTACTACAGTTGTCATCACAGGTGATATTAACATAAACATAGATAGTTCAAATTCTCCTTTACATAATCGCTCCCATGATTATCTTAACTGTCTCGCATTCTATGGATTTTTACCGACACACTGTCTACCAACAAGAGGTGACAATTGTCTTGACCACACTGTTCTTCGAACTAGACTACCGTCTTCTACCTTCATTTTTGATTCCACCATAAGTGATCACTCCTCAACTCTTCTTTGTTTAAATTTAAAGCCTCGCCATACTACTTTGCTAATATTGGTAAGAATCTTGCTGATTGTATTACAAAAACCCAACCATCATCCAGCCTTCTGGGTCCACATATTAAGTGCTCTCCGCACACTACTAGCCCTGACTCTTTCGCTTTGTTAGGAACAAGCACTGACGAGATAATTTCCGTTATAAAGTCTCTCAAACCTAATGCTGCAATAGGACACGATGGCATCTCCACGACATTTTTGAATAGGTACTGTATGCTTCTGTCACCCATCTTATGCCACATTTTTAACCTCTGTTTCGATTCCGGTACTTTTCCTTCTTCCTTCAAATTGGCTATCATTCATCCCATATTCAAGGGGGGTGACCGTGGTGCAGTGAATAACTATTGCCCTATCGCGGTACTATCTGCCCTATCGAAGCTCATGGAGAGACTTATAAATAAAAGACTCATCAGTTACCTTGAGACTAATAATCTGCTCTCAACCAACCAGTTCGGTTTTAGAAAAAATAAATCGACTTCTGATGCGGCCTTGACATTGATAACCGGTATTGTTGACAAACTCAATCTCCGCAAAAAATGTCTAACTGTATTCATTGATCTCGCTAAGGCTTTTGATACCGTCCCTCTTCCTTGCTTATTATCCAAACTCGAACGTTTAGGTGTCCGAGATTTACAACTTCAACTTTTTCATTCTTATCTCTCAGGCCGCTCACTGAGGGTCAAAATCGACAAATATTTAAGTGACGAACTGCCTATTACCTACGGAGTACCGCAAGGCAGTGTCTTAGGTCCCACTCTTTTTTTGGTCTTCATCAATGACCTCTGTAATATAAAATTAAATTCCGGAAACATTGTTTCTTTTGCCGATGACACTGCCATCACCAACACCTCTTCTCTGACAACACGTGGTCAAGTCTACAAACTACTGCTCAGAAAGGGTTTGATGTCGTACGTAGCTGGCTTATGTCTCACTCACTCACCTTAAATACCTCTAAAACAAAACTCATTACTTTCTCTCTCAAAATCATATCACAACCTTCGGCTCCCGTAACTTTGCAAGCTCACACCTGTCAATTAAACACTCCAAACTGTAACTGTCCACTAATTGCATCTACTGATGCAATTAAATACCTTGGTATCACTATAGACAAGCACCTCAACTTTAAAGCGCATATTACTCTTCTGACTGGCCGTATCCGCAAACTGATTTATTTTTTTAAAACTCTTAGACACGTTGCCAACAGCCAGTGGTGCCGATTCTGTTGTCACAAAATTCTCTAAACTAGACTAAAAATCACCAAAATTTAGTTTATTCCTGTCAAACGACGTTTCCCATTCTGAAATTGACTAAAGTGACGCAACTTAACTATTATTATAGTTTGACAGCACTAATGTCATTTTAGTTACTCAATTTAGTGAAAATGGCAATTTTGCTATTCTGAATTTGACGTTTTTCACCTAAAATTAGGATTAGTGCCGATTCTGTTGTCACAAAATTCTCTAAACTAGACTAAAAATCACCAAAATTTAGTTTATTCCTGTCAAATGACGTTTCCCATTCTGAAATTGACTAAAGTGACACAACTTAACTGTAATAAAGTTTGACAGCACTAATGTCATTTTAGTTATTCAATCTAATGAAAATGGCAATTTTGGTAGTCTGAATTTGACGTTTTTCAGCTAAGATTAGGTTAAATCGACTATTTGTAATCGCGATTAAAAAGGTGTGGAATAAAATTAGTTGTCATGAACTAAAATTTACAAAGTACATTTCTCTTCTAGTTCTTGAAAGTTGGGATGCTTTTGTTGATTTGGGAGTCTTTTACAAGTTCAAGCTACTGCTTGAACTTGTAAAAGACTCGACACGGGTAAAGCATTCCATAACCATACTCGGTTATGGAATGCCTTACCCGTGTCGTTATGGTGTGCTCAATCTTTGTCCACTTTTAAAATTCTGGTAAAAAAATACTTTCTCTCTCCTTAAACATCATCGTTACAGAATACAGTTCCTTGCTCTTGTTTCATGTTTATTATTGTTTATATATTCATATAGATAAGTGTATGCTTTATGTATGTATATTATTGTATAAGTAAATGGTACACCACTGACTACCTGTAGTATTCTCGTCTTCTCCCTTTAATCCATCCTAAGGCTGTATAGGTTGCTTTTAGCGATAAGTCCACCCATTGTGTCACCCTATGTAAACTTTTAACATTTATTTCTGCAACTTTTATGGTCTGCATAATAAAGAGTATTCTATTCTATGCTTGTGAGTTTGGAAAATCTTAAATCATTTAAAAAGCTGTTGTCAATTTGCCAGAAAGTTAATAATAAAATTATTGTTAAGTATTAGAATACAATACCGCCTACTACAATAAGATTTAGGAACGAAGTGGATAAATCCATTTTTCAGATTCTGTGAAATATGAAATAACAATTTTTTTGAAACTATCAAGAGAGTTAAGTTGGAAATTACAAGACTGTTCTAACCCATCGAAAATGGCAGAAGAAAGAAAAATATTTAGACTCCCTAGATCAGGAGTTTGCTGAAGCAATAGATAAATAAATAATTAATTTAAGTTACTGCAACGCACCGGGCAGAGGCTACTTATTTTCTAAATTTATTAATTTCACAAAATTGTATGGGTAAGCTTTAGTTAAATATACCTGGCACCCACACAGGCACTTCACAAGAAAAAAGAGCACATGAGCGCATGTTATTCAAGGCACATATTTAATGTCACTTGTGGGTAGTTGTAACAGTTACACAAAGTAAAATTAATTTGCTCTTATTTGAAATTCAATATAATTTAATAGAAACATTATTTACAATTATATAAGCTATATTTTAAAAGTTCATAGTTAGTACCTGCTTGTGTAGCGTTATCTCATAATTATTCTCTTACAATCTACTATCACTTCACTTCATCACGATGGATCCTCTAACAAGCACTCTGAGTAAATTAAAGGAGTTGTTTCACACATAGATGTCCGCCTTTGAAGATAAACTTCAGAAGGCCCCTCCATCACCACACCCACCCATCCACAACTTCTTAGGAGTTTGGACATTCATCACACAGGCTCTCAGCAGTGTTCGGCAACAGGTGGACCTACTTGCTCGCAGTGTCAACCAAATTGAGATGTAGGGACGAAGGAAGATCTTAGGTAATAGGTAAAACGGGCTGGTTTCCGCAACTCCACGTCAATATGCGCGTATTCTGCGTACTACAAGGAAGATCTTGCTGTTGCATGGTGTCACCAGATGGGACGTGCAGTAACTAATAAAATCAGGCCTATCCTGTTCAAGCTAGGCAGTCTTGCGCTTAGGGATAAGATTTGGTTTTCCAAAGCCAAATTAAAGGCTATAGGCGACACCATTAGCCAAGTTCCTAACAAAGGGGGTGGCATGATTTGTTCTTGGCTGCGAGAGAAATATGCGGTGTCACCAAGAGCTGGACTAAGGATGGCTGCGTGTATGTCTTTGGCCCCAATGATTCGCGGCATCGGGTTGAGACCCTTGCTGAATTGGACAAGATTGCGCCGAATCCCAGTGAGCCCGAGCGGAGTGATCCAATAACGGATGTGCCAGCTTCTGTCCCGTTGCTGCTGCGAGGACCGCTAGCTTAAAGCGTGCTGCTTTTTTGAAGCAGTGATTTCTTTGTGATGTTTTATTCAAAGTCGGGGTATTATGTACATTTTATATCTGTAATTTTTATGGTGTACATAGAATAATATAATAAATGTTTTGTACTGTGCTGTCTACGGTACTGTGCTAAGTACAGTACGGTATTGAACTATTGATTCAAGTCACAATGTTGTCACTGTCAGCTGTCAGTGTCAGTCATTACCCATGTCAGTTTAATTCCGTGCGTTCCGTTTTTCGTAAAGGTGGAATGGCAGACTGTGTTTTGTTTTCTTGTTGTTTTATCTCTGAAATGTGTTACATATTATTTTTATATGCTTTTGTTTAACTCTTTTTACCCGGACTGAGTAAGTAGGTTTTAATTATTTTGATTGAATAACGCAACCGGCAGGTGGACTAGTTATTGCTCCTACAGACTGGTGCGACAGGCATTGCGACCATTGTCGCGCCCGCGATATCGCACCAGTCTGTAGGAGCCTTTATACGATTTATTTTTATTAGTCTGGTAAATATTTATGTCTATCGATGAAAGCAGTGATAGTAGTAGTTTTTTCTCTATAACAAGTAACGACGACGACAGTTTCGTGAGTACTCTTCTCTTGCAGCGCAGTGTTCGGATGTTCCTAAGAATTTTAACGCTCAGAGCATTCGGGCTCATTTCCACGATATGCCGGCAAGCTAACTGTAAGAACGTATACATGAATGCATAAGTCATGGCACCGCTAAATCCCTGAACTTATTTTTCCTTATTTTTTACCTTATTTTTCTGTCGTATTAAATTCGTCCACCTAAGGCTAAAGCTAAGAATCTCATGCAACGCAATTTTGGTGGAATGATCTTTGCAAGGATGCCAATAATATAGATTGGTGCTGGACTGATTGCCTCTGGATCAGTCAATGAGCAAGTTAATATTTTTATGGCTAAAATTATCGAGCTTTACGATCACCACGCATCTGTTCGAGCAGTTAAGGTTGACATTTGCCGGCGCCATGGCTCACGAATAAGATAGCGCTACTACACTAAAAAGTTATGGCAAAGTTTAAATTTAAGCGTGGTGCTAATGACGCTATTTTTGTCAAAATTCAAAGATTTCTACAAGCATGAATTTACTCCTATTCACCTTTTATGTTAATTTAAACAATATGGCTGCCTAACCACCAAAGTGGAGCTGGAAAATTGCAACCAGTAAAATTTCACAATCATTAACATCGGTTTCCCAGTTCGATATCGTGGACAGACCTTATCTAGAAATGTGATTTTGAATTTCCCGCTTTCGCGAGTTTTCGGTGTCATCCACCAGGACGCCCCCAATGCCGTACCATTTTATTTGTACGGACTTTTTATTCTTCTCTCCAGAGTAAATATGTTTCTTGCCACCAACCAATTGATATGGCAAACAGACAAATTCAGGATGTCCTTTATAGAGCTTTCCTACGGTGACGAGAATACTGGAGATTTTCAACTTACTGAACACCAAACCGGATTTTCTTTTCTCGAGATCACATTTTTATTAGAACATTTGCTTTATTACGCTGAAATAAAAAGCAAGATAATCATGCTATAAAGACGCCGTCATTATGTTCTCTGTATTTTATTTGAATCATTATTGATAAATAATAGATGATTATTATGATTTTACTCAGGTTTTTATGCATTTCGGATCATTTCGTTCAGTCTTTATTTTATTTCCCAACAAATCTTGGTCTATGGTTTATTCAACTTAGCGATTGTCAAACTCGATTATAGTTGTGTCTAAATTGTTTCTAAGTTTAGTGAATCTTGTTTTCAGAATAGCTTTTAAGAATAACTAAACTAAAACTAAGAAATTTTAGTGATAGTTTAGTTTAGTTCGGTGTACAAGAGAATCGGCACCACTTGTACTTATATTAGTCCAGTTTATCAATTTTTTTTTCTTGTTTTATGTAACAGTCTAAACAATAACTTTGTCCTACTTTTGGGAAATGAGGGCTGATTGTCCTTAATACAGGTTACTAAGTAACCTAGCTAGGACATCAGATCGTAAATTTGTATTGTTACCTACTCATGTCAGATGTAAACTATTCCTAAGTTGTCATCCTACTTTGTAACAGACTGTACCTCTTTTTATGAAATAAATATTACTATGACTATGATAACAACATTAGTTATGCTGATGACATGGTGCTGCTCAGCCCATCAATCTGTGGACTAAGGAAGTTGTTGGCCATATGTGAGAGGTATGCGGAGGCTCATGGCTTGAGGTATAATGCTACTGAAAGTGAGGTGGTGATCTTTAAAGTACATAATAATACAACCACGAATATATATACCACCGGTGACGTACCAAGGAACACCATTAAAAGTCGTCACTCAATTTAAATACCTCGGTCATGTGGTCACGGGTTCTCTCACAGATGATCAGGATATAGATAGGGAGCGCAGGGCGTTGGCAGCAAGATGCAATATGCTTGCTCGCAGGTTTGCGCGGTGCTCTAACGAGGTAAAACTGACACTCTTCAGAGCCTACTGCCAGTCGTTTTACTCGTGCAGCTTGTGGGTTAGGTATACGCAGAAGGCTTACAACGCTCTGCGCGTGCAATATAATAATGCACTGAGGATATTGTTGGGGCTGCCTCGGTTTTGCAGTGCATCGGGCATGTTTGCGGAGGCGCGAATAGATGACTTTCATGCTATCATGCGCAAACGGTGTGCATCGATTTGTTGCGGCGATTCAGGGGTAGCCCTAACAGTATTTTAGCTACACTTGCACATCAACATAAGGTTGATGAACCATTTATAAGGCTCTGGGCTGGCAGACATGTGCGTGCGCATGTTCATGTAGCCAATTAGTGTTTAGTTATTGTATATTTTTATAAGTTATTGAGTTTACTAACATAGGCTAAGTTCATACTAACACTACGAGTATATGGATCACCTGGTCTGAAATATTTTTTTTGAATTTGAATAATCACGCCGACAAAGAAAATACAAATTGTTCAAGGAAAAAAAATTATCATCCCCACTTTATTTACCTTTTTTGATTCAGGTTTCTGTTTACCTAAAAGTGAAGCTTTAAAGTGATATATTTTGTTAGAGTCAAGAGTCAAGTCAATGGTTGATTTTGGATATGTGAGAAAATTCATGGCAATAGTATTTTTAACTAAATTAAAAGGAAAACTATCACAGCGAAGTAGGCTTTACAAGTTAACGAGTCGACCAGCGTAAATTTGCAGTTGGAGAATTCACCGTGACGTATATCGATGTATGGGATGACATATTTTTAAACTAGAACGTTAAGTTTGTTTTTGGGATAAATTCATCCCAAATAAGGAACCCTTCATAGTGCTTGGTCTGACACTCACTTGCCCGGTTTTTTCATTTATGGTTATGGTGGGGATTTATTTTTCTAGATTTCTTTAGATAGAAATAATATGAATAATATAATTGGCGCCTTTGTCTAAACGACGCATAATAAGGTTAAGCTAGAGGAATACTGACACATAAGGACACACATGATCCTAATTATTCTGTGGTTTATCAATCAAATATCTAAACTGGGAGTTCTTGGCGGGAAAGTGAAGCGTCATGATTAGCAGTTTTGTTTTATTTTCTAAAACTTGTGTTTAGCCGAATATTAATGTGTAATAATGGTGGATTATTAACCATTTAGTGTTCGTGAAGGTGCATTAGTGTAGGCAAATGAAACAAAATAGTGCAAACTATCACTTCAAGTTCTCTCAAGAAGTCCGCGTGAGGTCTCAGTAAAGTGCCACGTCTTTAATGAATCTCAAGGGGAGTGGGGATATCATCATCATGCATTGAATATTTCATTTCATCAATATTTAAACAAAGTTTTGTAACTAAATAAAGACTTGGCTCCCCCAAGGTCCCAGCAACCAGGCCATTAAAATATTAAAAAAAAAAAAAAATCTTAACTGTCAAAAACCGATGAAGATTAGTCCACAGAGTACATTTTTTTTTCATCACAGACTAATCCTATAGGATTAGTCTGTGATGAAAACATCCATAAAGACATTTCCCAATCTATTACTCTATTCTATGAATGAAGACATTGTTGAAGGTTGAAGTTGAAGGCTGTTGAACACGCTAAAGATAAAATGTATTATGATTTTTTGACGATTCCTGTTGGTTTGTGGACTTCATTCCAATGAATGATGAAATCAAGAAGAAAAGAATGCCACCTATGGAGACTGCAACGCCTGAAAACGGGAGAACAAAAAGTATAATTATATTAAGCAAACACAATTACACTCCTCAGGACCTCGAAGGCGTTGAAGAAACAGAAATCACTGCACAAATATCATTACCAGCGGAAGGCGGATGGGGATGGGTAGTAGTTGCAGCAACCTTTATGATTACTTTCACGTTAGACGGAATTTTGTTCACGTTTGGAAGTTTCCTCCAGGATATGTCAGAAGATCTCGCAGTTGCAGAAGCACTGGTGGCACTTGCCAATTCGGTAGCGGTGGCATTTTACTTTACAGCATGTCCTCTAGCGGCTGCGCTTATTAATAGATTTGGATTTCGAGCTGTTGCTATGAGTGGTTCAGTGTTAAGTTCTTTAGGTTTCTTGTGCTCATATTTCGCCACTAGTTATGTAACAGTCCTTATATCATATGGATGTTTTGGTGGATTTGGAGCCTGCCTCGGGAATATGTCCACTTCAATAGTAGTGGGTTTTTATTTTGAAAGACTTCGATCCTTGGCAATGGCGATAGGAAGTGTTGGTTCCAGTGTTGGTATCATGATTTTGTCTTCCGTAAATACACACGTAGTAAAAATAGCTGGATGGCGTGTAATTATGTTGCTAGATGCTGGACTGTTAGGCACAATTTATTTTTATGCTATGGCGTTTCGACCGTTGCTCTCTTTAACTGTGACGACGACAGCTCCCACAGCTACAGACCCTACTCGTACAGTAATTTATTTACCAAGTTTGACAGCTATTAAGGCGTCACCGTCCCTCACGAAAAGTGACACAAGAAGAGAAAGCCTTATACCCAGTGGTACAGAACGGCTCTTTAGTGCATTATCTAATGCCTACTTTCCAACTGCGGCTGCAGTGATAAGAGAAAGTGCAGTGCCGACACCGTCACCGACTACAGCGGGTCCATCCAAAGCAGCTGGATCGAGACTTACAATAACGGCTCAAGGTACTTACGATGGAGTAAGTGGTAGACAGTTAAAAAAAATTCAATCTTTAATATCCGAATCCAGAATGGGTTTGCGAGATAAAGATGGAAATATTGAGAAACAAAAAGAAATATATTTAATTTTAGACGAAAAAGCTAAAAAAAAAAAATGGTGGCAAAAGTTGTGTCATTGGGAGAAGAAGGTATCCCAAGCTCGACCAATGTATCGAGATGATGCTTTCTATGCAGGCAGAGTGGACAAGTTACCAGCCTATCAAAAAAGTATGATGGAATCTGTGCCGGAAGAGAGAACTGGCCTTGAGTATCAAATGGCAGTTTCCCGTGCCGTAACTACTGCGGAGTTATCGGAAAAAAGGGGTATTTGCACAACTGCTGTTAGAAGGATTCTTGCTACTATGTTGGACCCAAAACTATTTAAAAGATGTTCATTTTTATTGTTTTGTACCAGTTGTGTCTTCACGTATTTAGGATATTTAGTGCCTTATGTCTTTCTGTCGGCTAGAAATATGAGCGTTGGCATTCCTGCCGAACATTGTGCGTTATTTGTAAGTGTCATCGGTTTCACAAATGCCTTAGGTCGCCTTTTTATAGGGGCATTAGCCATGAAATTTAATCCAGTCACTGTGTATTTACTTGTGTGTATTATAACTGGAATTGCGATATGTGCATTTAATTTTTCATTTAACACAGTGTATCAGTATGTGATATGTGTAATTTTTGGATTTCATATTGCTAGTTTAAGTTGCGTACGAAGTGTGGCATTTGTACATTTGTATGGATTAGAATTGTTAACTAACGGAACTGGTATTTTGCTATGTTGCCATGGTTTAGGAAGTCTAATAAGTACACCGGTAACCAGTTTAATAAAAGATCAGTTTGGATACACAGTGTCTTTCTATGTGGCCGGGACGTGTGTTATCATTAGTGGTTTAGTTTTAATACCAGTTTGTAAACTAAATGAAAAGGAGAATAGTAAGATAGATGTTCCGCCTGAACAGCCTACTACGACTAAGGTTACGCCAAAAAATATATAAAAATGAGTGCTACATTGAAAAAATATATTTTTCTTTTTTTTATATAAAACCCCAGAGAAACTCAGCATATCCCAAAGGTGGTACAGTCAACCACACATCAGTGATTATAACATAAAATTGACACCTTTTTGGCAACTCGAGTAGTAGCAGTAAGGGAGGTCGCACATCTGACGGAAGATGCGTCGGGCGTGACTTCTATAACTTCCAGTCAGTACGCTCGACGCACTAACGCATCATTATCATCAGTTGAGTGTGTAAGTTTGAATGTTTTAATATACACTTGTCCGTTCTGGGGTTACGCAACCGACGATACGCGACGCACCTTCCGTCAGATGTGCGACCATATTTCTGTCTCCGTATTTACGGTACCCGCATTAACGGATACGACAAAAAAATATGCTTTGTTCACACATAGGCAGCGCATAACGTTCAACGTATCTGTCATCACTGGATACGATGTTCACAAGCAAATTCGACAATGACAATAGACAATGCGTGCGCGTACAAACTTGTTTGTTAGCTGCACCGCCCGCCGGCCCCCTCACCCCACCACACAGTTTATATCCGTTAAAGTTGTACGGATACATGACGGATATCTACGTATTCCGTTCAGCCAGTATTCGATGACAAAACGGAATGTCATAATTTAACGGACCGATATTTTATACTGAATACTGTGACTTATGTGAAGTCGCTCATACAACTCCATACGCCATCGATGAAAAAAACGTATCCGATAAAACGGACCAGTAAAACGGAGACTATGTGTGAACGGGCTGTAACGCAGGGGTCTCCAAACTTTGAAGCCTTCGACTCTTATACGTGAGACCGAAACTCGAAATCCCGAATCACTCTATACCGAATAAACGCTATCCCAAATGAACACTAAACTCAAACTCAAAGCATTTATTTCAATTAAACCATTTATAGGCACTTTTGAATTGTCAACAAGTCGGTCATTACAAATATGAAGCTTGCCCATTCATAGTAGGTTCCTATGGAGAAGAACGGGCAAGAAACTCCACGGACACTCTTTTAAAATAAAATATTTGATACAAAGTATTGGTTACATCATTCTTATTGAAAATATACATGTGAGAACGATGCAAAACGTCAGAAGCGTCCGTGATAAAAAAAAACAAGTCAAAAATAAAATAATTTAAAAAAAAATATAAGCCGTGGCAGCTAAGAGATGACCAGTCCCAACTGACAGCGCCCGTTCACGAACATGACGCATGGATCAGCACCATTCAGCTCAACCATTTTGAAGGGAGCTAAATTATCCAACACACACGCCACCATCAGCGAGACATCTGAGTGAGCATGACATACTCTCAGCTGCCAGGGCATATTCAAGTCAATGAAAGACATATTACCCGGTAAATAGTAGCTCTATTGTACATAGTACTCACACCTGTGCTATGCAATTACTCGTATATAATACAAAAGAGATTGAGTTTATACAATGAAAAGATAGTCGTACAATCTTCAGCAGCTCCAACAGTATTTTCAAATGTTAATCAATTACTTGAGGTTGTGGAGCAGGACCAGCATTGAGCCAAACATTTCTATCAGCGATGTAATCCCCCAGCCTAATGCCTGCTTGCATAGTGTGCGTTTTATACAAGATTTAAATTTCGTCTCATTCAGTTGAAGTATGTGAGGAGGAATTTTATTATAACATTTTAAACAGTACCCCATGAAAGATGAGTCTACTTTAGCCAGTCTGAAACCTGGTTGAGCTAATAGATCCCTACTTCTAGTACTATAATTATGGCTTTCGCCTCTTTTACTAAAAAGATGTAAATTTTTTCTTACGTACATGATGTTTTCATAGATATATTGACAAGACACCGTCATGATGTTAATATCCTTAAACAGTTCCCTAAGAGAATCGCGCCTGCGGAGATTGTATATGGCTCTGATGGCTATTTTCTGCAGAATAAAAATTGACTCGATGTCTGCAGCCCGTCCCCAAAGAAAAATACCGTAAGACATGATACTATGAAAGTAACTAAAATAGACTAGCCTCGCGGTATCTACATCAGTAAATTGACGGATTTTTCTGACAGCATATGCTGCTGAACTTAGCCGTCCTGCAAGATATGTTAAATGAGGACCCCATTGAAGCCTAGAGTCGAGCGTGATCCCCAGGAAAAAAGTTTTATCGACGAATTCTAATTTCTCTTGATTCAATACTATCTCATAATCACTACTTTTTACATTTGGTAAAGAAAATCGTATGCACTTAGTTTTTTTTTCATTTAATACTAAATTATTGGCAGTGAACCAATTTTGGACCTGCAGTAGGGCGTTATTTACGTCGTCAAAATTTGTAGCACGTCTATCTACCTTAAAAATCAAGGAAGTATCGTCAGCAAATAACACCATTTGTGGTTGATTTTTTAATAAATGGAGAAGATCATTAATATACACTAAAAAGAGGAAAGGACCCAATATCGAGCCTTGAGGAACACCCATTTTTACTTTTAAACCGAGTATCTCGAATCACGCTATTCCAAATGAACGCTATCCCGAACCACGCTATTCCGAATTAACGCTATCCCGAATCACGTGAGTCCGAAATAACGTTATCTCCAACGAACGCTATCCCTAAGACGACATTTTAACCCTCAGCCTTCCACCAGGGCCCATGTCCGACTTGAAAATCTCTGAATAGACTTCGAACTCAAGTCGTCTCAAGTAGCCGGAACAAAGACAATCTCCACAGACGGGGGTTCATAAACGGCTCAGAACGGCTTGAGTGGTTTTCTCTAGCCTTGAATGCTTCAACGGATGCGTCAGATATTTTTATTCGCAGAGTAGATAAAAGCTGAAGTCTATGAAGAACTTCTTGATATTGATAGTATTCACGGCACGACAACTGGGGCAGATATTTTTAAGGGAGTTGAAAATAACATTAATGAAAAGTTAATTAAAAATCAAAAACCCGACTGCGTGAAAAGTGAACTTAAAAAACGATAGAAACAAGATTTATATAAACGAACTATAAACAATTTCATCAGTTGCTAGTTTATTGAAGAGATTGGATAAAATGACTTTCCATATCATACTGCCGTACGCTGGCTTAGTTGCGGAAAAGTCCTTAAGCGCTTTTTTGAACTTCGAGCAGAGATCGATTTTTTTTTTTAATGATAAGCGACACCCTGTTGCCGATTTAGAAAATACTGAATGGCTGTGGAAGTTAGCTTTCTATGTCGATTTGACAAAATCATTTGAACGAACTGAATTTGAGATTGCAAAGGGAAAATCAGCTCCTCCCTGATTTATACACCAATATTAAATCCTTCAGGCAGAAAATAATACTATTTCAATCGCAATTACGTAAAAACTGTTTCACACATTTTAAAACATGTGAAATGTTCACACACACTACGAGGCTGAATTTCCCGTCGATTTTGCAATCGAAACTTTAAGTGCTTTAAAGATAAATTTTGATACTCGTTTCTCAGATTTTGATGTCATTGCGAATGAAATTAATCTTTTTCAAAATCCTTTTGATTCCGACATTGAAACCCTGGCTCCGGAAGTCCAAATGGAAATTATTGATTTACAGTGCAGTGATATGATTAAGAACAAATATCAAAATTCATCTTTGTTGGAATTTTATAAAGTCTTCTACTCACACACACTTCTACGTACAACTTGATAATTTTCATAAATTTGCTCGTGGGTTTTTTTCTGTTTTTGGTACTAAGTAGGTACCTACTTACTTAGATACCTGTGTGAGATAACATTTTCCAAGATGAAGTACACAAAGAATGATTACAGATCTAAATTAACCCATGACCATCTTAAATCTCTTTTATTAATTGGTACAAGTAAAATTAATCCACAACTACAAACTATTGTCGGTGAAAAATCTTGAGTGTGTAAGTTTGAATGTTTTACTAAACACTTGTCCGTTCTGGGGTACGTAATCGACGATACGCGACGCATCTTCCGTCAGATGTGCGACCACCCTAAGGGTGATTTTCGTAGGACGAGTGTTACCACTAATGTGCGATTCACTGTACACACAACTTGCACGCACACGCTTTGTAACCAGAGCACAGCCAGAGAACATTCAGCCGATACTTCGGTTTAGCGCTTCGGAGTAGACTCCCCCCTGTAGTGATATTCTGCAAAAATCTCACCGTGAACATTTGGGTGAAGTGAGCTTGAAATGAACTGTCATCCTACCCGACACTACGGCATTTAGAGGTTGACAGCTCACTACAAACTCTGCACTTCACCTCAGTTTTCACGGTGACATTTTTACAGCATACACCGGCTGTACCCCCTAGTTTAAGTTTGCAAGAGAGTAATCGTAACTATTTCGTTTGCGTTAAAATTTGACCAATGGATCATAATGCTAAGACTATAAGGGTGAGAATAAAAATCTTAACGCAAACGCGCTAGTTACGTTTACTCTTGCAAACTTACACTTGGGGTACAGAACTAAGAAAACTTGTGAATGCAGTATGTACACACGGTACTCATAAGTTCAATCAGTTCATCCATCCACCCCAATTTTATTTAATTGTGGATTGATGCAAAATATTGAAAACTATGTAGATCACAGGTACAGTCAACACCAAAAAGATGAATACGCGGTCAAGGAACTATTTTAGTGTCTACAACCATTGTTAATGATAATGATGTGATATTATATAAATTGGAAGACCGTGAAGTTGTATTTTTTTTTATTTCAACTCTTGTGACAGGAGAACAATATTTTTAATATGAAACTTATAATAACGCAACAACACACAAGATTTTTATCTATATGTGACGGCTAATACCCGAAGTGCGGCTACACCTAGTTTTAGCCGGTTAGAATTATAGGTCCAGACAATCCCTGTTGGATAAAACCAATTTACCAACAATAGAGGGGATCTGGCGCTCGGCGGCCGCTAACTATACTTACTAGCCGTAACATATACACAGGATGTAAGGATAAACACCGTTGTCACTCAAACCATGGGTAGGGATGTAAGGATAAACACCGTTGTCACTCAAACCATGGGTAGGGATGTAAGGATAAACACCAATTATTCCACCAATATTCAAGAATTAAGCCTTAATAAATTCAAATGTTTTATAAAACGGAAACTGTGCCAGAAAGCATTTTATACTGTTAAAGACTTTATTGAGGACAAAAAGGCTTGGGATTGAGCTGCTCCAATTTACAGTGAATCTTGATTTGATTTTTTTTGCCAACTATTTATACTATTTTTTGATTGAAATTTTTAAATACCTAAACTATGACATGAATATTTACTTTGTAAAGTATTATATTATTTTAATTATTATGAATGTGAGGACTATGTGAATTGTTTTTTTATTTTTATTCTCAATCAAAAAAATTTTTAATGCAGGTCTGGCAGTTTGAGTACTTTATGCGGCCTAACCAATTGTCCTTTCTTTGGTATTGTTCGTCGAATCGCTGAGCTCCTTAAGTTTTGAGTTGAGCTGCACGATAACTGACAAATGCGTGCACTGACTGGACAGGTCCACTCAAATCTGTGTGGTTCTTTCGTCAAAAGACCATGTCAGACACCAATCTACATGGTTCTCAAATGATCTGACCAAGATTATATCCGTATTTTATATACACATTGACAGTGATTAATTTTATATATACAATGACATGAATATTTACTTTGTTAAGTATTATATTGTTTTAAGTATTGTAAATGTGAAGACTATGTGGGTTATTGTTCATTTTCCTTTTTTTTTCTCATTTAGTTTTTATCATAGTCTGGCAGTTTGAGTGATTTTATGCGGCCTACCCAAATGTCCTTTCTTTGGTATTGTTCGTTGAATCGTTGAGCTCCTTAAGTTCTTAGTTGAGCTGCACGATTACTGACAAATGCGTGCACTGACTGGACAGGTCCCCTCAACCTGTGTGGTTCTTTCGTCAAAAGATCATTTCAGGCCCCAATCTACATGGTCTTCACATGATCTGACCAAGATTATGTCTGGACTTTAAAAAGAGACTGTGACCTCTGAGTTTGTTTCGGCCTTTCTTCTCAGAGTAGTCGGATACGAAACGCCGACCTCATCTAGTTTTTTTTAATATGATTGACGTGTAAAAGTGTTTGTACAAACCTACTTACAGAAATAAATCATTTATCATTATCATTTATCATTACCGTTGTCACTCAAACCATGGGTAGTTGATTTAAATATATGAACGAGTTAAAAAAATCCGGCCAAGTGCGTGTCGGACTCGCGCACGAAGGGTTCCGTACCATTATTTATAAAAACGGCAAAAAATCACGTTTGTTGTATGGGAGCCCCCCTTAAATATTTTTTTTATTTTTATTTAATTATTGATTTTTAAAGTGAATATATAACTAAATATTCTGTGAATATTTCAAGTGTCTACCTGTTACCGTTATCAATATCGAGCAAAAACGAGCAAAAAAATCACGTTTTTTGTATGGGAGCCCCCTTAAACATTTATGTTATTCTGGTTTTTAGTATTTGTTGCTATAGCGGCAACAGAAATACATCATCTGTGAAAATTTCAACTGTCCAGCTATCACGGATCATGAGATACAGCCTGGTGACAGACGGACAGACAGACAGACAGACGGCGGAGCCTTAGTAATAGGGTTCCCGTTTTACCCTTTGGGTACGGAACCCTAAAAAAACCGAACTCACCGAATTTCCCAAAAAAAAAAATGTTTATATCCGACACCGTCCGCAAATTCATGGATATGCGCCCGAGTGACGTAATCACTGCAACAATCGCCGTCCCTCCTACCCACCTACACAACACATGAATAAATGTACACAATACACAAAACATAAATCCTGAGATGTACCTTTCCCTTCATACTTTTCCTGGCTTAGGACAGGCAAAAATACCTACTTTAGGTGTTGCGTGACGAATCTGAATGTTTTGATTTGACAACAAAGAAAATGAAAAAAAAATATCCAAACCATTGGATAGGTAGTTTTGGCGTATTTAAAAGTTCATCACAATTTTATGTTTGTACCTACAGTTCAATTAAAAATTACCGGTTAAATTTACATTGATTGAATATCTACACCATATGATATGGTATTGAGATTAATGCAAGTAGGTAAACATTAATCTCATTATTCTCAATACCTGTTCAAAATGGGATTCATTTACGGCCACGCATGCCTCCGCATATACGAGTATTCGTAGGTTGTTTCGCACTCGAGAAAACACAAAATTGTCTTTTCTTAGTTTTCTAAACGCACTACGTCCCGTATTACAAAACGTCACTCAATACTCAAGCATTACTTTAAAATAAAACTAGTTTCAACCAATCAAATGGCTTGAAACTAGTTTTATGTAATGCTTGAGTATTGAGTGACGTTCTGTAGGCTTATGCCTTGATCACACGTACCGAGCAAACCGGCGCACACTGGTCCCGAATGATAAAAAAGTGGACATTAAGAAATTTTTGACAGAAGGTCAACGGATTCGGCTGATTTTTTTTTTGTAGACAGCTGATGCAATTACAAATCACTTTTATAGATTGAGTTTTTGCCAAATAAGCCGTATTTTCAGAGAAAAAAAATATTGAAATATTTTTTGTATGAAAGAAATCCTAATTTTGTCTTTATCTTCCAAGATTCAAACGTATTCAAAATAAAACTTAGCGCAGCTTGTAGAGGTGCTAATTGCTCACCACTTTGTCATAGACACTCTTCTGCGATTTTGTGCTCCTTTTGAGTTACAGGCACTTTAAATATTTTTTGTATAAAAAAATTCTAATTTTGTCTTTATCTTCCAAGATTCAAACGTATTCAAAATAAAACTTAGCGCAGCTTGTAGAGGTGCTAATTGCTCACCACTTTGTCATAGACACTCTTCTGCGATTTTGTGCTCCTTTTGAGTTACAGGCACTTTAAATATTTTTTGTATAAAAAAATTCTAATTTTGTCTTTATCTTCCAAGATTCAAACGTATTCAAAATAAAACTTAGCGCAGCTTGTAGAAGGGCTAATTGCTCACCACTTTGTCATAGACACTCTTCTGCGATTTTGTGCTCCTTTTGAGTTACATGCACTTTAAATATTTTTTGTATGAAAAAATCCTAATTTTGTCTTTATCTTCCAAGATTCAAACGTATTCAAAATAAAACTTAGCGCAGCTTGTAGAGGGGTTAATTGTTCATCACTTTGCCATAGACACTCAATTGCGATTTTGTGCTCCTTTTCAGTTACAGGCACTTTAAATTTTTCGTTGTCGGATGAGCTTTACTAGTTTTTTGTAGACAGCTGATACAATTACAAGTAACTTTTAAAGATGTATTTTTTGTTAAATAAGCCGTATTTTCAGAGTTAAAAAATTAATTCAGGCGGATTAGAAATAATCTTGTTAAAGATAGACTAAGATGTAATAACATTTTCTTCATTAATAAGTAACTCTTATAAATGTCTTTCTATTAAAAAAAGTCTTATTTTAAATATATCAAATAAACAACTTGGATATCTCAAAACGTGTACAGACATGTTCAGGTACAGGTAATTTATTGTGTGACTCATATTCAGATTATAAGCATTTTTTGGTAATGAGTCATTGCTTAATTAGCCGATTACTTACAATTTGGGCTATATTTGGTCATCTAACGCTAGTGAATGCGTCGGAAACGCTGAATGATAAAAAGGTATAAATTGCAATTAAAACTTTTCCTTCGTACTTTAACGGGCTTAGGACCGTCAAAATACAAACCTATATAATAATATAGGTTGAATACGTTTGAATCTTGGAAGATAAAGACAAAATTAGGATTTTTTCATACAAAAAATATTTAAAGTGCATGTAACTCAAAAGGAGCACAAAATCGCAGAAGAGTGTCTATGACAAAGTGGTGAGCAATTAGCCCTTCTACAAGCTGCGCTAAGTTTTATTTTGAATACGTTTGAATCTTGGAAGATAAAGACAAAATTAGAATTTTTTTATACAAAAAATATTTAAAGTGCCTGTAACTCAAAAGGAGCACAAAATCGCAGAAGAGTGTCTATGACAAAGTGGTGAGCAATTAGCCCTTCTACAAGCTGCGCTAAGTTTTATTTTGAATACGTTTGAATCTTGGAAGATAAAGACAAAATTAGATTTTTTTTATACAAAAAATATTTAAAGTGCCTGTAACTCAAAAGGAGCACAAAATCGCAGAAGAGTGTCTATGACAAAGTGGTGAGCAATTAGCACCTCTACAAGCTGCGCTAAGTTTTATTTTGAATACGTTTGAATCTTGGAAGATAAAGACAAAATTAGGATTTCTTTCATACAAAAAATATTTCAATATTTTTTTTCTCTGAAAATACGGCTTATTTGGCAAAAACTTAATCTATAAAAGTGATTTGTAATTGCATCAGCTGTCTACAAAAAAAAAATCAGCCGAATCCGTTGACCTTCTGTCAAAAATTTCTTAATGTCCACTTTTTTATCATTCGGGACCAGTGTGCGGCGGCGGCGAGACAGTGCTCTCGGTCGAGTACTCGGTACGTATAAACATAGCGCCGAGTGCACGGCCAAGCGCTCGGCCGAACAAAGTGGCGAGACAACAGCTCGGCTACCTACTAGACCGAGTTACCACCCTCCCGCTTCCCCGCACTGTCTCGCTCACTCACTCGGCAGGTTTGAACGTGGACGTGCACTGTCTCGCCGCTCGCCACTCGGCCACATGATTGTCGCGTCGCCGCACGTGGTTTTTTTGAGTGCAGTTGGTTAAAACAAGTTAAAATGTCTACAAATATCAAATGGGACGTCGAAACAACTATTAAATTTATACAGTTATATAAACTAAATCCGTGTCTATGGAACTTTAAATCACCTTAATACAAGATAAAGCAAAAACGGGATGCAGCATATAATTCCATAGTTAATGGAATGAATATAACGGGATTCGGTACACTAGAAGTTAAAACCAAAATAAAAAATTTACGGTCGACGTACCAACAAGAAAATAAAAAAATTCAAGAATCGAAGAAATCCGGAGCGGGTCTCAGTAATGTGTACACTTCTAATATTAAATGGCTGAAAGAGATGGAAGAGATGTTTTCAAAAGATTTAAACAAAAATGTTTTTGAGAACGTAAGTATTTTTTATTGTTACTTTTTATGTTATAATGTAGATAGGGGAGACTGGGGACACTTGATTCCCTATTTTTATCGCTAATTTACTATATTTTTTACCGTCGTTGAATTTATTATACTTCCCGGTTTATAATTTCAATATTTATCAAACATTCGAAAGAGGCCAAGTTATTTTATATTTCCGTCATAAATTTATAAATAATCAACTCTTCCTGATATAATATCAGGGAGAGTAGTTTTCGGCCGAATTACCATGAAAAAATACCAGTTCACCGTACATTTGGGAGATTTCTACTGTTATTACCGATTAAAATATCTATAACATCGTTAAAATATGTCGCCTAGAGATGAAGTGTCCCTAGTTTTCCCTATTTCTTAAATAAAATTATGAAATCATTCTGTTTTGCCACGATACGGCACCTGCCCCACTGAAGAACTCTGCATATTTATCTCGAAGCTCCCTTGCTGTACGTGCTGCATTGTTGGTGCTATGATCAGTGATAGTTGGCAAAGTAGCTATAAGTTCTCGCCTCCAACTCCCCTCAGAAACGGATCCTGAATCTATATCTTCTTCATCAACACAACCAACCCCTTGGAAAGTAATGGCCGGGACTTGTGAGACGTAACCAATTGTGCAGCGCACATGAGGCGCGAATAATTTTATCGGTGGTTTCGTCATTAGTTGGTATGGGTTTTTGAAAAATTCTAAACCTGCTTGCCAGAATACCAAATGCATTTTAGACTCTGTAATTGAATATTTTTTGTTTCGTTGAAAGATTTGTGCCACTGTATGGTTTTAATAAATATGATTTTAGTGGAAACGCATCATCTCCAACTAAAAATCCTCCTTTTGGAAGCAAATTATTCTCAAGATCACTACGTAATTTGCTGTTTTTGAATATCCCCCCATCTGAATTTCTTCCATTAGCCCCAATATTTACATATCGAAAACAATAGTCATGATCCACCACAGCCATCAAAACAACACTGTTGGAACCCTTGTAATTAAAATATTCACTTCCACAATTCGGTGGCTTGAATTATCACATGCTTCCCGTCTATAGCGCCGTAGCAACCAGGGAAATTCCACCTTGATCTGAAGCCTAATTCTATTTCTTTCCAGTCTTCATTGTTCTGCGGTACCTGAAACAATAATTTATTTTCATTTCATTTCACAGATTCCTGGTCCTACTAATGAAGACACAGTTTCTCAGGACAGTAGCTCTGCTACATCTTCGCATCCAAACATCAACCAGGAAGTATTAGCTAATACAAGCAACGACCAGCAAGCACCACTTACTGTAACTACGACTGCCACTGGAAATACTGCGAGACCTAAAAAGAGAACTAAAGAAATTTTTCAAGCTGTTTCCGATCTCAAAAAGTTAAATGATGGGATAAATTCTGAGAGTGAAACCGTATTTGATGTGTTTGGAAGGAGTGTTGCGTTACAACTTAAGAATTTATCGGCAGAGAATGCTCTAATAGCACAAAGTAGAATCCAGAATATTCTGACAGAATTTGGGATAAAAGAACTTAGACAAAGAACTACTTCGTCTTTTTCTAATCACAGCTACCAAACACCGTCTTCTGTATATTCAGACACGACTAATGACTAATATCAGTTTGATGAAACTTATGTGGATTCTCCGCCACAACTACCAACACCAGCTCTCTCTACATCGCAAACAATCTTTGCTGCAACATCTACTCCAGTGCCTAATGTCAACGCTACGCCAGATTCTATAAGCACTAATGACATCGTAGCAGCTGCGATGTTTGCAGCTATGGAAACAGATGGAAGACAACAAGTTTGATTTTTATTTTTGTCTATTTTGTACCCTTTCTTTGAAATTAATAAAAAAGTAATAAATTCACTCAAGTTTTATTTTTAGTATGTAAGAAAAAAGTACGTACCTTTAAATAATTTTCCAAATAAGTAAATATTGCATCCATGACTTCCGGTATGAGTGATGATATTGCAGCCCGAGATACTCTGTAAAAAGCCTGCAAATAACGGTAGCTCGCGCCAGTTACCAAATAGCATAACGCTATTTGTAGTTTAGTCTTTGCAGTTATAGCTTCTCTCATGACTGTATCTTCCCTTTGTATCAATGGAGTAATATTTCCTAACAATGTGTCAAAATGTTGTACATCCATTCTTAAAAGCATTCTGAATTCATCAGGATCTTCTACCTCTAATTCATTAAAAACAGTGTTTGTGGCGCCAAAACTAGATCTTCTCAACATCCATGGCCTTGTCCAAATGCGGCGTTGCTCCTTTTCCAGCAGTTCATTTAATTCTTCTACTAATAGTGGAATAAGTAACTTTGTGTATTTTCTAATTATCTTTTTACGATCCATCATATCCGAATTGTAGTCTCAATATAACTGAACTGACTGTGCTTATTTCAAAACGTGTGTGAACAGCTACTCGCTTACTACACTGTCTCGGCCGAGAAACATTTTACTGTCTCGTACGTGTGATCAAGGCATTAGCATGACGCTTTCTATTTCTACTCTACTGTAGAAAAGAAATCGCATGTGTACCAAAAATGTTCTACTGTCTACACGGAAACGTAATTTTTTTCTACTCTTCCGTCGACAAAACGCTTCTCTACGGTTCTCGTGCTAAGCATGCTGTAATACGGGCCTACGAATCCGCCTTTTGAGTTCCGCCGACGTATTACCTGCGAAACTCAGTGGCATACACCCGGCGCTTCATTTCCCCCTAAAGGTAAAAGTCCGGAGGGGTAAGGTCTGGCGAGCGCGCTGGCCACGCTACTGGCCTCCATGACCAATACATACGTCCACGAAACTCCTCATCACGAAAATGTGCAGGGCACCGTCATGTTGATAGTACAGGTTGCTTAGGGAATGAAGAGGCACATTTTCCAACATCCTGTTGAATACACGTCGTGAAATAACTACGTATGATGGCCGGCAATAAAATAGGGTCTAAGAAGGTTACCATCCAGCATTCCCGACACGTACAAAATAATGATGCTGAAAATTATTCTCCCGTATTCGGTGTTAATTTACCTGGCTCCAGTAATGTTCATTATTTGTAAAAGCCCGCCCTCGTAAACATTGCTTCGTCCATAAACCAAATAAATAGAAATGTTATCGAGGTTATCGATAAGGCACTGCGAAAATACCATCCGCGGTGTGTGGTCGACTGATCGTTGTCATTTAATTCTTGGAGCGGCTGAAAATGATACGGATGTTAACGATCTATGTGGAGAATTGTCCACACTGTCCAGTGAAAACATTGAAAATGCAGGCCGCTATCCCGGTACTTTCTGGGAGCTCCGCGAAGAAATTCAGGATAAACTAAGTACATTCTTGAACACTGCTGGTTGCCACGACCCTGAGCATGTTGCGGCACGTTGAACTGGCCGTAGGTACTTAGCCGTTGTGTAGCCGCCAACATCGTTTCACGATTTGGCACAGGTTGTCCAGGAAACAATTCTGCGTAGGTACTATCGGCCAAAGTTCCGCATGCTCACCTTAAAGGCGATAATCGCATAGCACGACTCACGACTCGATCGCACAATGCACGAGTTTTGACCAATAGGATGCACAAAGCGTATTTTAGTGGTGTTCGTATTAGTATAATCATGTATAGAATGTGTGACACTCACACTAGGAGCGTACTATGCTCACTTGTTTCTGCTAAGAGACGAGTTTTTAATGGGCACGGCCAGCGCGGCGCGGCGGCGGCGTGAGCTCTTTGTTATTGAATTGAATTGTTATTTTATTATTGACAAGAATTAATTTTAGTACTCATATCTTCTGTTTGTTTGGTTTAGAAAATGTATTATTGATATTGCAGTATTTACAAAAATAATTTGTAATAACTAATAAACTACAATTTATATGTATTAATCCACTTTAATATTTTCCTCTCTCTATAGGGTCTATAGATATAGGTAATTTATGAACACTTTCACTGCCTCTCCAATTTTCACCATATCCTATGTGATGCCGCATGCCGCAGCAACCGCACCATATTCCCTTCACAATAAGATGAGACATTGAAACGAACCGTTTTATTACAGTCCGTTCCACCGATTATGACTTCTATTCCGTAGGCTTATGGATGGCATTAAAGGCAAAAAAGTGGTTACAATACCAACTGTTTACTGCAGCTGCCATTTGTCATGCCACCAACACAATAGCATTCAAAATCGATTGAACGGACATTTATGGTTTGTTTACCTTTTATCTCACGGCTCCCTGAATACGTTAGGTATAGGTGCGTTTACCGGCACTGCATGAAGGTATCAAATGTTTATATTGAATTTTTTTGTGTTTAATCGACTTTATTAAAAGTAAAACACTATCTAAATTTCTATGTGTTTGTTTATACTTGGGCAATTTGGGAATACTTGAAAATTACAGTAATATTTGAACCAATACTCTGCGCAGTTCATACAATGTTATCAGAGCTTTTTGTTTGTAGCTAACGCAAGGCCGCAAGCCGCACAACTCTTGCAACTGAAATAAAAATAAGTTCATTATCTAAGACCCATTGTTATTTAGTGGGAATGTCTGGAAATTCGGTTAAACAATAGAGGACGGCTTAATACAAGGGCTATAAGGTTTTTTATTACCTTAGGATTATCTCAAATGTTTTGCAGTTGTTCCTTGTATTTGGTTTAATACTTTTAACAGTAGGTAATTGTAATATTACCTTTTATTCATTAAAATAATACAGGGTGAAATTGAATTCATGGGCATCCTTTTAAGGGGTCATTGTACTCATCATTATGAACAACTTCAACTATGAGACCATACCTGAAATCGCGAAAAAAAAATCAGCTGTTCCCTACATTTATGTTTGCATAACTCGACAAAATGTAGGGAACAGCAATTTTTTTTTCTCGATTTCATATTTGTTCCCATAGTCAAAGTTGTTCATAATGACGAGTACAATGACCCCTTAAGAGGATACCCATGAATTAAATTTCAGCCTGTATAACGAACAAGGTATCGTTGCAATTAAAATGCCCAGGCATGCCGTGCAGGATGAGCACTTTAAGACTGGATTATAATCAAACCAACACTTTACTCTTTTATAATTCATGCTCTAGTCAAAGTTTGACAATTCATGATTTTAAGCGAAATCAACGCTACAGGCGCGTTACCGGCATTGCATGTCAAGTTTTTTTTTGACAAATCTAACAATGATTCAGTTCCTACGCCACTTTAAAATTCAGAAGCTTATCAAGTAATTAAACTAAACTATAATTTGTGCCTTGGCAGCAGTGAGAGTGAAAGGATTGAAATAAAATGTTGGGTACTAGTGAAATATATATTTTTAGTTTGTGTTCATTTAACATTATGCAGGATTAAAGATTTATTTAGGTTGATATTTAAATCTTATCTGTATAATAAAAGATGTATAGTAAGTGCTTTTTGTATGAAACTATCGGCTGTAATCTCAGTGTGAAAAAATAAACAGTTAGTTAAAATCTACTTGAGAACAATTTTAAGGATTTGCTGTTGTAGAAAAAAAAACAATATAAGTAACTTAATTTATTTTTAATAGACTTTTTCAAAACATTAAAGATTCATCCAGAAATTAACATATTATAACAAAAAATTACACAGAAATTATCATCAAAATGCAAAATATTATAAGTGAAAAGATTCTTACTCATAATATCATTTATAAACTGTATTTATCTACACTTATATCGTAAAGTTCAAAATATGAAATCAACACAACAATGACAAACAGACAACACAACAACAACAGGCAAAAAGCCTGTCAGTAAATAAGATTAGGAGAATATTGCTCATGCAGTTCTAATGAAATTGAAAAGTTTTAAGATTAGTACAATTTAAGAATCTTAATAATTTTTATAATTTGCAATAATTACATTACACTACAGACTAGGTTTATCAAGCAAATGAGATCAATTATTTATGAGGTGGACGGATATGATGACACTACTGAATATGTAAAATAACAAACTAACGAGATCGGGGCTTACGACAACATTGATTGTAAATAAAACAACAAATCCACCAATAAAGGCAACATGACACTAAATTGACATCAATAATTTTACAAGAAGACTTCAAAATCGTTGGCAATATTTTAAACTATGATTACGGTCTACAGTCTACCCTGTGACATTAATCAACGAAGTAATATAATACAAATTGGAATAATAAAAATAAACCTAATAAAAATAGCTATACAGGGTTAATTGCAAGCCGCTGGAGTCGCGGGTTGTTCGAAAGAGATACCATGGCCCTGGCACAGGCAACTGAAGGAACACGGGTGGGTTTTAGTCAGTAAAAGTTTGACACGACCTTCCGCTCCGCCCAGAGCGGGAGAAGTCATTTGATGATAAAACACTAATAAGCTCGTAGGACTATAATACTAACATCATAAATAACAACTTTTGTTGTATGACTTTTAATAATTCATAAAAAAATAATTTCATAATACAATTAAAAATATTTATTTTGATCGCTCTAAATTTGAACAACTCTACGCGGTACCAAAATATGTAAGTAGTTAAATAAACAAACAGTGCGTTGCGAATGCAGGGTCGCAGCGGTACTTACTACAAAATACAGATCTAAAAAGTGTTATTACAAATATTACAACAAAAACTTGAAAGTTTACTTTTGGTATTCTAAAAAGTCATAGATCAAAAGTGGTTGTACTAATATAGTCCTACCAGGTGTTAGAAAAATAACCCTGTATAATGTAATTATACAGTATGTTAATTAACGAAAGGCGTTCCCGTTAACCCGCAATAGTATAGCGTCCACATGCTACCAAAATATGACCATTCGAAAATTCACGAAAAAAAATCTGCTGTTCATTACATTTATGTTCGCATACCTAGCTTAACAAAATGTAGGGAGCAGCTGATTTTTTTTCGCGAATTTTTAAATGGTAATATTAATTGTAGCATGTTTGGACTATTGCGGGTTAACGGGAAGGCCTTTCGTTAATTAACATAGTGCATGTTAAAAATTATATTAACTTAATATTTCGTCGCTGCTCCTCCCAGGACTTCGCACAAATTCGAACCTCTGAATGTGTCCCAAACTTGTTCGCAATGTGTGACAAGTGCTTCCTTCGTTCTTTCTGCTCTACTATCCCATCTCTGGACCATTAAACCCCACAAATTTTCAATGGGGTTTAAGTCTGGCGATCGGGAGGGCCATGGCACTGTTTTAATTTGTGGTTGCCCTCGCAACCACTCTTGAACAACCCGCGCACGGTGTATCGGGCAATTGTCCTGGAAAAAATAAAATTCTGGCACGTCCAGTTGTGGATACACCGTGCGCACTGTGGGTACCATGATGGTTTGTAGCACCTCTAAATACGTTTGGCCGTTTGCCCTCCCTGGTATAAAAGCGAGCTCGCCTGGTCCAGCAGCACTCATCCAGCCCCACATGTTCACTACAATTCTTCCCGATTCTGCATTTGGGTTCACATTTCGAGGTTCGTATCTTGTGTTATCTACACGCCATAAATTCCGACGACCTTGTTGGCTAGACCTAAAGCACTTTTCATCAGAAAATATGGCGTAAGAGAAATCGAAGTCCCTGTAGTCACGAGCGAATCGCACGCGAGCAGCTTTCTGCTCCTGCGTCGTTTCTAATAGTTTGCATCGAAACTTCGTATTCTTGTGCGAAACTGCGAGTGGGTGTGAACGGGTTCTCTTCATACGTGGTTATCATATTATTTAACTCGTTTTCGTTTATAGCCCGGGGTCGAGGTGCACGAACGCGTTCTGTAATTTCTCCTTCTTCATATCTTCGCACCCAGCGGCGCACCGTTGTTCTCTAACGAAAAAAAAAAAAAAAAAACAATCAGCATCGATTTTTTACATAATATAGGAACTAAGTATAATAATACGAGTACACTACAAAAGTCTTATTCAAAGGGCACAACTAGTACACTATAAATAAAAATTATAAGTATTGAAATACTTAAGGTGTGCATTTTGGTTGACTTCATGATAAATAAACTCTTAACTTTTCTATAACTAATTTAAGTAGTTATAACATTCATAACTATATTTTAAAATAAAAGTTGTAAATGCAATAACTGAAAATCTCTTAAGGGGTCATTACTCATCATTATAAACAACTTTTACTATGAGAACCAAACCTGAAATCGCGATAAAAAAGCAGCTGGTCCATACATTTTGACGAGTTACGCGAACATAAATGTAGGGAACAGCTGTTTTTTTTTCGCGATTTCAGGTTTGGTCCCGTAGTAAAAGTTGTTCATAATGATTAGTACAATGACCCCTTAAGAGGTTTTCAGATATTGCAATTTACACCTCGTATACCTATGAGTAAGAAAAATGGCATAGCGTAAATTCCAACATTGTATGAAACTGTCCCAAGCAAATTTGTGCTTTATCTCTACTAATTAAAAGTGTTTATCCCGTGCGGGCTGGCAACGTGGCATTTCTAAAGGTTTTTCGTGGTTAAATACCAACGATCTAGTGCTTGGCCGAAAAAATAGTAAGTACTTGCTATTTTATCGGCCAGCCAAGCACTAAATCGTTAGTATTTAAAACTATGTGTGCAATATTTTTTAAGTTTTTTTGGTAAGTATTTACGAGCACTACTAACAAAAATTTACATTATTGTCAATTACTTTCCATCTGCAGTATTATGATAAAATAAATGTTAAAAATAATTATAAAAAACAATTATCTTGTGCTTGGGCGAAAAAAAATTGTAGTTTGAAATATAATGATCAAGCCTCTAGAAATGCGACGAATGCGCTCTGGTTTTTCTAATTAAAATGCGGCAACGACGCTGTGAGATAAGGCACCATTGTTTAGGTTGTTTTGGTTTAGGATTTATTATCGGGTCATAAAAGGCTCCAACAACGTCTTTGAAAGCAAAAATAAATAAAAAGAACAATCTTATTTGAATGCATTACTATAAGTAGGTAATATCTTATGAGACTTTTAAAAAGAATCCATCTGAAAGTTATAATAATTTTATTATTTTTATATATAAATCTGCCTAGCCTTTTCCCAACTATGTTGGGGTCGGCTTCCAGTCTAACCGGATGCAGCTGAATACCAATATTTTTCATGGAATTTGTTTTTAAATTGCAATATAAGGAAAAATGCAAACTATGAAATAATAATATTACTATCACTTTATTTATTTCTATATCTCTCCCTCTATCTGAATACAAAAACATAACTTACTTGCATGTTCAAGTCCACTGCTATTTGGGATATATTTAACCCTTGTCTATGCAAAACAATAATTTGATTCCTTTCTTCCTGAATCAGGTTTCGGGTCGTCATGGTTGCACCACGTTAGTCACAGCCCACACACAATACACACACAGTCCAGGATACAAGCTAGGGTCAAGAAGAGGCTTTCGATCACAGTCCGGTATACAAGCAGAGGTCACAGTTAGGCAGGCAATCAGTCCGATAGAAATAAACAGGTCGTAAAATGAAATGGCGATAGGAATTTAAGGGAAGCGTCAACAATTAGCGACAGCAAATTGGCACTGCCGCGCTCTAGCTAATGTTTGTTATTTTATGTTACTCGCTCATTACTCACACAAATGCATATTGTCTCTAATTGGGGGAAACTAGGAAGGGGTGTGGTTTGTCACTAGCTGCGCTCTCGCAGGAATATTTTCTTAAGTGAGCATGCTTAACTTGGGCCGATAGTACATCCTACGAGCCCCGTTCAGGTTACCCGCTATAGCGTAAATCAGAACCATTTCGGTCCACTGTAGGTACATTTGTGTAAGTTATAGTGCTTTCAATTTACGTGCGAGAAATGAACGGCGCTACAACGACGCGGCGTAACATGTGCGTAATGCGCTCGCTAGCGAGACAAACAACTGACAGTCTGGCGTCGCGATTTCGCGACCCGTGCGTCGGGCCACGCGACGTGGTCCCTGCGCCCTCCCGTATTGAGACGCAAGCTTGTTGCCCTCGCGCATAAGAGTGAAATGCTCTTGTAGAAAAACTTAGATTTTCTTTAAAAAAAAGTTGTTATTTTTCACTGATTTTACTTTTTATGAAGCCAAACCACTGGTTTCAAGGATAACCTTAGATTTTCGGAGCTACCCAGGAAATTAAAAGTTGTAGGTATTGGACAAATACTTCTGAAGGCTTATGATAGTAATGAATATGTCTTCACTACGAGTAGATAGCATACTTATGTTCCTGAAATAACGGTTTTATTCTGTTACTAAAACTGTGAAAAATGGTCATGTTTGTAATGTTACACAACACATAAAGGTAAAAATGTGAATTTATAAAAAAACCGGCCAAGTGCGAGTCGGACTCGCGCACAAAGGGTTCCGTACCATCACACTAATGTTATAAAGGCGAAAGTTTGTGAGTGTGTATGTTTTTTACTTCTTCACGCTCAAACGGCTGGACCGATTTTGATAAAATTTTGTATAGAGGTAGCTGACACCCTGGATTAAGACATACGCTACTTTTTATCCCGATATTCCTACGGGATCGAGACTTACGCGGGTGAAACCGCGGGGCGCAGCTAGTTATCTATAAAAACGGCAAAAAATCACGTTTGTTGTATGGGAGCCCCCTTAAATATTTAGTTTATTCTGTTTTTTAGTAATTGTTGTTATAGCGGCAACATAATTACATCATCTGTGAAAATTTCAACTGTCTATCACGGTTCATGAGACATATATAATATATATTTTAATATTATATATAATATCCTGGTGACAGACGGACGGACAGACAGACGGCGGAGCCTTAGTAATAGGGTTCCCGTTTTACCCTTTGGGTACGGAAACCTAAAAATTATGTACCTAGTGTGTTTGGTTGGTAAATGTGTAGTTATGTTCCATGTAATTATGATGTAACTCTACGTGCAATGTAAATGTAACCACTCAGGTTAACAGCATTATGGATTGGAATGAGAAGTTGGCTCACCAAAACTATGATTACTGTCATTCAGTGCATAAAACAATAACATAGTATTTATTGACTCTAATGATTCATGTTGCATGTATAGAAAGAAAATGCCATTGCTTACCTACCTTTTCCTCAGAGTATAATTAAAACAAGTATATGTTGTGAGAACTGCCCTCTGATTTCTTTAATTAAAAATTAATTAAGTTATTCCTTTAATTAATACTGTTCTGTTGTATGTCCAGCCTTTTTTCAGTTAAGAACATGTACTGTTTTATTTACAGATACTCTTTTAGTGGCCAATTTTACCACATTAAAACACTTCATATTTTTTCCAGATAAAGCAACAGGCTCCTCCAGTTCTTTTATGTATTCTTCCTCAATGATAGCCTTGCTTGCAAGTCATTTAATGTTTGGGATTCTTGAGGAACAGTTTCCCACCCCGAAATAAAGTATTTGTATTGAGGTGGTAGTGTCAAATGTGTCAATAGTATCTTTGTAAAAATCATCTGTCAGAAATAGATTTGCCTAGCTGTTTTAGTTGATTTGCCATTAAATTTGTTCTACTGTACTGAATAACTTGGCTATATTACCATCTTCGTATTTAAATTTCATGATCCTTTCTTGCATTATGTGAACGCTTGTTGACCTTTTAAGTTTGTATTTGATAATAATTTTTTCCATGACCTTACTAAATTATTGCATGGCGTTTTCTGTCACTCTCGACACGATAAGTGTTTGTACTTTAGTATCTTGTTGCTCCCATTCATGTAGCAACGAGAGCAATGGGAGCGACAGGTTGGTAAAGAAAAACGATGCAGGCCCTGCATCGTTTTTCTTTACCGACCCGTCAATGACCCCTATCAGGTAGAGACAATTTTTACAAAATCTTGGTCTGGAACTTCCACAACAAAAAGTTTTCACCCCCAGTAAGTTTCACTACTGTAATTCCAGTGATATTTACCGGTACCCTAGAAGCCGAAGCAGCAACATGAAAATCCATGACGGCTTGGCTTCGCCCCGAGTTTTATTTTTACAACAAGTACTTTATCCACGTAAATCTTTGTGTTAGCCCACAATCTTTGTACTGTTTTTTGGGTCTGGGCCCATAACTTGATGAATATAAATACTGGGAGTTAAAATTGTAAAATGTGTTATTTCAACCCAAACGACAGAGAACAATAATTATAATTTTAATTTTAATAGTAAACACAGGAAACTTCACAAGATTTTAAACAGATAAAATAATGATTTTTTTTACATACTTTGTTTAAATATTGATGAAATAAAATATTCAATGCATAATGATGATATCGCCCGCTCCCCTTGAGTGTCAGTAACACAGTTTACACAGTCAATAAAGATGAAAGATGTGGGACTTTACGTTTACTGAGACTCACAGAGTACATTTTGTATCTGAGACTTCACGCGTCACGCGGACTTCTTGAGAGAACTTGAAGTGATGTTGCACTGTTTTGTTTCATTTGCCTAGACTAATGCACGTTCACGAACACTTAATGGTTAATAATCCACCATTATTACACATTCATATTCGGCTAAACACAAGTTTTAGAAAATAAAACAAAACTGCTAATCATGACGCTTCACTTTCCCGCCAAGAACCCCAGATAAATGAAAGCACATCAGTTCAGCACCACAGAATATAAATTATCAGCACAGACAACCAACCATAGATATTATATATATTTTTTGTATCGCTTCAAAACATTATATTATCACTTGAAATAAACACTTGTTTCAAAACCTTGTACCAGCACATCAAGCTACATCAATCTGTCAAATTTCTTTAATAGATTTTCAACTTTATACCTACAGTATAAGGTTCAAGGTTGATTGGGAAAATTTGACAGTTTCGGGTAGCTTGATCTGCTTGAGTATTTACATAGATAGGCCTTAAACTTAATCTAAACACCCTTTTTTCTTTTTTTTTTTGGGTGGGAAATTATCAAATAACTTCTCCCGCTCTGGGCGGAGCGGGAGGGCGTGTCAGACTTTTACTGGCTAAAACCCACCCGTGTTCCTTCTGTTGCCTGTGTGCCAGGGCTACGATAGCCCTTTCGGACAAACTCGCAACCCTGGCAGGCATTGGTCCTACCGGACCCCGTCAGTTGGTGCTGACATCTTTTTGAGGCGCGCGTGGAATACAACGCGCCGTCGACCCGGGCCTAGTCCTTATCGGACGGCGAGCTACCCATCGCTCACCGTCCGCAGGCCCGCGCCTAAGGTGGCCGGAAATCGACTTGCGACTCCCGACGCCCGGGGCGTCTCCTGCGGCGACTAAGGGCACGAGGGCGCAAACCTTGCCTCACCCTCACGCGTTCCGCCTCCTCCTTCGCGAGCATTACTGCTTCGCAGAAGGAGGTGACGGCCTCCCATGCACTCTCGCTCCGAACCATGGCCTGAATCAGGGCCGGACGCGAGAGATCGCCACCGCCGATCGCCTCCGTGAGGACACGGCGGTGCTCAATCTAAACACCCTGTGATCAAAATAAAGTAGAGTTGTACAAGGATCTTTTGGCACGTGGTCAAAGTCAAAACTAATGCCACCATCTTGTTTTTTCAATAAAATAACTGTGACAATGAGGATAAAAACTGCCACTTGCTCACTTCAGATGTCGCTACTATCCGAAAGTCTAAGAATTTGGCAGCCATATTTCACTATCCATACATTTTTTTTAAACAAGCGACTTCTTTTACGCATTTTAATCAATAATTTTACACATTATTAATTAATCTACCCCGTTGCGCAGCCGTTGACTGTAAAAGACCCATGTATTTGCCAAAGATGATATAAGATGAAAACTGTGTAAGAAAGCTCACGGAAAAGAACAAAACCAGATATTTCGTGGAGACTATGTGCTATTCTTTTGAAACCTGTAGACTTATGGGAGAAATTCTTTTATAGGAGATACTCCCAAGAGAACTAAGATTGTTTTCTTTACCTACAGTCACCTGTGATGTGCTAATAAATGTCATCATCATCATCTCAGCCGAAAGACGTCCACTGCTGGACATAGGCCTCCCCCAAAGGAAAGAAAAGTTTCCCATAATCGCCACGCTTGGCAGGCGAGTTGGTGATCGCAGTACAGTGTTATAATGCATAGACGTTTACGTCCGGCACCACACGACATATTATAATGTGGTGATATTATGTAAATTATGGTAAAGATGTAGGTGTGTTTTGTAGGTCAATGCTAGAATTAACATCTCTGAAGTTTTTCAGTCAGGAAGATCATCAGGTTTTCAACTCTGATCAGGTTATTTCTGTCGTACGTCTCCAGTCTTCAACAAAAAAAAACCGGCCAAGTACGAGTCGGACTCGCGCACGAAGGGAACCATTATCATGCAATTGACTTTTCCACTACAGCTGCGCTGCTTTTTTACCAGTAGTAGACACTATCCCTGTCCTTAGAGTGTGTCTTCAAGTGGCATACATATTTATCTAGTTATCGTTATCGACACAAAAGTAAACATAAACAACACAATGGCAGTGTGTCGAGGTTGACGGACAATGTGCATGACGACCTTCAGTTTTTAACCCCATTTCACAAACGTTTACCAACAACGCCCTCCTGTGTCCCGTCCCATTGACATTAAAGTGCCAAAAGATCCTTGTGGCACTTTAATCATTGATTAACGAGGTTACAATAAGTACCTCGGTAGCAAATCTAAAAGTTGATTCGATTCAAATCAAAAGTTTAACTCCGAGCAGATATTATAGAAATACATATTTAGTTGAAAATGCGATGTCATAGACCCAGCCATTTATTAATCGCTGCTAATAATCACGTCCACATACTATTTTTACCCGACTGTGTGACGCAAAGAAGGGTAATGTGTTTATTGGCGACGAAATTTGCTGCGCGTCTACCTAGCATTACTAAATTTTGCATTTAAAAAATCTACAAGATTCTCCGAGCACACCTGCATCAACAAAATTATCTTTATGATTTTACTACGACCTCGGTTACTTGCCCAGTAATACTTAGGTACATACATAAATAAACTGACGCCTTTTTCCCATAGCAGAAACTACAGAATGCCCAGTAATGTAGAAAAACTAAAACTTGGAGCCACTCTTATACTATTTTTATAGTATATTGCTGTAAGCAAGAACTCCATTTATTTTGCGAATTTTGCTTCTTCGCTTATTTTACAAACTCAGACTCACAAATACGCACTGACTAGTGCAGACTTATCCCTACAAGATAGAAACCTACTTCAAGTTAGTTTACCATAGCAAGACACGTGCCATGCAAGTAAGGTGATGTTCTAAACGTTTGGTCAAACTAAGGAGAAACCCGCGCAGGACGCGGTACGAAATTCACTCGTGACGATGTATCAACTAATTTGTACGGAGGTGTTCAATTTGGGGTGAAAGGTCACGTTGTTTCCTATTCATAGAGACACTACGCGCGCAGTTGCGGCCCATGTCCCGAGCAGTATTCACCATAATTTGAGCAGTATTCACCTTAATTTGAGCAGTCCGTAATAGGACTCGAGTCTTAGGACTCAAATAAGTAGGTGAGCGAGAATGTTATAGAAAAAAAACGATGTTTTTACAAACGTACAGAATTAATTAATGAATTTTTGAATAATGCTTTGTTCAGAGGCAGTGGCGGTTGTGGGTGTAGAGGCGGACATAACTACTAGGTAGGTAGGCAACTGTCCCTCACCACGCCCGGATAAAATACTCAAAGTCTCCACAGGATAAATACTCAAAGGCCGCCACTGTAGCCCGCCTCTGTCTGAACGACACCTATTTTTTCACACGATGGTTTGTGTTTGCATTCTGGCTTCATTCTGGAGATAGACAAGTATGAAAACTAAATCATGGTTGTCTATGGGTTTAGTTTGTTTTTTTTTTACTAGCAACATTTTTGAGTTCATGTTCGAGCGCATTTTGTTCTGCGACCGGCCGCCATACTCAAACAAAAAGATTTGAGATGAAAAGATAAATTTATTTAAATATTGGCGTTGTTGAAAGTGTTTATTTAACTAAATGAGTTCTAAATCAGATGTAAATAGAAGAGTGCTCGCCATTCAGGCGAAAAAGAAACGGCATAAACTCGGTAAAAAGAAAAATCGCGAGGAGGACCACGGGGCTGGTGTACAAGGAAACGGTCTGCGCAACCAGAATCAGAATCGTTTAGAACCTACACATAGCTCTTCCAATGAAACGATCGAGGAGGATGAAGACGAACAATATGCGAGCGACGACGAGGAACAGGAGGACAGCGCCGACTATTGCAAGGGTGGTTACCATCCTGTCAAAATTGGAGACTTATTCCTGAATCGGTACCACGTCACTAGAAAACTGGGATGGGGTCATTTTTCTACCGTGTGGTTGTGTTGGGATCTTGTTGATAAACGTTTCGTTGCATTAAAAGTCGTTAAATCGGCACCTCATTTCACGGAGACAGCCTTAGATGAAATTAAAATACTGAAAGCAGTTCGTGACAGCGATCCAGCGGATCCCAAGAGAAATAAGACCGTTCAGTTGCTTAATGACTTTAAAATAACCGGTGTGAATGGAACCCATGTGTGCATGGTGTTTGAAGTTCTGGGTCATCACCTACTGAAGTTGATACTCAAGTCTAACTATAGAGGTATACCGCGGGAAAATGTGAAAACAATCATACGTCAAGTGCTTGAAGGCTTGGATTACCTCCATACTAAATGTAAGATTATTCACACAGATATTAAGCCCGAGAATGTATTGGTTTGTGTTGATGAATCTTACATCCGCAAGCTGGCAGCGGAGGCTACTGAATTACATTCCTTAGGCTTGAGACTGCCTCATTCCTTGATTAGTACTGCACCAAAAGAATTTCAAGAACAGGTGGTCACTGCTAAAATGAGTAGAAATAAAAAGAAAAAATTAAAGAAGAAAGCAAAGCGTCAGTCTATGTTACTTAAAAAGCAAATGGAACAAATAGAAGAAATAGAAGAACAGAAAAAAGTTGTCAATAACAGTGAGTCAGTCCCCATGTCGCAAGACAATGATGATTCACCTCCAACACCTGAAGAGGCAAGTGTGATTGAGACTACCCGCTCTGATAATGAAACTAATATCAATGGTTGTAATGATGACAGAGATGATAGAGCTGATGAGGAAGCTTTTGATACTGATGCTGATGCAGTACAGGTAAGATCTAAGCAATATGGCTGTGGAGATGATCCAGGCACCCCTATGTCTGAAGGGGAAATGACTGATACTCCACCTTCATTTAATTCTCAGTCTACTAAGGGCAAGTCTCTTGATAAAAAATTTGATCCAGCTTTTGATATCTGTGACTTAGAAGTAAAGATTGCAGATTTAGGTAATGCATGTTGGGTCCACCGGCATTTTACTGAAGACATACAAACAAGGCAGTATCGATCTCTAGAAGTGTTGCTGAGTGCCGGCTATGGGACCTCAGCAGACATATGGAGCACCGCATGCATGGCTTTTGAGTTGGCCACAGGAGACTATTTATTTGAGCCTCATTCTGGCGATGGCTACAGCCGTGATGAAGATCACCTTGCTCACATTATAGAACTTCTAGGTGATATTCCTAAACGAATTGCAGCCTCAGGAAAATATTCAAAAGTATTCTTCAATAAAAAGGGTGAGTTGAGGAACATAACTGGATTAAAACCATGGGGCTTAGTATCCGTGCTAACTGAGAAATATGAGTGGAGTCAGAAGGATGCAGAAGATTTTGCTGATTTCTTAAAGCCTATGCTCGACTTTGATCCAAATCGGCGTGCCACTGCCTATGAGTGCCTTCAGCACCCATGGTTAAAACTGCTTGAACCTGAACAAAACGAGTCTGACAAATAATATTATATTGCTCTCTGAAATGAATGATCATACATTCATGAAATCAGTAGTGTCAACATACAAAGTATTTCAGTCTTATACAATTTTAATAAAAACTTTATTTATGAATTTCTTTGTGAATAATTTTACTTTGTATCTAGATTGTTTTGTTAGCAATCCTGAATTGTTTGAAACTAGAAATTGTGTATGACTACTTATTGGTGACATGTTGCCGAACTTCTTAAACACAACCTGCAAAGGAACAGCAGCAAAGTATATAATACATCAGCTGCTCAGCGTAAAGTTATTATTTGGAGTAACATGTATTGGCATTTTATTAGACATCTCAAATTACCTAAACTGTACAGATAACTTTAGGAAAAATTGTGATGTATGACATGTAGACAATATAGGTTTTGTCACATTAATCTTTTAGAAATTTAGTTGACATAATGACATAGCTCTGCACTTAATACAACATCCTAGGAGGTGAGGAACCTAATATAAAGGAGTCATGCATGCATGTAGTAGCCATTCAGGAAGTAGAATGTTCACATAGTTTAAGTTTGTGTTTTATCACTATCACAATAAAAATCTCAATATGTAAACTTAGGAGTAAGACAGTATTTGTAATGCCACACCTCCGAGACTGCCTTTTTATATTTCGATGAGTCATCAAAATTTAACAATGGCTGGAATTAAGCTATTCGGAGACGGTATAAGACAGTGTCCTCTAAACCAGCTGATAGTAATAATATTACTTATCATAGATCCCAATTTACATGACCATCATTTGTATTACTTAATTATATCTGCAAAAATTTACATGAATAAAAATGTCAAAATGAGCTTGTTACTATGTTTATTTTTTGTTTTTATTTTACATTAAATTTCTTCTCTATTTCTTACCTTTGGTGGTTTAAACTAGCTCATTAAAGTACAAAAGAATAATTTTTCACATCAGGAATCTCTAGATTGAATCTTTCATAATGGAATATTAACGTAATTCGTAAGTATTTATAGGTAGGTACTGCAATTTAATAAAGGTGGGGCCGGAAATATTGTAAGGATTGCTGGCTGCTCCCGTAAAGCTCATTGTGTCTAGGGCTCAGTATTGTGACGCGAGTGTGATACCCGTTACGGTAACGCGCACGCATTGCTACGCTGTAGGTATTATAACAGGTATGTAAGTATGTACATTGTGTTGAATAAACAATGTTATCCATTCCTTTATTCGCCACAAGCTAGAACTAGATACGTCTTGATCTATGTGTGCAGGTGCAAACTGCAGTGTGAATGTACCACACGTATAATCATCCAGACCATGAACGGACTGGACAATGCTTCTTTAACTATTTATCTATAGGTCTACAAATTCGTTTAACGTCTCACGTGACCGCTTAGGTCTTCTAAACTGCTAAATGGATTTTGATGCCGTTTTCACGATCGTTTACGATTTAATAGACCATTTATTCGGGAAGGTTTATGTAATTTATGAAATTTAGCAGAAATGTCGCCATTGCAACCGTGTGAAGCAGGAGCGGGTCGCTAGTGCTAGTGTTATACTTATATGTGTAAGTTACCGTACTACCGGTACTACCTATCAAACAAAATTATAAATACCTAAGTACTAGTAGGTACTCTAAGAGGATAATGAAAAGCTTGTGTTTTTTATAGTTGGTACCTACAAGAATAATTAGAACTTACATTTATTAAGTATAAATGAAAAAACTGGCCAAGTGCATGTCGGACCACGCACAATTAAGGGTTCCGTAATTATCCCAAAAACAAACTTAACATTGTAGTTAGTTAGAAAAACATGCTCTCCCATACATCGATACTCGTTACGGTCAATTCTCCAACTGCAAATTTAAGTTTTATTTATTTAAATCACAATTATAACACCTTTACGGACTTATCCAAGGCGATTTTATAATCACAATGTCTACTTACGCAGATTTATACAAAAGAAATAACCGGTAAGGAAAATTACTTACCTACACACAATTAACTTACATTTTATTATAAACATGACAACGTTTATACTATTTGGTCGACTATTACTCGTTAACTTGTAAAACCTACTTAGCGGTGATAGTTTTCCTTTTAATTTCGTTATTAAAACTACTGGCATGAATTATTTCACATATTCAAAACCAACCATTTAGCTAGCGCGGGAGGGACACCTGACCCTAACAAAAAATAGCAATAGTTAATATTACGCAAACGGATCCCTGAATTGAAAAATGGGTTTCACAGACCCACAATATTTTTGAACGGCCTATCCAACGATACCCCATATTATGGGATAGACGAGAAAAAAAATATCATACCCACTTTACGTGCAAGGGTAAAAAGGGTACTAAGTACTATAGAGAAAACTAAAAAAACTAAAGGTTTTTTTTACGACTGTCGGCGTGATTATATCTGTATCCATGCCAAATTACAGCTTTCTAGTGCTAGGAGTCTCTGAGCTAAGCTGTGGACAGACGGCCGGACGGACAGACATACATGGCGAAACTATAAGGGTTTCTTGTTGACTACGGAACCCTAAAAATTAAACAAGTGCGCAATTTTATTTTTGTGGTTCAGTATCGGTATTAAATAGTAGATTGGTATACAAGGGTCGAAAGGAATTGGTGACTTTCAATGATAAACACTACTTTTCCTTTCGAATGTAGATAAGGTAAGGGAGGTAAAAAAAAATTGTTTTTCTAAAATATTTTATTTTCTTGTTTGCTTCACTTCATAAAATCATTGTACGTACCTATTTAAATATCTTTCCTTTGACATTTCTAACAAAAGAAACTCGATCTATCTGCCTCGTCTTTAACCGAATCTGGGGTCAACATTTCAGAATCGCATGAACTCGTTTTAAATACTTTAAACTTAGAATAAAATCGTAGCGAAGTCAAAAATGTACATTGAATCTTTTTGAAAAAAGTAATTGCTACGAGGTTGCATCGATTCCAATGAAGAAAATATATTTTTTAGAATTTTTGTTATGTCTCATCAGTCGGTACCGGTAGGCTACTACCGGCCGGCGGCGGCGGCGGCGGTGGGGTGGGTATTATCGGCGCTATTTGCTATGGGGGATGAGCAATATTGCATTATATTTGTATACCTCTATAGTTTACAGTAAATTGTAAAAAGACGAGCCAAATGGTTAGAACATTTATAAATTTTATCATCACGCTATAGCTATAAATATGGGGCTAAGCTGTCAATCATCATGACATAATACCTACAGAGCGAATTATTGAGATGGGGCAGTACCTTCCGTTGTAGCTACCTGAAATCGGTCATAAGAGACTATCTATAACTTTTTGAGACATTTTGATCTGCAGACATAGATTTTGATTAAAATGTACAGTCAGCAAAAAATGGGCAATTTTCGTTAAAAAATAAATTTGGTGCCAATAGATCCTGTTTCATACCAAGATCAAAAACTCTATTAGACCAACTTAGGCTTGAGTACTAGTTGAGTCAGAAATCGCAAAAACCTTTTCCCATAGCTACATATTGTGAGAAATGAGATTCCAACTTACTTACTTTTTTTTGATAAATGATAATTATTATGTCGTTAGATTCGCCTTTATTGCGCGAGTGTCACTGGGTATAGTAAAATTAATAAAAATTAAAATGGCGGAGTTTTGGCGCCAAAAGGTGTTTTCGAAAAAAAAAATATCTCCCAATCCTATCAAAATGAAGGGTTTTAAAGGGTGATTACAAAATTATACATATTATATGTTTAAATGTAATTTAAATGAGTTATGATAAAAAAAAACTATCCTAAACTTTTGGAGTGAGTGAGTAAGAGGCCGTTATCACCCGATTTTAATATATACCCTAATTTATCATCGCATAATCCTAACTAAAAAGTGTAAAATAAAATAAAATCAAAAACCCGACTGCGTAAAAAGTAAACATAAAAAAAGATGGAAACAAGATTCTTATAAATCAATCAAAATAATTAACTTTTTTTAAGTAGTAGTTCGGAAGAAAGGTTTCTATCCCAAACTGTCAACATCGGAGAAAAATTGTGCGCCATGCTTGACGTTGCAAACAACTGTCTAGGGCAGAGAAGACAAGTCTCTTTACATTTGATTTTGTAATCGCCGTGCTATGGACAGTACAGGACAGTAGAAAACTTTGGCTGCATTCCCCATTAGACTTTATTTGCTGACAGCGCTCACATCAATAATTTGAGTACGGTACCGAATTAGTTATTACGATTATGACAGCCGACAACTATCAACAATTCGGAAAGCTCGTGACCGCGCTCACGGTTGGACTACAGTATTTCTTTTAAACACCACACATACACATTTGTACACTTCTTCTTCTTTGGTTAGATGGCGACTGGCCAGAAGCACAATTTCGAAAATGCCACGCTATTAAATATAAGGCAACGGTGCAGTTTAAAAGAAGATGTAGTAACAAAAATTGAAAAGAGTATGCTTAGATGGTTTGGTCATGTTGAGAGGATGAGTGGAACGCGACTAACAAAAGGTATTTATAAAGCAGAGGTGAGTGGAAACGCCGCCGCGCCGGGAGGGGACGCCCTAGGAGGACATATAGTGACCAAATTGGTGATGTTCTTCAGAAAGGTCAGGTGCTTAGTACTCGCAATCGGCGTGCGTGTATGACCAGATGTATGAACGTAGGCGAAGCAAAAAGAGTATGTAAGGAGCGTAGCAGGTGGCGTTCTATAGTTTCTGCCTACCCCCATGGGAAGAAGGCGTGAGTTTATGTATGTGTATGTATGTAAATATAAGATAAGACTCAAAACAAAACAACGCAACTGTCATTTTTGACAGCGCTCACGGTGATATTGGAGCATGGTCGGCGTTATCGCAAGATGGCGCATGTCATGACGTCATCTATGACGTTTCACGCGACAACGTTTTCGCGCTCACGCTTACAGCGATTATGGTCTTAATTCTGAACGCACCCTTTCATTCAACTGTCTAGATACGGAAACGTCATTTTTGTCTATTCTTCCGTTGACAAAACGCTTCTCTACGGTTCTCGTGCTAAGCTTACAGGTCAGTATCAGGTTGTATCTTGATCAAAATTTGATTCGCGACTATAACAGACACTGTTCTTGTCGGTGAAGATGGACCTGAGATCCAGAGCAGATTGGAGAAATGGCAACAGAAGCTAAATAATGTTGGCTTGATAATTAACCAGCAGAACCAAAACTGAATATTTTTTCTAATTATGTTCAGCGATTTAGGCGGTCTCTCCAATTCTGGAGCTATAGAGCTTCTTGGCGCGCTTCTCCCAGTCCGCTCCGACTTTCGGTATCTCGGTTCACTCATGCAAAGCGATGGCGAAGTAGATCGGACGGTTAAGCACAGAATTAACACTGGATGGATGAAATGGCGGTAGGTCACGGGAACAATCTGCGACTCCCGCATTCCCCTTAAACTTAAGGGGAAGATTTATATAGAACAATAGTTAGACCTGCTGTCTTGTATGGAGCAGAATTTTAGGCCACAAAAGGGAAGAATGAAAGGCAATTGCATGTAGCTGAGATGAGAATGCTAAAAGGAATGTGTGGTGTGACACGAATGGATAGAATAAGAACCGGTGACTGAAAAGTTGTGCGGAAATCGGTTGTCATGGTATGCGGAGGAATGAGGAAAATTATGAGTATGGATATCGATGGCTATAAAAGTAAGGGAAGACCAAAGAAACGATGGATGGACTGTGTGAAAGATGATATTATGGCTAGAAGTATGGGTAGAGAAGTATGGAAGAAAGGGACATGTTGCGCCCACCCCAAATAAATTAGGATTATGGCAGGAGAATGATGATATAATCATAAGAATCATTAATACATGTCTCTAGTAAGAATTGATCCCCAATGTCATGATTTCATGAAAAAGTCATTCAATGGAACAAACCTAACTTAGAGAGATGGTTTTCCCTGTATGTAGCTTATTTTAAGGTGAATCTGCAGCTGTAGCCCGCGAAATTAAAATTTTCCTACGTTTTTTGTTATTTGCAGGTCAGTGTTAGGTTATATCTTGATCAAAATATGATTCGCAACTATAGCAGATATGTATTTACAGATTTAGAATCATTAATACATCTCTCTCGTCTGTGGAGGGGGGGGGGGGTGATTGACCCCCCCCGTGACGTCTGAAAGGGGCGTGCGTGGATGGTGGATCCGAGCCGCCACCTCGGATCTTGTATGATAGGGGGCTGCGGACATCCCCGAGTTCGCCGTCCCTGCAGGCTTAGCACGAGAGCCGTATAGAAGCGTTTTGTCGACGGAAGAATAGACAAAAATGATGTTTCCGTGAAGACAGTTTAAAGTTTTCTACTGTCTTAAGCACGGCGATTTCAAAATCAAATGTGAAGAGACTTGTCTTATTTTTCTCCGTAGTTGACAGTTTAGGATAGAAACCATTCTTCGGAAATAGTCTACGTAGATAAAAAAGGACCTAGACAAAGAATCGTTAGTTGTTTTGGCGTAAGGCGAGTAATTTTAGGGGTTGCTTTGTTACTTTTGTTATATTTTATGGCTGAAATTAACAGGTTGGGTTCAAATCGCCGATATTATTTAAGTTTTTTTTATAGAAAAACTTGAGCGACGATGGGAAAGAAATACTATTATAGAGCTCGCTGTAGAATTACAAAATAAGCAAGGATATGGTGCCGTGCAATGTTTATGCGAGGAACTCGGCCAAAACCTGTCGCCCAAAACTTCGGTAAATAATAGATTTTTGGTATTAACAATAAAATAGGAACAACAAAAATCCTACAGTGTTACACTATGTTGTCGCCTAACTTTGATCTATTAAATAAATTCACAGGGAATATAGAACATCTCTAAGTTCATAGAGACTACGAAAAGAGTTAGTTGTTTTCCTGATTCTAATGATTATAATTCTGTAAAGCCATATTTATTATGGCCGCGAATCATATTTAAATCAACATACGACCTAACACAGACCTGCAAATTGCCAAAAACTTAAGAAAATTTGAATTTCGCGGGCTACCTTAGCATCCCCTTTTTTTTTGTTTCCGTATTGGAAAATCCTCATGGATGTTCTCCGCCCTGGGGGGGGCGGAGGTGTCTGTCAGACTCTTACTGACTAAAAACCACCCTGGTGTTCCCCTTCCCACACTTGGACCGGGGATCATGGGATCTAGAATCAATCATGCGACTTTTGCGATCCCCGTCTAGTGCCGGCCCGTCTCTGCAGGCCACCTCATGTCTCGGGGGAGGGTGAGGTGTTTGACCACCTCCACGACGTCTAAAAGGGGTGCGGGTGGAACCATGAAATTATATAGATAAAAGTAGAGGCTACACTCTAAATACCTAAGTGAAGACGACTGTGGGCCGTCTCTCTCTTTCTGAAAACATACATAAGTTAAAGAAAACACATATCACTGTCTCGTTCTTATGTATGTATTCAGAAAGAGAGACTCGGCCCACAGTCGTCTTCACTTAGGTATTCAGAGTGTTGCCTCCACTTTATACGCGCCGCCACCTCGGGTCCACTATGAGTGCATTCCCCTTAACCTAACCTTTAGGTCGGGTTGCCCAGGCTTAAGCGCAGGCCACACCGCCAGCTAGCGGGCGGGCGGGCTAGGCGGGCGAACATCGTTTCACCTCTTTACATGGTTAGTCGGTAGCTCGCGGTGTGAACCGAAGTATGTAAAGAGGTGAAACGATGTTCGCCCGCCTAGCCCGCCCGCCCGCTAGCTGGCGGTGTGGCCTGCGCTTTAGTTACAGCGACTAATTTGGCTACCGCCAAAACCTACCAATCAGGGACGGTTCAAAATTTTACGGGTGATAAATTTAGACAGATTAAGAACCCTGTCGTTAACTGCAGATTCGTTCACAATTTGGACGATTTGACATTGATAGATTTTAAACTACCGAAAACATCTATCCGAAAATGAATGAATTGTGTTCACAATATTTTTCGATATTTTATAATCTACGCTACATAATTAGATTATAAAAACTAACGGTGCCCACAATCTTAAAATCTATGCTTGTTTGTATGTACAGACGCCAGTAGGTCAAGCTACCCGAAACTGTTAAATTTTCCCAATCAACCTTGAACCTTACACTATAACGATAAAGTTGAAAATCTTTTAAAATTTGACAGATTGTAGTAGCTTGATGTGCTGGCGTCTGTACAACATGGAATACGACATGGAATCAGTAACTATTTTTGATAGTTAATTTCTTTAATTGTTCTGAGTTAATTTCAGTTTTTGGCTTCTAAAATTGACATTTCATTCTATGCTGCTGGACAGTTGGTTGCGCTTTTTCCAGATAAAGCACTAGGAAGTGGTGAAGCCGTCGCAATTTATTTTTTTGTCAAGTACTGTGGGGTGTCATGTATATAGCCTGGTAATAAAATAAATAACTTTTATTCTCAACGTTTTTAAAGACGAGTATGGTTTTTTGTTACTGGCAACTTTTTCAGACCTTGCTCGGTTTTTTTTGCAAGTCTTGAACAAAGGCTTTTGGTGAATGTAAATGGTCCTTTAGTATTCTCAAATATTATTATGTTTAGAATCAAACAATAAAAATACAGTGCATATAACCTGCATAGTTTGGTTTTTAACTTAGACATAGAGAATTGGACTGAGTGATAAGCCTCCTAAAAGTGACCATTCTCTAGAAAGGGACAAAGCAACTTTGCGGCCAATACCTGTCCCTCTTTTGCAAGCCTGTAATATCAAAGGCGCAGTGATACAATTTTTATTAATAAAAAAACATTGAAATATTACAGTGACTAATAATAGAAAAAGTATTAGGTATTTCTTTATGTTATTAATTATTATGTTTAGACTGTGAAAGCTTTGGTTCGAGACTGAAAGATTTCTTTTTATTAATATTTTTTTCTTCGCAAGAGAAATTGAGACATAAATTAAGAATATTGAAAACAATTTTTTTATAATATTATTGTTAAAATATTTTTTCTCTTTTAGGGCGAACTAAGTCTTGAAAGCTTGATTTTTAATAAACATATCGATTATATTTCAAAGAATAAACAGATATTTTACAAGCATGAAAGTATATCATTTGAAGTCAATTCATAATTGGACCAATCAGAATTCTAGAAAGAGATAACTACTGGCCGTATTGTCTTTGTCTCTCTCGTAATTTTTTTTTGTCTGTTTTCACTGCACAACAAAATACAGAACGCTCAGTCCATTCTCTATATCTATGGTTTTCAACACTGCAAATTAAAAAGAATAATAGTCATGAAAATACAAGGTAGGAATACTATGGAGATGGCATATTCTACTAAAGAAGAATAGTTATACAAATATCTATCATAATGACACAGTCATGTCATAAAGCGTTTTGTTTCTTTTTCTCTAATCAAGAGACATTATGAAAAAGGAGACATCTAAATGTATCTGTCTATGCGTGACCGGCAAGGAACATACTTTGGTGACCGGTCACCATAGACAATGCCAAGTTTTGTGGCACAAAACAATATAAAATGTACTCTGTGCTACAAAACTCGGCAATGTGGTGTCAAACGGTTGCTTGCTTTCTCTCTCGCACTTGCAGAGAGTACTCAGACTCAGTAGCAACCCTACGAAAGGCGGCCATACTTGATTTTTGTAGGTAGTCACGCCAATTTTATAGGTATGGCAAGTCTAGTATGGCATGATAATAATTATACAGAAATAATCGTTAAAATCAGAATATTGGAGTCTGAACATAAAAAGGGTTTTTTAGAAAATTATAATGATTCTTTGCTTCGGTAAATATAATTTTTTAAGGGCGCGTATTTTTTGATGTGTAACGCTCTCGCTTTCTGTGGGAGTGATTTCGTGAAAAGGGACGGAAGTGTGTAACAGGAAGTGACAGCTTGAGCATGGAATAAGTAAGGAAGACTTTATAATAGCATGGAATTAGTGTACTCATGGAATTATTAAGAACTGTATTTATAGATTGCTAGTAGAGAGGGTCATTTCTGTCGCTGCTTAGTTGCATAATACCAAGGTGAGATCGGTGAGATGTCAGATCACCTTAGAGCATTTAACAGGATAAATACTCAAAGCAGATCACAGATGAACCGCTACACCATGTTAATAACACGAAAACATGGAGGAGCGGACTTGTGGGCTAATTGCGTAACGCAATAACAACATTCATTGCGTTATTTACGTCGTTGAGCAGAATTTTTTTTCTAACTTATGAAGCAATATGCTTCAAAATCATTCCGATTCCGATTCAAACTGTGTTACGCAATTATGGTGCTGCTTAATGCTCGCTCGATTTTCTTTATTACCATGCAACTTGATAAGCATTATGCAGCAAATTGTAAAAAACGTAAAAAAAGTTGAATTTCGTGCGCTGTACTCCGCGTTTTTACATGTTGTGTCTACTAGTTTTTTTTATCGTTTTTTTGTTTCAAGTTGTAAAGACTAGTTGTACACAAAACTATTTAGAAAGATGAACAAACTAATTACCAATACGTGTCTGCTTATAAGTGCAGTATCAGTATCATACATGATAATATTTTATACATGAAATGTGGCCACACAGCAAATCCGAATGATCGTTCAATGTTGTTGATTACCCTCAGACCACTGATGATATTAATTAAGTTCTAGTTTATTAGTATTTGGTTGGTTCGTGGTACCAAGTTACCAACGAATTAAACGCTTCACTAAACGAAACTAGATGGCGCTGATCACAGAGTACTACGGCGCGCGGCGATGATTAGTGGGAGTTCCGGAAATCGCGTTATTTTGAGCTGATTCGATTCGGAATTGCATTTTTACAGTGCTAAGGGTTTTCCGTATTTGTATGTAGTAAGTTTACGAGCCAACTTTAAGTACCTACAACATTTAGATCATAGATGTTTTTGACTAAGAGGAAAATTGCTTGACTTGGCTGATAATTTCTAACTCCTCTCCTAATGATATCCTTCTCCTTACACATCCCTAGCATCACGGAGTGTAAGTACCACGTTTTTTTTTGCCTCGTACTCCCACCGCTCCTAGCTTTCTACCACAAAATTCTAAAACCCGCAACCCAATTCCGTGATACACTTTCAATCACAATCCGAAGGATTTGGAAGGAAATTCCTTAGGTATGTCAGTTGTCTTCTATACGAATATGTACCATAATTATGAGAAGAGTTTTTTAAAATTACATTCTCTGGTAGGTACCTACCTAGGTAGGTACAATGGTCGACAACATACCGACGCTGCGCGCTGTTGCGTTTGTGGTAACATGGTGGTAACTTATTCAAACTATAACATTTATTAAAGAAAGAAAGAAAATACACTTATTTAGCACAGACTAAAAGGCACACAATATAAAAAAAAACATATAGGTACCTAACGCATAAACGTAACGCATATAATATATTACTGAACTACTGAAAGGCATACAGCCGATTATGATAACGTTCGCGTTGTTGTTGCTTCCGAAAGTTTGCAGAGGCCAGAAAGTTGACGGAGTTTGGCGGCTATAATATGGACATTACGACGCATGCGCAGAAAAAAACGTCGAGCGACCTTCCCGCGTCCTTCCCGCCAGTCGAGTCGACGGCTCACGCCGCGCGGCCACATATGTAAACACGGGGTAACAATAATAAACCGATCCACTTTCGCTTTCGTCCGAGTCATCGCGATCCTCCCCGTCACAACTAAGTACATACCTAGACTGAACTTGAAGTGATATGGTGACGTGAACTGGGTGTACTGGATTGTGGCATTTTAACAGCGCGCGCGTGAAAATCAGGTTGGTAGAATATTGTTTTATCTACATAGTACCTACGCATTAAGAATCCTTTTAGATCAATCAGTGTGTTATTGTAGATATGTGACGCTACGACCGCCGTTCATTCATTGTTGCATCTAGAATTCTAGATTAGTCCGATACCGGAAATAATAGGAAACCATTTGAGGTCGTGACCTTGAACCTTTGGCATAGGTCATGTAAACAAAAGTTCCGGCGGAGTTCCCAACTTCTTACCTAGGTACTAAATTAATTTCACCTAAGTACTAGACCGTTCTTCCTATCAACGAGCGTTAGTTAATGAACAAAAAGCTTTTATTATTTCTTCACTTTTAGGTAAGCTTGCTTTTATTTCCAATTTCTCTTCACCTTGTTTACAAGTTTACGTAAGATGCAATAAATATTTTAATTGATCAAAATGTGAAGTGATTTTTCAGGCTATATTATTATTATGAACAGTGCCTAACGTAGACCTACGTTAGGCACTGTTCATGTGATATGCGATAACGTCACGTAGATAATGTCACATTCTTTAAAAATCCTATCAAATTGCAAAAAAGTACACAAGATGTAAAGGTAAATTCTAGTCTTAATTGGATAGCGAACTCTCCCTACGTAATAATATACCTAAATGGGGTTTAAATTACCACTTTGATAAGTTGTTGTAAAATTGTGTATTAAGTAGGTAGGGGATACAGCCGACTATAGTCTGCGCCAGATAAGAAAAAAATAAAAGTCGTTAACACCCGTCTACCAATGTATTCCTATTTCAAAACAATACGAAAAAAATGTAAAGGAAGTGTCGCAAACATGATCAAAACACACGTATCGCGGTAAGAGGCGTCCTTGACGCATTCACTGGGCATAAGTTACAAATATTTTGGCTAAAACCATATTCAGTCGTATTTATTTTGGAAGGTTTACTTACTAGTACATTAAAATCTTAAACCAAATTCGAAGTCAAATCATTTATTTCAAATAGGCACATAGTTTCGTATTAAATTATTTTTTAATAATTGGTACACACGACAGTCACTCTAGCACGTTCCATTTTGGACCCAACTTTGTATGAAACCTGAATGGTCTCCTTAAGCAGAAAATTCAGAAGGGCAATCTGTGTCCGTATTTTCACACTTTCACTTTCTGAAGTGTCTGTAACATTAATAATAGAGCGATCGGCTGTTTTATTTATCTATGTATCTGATGATCGAGTCCATTCATCTTGACTTCTTCCTTTTTGACGTGCTTGATACAATTTTTCTGTTTTTTAGGTGTTACCTGATAGGCATCATTAAATATTTTTTTAACGTCTGTTAATTTAAATGTTGTATTGTGTTGGTCGAGCAACGTAACTTTTCGTGTCCGCCCATACGAGCTCTATTGGATTGAGCTCGCAATAATAAGGCGGAAACCGTAACACTAATTTAATACGCCTTTCTCTTTCACCATTTCATCGACTGCGTATTTTTGATAAAAAACTTATTTATAAGGACGCGATAGGTACAACATAATTACAAAATGGGGGACTGGTAATGCGCCTGACTCGCTCGGCCGTCACACTCAGCGCCGAGTATGACCCAAAAAATTATTTTTTTGGTAAGAAGTTTAAAATTCGGTTATTTTAATTAATTGTAATACTTATAATATAATAATTCCAATAAAAGAACATGTCGTTAAGTTAAAGTTAAATAAATAAATACAATTATGGCATGTTCTTTTATTGAAATATAAGTTGAAAACATAAGTAATCTCGAAAGATAAATATACCACGAAAATTATTTTTGAAATACATAAACAATACATATTTCATTGTTAAAATAAGTATTTTTAAAACTTAAAAAAAAATACCAAAATAATTCTTCACGTATTTCTTACTTACCGTTACCAAACACTTATTATGAAACTCGATCGAAGCAGTATTAGCGACAGTTTTGAATGACGAGCGATCTATGTATAACGAAGCTTTGTGGACTTTTTGGTACAAGTCGGAGTTTTATTTTTTTCTTATCTGGCGGAGAATATAGGCTCTTTTATAAACGCACGAAAAGGGACGCAACACTGGGAATTCTGTTCTTCGGACCCAGGGTGGCCAGTGATGTGATTTCCCAAATTTCCCTAGATTAGAAATTATTTTTCCCCAAAATGATATCTTTTTCAAAATAAACCTCCCAAACATAATTTTGCGGAATGAATAAAGAAATACACAATATATGCAATTTTTTATATTATTTATTGAAAAGGCACAAAAATTTCCAGTTCTTAAACCGAACCAAACAAGATTCTACATCTCAGTCTCCCCGCAGAGTAGACGTTTTCAGAATTGAACTTGTTTATCATTTTAGCAGTCGGCTCAAACTGTGAACATCCGCCACAAGCTGCTAGTCCGTATCTTATCACTATTATGTGGTCAGCCGTTTTGGTAAGCAGTCGGTTTCTTAGCTTGTTGTTGACCACGTTCATGATCCGAATAGTTCTTTTTATTCTTAGTCAACCCCAAATTTCCCCAACTTCAAAGTTTTGTCTCCAAAGTTTTCCCTAAATATATCATTTCCCCAAAATACCAAATTTTCACCAAAATCGCGAAATAAAAACCCCAATCTGGTAACGCTGCAGCTGTTCGGAACTGCAACGTGCGTGTTTCTCCCCTAGTAACCGCTCACCTACCGTGTAGGTACCTACAATTTTTGAAATATTTGAGTTGACCCAAACATCCGTACCGTCCGTACCCCAGTCTAAACTAGCAGCGCCTAAAGGCTCTTACAAACACACGCGATATCGCGGGCGCGACATTCACCGACAAAGGAATTGTCTTTGTCGGTGCCTGTCGCGCCTGCGATATCGCGTGAGTGTGTAAGAGCCTTTACAGCAAGCATTGATGACACTGGGTACCTACCTACTTCTTTATACCTACTCAGACAAACAACACACTATTGTTGTTAAAATATTGACAGCCAGTAAATCGCCCTCCTCCAAAGAACGAAAAGTGCTCAGAATTATTCTGAGGAAAAGTGGCCATAGCCGATTTTTTTTCCTGATTTCTGTTAACTTTCCTTATTTATTATTTGGTTTCAGTAATTTCAGCAGATACTTTGCTAATTTGGAACTTATTGAGTTTTCACTCTGTAAACGTCCGTGTGGTGCCGGACGTAAAGAATAGCACCATCCTATTTCTTCCCGTGGGTGTCGTAAAAGGCGACTAAGGGACTTAGGTACTAGAGACTAGTACTACTATTAGTACTACTTTTCTATGCATTTTAACACCATACTGCGATCGCCAACCCGCCTGCCAAGCGTGGCGATTATGGCACCCTTCCCTCCTTTGGGAGAGGCCTATGTCCAGCAGTCTTTCGGCTGAAATGATGAATGAATCAAATGTCTGTCAAATAGTTTTTTGAGAACATATTATGTAAAGTGCCGCTATTGAAAATGTTCGCCTCTGTCATAATATAGGCAAATAAGAAGAAAGTGATAAAATGATCCTCCTCAATTCACTGAAGACGAAACGACAGAGTTCAAGTAGGGTTTGATCATAAATATCAGTTAACAGGGACAGGGTTAGGTTTAACCGACAATGTGGCTATGCAGTCTGCGTGGGCAATGGACTCCACGCTGGCCGGCTGCTAATTTAATGGCAATAAATTGATGTATTATTGTAGTGTGGCATGTCGTTGAAACGGAATAACAGAACTAAAGGCGTACTACTCGTACGCCTGTACTGTGATTCTGTATTGATATCTTCATATTTTTGGCGGCACATACATAATATCTATTTATGTATGAGGCGGTAGATTAAAGATTCGTAAAAATAATATATATTATTAAGTAAGAAGTAATACTTTTTCTTGAAGTTGTTGAAGTCAACATCAAGAAGAATACTGTACTTACTTTTATTCCTTGAGTGATGTCAAAGGCGAAATTGCGCAGCCATTTGTTCTTTACTTTTATAATCACTACATTCCCTTTGGTTATATTCGTCAGTTTTTGTACCATCAAGAAGGGGTCCAATCGTTGCCATGGCCGAGATATTGGTACATTCTGCTACATCAAAGGTGACCATTAATTAAGAAACGTTTTATAAAAAAAACTTAAATGAAAAAAAAAACAAAAATCCGGCAAAAAAACAAAATACAGATCCAAAGACACCGACTTCCGAAATTAAAGTAATTTTTCAGTTTGTAGTGTTTGGCCAGAGGCTAAGTAAGCATTGCCATACAACGTGGCAATGCCTCCAGTCTCTTGGGTACAGACGCCAGCACATCAAGCTACTACAATCTGTCAAATTTCTTTAATAAATTTTCAACTTTAACCCTACAGCATAAGGTTCAAGGTTGATTGGGAAAATTTGACAGTTTCGGGTAGCTTGATCTGCTGGCGTCTGTACATTACCAGTCGACAGCGAGGCGAAGGATTTTTGACGCCTTATTTTAGTTTATTAATAGTTTTAGTTTTTAGGATATAATTTTGTTATTTTTATAAATTAATTAGATATAAGTTGTTATTTATGTACATTTTATTTTAATTCTAAATAAATCAAAAAATAAATCTTTAGTTTAGTTTCCTATATGCTGTGTGTTTAATAATTTAACATGTTTTTTTGGAAATTAGTTGTTTTTTTGTAAAAAGTTTATTAATTTTGACTTTTTAGTCGGTCAGTTTGTAATTTATCTAAGTTACAATATACTAATATCAATTGCTCATCACCTTTTACAAAATATTACTTTTCCCGATGCAGGGACGTTAATTGTCTGACACCTAGAGAGCATTCCCTTTCAAACAAAAAAGTATTTTCAAAATCGGTCCACAATTGACGGAGAAATCGGTCCACGATTTGTCGGAGAAATCGGTGAACATAATTATACGTATATAAAAAAACAAGTGTGCTTTAGACTGAAGTAAAACTTAAACGTAACTCTCTCTCTTTCTATCTTCACTTACTTATATCTTCCGTTTGCTCGCTTCCGTAACGCTCTCGTCACGCATTCACCAGCTTACTTCCCAAGTCAAGAGTGCGTAAAGAAGTTTTACTTCAAAAAAAACAAACATACAGATGAACTTAATACCTCCTCCTTTTTGGCAGTCGGTTAAAAATCCAATTTAGATTTAAAGACTTCTGTCCTCATTACATGACGTCTGTGCTCATTACATCGATACTTTGTGATGTGCCATAAAAACAATATGCGATATATATACATATATACTTTTGTTACATAGAAATAAAATTTAATTTTTGAAAGCATGAATGTGCGAGTAGACAATGAGAGTGTTGACCTGTCTGCTAGTCTGGCTAAGGTTTAGTGAAACTATCTAAATTTTCCATCATTTTATCTGTCTGGCGACGATCTCCCTTCGAATTCATTTTAGTTTTTTACGATCTATCTATGATAAATTAGTCATTGCTCGATGCACTTGTCGCCCATAGTGCGGTCTATGCTTAGTCTATGTAATCACTATTAATTAGAGGATCAATTGAATGGACAAATGCAGGCTTAAAGAATCCGCTTAGATTTTGAAATAAACGTCAAATCAACGACCTATCCTTCCTTTTTACAAAAAAATAAAGATATACTTAACCAGCAAACGACTGGCACAATCATCCAATTTTACTAATCTTCTTCTTCGTCGTATCGATGATTCTAAACTATATGAATTTCGATCATAATTCAGCCACGCCAACAGCGTTCTAGAGCCAATGCGAATGGCCCTGCTGCATAGGTCTTTCATAGTGCAGGAAGAACCAAACAAAGGATGAGGAATCGTTTGAGGTGTAGCTCCACAATCGCATCGTGGTTCATTGGAGTACCCCATCTTTAAACAGTTAAATTAATTACTTAGGTACGACTACGAGACAATTAGCCCAACATTTTTCCATGGCATGCCAAATTTGTCGTTGCCCAATGAACATACAAATCAGCAGCTCATGTATCCCATCCGATTTCTATTTACCTTTGCAGTTCAATTCATTACTGGAGTAATTGTTATTTACGACTGTTATCGACAGATTCAATTATAGTTGAGTCTGTTCAAGTGCATGGCCATTTGGTTTAAATACTATTTCATCAGAATGCCCAGAGCTGCTTTCCAATACAAATCTTATCTATGCGGCTGTTTCTTCAGTTCGGTACGTTGGCCGTTCAGGCCGACTAATAAAACTGTTATGGGTTTATTTATGGAAAATAAGCCCTAGCCTATCCACTAGCCAGTATCGTCATGTGATCTTTGCATTATGTTCGTTTGTTTGGTAGGATAGGTACCCGCCATTATATTTAAAATTGAATGAGATAAAATTAATTGAGTGAATTCTTTTCAGTTATTATTTTCTGGGTTGTGGAGGTCAGATAGGCAGTTGCTCCATATAAAATACTGTATTCAGCTGCATCCGGTTAGACTGGAAGCCGACCCCAACATAGTTGGGAAAAGGCTAGGCAGATGATGACTTAAAAGTTATTTCTTTATGTCTTTCTTAATCGATTTAGCTGCGATAATTTTTCTTGCTCTTAACATTCTTCGTAGCAAATGTTTGAAACTTTATTTAACGGACGCCCGCAATAATCAGTCCACCTCCTTTTTTAGGTGCCTTTTTGCCTATTTGAATTATTAAAATAATCCCAGAAGTACCCAATAATGCAGGCGTCCGTCATCTAATCTTCTAAATTGTGAGCTGTGTGTACAGGTGTGTACAGACGCCAGCAGGGCAAGCTACCCGAAACTGTCAAATATTCCCAATCAACCTTAAACCATATGCTGTAGGGATAAAGTCGAAAATCTGTTAAAGACATTTGACAGATTGTAGCAGCTTGATGCGCTGGCGTCTGCCATAGAAGTTTCGACGACTAAGTTGACTCTTCTTACTTCTTTAAAATATTATTAAGTACTTATTTATTTTAATTATATTCTAAAGTATCCTATGTATATTCCTAACAAGTTGCATTATACTTATGACAGGTAGACGGGGCTCCGATGCCGGCCACGTTTCTCTAAATAGAGGTGGGTTCAATTTCACGCATAACATTATACATCTCTCTAAGCTGGTGTCCTAGATTTGAAGAGCTCTTGCGAAAGTCTTGTGGGTTCTATAAAAGTAAATTTGCACCGAATTCTCAATGTTTTTTTTTTAAAACGTTTCCCCACACTGGGAATGTCTCCTGTATTGTGGGTGCGTTTACAGACACTTTAAACTCACATACACAAACAGCCAGATCCGGAACAACTACTCATACAAATATTTGTTCCGTGCGGGAATCGAACCCGCGACACGCAGCGCAGTCAATCGCTTACTCACTGTGCCAACGCCACCCGTGCCGTTGTTTTGCACTTCATTTACTTGCTCCCAGTGGTGGATAGATGGCGTTACATAATCAGCCTATAATGTTCCCACTGCTGGGACACAGGCCTCCTCTTTCTGCGAAAGGGAGTGGGCTGTAATCCACCACGCGGGTCCATTGCGAGTTGGCAGCAGTCAATCGCTTAACAACTGCGCCAACCGTGCCGTTGTTTTGTACTTCATTTACTTGCTCCCAGTGGTGGATAGATGGCGTTACTAGTAGTCATTTTAGCTTGCAGTGTTTGGAACTTTTGCAGACTTGTCTTACAAAAGTGGTTGTTGAATGCAAACTTAAGATTTTTTTGTTACTAATTTTACGTGCCATAAATAATTTTATAATATTAGTGGTATGATATAATTATAATAATTAGCTCGTGTGTGTATGAATGAACTACCCTGTGTTGGTGCATTAATTAAGATGCTGTCTATAAAGAGTGAATGTAGGTTCACGCTAGCAGTTATTATGATAATTTATGTTTGTTTTGTAACCGGTATGAAAATAGACGACCTTTAAAAACTATTCTGATGACAGTACGAGTTCAAAAGAAACATTGGTATAAATTGTGACAATTTTTAAAATACACGAGAGACCAGACAAAATCATTTAGGTATCAACGTATTTTATTATTGGACTGTTTCCAAAAATGATAAGATTTTTACATTTGCGTGCGTTATTTCTTTTGGTGTAAATCCGGCCCAGACGCATAAATGTGAATACGCGCAGAGCAATTTGATGACATTGCGTTGGCGCATATTACATTGCCCACTGCAGTTTATAAGGCGTTTTTCACAATTGGCGAGCCTTGTTTTACTTTCTTAGCTACTTAAAACTAAGAACCTGATACATCAGGCTTGTCAGGCTAACATCCTCTATTACCTCGCGTAATTCTTTTTTATCTATCAACTTTGGAATCTTCCTGGAAATCGTTTGGAAAATTAAGTCCATTAAATTCAAATATTAGGAACTCATTCAAATTAAAGTCAGTTAAATAAATCAGATGTGACATAGATATTCTTATCATCGTTCGTCGTTTTGATTGTCTCTAACAAGTTGAGGGGTTCAAGGATCCTACAATGGAATAAAGGTCTCGGAATGCTATTAACATCCCAGCAGTCATCCGTCTGTCCGTCGTATTAATCTGACTCCTGACACGTGTACTTATCTGTCAGTACTAAATTAAAATTAAACTAAACGCGTGCCGAGCTTGATAGATTTAGTAGTAGGTACTGAGTAACATACAAAATATTTATAAAGCAGCATTGTTGTTTGTTGTGTTTCAGTCTAAAAGCGACAAGAGAAGAGTTTTCAGCGCAGGGTTCGGAAACCGGTTAATTTTCTATGTAACCTTAACCGTTATTATAAAGGTTTTCGAACATATTTCGTTAATTATTTAATATTTTGGTACAAAATCAATGCTGATATTTGAGATGAAGTAATCTTAGAAGCTAATATCAATTGTATTAAAAATAATTTGTGTCTTCGGAAATAAAAATTAACCGGTTTCAAGCCCTGTTCAGTAGGTACATATTCCAAAAGTTTCAAATAACAGTCTTTAGCAAATAACTATAGCAAAAGGACAATAATCGCATTATTTTATTGAATGAGAGATGCTGTCTGTTTTCTTTTTTTGTCAGCAATACTTCCACTGAATTGTTTGGGCCAAAAAGCTGGTCACGTCAGTGGCGTTTCTGAGACCTTCTAAAGTGCACTATAAAAGATCAATGATCGCCTTTTTCCAAAAGTTAAATAAATAAGAAAATAAACAAAACTTCTTTTATTGCCACATAAACACGTGCATATAAAAAAGATAATTAAACTCGAATTTTGAACAAAAACTATAATTACAAGCAAGGAACAGAAAAAGCTAAGTGACAAGAAGACTTCCACAGTACGATGCTGTGTGGGGTGGGGAGACATCACAGCATTCACAGCGATTGTGAACTGATTTTCAGTGATCACTCAAAAACGACGTAGGTACGGAAAGCAATAGTCAGGTTTAATGATTTCTTGCCTTCAATTGCCACTGCAGTTGCAGCCCACGTCCGTGAGCTTCAGCGATCCTGGTTGTCTTTTTTTTTCTCGTATATCCTACTATTTACTTTTAAATGAAACTGGAACACTATTACGTGTGGTGTTTACAGCCAGGAAATTAGGAAGTGCGTACCTTGGCACGAGGCGTCTGCTGGCCTGCCAACTATGTCGATCAGCTGAGCTGTCTCGAGATGCATATCTACTAGGGAGTGTATAAAGGATCGCTGATGATCATTATGTAAAAGGCTGATGATTGTAAAACTTCCATTGTTATTCTGGAATTTTACAACGTAGCTGGTTGCTGCGACATCTACTGCATAGGTGACGGTGTACATATTATACTGTTTATCAGTTATACAGGTTTTTAGGGTTCCGTACCAAAATGGTAAAAAGGAACCCTTATGGTGAGACTAAGTCTGTCTGTCTGTCTGTAACAGCTGGATATCTCAAGAAATACTAATGCTATCAACTTGAAATTTGGAATAGTTTTAGATGACGTTTACCCAACTATTTTGCAAGCAAGAAAAAGAAATATGTACCTATTTTGCAACAGGGCCTGAATTGGTCTTAAAAATTCGAATGGAGTCTACTAGGGCATGTGGGGTATCATATGAAAGCGCGCTGTTTGCACATTCTCACTATTTTTTTTTTGACTTTTGATGAAAAATGTAATAAAAAATACCCGAATTATCTCCGAAGTTTGCATAGAGAAAAATCAGAAATTATTCTATGTGATAGAAGTTTATGGAAAAATAAAACGATGTATCTGAATAGCACAGTTTTTCAGATATCATAAACATCATATATTATACGTACGGAACCCTCGGTGCGCGAGTCGCTCTTGCCCGGTTTTTTTTAAAATAACTATAGTGCATTCCAAACAGTGTCTTTATTCTTACCTACTAGATTTCGTGTAGGCAATGATTTGGTCTTAAGGCTCGTGCAGACAGGCGCGAAATCGCAGGCGCGCGATGCGACCCTTGTTGCGCCCGCGATATCGCGCCAGTCGCACGAGCCTTTATGGCGTGTAGCGGGTGGGGTAAATTCTTATGTTTAGGTGTTCACTCTACTCATGTTTTGGCATATCAAAAAACGCGTGTATTAACACGTTCAGTCCGGAAGCCCTCCTGGAGGGTTCACTCAAGTCGCTTATGGGATGCGGGGTTCCCTCGCGGACGGCTCATTTTAAGTATCCGTTTTTCTTAGCGAATACAGCATTATAAACTGTGGAAATAAAATCAGTTGTATATTTTAGCAAGATTTAATATTCTACTCGTTGGTTTTCAAATGCAAGCATTTTTGTTTTTATTTATATTCATATTTTTATTCCTGTTTTTTTTTTTTTCATTATAACTTACTATATGTATGGCGGCATGGCGTATGAGCTCTACGAAAAGTGGGTGGAGTCGAAAGTCTTAAAGCGAAAAAAAAAAAAAATATATATATTAATTAAAGGTTACACTCAGCTCCGTTTCCCTCAGTCTTTTGCGAAACAGTGAAAATTGCTCGAAACTACATTATTATGCTTATCCTATTTCTATTCAGTACCTAATAAAGATAACAAGAAGAAAAGATAAAGAAAAGAAGAAGAAAGAAGAAAGAAAAGAAAGAAGGAAGGAAGTGATTTCGTTAGAAATAAGCATCACCTTGGTACGTATTTTGTGTTCCTTTCTTCTTGTCTGTTTATATGTGTGTACATAAATGGTTAAATAAACAACACAACGAAACATAACTGCGAAATGTGGGTGTACTAAAGGTGCAACTCTGCCTGACCCTCCGGGGAAAACAGGCGTGATGATATGTTATGTGTTGTTATTAAGATACTGTAATTATGACACATCCACTACCAGCCATGTCGTAAACTTGTCGATAACAATAGGGGATTATTACCAGATTACTATGTATTTTATCACCTTAACATAATAGCATAATTATCTAATTTTAAATTAATTATTATTTTTCTCACAAATAAAGGAGAAATTACTATTTCCCAAAAAAAAAGTGTTTATTCAGATAAATATTTTAAGGACATATAATATTTACTTCTGCCAAACTGCACAGCAGTTTGTTGGCAGACGTAGCTCCTTTTTTAGGGTTCCGTACCTAAAGGGTAAAACGGGAACCCTATTACCTACTAAGGCTCCGCCGGCGCCGTCTGTCCGTCTGTCACTAGGCTGTATCTCATGAACCGTGATAGTTAGACAATTTAAATTTTCACAGATGATGTATTTCTGTTGCCGCTATAACAACAAATACTAAAAAACAGAATAAAATAAATATTTAAGGGGGCTCCCATACAACAAACGTGATTTTTTGCTCGATATTGATAACGGCAACAGGTAGACGCTTGAAATATTCACAGAATATTTAGTTATATATTCACTTTAAAAATAAATAATGAAATTAAAATAAAACAAATATTTAAGAGGGCCTCCCATACAACAAACGTAATTTTTTGCCATTTTTATAGATAATGGTACGGAACCCTTCGGGGGCGAGTCCGACTCGCAAATGGCCGGGTTTTTTTTTTTTGTAAGGAGGGTATATAATTTGGTTTTTATAATGACACTACTCGTAGAACTTTGTATGACTTTATTGTGACACTTATGGTCATATCGCACGACGCTAGAATAATACGAAATGGTTATGTAAACAAACGCATAAGTATCTAACATGTTATTTACTCGGGATATTTAGTTCAATAATAATAGATAACAATCAATATCTTGCGTGGAATATTACCAGATACTGAAGTAATGTTAGGTACAAACATACTACGACTATGTGACTGTCTATGATTTTAACTGATGTTTTCTCTATCTTGTGTCGGCACGAGCTAGGTATACGACTGCAGCTTTTACCGTAAGGTGCAAATAGTTTGTCTGTTTGAAAGCGCGCATCTCAAAAAGCGCTGAGCGGATCATATTAAACTTTGCACCAATATATAAAATCAAAAGTCACTTATTCAATCTAGCCTGAGAATCAGCACTTTTCGAACCACAAAATTATACATAAGACAGTCCCCCAAAAACCGGCCGGCCCTTCACCACTTCCTAGTGCTTTAGCTGGGAAGAAATGGCGCAACAAACTGCAGCACAGCTGTCTGTTCAGTTATTAAAACTTGATTTAATACAATAGTATGCAAAATAATTTATTACGGCACACAATATGTACATTCAATTAAATTATTTGCCTTGGCCATTATGTTAGCTAGCACACGCCACTATACCAACAAAAAGACATCCAAAAATATACTCAATCAGAAATAAAAAAATTAAAACGCAAACATAAATGAATAGGTACCTAAATAAAAGGCTCCAGGTATTGAGGGCGTCTGCCAGGGTTACGAGCCTGTCCGAAAGGGATATCGTTGCCCTGGCACACAGGCTTCTGAAGGAACACAGGTGGGTATTATTCAGCAAAAGTCTGACACTCCCTCCCGCTCCATACAGAGCGGGAGAAGTTATTTGATAATTTCCCACGCAAAAAAAAAAAAAAAAAGTATTGAGGGCGTGCCTGCTTAGCTATAGCTGTAACTCGAAGTCACAAATGATAAACTAGGACCATAGAAGTAAAATAAATAAACAGTTGATTACTAATATTAATAACAAAACCATGGTCAGCATAACGCTAAGATCAGCTATTAACCTCCTCGCCTTAATTGAGTATCTCTCGGAGAAGTTTTATGTGTATATTTAATGCACATGTGTTGTATATTAGCTGAGCTTTATAAAGGAAGTCGTAATACCAGCTTCCATGAGAAGCCGGGGCGGGTCAGATTGTACTATAATAAGTATCTAATAGAGACACAGGAAAGAGAGACATAGGAAACTGAAAGGCACTAGTCAGCCATTTTTCAAAATTTGTCTCTTGAATTTTTAATACATTACCAATGTATATTATTAAAAATTCAAGACACAAATCTACGTGGAAAATGGAATTAAGGACTTAAATATTATTCAATTTAAAAACAAATTAAGACATCTTTTATTGGAAAATTGTTATTATACTATTGACGAATTCCTTAATGATAAATTGTAAGTTATTTGACATTGATATTTATTTAATTTTTGACAATGTATTATCATCATTATTTCCATATTCAATTGTTAATGTTTTGCTTGTTTTTTCTGTAGTTATTTTATTTTAATATGTTGACTATTCTTTTTTATAATAATTTCTAATTGTGTGAAAGAGTGTAAGGTAGATTTTTAAGGAACTAATTATTTATTATTAAGATCTCATGTTAAATGTACCAAAAATCACACCAATAAATTAATTTGAATTTGAATGACAACACACCATAATGCTGTTGTAGATGTTCATAGATCATAGATAGATTAATTTACTTATTTGGCAAAAGTTTCCCATAAATGTATATTTGTACGCCAAATGACAAAACATAGAGAAACTGTAATATAACAATAATTGTAACATCTTGCACACTGTTGTAACCTTATAGATTTATGAATAAAGAATGATTGATTGATTGATTGATAGATAAATTGATTGATTGACTACTTACCATGAGGTGCTCGAGGTGGGACGCCTGCTTGATTGTCACGTAACGACATATAATTATGTACCTATATAAAGTTGTTATTGTTACCCATTTGCTCGAATCTCTAGTGATGTGAAATCATAATGCAACGGATTATGGGGCTGTGGGCTAAATAAATAAAACTAACGAGTGGCCACTTGAGATAATTTACTTCATCATCAGCATCATAATTTCAGCCGAAATACGTCCACTGCTGGACATAGGCCTCCCCCAAGCACCGCCATTTCGACTGTTTCTGTGCTTCCCGCATCCAGCGGATTCCTGCGGCCTTCACAAGGTCATCGGTCCACCATAATTTAAGTACTTGCGGTAACTGAAAGCTTTGTTTGGTCAAGAAGTGAAGCCGCCGATTGTATTGAATTAACTAAAATATGAGAAAATATGTGACAACAGCATGTCTACATTTATGACAAAATGTGGTTTATTAATTGATTCTTCTCTAAATGATGGTCAAAACTACTTACACGAAAATCCATTATATAATTTAGAAGATCTAAGCAGTCACACAGACAGACTTCGTGTCTTTGTTTTATATTATGTTTAGATTCCTACGCTTATCTACCCAGCGCACCCGGCCGTCATTTCTAAATGTTCCAGTTTTACCATGGTTCAAAGGCTTGATTAAGTTTCTTACCTATAGACCGCGTCTATGAGACTACACCAGAAAAAAAACACAAGTAGTGAGGGATTTTTGGGCCGCTTTATTATCGAAGATGAGCCTTCAAAGTCAAAAGTCAGAGTAATTTATTTACCAAAACATGGTACAGTCGCCAGCACATCAAGCTGCTACAATCTGTCAAATTTCTTTAAAAGATTTTCAACTTTATCGTTAATGTATAAGGTTCAAGGTTGATTGGGAAAATTTGACAGCTTCGGGTAGCTTGACTTGCTGGCGACTGTACATAGGATGTTCGTGTTCATTGTTCTATGAACCGCAACATAAACACTGATTAAAGTGCAATCGAAAGGAAGCACTTTTATTTTGTTGTGTAGTTTTATTCCGGTGTTTATTAGTAAAAGGGGATAGTTGTATTGTTGTATATTGTTGATACATATTATGTAGTTGCTGAGCCGTCACAACGACAACAAAATCAATCACGTCAAGTGACTCATACTTTTATTCTTGGTCGCTTTATTAATGCACATTGGTGCATTACAATAATTAGGGTTGCCAACTTTTTTCATATCTTATATATTATTATCGAAGTCATGCTTTAAATGCTCTAAAAGCCATTGCCTGTAAAAATATAGTACCTAGATGGAAAAAAAAAATTGTAGGTATGTTTCAAAAACGTTTTTATTCAATAAATGCATATTTTTTTGCTAATATGAACCTTGAATGGCGAGGTTTTTTTTTAATAACTATTTTTACACTCTAAATTAAGGTCCGAAATACCATTAAGTAATTCAGTTTTTATGAGATTATTAAAAAACTGGCCATATTGCGATCATCTCGCCATTTTGTATTGAAATAAAAATATTGTAGTTTCGCCTACCTACCATATTTTTTTATTTAGGCCTCTAATACAGCAGGATACTAGATATATTATATAGCAGGGTTGGCAAACCTTATTACAATAGATTACGATTATAATAATAGTCACTTTTTATTTGTTACTAGCTGCGCCCCGCGGTTTCACCCGCGTAAGTCTCGATGATGTCCCGTGAGAATATCGGAATAAAAAGTAGCCTATGTCTTAATCTAGGGTGTCAGCTACCTCCATGCAAAATTTTATCAAAGTTGGTCCAGCCGTTAGAGCGTGATGAAGTAACAAACATACACACACACTCACAAAAATTTTCGCCTTTATAATATTAGTGTGATGATTTGTTGACAGATTATAGGTATACCTATCTTCCTACATATCACAAAACTGTGGCATAGGTTGACAATCAAAACCCATCTCGTAGAAAGTTGCTATGAAAGATTAAAAGGTACACTTTGCGTTAAAGTTAAACTGCAAATTCCTGTAATTCATCACCGGCCAAAATAGCAATGCCTTTCAAATGTTAATTGAAAATTCAAATAAAATGATGCAATATTCAAATTGGTAATTGGTTAGCTACTGTGAGTGGTAAATTGTTAAGCAACTTGTCGCCATCGTCAATAAATATGTATCTCTGTCAATTTACATTCAATTGCTTGGATTTATTGACAGAATCAATTCAGTACCTACCTATGTAATCTGGATACTTGACAGACGTATAAATTCTAATAATTTAAATGCGTCTATTAGCTAGCTCCCGTCAATTTTGAATAAAGCTTAAATTGAGGCAGGCTCGCCTGCTATTTTATGGGCGTAGAAACGGCGGCCATGTAAAAAATCGAGATGTATATAAATGTACACTTTAGTCTGCAATGCCATTCAAATGATTTTTGTGGATCCAGACATACGTAAAAGATTTCGTACGTAGAACTTATTAAAAGCTGGGATTTTCCTTCATTCAAGCCTACTTTTAACCCTAACCAGCACTGTAGTGATCTTGAACATCAATAAAAAGAAGAAAAAAGAAAGAAAAATTGGTCCTAATAGATAGGATATTACTATTGTACCTATGTCTTGATGTCCTTCACAATATCGCTTGATGCTAACGCTTCCGGAGACTGGCGCGTGGTTTTGCCCCGAAGAAAATAGGTCAAGGTATCTTTAACCTAAATTCGTATTTATCGACCCTCATAGTATCCAATGCTGAATTTATAAGCTTACTTAGGTTAGGCTACAATCTGTATGGAAAATGAGTCGCATCATCTACTTAAATGATTAAAGTTTTGGTATAATTAGTCAAATAATGGTAACCTTTCAGTAAATGGGGGATTGTGAAAGCAGATGGCTGTTTCTCCATGCATATTGAGATATATTGGCAACAGGTCAGATTGGAAGACCACATGCAACATTTATTTTGCGCACCGCCAAAGGGAATTCTCTCCCAGCATCTGTTTTCCCTTCCACCAATAACCTGCCAGCCTTCAAAGCAAGAGTAAACAGGTAACTTCTGGGTACGCTCGCTCCATGTATCTATCACATAATTAAGGCGCTGACAAGAGGCAAATGATAGAAGTAGGCTTGTCTAATAGTAATAAATCTAGATAGTTAGTGTAAGCGGAGAAAATATATGTTATTCTTGAACAGATTTCTCAAAACTTGGTTGTTACCAAAACACGTTTAGAAAAAAAAATCTCGATACAAATTAACGGTAAACTAACCCTTTACTTTGAGTTTCAATCTAAAATATCTCTATTAAATATCAACGTACAGTTGGTATTTAATTAATAACAGGAACGTCTTATTTGTATGCAGAACTTGGTTGTTTTTTATTTTAGATTACTCAACAAATTTTTGAGTAAATAGATAACTGCTTCATATTTTGCAATAAATTACAAGCGTTGTGTCATCGCCCTTCTCTTTCTTTTGTATGCAGTCTGACAGTGACCGCGGTTTACCTGTTGTCAGCGTCTTAAATTTTCTGTCATTGCTTCATTTACCGATTGTGGTATAGTAGTTTTATTCTAGGTGCATCGTCTTCACTTATAATTATGTAATTAATGTACCTACTTAAACAAAACATTGTCAAACATTTTTAAAAGAGTAACGGTGGAGTTTCTTGCCCATTCTTCTCCATACGAAACTACCATTTGGAAGGGGCAACTAGAATCAATTCATTTTTTTTTGTAAATGTTTACGTTCAAAAGTATCTTTTATGTGCCTATTTGAAATTGACTTTGAAGAGCAGGCTCATTAGGCAATAAAAAAATGCATAGGTCAAAAGAAGCTAGGTTAATTACTTCGTCATCGATTTCTTCCGCCGTACAGGTGTTATCACTCCCGATGTTTACAGGGCTCATTCCTGTATTACCTACTGCAATTAATAACTCAAAACTACACAATATTGATAATTACAACAGATCAGACAATACGAGGTGGTGTCGCATGTCATGGGGGTGCGTGAGCGGGAGGCGTGTGGTCTACCGCAGTTCTCAGGTTCGAATCTCGGTCGATGCAACTTCATTACAATCACTCATATTTTATTGCGGCTTTGCATTACTGAATTGTACTGAGTTATTATTAGTGTCGAATCTTTATAATTATATAGATAAAAATAGATGTTGGTTGGTTGTTTTCACATAATAATGTGAAATTAATTAACACCAACGCCGTTTCACTGATCACCATGAAATTTTGCACATAAAAATGTATTTTTTCATGGAGAATAGTTTTAATTATAGGGTTTTCTTTTCGAACTCCACGCTCTGCGAGCGTATGCTAGTAGTACATTATAATAAAATCATCCAAAAGTTGAGCTGTGACCGCTGTGGGACTATTGTAATAAATCACTTTCTGTTGAATTGAAATCAATTACATCCAGCAATTGAATTTTAGTATTTCCAAAGGTTTGTGCTGAAGTAGTATGATTAATAGACACCTATACTCCGTTGGTTTAGGTAGTTAAATAAAGATAAACAAAAAAAAACACGTGACGAGAGAGTTGTCAAGTAACCGACTAAACGTAATACGTGTCACTTCAGTTGTCATGCTACGTCACAGGTGTACTCTTCAATTTAGCAACGTTTTATTTCGTTGACGTTTAGAGGACCTGTCTTTTTGGGCTCTTTACAATAGACAGATTACAAAATATTATAGTATTGATAGAAATCTAACAAAAAAAATGTGTTCAAGCAGTTACATTTACGAAGAGTAGTTTAAGAATATAAGTACCTATGATAAAGTTTAGCATACAGTAATAAAAGAGGAAACTATCGTAAAAATTAAAAATAAATTTAATTAGGTTTAAAGTTACAACTAATTTTTAAACAAGAAAGTGTCATCTATAAAAACCCTTATGATTTGGTTACAAAGGTAAACAAATCGTAAGAACTACCTAAACCGATGATGGAATACAGTCTCATTCCAATTTAATTTTGGGTAGGAGTACGTCTTTTTCTTTCATTATTTTTCTTTATTTTTATATCTTTCTCATTAGCCATCATCGCAGTGTTCACTTTCTTCCTTGCCATAGTTAGCTTTTTGCTTTGCCAGCTCTATTCATTGCCTTTTTTAATTTAAAGTAAATAGTAAAATCAAAGTCAAACCTTTATTTAAGTTTCAAGTACCATCAGCACTGTCTATGTTTGTTCCACGAGCTAGGACTTCAAGTTAAAGCCGGGTTTCACTTCACACCTCCCTGAAGCCGGTCGTTTATGTGCAACTGGCTAATATTTGCGCAGACGCAAGACGTTATTTGTCCGTTGTGCAGATAGAGACCGGCTTGTCCGGCTTGCTGATTGTTCTTGGGATTAGCATAGCATTCAAATGTTTTTCAGAAATGTAAGCTACACGTATATAGTGATAATAATTCTTAAAATATATGTATGTCACAGTCACGATACATATTTTGATTAAGGTAAAACCTGACACTGACCTGAAAATTGCAAAAACCTTAAGAAAATTTGAATGTCGCGGGTTGTGGTTAAAACATTTGGTGAAATATATTGTGGCTTTTTCCGTAATGATGTCTGTGTATCTGCTGAGTTCTTCTAAACTTCATCATGTGTTTGTAAAGTTTCCATTTGGTTTTCACTATCATTTAGTTAGACAATCTCTTGAGCAAGGTTTTATATCGCATTTGTACCCGTGCGAAGCCGGGCGTCTCGCTATGTATTAAATAAATAAAAGAAGTTATCAAATATTGGAGAGCATATTCGACATATTTACCTTTACATCATCATTATATAGAATGACACATATTTCATATTGGTTTTATCAAACTGACGCAATCTAGGGTGATCGTAGAGGTTGTAGGTATCTATTTTAAATATTGTTTACTACACTCGCGAGCAACCAAATCGACTCAACCCCTCGCCGTGCATACAAAGTAGTTTTTTTTCCAAAAATAATTAGTTATATTTTATACTAAAGTTATATTTTTTAAAGCCTGACGTTTTAGCTTTAATAGTTGCGTAAGGTGGCGGCTCCGGCATGATGTGGGCTGGAATTTCTTTAGTAGGGAAAACTGAAAACAGCTCGTTTTTGTGGTTAGGGGAGGTTAGCCGGGGATTGCGGAAGTAATAACAGATCCCAAGATCCCCGGCGCAAGCGTGGGAAGGGAACACTGGGGTGGTTTTTAGTCAGTGAGAGTCTGACAGACCCCTCCGCCCGCCCCAGGGCGGAGGACATCCATGAGGATTTTCCAGCCCGTGAACAAAAAAAAAAAAGGCCGAGGAGGAAGGTTGAAGGTTCCAGGAGGATATTCTCCTGGAACATGTAGTTCCGTACGCGAGGTTTGAAAACTTTATGTTGATGCACGATAATGCATATCACGAGGCAGTTTTGGAGGAAGTCTGTATTCGGAGCAAGGACAGGCCAGTGCTTAATCCAGATATGAATCCCATTGAGTATTTAAGGGACGAGCTTAAACCGATCCCAAAATCCGCACCTTCAAATATCGATGAGCTCAGGATGGCGATGTTAGAGGAGTCGGGCGGAACTCTTCAAAACAATGTAAAAAGGTTGGTTAGATCGATGAAGATTCGATTACAAGCCGGTATCAGGGCTAGGGTAATACCCAATATTGATTGAATAATATTTTCATTCTTCCTTTAGACATTTGTTAACTTTTAGGGTTCCGTACGTCAAAAAGAAAGTATGCATGATTAGGAATTGAGTCGATTTGGTTGCTCGCCAGTTTATTTCGTATTCCACTTAAGATATCAAATAGGTACACTGATCATGTAGTCAATATTCTGATCATTTGCGATAAGTTGCTTTTGTTTTTAGGGTTCCGTACCTCAAAAGGAAAAAACAGAACCCTTATAGGATTACTTCGTTTTCCGTCTGTCTGTCTGTCAGTCTGTCAAGACCCTTTTTCTCAAGAACGCGTGGAGCTATCAAGTTGAAATTAATATCAGATACGTAGGTCTATGGTCCCTTGAAGCTCTAAAAAAATCTAGCTTCCAAGTCAACGCAATAAATAAAAATGGCAATTTATGCGACATATTTTGATATTCTCAAACAAATCAAAACTCAAACCATGAAATTTGGCAAGAACCAAGGTCTCACAGCACAAGTAAAGGAAAAAGTCCGAAAAACTATAATTTGTAGTTTATCACTTAAAAAATATTTTTTTGCAATTACAAACTTACATTTCCAGTTGGAAAATTGACCGTGGCGTATATCGATGTAGGTATGGGAGAACATGTTTTTCAACTACAATGTTAAGTTTGTTAGGGTTGCGTACCCAAAGGGTAAAACACTAAAACAGGAACCCTATTACTAAGGCTCCGCCGTCGGTCTGTCTGTCTGTCTGTCCGTCTGTCACCAGGCTCTATCTCATGAACCGTGATAGTTAGACAGTTGAAATTTTCGCAGATGATGTATTTCTGTTGCCGCTATAACAACAAATACTAAAAAACAGAATAAAATAAATATTTAAGGGGGCTCCCATACAACAAACGTAATTTTTTGCCATTTTTATAGATAATGGTACGGAACCCTTCGTGCGCGAGTCTGACTTGCACTTGTTTAATTAGACGTACGGAAAAGTGTTTCGGTGTTGTGTGTGTGAAGTTAAAACTTCCATATTTCCAAAGAACGATATTCCGTTCCTTACCAGTGGTGCCTCTTGTAGTCCCTGGAAGGCACCACGGGTATTTTTTTACTCCGAGAAATACAATGCTGCCGAATTAAAACGGTAGTACGGTAGTCTCATAGTCCCTGGAAGGTATCATCTCTCGGAAAAATACAATGCTGCCGAATTCAAATTGTAGTAAATTCAATTCATAATGTAGCCAAAGGCATTATTCGTAATAAGAATCACAGGATGAAAAAATCACGAATATATTTGTAGCTTGCTTAACAATAACCTCCTTCTTTTTTGGAAGTCGGTTAAAAACCTTGTAGCGTCATCTCTTCAGTCTTATCTTTATCTAATAGTTTAAATTATCGTAGTTTCTCAAGGGCAAGACTTAATGAAATTTCACCACTGATTTATTATATAATAATATAATATGTTGAATTGCATCGTCAGTCAATATATTCTGTTTTGATCGTTTTGCTGTTTTATTTTTTACAACATGTTAAGTTACAAATGTATTCATGATTTCTTCATCCTGTAATTCTTTAATTACGAATAATGCCTTCGGCTGTATAATGAATTGACTTTGTTACAATTTTAATGCGGCAGCATTGTATTTCTCGGTGGGACCACGGGTAAAAAAAATACCCTTGGTGTCTTCGAGGGACTACGGGTAAGGAACGAGATATTATTTCGTCTGAAAGCTTAAATTCCAACTGAAAATTATATTTACACAAGTCACACTCACGTACGCTGGGCTATTTAATCTTGATCAGACTTTTTTGCACCATGATTCATCATCATAGTCTTACTATAGCTATGCACATTGAGTGAATTCACTTCAAGAATAATCACGCGATTTATACATACACAGACATACCTACGCCCCGTGCCTCTCAAACGCGGTCTTATTCATAAAGGGATGTATTTTTACCGTCTTCAAGTATTCGAACGTCAGACAAAGGTTCCAGACTGCATCTCATACATTTTATTAACCATCAATAAATTGGTGTCAGTCAATTTTAGATGCACGTAAAAAGCGTGTGCCAATTTTTCGCGCATGCGCGGTGCCGCCCGCCCGTAAGTACCCACCCACTCCGGCGCAACCGCCCTGCATCGTGCGACCCACTATTTATAGATAAATGTGACATTGTTTTATTTGTCACAGGCAGGCGTAATCATACTAGTACTTTTCCATGCGAAAATCGTTAACCCCAGCGCGATAACTGAAGAGAGTGCATGCTCGATTGCTCGTGTGTCGTAGCGCGCCTTGTTTATTAATTAAAATAACATATCCTGGTTTATATGAAAGTAATATAAACTGGGAGCAGTGGTGGCCCAGTAGTTAACGGCCTCGACTTACGAGTAGTAGGTCGTAGGTTCGAACCCAGACAGGCGCTTTACTTTGTGTAAATTATTTCATCACCACTGCTCTCTAAACGGTGAAGGAAAACATCGTGGGAAACCGGCATGTCCTAGAACTAAAAATTCGAAGACATGTGACATCCACCAACCCGCACTGGGCCCGCGTGGTGGATTACGGCCCACTCCCTCTCACAGAAAGAGGAGGCCTGTGTCCCAGCAGTGGGAACATTTAACATTATAGGTAGATTATGTATGTAATATAAACTGGCAGTCATTTCTAGAATTTATGTACTCGAACTTACATCTGAAATAAGAAGTCACAATGTAAATGTTGGGAATGGAATAAATGGTGTATTTAATGTTGCGCGGGGTGCGGGAGGCTCCTCCACTGGATCCTCAGGTCCTGCGCCCGCGCCTGTCAGACCGCATCCTGCCGCGCGCGCAGTCTCGCGCTACACACCAGCTATCGGTCGTGCACTCTCACATAATTGCTGATAAGTGGTGTATTTATTTATATCGAGTTATATTGTGATGACGATTGTGCATGAGTGAGTGTTTTGCCATGAAATGGATCTGCGGGTAAGTGTTTTGTTAATGTTTATGTTATTTTTAGGGTTCCGTACCCAAAGGGTAAAACGGGAACTCTATTACTAAGGCTCCGCCGTCTGTCTGTTTGTCCGTCTGTCACCAGGCTGTATCTCATGAACCGTGATAGTTAGAAAGTTGAAATTTTCACAGATGATATATTTCTGTTGCCGCTATAACAACAAATACTAAAAAACAGAATAAAATAAATATTTAAGGGGGCTCCCATACAACAAACGTGATTTGTACCCTACTAAACCAACCATACTAAACTGCCTAATGGAATCGCAACCCGTGAAATACTAATTATTAAGTAGTTCCGGAGGCCATCTGTAGTCTTCATTATCAGTTCCACTTAACCAAATGGTGCTTTCCAAGAGCAAATGCACGAGTTACTACAAAATATATCCAAATCGCTATAGGTGTGCCTATTAAATTTGACGATTTCCCTCGATTTCCATGGGAACTCCTCATCAGATTCTGACACTGACAATGGGACCACCTCGAGATTATACCCTTTTAAACAATTTTCGGAGAAATTGGTGAAACAACATAAAAAAAAAACATACGACATCCTTTTTGGAAGTTTGGTTAAAAACTAAAACCCAACTACGACAAAAACGACTTCGGATTTTTATTTGTTTGTGATGTCTTGGTTGTACCTTTTTAGTTTGCGTTTTTGTCGTAGTTGGGTTTTAGTTTTTAACTTTATTTTTTTTATCGTAGTGAAGTGAACAGTATTTAATATAAATGATAAGATGTAACATTGCTTTTATTGCATTTTTAATGCGGTGTTTTTATAAATTTCTCGATTGCACCTATCTGAATATAAACAAGTACTTACCCATGCTAATCAACAATGTTTTGACAACAATACAATCGTGTACCTGTTCACTGATTACCTGGTGCTAAACCAGCACCGTAACTGTACCTAAAGGCTCTTACAAACACACGCGATATCGCGGGCGCGACATGCACCGACAAAGGAATTGTCTTTGTCGGTGCCTGTCGCGCCCGCGATATCGCGTGAGTGTGTAAGAGCCTTAAAGCAGAACAACTTAGAAAGCTATAAGGTCTTATTTGAAAACGTGGATGAGGTAAGTACCTAAATAAACTCAACCAAAATTATGCAATAAGTACTTAAAAACGCATTACATAAAAAAAAAAAACAAGTTTTCCCTACAGACGATAAATTATTAACAGGTTCATTAATTGTCTCGTAACAAAAAAAATCAAACCATTTTTTTCTGATTTTGCTGTCATTTTGAGGGTTCTGTATTTAAAAAAGTAAAAACAGAACCCCTATAGGATCACTCATGTGTCTGTCCGTCTGTCACAGCCAATTTGCTCCGAATCTCGATCGCTTACGTTGAAATTTGGTACACATATGAATTTCTGTGACCCCAACACGGACGTGTAACGTAAATAAATGAATTTTGAATATGGGGGAAAATTTTGGGGGCAAATTAGAACATAAAAAAAAATGTTTTGCAAATTGTACCGTGTGACGAATCAAAGAAACGAGTGACGTGTGACGAGTCAAATGAAAGGGCTTGTTGTAAGATTTCAGATAAAATATATTGTTTAATAATTTTTAAATAAATACCTACTTTTAAAGTTATTTAAGAAAATAGATGAAAATTGACCTTATCTCCGAAACTATTGAGCCATTTTTTTTTAAACACAAAAATTACTTCTTCTAGTTACTTCTTATTCCGATTTTAAAATAACATTGTAAATCTCTCACTGTGCGTACCTACAAACAATAATACTCGTAGTGCGCTATGTTCTAGTATCTATTTCGCGATCTCCTGAGTTCCTGACTATGATTATAACTATGTAAATTAAAACTCACTTAGTCTGGATTTGTGCCCGGTTGATGGCAATAGGCTCGCCCCCTATTGCATGGGATTTAAAACATAACTAGCGAAATTTGTTTGTACTATAAGTACACCTGTGCCTAACCCTTGGGGGATTACAGGTGTGATGTTTCGTTACGTTTAAATTAAAACTTGTTCCCATCAATAACTACTTAATGATCTCCTAAAACAGGGCTTCCTATCTCGCACCCTTTTTGCTGAACCCTACAGGGTGCATAATGATCTAAATGATATAGTTACCACCTAAGTACACATTATGGTAAAGCAATAAAGATATTGAGTAACTTACATTTGCAGTTGCAATGTATGAGTGAACATGTTTTTCAACTACAATGTTAAGTTTGTTCTTAAGATAAATTTATCCCAACTACGGAACCCTTCATTGTGCGTGGTGTGACGCGCACTATACCGGGTTTTTTAAACCGCCGTAGTGGTTGGTGTAAACCCTTTAGTGCAGGGGGTCTACTCCGAAGCGTTAAACCGAAGTATCGGCCGAATGTTCGGCCGTTTTATAACTTCCATAGTTAGCCGTAGTCAAGCAACGGCAGAACATTCGGCCGATACTTCGGTTTAACGCTTCGGAGTAGACCACCAGGAATCTGCAGAAAGCCAGAATACATTCTGATGTGTTCTTGAGATTCTTGATTGAGTGACGTCTGCGGTCTGCCGCAGACGTCACTCACTCAATTCTAATATCATACTAAGCCTTATTGCCTTACCCACTTTGACTATAAGTGATTCCGATTCAGTGCACTAAGTGAATACCAATGGCCTGTTTTCCGTCTACGAACTCGAGGCAAAACACGAGAAAATAAAGTCAAAGTCAAACCATTTATTTCAAATAGGCACATATGAGGCACTTTTGAACGTCAAAATTTACAAAAAATAGAATTGATTCTAGTTGCCCCTTCCAAAAGGTAGTTTCGTATGGAGAAGAATGGGCAAGAAATTCCACCGATACTCTTTTAAAAATGTTTTACAATATTTTGTTTGAGTAGGTACATTAATTATATGATTATATGTGAAGACGATGCACCTAGAATAAAATTACTATACCATAATAGGTAAAAAGAATTAAAAACTAAGCAATGAAAAATAACTTAATCATTAGATAGATACACATGGTGCTCACAATCATATTTACAAACATCGTAAAAGTATGTTTTTCTAAAAAAAAATAACAATAAGTCAGTGTGTGAGTATAGGTTACCATAGAATGTAAAATCAATATCATAAAAATAACAGATTTTATTTTTATTCCTGTCCTGGATATAATCCTCTAACTTGTAATAAGCTTGTTAACAAAGTGTACTTTTAATATTTGTTTTAAATTTTCTCTCATGTAATTGCAATATAATAAGACATCGTAATTAGTTATTATCTTGAAACGTAAACTTCACAATGTGCAAAATAACATGTAAGAAATAGTAAAGATGATCTCGTATTATGTGGTAGTCCCACTCATTAGCGAATGCTACACACGACCTGACCAGGCGACCCGACCTCGCAGCACAAAACACGATGAGATTTACCTTGTTATTCCACCCACGATAACGCCTTGTTATTCTGAGAGAAAGCCCACACTGTCCCCAGTCATTCCAGATATACTGGACTGGCTATATCAGCCTAGATATATCTACCGGGAAATGTAAAATACAGTGAAATGGAACTTGTTGCTATCAGGATGCATTTTAATCGGCCGCATTCCTTTGGTTTCTGCAGAAATGATTGCGTATTCTGACCGTAAACTGCATTTATATTGTTTTAAATAAAATGTGAAGTGCGGAGAATAGCTTATATTATAGATTATTTACGAGTACCTACCGTTCTTCATATGTTCGTGTATTTAGTATTAAGATTAAGTTGTATTTCTCATGTTAAGTGAATTGTATTCTTTTTGAGGAATAAATGTCTTTAACCGTATCTGAATACTTGCTTGCTCAAGGATGCATATCCGGTAGGCTCTAATAATCCTACCATATCCCAAGGGCACATCTGCCCTACCATTATCGCACCCCGCGGTCTACTCTTTGATACACAATGGTCTCTGTAGTCTCATGAAACATGAGGCTGCAGGGGCTAGGGTGAATCTCTGGGTTCATTCGAGCAATCGAGTCTGGTTTAACCATGCTGGGGTCGGTGCATTTCATTCATTCATTCATTAACCGTATCTGAATACCAATCGTTTGCAATTAGTTCATATTTATTTTATCGTGATAAACTTAATTATCATTTAACAATCGTATCCTTCACTGGGGATTAAAAACATTACAATCGTCTGTATATCTGTCTCAAGGTTTTACAAAAATATATATTTCATATATGTTTTATGCAAATGCACTAGATTTTATTATTCTTATGCACTTGTCGCATTCACTTGTTACTTCGCCAGTTTGTATGGAATGGGTGCTGCTGTATAAGGGCACGTAAAGCCGGCTGGGTGGTTATGTCCGGAATTGGGAGCACTCGTTATTGCCATAAGCGTCCAAATTATCTGTAGTGACATTTACTTCGTGCTTCCAAGTGCTTGGTGCTTGATTGTGAATGTAGATAGCACTTAATTACGATCTAACATGATAGTGTTGCTATTGACTACCATATTTGTAAGATTTAACTCTTGTGGGTAGTACCTACACAATAACTGTACCGGGGAAAGATCTAAAGGATCTTACGTTGCCGTGATAAAATAGTAAAATATAGGGATAATAAGTAGAGGAAATAGTCATTTTGTTAAAGTAGGTACCCAGATTAAAAAAAAAAAACAATTGTATAATATACTAGCAGACCCGGCAGACGCTGTCATGACAAAATTTCAATAGTTCATACAAAAATCCCATAGAAAAAAAGACTCAGAATTCTCGGAAGCCAAAATTTTTCCGAGAAACTTTTCAGACTATTACGAACATTTTAAAACAAAAAACCGGCCAAGTGCGTGTCGGACCACGCACAATGAAGGGTTCAAGAGTAACAAACTTAACATTGTAGTTGAAAAACATTTCTCATTTCTCATGCTCGGAAAGTAGTGTTTGTTGATCTGAGTAGCGGGTGGAAAGCGCTGCTTCCCACCCTTGTGCGGGAAAGACTAATAGTAATTGCTTCCCTCCCTAGGGCGGGAATGAATTTTAAAAATAGAACTAAGTTTGGTTAGATAGTCGGCTACGAAATTTTTTACATATTTAAGAAAAATATCGATTCAAAAAATCTGCGGTCTTGTGTGTATAAATATTTTTTTTGTTTGAAAGGGTATGCACCAGAGATGGTCCAGTTGCCACCAAATTAGAATCTGATGAGGGGATCCTATGGAAATCGAGGGAAATCTTCAAATTTTATTGGCCTACGTATAGCGATTTGGGTATTTTTTATAGTAACTCATGCATTTGCACTCATTTGGTGAAGTGGAACTGATGATGGAGACCACAGATGACCACCGGAACTATTTTATAATAAGTATTTTACGGGTTGCGATTCGATTAGGCAGTTTAGTTATATGGTTGCTAAGCAATTTATGCTCGTCACAATCAACGTCAACTGGCATTAGTGCCAGTTGTCATGGTTCTTACCAAGAGAACTGCTCAACAATTAACGCCCCTGCATCGGGTAAAGCAATATGTTGTAAAAGGTTATAAGAATGGGCGTGGCATTATACACAGAGTCACATCATTCAACTAGCTTCTGCCCGCGTGGAAGACATATATCCTATGGCACTCGGCAATAGTGTAGCTTTTTAGGGTTCCGTACCCAAAGGGTAAAACGGGAACCCTATTACTAAGGCTCCACCGTCTGTTTGTCTGTCTGTCCGTCTGTCACCAGGCTGTATCTCATGAACCGTGATAGTTAGACAGTTGAAATTTTCACAGATGATGTATTTCTGTTGCCGCTATAATAACAAATACTAAAAAACGGAATAAAATAAATATTTAGGGGGGCTCCCATACAACAAACGTGATTTTTTTTGCTCGTTTTTGCTCGATATTGATAACGGCAACACGCTTGAAGTATTCACAGAATATTTAGTTATATATTCACTTTAAAAATAAATAATTAAATTAAAATAAAACAAATATTTAAGGGGGGCTCCCATACAACAAACGTGATTTTTTGCCATTTTTATAGATAATGGTACGGAACCCTTCGTGCGCGAGTCCGACTCCCACTTGGCCAGTTTTTATAAGTGATACAATTTTTGTAATCAGATCAGAGCTTCCAGAGATTACCTACCTCTTATAAACAAACAAACAATTTTAGCTCTTTATAAGATGAATACCTAGTAGATGAGTATCTATTATAGGCAGTCAAAATATACCTAGTATACGAGTATCTACGTCATACGTGTGTCCAAAGTATGTTATGTCGTCACATATTATGATAGGGAGAAGTGACGATGAAGTGCTTATGAATTTTTAAAACCTGGGTGCAAGAGTGATGATTTAGACTCGCAAGCCAATAAGGTTTCCTCATAAATGTCGCTAGACATTTGTAAACAAACTGTGAATACATTTATATGTATGTAGTAAAATAAAGCAAAAGATTGTATTGAGTGATGATTTGACTACTGACGCGTCTGGCTGTCTCTTCAAACGTCATTTTTGGCGGTGACCCCATTATCGTTATGAATTTTCATAAAAATGTGTTACGTAGTGTTATATCACGTAAGTACTCACGTAACTTGTTAGTCGCTGAAATGATTATTTCGAACGTTCTCGAGGGTGTGGCTTAGTTCCGGATGATTCGTGACTAAAAAGGTATTAGTATCAGTATTTATATTATGGTGTATATTATAATAAAGAGTAGTTAAGAGTGCTATCACAAAAAAAAAAAAACGGTTTTCGTCAATTTCTTATGTAATAGTGAGAAAGCTTGAAATTATTGTGTAACTATAAAAGTTCAGTTTTCGTGGTGATAAACCATTCGCGTCAGTCTCAGCACCTGTTAATAGTTTCATCACTTTTGCGCTCTCGAAAATATAGCTTATTTTGCCGTTCATTTACTTAATGAAGATATTGTATAATCATAAAATAAAATTTAGATTTTATCACACGGATAGCTGAAGCCCAGTGTGTGATTTTCACATTTCTTGATATGGTTTGTTAAATAATAGGAAAAAAACATTACTGTTTTTTTTTTTTAAATTTAGGTTTTTTCAACATTATTTTCTGACACTATTTGTAACTTTTTGATAGTTCTTATTGCTATCTTTTTGAGTTGAACATCTGCCTGCGTCTGCTTACATAAAATATTTAATATTTATTAATAACTAAATTTATGTTATTATATTGAAGAAAATTGTTCCTAAACTCAATTTTGTGTGAAGAGGCAACGGAAATTATTTTTTACAATAATTATTATAAACCAACATTTTCGAATAAAAAATTGTTACCATTGGAGATGAAGGAGGAATCTATCTGTGGCAATTATTACATTTGGTTTAGTTAAATTTTGCCGCAAAATGCAAATTTTCGTCAGATTTTGTGATAGAGATTTAATGTATATACTCGTAGCATAATTTTAATACCTCGGCTTCGGTCATTTGTAAAACTCAAACTCAAAGCATTTATTTTAATTAAACCAATTAAAGGCACTTTTGAACTGCCAAAGAGTCGGTCAGTTAGTCAGAAAGTTGAAGCTATTTGCCCATTCCAAAACGTAGATCGCTATGGAGAAGAACAGGCAAGAAACTCCAAGGACACTCTTTTAAATCAAGACAAAATCCTGGGTACGTTATTCTTGTCGCTTCTATTTACGTGAGTACAATATAAAACAAATATATTTGAAAACAATTCAAAATATAAGATTAAAAGATTACAAATTAAGCCCTGGCAGTTAAGAGATGACCAGTCTCAACTGACAGTGCCCGTTCACGAACATGTCTACAGAGGGGAAAGATATAGGTACATGTAGTAGGTTTATGGACCCATGTACCCATTGTATGTATATGGTGGCAAAGGTTTTTGTCTTAGTTTCTGAAACTTTTTTGACATAGCTAATTATCGTTTTCTCGTCCTACTGACCGAAAATGATTAGGTATTCAAGACTAAAGAAATACTAAAGCCTATTCAATTTAATCTGTTGTCACATCTCATGACAGTTAAGCTTGGTGGTAGTTATCTTTGTCCACCAATCTCAACCTAGTAACATGAGATATTGACAGCAGATTAACCGTCTTTCAGAAACCGGAGGTACAGGTCATGTACCTATAGTCAGTGTACTCCAAAAAGGTTACGCAGAAGTATGTGTACATATCTACGCCCACATTTCTCCATTGACGTTTAAGTCCCATGTAAAAGAGCAAGCCTGTTGCCATGAACAGGGTACAAATCCGGACTCCAGGCTCCTTCTGAGAAATTCCAATTGTTTGAGTCTGTAATGCTCATAATATCTGTGCTGCTGATATAGTTGTATAATTTGTAGGCGTCTAGCAGGTAAGTGTGTCGAGTGATGTCGTTGTTTGTCACGGTGCTGCTCCGTCACGGTGCGCTGTGCCGCGTCACAATGTGCACCGTGCCCAGTTTATCTTGACACTTTTGAGTGGCGCCACTTGCACAGGACCAGACAAAGACCATGTCAAATGCAGTACGTTTGAATTCTGTTCCCAATTTTGCGGTATGTCTAGGTATATTGGACGTCCTGGAGGCAGGGGCTCTGCTGCTTGCATTATCTAAATAAACTCTAGTTTTAGTTCGTAAAACTAAAGTTTTAAGTATAATCGAGGTTTCAATGATATCCTTTACAAAGAAGAAATCAACATAACAAAAGGTTCTTGTTAATATTCAATTCATTATCATCAAGTGACAAATGTTAGCGTAGCAATGCAATTTAAAAAATAAAAGCTACGGCGCGCGTAGCACGGTCTGTGCTTTTGTACAAACTTTTATTCAATCCTTTATCTTTGATTAGAGTCAGCAAACATTTTTGGAATATTATGCATATTCTTTGGCCTCAAACACAAGACTATTGTATCTTTATCAACATATTTTGTTGGTAACCAAAACAGATACCTAACAATACAAACTAAAAATGCCTCATCCATATATCATCGTATGTTTATGTTTCATAAGAAAATTATAAGAGAATCTTGTTATTTATTAGTACAGCCGTTCAGAGGAAACATTTAGGATCTAAATCTATTTTCCGCCGAATGTCGTCGAAGGTCACACGCGAAATGCGCACGCGCCGCCCGCCCACTCAAAAACAAGTAGAGGTCAACGACCGCGCGCTGATTTAAACCCTTTATATTGAACAAATTAGTGTCGTCATCAATGTACCGCTTCAGGATTTATTACTGAATGTTATTCATTCATTTCAATTGCTTGTGTGTTGTGTCGTTCTCCTTTGCAAGACAATCTTCCAATTCAAAGTAATTGTATAGTAGGAATGCGGTTTTAGATAGGTACCTATAAAGTTAGGTTTCATGAAGCTCAGTTTGTTTATATCGTAGATTATTTAATTTGCGAGAATTAAACACATTTCCTGACCGTGAAAATCTGGTGGTTATTCTTTAGGCAGCAAACCTCAATGTCTTGGAGGCACCATGTTGGACCAATGTATTCTTGGTCATCAGCAAATGCCGACATTTGGATGGACTGTTTAGTCAGGGGGGCAAAATTCAGATGGCAAGACAGCAATTACAAAACAAAAAATAATTATGTCATTAGTAAATTATAAACTTATTATATTATGTAATTTACTGCTAGTAAACATTGTGGATGTAAGATTACAATAATAAAAATATTGTGAATTTAAATATTATGTATATACATAAGTAACTGATATAATTCGTAAACAAGTAAAACGATGCTGATATTATTATTTTTATTATGCACGAAAGTCACTTCAAAGGTATATTCAACAAATATTCTCCTCGTCTTTTGCTATCGCAGCTAGATTATAGAATATTCGTCGTGTACGTTTGTCATACACGTGAAATACTTATTGGAAATCCAAATCACCGTGCTTGAATGTTTCAATAAATCGTGTAACGGATTCACCGTTACATAATTTATTGAAAATTATGAAAAAAAACGTCACAAATGAAAGAATGGACGACCTCGAGATTTGTGTTGAATACCTACCTACCTTAAATTTTCTTTTGTTCTATAAAGAAAACTGTGTATCACACCGAAGACTACTGCACCATGCTCTGTAGGATGGACTATTAATGACGAAACGCGCAACCAACGATAAGTGAGCCACAGTTATTTGCAACAAACCGTTGCGTTGGCGTCGTGGGTTTGCTTTTTCAGCTAATTTACACGAGCATCGTGTGCCCGTCTGGACACATGACTTTACAACACATGCACCATGCATCCACATCAACAAACAAAACACAATCGTGCGCTGTAAAACACAAGACATCAAACAGAGTCCAAAACATATTGTTTCCACTAATGGTGCACATTCCTGCAGTTTTCGGGATCGTGAGACGGTTCACGGGCACTGCGGGGCATAAGTCGTGGACGACATCGTTTACCGGTGCCGGCACATACATTACCGGGTCGTGCTCTATAAGTCACCCTGCGAGATCTAGCCTACGTGCCTGAACCGGACATGGCACGCCACCGCACAGCCCTATCTAGTCGCCTTTAGTCCATATTTGACGCGGAACCGATTTATGTATAGAGAATTTCGTTGCAACAGGCTGGTAGATCAAGTTGCTGTTCGTACTGCCGTGTTTGAATATTTTGGTACGAGTTATAAACACGTATTAGTGTTCTAGTGGTCTTTGGTAAGGGCGCTTGTTTAATCTGTACAAGTATTATGTTCTTGTTAAAATCGAATTAAGTAAAAACTATGATGGAACGAAGACCAATTTGATTAAAAAATGGTTTTACGTAATATTGCCTTGAGCAGCAGTTCTTAGTCATGCGTGATGGGATACAAACAATTGGTGATGGTTAAACACCCGTAGTATTATATTATAGCTATTATCGCAGCTGTAGCCCGCGAAATTCAAATTTTCTTAAGATGTATGAATGATTCTAATGATTATAATCAAGATACAACCTGACCCTGACCTGCAAATTGCATAAAACGTAAGAAAATTTGAATTACGCTGGCTTCAACTGCGGAATCATCTTATCGAACAAGCCCGTTTGCACCTAAAAAAAAAAAAGTTGGTTAATATTTTTTTTAAACTTAGGATGTTGCTTATTTACCACAAATAAATGCTTCTTATTTTTTTCACCTACATTTATTATACAGGGTCAAATTAAATTAGCTAGTGAAACTGTGTGATGGGTATCGATAGCTAAACACAAAAAAATATATAAATTAAAACGAAGGAATGAGTTTTTTTTACGACCGCTGGTTGTGTTGTTACTGGAAGAAAATTGAGAAAATCTGTTTATGTTTTTATTTAATCGTGTTTAGTTAAGGATACCCATCACGTCTCTGAAGTTTACACAAAAAAACGGATTTTTTAAACTGATATGTCAAATAAATACACTACCGGCGGTTGATGACCCCCAAAAAAAAAAAACAAGTTGAGTTCTTGGCGGGAAAGTGAAGTGACATGTTTAGCAGTATCGTTTTATTTTCTAAAATTTGTGTTTAGCCGAATATTAATGTGTAATAATGGAATATTAATGGTGGATTATTAACCATTAAGTGTTATGCAAATGAAACAAAACAGTGCAACATCACTTCAAGTTCTCTCAAGAAGTCCGCGAGAGGTCTTAGTAAAGTGCCACATCTTTACTGAAACTCTAGGGGAGTGGGTCAGTGGGATATCATCATCATGCATTGAATATTTAATTTCATCAATATTTAAATAAAGTTTGTAACTAAATAAAGACTTGGCTTAAAGGTCCCAGCAACCAGGCCATTAAAATATTATTTAAAAAAACACCCATTTTTTTTTTTTGTTTTATTATGTTCAGATATCGATAAACACGTGTGCCGAGTTTCGCTAGCTAATTTAATTTTGACTTCTTGGCGGGAAAGTGAAGCGTCATGTTAGCAGTTTTGTTTTATTTTCTAAAATTTGTGTTTAGCCGAATATTAATGTGTAATAGTGGTGGATTATTAACCATTAAGTGTTCGTGAAGCTGCATTAATGTAGGAAAATTAAACAAAACAGTGCAACATCACTTTAAGTTCTCTCAAGAAGTCCGCGCGAGGTTTCAGTAAAGTGCCGCGTCTTTACTTAAACTCTAGGGGAGCGGGGCGGGATATCATCAATCATCGTTATCATGCATTGAGTGGAGTTCATTTCATAATTATTATAACTTTGTACTTGTTACCTAATTTTACATGACACTGGCTAAATGCACAAACCGTGCGAAGCCAAAAAAAAAAAAAAAAAAAAAAAAAAAGCTAATTTAATTTAACCGTATACAAAATAAAAATATAAAAACAACATTGTGGCTACTGTGTTTCGCACCATTCACATGACCACTAAGTATTTCATTATAATAATACTGTTTGAATTTAAACCTAAATTAAACCTCCTGACATTTATAAGAAAACTACAATCTATCTGAATGCCATCATCATTATCCTGCCCTTATGCCAATTTATTTGGGGTCGGCGCTACAAGTACCTTTCTTCCATACTTCTCTATTAGTCGTCATCTCGGTAGTCACTCAATCAAAATCAAAATATTTTATTTCACATAAACCTACATGGGCACTTATGAAACGTTAGAAGCTAGGTGCACGGTTCCAATTGATCATTTCCTATGGAGAAGAGCCGGCAAGAAACTACACGGTTACTCTTAAAAAAAAGAAGTGGGCTTTTACAATGTTTTCAAGTTACAGTTTTAATAGGTATGGGAGGACAGTGTAGGCCCGTCAACAAGTACCAAGTACTTAAAAAAATAGAAGATGGTTTACAAAACTACAACGTTCTCACATTCACAAATTAAAAAAGAATCTATATAAAATACTACTAAAATAATAAAAATAAAAACCTAAATATTTAAACCAAATGACAAGATTAAACAAAATGATATGGCTAGAAAGGGAGTGTCCATTTAGCCATATCATCCTTCACACAGTCCATCCATCTTTTTTTTGGTCTTCCCCTACTTTTATGGCCATCGTTATTCATACTCAAAACTTTCCTCACAACATTTTCCCCATTCCTCCGCATCACATGCCAATACCATGACAACCGATTTCCGCACAACTTTTCAGTCACCGGTGCCACTTTCATACTTCCTCTTATGTACATGTATAACAATAATCTAATTTAGTTTTCGGATACTATGGGTTTATATGTAAAAAACTTGCCTGAAATAAATGAATTTTATTTTATTGTAATTTATTTATAAAGCTAGATGTATCCGGCTACGAGAGTCTTCTAGCACTCCGATCAAATGGAAATAAAATTTGCGAAAACAAAATCAAAATAATCGAAATCATTGTTGATCTCTTGGCAGAAACTTTATAACTCCGTTTTATGTTAAGTTAGGTAACGAGAGCTCGCGTAAAACAATTAGGCAGGGATAGTAAAAATCATGTTTCTAGCCAAGATTTTCAGGAATTTCAGACTTCAAAAAAACCTCTTAGCCTAATACTTAAGGAAAATTGTTGGATTATTTGAATGGACGTAAACAGTCCCCAAGTGAGATAAATGTGTTGAACCAATGACGTTCAATTACATTGCAAAACTACGCCAAAAGCGTAGGCTTGGCGCGGCGGTATGCACCAAAAATAAATACTGATTATTCTTTGTTATTCAGAGGCTAAACATACTTAATTTGCTACTGATAGTCTTGTCTACCGACAAATCATTTGCTTAGAAGTGTCATCTAAAGCATTAAACATTCTTGATTCATGAAACAGTCGTAGACATTGTTTTTTCATTTTACATGACTGAGTAATGGCGAGTTTTCGGATACAGTAGCCAAAACGCCTGTGTTATGTTCAAAATTTATACACATTTATAGAAACATATTTTTAAATCTTCCATGCAAAGAGTTCTTTCTCATTGTAGATTTACAACTTTTACACATACACTTTGGATATACACATATACACTTAAAGGTGCCTTACAGCAACAGCAAAGGGGCACAACAGGCATAGCATTTGATTCTAGAACAAAAATAATAATAAAATATGTACTATGTTAAACCTTCCATGTGCAGCTGCGAATTGTAACGCTAACGAGAGATAACTAGGTACTTAATTAATAATAAAAGTGTACAGAAGTTCACAATGTCACTTATATCAATATAATTTATGTCTTACCGATACTTAGTATAAACAAATGAATGTGGGTGCCTTACTTTTACTTATTTTAAATCAGCTATATTCCGCTTTTTTCATCCGTCCGTTTATTTTCATTAGGGTTTACTGGTGATGCGTCATACATATCACATGATGGCTTTAATTTCCTGCCGAATTATGGCCGTATAAACATAACTTGACGTTCTTATTTTTTTTGGGAAAATCTCGTCTTCGTCTGCCTAAATTCAACCGCCAAGAAACGCCTTGATTTTCTTTGTGGAAAATAATTTCTACATTTAAGTATTAGATTTTGCATTCCTGAACAGTGAATGTTATTTTATTTAAATGATTCTTTATATGGCTGCTTTTACTTGGGTGACTATATCTATCTATCTATCTGCCTAGCTTTTTCCCAACTATGTATGTTGGGGTCGGCTTCCAGTCTAACCGGATGCAGCTGAATACCAGTATTTTACATGGAGCGACTGCCTATCTAACCTCCACAACCTAGTAACTGGGTAACACGATATCACTAGGTAAGACTGGAACCCATTCACAAACATACAAAGTATAATTCACCATAGGTACAATACAACAGATCCTAGAACAGTGTTCTATAATAGTTGTCCTAGTCAGACATTCCTGAGCCTAGTCGCAGTCTGGCTTTATGAAGGAGTGTTGGGGTGCATTGCGTGCGCTTGCGACCGGTTCCCGCACGCATTCCGCGCAACAGCCCGCTTGCTTAGGATTTACATACACTGTAGCGTAACAGCTAAAAGTGGTTTCTAAAATTGTCTTAGTTCGCACTTAGCAAAGCTTCGTTAAGGGGGATGCGCTACGGTAGCCCGCGAAATTCAAATTTGAATTTCGTGGGTTATCTTAGCGCATCCCCCTTAAGAGAAACATGAATTGATGGAAACATAAAGTAAATAGATTTTTAGTTCACGTACGGAGTAGGTACGGTCTACGTACCTACTCCGTACGTGAACTAAAAATCAAAAAACCTTGTACTAAGTTGAAAACTGAGCATTTCTAGTTAGAGCAAATGCGCAAAAGTTTGTGGGCTAAAGACAGAAAACGAAACCCCCTGTTTCGTTTTCTGTCTTTAGCCCACAAACTTTTGTCTACTCCCAACATAAATCCGAAGTATCGGCCGAATGTTCGGTCGTTTCTTTACTACGGCTAACTATCGCTGACTGCGGCGAAAAAAAAAAGACATTTAAAGAGATAAGTCAAAGTCAAAACTGTGACTTGAAGTCGGGTACGGACTCAAAGTCAAAAAAGGAAACTTCATAATTATCAGCCAAAAGTCTACGTACATTGTTACACAAAGGCCTCCTCATGCCGTCATCCAGCGGATTCCCGCGACCTTCACTAGGTCTTGAGTCCATCTTGGGGCATATATGTACTTATCAGCATGCCCATACTAAACTTGAAATATTACACTATCAGTGGTCTAACATCCTAACTCCAAGTACCTCTTTAAAATTCAGAAACAAATCCTGTAGATAGTTTAGAAATTCACACTTTAGTAGCATTGTTTTGTAATTTGCTATCTTGATTGGCTGTGTTCCTAATTCAGTCTAGTATTTGCATAGATACTGCCTAGATAAGGTTGAGTACTCTTACCTCTTAAATCTTTACCAATAAGGAACCTATAGTGAGCCCATAGTTTCCTTATTGGTAAAGATTTAACACTAAACTCAGATTTTTAATTTGCTAGACCAAAATGACAGCTACGATCGACCGTTTTTTAAATAACACGATAAATAATTAATAATACTGAGACAACACCGATACCTCTGGGCTCAAAGGTCGTAAAGGACATTTGGGCGAAAATGACTTTTTGATACTGTTTTCTCAGATTACGGTTTTACTCAGTTTTTAATTTTCTATCGATCTGTATAATATTCCGTTTGTAAAGTCGCATTTTATCCATTACGACCCGATACCTCTGGGCCCAAAGGCCGTAAAGGACATTTGGGCGAAAATGACTTTTTGATACTGTTTTCTCAGATTACGGTTTTACTCAGTTTTTAATTTTCTATCGATCTGTATAATATTCCGTTTGTAAAGTCGCATTTTATCCATTACGACCCGATACCTCTGGGCCCAAAGGCCGTAAAGGACATTTGGGCGAAAATGACTTTTTGATACTGTTTTCTCAGATTACGGTTTTACTCAGTTTTTAATTTTCTATCGATCTGTATAATATTCCGTTTGTAAAGTCGCATTTTATCCATTACGACCCGATACCTCTGGGCCCAAAGGCCGTAAAGGACATTTGGGCGAAAATGACTTTTTGATACTGTTTTCTCAAATTACGGTTTTACTCAGTTTTTAATTTTCTATTGATCTGTATAATATTCCGTTTGTAAAGTCGCATTTTGTCCATTACGATCTTTGAGCCCAGAGGTATCGACACGACAACAGTGAAGGTTCTCCTGCTGCAGATAATGATTCAGTGGTCTTTGGTGAGAATCACTCGGTAACTAAGCAGATAACTTGATTATTTTTATGTCAACACCAAATATCATTTCAGTCTAGCAAATAAAAATCAGAGTAGGTATAGTTAACTTATTGGTATTATAAGTTTCTTTTAGTGTTTCTAATATCATTTATTTTATAATTTTTCCCTTTTATATACTTAGGTACCTATGTTTCTTTCGGGTTTATCCGAACTTAGTCATGAGTTTATTACGCAGCTAGGTCGCAAGTCAATAATTTCAGTAAATAGACATAATGAGTATTTACAATACCTACTTACAATGTTTTAATCAGTATCGGCACATCGTCATTTGTTTATTTTGTTACGTATACCTGCGCAAATAATTAATTAGATCTGACAGTTAATAATTAATGAATTGTACACGTTTGTGTATATTATCTAGGGTTCATTGCTAATGTGCCTCGTGCATGTTATGTGTGATTATTTTGATTAATAATAGCTTGCGATAATCTTAGTATATTTCCTGAAGATCCTGTATGGAAATGGATCGAGCTTGAGCTTTTAAGTGCAGGTTCTTTTTTATGAGGAGGGTACATAAAATTACTTACTACAAAGATCCTAACTTTATTTTAAGTTACTGAATAAACACAGACGTGGCTAATAATATATACGTATTTTTATGTGATATTCTCTGCATTTCTCATGCTCTTGCACATGTAACTTTGTCTTCTACTTTGCAACATGCAGATAATAAATACATGTGCTAGCACTCGTATCAGAATCTGCCAACGTTAGACACACGGTATGTTGGGTTAGCGGCACCTGGCTTCATTTCACGTTTATCGTAGTTCGCCGATATAGTGTCGGCTCAGCCGCGGTTACCGCAAGTGTAGGCCGCTCTTTGTCGGCACCATGACAACTAAATTCATTGGGGAACTTGTATCGGCTTTCAGCACATATTGCAGGCCCAGGGCGAACGGCCACAAGGAATTTATATCGTTATTGCACGCTTAGTGCCCTATTTAATTTTAAATGTTTGTTGTTTATACATTTAGGCTGCGAACGATTGAGTAGGTGCCTATGTAAAATATAAACACCCATTGCGCAGTCCCTTACAAATTAACTGTTTCTATTTACATATACAATATTATAGATTTGTGACTTTCTGGAATTATCAACAATATCCTAGTGAACTAGGTTGCAATACCAATTTAAGAGTTTCGATATTTTTACCATTCAGTTGCATTATTTAAACATGACGCAAATGAATACCGAATTGTTGGATCTGCTTGTTTTGCTACGAAGAAAAACTACTAAGCGCGATTTTGTAAAAAACAAAATGAATGACGCCTTAAAATTCCAATCTCATTGTTTCTTGGGAATGCATATAATATATGATGTTTTCTCACAAACTTTTCCAGTACATCAATCAATCTTTTCCTTTTCCCAACTATGTTGGGGTCGGCTTCCAGTCTAACCGGATGCAGCTGAATACCAGTATTTTACACAGTTTACAGCACGCAGTTTGTTCAAAGTTTTTTTTTAACTTGTACAATACATACAGGGTTAAATTAAATTAGCTAGCTAAACTCCGCATACGTGATGGGTATCGATATCTAAACATGATAAAACAAAAAATATATCATATTTTTTTCAACTCATACCTACTTCAAGTAGCAACAATAAAATCGGTCGATGACCTTCCAAAAAAACATCAAATCTGTTTATTTTTTATTTTATCGTGTTTTAGATATACATCGACACCCATCGCGTCGTAGTTTAGCTAGCCAATTTATAATTACCTACCCTGTATATGGGTACCAACATGGAATATGTACCATATATCTTTATCTCTCCAGTTTCGTAGTGAGCTGGCTGAGACTGAAATCCCTGTGGTCCTCGGTTCGAAGAAGTATGCAAATATAAATATCTAAGGGTCGACTGACATTATTACGGTACATTTTATCATATGGACAAGAAAAAAGGACATACAGGGTAACCTGGGCCTCAAGTCTGCTATTACAATAGTGTCAGAATGGTCGATCATTGATTTCATAATTGTTGATTTTGACAAGTTTGGTAATCTACTATTATAATGGCGTCATTATGACTTTCCAATGGTCGGCCACTGACACTAGCCACTGACACGTGAGCACTATGTGGGTCATTTTTTTTTTTTTCTCTTTAAATATTTTCCTATTATTTTATGCTTTTTCTCAGTTTTAATGGTGGTCTGGCATTTTGAGCACTTTATGAGGCCTACCCAAATGTACTTTCTTTGGTATTGTTCGTCGAGTCGTTGAGCTCCTTAAGTCTTGAGTCGAGCTGCACGATTACGACAAATGCTTGCACTGATTGGACAGGTCCACTCAAAATTGTGTGGTTCTTTCCTCAAAAGACCATTTCAGACACAGATCTACATGGTCCTCACATGATCTGACCAAGATTATGTCTGGACTTTAAAAGAGACTTTGACCCCTGAGTTTGTTTCGCCATTTCTTCTCACGGGTAGTCAGATAGGAAATGTCGACTACATCTAGCTTATTTTTTACTTTTTAATATGACGTGTAAAAGTGATTCCGATATCCTATTTACAGAATAAACGATTTCATTTCATTTCATTTCATTTCATTTCATTTCATTTCATTTCTACATTGAAAGAAATTGCATATATTGGTAATCTCGTACATAATGAATTAATGACAAATGAATGACATTTCTACTAATGGGTTTTACAATAATGGCAATACGACAATGCCATTATAATAACACAATTATATTACGAGAACATTGACCGACCAATGATCGACCATTATGAATTTACCAGATTACGAACTTTTAGCAAAATTACAATGGCATGACAATGCGATCGTGTTGGAATGACTGAATTTATAAAAATAGCAGACTTGGGCCCCTGGTTAAGTGGGCCTGGTGGTGAATATGTGAGAAACCTCTACGACTGATAATTATTATTAAAGGTCCCGAGTCCGACACTTTTGCATTGAAATACCTCTGTTACTGGGAACAATTAAACCTTTATAACTGAGAATGCATTTGTTAGATTTTTTCGATTTTTACCTCTATAGTTGGGACTTTGTAGTTCGGCAGCCTGTGTAACAACTAAGTACAAATAATTTAGCATTTTGAATATTGGTATCACTTCTATTAATGAAAAACGGTACATTTCGACCTGTCTTAGTAAATAAGACAACTGTAATGAATGAAACTTTACTCTTTGGGAAACTAGGTACCTAAATGAAAAGTTTTAAGGGGGATGCGCTAAGGTAGCCCGCGAAATTCAAATTTTATTACGTTTTTTGCAATTTGCAGGTAAGTTGTATGTTGATCTAAATATGATTCGCGGCCGTAACAAATATGGCTTTACAGAATTATAATCATTAAAATCGGCCATACAACTAACTCTCTTCTTAAAATCCTATTGAATGACCATTTCTGAAATAATCGTTCAGTAGGATTTTATGAACTTAGAAGAGTTGTAATGCTGATTCTAATGACCATAATTCTGTAAAGCCATATTCGTTACGGCCGCGAATCATACTTAGATCAACATACAACCTATTACTGACCTGCAAATTGCAAAAAACGTAATAAAATTTGAATTTCGCGGGCTACATTAGCGCATCCCCCGTAAGTAATAAGTAATCCTAGGTTCCTAGCGGGTCCTGGGTCCTAGGTTGAGATCCCACTTATCCAGTTTACACTGTACTACGAAAATCTAGATACATTTTTAATCTGTAAGGACTGCATAAGGTCATAAGGTCGAATTTTACTAACTGGAGGCTAATTTCATAGATTATTAATTACAATAACCGCGCTAACATTTTAAAGCACGCAGTGGTTACCCAATTATAGGATGCACAGAGATAATCGGGATAATAAATCATACAAGATACGAACCATTTAATCTCATCATACAATCGATAGTTTTGCTCTCTCTCGGATACTCGTTTATTCTCTTTCTAGATTTTTTGTGGAGATTCAGGTAGAGCATTTGAATAGAGTGGATACGATCCCATATAACTTTGACAATAATAAACCTAACAGAGACGTGACAAATCGTAGAAATGTGGATTACGGCCCAAAAGTCATTTGGAACTTGGCATATTTACGGTAGAAATGTTACTCAAAAACATTTAAAGTTACCGTTTTATTGACTAGATACCGACTTAATTGTGGATGTTCAATTTATTCATAAGCGTCGGGCAGACCTTTATTGCTTATGATTATGACCGTAATCTTGCTTTATGTTGATTATTTATTATTGCTAGAAAATATTGAGATGAGATTATCTACAATTCTAAGAAAGAATTATTATATTTGGGACACGCATAGGAAATACAACATTAAAAGTAAAATAATCATGAATACAATTTAAAAAAATCTACACATCTATACTCCATTGGTTTAGGTAATTCAATAAAGGTAAACAAATCGTAAAAAAGGTTTTTATAGACACTTTCTTGTATAAAAATACGTTAACTTAACTAAATTTAAATGTATTTTTGGTTTTTACGATAGTTTTTTCTTTTTAACTTTGTTCGTTGTAATAATTATGTTAAACTTTATCTTTTATTCTTACTACTCTTCGTAGATGTAACTGCTTGAGCACAATTTTTTAGTTCGATTTATAATAATACTATTGAGCCCAAAAAGACCTCTTAAACGTCAAAGAATTATAACATTGCTAAATTGAAGAGTACAACTGTGACGTAGCATGACAACTGAAGTGATAGGTATTATGTTTAGCCGGTTACTTGACAGCTCTCTCGTCACGTGGTTTTTTTGTTTACTAACTCTAGATACTTAACTAGTTTTCCGTAAGTAGTTCTTGGCAGGTCATACATATTAATATTAAAATGGAATTAATTGGTTATTATATTCGTGTCGTAGGGTCTTATGACATGAGCAACAAAATAAAACTGTCGGAATATTTAAGACGAAAACAAAAATATTGTAAGTGTATCCACTCGTTTTCTAATATAAGCTAATCGGAACAAGCTGGTCGTGGGCTTAAAATTCTATGAATATTTTTAGTAATGTGCATCCGTCGCGTTCTCAGTTGTGTGTATAGTTCGATGCGCGGGCGCAGACGCCCGGTGTCATCCATCACTAGTCACTACTGCGCCAACGGACAAATGTCGCGCGGCTAAATAAATAACAACAAAAAAATTAAGTACCTACAGGTAGATGCATATTCCATAAAAGTAGGAACTACTCGTGTTTCAAAGGTTTTTTTTTTGTGAAATAATACGTTCTGCACCCATGCGTGCGAACTTGCGATTGGTATCTATAAAAATCTTGCAAAAGCTTCGATGTTTGTATAAATTTACTTATACTTAACTCTTAACTCTATTTGAAATAAGATAAGACATTTAAATAAACCTTTTTACAGTCCGTTCAACCGATTTTGTCTTCTACTGCGTTGGTGGCATGACAAATGGCAGCTGTAATCAACAGTTGGTATTGTAAGCACGTTTTTGCTTTGAATCTTTGAACCTTCCCTAAGCCTACGGAATAGAAGTCAAAATCAGTTGATCGGACTGCAAAAAAGTTTATTTAAATTTCTAATCTTATTTCAAATGGAGTAAATATAGGTATACCGAATCATTGAAACAAACAATCAATAATGTTTTAGGTTAAGATCGTGTTATAATTTTGTATTAGTTAATTAAGCTCGAAATTTGTTTTAGATTGGAGTGAAAAGGAGAATTTTCTCATTAGTAGAAGTGATATTACTTTTTAAATACTTATAGGTTCATTAACATAAAATCATAAAACAAGACCAGTATTAGAGTCGGGTTAACACCTAAAAACCGGTCATTGATAATAATTTGCTAAAAAAAATAACAAATCAGAAATCACCCAAATACAAAGTGTTACAATTCCTTATCTAATCAATTACGTTTGTATTAAATAAGAGATATATAATTTTACGTCTGCAAGCTATCAGCAAAGGCCAGGCTCAGTGCATTGCTCCCGAAGCTAAAAATACCAGGTTGAAGCCTAAATATGGCTGGTTACGGCTACTTTTGAATGGCCACACTTTCCACAGTACACAATCACACTGACAGGTTTGGAAGCTTGCCGCAGTGGATGAAATTTTAAGTTTCGAACGTATTTCACTTAATTTCAACTGGCTGAAAATAATACAGATTACAGACGTTGGATAAGAGAAATGAAATGCTTATTTAAAAAAGGAAAACAATTGAAAATACGGATCTTAGTATACCGATGTTTAAAATTTAAGTATTAGTCGCTTTTCATGTTTGTCGGTGTGGCCGCGTTGTTCTTCTAAACTACGTAACTGATTTTAATGCGGTTTTCTCGATCCTCATCATCATCTGCCTAGCCTTTTCACAACTATCTTGGGGTCGGCTTCCAATCTAACCGGATGCAGCAGAATACCAGTATATTAAACTTCACAACCCAGTTATGATATCCCTTGGTAAGACTGGTTGTCAGACTTCCGGGCTTCTGACGACCCGTAATCCGACTATCAAAGATCCACGTTTAACAGCCGGGACCAATTGCTTAACATGCTTTCCGAGGCACTAAAAGTGAAATAAATAAATTCTATTAATGCGGTTTTTACCATATTTAGGGAATTTATTCCGAAACGTTTAAGGCTCGTACAGACTGGTGCGATATCGCGTTCGCGACACGTCACTAGTAGCAAAATTTCTTTGTCGCTTCCGGCGGGTCGCGCCCACGATATCGCGGGATTCTGTACGAGCCTTTATTTACATAATACATTGGTAATAAACTTACATAATCAAAGTCAAATTATTTATTTCAAAAAGGCACATAGATGGCACTTTTGAACGTCAAAATTTACAAATAAAATAGAATTGATTCTAGTCGCCCCTTCCAAAAGGTAGCTTCGTATGGAGATGAATGGGCAAGAAACTCCACCGTTACTCTTTTAACATGTTTTACAATATTTTGTATCGGTACATCAATTATATAATTATATGTGAAGACGATGCACCTTGAATTAAATTACTTTACCACAATAGGTAAAAAGAATTAATAATGAAGCAAGTACAGATAAATTAATTATGTCATAGATACATGGTGCTCACATATTAACAAACATTGTAAAAAAAAAAAAAAACGTTTTCCTAAAATAATTAATATCAGAGTGTGAGTTAAGGTAATCACAGAGTGTAAAATAAATGTCATAAAAATAATAAAATACTTATACAATTAAAATAGCAATCAGTTAAATTTTGTCTAGACTCTAGCTAGATTTGTCCTATGGAGCTGGACCAGCATGTTTCCAAGCGTTCTTATCTTGGTTATAATCCTCTAATTTGTAATAAGCTTGTTTACAAAGTGTACTTTTAATGAGTTTTAAATTTTCTTTCATTTAATTGCAATACATCACAAGGTATTTTGTTGTAACATTTAACACAGTACCACATAAAAGATGTATGTACTAAATAGATAATCTGAAACATGGCTGATCTATTTTATCTTTATTTCTACTATTGAATTTATGTCTATCACTTATTTTATTGAAAAGATGTACGTTTTTTCTTACATACATAATATTTTCATTATTGAATTGGCAAGGTACCGTCATAATATTAATCCTTTTAAAGAGTTCCCTAAGAGATTCTCGGCGACTTAGATTATAAATGGCTCTGACAGCTCTCTATTGCAAAATAAAGATGGATTCAATGTCAGCAGCCCGACCCCACAGTAAAATACCGTACGACATAATGCTGTGGAAGTAGCTAAAATAGACCAAACGCGCGGTTTCTACATCTGTTAACTGTATTATCTTCCTAACAGCATAAGCGGCCGAGATTAACCGCCCCGCAAGAGATGTTATAATTATGTGGTCCCCATTGTAGTTTCTCTAGAGTGATTCCTAGGAAAACCGTTTGATTAATACATTCCAGTTTTTCTCCATTCAATATAAGAAGTGCAATGTATAAGTTCTAAAGACAAATAATCAAAAATTTTAAATATAATATTTACCTATATATTATTATTTTTAGTTGTCATATGTTATAATCTTTTGTGAAAAATAAATGTCTTAAACCGTAAAGACATCGTAAAACCCGTGCGAAGCAGGAGCGGTGCGCTACTTAATAATAAACAGACATTTTAATTTATTTTCTAACCTTAAACTTGGTACCTTACCTACATACGAGTAATACAAACACACACGAAACCCATCTTCTTACTCACGCTCTCACTACAAATATTTAATAGCAATACTAACACATCACCAAATCACACAAAAATTATTTTTTTATTTTTCAAACTTTTTATTTATTCATTTATTTTATTATTTATGTACACACAGTAAAATACAGAGAGATACGACATTTTGTGTTGAGCTACAGACTCTAAAAGTTATTATACAACCTCCTCATTCAAAATTGTTAAATCAAAATTTTTTAAATTTATTTTTATATTATAAAATGTAATGTAACTACTAGAGGGTGGAGACCAGGGGGCCGAGTCTGCTAACGCACTTGTGTCAGAATGGCCGATCATTGGCACCGTAATTGTAGAATTTGACAGTTTTGCTAATCTCCTAATTGAAAGGCGTCATTATGATTTTCCAATGACGTGCCACTGATACTCCATTGGAAAAATTGACTGTATTTGGTAATCTCGTACTGACAAGCTCCTATTATTTTGACTTTCCTATGGACCACTGTCACGCCATAATGAATTTAGGAGGTTACAAACTATTGGCACAATGGTCATGGAGTTGTCTTAATAACCCATCATTGAAAATAGCAGACTTGGCCCCCTGGTGACCTGAAACACAGGCCCTTAAAGCCTAGCTTAGGCACCAGTCTCCCACAGTAAACTAAACCATTTCATGTACCTTAAGTGTAATAATGTCTGTAATGTTTATTGTGATGAGAAAATAAATACGTATACCTACTTATAAACTCTTTGAGACATAGATAATCGCGTCTGCCCATGTCATAAGTACGCTGCCATTGCCTTACATATTAGTCAAGGCGGACTACATATTCAATTTAGTTTTATAAATACTTTATTATAGTGTTATTTTTAACGACTTCCGCAGCTTATAGTTATAAACATCAAAGTCAATGTTGCAGAGAAGCATTCCTTTTAGTGATGTGCACTTAAAAACCCTTGATAAGATGCATCGATTGGAATTAGTGAGCCGAAACTCTTATGACCATCGCTTGACATATTAAAAGGCAATCACGACTAACTGGATTTTTATATCTATTGTGGTATATTAGGCTAAGCACATACCATTAGATTCACGATAAAGATATACACAACGCTCAAGTTTATTTAGAATAATATGCACATGATTGTACTGTCACCAGTTTCGTTATTGTACAAACACAGGATATTTACTTAACACAGAGCCCATTAGAAAATAACGATTACAAATTAATTAGGCACCAGGTATGTACTCTAAAATGGTAGGTAAACAATTTTGTATTTATTGTCACGCGTAAAGAACTCAAGCTCGTGTGGATAAACTGCTGAATTTACAACTGGTCTTAATGTCGCCCTTAACGTAAATAGCTGACCGTAATCTTAATTAATTCTAATCAAAGTTCACGTAATTAATAACATTATCTACCATACGGTAGTAAGATGCACACTGTTTACTATTTTATTTGCTATTTTAATGACTTTCTCATCCGTTAGTAAACAACTCGTTAGTTAGTGGAAAACTCTTCCTCAACATTGATAGGGTATCACATTAATATGCGTATCGTAAAAATAAATAAAATAATGAAGCAAGTAAGTAAGTAAATATAATTATTAATATTATTGTTTTTAATTAAATACATGTAAACATAAACTACCTACTTACCTATTTATTTATTTAACAGTTTATGTACACACATATAAACAAACAAGAAGAAAGGAACAGAAAAATACGTACAAAGGTGATGCCTATTATTTTCTAAAGAAATCTCTTCTAGCATACCTGCCATAGGAAAGTAGACAAAGAGATGTAGACAACGTGTGATATAGAAGAGAAAACAAAATACATAAAATAAAATAAAAAATACTATCTAATTTAAATATGAACATACAATAAGAGAACATACTTACATACATACTTCAAAAATAAATATCACTAAAATATATATAAGTATAAAATAATAAATATATAACATGCAATTATGACTTTAGTTATTTTCTCTTCGAGTTATTCAGTATCAAGTTCTCTTCTGATCGTTTTTTTTTGTGCTATCAAAGATGCACACTAGAAAACTGTTATGAAATGGGTAGGCGGAAAAATAACTTCTATTTAAAAAATATTTGAATGCTCTGCATATAATTAAGTATTTTCTTCTTGACATAATTAAGTTAAACCGCGTGTGGACCGGTAATTACCGGTAAACTTGACGAGATTTTGCATTTGTTTTGATTACATAACACATGTCGGTACCGGGCATGCTTACGATCGCCGAGGTGCCGACTGCCGAGGGCGCCAACACCGAATCACACGCTCGATACGTGATGCGCACGCGCTGCCGGCGTGACCGTATAAATATATTTACAAGTCGTTCAAAATCCCTATAACCGATAGTTTATCATTAAGGTCCGGTGGATTAATAACATTAATGTAAATACATAAACAAAGCTAATGATGTGGAACATTGAAGCATAGCTTAAATATCTCAAATAGGTTCTGTCTAGTGGAGCGCGGGCGGCGCGCATCGGCCCGGCCGCGCACCTCGCGCCGCTCATTCGCACCAAGCGCAAGCGCCGGGTGGCTGCGCACGACACGTACTCTCAATATTTTTTTAATCTACCTTCGAACTCTAAAAAACGGAAATAAATCACGAATAAAATAAAAAATAAATAAATAAAAATAAATAAAAGTTTCCTAAAAATAAAACGCCTAATATAACGTGAATAACACGCCGGCATCGAGTGACAGTTATCTTTAGTGTCTTCATTAATTATGAATGTATCTGTAAATAAATAAATTGTAACTAAGTGGAACAGGACGAGACTTTAAGGTGTTATTAATGAGCCCGTGTTTACCGAAGAGAAACTCCATGAGTTCTCCCAAGCTGGAGATGTCCCTGGAACACCAGATCCCTGTATTGATGAAAAAGGTAATAAAATTAACATTTATCAGATTTGTCAGCTGTGTTGTCATTAGCCTTTGACCTCTTGCGGTCCGGGTCACTTAATTATAACGATGTCTTAATATTGTTTCAATAATTAGTCTGGTATTGCAATTATTAGTAAAAATAACGATAAATGTTTGATAATTAAAAATAAATAAAGTGACACATCTGAGATTTGTGAATGTTTTGATATGAAGTGAGCATACAGATAAGAGTGCATACAGATAAGCCGCTCTTTGTTGTTAACAGAATAATGCTTACTACTGATGTGAAAATTGTTTTATTTTCGGTCTTTATTTAAAACACTTAATATGATAAACGAATTCACATAACAACAGCCAGTAGCAATAAAATAATAAGTTTTTATCGCGTTACTGACTGTGCTAACGCATACCGATGCAATAAGGAACGGCTGCGCAAGCGCATCCATGTTGAATTGCAAATAAATATATCCCAACAGTGGACTCTGTTTACCGCAACTTAGTATGCAAACCACCTCGGCAGTTGCCAGTATATCCAGTTTCAGGATCTCGCTGTAAATTATTAGGTGTTCCTCGGGCTGACTTATGTCCGGTTATTATGTAGACGTCGGGTAAAGACGGGGCGGACGGTGCCGGTCGAGTTATGGCAGCTGAGCATGTAATCATATTGATGAACTACTCCTGGGGTTACAGCGCTCCTAGTATGGATGCTAACCAAACTGATACTTAAGTACTAAGAAGTACTGAGAACCATCAGTGTACTTGTTAGGTCTTAAGATGATCATCGCAAGATTGTTACAACAGGCATGGCAGTTACATAATTATCTGTTACTGAAACTAAAGTAGAGAACAACCTCGTTCTTATCATTATATTACTGAGGTATGGATTTTGCCACGCTACAGATTGAGTAACTGTTAGATAATTCTCATTTCTATTCGCGAAATATTTCTATTGATGCTGTCAATTCGATTGTTTGCAGACATTATTTTCCCTTTTTTTTTGTTATTTGTATTTTGGGTTTCACGATTTGTGTCCAAATAAACGACGACGTCTTTTCTATTTCTTTTTATATCATCACACTAATATTATAAAGCCGAAAGTTTGTGAGTGTGTGTGTGTATGTTTGTTACTTAAATATTGTATGGAGGTAGCTGACACCTTGGATTAAGACATAGGCTATTTCTCATTCCGATATTCCCACGGGATCGAGACTTACGCGGGTGATACCGCGGGGCGTAGCTAGTATAAGATAAAATCGATCGGCCAAATAGATAGAACTATTGCATCGTCAATACAAGATAATCTGAGAGGCAATTTCCGTATTTTAAGAACGTAAAGGCTCGTGCAGACTGACGGGATATCGCGGGCGCGACAGATAGCGCGGTGCGCGACACTATTCATGAAGTTTTCATAGAAGTTGTTCTACTTAACTAGTGTCGCGTCGCGACTGTCTGCGGGCGAGCCGTAAGTCTCAATCTGTCAAAAACCACTCAGCCTACATTTTTGACATAGATTGTCACTGAGATGAGATTGCCACTTGAATTTGAACGCTTTTTTAATTAAGTACGAAAATTGGCCTTCACGTATTCATAGATCGATGAGGTTCTATTTCATTGACTCGTTTTTGGTATTCATATTATACAAGCCGTGCCTAATAAGGTATATTCCTATCTTGCACGTAGTGTGTCCAGACGATGTTATCTCAGGACACGAATGATACCTTTGTGGAAACTTGGAAATCCCCGAAGACATTTACGGGTATATAAATGAATAACAATGTAAAAGACTGTCATTGATAAAATTAATCTTATGAGCACAGATGCATAGGTACAGTCGCCAGCACATCAAGTTGCCACAAACTGTCAAATTGTCTTATTAAATTTTGAACTTAACAAAAAAATATCTGATGTGCTGGCGACTGTACCTAATCATAAATTTTATTTTAATTGACATTGTAACACCTAAATAAGACATCAACCCTCGCTTGGATTTATTTAGATGAAAATGTAAGTTGTCCTGCTTTTAACAATGCATCTAAATTAGTGTAAATTTTAAAAACAAAAAATAGATTTAGTTTTACTTTCCTCAAAATTGTAATGAATGATGTCACTTTCCGTAATTATGTCATTCTCTCACGAGTTTGTGCTTGTTTATCAGAAAGTCAGACCACAGTGACAGGTCAGATGTTACGATCAATGCAGCCATAGTATCTCGATCATCGTCAAAGCACGCTGGTTTACACATGACTGACACATATTTACGACAACTTTATCCGATCACAAGTTAAGGTCATACTTATTTATCTTTTGAGGGTTAAATTCAGCATGCTGCGCTATTTTTGTTAAGAATGATAAAAACTGTGTACAAAGTTCGGTTTTTTTGGTGTTGATGTTGAATTATGGTTTGTTTTGACTATCAACGGCTGTTAGTCTACAGATTTTAAAAGATGTTGCGATCACAGTTCGTACGGCACCTGTGAAGCTCCCATTAGAAATACAAATTGATAGCTATAGTTCCTGCTGATTGGACTATAGAACTTAGGAACTTAGAACTCAGGCAGTGTTGTTGTGTATGTTCTTATCAATCACACACATATCACAGAGGAAGGCAACAGGTCATGTATTCATATGTTATTTTTGCAGCTATCTAATAAATAAGATATCTCTGCTATTGTCAAACATGCAGCACGCATGTTTACTTCTGACTTGACGTGAACGAACACTTTCAGTGGAATGCTGAGGGCGTGTATCTTTCAGTATACATCATCATCATCTGCCTAGCCTTTTCCCAACTATGTTGGGTCGGCTTTCAGTCTAACCGGATACAGTTGAATACCAGTATTTTACATGAAGCGACTGCCTATCTGACCTCCACAACCCTGTTACTGGGTAACACGATATCCCTTGGTAAGACTGGTTGTCAGACTTTTGGGCTTCTGACGACCCGTAACATCTGTCAAAGATCTAGTAGAAATGACAGCCTGGACCAACGGCTTAACGTGCTTTCCGAGGTACGGAGGAATCTTGGTATGAACAGATGGTCACCCAGCCACGGACCAACCGCGGCAAGCGTAGGTTAACCTGATCGACAGACCCGTGCGGCAGTTATTATTTAGCCACAAGCTCCTTCCAGTATAAAATAGTAGTAATAGAATAAATAAACAATATACTCCCACGACACGAACAACCCCCCCCCCCCCTTCCCTCTAACTAAATACGAAGTTAAAAACAAACTAATCAACTGGTTGCAGAAGTTAACGTATGACGAAACCAAGAATCTTATTATAATTAATTGTCTCTTAATAGAGCATTTAAATTAGGCTACTGTTTGTTTAAATTATGTTCTTGTTTTATAAGTACTTGCATGACACTCAATACCTCTTGTATGCCATTAGATCTGGAGGAACGTTGGCTCCTAAAACACAGTCTTTAGGCCTAGTTTAAGAGGCATCAGTTCGCCCTTTAATGTGACTCTATTGTACAGCATTTTTTTAATCTTTGTGTATTTATTTATGTTTTCAAAGTTTACAGATAAACATTTTATTATTATACGAGTAGTACAATTTTTGAGGGACATACCGATTTAGCTCTATAACAGGTGTGCTTTATTAAATCAGACTTTATTGATTAACTTAAAATCGGTATTGTCACAACAAACACAGATATAGTTACAGTCTTCAAGCATAAATAGCTTACACTTACGCATGATTCAAAAGCAATTTTCTTCTAAAGTATTAATGGAAATTTTATAGTGTTACAAAGTATTCTCGAAATCATACTAGGTATTATGAAATAGGTCTTTTCTCAAAGTCGCAAAGTCGTTATTTCAAGAGAAATTTACTTGTCGAATTTTGCGTTAGTGTAAGGTATGTATTTATCCTGCCAGGGTTACGAGCCTGTCCGAAAGGGATATCGTGGCCCTGGTACACAGGCATCTGAAGGAACACGGGTGGGTTTTAGTCAGTAAAAGTCTGACACTCCCTAGACGTTATTTGATAATTTCCCACACAAAAAAAAAAAAAAGTTATGTATTTATGCTCGTGACTGTACTTACATAATGTTTGTTTTAATTGAACATTCGTAAGATCAATATCTATTCATCTTTTTTAGATTAATCATTTCCTGTCCAAAACAACATTTGTGATGATAAAATAAATAAATACATTATCCGGTAGGCTCTAGTAGTCCTTCCATATCCCAAAGGCACGTCTGCCCTACCAATTATCGCGCCCCCCGGTCTACTCTTTGATATACAATGGTCTCTGTAGTCTCATGAAACATGAGGCTTCCCCTGGTAGGGTGAAGCTTTGGGTTCATTCGATCAATCGAGTCTGGTCAAACTACGCTGGGGTCTGTGCATTTCATTCATTCATCACTTTATTTTGAACTTGCAGCTCACTGCAACGTGAGAAGTCTTGTCTTGTTAGTCTTGTCTTTTGTCGCAGCTTTAGCTTTCATACAGATAAAAAAGCACAGTATTCAGTGGTCTTGAGGTTATAGATGCAAATTAATCGAAGAAAGGTCGAATGTTTTCAATTATCGCGAAGGTTAATTACACATTATGCGTTTCGTGCCAGCGCTGCCATGTCATCACAAATATACATGTATTTGGGACTAAATCCAAGATGCTAATTAAGACAAGGAAAGCCGATGCTAAAAATGCATATCGTGTCATGGTTTGTAATAAATTATTGTAATTTCAGCTACGATTTGATATATATATTAACTACACTGCCTACCCAAATATCCTTTCTTTGGTATTGTTCGTTGAATCGTTGAGCTCCTTAGGTTCTGGAGTTGAGCTGCACGATTACTGACAAATGCGTGCACTGACTGGACAGTTCCAGTCAATCTGTGTGGTTCTTTCATCAAAAGACCACTTCAGACACCAATCTACATGGTGTTCACATAATCTGACCAAGATTATGTCTGGACTTTAAAATAGACTGTGGCCTCTGGGTTTGTTTGGGCCTTTCTTCTCAGAGTAGTCGGGTATGAAATGCCGACCTCTTCTAGGTTTTAAAAATATGATTGACGTGTAAAAGTGTTTGTTGTACAAACCTATTTACAGAAATAAAATCATTTATACGATTACTTATACAGAAATATTGGTGTTTTTCCTTTATTTAGAGAGCATTAAGCATTATTTAGATTTTCGTTTGCATTATTTAGATTGGAAAACTTGTTGGATAAATCCATTATGACTGACATACTATCTAGGAATACGTTTTATTATCTAATGCCCCTGAATTAGTTCAATGTTAACATTATTGTTTTAACGTTAGCATATAAATGTCACATAAATAACTTCGAAGTAGCGAAGTCTAAGCGGTCATGCACCCCGCTCGAAATAGTGATGGAATCCAAATGTCTACCGTGTCTCTTGAACATTTTTGTATCAAAAATAGGAAAATTCGATTTTAGATTCTTGGCGCCGCGCGCCGCCGCTGCTGGTAGATTTAATGTTCGCGAGAGAGGCCCCATAGAATAATTTACGAATATGTTCACCTTAAGAGTGATAATGAATCGTACAGTAGGTATAGGTTAAGGTACACGGTGGAGCATACGGTGGAGGTCTGCCCTGCTTGGGCGGAGCACCGCCGTGTCCTCACGGCAGCGATCGGCGGCGGCGATCTCTCGCGTCCGGCCCTGGTTCAGGCCATGGTTCGGAGCGAGAGTGCATGGGAGGCCGTCACCTCCTTCTGCGAAACAGTGATGCTTGCGAAGGAGGAGGCGGAACGCGTGAGGGTAAGGCAAAGTCAACGCCCTCGCGCCCTTAGTCGCCGCAGGAGACGCCCCGGGCGTCGGGAACCAATGCCTGCCAGGGTTACGAGCCTGTCCGAAAGGGATATCGTGGCCCTGGCACACAGGCATCTGAAGGAACACGGTGGGTTTTAGTCAGTAAAAGTCTGACACTCCCTCCCGCTCCACCCAGAGCGGGAGAAGTTATTTGATAATTTCCCACCCAAAAAAAAAAAAAAAAAAAAAAGGTATAGGTTAAGGTCAACAAAGTTATTAAGTCTCTTATTGAATTTATTTTCATTGTTTCCAAGTGTTACACAATAAAAAAATATAATTCACTATATTATTATGAATGTCTGTGATAGTTTTTCAGTATAATAACTAATAGAATAAATAAATAGAATACCTACAGTAAATAACGCTTTATAACGTAAGACTTTTTTTTACTTAATAAACTAACACACAGGAAATAATGTGTTAGTACTGAATAGCTAACGCGTCGATGCTTACAAAAGGATGCCTTTCCATAGACATGGCTCTAAGAAAAAATACAGTTTTAAATAATAAAATAATAATAATAAACGGTATAACTATTATGAGCAATGTTCCCATCAATATTATAATTAATACTTTTACGACTGATTTAGCTCCATACATCTACTTTCTTTTAAAGAAAAACTGATTTTCACCAAAAATTATGAAAATCTAGTAATACTCATAATAAATTGAACGGTGAGATTTTTAATTGTCGGTAAAAATTCGAATAATTTCTACACATTTTCTTTCCAACATAATATACTGTTAGTTGATTGATTTTGTCATTCATTTTACCGCGTAGGTATGATGGATGACGTAGGCGTTGTGTTATAAATATCTACATACCATGACATTGTTTACATTTTTTCTGTCATTGATTTGTTATCAATTACTTATCACTCTCAAGATACGCCACATGTAAGGAGAGATAGTTTCCAACCTTAGAAGTAAAACAACTCCATGTTTGTAAACAAATCTGAACGGTAATTATCTATTTAATTAACTTCGCTATAACACTTTCTTTAATAAGATCATATTATTTCATCATCATATTCATAATTTTTTTTTTTTCATTAATTTTGTACACGGCATATAAAGTTGATATGACATCATTTTCATCCTCAATTTATGATCAACTCAATTTATGTTCGCATCAGCAGTTGGCACTTGACATACGTTGTCCCGTCCAATTGGTTTATACAAAATGCCATAGAAAAGAGACCAGAATTTTTTCCCGATTTTGAAAATTTTCCGGAAAACTTTTCCAATTTATCTTTCCATAAAAACCTTTTACGACATTTTGATACAAAAAGTAGTCAAATCGGTCCAGCTCAAGTGATGCGCTTATCAACGAACAGCATACAATTTTTATTGAAAGAAAACGCAATATTATGACGCTTGCATTTCAGTTGCCATTTATCACGAATAAGAAATGAACCAGGACGTAATGAAACAATAGATCGGAATCATATTTGCACTTGCATAGGTACTTTATAACTAAATACTATTGTTATTACACACTCTTCGGAAGACAGGCTGCTGTGGTTGTGAAGGTCGCTCTTCAAGATTACAGGACAAGTTTATGCCTTACATCTTACATCAGCGAGGATATAACAAGCCATGACGATAACTTGACGCAAATCCGCTCGGAAATCGACCATAAAATCTGAAATTAACGTTAAATTCACACCATTTTATAACGTCAAACAAATTTTACGAGCGATGATCAAATTGAAAGTAAAGAAGTCTTGTAAACATTAATTTGGCACGGAAACTACATATTTATGAAGAAATTGCATAATAAAAGTGATTTGATTGCAGGATATGTTTGAAAATCTGAACAAACTTGAACATCTAAATCAAATTTAGAAAAACAAGCTTATGTCAGAGCTAAAGAAAAGCATTGAAAAGCCTAGCTAGCAGGACATTGAAAGTTATGGATTTATTAGTCAGTTGACATTTAAATTATGGCTCTGTGTTTCTCAGATCATAATATTCACCTTGGATGCGTAAGTAACACAATATTCCGGATCTGTAAAAAAACACGAGATTCAATATCGGATATACATAGATAGAAGAATCATTCATAGATCTATCATTACAAAAACAATTGTCAAATTATCACATAGAAAAAATCGTTTTAAAAGATGAGGAGCTTATTTAGTGGTTGTTAGCAATTGAATGTCAGATTTTCAATTGATGTTTACAAACACAATAGAAAGGCGACGCGAAGGGGGGCGTGCTCAATGTATTCATAATTGATCGTGCGATGGCCACTTCACTCACTCAAATATTTAAACAAAAACGTCGCAACGGTACGCAATTGACAAGTAAAATACTTCTTGACCATCAATGTTATTGCTCCCTGAGAACTAAACAAACGCGTGAATGTAATCACGAAAATAAATTTAAAAAAAGTTGAATATATTTTAGCAACTCAGTTTCATTTATCATCGTATACGGTTATGGAATGTAGGTTTAAATCCCATATGAAATTCTTTATGGGAAACCTATAATGAAATGTCGTGTTTGTGAAAGCGCATTGAATTTTCTTCATAACCGGTCGTGGTCTGACAATCGAGCGCAGTTGCTCCATTGCATCGCACTGCTACACTGTTGAACGTTTAAATTAACTATGAACATGGATATCGGAGATGTAAACAGCTTACCCTACTATGGCGTTGATGTCTGAACAAGTTATAATGGCTACTCCTCCTGCGTGTTTTAATTAAGAATTATAATTAGAATCTCTCTTTCATTGGCTGTGACATGGATTCTCCTCCTTCATTTATCGTAGCTAATTTGCTGCTGCGGACACTTTCATAATTACTGCAATCTTGTCTACAATTATTAGTATTATACCTTCTACACTTACCATCAAAACTAAGTACCCAGCAGGGGCGACGGCTTCATACAACTCCATTCCTACCGGCTTCCCTTCGGAACTAAGACTCTATCTGAGTTTACTATTACTAAATAATATAGTACATAGTCACATTACAGGTATTTAATAAGTAGGTAAATCATAAGATAAAAAACGCGTACCTAGGTAAGTACGCGTTTTTAGGATAGACTATAGGTATCCTAAATCGCGAACGCCGTTTACATTTTCTGTTTTAACTAAGAATTCAGACAAATTTATATGGCGTAAAATTAAAAAAAGTAAAGGAATGACAAACATTTTTGAGGTAATTTTGATGTTATCTTGAATTTATATGAAAAGAACAACTTTTCTTCGGCTTCCCTCTAATGGTAGTTGTAGCTTCGCTACTGGTACCCAGAGCAACATTTTCATACAAACGAGGTCATTTCGAAGCCTCGGTTCTCAGTCAGGCAACGATTCGGATGAGATCTGATGCAACAGCTTTCCAGAGTACGGATGGAGGAGGTATAGAGCGTCTAAGGCTTCCAACTGATCAAACCGACATTCCATACCGAAGTTGTCAATGAAACAAAAAACCTCAAAATGTATAGAAATCCGAACACTCAGGACTGTACACACTGTCTGGTGTAAATGGCTTGTCTGATCAGTTGGGTGCCTTAGGTGCTCTAGACCTCCTCCATCCGTACTCTGGAGAGCTACATCAGATCTCATCCGAATCGTACCTGACGGAGAACCGAGGCTTCGAATTTACCTCGTTTGTATGAAAATGTTGCTCTGGGTACTTAGTTGTGACAGTAAGTGTATATCTGAATCGTCCAACTTATAGAATCAGGTAGCTAGTAAAGTATTAGTTTCCTTATTATAGCCCTTTAATCTGTCAAGCGATTTTCTTCGGCTCCCTACCCTAGTATTACCTTCGCGTTGATAGAATCATTGCGGTGTGCAGTAACGATCACAGTAATAGCTTGTCGCGCTTATAAACTTTAATTTCCATCTCGCTCCCGGTGCCGGTGCCGGTTTGAATAATAATAAAGCCATAGTTATTCAGTACCGTTATGTCGTGGGCTGATGCTGTTGGCCTAGGGATGAACTGGCAACGGAATCACGCAATGTTGCAGTTCATTTAATGAGTTTATGTTGGGTTATTAAGTTGAAGTGATTCATTAATTGTTTCTAATTACATGTTTTGAAGTCAGATTTTACATTGTTTCATGTTGAAGTGTTTTTACTGGGTCCCTTTGCTTTCTTCTGAAGTGGCCTTATGCATTGTTGAATAAGATATCTATCATCAAACAAAGTCACACCTTCTACATCAACTCTTACCCTACATACCAAAATAAAAAGATTATCTAATTACAAAACTAGTTTAGTTGTCTGGTCACCTGTCAGTCTAAGAACGGGACATGGCTGCTGAGTACTGACAGAGAAGCGACAATCGTAGGTGCAAACAGAAACTGACCCAGTAGGTGGAGCACTCGCTTGCCAAATTTCACGAATAGGAAGTTAGAATCGAGGGGCCGCGCCCCATCTGTTTACAAATAGTCGACATAATCTACAATGGTCTGATGATGAGTGAGGGGGCATAGCAAGGCAATATTATGTATAGTGCCAAGCGCGTGATCACTACACCTATTTATAAATATGTCTCTGTGACGTCTGGATGTGTCTGCGCACTATTTTAGTACTCAAAGTGAAAGTCACGACTCGAATATCGTGGACGAGGATGTTCCCGCCTCTATAACTGCATTATTTAATATTTTTGCACTCATTCACGACATTGGCTATTTCAAGACCCGGTTGCTATCCGAAGAACTAGTTAATAGCATTTAAAATAGGTTTTGGCATTTAACGCAGGATTTATTTTTCCTCATCGGCCTCGTCGTCGTACTGATTTTGCGGTTTTGTTAGGGAAAATCTATACATATACACAACTGCACCCTGAACTTTCCCTCTTTTGGCACCGATTTAATATGTGGGTCGAAAATTTTCCCTCGTCAGCTTGAGTGTCTATTTAGTTCTGGTTAGATCTACGAACATCTTTAAGATTTCTATACCTAATGTTTTCGCAAGACTCGCAACTTATTCAGACCTGACTTGATTTTTGGAGTTCATTCAAATCCCAATTTGTAATCGATTCTGATCAATAAAAATCCTAATGAATCTATTTATGTTGGCTTATCTCCAAAGTCAAGAGTATGTAATGAAAGTAATACATCTGTTCGAACGCTGATGAATTATGCATAATCGTAATGAGATGAAATATTTCTAGATGGGGTCGCTCATTCGCTCTATTCGGTCCACTTTCGTCGATCGCAAGATTGAGTCGCTAATCGAGTATTGTTTGACTAGTGATAAGGTCAAGCGACGAGTCTCCGTCAGTTTCACTGTGTTCATTGTTTCATGGAACACGCTCGCACGTCGCGTGGTTGTGCGCCCGTCATGATGGCAACGCACACAAGTAAAATGACCGCTATTCGTCCTCTGATGTCTTTCTCACTTTTGGTCAACCTGTTTGATGGTATTTACTGTCATATTAATACTAATGACCTTCCTTGTATACGTTCCAAATCTCAAATTAGGGTGTTTATGTTTGTTTTAAGGTATTTTCTTCACATGTAAGTAGTATAGTTTGTCGTCATGTTTGATGTTTAATCATGCGTACACAATCTTATCTTTGTACAAGTGGGCATTCAGTCAGTCTCGTTCACCTGGTTACGTAGATTGTAGTGAAATTAAGTGTCAGAAAAATGGAGATAAGTTCATTAATAACGAAAAAATATCCTCAATAGTTTATTATAACCTCTATTGAATATCAAGGTTTTTATTTCATGAAATCAAGGTTATGTTATTGTTCAGTGCCTGAAAATATAGTTTCATTATCAGTTGTGGTGAGTCACTTGTTTCACATATTTATTAGAAAAATGACACCTGAGTGGATTATCGTGGTTAACCTTTGTAGAATAATATGTATTTTAGAGGTCATTGCCTGTTCTAAAGTACATAGATTCAATGAATGTTAAACAGTACTTTCACACATTTAATCTTCATTAGCGTATGTATTGTCTTTCCTAAAACATTAGGTAGGTAACTATTGGTATGTTAAAAGTATGACGAAATCAATCAAATGACAAAAAAAAAATTACAAACATATTTATCGGTTTATAATTTTTTATTATCTTGTCTATTAAATAAGTATTTGTAGAATTAAACTTCCATACCTCTCCGACATGATATAAATAATGCGAAGATAAGGGCTCTGTATCCTCTGATAACTGTACTTTCACATAGATACATTCAGAGTTACTTGTAGCTTGTAGTACTTTTTTGTATTTATTTTATTTTCTTTATCTTATGAGTACTACAAGAATTCGATCATACGATATTACCTATACATCGATTATATACGTAAAACATATAAAGTAGGTAACAATAATCGCTGTGATATATTGAGGTCATGTTTCAGACAAAAAGAGGGTATTGATAATCATAAGCGTTTCACAAATGAAAACAAAAATTAATAAAACATTAATTCATAACGTTATTGACATAATTTAGTAACGAATTCATTAAGTATATTGTAATCGAGTTCATTCAAAACGTACCTAAACTCTCGCGCAGTGATTGTAATGTCAAAATAATATACCTATTATGAGTTTAATTTTACAAACTGGCCAGTATTTTTAGAGTACAGTATCACGAAAATGGAAATTTATTTTAAATAAAATTATGTCTGAAAACTGCTCTTTTAAAAATGGTGACCTAAAAGTCCAACTGAATTTAGAATGTTGCCCCAAAAAGGCGTCAAGAATTATGTACTGAATCCACCCTGTACAAGTTGATAAGTGGAACTGTGTTTTTCTGAACTACACAAGACAACATTGAAAGAATATATTAAGTATTGAAGAAGTGAAATGCTGCTAAAAAGATTTCACAAAAAGTTGTTGAGATATTTCACATAAATTTGTCTCAAGTCTCAACACTTGCACTGATGAAAACGATGTGACTGCCAGTGTACAGGTCACACATTTATATGTAGATACGACAATTTCAGATTCAATTGAGATCTTTGCCAGCTAAAATAAGAAAAGGCTCTGCTCATCACAAACATCTAATGATTTTGATGAAGAGAGAACTGTCGAGATAGCATCGGTCGCTACGTGGGGGGATATGTTTAAGTTCCATTGAGGAATGTTAGCAAAAATTCGCGGTACTTCATCATAATGGTCACATTTAGATAAGATAGAAATAACTTGCTATTTTAGAAAACAGTGAAAACAACGAATTCTCGTAAACTAGTCACCGTCATGTGAAGTTATGTCAAGTCAATGGCTTGCTAAATCTTCGCCGACACTGCGGCTTCGTTGTAAAATCAAAAGGTGAAATGCCGCTTGGAATATTAAAATTGCAATGAAACTCGTATCCGTTTTACCTCGATTGCGAAATGTATGTATGAAGTACCTTGACGACAAGAGAGGACACAATGCCGCTCATTATAAATTTCAATAATTTGAAGTAGAAGAAGATATACTTTATTAGATCACTAGTTTAACAATAGATGCTTCGTGTTTCTATTCGTTTTGAATGGAGTCAATGAGTACTTATGTCCCACGTTATCGAGTGGGCGGTTACGAAATCACTCATAATTGCAACGTTAAAGTGCAGGCTAAACAGAGTCAACCGCACAATAGTTTCATTGGCCATACTTACTAATATCGGACGATGTCGCGTGCAGTAATTGTGCCTTATCTACCGGTTCAATGACCGCCGTATCGAACTTCATTGAGCGCCTTATGACGTAGCCACTTCAAATTCTTGTAGGCATGTTATGAGGAATGCTTTGTTATCTTGATTATTTATTTATTTTTTAAGCACAGCTGGATATACGTTGGTATGGAAACCAAAAACATGTTTGCAATTTTTCCGTCTTAGCTAAGATCATAAAGATAAATAACGTCATTTATTGTTTCATTTCCTACAAGTTTAAGTAGTTCGTTGATATCTTTGACTTTGCTTTGATGTTTTTGTGAAGATTTGATAATATTACTCACCTCTTTCTTGATAAGATTTGTTTGATACAGTATCCTCTTAACCTGGCGGCGACGCTACTAAAATATGCCCCTCCCATAGATAAATATTACCCGTCTCTCCAATGGTTGCTCAAGGATGCATATCCGGTAGGCTCTAATAATCCTTCCATATCCTAAGGGCATCTCTTCCCTACCATTATCGCGCCCCCAGTCTACTCTTTGGTATAAAATCAAATAGTCTCTGTAGTCTCATGAAACATGTAGCTTCAGGGGCTAGGGTGAATCTTCGGGTTCATTCGAGCAATTGAGTCTGGTACAACCACGCTGTGGTCGGTGCATTTCATTAATTCATACAGTATCCTCTTAACTTGATTCTATCCATGGTAAGTTGACAACCGGCTTCTTTAATGATCGGTTAATACCATTACCGCACCCCCCGTTGAAATAACTTAATGCAATTTTTATTCAAATCTAGGAAAAACACCCTTTATATATGAACTAGCTGCGCCCCGCGGTTTCACCCGCGTAAGTCTCGATCCCGTGGGAATATCGGGATAAAAAGTAGCCTATGTCTTAATCCAGGGTGTCAGCTACCTCCATTATAGATACAAAATTTTATCAAAATTGGTCCAGCCGTTTGAGCGTGAAGAAGTAACAAACATACACACACACACTCACAAACTTTCTCCTTTATAATATTAATGTGATGAGTTTTATACCCCACCGTCGGATCTTATTAGAATGATAGATATAGAACGCGTCAAACTTAATGGCGGCTCTGAAGTGCGCTACTTGCTGCGCAGTTTTCCACCCCTCACCCCCGCTGACACATGAATTCGACTGCGCAGCGACTTACCTCATGTTTCGAGCCGCCATAAAGTTTGAATCGGGCTGTACCTACTCGATTTTATTTGAAAATAAAAAGAAAACACGAGCTCTTATAAAAAATAATAATGATAAAACTCTTTTGGCAGTAAAATGATATGCTGACCCAGTGTGACTTGTCCCAGATTACTAAATGCCTACTAACAGTTAGATGACTTCGGACTTGACTTGGTGTTTTGGAAAAGGCTATTAGAGAACTGTTACTACAATCAATTTAGGCAGTAGGACAGAGATTTAAAAATTAATGCAATATTTCAGATAGGTACATAAAATAAGTCATGAAAGTAAAGCGCAGTTTAAATACGTGCACGTTATAACGTTATCGTGGACAGAAAAAAGCGTCTTCATATTATTTTCATACGTTTTACTTATAATACCGTCACGTCAGTATTATAAAGCCACAAAAGCGCATAATGACTATTGATTTTAGTAACGACTTTCCTCAAGATGTTAAAGTTTGGTTGAAAACATTGGCAAAGCGCATTCAGGTTATGCGGAGCATTGTTAATATTATCGTTAAATTGCATTCAAAATACTAAGTATAAAAGCCGTAAAGAGGGAAGTGGAAAATTCTGCACCAACAAGAGCATAACTTTATGAAATTGGAGGGGAAGCACAAACATAAACAACATTGGCCTACACATGGAAACAAATAAACGAATTGAAATAACAAAGTCACCACATTAACAACTAGCATTTTATTAGATTCAAGTCAAGTTAGTTCAAATATTACTTAGCTGTTTGTACCAAGGCTTAGATTCTTACAGGCAGTAAACGTCGCCGTCGTGGTTACTCTTAGGCAAAAGATTCCACGAGTACCTACTTAAAGCAATTTAGGTTTCTACACTGAACCCTAAACGGTGGGTGTGTCGCACGATTGATAACTACAGTACTATGAATAAATGGATGAACCATTATGGTATAAAGGGTTTGCCGAGGATAATCGGCCCGACTGTTTGCTGCGTACATCTCAGCAGATACTCGTATATGTTATGCAGTGAACCTCAATCATTCCATTACGCGTGCAATCTTCGCAGAGATATCTGTGTAGTCAAAGAAGCTTTGATACAAACATTTGAAATAACTTAACCTAAATTGAAGAGTCTTGCTTATCGTGATGAGTTCTGTTGAGCCGTTTTATTCTAAGATTAGTTTAAATTAGGTAATGTAAAAAATTGTGTTGATCACATACTAGGATGTTAACAATTTTGCACTTTATCCAAAGTCAGTAATTTCGTTCGCAAATATGTGCAGAAGTGATTTGAGAAAAGATGCTATATTTACTTTTGCATTTTAAAGAAACTGGAAATTCAAGCTTGGCTGTTATGGAGGCGGCAATAGATGTCCCATTCGTTCAAAGTACTTTTTCCTCATCATTAGATAAAAATGTACGAATTATCCTTCGATTCTTCTGAAGAAGTTAGGTATCAATTGGTATGAGATATCAGAATATGAATGTTACGTAGATACTTAGAAAATAAATCATAATCTTTTATTATGATTAACTGAAGAATGACAATACAATGGTTGATTCAACAACAGATATAAAAGAAGGTTACTAGAAATGACCAAAATATTTATAGCTAAGAACTTGATACGTCAATTTAAAAAAATCCGCTGGTTTGGATCGAAGGTTTATCATACCTACTTAAAGTCAAGTTCAAAACATTTGCCGCCTTATTACAAAACAAGATTTATATTTTGACATGGCTTAAACCATGCAGCCAATTTTTGTAATAAGAACGTAACAGTGATTGAAATACCGTTCTTTATACAAAACTGAAAACTTAGTTCAGTACTAAGTTGTCAGTTTTGTGTTTAAGAACTTTACCATAGTCGGAATAAAGTTCGAAATTCCATAATGGCTCCATGTTTTAAACCTGGGTCTGAAGATATACCTTGTTTTGTAATAGGGGGGTAAGTGATTATCTGCCTGTCAAACGTTTTCAACTCTATAGTTGAAAACCTTTAACATGATTAAACTACATCCAACAGTGGACATCAATAACTCTTTCGTCTTTTCCCCGTCTTAGTTCCGTATTTCGGTAGGGTCCGCTTTACTTGTCTTCTCTTTCTACTTCGCCCTGTTTTTACGCCCCTTCCAAGTCACAATCTCTGTGGCGTCGACCACGTCCTCCCCACCACCTATCCTTCGGACATTAATAACCTTTTCAAGTTATTATGTCAATAATAAAAATGTTATAACAAACGGTTATCGTATTGATGAATGAGTACTTTCTCTGTTTACATTCAGTCACCTTGGTCGACAATCACCTTCGAAAGACGTTGCTAATGTTTACAAACGCCACAAACCACACGACTTTATTTATACTTATACAGAACTTCAAGATAACTGTTGTTTACTCCTTTGTTGTCAACTTTCATTGGTAGCCTGTTATCTTACAGTGTATGTACTTTGTTAAAACCCACTTGAGATAATGGTGGAGCTATTGAGGCTTTTATTAAGCTTGATCCTATTATAAATTGTGGTTACTGTCTTAACTAATGTATCTTTAGCAATTCATTAGTGCCTGTAAATACTTGTACAATCTCTATATTTCATAGATACTTTTGTTGCTGCTTGAATTATTGATATACATCCTCCTAAATTGTTTTGTTATCCAACGTTCCGCAATGGGAGTTTCTCCCATAACAAAACTCATAAAAGTACCACTTTCTCTGCATAGGGGCGCCCTGGACCACCATCACAGTCTTCGTATTGTTTCTCGCAAATCGTGTAGTAATAATACATTATGAGAATTGAGTCCGCCATTATTTATGAACAATAACGAGTGGCGTGGTTGCGAGCCTCGGAGCGGTGACCGACTCGCCCTGATTGGATAATGGCGAGCTGGCCACCGATGCCGCGATGCATTACTGAACTATATTTAACTGAAAATGTACCTCCTACGTTTCTAAAATGTGTCGGTTCTCTTTGGTGAACGATAAAGTGACGCAGTTTCACGTGATTCCATACACGAGTGTCCGTGGAACCAGATATTACGCATTAAGGCTCCCGCAGATTGTCGTGACGCGACACTAGTAGCACAATTTCTATGAAAACTTCATGAAAAGCGTCACGCTGCCTGTTGCGCCCGCGATGTCGCGCTTGTCAGCACGAGCCTTTAAGGAGTCTTCGGAAATAGAATCGTGCATGACAGTAATGAGTTCGCTAACAGGAATTTTACTAATTTTAAATATGTTGTATTCATTCTGCGTATAGTTGTAAATCGTTTATGATCCATGACTAGGAATGAGAAGTATCGTCGGTGTTGTTCCAGTACTGTAAGTCAACTGAGGGATTCAGTTCGCTGATAGACTCAAAACTCATCAAAAAGTCGATAGAGGAACTCCCATAAGTGTTTTCCATTACGATGTTATCGAACTTCATTCATAGGTGTTGGTGTTCATTCACCTAGCAATGAATGAACAAACATCAATATTTCTTGCCATTTATGGCTTAATCATTTTTTTTTTAATTTAGTAACTTATACATGCCTCTTTTAGACTGCCAAAAAATAACACATTCATGTGGATACGGCACTGCTTGTTTTTATTGCCAGAACGGATATTAGTTATAGCTCCCAGTTAGCAAACCTCACTATCCAGGATTGTTTAAACAAATCTAAAATTCGTCTTTTGAAAGCTACAAGATCCCGTTCGTCATCGGACCGGACTTGCGCCACCGCCACCGTCGCCAGATGCTCATGTAGGCCGCCCCCACTTCCGTGACGTATTACTTTTGGCACCGGAATCGAATTACGAAACATTGTCAAACTACATGTATTAAGCTTCCTAAATTTTCGACATGTACGTGCTTAGGTACAGCTATAACAGGATAAATGGACTGTTATCAAATGAGTTCTCCACTTTCGTCATTGTCACGCGCATCTAATTCAATTACGCAACAGCTCACTTTAATTCAGATCAATTTGAAGACAACAAACAAAACGTTTCAGGACTTTAGGTAATAAACGAGCTCGTACGCTTCAAATCAGAATAAAAGTAGCGACGTGTTATTGTAGTTGGAATAATCTGACCTCTTGACTTTCTGGAACATTCATGAAAATGATTGAATGATTGTTATAAATTATCTTCACGGTTCTTTTGCCAAGTTATCGAGTTACTGCAGACTTATTGTCACCGACATCCTCATTGCTAGATACATAATCAAAGCATTATTGCTTTTTAGAGAGATTGAGATAACTGAAAAAATCGGTAATAAAGCCATCGTTCAAAATAGACTGAAATCATTGGTACCCTTGTTCTTAAAAATAATTGAAAAGTATATTTTTATAGAAGTAAATTTGTATTTAGAAGTGAATAATATTCCTTGCAACGAACAAAAGAGATTTAGGAAAAACAAGATAATTAACTTGCCTATTTATGACTTTTTGCATACTGTTATTATGACAAATATGGTTAAAAATACTCCAGTGTGTGCGATATTTTCTGACATGACATGACCCAGTCATTTGACTATGACCAACATAATATTTTACAAAAAAAGCTTGATGCTTACGAATTACGGGGTAAGAGGAAATGTCCTTGAACTCTTAAAGTTGTACCTACAAGACAAAAAACAAATAACGTATTTCTGTTATTTGTTTTTTGTCGTGTAGATACGACTTTATGTGAAGCAGAATTAATATAAGCATCAAAAGAGAAGAAATCATCCAATCGGATGAACCTAACGTTATCTACGGAGTTCCACAAGGAAGTATACTACGATCACCTTTATTGACACTTTACATTAATGACTTTCCAATGGCAATCAAACATCCTATGACACTATTCGCAGATAGTACATTAACGATACCTTGTAATCAAAGAGATTTTTATAAAGAGGACATAAATAAAATAATACAAAAATAAACACACACAAAGAAACTATAAAATGGTTAGAAAATAATAATTTGAAAATTAATTTAAATAAGACTGCAATTATGCATTTCAGTCAGCGCGCATTGACTTTTCCCAATCCTGATATAACATGCAATGGCACACAATTAATACAACTAAGTTTCTAGGACTTACTTATTGTAAGTCCTAGAAACTTAGTAACTTAGAAACGGATTTTTAATTGGAAGGCGCTTATAGAGTCCCAGACTAAAAGGATAAGCCTTGCCTGCGTACGCCTTGTACATTCTGTCACGCACTGTTAAGGCTCGAGCTCAGGCCCGACGTGACACTTAGCACAATTTCTATGAAAAAATCATGGAAAGTGTCGCGCTGCCTGTCCCAACCGCGATATCGCGCCAGTCTGCACGAGCCTTTTAATTCACAGGTTAATATAGATGCGTTACTAACTGTTAACTACAGGCTAACTAAATCTGTTCTCGGATACTGTGTTATCTTTGGGGTAACTCAACTAATAAGGAAGTTGCATTTAAAGCATATAGGTACCTCATTCCACCGGCCCCCTTCTATTATCGGACATCTAGACGCACTGCAGGTTACCATCCCTTCCTGGTTGCTATTCCACCAATTCGCACTAAGCGTTTCCAAATGTCTTTCATAATGCGCACAGCAAAAGAGTAGAACTCTCTGCCTGCGTCTGTGTTTCCGAACGCATACAACCCTAATCTCTTCAAAGTGAGCGTGAACAGGCGTCTTCTGGGTAAGCTCACTCCATTGTCGACTTTGTCTCTGTCACCTCTGACCTAGACTAAGGTCAAGAGCAAACCCATCCCAAATACAAAAAAAAAAATTTAAACCACCGACAGTTGTAAGCCCTTTTTCATTTGGTATAGAATATTGACATTGGCATCCCTTTATATTCTGGAAACAGTAATGTTTGTTAGAAATAATAATAACTTATTTCCGCGAATGGCAGATTAATTTCCCAGAAACAGGCGTGATCAAAGTCAGCTCTGTCTGCATAGGAGTAGGACTTCATGTATGCGCAAAAAAGGTTTTCTGCATGGCAGGAGGCAGTCATTCTAAGATATAAGAGGTACATAATAATGTACAGTTGAAAAAACAACTGAAGTAATTTCTAACTAACACAGCATACTACTAAGTATTAATGAATTTCTGGCAGAATCTTTTATATTTGTTACGGCTAATACCCGAAGTGCGGCTACACCTAGTTTTAGCCGGTTAGAATTATAGGTCTAGACAATCCCTGTTCGATAAAACCAATTTACCAACAATAGAGGGGATCTGGCGCTCGGCGGCCGCTGCTGCGGCACGCTCGCTTCGCTCACTCGCCTTCGCTTGTTAATGGTTACTGTTCTAACCTAACCTAACCTAACCCAAATGATTTTACCCGAAAACAATCGGCTCGTACTAGGTTTAACCAAGAGTAAGTGGCTACACCTAGTTCTAACCGGCTAAAACTAGGTGTAGCCGCACTTCGGGTATTAGCCGTAACATATTCATATAATTTATTATTGTTTGCTGAATTGATATTGTATTGAAATTAATTATTATAAATCATAATATTAGCACGTCATAGTATGTGGTAACCTTTTTTTTTTTTTTGTTATCTTGCATGCATTCATTCTTCTATTCATTCTTCTTTCATTCTTGTATGTGTACACTTTCGAGAAAAATATCTATAACTTTATCTCTTATTTTGATGGTCATGACTATTACAATTGCTTACATTAGGTACCTAGTTTGATTTTTATTAGGTAGCGTTTGTCACGAGAGCTGGCTTGCTGACATTGAGGTCAAGGCTAGACGTCCCACTTTAGCGTTGTCTCTAAAATGGGTCGGGCACTGACCTTCACACGTTGTGATTGCGACATACCTGTAATAAAAGCGGCACTTTCTTTGAATCTCACTGACTTTGAGACATTTTGATTAATCTTTACGCCAATACAAATATTGATTTGTGAAATATTTTGATTATGGTATAATTTCGATCTCTAAATATCTGAAGAATTTCATCTCTGCGTTATTACTGTGATTTAGTTTTCAAATTTCAATGCAATATTGTAAAGTATTTCATACATCAGCTGTGCGGTATGCATGCACACTATCTGGTCCATGTGAGCCTCTGTGGGTCCCGCTCATCACAGAGAAGCAATGTAGTTTCATTATCTTATCGAGGTCGTTCACATTTGACATTCAACTTTCATGTTCTGATAAGAGGAATAAATAGCTGATGACCACCGACGTATTAGCAAGATTAATAGAAAATGTGGCTTTTGCCAGGAATTCAGGACAAGACTTTGGGGACGTACATTCTTACGGTCCCAAAATAAGCAGAACGTTTGGAATTCTTGCATTTTGTATGCAGCTGTTTATTGCGCTTACTTACGATGTTTCTTGGTGCCAAAATGAATAAAATAACCATCTAGGTCACCTTTGATTTATAAATAACTGCTCTACCAAAAGACAATGTTTACAAACGGTTCAATGTTTAATAGTTGATGTTGTATATTTCAGACGCAGATGAGCGGAGATCGGGCAGGGTCGCAGTGCGGTCTGACCTCGCTGCTGCCGATGTCGTGCGGCAGGCGCGCCGCAGCGTTCGCGCGCGACCTGCACTCGCGCCTCAGCCACCTCGGGAGTGCACACGACGACCACTGCGAGAGCAGCTGGCTCACGCAAGAGGCCCCCCCTGCGCCGCACAGGCCCACAACCTCCGCCAACACGCGAGAACTCGACACCTTCTACGACTTCGAGCTCGAGTGTGAGAGCCCCTCCAGCCCCGTCGACGAGTACGAACCCACCTTCACGGAAAGATCCCCAACAGAAGATCAAGAACAACCCTTTTATGATGTTGATTCTGAACCTGAACTAGTTAAAGAACAAACTAAGTTTTTATTACAACAACCGGACAAAACACAAAATGGTTTTATATTTTCTACCGCCTTTTATACAGAGTGCACTCCACCTGTGAAACTTCAACCAATCCCTCGTGAAAATGGTCACGCAAGCAAACGTTTATATTCTGCGATCACATTTGAAGGTTGTGCGCCACAAAATAGCCTCGATGAAATCGACTGTGCTGCAAAACCGATCGGCGTCCCAGATACAGACTCTTTTAGTTTACCTAACTTTACAAGTGCCACAGTAGACAGTGACTCGGAATTTGAATCTGCAAAGAGCGAACCTTCAGATGGTAATGAGGTTGAAGAAGACTTTGAAAATGAAAAAAGTACTGAAATTTATACGACAGAGTGCCTGGAAAACTTATCACTTGCGGAAAGTTCACTAGCGGTTGAAATTCCACTTGATGAGGAAACGCCGATGGAAGCCCCTGAAGTAATTCTCGAGCCAGAAACAGTCGTATGCAACGAAATTAGTGTGGAACCTTTAGAAATCATTACCAGTGAAGTTCCTATTGAAAATGAAATATCGCCTGCAAGTGAAACTGAACTGCCCCTTTTGAGTGCAGAAGTAAAAGATGAAAATCAAAATGACGCAGAAGTAGAAGTGGAAGACGACCGGCCTCAACGTGTTCGACGCTGCTCTTCACTCAAAACTGGAAAAACGCCACCCGGCACGCCAGGTCGCAAGAAAATTGTACGTTTCGCGGACGTTTTAGGACTCGATCTTGCGGATGTGAAAACTTTTATGGATGAAATTCCAGTTGTACCTAAATCCGCCTACGATGACCTAACTGGATGCGATGTTCAGAGCACTCCCACACCAGCGCGATCAACTTCGCGGCTCGGGGCTCTAACACTCGTTCCACTGTTCCAACTTCCAATAAACATCACGGACAAACTCGAGACGCAGAACGTGTGCATTGAAAGCGCACGCGTATGCGACGGCGTGCACGTTACCGTGTGCGGGTCCGTACGCGTGCGAAACTTGGACTTCCACAAGACTGTATACATACGCTACACAATGAACGGGTGGAAAACGTACACGGACCTGCAAGCAACCTATGTGCAGGGTTCGTGCGACGGCTTTTCCGACCGCTTCCAGTTCGTTCTGTATGCTCCAGCGATATCATCGGGGCAACGGCTGGAGTTAGCCGTGAGGTTCCTGTGCAAGGGCCAACAGTTCTGGGACAGCAACAGCAACTCTAACTACTGTTTCGATTGCCTAGCGCTGGGCTCGACGACCGCGGCGGGCGTGCCGACTTCGGTGGGTGCGTCAGGCCCACTGCACCCCTCGGTCGACTGGCACCCGTCGTTCTACTGACGCGGCCGCGAAGAGCCGAAAGGTGACAGTGTTGGAGCGACGAGTGTGCATCGGGCGGCTCGGCGGCGCGGTCGGCTGGCCGGCCGGCCCGGGCTGGTGAACACATTCCTGTGCCAGCCGCCCGCGAGCGCGCCTGGCCTCCCGCGAGACAGCGCGGGCGTCCTGAGCTCCTGAATTGATGAGGCTTCACGTTGTAAAGCGTACTTGTGATATAAATTAGACTAGGCGTAAATATTGTAAACGACGAGTGAGCGACTCGTTCTCAGAGTGCCATTTTGCAGTAACGACGTTTCGAGTTATGTGTATATTTCATCGATTTTTTTCGTTTCGTACTATGTTAATTGTAGAGTAGCGTCCCGTAGGACAATAAAATGTGATGTGTGCGTGCAGGCGCGGGCGGTGAGCGCAGCCGCGCCTCTTCTCCTTGTACATAATAAGAGAGATGAATTCTGAATGATATTAATTAATATTGTAATACAATTTTTATGACATTATTTAGACCTTTGTAATAGTTATAATATGTCGAATTAGGAGTATCACCTAGATAGAAAGATTTATTCACATAACATCCTTATGAACTGTAGATATTACGAATATTTCTAGTTATAGTATCTGTGGTGACATAATATCTTCCCTTGTTAGACCGTTGTAAAGTTATTAAGTAGATGCGAAGTGTGTTATGTTAAATGTTTCAAAGCTATGAATCCTATGCGAATAATAATCTAACTGAAATATTTTATACCGACGTTATAATCTGGATAAATCTATATTTTATATTTTTATAATCACGGTATCATGACATATTTCCTACGTGAGAACTGATAAATAATAACCAATTGTTGGTTCAGTTTTGAGATTTTAATAAATGAGACTATTAGAAAATACGAAATTAAATTATTGTTACTTTTAAGCGATATTATAATTTATTTATTAGGCCGATGTTTTGTCTATTTTGTATATGTACCTGAATTCTTAAAATGTGGCCATATTAATTTTACACAATTTAAATGCTACCCTTATGAACTCTTATTGTTTCTCTTATAATTGACTCCTGTTTTATAATAAATACCTAATAAATTTATGTGCATAATTATTAAGTTATTGTTTATATTAAATTTAACCTTAAAATACCTAAATGATCCACCAAACTGTTAAAACTGTTGCTTGCTAAATACACATAAGGTAAGTAAGGCGGCGATAAAAAAACTAAAAGCGAATTACGCACCTAACGTGGTTGCGAAGGTTCGATATTTGATGAAAACGGATTGGGATATCCAATAAGCTTTACTGCCACGTCTGCCACTAGTCGAAAAAAGTCTGGCTCTTCGAGACCAGGAAGAAGCTGGAGAGACGAATTTAACTTCTACCGAACGGGGCTGAGACCCAAATAGCAGATGACACGTGGGACATTCATTTATTTCACCACTACCGGCTATACTGCGATAAAAAATCTTTTGAGGCTCATATACTATCTAAAAAAAAGTAGTTAATCTAGCTTGTAACTACCCACTGCTGGGCAAGGACCTCTCCATTTTCCTTATGCCGTGCAAGGACCAATGGAGAGGTCCTTGCCCAGCAGTGGGTAGTAACAAGCTAGTTTGACTATTTTTTTTTGAGATAGTAGGTATAATATGAGCCCCAAAAGATTTTTTATCGGAGTTTAGTCGGTAGTGGTGAAATAAATGAATGGCCCATGTGTTACGACTTGAGCAGTTAGTTAGTAGTACGGAAGATTAAAATAAGTAACTGTTCATGTTACTACTGGTAGTAAGACGTACGACGGCTGGCTAATCAGAGTCGTAGAATTCTATTCAATTCACAAAACAAAGGCAATATGTAAAGAAGAAATTAGTAGCCGTAAATAGGTTTAGACATGTTGTGTATTTTAAAGCATTTGATAATTTGCCAATGTACTAAAAATATGACTTGTATCAGGTGCTTCAGCAGGTCCTAATTGCGGTGCTAACCCCACGCAAATAGTAGGTCACGTGGGGATCACGAAATAATGGCTCCCAGACAGGCGAGAAGCGACTCCGGTAGAACAATTTCCAAGAAGTTTTCAGAGAAATTGTTCCACCAGAGTCGCATCGCACCTGTTTTGGGACTTCGGGAGCCTTAATGGGATAGAAAAATACCTACCCTACCGGGCCAGGGGAAAGCTGTCCCATTTTTTATTGGATTTCAAATTCAGAACATCGAAGCAGCCAACTGATTAAAGTTTAGATCAATAAAGCGTTGAACATTATATCCCTCAGGCCTCTGGTCGGCCTTTCTGTGTTAAATCCGAGACGGCGCGGTGGCGGTTGTGTGAAATCACCACGCTTTAGTAGCACTGTACATGCCCAAGAAGAAATACCAAACTTAAGTAGCAGTGGGCAGGGCACATTGCTCGCAGAGCAGATGGCCGATGGAGCCGAAAGGTTCTGGAGTGGTGACCGCGTGCCGGATAATGTAGCGGTGGAAGGCCTCCCTAGACTGGACTGATGAACCTGTGAAGGCCGTGGCCGGTACATGTCACCGAATCCGTGGGTAACTGAATTTTGCAAAATGTTAAAAGAATCTGTAAAGAGCTTATTCCGCTTGGCTTAAATGTTGTTAAGGAATTCAGACAAGTTAGTAGGTAGTAGTTAGTTCTTTAATGTTAGGTAACTGGTACTTTTTGACAGACCTACATTGACCTCCCATACCTAGGTACAGTGTAATTTGAAAACATTTTAGAAAAATCAATAATTTTTATAGAGTAATAAAATTAAGTGGAGGTTCTTGTCGAGCTAAGTGATGTAAAAATAATTTGAATTTGAATTGCAGGTAATCGTAAGATGCGTAGGTACTAAAATGGATAACTAGGAATAGGCACCCCCTTTTTCAGTTTTTCAAATATCTCAAAAACTAGACGTCCTAGGTGAAGAATAATTAAACTTTAATCTCCCTTAAAACCCACGGGACCTTTGTCTACAGATTATTGGATGACTCTTAATAAGACCGTGCCATTTGTAAAAAAAAGATGGATTTACAGTTTATTATGGTTTACAGTTCGCGTCACGTAAAATTGCCGCTCTGAAACCACTCCGAAGATAAAAGTCTACTCCGAAGATAAATCCGAAGTAGTAGGTATCGGCCAAATGTTCAGCTGTTTCTTGACTACGGCCTAACTATGGCTGACTACGGCGAAAGAAAAAAAAAACGCCGGTCAGAGAGATAAGTTAAAGTCAATAACGTGACTTAAAGTCGGGTAAGGATTCAAAGTCAAATAAGGAAACTTTGGACGTTTGAAACGGCCGAACATTCGGCCGATACTTCTGATTATCGCTTCGGAGTAGGCCCCCAGGCTTTCCGATGTGCACGGCTGTTTTAATATACCTGGGATGTTTGTCTACAAATTAATGGATGAATTTTAATTAACATCGACCATGACCAATCTGCCTAGCCTTTTCCCAACTATGTTGAAGTCGGCTTCCAGTCTAACCACATGCAGCTGAATACCAGTATTTTACATGGAGCGACTGCCTATCTGACTTCCACAACCCAATTACTGGGTAATACGACGCCCCACGGTAAGACTGTTTGTCAGACTTTCGGGCTTCTGACGACCCGTAACGACTATCAAAGATCCACGAATGACAGCCGACACCAACGGCATAACATACTTTTCTAGGCACGGAGGAGTCTCGATATGTAAAGATGGTCACCCATCCACGGACCAACCCCGGCAAGCGTAGCTTAAACTGATAAATCGACCCGTGCGGCGGTCATTACTTAGCCACGAACACGAGCTCCTCTCATCACATCGACAATGACCATATAAAAAATACTTCTTTTTATTTTTTTCTATGTCATCTATTAATCTGTAGGCAAACATCCCAGGTATACCTACAGGTTATCTATGAATTCAGGCATGTGAATTTATGTGAGTGACATGTCTTCAAATGGATATCTTGAATCTTGGATACTGTAATCATTAGTGGTATGGTGGGCTGCAGCCAGGAAAGTCTATGAAATAACCAACTCCTTAATAACGTCCATCAGACGATGATTCGGGTCGTTCAATTGGTCTCAATGACTGTTGACTCTAGATCATAGCCTTATGATGGACCAGGAAAGTGTTCACAAGATCACGGCCTCGCTAATCATAGACCCATCTAGTTTATTGACACCCAGTTTTTAATACATCCAATACTACAATTTCATTAGTAATAATGGCGCCCAACATGGGACAACGGTTGACATTTGAGTAGGTCAATACGGGTAATGATCGTGGAACATCATTGTTTTCAATATAAAATTAAGTAAAAACTGAATTATTATTTTATAAGGGATCGGAAAACACAACATTTTTATACTATGCAAGTACTTTAATTACAGAATCTTATAAATAAGCGAAATATTATATCACAATTACACTTTATTTTGATCTCCTAATAAATTATATTATGCAGCTTAAGGTACAGTTCATCTGGTAGAGATAGACTTACAGAACCTTGTCACATTTCTGCCTTGCAGACCATATTATGTTAACTGGAAAATATTTAAAAATAAAAGTGCGACTTTTTAGTAAGTAGCAATATTCTAAAACTAAGTCATTACTACCTAAAATATACAATTTCATAAAAATAGAAGCTGTACTTATATTGGTTGCTGCTTAATATAAAAATATGGACATCACTTAAATAATTACAAATTAAAATAAATAGTCACCACAACTTCGCGCCAATAGCCAAGATGGCGGCGATCACGACTTAACAGTAAAAAAACTAAACATCTCAACTAAGCCGGGTGGCTAATTTGCTCAATTTAATTCGTCAAAAGTTTTATTAATTTACTGGAAAAATGTACAACGTTTCTATTATATTTTATTTCTATATAAATCTATTAAATTCATATTCACATAAATAAAAAATAAACTAGTCTACTAGGTCAAAATAAAGCAAAATCTTGACTGCACTGGCGTAGTGGCTATTGGCTCTACACGCACAGATAAACTTGCCTTTTCAGGTTCAAGGTCAAAGCAAGGTCATCGGGTTTATAACTGAGCGAGCGAGGCCTTAACTAGAAGATAATAGAACAAAACGTAAAGCAGAACGAAACGAAAACTCAAAATAACGCAGAGCTCAATATTCACGAAAAATGTCACTGCTCTGATTACGCCACGCTTCCTATAAGGCGGTTAAACAAATTCTAACCTAACACAGTCTAGAAGAGATGGTACACCCATCAGTTGTCTATGGTTACACTCTGGTAAGCTTGCGCGCGCGCCGCCTCCTGGAGCGCGGCGTGGGCAGCGTGATGCTGGGGTCGCGCAGAGCCCGCAGCTGCATATGTAGCCTCTGCTTGCAAAACTCGTAGAATTCGATCTCTCTGGTGAAGTTCGCTCGGACGATATTCTTCACTTCTTCTGAAACTGGCGGCTTGTAGGTGTTGCGGTTGATCCGGGCGAATGTGTTCACCTCCTCTGAAATGGGTATAAGAAGATTTTACTATCTGGAACGTTACGAAAGCTTTAACACTAACAGGCAGAATATTTAGAACGTCGATACCCGGTGGCGATTTCATGAAACCGACCCGGGCCTGACTATCCGGCGGCGGAGCGTGTGGAAAGAGGATAAGTAGGTAAGTATATGCTGTTTAAACATAATTGCCAAGAGTGCACGTAGATAACAAATGATGTACTTATCTACATAATTAATTACAAAGTCATAAATAACTATGACTAGTCTTACGAGTATTAGGATGCCCACAGTGCCGTAAAGTAGGTCAAGTCAATATTGTTTTAGAAGTGGACACTGAGTTGAGGGCCATACGACCAAGGTCTACTGTCTAATGGTTTACGTCTACCACTTCTATCGGTCTACGAGATTACAAAAAATATGTGATTGAGGGTCATGATCTCATTCAAGTAGATAGTAGTACCTATTTTAGATGACAATCTTTATTGTCAACAAGCCGTTTATTTACTCAACGCCGGCGCGCCGTCAAAAACATGTCGTCAAGATACTCGTATACCTTAAAAACCGGCCAAGTGTGTGTCGGACCACGAATAATGAAGGGTTCTGTAGTTGGGATGAATTTATCCTAGAGCAAATTTAACATTGTAGTTGAAAGACATGTTCCCTCATACTGTCATACATTCCAACTGCAAATGTAAGTTTGTACGCACAGTATTGAGTGATTTACCATGTTATTTTAAGGCCATTGACTTTTTATAGGTTTTTCTGTCATCTTTAAGGAACGAACTATTTTCTGTATTTTTTTTTTTCAACATTTAAGGCTCAGTGGTTTGGGATAATGGTAAATTTTCATCGATTTTCTTAAATAACTTTAATAGTACTTATTTTAAAATTATTAAAAAAATGTATCTGAAATCCATACATCAAGCCCTTTCATTTGATAATTATTTCACATGGTACCAATTGCAAAACTTATTTTTAAAATTTTCTAATTTACCCCCCAAAAGTGACCCCCATATTCAAAACTAATTTATTTACGTTACACGTCCGTGTTTGGGTCACAGAAATTAATATGTATATCAAGTTTTCACTTAATCGGTCCAGTAGATTCGGAGTAAATCGGCTGTGACAGACAGGCACACGAGTGATCATATAAGGATTCCGTTTTTTTCCTTTTCATGTACGGAACACTAAAAAGAGCTAAACGATGGTTTTTTTTTAATATTCGACTCTTGCAAGTAAAGTGGCAATAACGCTCCTAATGCTGTTAAATTGTGAAATATTTTCCTATTACGTGGAGCCTAGACAACATTTAATACTAGAAGTCTACTATTACAAGATTGAAGTTCCGTATAAAGACTGCTTGTGGCTAATAGCTGTCTATTAAAAAAACAAACCAACTTTCTTTACCCAGTGGCGTAGCTAGGGGGGGCGTTGGGGGCGGTCCGCACCGGATGCCACCTGATTAAGGGTGACACCCGAAAGTGAAATAAAATAAAACTAGGCCATTGTAATAAAAATTAGGAATTGTAACCCAAGTTATCCAAACTAAATAAAGCAAAAAAAGGAAGGAAAAAATTCACGGCAGTAGTACCTATTTATAACGAAGTTAAAAGGAAAACGAGTACCTAATAGTCGACCAACTTACATTTGCAGTTGGAATTTATGGGAGAACATGTTTATCAACTACAATGTTAAGTTTGCTGTTGGGATAAATTTATTCCAACTACGGAATCCTTCATTGTGCATGGTTCGACACGCACTTGGCCGGTTTTTATTATTGGGTGACACAAATATGCGCACCGGGTGTCACCCATGTTAGCTACGCTACGCAAAGTTGGTCTATTTTTTATTCCGTTGCAAAAAAGGCGCAGTATTATTTTGCAAGTTCACTGGGGGCGTAAAATGGACGCTTTGGCAGAATCATAATATAATATGATCTGCGTACAATTCATATCCCGCAATTCATCTGTTTCACAGTTTTGTATGGAGTTTCATAAAATGGTCCACAAATTATGAATTGATATAATGAAGTCTAATGTCAAATAGCAGCTGTCAAACAGTTGCGGGATTGAATTGTACGCAGATCATTTATTATGATTCTGCCAAAGCGTCCATTTTAGGCCCCATGTGGGACGTGATGGCAGCTCCATCTACACCCTTAGTTCGCTACCAGACTACGTAGTACTACATCTATCTTATAGATGGCGCTAATCTTAATTTTACTAACCCCAGTACAGTCTGAGCGCTCCTCGGAAGAACCGCGGCACGTATCGCTCGAGCGCCGTCAGCGTCGAGTTCATATCTTCTAGCACTCCTACTACTGCGTACTGTTCCTCCACCACACGCTTGGCGCGCTGTAGAGCTTCCACACTGTTGAATGGTCTGGAATCACAGAACATTCGTTAAGGTAAAGGTATTGAATTAAGCATGGTAGATATGGGAATAAAGCCAAACTATAGAGAAGAGTTGGCTGTTAATCTAGCTGAACTGTCAATAAAGTAAGGCATGTTAAAGGGTCGTGCAGACTGGTGCGATATCGCGGGCGCGACAGGCAGCGCGAAGCGCAGTGCGACACTTTCCATGAAGTTTTCATAGAAATTGTGCTACTAGTGTTGCGTCGCGCTGTCACATCGCGCCTGTATGCGGGAGCCTTAACGGGATAAGAAAAAGTGATATAAGAGATCCTCAACTTCCTCAATTATGTTAATATTTTATGATAACATTTTCTCATTTATGGAAATTAAGCAGCTGTTAATAATATGATATCCTTATAAACATTTAAGCTACCCATCCGTTTCCCATAAAACTTGGCTTTGACTTTAATAGGTACCTATAAAATAATGTTAAGGAAATCTATTTATGGCATAAAATTAAAAATTAAAGTTTATTGCTCCTTGACAAATAATCATAGCAACGTTTAAACAGACATGACTAGATTTGCAGGCGCATTGCATTTAGGAATAAGTTTATTAATTATATATAATATCTTCCAACATTTGCATTTCATTATCATCATCACTCAACAATAAGACAACATAGGCCTCCCCGAAATGTCGTATTTACATGTAATTTTATTTGTTATTATTGTTTGGTCAAATTCTAGCGGCAACTAAAGCTCAACACACAGGCAGCGAGACGGCGGCAGTACGGCGCGCGGCGGGCCGAATTCTCTGTATTTACCTATATGTACTTACACACGAAACGCGTGCGCGGGTCGGGTGCGCAGCGAGTCGGCGCGGGCGGCGCGAGTCGCGCACGCGTTTGATTTAGACTGTATAAAATAATTTCTTTGATTTATGTATTACATCATTTACTTTACACATACTTACATAAACTCACGCCTTCTTCCCACGGGGGTAGGCAGAAACTATAGAACGCCATCTGCTACGCTCCTTACATACTCCTTTTGCTTCGCCTACGTTCATACATCTGGACTATACAGGACCTACATTACAGGCACAATACTCACGTGCACTGTTGTTCATGTCCACAGAAGAATAGCGTCTGTCGTCGATGGTCGCCGATACCCTCGTGAGTCTGACCCTCCACGTAGCGACACTCCCGGTCTCCACTCAGCACGCAGGTCTCGAAGTCCTGAAATGACATACAGATTAATATTACTTAGGTGAACAAGTAGGTATAGAGAACAAATGGTTGTAGTCCCCGAAAGGATCCGCAGAGGATAGTATTAGGAACATCTAGGAGTATATCCGCGTATTCCGTAGTGCCTGCTCAAATGTCATTCTGAAACGAAAGAAAGCATCTGCCAAACATCGTTTCGTTTTAAGGTCGTTTCTGTCAATTTCATCCAGTTGCTGATGATGCCTTACTCAATTAACAGTCCGTTCTAATAAATAAATAAATGATCATGTGTTTGAATAAAGATTTCTGGTTGTTTTTTTTGCATCAACGTGTTGCTGATCATAGAGATGTAATAAAGATGTTTATATTAAAGTATGTATCTTAGCTTGTCCATCATCTTTGTGTAACATAACGTTACTATCTACTTTGTTCAACAATAATTTTAATTATCGTCCGCTTATTATCATAGTTCAAACTAAATACTAAGTTTTTTTGCTAAACTAATTATATCATCAATTTTTTGTTGACTCAAAACTAATTTATTTTTTCTACTGCGCTGACTAAGTCGAGGCGCTGCTGGCTTGAATAGATAGGCGTAAGCTGAGACCTATTCAGTCAGTAAATAAGGAGTTAATGTATCTTGTTATGTGCGTATGACTGTATGTTTGTGCTGAAAACTGATTGGGTTTGTGGCTGTAGGTAATCATATAGTTTATCGGAATTAGATCTGTCGGTTTAATTAGAAATTCCAATGCGTGTTAAAAAAAGTATATGTTCACAGAAATGCGTTTCGCAGAAGTTGTTGAAGCCTAATTAGTTTTGAGTCGACCTTGAATTGTCGTTCACCTACTACATTTAGTAGACTATTGTCTGCATTAAAATGTAAGGTAAATGCAGCATCTGAAAAATATTCGAAGCGTGTCAAGAACACGTACAATTTATTAATTTAAGACAAAAGTCGTAAAAATACTTTTATTACAGAAAAATCGCAGGGATCAAAGAAGAAATCGGCAGCGCAAATAGTGCGTAAAGCAAAAAGCCACGCACTATTAAGCGTTATTTGCCAAAGAAAATTTCGTTGACCGTAATATTCATAGAAGCCCACTGACCATTCGAAACTACACACAGCTTCGCGAATCGGGAGCATGTCGACTAGTTTACGTTCGAGTAGAGAATGGCCGTTTATGCATGTCCCAAGCCTATTGATGTATGACCGACTACTTCGATACACATCTCGTGTTCAGATCAACCGATGGACGATGAAGTAGGGCTCTGCGTGGGCTGCTTCACAGGGACTATAACTAGTTCGTACTTTCGTAGATAGTTCCCATAGACAGTAGAAGTAATGATATGGAACGAATCAACCCGGACACACAAGGGTTTCTGAAATGGAAATGGGAGGTTTAATTTTCATTTACCTACTATAGGCATAGGGTTCTAGTTTTAGTAATTTTTTTTTAAAAGATGACCCTCTTACTTTTCACGGGTGTAGGTACACTTTAACATAACCTAGGGGTCTGTCACTTTTGCACCTGTGAAAAGCCTGGTGGCCTATGTTTCTAGGGTACCGCAGGCAAATGGTGAAAATGGAACCCTTATAATTTTACGTTATATCCGTCTGTCCGGATAGCACACAGTAATTTTAGTCGGAGACTTTTAACAATCAATACTATCATTAATCCGTTAGCAAGCAGTGGTGAATAAAATACGGATTACAGATGAAAAAAAATGTTGTTGATTATAATTTTTACGATGGTTATTATAAGTAGTTGATCCGTATTTAGCACGGGAAATGAACGGGCTGAAATGGTGATTAATTTATTTATAACAAAAATTATTGGCCCCGGTCAGAAGTCATAAGTCATTTGTTTAACATAGGTTAACAAAAAAAAAAGTGCGCTATGTTATGCTAGAGGGCGTACAAACATTAAGGTAATAAAAAATAAAATAATAAACAATTACAAATAATTACACATTTCATAATACAAATTAGTTAATAATAAATAGCAATACAATAAGTAACAAAAACCCTGTTGTTCCTTTTAGGAACGTATACATTTACCTACGAGCACAACAATGATGAAATTATAATTTAAAAAAAATCAACATTGGCTAGTGGAGAGGTCAAAATCAAATAACTATTAAAAACGACACATTCAAAAAAATGTTTGGAGTATCTGATTTTACAAGTATATCTTTATTTCGCTAAATAGCCTACGAGCTCGGCGGCTTTCTTTGATGCGACAGAAGATGCCGCCAAAACTTACCGCGGCCGGCGCACGTGCCCCGCGGGTCAGTACTACCCCACGTGCCTACCTACCCCTTTACCCCGCCACCCGCCGCCCTGCGAATCACTTCCTTAGTCTCCCGCGCAGCTTACTTCCGAACGGATGTTATTGTTGAGTTTGACCTACGTAGTGAGTGAGTGACTTGTGTTTTTTTACGTTAACGTTAACCATGTCTTATTCTAACGTAGAATATTTTAACATGTTGATGTGTCTTGGGAAATGTGACTGCAATTATGCAGAAGCACGCAGACTCTACCAAGAACGTTTTGCGAGTCTACCATTACCGTCGGCGATGGCATTCCAACGTTTGCACATACGTACGTACAATACCGGCAGTGTGCACGGACGAGACCAACATCGAGCTGACGCAGGCAGGCCGAGGATTCAAGACAGTGACATCGAGGAGCAAGTCCTGGATTTGTTTGAGCACGATCCAACGCGAAGTACGCGCTCAGTGGGACGAGAACTAGGAGTAAACCATATGCGCGTTTGGAGAGTACTCAAAGAAGATGGCCAGCACCCATTTCACTATCGTCGCGTCCAATCACTACTTCCCTCCGACTATGAGCCAAGAATAGAATACAGTAGATGGGTACTCGACAAGATCGAACAAGATAGTGATTTCTTGAATTGGATACTGTTCACCGACGAGTGCTCATTTGTTAGAACAGGTGTATTCAATTCGCACAATGAGCACGTGTGGTCGATCACAAACCCGCATGCTATTAAACCAAGTCACTTCCAGCATCGGTGGAGGATTAATGTTTGGGCTGGAATTATTGGTGACAAAATTATTGGACCTTGTTTTTTAGACCAAACAATGAGCGGCGCCAACTATCTTCGTTTCCTGCAAGAACAGCTGAGTGATGAACTTGAGGAATTAGGGCTCCATATCGTGCGACGTATGTGGTTTCAACATGACGGCGCGCCGCCACACTTCTCCCGCCTTGTGAGAAGCTATTTAGATGTTGAATACGGAGAGAGATGGATTGGTCGCGGTGGACCCATCAATTGGCCCGCAAGATCACCTGATCTGACGCCATTAGATTTTTTCCTCTGGGGCACTGGTAAGCAACAGGTGTTCAAAAAATCGTGTGATACGGAGGTCGAAATGCGTTCACGCATAGTAGCAGCATTTGACCACATCAAGTCCGATACGTCCGTTCTGCGAAGTGTACGTGAAAATATGATTAGGCGTTGCAACAAATGTGTCGAGGTACAAGGTGGTCATATTGAACAGCATCTCCGTGGCCGTCAAGTAGACATCATAATAAATTAAGTAGGTACCTACATAAGGTTTTATGTGACAGACGCGGTGACTTTTTTTTCTTTTTATGTAAAAGTGTTAAAATAATGTAGTTTTAACATTATCAATTGTGCTTGTGCAAATACCGTGTAAACCAACATTTTCAAAGATTCATTCGTGTTCAGTGATAAACAACAGCTGACAAGGTCGCGAACTTGTGCAGAAAAATAGGTAGAGCGGCGCGGGTGCACGGGCGCAGCGGCACCGATCAAAGAGAGTGGCGGGAATGTTCTACCTATTTTCTGATTTCGCGGCATCGCTTTCATGCAGAATTGCAGAGGTAAGAAATCAGTTAAACATTTCAAATATTAATAATTAAATATTTATTTTAATTATTTTTGTTGAACAGTTTTTTATAAATGACTTGCTTTATTACGTATGTATACCGATTCTTAAAACGTAGGTAGAAGGAACAACAGGGTTTTTGTTACATATTGTATAAATCTATGTAAGAAAATAAAAAAATAAATCAAATAAAAATAAAATGTCAATACACTGTCACAGACTGAAATAAATATTATGACCATGTCAATAACCAAACCCACTAATGTCAATGTACAAGTCAAGGAAAAAATACATATTTTATTAACATGTCAACATTCCGTTACTAGATTTTTGTCCGTTAAAAATTCCGAAATATTGTAATATGCTTTAACCCCTATAAATTTGGTCTTAACCCAGATGTGGCTATCATTAATTATTTAATACGTAGGCGCTAATTGTTTTGTCAGTTTGTAGCTTGAAGCCAATTCACACTGCTGGAAATAGATCTAGGCTTAGGCAATTAAAACTCTAAAATGTACCGTTTCAGACATTAATGAGCTTTTACAAAGAAAAAAATTCTGCAATTAGTTTTTGTCTGAGGCTTCATTATTTCTCATTTTTGTGATTGATTGATCACTTAACACTGTTTAACTATAGATAGATACAAATCCTAGATACATTCTAAGCTAAGAATTTATCCCTGTTAAGATTCCATTTCATCGGTCCAATCGCAATATCTAATATTTAATATAGTTATCAGGAGGCTCCCTGTTTTTATGTTAATTTGCATGAATATTCTGAAACAGTCATACATACAAGCAAAATTATACTTTAGTATATGATTTATTGGATCTTTTTCTTTCCATGTTGAATACAGTTACGTAATTGTAATATTTTTTCTCAATAATTTTTTTATTCGAAAATCATGTCTTTTTTAAGGATAATTCTAAAAAACAAACAAGATTGTTTAGCTTTTATGTCTAAAATAAATATTCACAGCAAGAAAATATAGTTTGTTATCCCGACTCAAGATATGTTTTCTCTAGATCAACCTTAGTTATAAACGAAATAAGAATTGAGACTTACGCTATCTAGCTCGAAAATTATGAAAGAGCGCACGTGATATTCAACTTTATGACTGATGTATTAGCGTTTAACACATAACGGAGAGGCGGGGAGCGAGGGACGGAGCTTGCGTTCAAAATTTGATTTAGACTGCCTGCTCCGTAAAAGTGTGTTAAAGGAGGTCCTATACATCGTTTCTGCTATCTTGTTTTTCGTAAAACAGGAAAGTTGCATTAAAATTATTATGACTAAAGGTACTTTTATTACACTTTCGCTTATATTTTTGTACCATAATAGCACTTCAATCGCCAAGACGTAAGTCTCTAGTTGGGTTATTTGTATGTACATGCATATTCATTACGAGAATAATAAATATCCATAATGGTGCTATTGCCGGCTATTCTCATAAAATACAATACTTACTTGAGGTCTGATCAAGATTACGCCATCTCGTTAAAGGTGCGAATATGCAATTTAAGTGATCAGTTTAGATTATAGATTAAGAATTTAAATACTAAAGTGCTGGGAAATTAAAAACAATAACGATTTATGTAACAACTTTCATTGTTTTTCTTTTCGTTTTCTTTCCATATAGAGAACAAGGAAAAAATAATTAAATTGGCATCTAGGTTTAATAAAATTTAACTTTTATTGTTATAAGTTAACTATTATTAAGTTTTTAATTGGTAACACGAAGTAGTGATTTAATTTTGTGATACTGCAAGATGAATACTGATAACAATACATTTTGTTATTCAAATATAAAAGTAACCAAATCACGTAATTAATAAAAAACAGGGCAAGAGCGAGTCCGACTCGCGCACAGAGGGCTCCGTACGTATATAAGATGTAGATGATTTCTAAAAAACTGTGCTATTTAGAGACATCGTTTTATTTTTCCTGTATCTAATCATTACATAAACTTCTATCACATAGAATAATTTCAGATTTTTCTCTATGCTTATACTTCGGAGATAAGGGGGGAACGGTATTTTTATACAATTTTTCATCAAAAATCGAAAACTATGATGCTTAAAAAAAAAAGTTTAAGAATGAGCAAACAGCGCTCTTTCATATGATACCCCAGTAGACTTTGGTACAGAACCCTAAAAGCATGCTACTGCAGCACATATACCCAAATTCATTAATATCAATATTCAAAATATCATGAACCTGTTAAATGTTTGATGGCAGCTGTTATAAAGCGCAACACTAATCTATTAGAACAGTGTACCATCAGTCCATCACTATTAACTCATTAACAGCACTAAAGTGATGTATCGTTCCATTCATTCCCACCAATACATTAACCCAATTAATTCACGAGTCGTTAGACGCATTGATTTACCCTTCGTTGTAACTCGATCGTGAGCATTGATTCGTGTCGTGTTAGCCGCTCGCTGATCGTGACCGACTGGTCTGAAGAATCTGAACTCTTGACCATGGGATTCTACTGATTCTGAATGAACGATTTGACAGCCCTAACGGGGCTCGTCACATTTAGAAGAACGGTCGCGAGTACGATTCACGCGCAAAATGTTCCGTAGATAGGTACCATAGGATAGAGCAGGAACAAAAAATATGAATAAGCATTGGGACCATTAGTGGCTCTTCTATTATCTTATGTTTTTTTCTTTGTCAGTATAAATGCCTAATAGTAACCAGTATTCTGTGTCAACCGAGTAGTTATTATGGTTAGCATAAAGAGAAATGAAGAGGCAGGTATGGGCAAGAACTTTATCTCAGACGGATTAAGGTTCGAAATAAAAAAATGACACTATGGTTTAAACCTGGGTCGAAAGATAAACCTTGTTTTGTAATAAGGCCGTTTGAGTTTGCAGACCTCTGACGAACGATCAGACGGTGCATAGGTACTTAGTAATGCGGCACGGCGTGGAACCATAAAAATAGGAAATTCGACACAGAGAATGGTGTAAAATCGGAAAAACGGTTTCGAATTAAAATCCGGATAGTGTTTCATGGCCATGAAGTAGGTTTACGGAGCATGAAAATGACGAAAGCTTGAGATTCTACTGGTCAGTGGTTGGTATGTAATGGTTATTACTATTTATATGATCATGGTGCTAACAATCCCATTAACAATTGATTTATACTGAACAGAAATGCGAGAAGATATAATTGATCAGCTATTGTTTTCGAGAGAGATTGTTATAGGAACCACTGATTGTTTGCGTACACGCATGTTCGGTTTTAATGATCTGTGAGTGTGTAATTCAATGTTTGTTTATATTAACATTAATATGTTGTTTATATAAATATATTATAAACGGCCCACAGAGCAGTATTTAAGGTAGCCACATTTAAACCGATTATGAACCCAACAACAACCCTCTACAAAGATTGGAATGTCCTTAACGTTAGACAACACTTTGTCTTGCAGACCGTTCTTCTACAACACCGACTAACGCCTTTAATTACAGTCACGAAACGTCGGAAAGATATGGTCTGCACTATCCCAGCACCGTACTATAGATTCACCAAACGATTCTTTTTTTACCTTGGTCCATATTTGTACAATAAAATAAACGCAAACTTACAGATTTATAGCCTACCATATTCCAAATGCAAAACTGCCACCCGTTCGTTTATTCTTTTGAAAACCTATGATAAGACTGAGGATCTCTTAAAAACACTCTCATAACTTCTCGTTCTTGGCACAACATAACCGTTTAATAGCCCAATAGTAATTTCTCAAACACATACACACATACCCCACACCCCCACGCGCCTAGAAACCCGCACTCACGAACAGCAAACACTCACACACACGCAGTACACAAACAACAAACACTCACACATACTGAATCACGTCTCACTTAAAACATTCTCTTTTTTACTATGATTTTATACTTATTTTTTTTTATAAAAAAAAATTTTTTTTCCTTTTCTTTCCGTATTTGTAACCAATTACAGTATTAAATTTATTAGTATTATTCTAGTTAACAACATTGATAATAATGTACCTATGTAATTTAACTAATGACTTGATTTAGGAGTCAACACGCAGCATTATTTTTAAGATCTTTATCGAGGGAGGCAAACTGTCTCTCCTTAATACAGGTTGCTTTGCTACCTAGCTAGGAGAACAGCAGTTCACGTGTTAAGTTAAGTTTTAATATGTACGTACTACAAATACCTTTTATGCAATAAATAAATATTTGATTTTGATTGTTACCTACTTTTGCATCTACTGAGCTACTCTTCTTGAAAATTAAGGAATGAGGTGGAGGTGGACGATGCTTGGAGATGGAACGCACAATTTTTTTTTTACATTTTTCATCAAATGTCGAAAACTATGATGCCTAAAACAAAAATGTTTGAGAATGTGCAAACAGCGCTCTTTCATATGATACCCCACATGCCTCCTCCACATAGACTCCTTTCGACATTTTAAGACCCATTCAGGCCCTGTTGCAAAAAAGATATATTTTTTTAAATTTCTTTCTTGTTTGCAAAATAGTTGGGTAAACGTCATCTAAAACTATTCCAAATTTCAAGTTGATAGCATTAGTAGTTCTTGAGATATCCAGCAGTGACAGACAGACAGACAGACAGACTTAGTCTCACCATAATTTTACCATTTTGGTACGGAACCCTAAAAACACCTTCTAACAACAACATATTCAGGCTCACTGTAGCAACAATGCACCAGGATATATGATTATATCATCAAGTCTAGATAGCGCCATAAACATTCCCTACTAATGGTAACCCTGCCAGGGGTCAACTCCTGCGCAGATAACGGAGCGGCACGTGGTCAATTTTAGAAGATTCATCTGAAAATTGGCGGCCTATCAACCCGATCACTGCCACGTGTATCTAACTCTTTATTCAGACAAAAAACTTTATTTTTTATATCATAAAAGTTAGGCATCAAAAAAGGCAATACGACGAACATTTTTATCATGCAGGTGAGGTTTTGGAACCAAACATGTTAAGTTCTTCAAATAAAATACAACAAAAATATCAATCTGCCTAGGCTTTTTTCAACTGTGTTGGGGTCTGCTTTCAGTCTAACCGGATGCAGCTGAATACTAGTATTTTTCATGGAGTGACTGGCTATCTGACCTCCACAACCCAGTGACTATAGGTAATACGATTCCTTGGTATGACTGGTTGTCAGACTTTCGGGCTTCTCGAACGATTGTCAAAGATGCACGAATGACAGCCGGGACCAACAGCTTAACGTGCTTTCCGAGACACGGAGGAGTATCGGTATGTAAAGATGGTCACCCATCGACGGACCAACTCCGGCAAGCGTAGCTTAACAATGATCTTGTATTTAATATTAATTGTAAATATCCCTCAGTTCATAAACCCGGACAGTATCTAATAAGAAGGTACTGTCCGGTATAAACAAACAAAGACACGCGATGCTGATATTGTCTAGATTTCCAGATTATGCTATAATTCAGCCTTATATCCCTAGTTACGATAATCTTGTGTTGGAGACTCCACATAGAGTGTTTCATGTATTTTTAGTCGAACAACCTACCGCAAGAACAATATGCGCTCAGGAACGGTAATCACTGCTACATAAAGCGACTCTAGCGCTTCATCTCAAACAAGAGCATTATTCAGTTTCACCGTTAGCAAATAAAAACGCATCTCGTGAATAGAGATCATGTCACGATTGCTGTAAGAAACAATAAAAAACCGAATAGCTTGTAGGTACACATTCTCACGACGACCTAAGAAAATCAGGAAAATGTAGTATTTTTCGAGTAGGTAGGTACTATTAGCTATTATTTATCCTGTCATGGACGGATTGACACGCGCTATGCATGCTTCTACCATCAGATAACAGAACGAGCGTGATGATTAATAGATGAAGTGAATAATTGCGTGTTAATTTTTTTGTCGGAGCATGGATGTCAATTTTTTACATTCAGTACAAAGGCACCGATGAACCATGCTTAGTATACAGTGACGTCCATTGCTGTATTTAGATAAAAGACGTTCATCAAAACAGCTGTATATCAGTAGATGCGGGTAATACGTCATCATTAGCTATTCTAAGCGAGACGTTTAAGTCTTTACTCAAGTAAAACGTTTAAGAGGATTCCATTCAATCGAAATCCTTATTAATGAGCATTTCAAGTATCTGCCAAATTAAAAAAAACATAACGGTGGTAATGGAATCCTATCCTATCCTAACTGTTATAATTATATGCGAAAGTGAGCTTGTTTGTTCGTTTATTTGTTTGTTACGCTTTCACGGTAAAACGGCGGAACGGATTTGGAAGAAATTTAGCACATGGGTAGACCATTACCTGGATTAGGATTTACTTTTTATCCCCATATTCCCACAGGACCGAGGCTTAGGTATGCGGGTAAAACCGTAGGCCCAAGCTAGTCTCTTACAAATTAAAGCAATTACGAAAAAAAGCCAACAAACCTTTTTCAACCAGGCAGGGTCAGGCAGCGGTAGGTCAGGGAACGCCCTCTTCCTCTCCACGTAGTACCAGGGTGCCCTCACGTAGTAGTACCACGAGATGACCCGCTCCACCGGGTCACGCACCACATTCACGTATATCGGAGACGGGAAACCCAACCTGGATAGTTTTAAGGTATATATACAATGAGACGCTTTAATTTTTTCTGTTCAGTGACAGCTTGTAATGGTTTGACGTCACAATCAATGCCTGCATCACACAACGATATACATTTTTTATTTTTCTAAGTATTCGAACAATACATTTTCTTTATTGTAGTCAACATTTTTCACAGTATAATGACAATTCTCGCAAGTCATAATATCGATGTCATCCATTGATATTATCATCAGACGTTTTTGCACTAACTGAAAACCCCTGAAGATGAAATTCTATGCAATCAAAATTAAAATGAAAAACTGTAGCACTGAAAAGCATCATTCCGCTCTCATTGCAGCGGCCAACGGCGACGGCTAAACAATGGCGTTTGAGCACATTCAACAGAGTTTTTGCACGCGCCGCTGTTCTGTAATTAACACTAACAAGCGACTCACCTATCAGGTAATAGTGGATCGCAATTAACGTCCACTAGATACATTAATCATGGTTTATGTTTACGTCTATACAACCAATAAAGTTTGGTGCAATGTGATTGATGTGCAGGGCGGCTTCTCTCTTATGGCAAATGGAACAGTAAAACGTAAATATGAGTATCAATGTCTTGACTGATAGCTGTAGCGCTGTTCAAATTGTTGTTTCACATCGATAAAGATTAAGCGCCAGATACCGCTACTTTATGCTTGATTTGTGGCTTTGAATGCTTTTCAAACTAATGATTCGTTTTGAATATAATGGCTGCATTCTGATTGTTAAAGTCCTAGATCATGTCCGGTATATTTTTATTGCAGTAATTTACTAGATGCTGACATAGTTCTGATACCGAAGTTTAGCCATTACGGCTTCGGTTTAACAAGTTGTAAACATGAATGTTCAGCGGGGAGTTTAGATATTTATTTTGAATTCGCTCTGCTCATTCCACGGCTGGTTCGCCGGCGGCAGTTTACGTCTTTCAAGACGAGCACTCTGTTAATAGTATCGCGCACGATAGTTCCACTGTACTTACTTAAATCGAACTCCACAAGAATTCGCAAATTCTAAAATCCAAATAACTTTTGACTTTTCTCTTGTAAAGTTGCTGTTTTATCGGGGGTTTTCTGACGGCTGTTAATGTTCGTGTCATATTCATAATAAACTTTTAGCAACTGTAATTAAATTCCTTTTATTGTAACGTATTCCTGTCCATCACGCGTGGCTATTTTGATCGTGGTTTTAAATTAAACTTATTACTGTATAGAATCAACCTCTTCTAACGTAACAGACGACAGATGTGTTGCTGGGAAGTTTGTTGCGCCACTTTCCCGTTCAAAAAGAGCTGGTTCACAGCTAAATTTGAATAAAAGACTTTTGATTGTGAAACTTCTTTTAAATAAACAAAACATTCTTATTCTTTACCTGGTGAAGTTGGTGTAGCAGACGTGCTTGATGTAGGAAGCGGGAGGATCATACGCAGAGACCAGACCAGCAAGTGCTGCCTGATCAGCCGGCGCCAGGCGTATCGTCTCCACCCTCTGCACAGGATCCCGGTGGAAACCTTCACAAACACTATTATTATCGCACAGATTTAAACTTTGATTCATAGTTCTAATCGTTATGATTATTATGAAAGATTTCGCTCTATCCTTATCTTTACGAGTAGTAAACTATAATAATTAGACATATGTTAATGTGGTAACAAGATCCCTGGCTATAAAATCCAGAATAGCTGTGTATTTAGTACCTCGTTCAAATGATAAAACTACTAGTACTTATAAACTTATAATTAGGAAGCTGAATAATTCTAGCCAATCATTATAACTAGGCGATTATCTTTAATCGTTGAAGCACTTGGTTATGATGGGCTGCATCAAACTTTGCTAGAGCAGCTTAAGATGTACGATGATCCTAGAATTTTCTCACAAAGGTCGTTAGCTTTAGTACACTGGAGGCTCATGTTCAATAATTTATAAGATTATAAGTAATTGAATGGAAGACGTAAAACTGTTCGTACTTCATTTAACAATGTTCGCGTAATACTCGTTAAATTTAACGATATCATTATGAGACAATGACATAAAAAGATTATTGATTGAAGACTGGAGATTATGTAAAATAGTCTTGTAGTAGGTACCTACAAGGCAAGAATAATTATTATGGTCTTATGGGTATTATTTTTGGTTCTTCATAAGTAAATAGAGTACTTGTTCTGTAAATAGTTTGCGAAAGTATTTCAAAGGTAAGAATTAATTACTTTAGTAATAATTTCTTATGTATTTTTAGTCATTTTGCTTGCAATTGCAATGTAGGTAGGTATTATATCATAAGAAAAACAACGGTTGTCACCCTTTCGTTATTTCGACGTAAACCTCTTATATACTTTATTTCACGATAAATACGAAGCAACGTAATCTATTTACCATTTACATTAAAAAAAAAACTCTAAAGTGCAGTAATTTCAACAATATTACTAAATAGTTGTCGTTATTTTGCCGTTATTTTTCTAATGCTATAATAAATGGAGTATAGATCTTACGAATATAAGTAATTCACATTAAATACACTTTGTTTTAAAAATGTTAGGTTTAAATTCCAGGCTTTTTCATGGATAAACAAACCTGCACTAATGACGACCGTTAGGTAATTGCCTAAAAAGAGAGCTCGTCACACGGTAACCAGCCTTAAAATATATTTTATTAAAAGGCTTAATTACTTGAGATATTAAGAAATGATTTCAGCTTAAGTAAACTAAGTAAATTGTTCTCATTAATAACGATCAAGATAAATTAATTAAGTACTAAATTAAATTTCTTAAATTTATTAAGTACTTACTTAAATTAAATATTTTCGGAAGTCATACACGGTGTACCGTTTTGATAAAATTTTGTTAAATTACCGTTTTTCCACTAACTTAATTTTAAGCAAGGTATTAAGTATTCATTATTTCATCATTAGATACACCTGTCCGCAGTCTAGAATATATTTGTATATTTAGCGTTTTGCCTGTTTTAATTAAAATGGTCTGAGTACCTGTACTTTTTATAGAATTTCTATCCTGAGACAGACTGAGATAGAAAAGCTGTCAGTTTTCACTCACCAAACTGATTCTTATAGGCAAGCCGATGTAGCAGTTCCATGAAGGTCTGGCTGCCGACCTTAGGCACCCTGTTGAAGAACAGAATCTCCGCGCCAGCTCGGGCTGTGTTGTTTAGCTCCCAGGGTTCAGGCACCAGTAGTTCATCCAGGTATTCCTGTTCTGTCTCCTGCTGGGAGTCATCAGGCTCTGCTTCTAGTGTTCGCTGGGGCTTGCTGCGCTCCTGAGAAAGAGGTATAGGTGAGTAAACATTTTGTAGCGGTACCTACCTTCATTTTTTATGTTATTCTACCTAATATCGATTCAAGGGTTATGCTAGACCAATGATTTGATAGTGGATACTTAATTTGAACTGCAGAGTCTGTTCTTGTTGGCTCATCCATACTCATAATATTTTCTTTAGAATGTATTAGAGTCAAAGGAAAAACAGTGCCTAGCCCTAGTGGAACAGGTTATTTGCAACCATTACCTTGAGCCTTAACTTGGTTTTACAAAAATTGCACCGATTTCCAAAAACATTTCACATAAGTAGGTCCCTACTGATTAGTAATTTATAAACTCCTTCCTTTTCTAACTGGTTAAAGATAATCCTAGTTACGTCTAACACATTCGAGTGAGATAATACAAACGAAAACCAATACTGTAATAAAAATTTCACCATCAGCAGGCTTAGCATGTTTTTTTTTTATTGATTCGCTTTCAATTTCTACTCTACTGTAGAAAAGACTTCGCTTGTCTACCGAAAATGTTCTAATGTCTACACGGAAATGTCATTTTTGTCTATTCTTCCGTCGACAAAACGCATCTCTACGGTTCTCGTGCTAAGTAAGCCTGCTGATCAATTAACAAATAAAGTAGTCAGGGGCGCTACAACTTTTTACAACTTTCTTTGGTTACTAGGAAGAAATAAAACAAATAAATAAACGTTGGTCCGACGCCGACGATCAACATGACGTCGACTGGTCCCGAGTCCCGCCCACTCTTTGCATGTCGCATGTAAACTAACGCATGTCGCCTAACTTAACTATAACGAGAAATGCTCGAATCGTCAGGCCGAGTATAATAGCTCAAAATGATTTCTACGATTGAAATCACGAATGCGAGATGCATGCGCGAATTGCCTTCCAGTTTAGTGAAGGAACATACCTTGCAACGTTTATAAATGTAAAGCGTAGCTCAACACACACAGGCAGCGGGTGGGGGTCGGGCGCGGGTCGGGACGGCAGTACGGCGCGGGCGGGCTGAATTCTCTTTAATTATATGAACGACACCACACGAAACGCGTGCGCGGCTTCCCCCGCCGACCCGCGAAAATAAATAAAGTAATAATAAATACAGAGAATTCAGCCGCCGCCGCCGTACTGCCGCCGTCCCGACATGCGCCCGACCCGCACCCGCTGCCTGTGTATGTTGAGCTTTAAAGTCTATCAAGAAACCGCATAAATTACAAATGCATATTTATTTTATGATTATGGCACAGATAAGGGCTGTTAACTTGCTCTATTTAGAAATCAGCATTAAACATGATGTTTCTGTGATAGCTAATAAGCCTCAGGGCTCAATTAATTTCTCGCTTTAGCGCTTTCATAATAATTATTATGATGCTACGTCCTTTTTCATTCCTGCAGGCTTAGTACGAGAACCGTAGAGAAGCGTTTTATCGATGGAAGAGTAGACAAAAATGACGTTTCCGTGTAGTCAGCACCTAGTACTTTTTCGCCTCCTTCGTCCGGTAGACAAGCGATTTCTATTCTACAGTAGAGTAGAAATAGAAAGCATCATGCTAAGCCTGCTGCGGGTTAATTGCGTAAGACACTATCAGTAGCAATGGGTATTATTTTGACAGTTCAATGACATTCATTGCGTTATTTACGTTGTTGAGCAGACAATTTTTTCGAACGTAAGAAGCAATGGATTAGCAATATCTAGCAAAATCATTCATATTGTGACTGATATGGATAGTGTGTTAAATACGCAATTAGGAAGCTGTTCGTTGTGACAGTAAAGTGCAGCAGTGAAGTTAGAATCTGGTATATGAACGCTCGTAGTAGATACCTATTAGTAGTAGGTAAATAATGCACTTGTCCTTTTTTAGGGTTCCGTACCCAAAGGGTAAAACGGGAACCCTATTACTAAGGCTCCGCCGTCTGTCTGTCTGTCTGTCTGTCCGTCTGTCACGAGGCTGTATCTAAAAATTTCAACTGTCTAACTATCACGGTTCATGAACCGTGATAGTTAGACAGTTGAAATTTTTACAGATGATGTATTTCTGTTGCCGCTATAACAACAAATACGAAAAAACAGAATTAAATAAATATTTAAGGGGGCTCCGATACAACAAACGTGATTTTTTTGCTCCTTTTTGCTCTATATTGATAACGGCAACAGGTAGACGCTTGAAATATTCACAGAATATTTAGTTATATATTCACTTTAAAAATAAATAAGGGGGGCTCCCATACAAAAAACTTTTTTTGCCGTTTTTATGGATAATGGTACGGAACCCTTCGTGCGCGAGTCCGACTCGCACTTGGCCGGTTTTTTAGGTTTGCTTTGGAATGCATTTTTCTTTTACAAAGAATACTGCTTACCTTTGTCATTGTAAATTCATATTTGGGTATTCCATGTCAGAATTCAATTCGTTATTCCAATAATTATGTTCATCATTCTGATGGATAGGTACTAACTCATAACATTACATTTTCGTATTAAACACTGTCAAAATCATTTATTTCCAAATATAAAATTAATGTAAAACGTCTCTCTCGTGAGTGGCTAAAGAGAAAATAAAACAAAATAATAAATCGTAAAAGAGCAGGAATGAAATTAAAAATTAAAACTAGCCACAGGAAAACATTGACAGCCTACAAACAAAAGAGTTCGTATTTTAATTTCAACATGGTAGGCAGTTTTTTTCTGAAGATCAATAATTCGATGAGCTGGCCTCGACGGAAAGTGTCTGTATTTGAGGCCAAGTGTTTCCGAACATAAGAGGTCTATTTTCATCAGTTGAATCTACCCATATGTGATGATGAAATTGTAACCAGTTAAGTTGGTACTTCGGATTCTAACGGATTTCTGCTTTTTTGCAGACGACATTCAGTCGAAACTGATCCTATTGTGCTGTGCTGGTACACAAGTATTTCTATTACTCGTAGAGGTACGCAGTGGACACTGTGGCCAGGCGTGATCACGATGACTGTGATTCCAACTCCATTAACTGTCAATGGAGGAGGCACTCGCTCCACAATACCAATGTAATAGACAATTACTTTAGAAATTCGTACGCAATGTAAGTAAGTATACTTGTGTTGTGTAGGGTTGGCGGGTGGAAGTCCAAGTCTTCAAATGATAATCTTACAAATATCATCATGCCTGTTTATACCGAAAGGTTAGGCAGTGACACATAATATAGTTCACCCACTTTTCGCCAATTATGTTTAAGTACCATGTAATAGAGGGGGCTAAATAATAACAGCCGCACGGGTCGATCGATCAGGTTAAGCTACGCTTGCCGCGGTTGGTCCGTGGATGGGTGACCATCTTTACATACCAAGATTCTTCCGTGCCTCGGAAAGCACGTTAAGCCGTTGGTCCCGGCTGTTATTTGTAGATCTTTGACAGTTGTTACGGGTCGTCAGAAGCCCAAAAGTCTGACAACCAGTCTTACCAAGGGATATCGTGTTACCCAGTAACTGGGTTGTGGAGGTAAGATAGGCAGTCGCTCCATGTAAAATACTGGTATTCAGCTGCAACCGGTTAGACTGGAAGCCGATCCCAACATAGTTGGGAAAAGGCTAGGCGGATGATGTAATAGAGGGGGGAGATAATCTTATAGTAGCCAAAAAATATATCGCGCGCGTGACAAGCGTCCCGCTGCCTGTCGGGCCCGCGATACCGAGCCACTCTACATGCGCCTTAATGCGTATAGCCTCTACTGTATGCATGGAGCACAACAACCAGTGCTCCATGACTGTATGTATGTTACAGCCTGCCATGGACCCATAGGGTAGATACTGGGTCTACGTATATACATCAGCTATGACATTAACGCCGATAATAACCTAGGCAGTGGGCACTAACTTTAATCTTATCCACAGTATTATATGGACAGTATGGAAACTAGGCTTATTATTAATTACCTACGCTCTATTGGAGCGCTAGGTGCGGCGACCACTCTTCTCGACACGGCAATCGCGACTGACAGCACCGCGTCAAACGCTTTGTCGCTTTGACAATCTCATCAATGAGTGCGTCTGTGTGAGTGTGCCGATTCGAACGCTTACTACGTAGTTTCTGCAATATCCATATTTATACTGTGTCTTGTCTTTCTCCCTATTTTCTAGACTTACATCATTCTCCTGCCCTTATTCCAATTTATTTGGGGTCGGCGCAACATGTCCCTTTCTTCCATAGGTACTTCTCTATTAGTCGTCATCTCGGTAGTCGCCCCCTTTCTAGCCATATCATCTTTCACATAGTCACTCCATCGTTTCTTTGGTCTTCCCCTACTCTTATAGCCATCGACATTCATACTCAAAACCTACAATGGCAAAGAATATAAAATCATGTCTCAAAATTCGTACACCATAGTTTCCATCAGATTGTTAAAGCCATTAAGCTTACATTTTGTCGTTCAATCGGCATCTTTCACTCGAAGTGAAATGGCGTTCAGCCATTTCACTTCGAGTGAAAGATGCCATTAATTTGCCGATTACGATAAAATGAATCAAAGTGAAAAACTGTACTGCTTGCCATTGATAATCACTGGATATATCACCAACATTCTACAACTTCAGGCTAGTTTTTTTTTTACTTTTTATACATAAACCCCGATGTGTATCAGCCCTACGAATTCATAATGTGAGGTGTTACTTACTGCGCCGGTGTGCCTCCGTATCGCCTCGAGAGCGTCTTTGTACTCCTGCGCAGACGCGAACGCATGCTCCGTGCGGTCTGTCGGGACTCCTTGGAAAAAACAAATTAACATATTGTTAGTAAAAGTGTTATTGATTGGCTTTCTGATTGTTTGAAATGTTTCTTGTAGATGGCTATTGTTGGAACATAAAAGATTTTTGAAAGAGATTTGTTGTTTATTAGGAGAGTGATGATTAAAGTACCTGCTCCGGGGATCTTTTGGCGCTCGAATGACGCTGACAGGGGCGCTGTTGGTGAATATTTGTGGTATTGTTTTGTGAAATGTATTTTAAAAAAACCGGCTAAGTGCGTGTCGGACCACGCACAATGAAGGGTTCCGTAGTTAGGATGAATTTATCCCTAAAACAAACTTAACATTGTAGTTGAAAAACATGTTCTCCCATACATCGATATACGCCACGGTCAATTTTCCAACTGAAAATTTAAGTTTGTAATCGCAAAAAACGTTTTTTTATGTGATAAAACTACAAATTAACAATTTTCGGACTTTTATTTTACTTGTGTTGTGAGACCTTGCTTCTGCCCAAATTTCACGATTCTAGGTCAACGGAAAGTACCCTATAGGTTTTGATTTATTTGCGAGTATCGAAATATGTCGCAATAATGTCGCTTATATCGCCGTATATTTTTATTGTGTTGACTTGGAAGCTTGATTTTCTAAGGGCTTCAAGGGACCATAGACTTACGTATTTGATATTAATTTCAACTTGATACCTCTACGCGTTCCTGATAAAAATGGTCTTGACAGACTGACAGACATACAGACAGACGGACGACGAAGTGATCCTATAAGGATCCGTTCTTCCCTTTTGAGGTACGGAACCCTAAAAAAACCGGCCAAGTGCGTATTGGACCACGCACAATGAATGGTTCCGTAGTTGGGATGAATTTATCCCAAAAACAAACTTAACATATATAACGTATTTGCAAAACATGTTTTTCCATACATCTTTCTTTTATTTTATTTTACTTCGATGGTGTTAGTTTATCATATGTGACTACTATGCCTGAAGGCATTTATTTAGGTACGTTATGTTTACATTATTTCTGCTTGAGTATAGTTTTTTTTTTTGGTATACAGCGTGTTACGGAAAGGGTAGGTACATATCATAGGCACGGATTATTTTGGTGATAACAAATTACATGGCAACATTTTTTTTAAATACCTACATAATTGTAAAGTTAAGAATCATTTAACTAATAAAAATCAAAATAATGTTTCCAATTAAATTCTACACATCACTAGACAAAGTCAGCTGATCGGTACACGTTTTAATCCATTCGTTTGATCCCGCCGCGCGCCGATCATGCCGATCATGCCGCCCGCGCCGCCGCGTGTCGGTGCGGCGCCGTGTCGCAGAACTGTGGCAGATGTGTGTATGTACTAGGCGCACAGACACAGATAATGGATACGAACTCTTCTAGTCCGGTGAGACGTTTGTTAAGATTTAAATGTAATAAACTATAGAAATAAAAAAATATCAAACATTTTCAAAGTTATTCTTTTTGAGCTGAAATGTACAGAGATTCTGAACCAGATGCACTCTTCACCCGGTTTGTATGGATATACCCTTTCCGTAACACGCTGTAGTGGCGTGTGCTAGCTAAAATATTAAGGCAAATAATTTAATTGAATGTCCTGTGTTGCAAATTATTTTACATTTTATTGTATAGATTCAAGTTTTATATCTGAACAAACAGCTGTGCTGCTGGGGAGTTTGTTGCGCCACTTCTTCTTCCCAGCTAAAGCACTAGGAAATGGTGAAGGGTGGGCGGTTTTGGGGGACTGTCTTATGTAGATAATTTTTGCCGTTCGAAAAAGTGCTGATTCTCAGCCTAGTTTGAATAAATGACTTTTGATTTGATTTGATCGATATACGTCACGGTCAATTCTCCAACTGCAAATGTAAGTTGATCGTCTATTACTCGTTAACTTGTAAAGCCTAAGTTAGCTCTGATAGTTTTCCTTTAAATTTCGTTATATGTAGGTACTATTGCCACGATTTTTTTCACATATCCAAAAACAACAATTTAGCTGACATTTAGCTCTAACAAAAATTAGCAATTTAAAGCTTAATAATAATGCAAACGGATCACTGAATCAAAAAATTGTCTGCACAGACCCTTAATATTTTTGAACGGCCTATCCAACAACATCCCACATCATGGGATAGACGAAAAAATATATCATCCCCACTTTACGTGTAATACTTAATAATCACGTCGACCTTGACGCCTTGGTCGACGTGATTATTAAGTATACCCATGCCAAATTACAGCTTTCTAGTACTAAGAGTCTCTGAGCTATCTCCGGACAGACGGACATAGCGAAACTATCATAAGGGTTCCTTGTTTACTATGGAACCCTAAAAACAAGATGGCGGCGTTAGTTCCGATTTTGGTCACGCACCAAAAGAACCCAGTAGCGCAATGATGAAGATTTTTATTAAAATTTAGGTATGTTGGTTATTTTCAGTTTGTCTATTATTTGCAAACAAATCCGAAAGATTTAAGAAACAACCCATTAAAATTAATAACCGAAATGAATATTAAGATACAAGATTACGACTTACCACTGTATTTACTTATTTTTTTGTCAGTCGTATAGCAAAAACAGAATCCCCAAATGGAATGGAATGGAAGCTAACACATAATTTACATCTTTATAATGTCCATTACCTACGTACAATTATATTAGTGGTTTGTGCCAAATGCGCGGCTGATGACTCTAGAACTAATCGGACGAAATAAAATTACCGGTTACGTATCAACTAAGTAATTCCGTAGAACTTAGCAGGCGTTTTCAGCCGGTAAAAAATAAAACCTGTGCTACCTTTACATTTTTATTCACGAACCTCGAACTTTAAATTAGGAACATTTTTTTTCAAACTGTTATTTAAACTTTTTGTTTGAAAAGAACACAATTTTTTTATATTTAATTATGACTGTTAAACTGTGACAACGACTGTCTGGGACTTCTTGGCGGGAAAGTGAAGCGTCATGTTAGCAGTTTTGTTTTATTTTCTAAAATTTGTGTTTAACCGAATATTAATGTGTAATAGTGGTGGATTATTAACCATTAAGTGTTCGTGAATCTGCATTAGTGTAAGCAAATGAAACAAAACAGTGCAACATCACTTTAAGTTCTCTCAAGAAGTCCGCGCGAGGTTTCAGTAAAGTGCCACGTCTTTACTGAAACTCAAGAGGAGCGGGGCGGGATAACATCTATCATCTTTATCATGCATTGAATGGAGTTCATTTCATAATTTGTACTTGTTACCTAATTTTACATGACACTGGCTAAATGCACAAACCGTGCGAAACCAAAAAAAAAAACGACTGTCTGTATTATTTCAGCCAGGAACATCAGCCAGAAACAGAATCAGAGAGTTATTTGCGTCTAGTCTACAACATCATCCATTTAAACACTTTATCAAAACCATATCGAACCTCTTTGAAAACAACACTACAATAAAGTGTTCTTGTCAGATAGTACAACAATAATATCGCCAAGATTGCATTTCCTTCGCACGACCCAACCGATGGAAATTGTCTTTCACAAATCGGTAATGTGCCACCATTGTACATAACTGTATGGCTTTCTTGTCAAAGCTTTCGGGGTTAATGTATAGATAGCCATGATATTTATGATTTACTGTAACCGTTTTATTGATGTATGTATATGTTTTACCTAGGTAAGTACATGGTATTGCACATACCTAAGTTATTTTGTGTTGCGGAAATGGGTATTCACATCATGTCAGCGGTTTCTAAATTGATCCCATGTTTTACGTCACTCAGACAGTTTGAGAGTCACTGGAAAATGTAGACCGAGCTTTTTCTAAGTGAATTAGTAAAATAACTACAAAAGAATATTTTGATCTCTGATTATCAAAATTCTGACACCATAAAAAATAAGATAATGGATTAAATTCGTATCTTGGCGGTTTTTGTAATTTTTTTGTGACTGAAATTATATCTCCAAAGCAATTTACTTCGGATACAATTTTGTTAGGCTATTTAACTTTTACTTGGACCTTTCGCCTGCAATCACTGTGGTCTGCGGACCACCTGCAAGGAGCCACAATAAAAAACGAATAAAAGCTCTCGGAATACGTAATGAGACATTTTATTTAAATAAACACTCACTATTCAATTGGCTGCACAGCGGTATAATCTCTTAAAATTAAAATTTGAACTTTTTAAATTAAAAGAAAAAAACAAGAACTGTTTTCGTCAATACTGTGTGAGCTCTACGCAAATATTGTTTCCAAAAAGAAAAAAAAAATGTGTCTATGTTGGTAATTTAAAATATTGAAATAGGAACAAATAAAATTGATTTATTGAAAATTTGAAAGTATAAAGTTTACTTCACGACTTTCAAGAATTCGAAAACTTACTAAATAAATTTAAATTACTTACTCATAAATAATATAAATTTACTCAGTGCCTACTGAGTAAATTTATTTTTTCGAATTCTAAGGTATACAAATAATTTAGTACAGTTACTTATTTACCGGTAGTTTAAACTCGTACATTTTGAAAATTAGGCAGACGTAGGTGAGAGATCTGACAACTTTCTACAGAACAAAGCGAATGATCAGTCTTAATGGCCTTTTGTTCAATTGTGACCGTAAAAGTGAACTCCGAGACACTTGGCTTTAGCGAAAATTGTTACAGTATGTTAAGATTGGAAATGATAAGAAGGTCCGTTAGTGATAGTATGGTTCACAAGTATTGTTTGGTTAACAAAGGCTGATCAGCGTTAAAGGGGGAAGAAAAAATGAAAAAAAAATAGTTCTTAATAGAAAAGTGGCTTTAAGTATGGTCTAAATTGATTAGGTACACACGGCTACACATCACGCTATACATTTCCAGTATACGCTGACCTCTTCTTCTACAGAAATCCTATACAATGCGAGATCAGCTTATACTGGAAATGTATAGCGTGATGTGTAGCCGTGTGTACAAAAATATGGAACGTTTTTTTTTAAAATAAAGATGGTTTATTATCGTAACTTACTTAACCTTTGGGCAATATTAATAATCATAATCAAAGTCAACTTACCCAGCTTTTTCCTGTCATTAAAACTCATTATTTATGCTTTATACCTCTAATGCTTTATCACTTTATTATCCGTCCAAAAACCACCAATAAGAAATAGAACAAAAACTATTTGGTTAACATTCAAGCGTGAACTATACTAATAGACTGTGCCTGATGGAATCATAAAAACTACATCTTCATTCCGAATAATAACGGCAACTAAGAAAATAAATAAGACGGCATCTTTGATAATGTGAGTAATAATGATATTGCAGAGAGAAAAACGAATCAAGTGTAGCGGAGCACATCCGGTGGTTGGGATATGGTGTGGTGACGTCACGGTATAGTGATGACCCCATTGAGCATGCACGACTCACGATTGACACGAAAATTGATACCTAAACGACTATCGCGAGCCAAATAATGACCATAGATACCACCAATCAACTTATACTCACGATAATAACCGATAAAAAATATCCACTTATCGAGCAAATCATTAATGCATCCCTAATGTTAAAGATGATTCAAATAATTTCTTTGAATACTTAATTCCATTAACTGAACTCAAAAGAACAGTTACAGAATTTCATTAGAGTTAGCAATAATCTATACGTCTTCTGTCAAAATTAGATCTAATTTAATTTAATATTGGACGCATTCACAGCGATTTACTTTTATATTTAAATGCCTTGAAGCTTGCTTGAAAAATATAATTTAATTTGGAAAAATTGTTATTAATGTGATTGCGTGATGCTTCTAATAACATTTGTTTGAAGTTTAGTGACAGTCCGTGAAACGCAGGCAGTAACTGTCTGGGCTATGAATACGAACTGGGGGCTTTTTTTTTTTTTTTTGGGTGGGAAATTATCAAATAACATCTCCCGCTCTGGGCGGAGCGGGAGGGCGTGTCAGACTTTTACTGACTAAAACCCCCGTGTTCCTTCCGTTGCCTGTGTGCCAGGGCCACGATATCCCTTTCGGACAAACTCGCAACCCCGGCAGGCATTGGTTCTAACGGACCCCGTCAGTTTGTGCTGGCATCTCTTTGAGGCGCGCGTGGAACACAACGCGCCGTCGACCCGGGCCTGGTCCTTATCGGACGGCGAGCTACCCATCGCTCACCGTCCGCAGGCCCGCGCCTACGGTGGCCGGAAATCGGCTTGCGACTCCCGACGCCCGGGGCGTCTCCTGCGGCGACTAAGGGCGCGAGGACGCGAACCTTGTCTCACCCTCACGCGTTCCGCCTCCTCCTTCGCTAGCATAACTGCTTCGCAGAAGGAGGTGACGGCCTCCCATGCACTCTCGCTCCGAACCATGGCCTGAACCAGGGCCGGACGCGAGAGATCGCCGCCGCCGATCGCCTCCGTGAGGACACGGCGGTACGAACTGGGGGCTAAGTCTGCTATTTTCAATGATTGGTAATTATGGCGACCTTACCAAGGCAACGCCATGACCATTGTGCCAATAGTTTGTAACCTCCTAAATTCATAATGGCGTGACAGTGGTCCATAGGGAAGTCAAAATAATAGGAGCTTGTCAGTACGAGATTACCAAATACAGACAATTTTTCCAATGGAGTATCAGTGGCACGTCATTGGAAAATCATAAAGACGCCTTTCAATTAGGAGATTAGCAAAACTGTAAAACTCTACAATTACGGTGCCAATGATCGGCCATTCGGACACAACTGCGTTAGCAGACTTAGCCCCCCGTTCTTATTCATAGCCTCGGGAGCTAGATCAAAAACCAACAGAAAAATAATTGAATCTTGACTTTTAGTGCGTGATCGTACGGACGTACGAGTATGTATATATAATATATAAAAACGTAATGTATGTCATTGAGTTCGCTTTAGCATAATAATATTATTTTCATCTACCTCCACTAATTGAGTGAATGACTAATCATTAGACTAAATGCTACTAATATTGTTTATGAATGACTAGCTGCGCCCCGCGGTTTCACCCGCGTGTGTCTCGATCCCGTGGGAATATCGGGATAAAAAGTAGCCTATGTCTTAATCCAGGGTGTCAGCTACCTCCATACCAAATTTTTTAAAAATTGGTCCAGCCGTTTGAGCGTGAAGAAGTAACAAACATACACACACACACACTCACAAACATTCGCCTTTATAATATTAGTGTGATTTACTGGAAATCTGCAATGTAATAAATGCGAAAAACTGCTCAAAGGTATTAAAAAGATACTTTCTAGATTGCAGTAGTGCGATCTAGAAAAAATATATGTACCTACCTAATTGTTCATTAACTAATAGGTAATTAGTATGTAGTGGCACCGAGTTGCTGTGTCTGGCCATACCGCTAAAACCGTTAAACCCACGAATGGTTTGTGTGGTATGTGTAAGTGTAAACAAATCCTGATAAAACTGTTTTTTTTGATAAATAAAAGTAAAAATAAAATCGAAGCGTGTGGTCTATCATCCCTCAGGCTAAATTAAATACCAAAGATTTAAATGAGGGTCATTTAATGCATACATATAATTTAACCTCATATACCCTCTCATATACCTCATATACCCTCTCATATACCTCATGTAACCTCTCATATACCCTCTCATATACCTCATGTAACCTCTCATATACCTCATATACCCTCTCATATACCTCATGTATCCTCTCATATACCTCATATACCCTCTCATATACCTCATACACCCTCTCATATACCTCATATACCCTCTCATATACCTCATGTAACCTCTCATATACCTCATATACCCTCTCATATACCTCATGTAACCTCTCATATACCTCATATACCCTCTCATATACCTCATGTAACCTCTCATATACCTCATATACCCTCTCATATACCTCATGTAACCTCTCATATACCTCATATACCCTCTCATATACCTCATGTAACCTCTCATATACCTCATATACCCTCTCATATACCTCATATACCCTCTCATATACCTCATATACCCTCTCATATACCTCATGTACCCTCTTATATACCTCATGTACCCTCTTATATACCTCATATACTTACTACCTAATGAAGTTCATCACCTGCCTAGCCTTTTCCCAACCATGTTGGGGTCGGCTTCCAGTCTAACCGGATGCAGCTGAATACCTCCAGAACCCAGTTACTGGGTAATACGATACCCCTTGGTAAGGCTGGTTGTCAGACTTTCGGGCTTCTGACAACCCGTAACGACTGTCAAAAATTCACAAATCACAGCCGGGACCAACGGCTTAACGGGCTTTCCGAGGGACGGAGGGGTCTTGGTATGTAAAGATGGTCACCCATCCACGGACCAACCGTGGCAAGCGTAGATCGACCCGTGCGGCTGTTATTACTTAGCCACAAGCCCCACCTAATGAAGTTATAGATACTAAAGAATATTTTAACTTTTTATCAGATTTTAAATAATTAATACAATTAAACTATCGTTTTCTACTAGGTTTAACTTAAGGCGCTGACAAGAGGCAAATGATAAAAGTAGGCTTGTCTTAAACAAAAAAATTGCCAGATCTATATAGTTTGTGGTAGCGGAAAAAATATATCCTAATGTTATTCTTGAACATTTTCTCGGAACTTGGTTGTTGCCAAAACACGTTTAGAAAAAAACAATCTTGATACAAATTAACGGTAAACTAACACTTTACTTTGAGTTTCAATCCAAAAAATCTGTATTAAATATCAACGTACAGTTGATTATTTAAATTAATAACAAGAACGTCTTATTTGTATGCAGAACTTGGTTGTTTTTTATTTTTGATTATTCAACTCATTTTTGAGTAAATAGATACCTACCTAATTGCTTCATATTTTGCAATAAATTACAAGCGTTGTGTCATCGCGCTTCTCTTTCTTTTGTATGCAGTCTGACAGTGACCGTGGTTTAGTTGTTGTCAGCGTCTTAACCATTAAGAAAACATGACACCGTAACTAACACATATGCGGACTCTTTAGATAAGAATCGTAACAAAACTGCTTTTAATTATTTAAGTGACATAAAATACCTGGAAGGGCTCTCAGGCCGTCGTTAACACAGATCACGTCTGCAGAATACGTTAGAACGCTAGTTTTTTTTTTCTGCACTTAATTAAAAGCCCGCAGTTACTTTAACTGGAGTTTCATTGACGTCATTACGTTTGAAAGGATCGTTATTTCTTTCTATTTGTAATCCGTAATTAAGAGTCTACCTCAGCGCCACCTCACTCTTTAACCCGCTCGTACCTACTGCCGGCGGTCACGCGAGCAAGCGAGACAGGGTGGCAGGGAGAAGATACCAAGGCACCGATAATTTAATTTATTTCTTTTTACGGCGAAAATAATGGTAATTAAAAAAAAATTACATAAGACCTGCTTTATACTTTGTTCAGTTAACATGCAAGTTACATTATCTAATTTGAAGTATTTTTTTAATACAAGCGGTTTATTTTTCGGTTTGGAGGTAACTTTGGATATTTTTTTTTATAGAGAAAATTTTATGGAATCGTGTTTTTCTCAAACATATATTTATTCTTAACATTAATCCTCAACTTAACCATATATTTATTTCAAAATTAAAGCTGCAGTATTTTCGACTTAACGGAGGATCATGCTAAGCCATTTGAGGTATGAAGCTATGATCTTCGTTGCAAGGGCTCTGCTCACCACGCAAGGGGTCCCAGTCAAATAAAATAAAAACTTTGTGTAATAATAAATAAAATACAAGTATTCAAGAGAAAAAGAAACTCTTGCATTTTAAAACAAAATTGGACAAGATTTTGGCCAACAAAGAACAGAAGTATTATATTTTTTTATTAAAAATAACATAACATACCATCACGCCAATTAAGTAAGCAGCAGACGATGGATTGAAAAAAAACCAAAGTTATTTTAAACTAGTTTGTTTTAAAGTAAATAATTACAATTAAAATTGGTGAAACTTATTCGATGCTAGAATGACAAAAGTAAGTATAAAAATAACTAATAGCTAATGACGTATTTCGCTGCGTTCGGCGACACGTGGCTGGCCGGATGTCGTCGATGCAGTTTTTATGCGCTTGGCGTAAACTGAAGGAATTGCAAGGTGGCGATATTCATTAGGGATCCGTACTTAACACGCCTGTAATCCCCGAACGGTTAGGCAGAGGTGTACCTGTTTAAGTCCCATGTAAAAAGGGGCGAAACTACCTACAGAAAATCCGTTTCTTTCAGACTTTAATTAAATTCACTACAAATGTTCTTCTGTTTTACTCTGATTTTTCCAAAGCCAGATATTTTTGTCCAAGGAATAATTTAGAATTTTTTACAGTTTTTCTATTGGTATGAAAACTGTCACACATCAATTTTATTTCATGAATATGATAACTGAAGTTGAAAATATCAGCCAAAAAGTAAAAAATACACAAAAGCCTACAAGGTATTAATTTTTTAATAGCTGACAGGTGTCATCAACATACATGGTGATAACCTTAAACAAATACCATATTTATTGAACAGTCTGCCAGCTGACATAAGGAGTGAAATGAACAAAAATAGTTTTAAAAATAAATTAAAAATACCTACATTATTTAGAGTTATGTTAAAGTGCTACTTAAATAATAATTAGTTTTAAGTAAAAAGTTTATTGAATGTATAGTGGCTCACCGACCCAGTCAAACCTCTACTACGGTTTTGTGGGGCTTAGTTTATAAGTTGTACTTACCAAGTAGAAAAAAGATAAATAAATAAATAATACCGTCTGCCTCGTTGGTCTAGTGGTTGCAAGATCTACTGCCGAGCTCGAGGTCCGGGGTTCGATTCCCAGGTCGGGCAAAGTGTTTATTGGGTTTTGCCACCAGGAATTTCTCAGTAGCAGCCGGGAGTCTGGATTTGTGCCCGAATGATGGCAATAGGCTCGCCCCCTATTACATGGGACTTAAGCATAACTGGCGCAATGTGGGTGTACTATAAGTACGCCTCTGCCTAACTCTTCGGGGATTACAGGCGTGATGTTATATTTAAATTAATAATAATAATAAATACCGGCTAGTGTGGAACAGTTTGTTGGCAATCATTTAACTAAATAGCAATCTTAGAAAATTAATTTAATTACAACACGAGTGCATCTGTATACTTGTTAATTATCTTATTGTTCTTTTCTATAATTTGTGAATGCACAAGTGTGCTATTAAAACCTTTTGTTTATAAAAAGCTGTTTCCTTACACTTTTCGCATGCTGTGAGTCATGTGCTTGAATAATGCAATTTACTGTGAGTTTTATACTTAGCCAGTGTGTGTAAATATGATGTTGTTTGATATAGGTAGGTACCTAATTAGGTATTTCATTGTTCTCACTGCATAAAAGTTGGTGTAATAAAGTTAGAAGGGTACTTTGTTATGAAAATCATCTCGAAATACATGTCGGTAAAACATGTGATTGCCAGAGCCGAAGTTATAAGATACCTACCTACTTTAAACAGATAAAAAAGAGAAAAGAAAACAAGCTCTATTGACATCATGTGATTTTTTCAGCATTCGTGATTTCACCAAAATTACCATATTGCAAGCTATGCATTTAATTTTAGATACGAGTTCTCTCACGGACTGTTGAACTGATACATCAACAGTTCAACAGTCTATGAGAGATCTCGTAACTAACGTTGATGGACCTCACAATCCTCGTATATCTACTAAATACGAAGCGTGTGATGAGAACGAAGATTGTTCAACATAGCCCATTGTGTAGACTATTAGGACGATATCGAATGCAGACAGGATCTACCATAGCCAGTCTTCGCTGTTTACATTAAACTAGTGCCGGCAACCCTCAAGGGTGCTTCAGACAGTCAAAGGAACCAGACATCTAGACAAGAATAGTCTCCGGCCTCAATCCTTTGCATTGTATAATAGGCGCAACCTTGAAGTATGAATCGGAAAATCTACAAGCGCGCTCACAGAAGTATAATGGAACGCTAGGAAAAATTACGTCGATTAAACCGCAACTACTTAGAGGCACTAAAATAATCCCACAATGACTGCTACAGTGTCAAACTCAAACTCAAAGCATTTATTTCAGTTAAACCAATTACAGGCACTGTTGAATTGTCAAAGAGTCGGTCAGTTAATCAGAAAGTTGAAGCTATTTGCCCATTCCAAAACGTACATCTCTAAGGAGAAGAACAGACAAGAAACTCCAAGGACACTCTTTTAAATCATGATAATTAGAAAATTCTGGGTACATTATTTTTGTCGCTTCTTTAAGTGAGAACAATGTAAAAAAATAGATTAATTCAAAATATAAGATTAAATGATTACAAATTAGCCCTATAGCAGTTAAGAGACTAAGTTAAGGAGGTTAAGTTAGGTTAAATTAAGTAGGATTAATAGTGTGGCAGATGAAATTGTGATCCAAGTAGTAGTTAAAGGCATACTTAAAGAGCCCTTCTGATCGCTGATGCCCAGATTTGTGATTTAGTCTTTCTTTGTTACCTTTATGCCAAAAGCATAGAAAAGTCTTTGTCGAAAACAACACCGAACATTAGCATAAACTATAAAATAACTAAACGACACATTTTCAGGTTAATAAAAGGATTACCTACAAATGTAGCTTATGTAATGCTTCTTCTGTTAACTAAGAACAGCATTTCCCCGTTCATACTCCAAGGTACAGTCCCAACATACACGAATAGATGCCGCCGGCGGCGCATCGAGATCGCATCTAGGATCGAATTATCCGCGACAGCCATTATTTATGCAAGCAAGTTCAAGATTATTGTTTGCGTGTTCCCACCGCAGCGTTAACTCATAGATTTGCTAATAGACAACACAACTGTATAATCAATTCTTTGTCTTATTCTCATTTACAGATAAATTGTGATACTAGCCGATTACAAAACTATAGGATTACTATAGAATCTTTTGCCTCTGTAAACAATTGTACCTATTAACAAGAGTTTAATTCGAATGGAACTCGTTTACTAAAGCAACCAATAAGAGCAAAACAACAAACTGAGTAGATGTCTGGTGTCTGTGTTTTTACTACTAGAGTATTCAATTAAAAATAACAATAAGTACCTGATTCCAATTAGAAAATTGTTATAAATAATTATAGGCCTCAAAAACTCAAAATCTAGTGATCTGGTAAATAATGTCTATTCAATAGGAAATTTTAGTCATTGTTTGGATCTTGTCGTATAGATAGAATTATGTAAGTACCTATACAAATACATATATATGTATAGGGAAGGATGCCTTGGCAATTCTTGACGTTATCTTAATGTATGCATATTCTTTGGTCTGGAATGAGCACACATGAGGTTCAAGTCAATACCCCACTGATAGCCGTCAAACAGACAAGTGAGTGTTTGTTAGGGGCTTATAAGGGTAAATGCAGACAGGAGGAATGTAACCGACCGGTTGCCGACCACTAACCAACTCGCATTCTATTTCTACTCCGCAATAGGTTCTTTTATGAAGTCATAATTAACCAGTTTTTTACGCAAATAGATTCAGTAATGGAGAACTTTCAATTACTCAAGCAATAAACATCAATAACGATCATTGCTTTTGTAATCGGAATATAAATTGCCTTTAAAAATGGAAAAATATGGCGAAGAAATGTTTAACTTTTTGCTGATCAGTTAGTTCTCACTGAACAGTTGTGGATCTGCAATTATGCGCATATTTTGGACAGCACTGTTTACAACCTTCACGTTGTATCTAAATGGGTGATCGAGAACAGATTAACCAGTATAACAAGGCAGGTGACTGTGGCGCTGCTTGCGACGACAACTCTCAACGATATGTCAAATTCAATACATTTTAGTTTAGTTCCATTTTAAGCCGCTGAAGTTTAAACTGGGCATTCTGAAACAGTGGCCATTGAAAGAAGGCACTTAGGCAGTAACAAGCAATCCTCGTGAGAATTCGAGGATACCATTACGAAGCGTATCTTATAATCGATGCATAGGAATCTTTCAGCTCGTCTCGACTAATGCCTTTGGCATCATCCGATGCAGTGAAAAAATGTTATTACTTTACAGCTTCAGGTTTTTATTTTTATGATTCTTAGACAAATGATAATGCATCTGCCACATTCACTTTTCACACACATATAGACTTGAGTTGAGTTGCATTTATTATAATGAAAGTTGCATTCACATCCACTACTAGAAACACAGAGAAGTGAAAACTTAAAACTATGAAATAAATAACAGTGTTTTTTTTTTAATTTTCAAATTACCTAATTTTATAATTAGTCAATTAAAATGATTAATTATAAATATTATAAATTAAAATATATATGCTTTCACTGTTGGCCATGCGCAACCCGTCATAAGCATAGTTATAGATAGACTGTTAACATTAGCATGTCGGTGACGCGACCCCATAAGTTTTTCTCCTACCAAAAATCGCTCAGCGCGCCTATAGAAGTTTTCTCTTCAAAAATACGTCGAAACATATTTTCGCTTCAGTTTTTCTACACATAGAACATGATGACATTTTTGTTTTTAAATATTTTGTCCATATTTTAAGTACAAAAATGGTAACGAATACTTAAATAAGCTTCACAACACAATGATGTTTTCAATTGAAACATTTGAACACAAATATAAATATAAGTTTATTGTAAAATTAAGAAGAGAAACACATACAATTAGTCATACAACAAACATGAATGTACAAGTTGTGGTCAAAAACTAGGTAGAACAGCTGGCTCCTAAACTAAGTAAAAAGATACTTGTAACACAAATTAAATGACACAGATATTGGTAACAAGTAACTACGGCTGAAAACATACTGTTTTTAATTGATATGACAGACAAAGACTCAGTAATTATATAAACAGCTAATGAAATAAGCACTTGTTACAGTAACAGTTGGAAATCACATTGTCGCTGTAGTATTTAGGCCGTTTTAAAAGCTTAGGTATCGTCACTTTGGACATTATGAACTTTCCAAAAAATCTTTCAAAGTTCACATTCCATGTACCAGATCTTTAAATAAATGACTCAAGTTCAAGTATAAACTTTAATTTACCTTTCCAATCAAAATTTTAAGCTAATACTAACATAAAGCTCTATTATATCTCACACTTAGACTACTCAAAATAACAACAAATCTTAGTTTGCGTTATTTTTGTTTTCTGTTCCCTAAAGTCCGAGCAATTTTTATCCCTTTGGGCGCATTATGTCCAATTCGCAATATTTCCAACTGTCCAATTCTCAATTGGTCCAGTTCGTAATTGGTCCAGTCCGCAATTGGTATCTGAACCCAAATTGTCTACGACATACCAAAAAGAAAAACTTCAAATATAATATATTTTCCTCATAATATTATTGACAGCTATTAAGAAAAGAAACATGATCCAAGACACGTGTAACATTCCCGTCACATTGTCATAAACTCGCTTCTTCAAGAGCGTGAAAACCGGAAGCTGTTGATTTTCTTAAAACATTTATATGTGGCCGTCCAAGTAAAAAGGGCCCGGTCGTGGAGTATTGAGTTAAGATTAGATTCGGTATCTATAATAGTCAATTGATAATAAGATAAAATATTCAAACACTAGCACAGTTTTTTTGAAACTCTGAAAAAGCTTGATTTGAGAAAACTATATGAATTGGATAATTGAGCATTAATTTATAATGAATTAAAATCGCGAAATGCAATTTTCTCACCTAACTTTAGAAAACTGCGCCCACATTATGTTTGTTACTCAATTACATTTACATTATCGATGTCTCGTTGAGTCTTCAAAGTTCCAAGTACAGTTCTCATCATGTAAGTCTGCCGCTCTGAAGTAGGCTACAAATCACTGCGCAGTAGTCAAAATTACGAATAAAACAGCAGCGCGCATGCGCGGATATCGGAGCAAGCGGCGGGCAGAGCGTTGTATTTCTGTCTCAGTCGCTCGTATACGTCCGATGCGTGTTTGTGTTCCGCTCGCACAGTACGGTAGGCTGTCGATGCCAAAAGTGTTACGCGTTTACATTGTTTTAAGTTTGCTGTTTTTTGTTTATTTCTTATTGTGTTTGTTATTGTTGCCTTTGCCTTGTTATTGTTACTGGTTGACGTTGTACTTTAAGTTTTGTGAAAGCCATGCCGAAACGGAACACTGTTTTACGCCGTCAGGCGAGAAAAATTATTCATAATGTGGTGAATTATATGCAGAAGGAGAAAGACGAAGGCGTGCATAATGTTGCGAAGGTACAAAGCCGAGCTGCTGAGGCAACCGGCAGTTCGGAACGGACCGTGCGAAACATTATATTATAAATATTAATATTTTTTCGTAAGCGAGTACTTTTTTACGCGATGGTATCTGCGCGGTCGTTCGGAAGGCCTAGCTTCAGAGCGGCAAACTTACATGATGAGAACTGTATGTGCGTTTTTATCATTTCTAACGCGACGATATTATCATGGACGGCCACAAAATATATTTAAAAACGTGCACGTTGTAACGTTATCGTGAACGGAAATTTAAAAGCGTCTTCATTTATATTTCCATACATTTTATTTCCCTGTGTTATCTTGATACCGTGACGGGTAGCTACGTGGGTGGACGTCAACGATAATGTGGTGACGTTAGAAATTATAAAAGCGCACATTAGATATGGCACTTATATTCAGATTTTTTTTTAAATATTCTCCTTTAGAACGACATCCTGAAAACCGGGATTTGCTCCTCCGAAGCGATAATCCGAATGATCGGCCGATTCTTGCCTTCCCAAGTTTCCATTTTTGACTTTGAGTCGTTACCCGACTTAATTTCACATTTTTGACTTTGACTTTGACTATCATGTTTTTTTTTTCTTTCGCCATAGCTAGCCATAGTTCGCCGTAGTCAGGAAACGGCCGATACTTCGGATTTATCTTCGGAGTAGATTCCCTGAAATGACTGTCGTCTTACAGAGCATGAGCGAGCATTGAATGAGCTTGTGAAATCTATGTTGGTTGACTACGTGATCTAGGGGGCTCGTGGATAAATGATAAATGATTTTTATTTCTGTAAGGTGGTTTGTACAAACATTCGTGAATCATATTTTAAAAACTAGATGAGGTCGGCGTTTCCTATATATCTGACTACTCTGAGAAGAAAGGCCGAAACAAACTCAGAGGTCACAGTCTTTTATAAAGTCCAGACATAATCTATGTCAGATCATGTGAAGGCTATATAGATTGGTCTGAAATGGTCTGAAATGTCTAAATGGAGGGTGGATAAATGATAACAGCCGCACGGCTTGATCGAAAGTTAAGCTTTGATTGACACGGCCGGTACGTGGATGGGTGACCACCCATTACATATCGAGACCCTCCGTGCCTTGGAAAGCACGTTAAGCCGTTGGTCCCGGCCGTCATTCGTAGATCAGTCGTGACGATCTTAATATTCCCAAGCCAAGGTAGGTATCATTACAAAAATGGCTACATAACTCAAGTACCTATGACCTTACCAAGCTTGGCTACCTTAATTTAAAAAACACACGTTAATGATCAAATTGCATATTTTTTCGTGTCAGTCACGGCAAATACAATAGAATTCAACAAAAACTGTAGTAATTGTGTTCCATAGAGTATTAAGGAAACGTTTTTTTGCGACAGGCGTAAAAAGTGTACATTAAAGTAATGAGTATTTAATGGGACGATATTTGGACGATGACATATAAGATGGGCGTGTAACTGGGAACATTACATCAGACACATCGCATCACATCGTGTAATGATATAATATACTTACTCGTAAGACAAGATTTCCAACGTAGGTAGTCGTAAGCCGATTTCCGGCCACCGTAGGCGCGGGCCTGCGGACGGTGAGCAATGGGTAGCTCGCCGTCCGATAAGGACCAGGCCCGCATCGACGGCGCGTTGTGTTCCACGCGCGCCTTAAAGAGATGTCAGCACCAACTGACGGGGTCCGTTAGGACCAATGCCTGCCAGGTTTGCGAGTTTGTCCGAAGGGGATATCGTGGCCCTGGCACACAGGCAACAGAAGGAACACGGCTGGGTTTTAGTCAGTAAAAGTCTGACACGCCCTTCCGCTCCGCCCAGAGCGGGAGAAGTTATTTGATAATTTCCCACCCAAAAAAAAAAAAGGTAGGTAAAAAAAAAGATTAATTAATTATTAAGGTTTACGACCAATTTAAATTGTCTGTTTATTAAAATCTAATCTGTCATTCTTTAACAGTTGTATGCTTATAACACGTCAAATTGACGTACAGGGTGTAAATTTTCTTAACAATTTATTTCCCCGACTGTATATTGGTTTTATGCTTCGTATAAATAATCGGATCAAATTGGAATCGGATTGGTTTCATTGGTAAGTAAAATCGTAACTAGGTTCTAGAATTCTTAATTAGAGGAACAATTATCAGTGAACGTTTAACTGCAGACATTTAAAATTTATTGCGAATGTTTGGTAGTAAACCTCTGTTGCTTGAATAGCTTCTATTTATTTTAATGAATTGTAAGTTAACTGTATTAACTATTAAAATATAAATTAAAATCTTCCAATACTATCTACAAGTACCTACATTCAACACTTCCGTCTTGTCATGACTGTTGAACATTCTCATCTTTGGGAGTTAAAATTAAACACCATAAGGACATGCTATAGGTACAGGCTACAGGTATAAAGCTGGGGTTAGATAAGTTAGCCGATACACGGTCACAGCTAACGAGGTACAGAGCCTGACGCGATCTGGCCCACTGATGGGACTGTGGGCCTGTGGGGCTAAGTCGGACTAACAAACGAGTGTGTTGAATGCCAATGTCTACTACTTCATGCCTGCAATCTCTACTATGATCAATGTTCGTGTAAGACGTTTTAATTCGTAGAAAGGTATTTTACACCAGTAACATACTCGTTGTCGTTCTAGTCAACTAACAAGCTGCGCGTGCGTTGGGCGCAAAAGTCAGTTAAACACAATTTATTTATTAGATATAATAAAATACGGGATTCCTGCTTTCAAAAAATGAATTGTAATCGGACAATCTCTTGTTATAAATAATTTAGGAATTTCGGAACATTCAACATATAATTTAAGTCGCCGTATAATTATGAACTTCGTTAGTTTATAAACTATCGGTATTATTTCCGTTAGATTATAAACTGTCGAAATATTGTGGATGTTTTTTTACCGCTCGCGCGCTGCCGCGGCACCGCTCTCGCTCCCCTCGCTCGGCTCGCGCGTGGTTTATCACAGTTCTAACATATCTTAACCCATTTCTCCTAGTTTACAATTTTTCGACAGTTTATAATCTAACGGAAATAATAACAACAGATTATAAACTAACGGTTCTCACAATCTTACGGTGACATATACATTAATCAGGACTGTAGGTACTCCAGCTATAGCGAAATGTATGACTAACAGTCGCGTTGGCATTTCCCGAGTTAAATGACACAAAATCCGTGACATAGTCTCTGTAGTGCGTAACAGTCGTAAAAGACCAAAATGAAGAAAAAAACAAAACAAGCACATTTTATAATACAATTTCTTCTTGGAAATCTTTTAATAAAAGATGTAATCGTTCACGCTTGGCCGCTCTTATTTTCTCCGAGCCGTTACAAAGGTCAGCTTTACTTAAGTCAATCGTGAATCGGGATTCCGATCGTAGGCGCCTGGACAGGAAGAAATCTTTCACGTTGCTCTGCAATTTATTGAATAGGAAAATAATTTGGTATTTTTCTATTATGTTTTATAATTTAATGTTGCGGTTTGAAGATTTGATCAAAATATTTCTCTACAAATCATGAATTATTTACTCTCTTGTTTGATAGCATCACCACATTCCTGCATGTTAACATTTCCTTAACCAATAAATATTTTTAAACCTTATGGTCATATCACCGTCACATAATTCCCAAGTTTACTTTGGGGTCAGCTTCCTCAGTTCCTCTCTTAGTATCAGCCAAACATGGGATATCAGTATTCAGAGAGCGTATATACCGCCTGACCCCCGCAACCTAACTAGGATATTGCTGTCATACGATTGACTTAAGGAATGTTAGTTATTCGCAAGACGGAAGAAAAGAGAACGGGAAGGCCGGCTTATCACGTCCTACGAGAGGTGTAGTGAATATTAAATCATGATAAAATCAAGACGAAAAAGATATCTAGTCATTTAAAACAATCTTTAACCTCAAGCCGACCATTTCACAACATTACTACATGTGTCAACCATCATTTGTGACTTAACAGGAATTACATTATACACTGTACAAAACTGGAAACACACGGCTAAGATCAGAAACAAACGTTCCGAGAATCGTCGCCGGCGCCGACAACACGTGCTTATGCAAAGTGAAGCATTTTACGATGAGATTTCACGAGAGTGTTCCACGGTAATGACATTTAGAGGCGTGACCCGCGAGCGGGCTGTACCGTACGACCACAGATTCCAGGGATGCTAAACTAAAGTAAGTTCTCGAGAACAGCGCATGGGAACAACGAGTAAGTATATTAATTTATTGCTCAGTAAATCGCAGTGTAACAGTTCCGTGCGCTAATTTTACTAACGTCTACTGAATCGTGAACGTTTTATCGTCGGTTTGAATCGCTCTATCCAATCTATACTAAGATCTAGGGAACGGGACTTAGTGCCTACAGCTGAAAATAATCGTATCTTGCTAATTCTGTAAGACATTAACGTATAATTTGGATGTTTGTATATATCATCCAGTCAGTCATGCTGAAATGTTTTGAACTTGATTAATGTAACACTAAATCCAGAAATAGTAAATTACTGTAAATGCTGTCCATGGACATGTGCATCGACCCGAGAATTAGCAATGCCTTGGCGATCTTATAGTAACAGTAGAAAAAGATCCAAGATTAAAAGAGGTCGAAAAATCGTAGCATAAGTAACGATGATTCTATAAACTCTACGATTTGTCACAAAGTCATTAAAACTAAAGAATGATGATTGAAAAACAATAGTTTTTAACCAACCACGTGAAAAAGGAGGAGGTTTTCAATTCAATTTTGTTTTATTTCTAAATATTTTCGTCAATAAAATTGGGGACCGATTATATATATTTTTTTCATTTGGTAGAAGAAGATTCATGCGCGGTAGTCCCATATAAATTTAATTTACTTTGCTTGGGAAGCTTTCGAGTTAGCTTAAATAACATCAACATGCACTAAGTGGAAAAAATACGTATTTTTCCACTTAGTGTATGTTGATTTTGTTATATTAGCTTCCGGTCACTGATATTTACATAGCAAGTAGAGGTATTCGAATTTGTATGGGGAGGTACATACCTCCCCAGTTTTTACAAAAAAGGGAACCGACTTCCAAAAAAAAACACTCCAAAGTGAAAAATTACTATAATTTCGGAAGTCGGTGGCAAAAAACGAAAATGCAGTACACAAAACACCAACTTCCGAAATTAATGATATTTTTAACTTTGTAGTGTTTTTTTTTCTAATCATAGAACAACGCAACGTGACTGATTCCAAATGTTGCCAAAACAACCAAAGTCCAAAAAGTCGAAAGAAGATCGATCTGTAGTTATTTGACGAAAACACTCCATTAAACTTTGCCGGCCAGTCTCCCGATACAAAATTGCATAACAGTAAAATAGAAGGCTGTGCCCAAACAGAAGACATTGGAAAAATGCCAGTTACGTAAAGAAAATTGTTACGAATTCAAATATATTCGTAAGTACTTTTAAGGAAAGTTGATTATGTAACTAGATCTGTTACGATTCAACGAAAGTGGGCGATTTAAACGCATCAATTAGGGAGTGACTGAATGAAATACGATAAACATGGCCATATAAGAACTATTACATAAACGGCCATGTTTATGTTTTTGTATCTATTCGAGGCAATATGTCATAACTTATAACAGTTTTGAAATATAAGCTTTTTCGTTTCTTCTTAACATCATGAAGGAAAGGCCTTCATGATGTTGAAACTTTTTGTTAATGGAAATTCGATATCCCTGTTTACTTTACTCTTCAACACCGACTTAAATACCGACTATTTCAGACTTGATATTTTTAATACTAGACCCTAAGCTACTCATTCATATTCAGCAAACGCATCCAAACTCCAGAGCTAGTTTGTGTATAACGTTAATGGCGTAATCCACTAGGCGCTTGTATGCTGACCATGTACGGCTTGGCCTCAGGTTGGCCTGACACAATGGTACCGCGCCGGACGATAAAGGAGTCACGACAAGCCTTCCGGGACCCGGGGCGAGAGTTTAGAGGCGGCTGCGTGTCAATGAACTTGGCCCAGTGGTACTATGTTGGTATAAGTAATGGTTTTATAGCTTTTGAAGGACTAAGTGGATGTTTTTGTACCAAATATGGATGGATGGATGTTTGATGGTGGTAGCTTAGGGTTGGGCATCGTTCAGGCGAGAGCAGAGGTGGCCAAGTGGTAACGATCACGACTTACGAGTTGTGGGTCGTAGGTTCGAGCCCTGACAGGCGCTTTACTTTGTGTAAATTATTTCATCACCAATCAATATATCTACTCTCAAAACGGTGAAGGAAAATATCGTGAGAAAACCAAGGGCATGTCCAAGAACAAAAAATTCGAAGACATGTGACATCTACCAACCCGCACTGGGTCTGCATGGTGGATTACGGCACGTTCCCTCTCATTGAAAGGAGGACTTGGAGACGTCTTAATTTGAAGAAATAGAGGTCGTGAACTTGTTGACGTCATGTTTTTTGTCACGTGTTCACGACAAACATCCTCTCCGTTCGCACATTATTGCCAATTGGTTCGATCAATAAAAACAAGCTAATACGACAGGTCCGACAGTTATGATTACCGCAATATGTTTCACATTGTGCCCGCAAAATATATGCTGTATATATGCAAATCTGTGGTACACATACAATACAATCAAATCCGTTAACATACGACTCTCAAAATATACAATTACCTAGGTTTAATAAGCGTATTGTGATCGTGCAGCGTGGCATATTGTCACAAAGGAAACTACAAAATATTCCCACTGTTTTAATAAATGAGTATTATTTCACACATATGGTAAATGTACGCATTGTTATTAGACTTTCGTGCTTTTTGTTGGAATAAATAAACGAATATAAAATGCAAATTGGATCGACTGTGTCAGAAATGATATGTGTGTCGATTGTGCCGTCCTTATGGGACTTTCTCTGTCGATAAAGTGTACTATTTATATGCCTGATGTGTCGTTTAGCGTACGTAACGATCTGGTTTTTGAATGTACGTGCACATACGCTGGCCAAATTAGGAAGTGTCGTATCAAGTTGCTTAGATTCTTCAACTTGCGACACAGGTTAGAAAAGCAGAATTTTCTCCTTACAACGACCGTTAATGTTCTTCCTGTTGCTTTTTTATAGTTTTAGGTATACTAATGATCCTTGGGACCGTCGCAATGTTGCTAACAAACTTTTCCTTAATCAACGTTTTTGAAGTGAAAGCTTTTTGCCCCGTTGAGCGATTTTTGGTAGGAGACAAAACATGGGTTCGCGTCACCGACATGCTAACCCTGTCACGTGACGTGTTGCGCTAGACTGGTGACGCGCAGCGGCCTGGGTATATGTATACGCATAGTGTACAAGCATACCAACATTTAAAGAAGGCCTGAGGAATTATATTTTAGACTCGTAAGTTTAGTTTTTATATTAGACACATTATGCTTAGCTAGAACTGTTTTGTATTTTATAAATTAAACGATGGTGTTCAGTTTCTTGGATGGCTTGAACGTCGTAATGTAAACTACAACCTATTGATAATTTTGTTAAGTTTCTCTTTAAATGAACTGTAATTTGTTATTTGAGAAATAAATGTCTTTTAACCGATAGGTATGTATACAGGGTGGAATTTTGTAATGCCACCTGGAGGGAAAGTACTCTTAATACTGCAGATAGAAAGTTTTACTCAAAGGAAACATTCCTTTATTTTTGAATAGAAAGCAAACTGCATTCAAAGATTTTTGAAAATTCTCTTCTCCCACACCCGGGAATCGAACCGGCTAAAATAAGAAAAAATTATACCCTGTACTTTTATTGCATCGATCGTTAGGGTCAATTATAAGGATGAAATCTCTCTAACAAACATGATAAATTAAATGAAAGGAAAACCAGGAAATCTTAAATTAATTTAATTATTTACAAAAAATGGTAAACTAACTAATTAGTTGCTCGAAATGGGCTCCATTCTCTTGGATACACAAATTTATTCTTTTAACGAATTCATTTCTAGTAACCTTTAATAAAGTGTGGTGGTGAATATTATAAATCGTATTCTGAACTTCAACTCTCAACTCATTGTCATTCGCATAAGATTTCATGTAAATTTGATTTTTTACATATCCCCACAAAAAAAAATCTAATGGGGTGAGATCTGGCGATCTCGCAGGCCATCTGATTGTGCCGTTTGTACCAATCCAGGTATTAAAATGGTTATTAATGTAGGCAGTAGTGATTCTGCTGTTATGTGCTGGAGCACCATCTTGCTGTAGAATTATTTGGTTTCGCTCTTCCTCGGGGAAACCATTTAACTCGTTTCTTAAGAGATCCAGTATTTCAATATACTTGACAGTGTTTAAATGACCTTCGTACACGTGGACTAACACTACATTATTTCTCATAATTCCGCACCAAACGTCGAAAGAAAATCTTACTTGATTGTTAGTTTCATGAACACGAACAGGATTCACTCGAGACCAATAATGGTTATTGCGGCGATTGTACATGCCATTATTGCTGAAGTTGGTTTCGTCAGACCATACAATGTTACTCAAAAAATTAGGGTTTCGGTCAATTTCTCCAAGCATGTTTTCACAAAATTTTAATCGTCTGTCACGATCCCCAATATGCAGTTTTTGCACCAACCGACCTTCACGACAGCATTTATACTTATACTTTTTCAGCACTTTAAGTACGCGAGTGTGGGTTGTTCCTAATTAATCGGCAGCATCTCTACTTGAAGCCTTTGGAAATGATTCAAAGTATGTTAAAACATCTAGTTCAAAATCGAAATAGTTTTGCTGAATAGTTTGCCGTCTCTTCTTGAAACCACCCGTATTCTTTAAATTTTCTACCACCCTTCTCAATACGAACCGAGTTGGTGCCTGTCGGTCTTGATATATCTTTCCATACCACCGCAGAGCTAGATTCACGTTTTTGTTATTTAAAAAATAAGCTTCCATTAAATCAAACTGTTCTTGATAAGCCATTTTCACCGTGAGACAAAATGTGAAATGAGTTGTAAAAACAATCAAATGTGAATAACAACTATGACAATCTAATTTTCAAATTTTAATCTAACATTCCATATTTAAATTACCTCATACACGCAGCTACGAGTATGTCGCAAAGGAGTCTGCATTACAAAAGATGGATGTTAGTTAAAGAGCTTTAACTTGACTCATTGAATTTGTAACTTCAGATTTCCTGGTTTTCCTTTCATTTAATTTATCATGTTTGTTAGAGACATTTCATCCTTATAATTGACCCTAACGATCGATGCAATAAAAGTACAGGGTATATTTGCAGATTTTAGAGCCGGTTCGATTCCCGGGTGTGGGAGAAGAGAATTTTCGAAAATCTTTGAATGCAGTTTGCTTTCTATTCAAAAATAAAGGAATGTTTCCTTTGAGTAAAATTTTCTATCTGCAGTATTAAGAGTACTTTCCCTCCAGGTGGCATTACAAAATTCCACCCTGTATATGTAGATATTATTCCAAACTTTCACTTCTGTCAGCAGTCCCCCCATGACTGGCATTTTTTTTTATGAATCTCTCAAGCTAAATGCTTTCCCACATGACCTTTTCTGTTATCTACAATATTTGTTTCAGCTTATCTGAAGCCCGAAGGTAAAAGCTCTCTGAAATTATCTTTGTAATTATTTGGTGAGCAACAGCAGATATGCAAGTATTAATTATTTTACAATACCTACCGCTAATGACTTTCCGGATATGGTACCAATATGTTATATACCTATTGCGGCCAACACACATCTGCGTGAAGACCGCAACTTAAAACAACAGTAAATCAAACTGCTCTTCCCTTAGGTAGGTAGGTATCTACAGAACAATACGAAAGTTAAGTTCATCCACACCTTCACTTCAGTGCCGTTCGCTGTTCCCACCGAACAATCGATCGATAGAAGCTCACAAATTAAATGATTACCCAATATGTAATCACAAAGTATATCCATAGATACCAACGCGGTGTCCATAACATGTAATCTTACAAGAAAGCGCTTCGATTCTAGGCTTTCTATAGAATTAACGCGATCTTCTTTTATTTGTTTCCGGAGAACGCCTGCGCAATTAGGTACACTGGAGGTGCAAACATCATGCCATGCCACAGCTGTTATTACACACCGTAAAAGGAAAAATGAATGGAAGAATCCATTGGCACAATTAGTTAACATGTGGGCTTTTAAATGGTCGAATTTGTAAGAAAGTTGTAATTTATTTCTGTAATTGTGGAAACTTTTAGTTTCTCGTAATTGTACATTACAATAATTGATGTGGAACCAAGCCTACGCAAGCAATACCGATCCACTATATTTACTACAATAGAACAAAAGTACAATACATATGATTGTAAATGTACGTGCATATAATTATATCCGCCAAGCGATCCCGTAACAAAATTCTATCATATAAACAGCTGAGTTACTAGCTGAAAAGATGCTAACGCTTTTTGACCTCAGACATAAGTACATGCAGCAAAAACCTCAACAAAGACATTTGATTTATGCTCGTCAGTTTAATATCGACGTAATATCTAATATGTCTATTTATGCGAGACCGTTGCATTGTTACACTTTTTCATAACATACTCCATCGTATCATATCTGATATTGTCATGTTTTTCACCGAGCACAAAATGAAATTGTGTTTTTCATTCATATTTACTGTTAAAGCGACTTTGTTCCACACCCCGTTACAGGCAACTATAAAAGTGTATAAAACATGCAATTTCCGTGCCGCTGTGCTATTTTTTCACGACTATCCAGCTGAGAATTGATTGATTATATCTTAAGCTCACGAAATTCAATATAGTTTATCAATGTTGGTTTTTGTGTGTGTAACCATCGTGAGAGTTTAACTAGGACAGTTGTTAAACTTTACCTCCTTGCATAAAAACACATAATATCATCCAGCCAATTTGCGTTCGTTTTAAACTGTAACTGAAATTAATATTTATGAGCAGACCACTTCTAATAGTATTTAAGATTCATAGAAAGCTGCTTTAATAATTGTATTCATCACTTAGCTCTGTGTTTGAGTGTCAACAAATTATTGGTTTGAGCTGAGATTTAATATTCTCAAACAATTTGTTCTTACCACTATCGTAACGCTGATCTACGAAACGGCTTCAAGGACTGTCACAACTCACAATTAGAATAATAACACCGACTATTTTATAATGTACATTCTTAGTAACGTTTAATATGTATTCAATTCTATAATCATAATTACAGTATCTCATTTCAATGTCAACACGCGGCTTCCCTTTTTGCGCGAATTAAACGTCCCTATCACAGTAATCACAACAGTCCTTTGTTTGTTTTCCAATCTTGTCTATAATCTCCATATTACGTGTACGACCGGGGATTATAGTATTAAGGCGAAGTAAAATTAAATTATTCTTGCTCTTGCCTCCTTGAAACAACAATGGAGTTTGAAACAATGTGAACGAAGCATACGAAGTCATTAAACTTGAAACTATTGAATATCTTTAATATTATCTGATAGTTGTTCTAACGTTGTTGGTATAACATTATCTGATGTTGAAGGATTCGTCATGGTGTTTACGTTTGTCGAAAATTGATGTTAATAGTCTCTAATACATAATGAAGGCGTTAGGAACTAAAGATGACAGCCAGAATGCACATACAACTTGAAAATTTCAGACTTTTACTACTAAAATTAAATCAAGAAAACGTGTATACCTTAGTCAAGTATTAATCTTAGTCAAGTGGCGTCATCAGCGTCTTCGCGTCTACAAATTAGTAGAAAAAATACAATTAATCCGTCCATCAAGTGTAAGGTAAATTGCCGTAATCACCAATTAGGGCAATTGACCGGCTGCTATGATGACGATAAACGTATATATTTGGAACCCATTGGAACCGAATAACAGCAGATAAATTCAGCAGACCTCACGATCTCGCCATGCATCGATTTAAACGCACCTTTAGATACGCATTGATTGCAGTACACCTACTTTCCACATTGCGTCAATAAGACACGTACTGAGGGCTTGCCCTATATACGGCGCATTGTAACGCATAGAGCTTAATAAATCGTAATTTGGAGCAAAATCAAGTAACGGGACCCGACAATGTTTACGCTCGCACGTTTCATCATAAAATTTAACCGTCTTTCCTTCTGTCTGCAGAATAAGAACGCTACTTAATTTTAATTCTATGGAAGGCATTAACACGGATTTATATTCAGCTGTGAAATACCGTCATGTAGCGTTGCCAGGCGTCCGGATAAAGCCGGACACAGTCAGGCTTTTTGGTTTCGTGTGCGGCTAAATTAGACGGTGTAAGGCCTGTCCGGCTTTTGTTAGGCTTTTAAATTTTGATTTAAAATAAAATACATTTGTCATGTGTTGGTTTCCGCTCCGCCCGCCTCAGCTTGTGTCGCTAGTGCAAGCGAGCGGACTAGCACTGTCCTCCCCGCGCCCCCACTGTTTTGTTTAATTTTGTTTTCCATTGCAAATTGCAATAATATATTTATATAAGATAATTATTAAAAAAAACCGGCCATGTGCGAGTCGGACTCGCGCACGAAGGATTCCGATCTATAAAAACGGCAAAAAAAATCACGTTTGTTGTATGGGAGCACCCCCTTAAATATTTGTTTTATTTAATTTAATTATTTATTTTTAAAGTGAATATATAACTAAATATTCTGTGAATATTTCAAGGGTCTACCTATTGCCGTTATCAATATCTAGCAAAAACGGGCAAAAAAATCACGTTTGCTGTATGGAAGCCCCCTTAAATATTTATTTTATTCTGTTTTTTAGTACTTATTGTTATAGCGGCAACAAATCATACATCCACACACAACACACATACATACATACATCATCTGTGAAAATTTCAACTGTCTAACTATCACGGTTCATGAGATACAGCCTGGTGATAGACGGACAGACAGACAGACGGCGGAGCCTTAGTAATAGGGTTCCCGTTTTACCCTTTGGGTACGGAACCCTAAAAAGAAGACAGATTCATTAAATTTGTTATTTAATTCAAAATTAAGAAGACTTATGGTAAATAAACGTTTTGTTTTCCATTGGAGATTGCTTTAGCAGTTACTGCTAACTACTATTGCAATGATTGCAATCAATATTGTAATGACTATGGAATGATTAATAATAAAGAAGACTGATTCAATCAATTTTATTGATGTTTCATTAGAATTTAAGAAAATTTTATGGTAAGTGATAAAAAAGCATTGATTTGTTTTAGGTACTATAAAAAAAATTGTCGTGTAATTTTTTGGTCTTAAAAATTTAAGGGTGTCCGGCCTTTTTACCCAAACGTCCGGCTAAACTGGCTGGTTTGTCCGGCTTTTCGGTTTTAAGACCTGGCAACCCTACCGTCCTGAGTTAGCTGGTGGGTCAAAATGAATAGTTATAACGTGACAGATCTGTTACTGTACTGCAGTTTGATGGTTTCGCCATTTCCTGCTAAGGACTTGCTTGATCATTAATTTTTGACAATTTTTATTTGTTTTATTTTTTTTTACTTGTAAGTAGTCTATGTTGTTTTGTGTTCCTTTTAGTCTGTGCTAATTAAATGTATTTTATATTCTTTCTTCTTCTTTTTATATTAGCACCAAATTATTTTGAATGCCGCTTTTTCAATAATCAGTGATGACCGTTTGTAGGTAATTTTTAAAAATTGCTTTATTTCAAATTCAAACATTCCATAACTAATGAATGGTCAAAGAATCACGACAAAGAATCATTAGATGGCAATGCTAACCGAATTACACACGGACACTTTATATACTCGGACATTACCCGTTGAGAGCAATGGTGACGAACAGTTTTTTCACTGTTTTTCTAAGAACTCAATAAAGTACTTACATATTCTGTACTTACATGCCCTTAAATCTCGTCTTTAATAATTAGCCGGTTAAGCACTGACTTACTGAGCCACCTGATCGGTGATTATGACCCGTTACAAATGGAGCTTGTGGCTAAGTAATAACTGCCGCACGGGTCGATCGATCAGGTTAAGCTACGCTTCGTCCGTGGATGGGTGACCATCTTTTCATATCATGATTCCTCCGTGCCTCGGAAAGCACGTTAAGCCGTTGGTCCCGGCTGTCATTTGTAGATCTTTTACAGTTGTTACGGGTCGTCAGAAGCCCAAAAGTCTGACAACCAGTCTTACCAAGGGATATCATGTTACCCAGTAACACCCAGTCCTGGGTTGTGGAGGTCAGATAGGCAGTCGCTCCATGCAAAATATTGGTATTCAGCTGCATCCGGTTAGACTGGAAGCCGACCCCAACATAGTTGGGAAAAGGGTAGGCAGATGATGAGAAATGGATGGTAAGTTCGTTTGCGTCCTTTCCCCTGTAATGTTCAACGAGGTACCTCTACCTACTTAGTAACAATACATTGTATGCTCACAGATGCTGTATGGCTATGGTGTATCAGTAGGAAGTTGGCAAGCATGAATCGAATGGAAGCGGCGATAGTTGAATGGCTTACGTCATCTTCCAGGGCCTCAAGTCTGCTATTACAATAGTGTCAGAATGGTCGATCATTGATTTCATAATTGTTGATTTTGACAAGTTTGGTAATCTGCTATTATAATGGCGTCATTATGACTTTCCAATGGTCGGCAACTGACACTACATTGAAAGAAATTGCAAAGAAAATGATCGACCATTATGAATTTACCAGATTACGAACTTTTAGCAAAATGACAATGACATGACAATGGCATCGTGTTGGAATGACTGAATTTATAAAAATAGCAGACTTGTGCCCCAAGCGAGTGGTCGTCAGTTAGAGTCCCTCTCGATGCACTATTCACATGATCTATGAACTGGCTGCTACTCAGGTATAGCTCCTAGTACAGTAGGTAGATTTTGTTAGGGGGGTTTCCTAACCTTCGTTATTTTTTACCGTTTTTTTCTTTATCGTATCTGCAACTTGTACTTTTCAGCATTAGATCATGAATCATCATTATTTACATCATTCTCATGCCTTTTTGCCAATTTATTTGGGGTCAGTGCAACATGTTTTTTTAACAGACTTCCAAAAAGGAGCAGGTTATATGATAGTCTATAATATGTTTTTTTTTAATGTATGTTCACCGATTTCCCCGTCAATTGGGGACCGATGTTGATTTTTTTTTTGTTCTTTTTCATTGACTGTTGGCACAAATATTTAAAAACAACATATCTACATACATACTTATTGAAACTTTTCTTTAATATCTATACAAAAGTCACAAGGGCCAGCGAAAAATGCATAAAGATAATAAGCTGGTATAATATCACTTGTGTTTATCAGACAAATGGTGTATCTAGACTATTCTCGTCTCCTATAAAGCCGTATCGTTTTAATTAGAGTACCTAGACACCAGATAAAAAGAAAGAAAGAAAAATCATTTATTGGGACTCGCACAGATCACAAATTAATAAGGAAAGAAAAAAAGAAAGGACATAAAAGAGGAAAGGAGACGGGGTGGGGGAGGAATTAAAAGGATTAGATTGCTGTGTAGATTCTTGATTGATGTGCAGATTATGCCTAACTAGCTGCGCCACGCGGTTTCACCCGCGTAAGTCTCGATCCCGTGGGAATATCGGGATAAAAAGCCTATGTCTTAATCCAGGGTGCCAGCTACCTCCATACAAAATTTTATCAAAATTGGTCCAGCCGTTAGAGCGTGAAGAAGTAACAAACATACACACACACTCACAAACTTTCGCCTATATAATATTAGTGTGATTTATGTCACTCACAAGACATACATTAGGCATAATCTGCACATAGTCTGATGCATAGGGTATCTTGATAGGTATATAGTTTAGATACAGATTGATTTATGACAATTTACAATGAAAGAAAGGAAGAAAGAAAAAGTATTTATTGGGACTCGCACGAGATCATAAATTATCTCCAAAACAAAGTCCTGTACGAGGCCAAAAGCCATCATACAAGGCAGGCATATCTCAGCATGATGCTGCGACATTTGAAAATAAGTGTCGCAGCGCTGGTATTCTGATAGGTCCCGCTGTGATGTCACGGATAGATACAGAAATAAATAAAAAATAAAATAAAATAAAAAATTGATGTGTAGAGATAGAAATATAAAATATTTATTTAATAAAATTATGGTAATTGTAAACCGCGTGTCAGAACCCGACGTAACATCAGTTACTACAGTGATTCCAGACCAGTCCATTACGTCGAAATAAGTTCACTATGGATTCATAGTTTATTACATCCCACAAAAGCTTTATATACAACTAGCTGCGCCCCGCGGTTTCACCCGCGTTAGTCTTGATCCCGTAGGAATATCGGGATAAAAAGTAGCCTATGTCTCAATCCGTCTCAAACCGTCTATC